>JAIUSX010000002.1:5000000-7500000 GCA_026573805.1 Hesperophylax magnus
TCTTGTAGCCACCCCCCCCCCATGGAATTCGAAAAATTGTTGTGGGGAATCACACATGATGTTTTTGGGTGCGCGGAATTTTTTCTCAGCGAAGTTCCCCCCCCCCCATGGATTTCAAATATTTTGTGGGGAGCACTCATTTTGAATTTTGTTTGTGGGGAATTATGTTTTATAGAAATTCTCTAACAACCCCCCCCCCCCCCATGGAAATAGGAAACATCAGGTATTCAGTGGCCCGCCAGTGATTCAAAATCGTCAATTTCGCCCAACTGTTAAAAAGGTTGGGCAGCCTTGGATTAGAGGCTGTGTTTTTAAGAATTCGATATTATTGATGGTGTTTAGTCCAAATTATTATTTTTTTTTTTAAATACGATATGTTGTATGAAGATTTTCAGGAAACCCGCAAGGCTAAACAGAAATTTCCAGAAAATCTTCATACGAAACACTAATGCATCTCGGTGAATCGAGAGATCTGAGTTGTGCAAAGTAAAAAAAAAATCGTTCATACTATTTCGTTTCCTCGTATTTAAAAGGAAATTGCATACAAATATGAGTTCCTATTGTGTTCTAATGGTTTTGTTTAAATGTTAAAAAAATTATAATATTTTTAAGACCAACTCAGTTAGATGACTGCAATAAAGAGATTTCTAAACGTTTCGTGCGCAAATAACGTACAGGATCTTTGCCAATTATTTTTTTCTTTATCCGATTTCTTTGTGTTTTTATCCTAATTACAGTAATGACTGATGTACGTGCAATTTTATAGTGGTCGATTAAATTCTGATTTCTTCACTTCTTGGATGAGGCAATCATATAAGGAATAAAACATTTTAACAATAATAATCTTTATTTAGATTTATCAGATTTTTGTACCTATTACTGTATTAACAGAGTTTTCATAACTGGATTGTTCTCACGCAAGTGAGGTCGTCTGTAAAACCCAGTATAGATAAATAAAATACTAGATGCATTAACTAGATACAAAACCCCCGGTTATTCTCATCATTATAATCGTCCATTTTACCCTCGGACACTTCTTTTTTGGCCGCTTTCAGACAACCCTTGTACTCCTGGTCTGGCCTCTTTCTGACTTCCTCAAGTTCCTAATGGAAGAACCCGGTTTTCGCTTAGGAACTTGGGGGAGTCAGAAAGAGGCCAGACCAGGAGTACAAGGGTTGTCTCCTGGTCTGGCCTCTTTCTGACTCCCTCATGTTCCTAATGGAAGAACCCGGTTTTCGCTTAGGAACATGGGGGAGTCAGAAAGAGGCCAGACCAGGAGTACAAGGGTTGTCTCCTGGTCTGGCCTCTTTCTGACTCCCTCAAGTTCCTAATGGAAGAACCCGGTTTTCGCTTCTACACCGTAAGTTTAGCCCTCTGGACATGTCATTGTCCCTAATAATAAAGAAGTTTATTTGGTTTTCATTCCTACCTACTAGATCCCATTTTTGTCAGGGTTTTGCCAAGCGGAGCCGTCCCAACTGTATTAATCCTATCATTGCCTTGTGTTCTTCAAACCAAAAAAGGCCAATTGAATACCGTTAAAATGAAACGGAAGAGTATATCCTTACAATCCACGTACAAACATGTACACTGAAACAAACAGCGCCTGTAAAAACCTTTAGAAGTTAGGTTATCATCAGCGCCTTGGATCCTTTGGTCCTTAGCGCCTTGGCAAGTCGGCGCCCGGAGCGGACTGTTCCAATCGCGCCTGCACAGAACCATATATCGCAGACGCTAAGAAATCAAAAATAAATTCAAATTATTGCGGGAGAGGAAAATAGTCGCTAGCGCCATCTTTGAAATTAAACAAATAACTTTTTAACTAATATTCTTTCGTGCTTAAATCGTGAACAATCACCAAGGAGAAATATAATTCATCGAAAAAAAAATCTCGAAACTACTCTATTCTATAACTAACTTTTTATAAATTCTTTTGTCATAATCGGATAATATTACGAAACTCGAAATGTAGATTATTTCATTAAGTGTTCAATGTATAGGCTAGATGGCGCTAACAAGGAAATTCAGGTAGTGTGCCGTTTTTTACCCGTTAATCTAATTTTTTGGTTGTGATTAATTTTCATAGATGGCACTAGTAGCAGGAAAATTACACTAAATATTTATAGTGAAACAGTAATTTTATTTTTAACTGGCTGACATGTACCCGGCGTTTCTCGGGGACTTATAAATGGTTTGGGGTAAAGTTTGAGGTTGTGAGGCCTTTTTAAGATATACAATTCCGTAGTACATTATGTTGATGTATCTCATAGTCATAAGGTTTAGCCAGCTTTAGCAATGTAAGCGACCCAAATTTTTTTTTACGACTTGATTACAAAACATCGTCTTTTCTCTACTTTCTATAAATGCATGATTATATTTATAAACTTTCCGGAACAAATTCTATAAATGATAGAAATTGATGAAAACCCTATAAAATTCCGTTGCGTAGTTTAGAAGAACTAAGCGCGCAGACAAACAGCTGCAGAAAGCGACTTAGTTTTATACTATTTAGAGATAATTTTTCCAATTATAAAAATAAAATTATTCATAATAATTTTGTAATTAGTGGCACAAATTCAATTTTGTAAAAACCCGAGAAAACATAAATATTATGAAATGTAAAAAAATAAATAGAAATCCTTTTTTAACTTATTCTTTATGGGATGATTTTTAGTGTTGGACTCTGTCACCTGGTTCAAATAATATTTTAAACACGTTTTTATTACACATAAAACCAAATGTGTTAATAACTCAAAACATTTTTTTTATTATTTGTGGTTACGTAAATGAAATAGGCCACTTGCATCATATTTTTTATTTTTTTTTTCCGGTTAAGGAAAATATTCTAAGACATTCTGTATTATTATTATTTTTTTAATCGTATTTTTGAAACCCTGGGGATTTTTTGAAAATTTCAATCCGAAAAATCAGACCTTTTTTTATAAACCGGAAAGACGGGACATAATTTTATAGGTGAGAAAAAACAATGATTACATAGCCGAAAATCATTTAAAAAAAAAGAACGTTTTCCACACGAATGACACAGCAGAATAACGAGGCATACCAAAAATATTACATCTCATAAATATTTTTTTCCTTGATCCATCTTATTGATCATAAATCATTATAATGTACAACGTCTATATTAATAAATCCAATGTAATATACTTGTACTTGTAAATTATAATAATAATAAGAATATTATAAAATTTGATTTTGATAAAATCAGCACCATAATCATTATACCTCTAAAACACGTACCGACATCTAAATTGTACGGGGTTCTCTTCACATCTGTCAAAAATTCAAACCAAATGAAAAGTTCGCAGAGAACAAACAATAAATCTAGTGAACGAATTCAAAAATTCGCCTGAAATCAAAGTGATGCCATATAAAAAAATTAAATCAGTGTGGAATTTTACAAAATTAATAGGAACATTTTCAGTAGACGGGACATTTTCATGTAGTGACGACACGAGTCCAAATAATGGATTTATTTATTTAAAAATAAAAATAAATGTACATTTCTACAAAATTTTACTAACATTTTCGTAATCTTAGTAAAAAGATCTATCCACACGATTTTTTCCAAGTCGTTATGAAATCCATGCAAGTGGCCTATTACGTGACAATTTACACAGCCAGATACATATTCAGAAATAATAAAAAAGAAAATAGTAGTATGTTGAACAGAGTTTTATGTATTTAAACTTATGTTTAAATCCATAAAACTCTTTATTTTTCGGAATAACTTTATTGAGTAAAATCTCAAATTGTAATATTTAAATATTGAAGACAATATTAGTGATTTCTAAACGAAAATCTGAAACAGAAAAATCAGAAAAGGAAACGGTCACATCTGGGACTGAAAAAATGAAGACAATGTTAGTAGTTCTTATTCGAAGTATGATACAGTTAAAAGTGACCGAGGGGAATAGGGTTCCATTAGCTCAGTTGGTAGAGCACTGTCCCGGAAAGACAAGGGTCCTGGGTTCGTCCCAGATGTGACCGTTTCCTTTTCTGATTTTTCTGTTTCAGATTTTCGTTTATAAATCACTATTATTGTCTTCAATTTTTTACATAAAACTCTGTTTAAAATTCGAGTCTTTTTAGAAAAGACACTATATTCCTCAGTTACTTTTACGAAAGTTTCGAAATTCCACTTAGCAATGTAATATTTAGTGGTAATTGTACACGGACTGCTGGAAAAACTTTAAAGAATTTAATTCCTCTAAAATTTTTGTCGTTATCTAGTAATTTTGTCGAGTGTCAAGTGATTTAAAACATCATAATAGGTAACTATTATGATGTTTTAGATTAACTCTCATCAACTTTACTTATTTTTAAAAATTTATATTATAGAAACAAATAGTACATGATTTACAGAGATGAAACAATATACAGGAATAAGATATTTCATGTTGGGTACCTATGATATGTTTCCTTGTAATGTCTGCTAAGTGGTATGTTTATTCCTTAATTACCAGGTGACGCGTGTAGTTTATAGGTGTTTATGTGACGTGTGTAATGTATGTATGAGTGTTTGTGTCTGTATGTATATGCATTGAATAGTTTACATTATTGACATGATGCCACGTTTGAATTTAGGCAGTGAATCCGAAAAAATGTCAATGTTAGAGTTAAGACAAATATTATTTAGAGTATGAAGAGCTCGGTTAATTGGCGAATTAGATTCTGCATTTGTTTTACAATTAAGCGTGTGGAATAGCACTGTATGTCGTGGTGTACGTCTCAAAGGTATGTTAAAGTTAATAAGGGACAAAAGTTCGGTACAGTCAATGTCATTGTTTAAAATTCTGTGTATAAATATTGAGTCAGTTACTGCTCATCTGGGCTGCAAAGTTTCAAAGGTACACTCAAAGTTATTGTTGAATTTGTAAGTAATATATTTTATAAATTTGTTTTGGATACGTTCTATACTATCTATGTAAAGTTTATATTGTGGATTCCAAATAGGCGATGCATATTCCAGTGTACTTCTGACTAATGCGAAATATAAAATTACAATTGTACGCGTAATTTACTTAGGTACACGTAGCACGAAACCAAGCATTGTATACGACCTATTAACGATTGAGTCAGTGTGCTTATTAAATATAAGTTTGCTATAAAGGTAAACGCTGAGGTCTTTACATTCCGTTTTAGAGATGACAGGTTCATTGTTGAGTGAGTTCATTCTGGTGAATGTCATAGTGTGACATTTATAAACGTTTATATCTAGACAGTTAACATTACAATACTTGCAAAGCCTATCTAGGTAACTCTTCGCAGTCAGAAAAATAACGAATAACTTTGAATATTTTCATGTCATCGGCATAAAATCATATTTGGAATATCGAAAACATGATCCAATGCCAATTATATAAATGTTGAACATTAGCCGATCTAGGTGGGACCCTTGGGGGACACCAGATTTATATTTTTTATATATTATATTCGACAAAGGACAAAAATAATAAGTACATTTTGATTAAATATGTCTTCTCCTGAATATCTGAACCCCCAGTTAAAAAGTCGACGAACCGCCACTGATCAAAGATAACAAAATATGCCTCACAGTGACAGATTACGCTAAAAGTGTTTTATATAACTCTATATTGCACGCCATACAGACCTGTCACACCTAAAAAAATAATGTGTGATAAGTGTGGGCGTCGCGACAATATGCGCTGTGATCTGCAATCCAGACTATATTTGAAAATTATGCGACGCAGGAGGGGTCAGAACAATTTGCGGAGCGCCGTAATTACACGACTGTCATCTGTCAAAGTGACAGATCCCATACAAAGAAATGATGAAGGCAGTTCCCCAATTGACCTGACCCTCTCTCTTAAGTAAGTTAGCCTAGTGTGTCACCCCAACAAATAATACCTATATTATACGCGCATAATATAGCGTAATGTATCTAAGCCTTTAAAAGGTGTGTGGAGTTAATGTTAAAATATAAAATAAAAACCGGGCCTCCTCGGGCCAGGCTAGGGTCAGGGAACCAAGTCCGGCCGTGACCGAGAAGAAACGTTACGTCTGCATCTAGCACTAAACTTGTAACATTTATAATAAAAAATAACAGATTTGTGGTTTAGGAAGCAGTCACAAACGTCTTTTTTCCTATATTTTTTTTGTTCACATATTTGTCTAGGGGGGATTGCCCCTCCCCCCTGCCGACGCCCATGCTATTTTATTGTTTTCGTATTCCCACCTTTATGTTTTCAAGATTTTTGTTTTGGTCCTAGAATCTAACGTTTATTGTGTTCAACGAAAAGATTTCATTTATCAAATCAAAAGACCAGTTAGTGGCTGAGGTGACAAATGCGTCTGCTTCCTACCCAAGCGTCGTGCGTTCAGTCCAGCTGATGGCTAAGTTATTCATCATTGCACAAACAAGATCTTACGCTTATTAAAAGTTGCATGAATTATCAAATATTGTCAGGTTTTCCAGGAAATGTTAGAATTTCTTTAAAAAAACACTAAATTCCGCACATATGTAATATTTACATGGCAAAGAAATTTAAATAAATCGACATTCCTCCGTCATTTTTTGTCACAAACTTCCTGCAGGTAATAAAATACAACTGTGTAGCGGGATTAAGTTCTATACAATTATTCATTACTTATAAATTACAAACCTATTCCGTAGGTAGGTACTTGGTAGATGCTTTGAATTTAAAATCTAATTAGTATGCACATCACAAATCGTTAATTATTTTATCAGATCGCAGTACCTATTGAACCGAGTATAGAACGTTTATTCCAAACTAGAACATACATAATAATATCAAGGTCAATTCTACACACTATCAAAAGTCCGTTACGTTGTAATTAAAAAAATAATTAATGCATGTGATCAATTTGCAAAAATTTTGAAATACAACTAGAGACTAAATTCAAAAATATATAATGACCGCCCCAGAACAGGAAAGCTTAGTGAGGAGGACTGTAACATTATTCTTATATTGTTCTTTATACTTAGCAAACATGTACAAACGTTGAAATAGAAGCTAATAAAGATAATAATAATATGATCAAGATGCAAAATATCTAGTTAACTCGATAAAATATCTACCTACTTCTTATCATTAGAGGTATCACAAGAAGAGTTGAATCGAACACAGTACTTACACGGATGCATTGCGTGCATGTAGCATGTTTAAAACTAGTTATTCGAGTCCTGAAAAGAAGATTTCAATTAAAATTACAGAAATTTTATTTTTAATTCTCGTTGAACTTTTCTAATAACTGTAAAAACTTTTCATGTATTCGATTTCGATGATTTTATAAATATACTCGTTGTAATTACCTTTTCGCTAAAAACAACAAGTAGGCGTCAGCAAGACAATAGGCTGTTTCTCAGTTACGTTTCGCAAGGACATCGCTGTCGGAAATGTATAAGTATTATTGCATGTATAGGTATATGGGCCAGTACACACATTCTATGTTAAGTGTTGTTTGGGTCATCTGTAATTAATGTTACGCAATTTATTTTATCGAATTTTTTATTTCTTCTATGGAACATTCCCGAGGGCAGAATTTACAACAATTTTCTAAACATTTTTCATTTGACAGTGAACATTTCACTCACAACAATCAGATCTCCGTGCGACGCCGGGAACGTGCCGCAAGTATTACATAACTGGATATACCCGTACCTACAAAATTAGTATTTACAAAATCAATGCACGTTCCTCAACAACCCACTTACAATTTGTTAGAAGAATTAGGTACACAGCACACCACCGAAGAGAATTTTTTAGAAGTGTGTTGCGTTTCTTTTTGCCAAGTAAGATCGATTTCTTTTTACGACTTGTAGAACTGATCAACAATTTTCAAAAGCAGAATTTCTTTGCTGAACAAATTATCAATTTCGTTGTCCTCTCTGGGTCCTAGGATTCGAAAGGTCTTATGTAATCTGGCGACATCAAATCGGGTTAAAAATTGCATGGTAGATATTCTCAGTATTGCACTGGTGAAAGATCACCATTCGGTCTCGAAAGATAACAATCTGGGTATACTTACCAACTTGGAAAAATGCGGGCAAAAAATCCAATGACACATTACCTTTTCGCTGATTTCTTTAGAAATGTTTATGACTGTGATTATACCAACTCTTGTTAATACTAGATCAAATTTTGTTACTATTCATAATCTCAATTTATCTCTTGCTCACATAGAATATAATGATATCTTGAATAAACTAAAACTAGTGGATCAAGGCAAAAGTGGTGGAGTCGATAATATAGTACCTCCCATATTTTTGAATAATTGTGCAACCAATCTAGCATATCCATTGAATTTGTTTTTCAATCAATCTTTACAAATATGATGTTTTCACATGAAAATTAAGTTTCTTCTACCCTGTTTTGTAAGTGATTGCAGACCGGTCTGCCTTCAATTGATAATTCTTAAAATGTTTTAAAAAGTTATTATTAAAAAAAATATTTTCAGATACCAAGTCATTTCTCCTAAACAACATGGTTTTGCTGCAGGAAAATCTACCCTTACTAACTTGTTAATTTATGATTTTTTTTTATCTGAATCAACGTCTAATAAACATCAGGCTGATTCTATCTATACTGATTTCAGTAAGGTGTTCGCAAACGTTACTGAATAAACTGCATAAACTCGGTATAGATGGATCTATATCAGTGGTTAACAAGTTATTTAATAAACAGAGCTGTTAAAATTGATGGCTTATCATCATATAAATTAATTGCTACGAGTGGCGTTCCGCAAGGGTCACATTTAGGACCCATCTTGTTTTGTTTTTAGGTTTGTTTACGAGGTTTTATCGAATAAAGAATCCAATTGTTTTTTCCTTTAGCAATACTTTGTTAGTTTCTATCTAGGAAATCAATGACTTGGGTATATGGTTTGATAGGAAACTCAATTTTATAAAACACATATAAATCATATCCAACAAAGCTATGCAAATGTTGGGCTTTATTTTAAGAGTATCCAATGACTTTGATAACATCAACACTATCAAAACATTGTATATGTCACTAGTAAGAAGTCATATCGAGAATAATTATACAGTTTGGTCTCCAAATTATGAAGTTCATTCAGACACCAATCCAAAATAAATTCTTAAGATATGTAAATTTTAGAGGAAGTATTCCTAAAAAATGTCTATAATATTATCAATGTAACTACAAATTATCATGAAAGTACTTATTGTACCTAATGATATATATTATATGTACTCAGATATTGTTGAGCTAAATATATCTACAACATTGGAGTATATGTTTACCAAATTTTGGATTCGTCTCATAGTCGCGGAATACTGCGAAGTTGTACAAGAATTGCTACAATAGAATGGTAGGTACTGTCTTGTAGCTGTACTGCCTGGAACATGCAACGAAATTAAATGTAGCAACTCAGTGGTATTCAGTAACGAATTAATAAATTTAAACCAACACATTACATCGCAAATAATTCTTCGTTCGGTACCTATATTCAAAATAAAATTAAGATGAAACATATCGATTGTGGATGGCACAGTCTCGCTGACTCCGGACAGTTGAGAGCTATTGCAATTCACATTTATAAAAAGAGATCACACTTCTTGGGATTTTTGTTCAGTGGTGCCCATTCAGACTAAAAAGAAATGTAAAATAAATTATTGCGCTCAGAACGAAGAAAATAAATATTGTGGAGTTCATTAAACTTTCATTTCCTCTCCGGCGGTATGAATCTCGTTCGGCTCATATGCAAATCTGGTTTATCAACCAGTTGCCGGTCGGTACTTACATACCTTGGGAATGTATTACCCGCCAAGGTTCTGCCGCTGAGAGCTCAGTTGTAACCTCCCTTTCTGATATATGCGTCATTCATGGGAAAGAGGGAGACGTTACAATGGAACTATCGGTGGTAACAGTTCCTGCTCTCACTGAAGTAATTATGTTGGTCCGATTCATATAAATAAATAGATGTAATTTGGGATAGTGCTACTCTTCACTATTCTAAAAAAATAATTTAAAACTTTAGTTGCTCCACAATTAGATTACTGCTCTACAATATTACATTTGTCCGATGAAGGAACTCTAAACAAAATACAAACAATTCAAAACAGAACTATGAGATGCATACTAAGGAAAGGCAAATATGCAAAAAAAATAATCAAATGAGAGAAGCGCTAAATTGGATTTCAATAAAAAATGTGGTCATTTTTATTCATATAAATACGAATAATCAAATGCCAAAGTGCTTTAACGAAGAAATTGTTTTTAATTAAATATACATAATTATTAAACCAGAAATGTTAATATGATTAGATTGCCGAATATGAGAAAAACAGAGTTACAGAACTGCTTTGTGTAGAGGACGAAAAATGTATTATGAAACGTCCAAAAGTCTGAAGAATGAATGTATGAAAAATTGTTATGTTACCGTAAAAATATTATATTATAATTAACGAAATTTAACAATGTACATATTAGTTTATAAAAATGAAATGTAATAATTAAAAAGAATTGTAGATAGGTATCTAAATATTAGTATTATAATCAAAGGTTCTGTTTACTAATCATAGTAAAGCAAAGCGGACTTGGTTTGAAAACATCAACGGAGCGTTATCTTTTTGATATGAATATCTCAAAAGAGTCCCAACAGTGGGACTACGTTGTACTCAATTGGGATGATTTTTCTTGCGAGGATGAAGTTGAGGTTGTAAGTGGGGAAGAGTGAGGTTAGAAAGTACATGGTTATTCATATCGTGTTAAAGCTAAAACCATTTAAACGTTTCCAATCTGAAAATTGTTCTGGATCATGATTAATATTAACATTAAATTAATTTTTATGGTTTACAATTTATAAGATGATATATTTTATTAATAAGTATAATATACTAGGGCAGACCCGTGCGAAATCACAGGATATTATAATTTATTATAAAAAATATATTTGCTTCAGGATCATTCCTTTTACAAAAACCAACGTTGTCAATTTTAGAGACCATCGGAAATTTACCTGTTGCTTGAACGCCGTTAGTAAACTTGCAAAATTACGACATCTGTCAAACAGTGTATCAAAAGAAATACACCATTCAAATATAAAATTATTAATTAATTGAATAATATTTGTACCTACTTTATCGCTTGTCTGAATTGTTCCCAGGATCAGTTTCAATTTTGAAATAAATAAAGTCCAAGTTCTAGAGTTCATTGAACCGGTGTTACAGACCACACAACCGAAATAAGTATTTTTAATTATGTACCTATTATTATAACGTATTTTGTAGTTAACTCTCTTTATTATCAAATACGTTTATATTTCCTTATTTAATTACCTAGAATGAGATTATTTACAAGGCGTAACATATCCATTTAGCTAGCAAATCTATGTAGATAACAAGTACATAACTACGAATTACTTTCTTATTTTTTGTTCACAATCTCCGGGGATTTCCACGTGTGGTCCCATTTGCTGTAACAGGTGGAAAAAAGAGGCAAGATGCAAGAGGCAAGAAACAAGAACACTCAGGGCCGAATTAGGCGTTGAGAAGGCCCCTAGGCATTCAACATTTCGAAGCCACCATTTCGCAGAGCATTTTTGTTTTGGGCATAATCTGTAAATTATTATCGATTTCCACAAATTGTTTATGGTGAATTTTTTATAATATCTTTTAAGGCCATCAGTACAGAATACAACGTCTATAGACCAGAGTGTCTAAATGTCTTCATGCCATCTTCTTCACGACGTTGTAAAACGTAGGTATTCGACGTATAAGTACAGAATACAACGTCTATAGACCAGAGTGTCTTAATGTCTTCATGCCATACAAAGTCTATAGTCCAGAGTGTCTTAATGTTCTCCATTTGAAGTAAAATGACACTAAACTGCGCTATATAAATGCCATGTTATTATTATTACAGAATAATTCTGGGGCTGCAGAATGTTTCAAAGGATACGAGAAAATACCAATATGAAGTTTTTACTAGCAAAATTTCCACTAAATTCTTTAGATTTTAGTCATTCCGATATACGAGTAATACAATTATATTTAGATTTAAGGGCACGACTCAAAAGACTAAGTAAAATTAAGCGCTATTCCTTTTTTATATTTTGTAAAACATAATGATTTCCGTTGAATAAAATCTCTGATAAACGCATGGGAATCTGTATACGGCTCATTTTGAGTTTTTGCGGACGTTAAAATTGTCCAAAGAAGACAACCTAGCAGTCCACAATGTAATGCTGGTACCTACCCTGATGTATGGCGGTGAGGCGTCGAACTGGCAAAAGAAGGAATAAAATATTTACTGAATGCTGTAGAAATAAGATCCCTGAGGAGTACGTGTGGTAAAACCATGAATAATCATGTTTGAAATGTAGAGAGGCTTAGATGGTTTGGGCATGTGGAGCGAATGAACGAAGAAATGAGTTTAAGGAGAATATAAGACACAAATGTGAATGGTGGAAGAAGTTGGAGACGTCAAATGAAGACATGGCACGATCAAGTGAACCAAATACTTTAGTGAGGCAATGTCAAGAGTCAGATTAACAGAAAGGTGTGTGAATGAAGCAAATAGTGTGTGCCAATAGTGAGTGGTTTGTCAGTACGTCTTCTCTGCCTACCCCTGCGAGGAAAAGTCGTGATTAATAGTTAGTTATGGAAGTAAAAAGAGTGTTTTCACTACATCTACCTATTTAATCTTTAACAGTGGTTCCATTTCTGGGTGTTGATTATTTGCTGTTTTTACTTGTGAAAAACAAATAAGAAAGCTATTTCGCAATTTTCCGCTATCCATTATGTGCATGGCCTGAAAGCAGCGGGCCTTTGTGCAATTGTTCTCTCTGATTTACGTCAGTACAGCTCTGAGAATATTATCCGAGGAAATAGAAAGTCAGATCGTGCCCAGATTCCCTCACAAGACTGAAGCTTTGCTGAGTTTGCTCTGAGGAGAGATTACTTTTTCCTCCGCGGCGCTGAGGTCGCCTGTCACTGCTACTTTCGTTGGCGGCAAAGGCAAACTGATTTCCAACTTTGATTTCCGTAAGCGTTAACTTAGTTCGCTGTCGACCGCCGCGCGTGCTCTTTCAAACTTACCGGTATAAGTTTTTTTGTTATAGGAATTCGCCACACAAGAAAAATAAACTCCAATTGGTAAGTTTTAAAGTGGTTTTTAATTTACTGTGCATTAAATAATGGATTTTTAAATTGTCATTAAGCATTTTTTAACGAAATCAGTTATAAAGTAATCTATATAATTTACTTATTTAATTTAGGCAAATAAAATGATATTTTATCTAAATATGTAAACCAGTTTGCTATCGAGTGGTTCTAAGCGTAGATTTTGCAGTGCTTGCACATAGGGGTAGCGGTTCAAACTTCTGCAATCAAGTCGAACATTTCGAATTTTTATTATGGAAGAATTTTTACTTTTTCTTAAAAAATGTATCCATTTGTTTACGAATAACCTAGCAATCTTTGATAATTCTCTTTACTACCAATATAAGAATAAAAGATTTCTTATTATGCTCGGCTTGAGAGATATTCGCGTTCGTCTCTCTGGTAGGAAGCGTAATTCCAGCAATTCTACTTAAGCATAAAGGATTGTCCTTAACTTTAAAGTAAACGACTTCAGGGGTGTTCTAGTATTAGGTACTTAAGGAAAAGGAATTGTCCTTAACCTTAAAATTAATGACTGCATTTTTCGTGAACTGCGATTCCAGCAGGCGGAACCCGCCTCCAGTTTTCTCGGATGACAGCGAAAAAGTCGTTAAGAAAAATTCCTAATCCACAATTAGAACACACATTTGAAAAAATGTTTTAATAGCAAAAAAAAATGCTTTAAAATATTATGTGTAAAATTTAAGGCAGTCGTTGAGAAAGGTCACTCAAATATATCAGTCAGACTAAATTGTTTATCTAATCCGACTAATAGCAATCTTTAGTGAACTGAAATACCGGTGCAGTTAAAAAAATATTACTCCCGCGACGCTTGGTTGGAAATTATTATTTATAAAATTATACTTTAAAAATAAAATTTTAAAATTTTAAAAATCTGAATACTGTGTGTTAGAAAGACAGGAGAAACAATTTTTTTCTACGGCCGGGATCACCGGTCCTATTTTCCGCTAAATTACTCTAACCAGTGAACTACCGCGACATCTTTAAAATCCGCCGTGTTCCTATGATACGTTTATTTGAGAAAAATAGCATTATCCGTATTGTAACAAGTGTTTTAGACTACTGAAAACAGTAGATTTAACTCGGTAGTATAAACACATGGAATAGTGTCTACTGAACAAAATTACGTCATAATTGAGTTAATTTTCTTTGTGGAATACCAACTGCATGCTATTATTAGTGTTCTATCAAGTATGAAAGCGGGGTCATTTAATCAGTGAATTGCTGTTTAGTGTCGTGGATTTGGAAATAAGTTTGTTAACAAAATCAGTACCAATGCATAATAGAATAATACTGTATACCCACAGTATCCGGAAACACGTAGTCTAAGCTAAAAACAGGTGAATCTGCATCACATAGATAATCCAAAAAAAAATTTTTTTCGATCTTATCATTTCGATTCCTTTTCTACAATTAAAGGGTTTTAAAAAGCTTGCTTCGATGCATTTAAACAAAAATATTAAACAAATGATGTAAACCTAAAAATTCCAACTTAGTTCTCGAACACGAAAATGATAGATCAAATAAAAAATAAGTTATACGAGAAAATCGACCCAAAATGTGATTCAAAAGTTTCCCGATTTTGCTACGCGTTTCCAGACACTGTGGATTGTATGTGGATCCAACTATAATTTTCAACAAGAAAGTTTCGACAATATTATGATGTACAATAAAAACCAGAGGAATGCCAATATTGTTGTGCGATTTTTATTGAAATAAAAGTTCAATAAAAACCGCATAACAATGTTGGCATTCCTTTGTATTATTTGAATGAGCCTAATAATATTATGTGCTATGATCATTAACCGTGAACTTGAAAACGTTTGCAGTCTCTATCATTTCACTTCAACACTCCTCGCCATGTGCTTACTGCTCATCAGCATAAAATGGCTGTTATGGCCTATAACTTTAGGTCTAGAGAAAACTCATTTATCTTGTAAAACTATAAAAAGAATTTGCCCTCTTCTTCTTTTTTCGACAAACGCACCACCAAAAATTAAGCCTGTAACAAACATAAACCAAATCCATTAAAACGCGTTGGTACCTTTGGGACTTTTGGGTGTACTAGAATGGTAATACTACAAAAAATGGCATTATTGATGTTGTTGTAGCAAAACTGAAATTTCCTGAAAATCTACATAAAAAAATCGAATTTTCGAAAAAAAAAAATAGTTTTGGACTAAACAACGTCAATAAAGTCGAATTTTTCAAACATAGCCCTCTATCACACTCAAACTGGTTGATACTACCTGTTTAAGAAGGAAAGGATCAGTAGTTTATAAAATGTATATTTGAATCATGACCAAAATTTCCTCTATTGAGATTTGTAAGAAGTTACTTAAGACGACACAATACCCTAAAATAAAATGGGAATCTTAACGATATAAGTGAAGAAGGCATGTACATAAGTATTCGCCAAATATACGGTCGATTTTGCAATAGCAGGCATATAAAATTAATCTTTCCGCGGGGTTTGTTTTAAATAATTCTGATAAACATCTTACTAAAATCTCAGATGTTTTAAAATGAATACCTTGGGATGTTAAAAGAAATATAAAATCTGACGCTGACCGCTATTTTTATAGTTATAAATTTTTCAAACCGTCGTAATATTGTAATTGTAATGTACTGTTTTAATTGATCTTAAATATAAATAACCAAAATCCGTCGGTATCGGTTTAAAAAAAATATATTGTAGTTTGTCTGAATTATTTTTAATGTGAGCCTCGTGCAAGCCCCCGTTAATAGTATTGTGTCGCCTCTAATACTAACCTACTTAATTATAAACCATAAACATTTAATGTGATATTTTTCTTTCAATTGAGGAATTATAAAAGTATCCAAAAAAAACGTCACCATCTCAATGACAAATCTTTTTTCAAATTTTCCTCCTTGCAGGTAGGTACCATAAATTGATTTTTCCGATTTGAGAGCTCGTATCTAACATCCACGCGCTCTGTGAATTATTAGTAATGTTCAAGTATATCTTGAGTCTTTGATACCTATTTATTTAGGTACATAACGATTAGTAAATGTACAGTAACTTCCCAACTGCTTACTCCCCACCCTGCAGTCTCACGACAAGCATGCTTTATTCACATAACCAAAAATATATCCATTGGTTTACACTTACTCTAGAATCTTTCAGGTAATCGACGGCCTCTGTGATGGAGGGGTAAAGCTCTCGACTAGATATCCGGAGATCGCGGTTTTAAATCCCAGCGAGCGCAAGTACATTTTATTTGTTTGATTTGTGTAATTTTACAACTTATTCATTTAAAATAATTTTATAGTGTATTTGCGCCACGTTCCAGAGTCGAAGATACTCTCAGTATCGCCCTGATGTAAGACCACCATTCAGAAATGAAACGTTAGTTGAAATGGCTTTAGCCGTGTTTGGTGAGCAGACGTAAAGAGTGAGATACTACCCCGCCTTCCTATTCTTTATCACCTTCCTCACCCAACTACCTTCATCCTCATAACATTTCCCTATTTGGGATTCCGTAGTCTTACTGCCTCCAGACCAAATCCGAATAGCCAATACTTCCTGCACCCCACAAATCCTAATTAGATGATGCCATAAAAACTACCAAGATATAGGGGGAACTGGCTCCGGGTAGATTATTTTTTATATTTATTCAGTTTCTGTGTTTTATCTAGTATCTTGTGCGATTCTGCTATAAAAAAGTCATATTGATTGAATATATTATTTGGTTATGGTAGTCCTCCCACGGGAAAAATGTTGCGCGTGGAGGTTGCATGAATTCTTCACACGGCAGATAAGTCATGTAGCTTAATTCTATTAGCCTATTTTTATTAACAGTACAGAAGTTAAGAAAGAATCAACCCGTGAAAACAAAGTTTGTTTTACTATAATAAATCTATTTATATTTATAGGTGTATTCAAAAATATATATTTTTTTTAAATGGTTGTGAATTGAACCTTCCATCCCAGGGACTGGATTCAATTTTAATTTCGTATATTAACAGCTGTAATATCACCAAATTTCAGAGAAATGCGTAACGAGTCTATCTGCCAAGTTTCAGCTAGATTGGATGTCGGGAAGGGGGTTAATTTCCACTTCATTTATTCATCAATTACAGAAAACAAAAGTTAATTTCAAACAGATTCAGATAGTATTTAAAAAGACCTTTTAATTCTGTATTACAGTGATGCGAATTTATGAAGGTTTAGTACATCCATTACTCTTGGCTTTTCGTAATACAGGGTGTGGTTGGGGTGGGAACCTGGAAGGGGTCTTATTATGTCGGAAGGGTCGTGCCGTTTTCAGTCATTACCATGGTTTGGTCCAGATAACGTTTCTTGAAAATTGCCGTTCTTTCGTGGGGGTAACTGAAGGAATATTTTTTTCAACATCGGCCCCACACCTAAAGGAAGAACTCAAGGATCGAATTCCGGAGGAAATCGCCGATATACCCGTAAATATACGAAAATGCTTCCGAAAAATTCATAAATCGCCTTCATCGTGGGTCCATCTTCTTTCTGATGTCATCTTCAGGACTTGATGCATAAAACGGCATGATGTACCGAATAAAACAAAATAAACCCCATTTCTGTAAGTTGCGCTTTTTTTTTAATAGCCCTTCAAAACTGCACTGTGAATTTTTTCTGCTAATGAGATTTATTATGTCCAATTATAATACTAATGTAATTTTCAACTCACATAATTGCCACAATTTTAACAATTCACCAGCATTGATAAATACGAGAAAGGAGAAAAATAACATAGATAAGCAGTTTGCTATAGTATTAATTGATAACATAAAAAAAATCAAGCCAGTAAAAAATATTTTATAACCATTTACGGGTTTATTTATTGTTTAGGAACATTTACAGATTATTGATATGAAAAAAATATCGTGAAAAAAAAATTATGAAAAAGCGTAGATATCAACAGCCCACTTAAAAATGTTCACATCATGCACAGTTTAAGTATAATTATACACTATGTATTAACAAAAAAACAAACAGCAAAACGTGAACAAATGCAAAAAAAGAGATATCAACAAAACATACAGTTCAATATATGATCCAAAAACTAAAAGCAAAAAAATACAGAAAACAAATTGAGTAAATAAAAATACAAAACAAACATTCACAATCTATTGTTAATTTGCTTTTTAAAATAAGCGAGACTATTTGCATATATATCTATGTAGTTACATTCAATAGAATTGTATAGACGACACATTCGAGACAATGGATTGAAGTATGCAATATTGTTCTTAAATAATTCTAGATGAAATATATTCTGACTCCTTAGATTACGTCTATTAGGAACTTTAATAAGAATATTGCTTACACAAAGAGTTGTTTCAAGCTTGTCATGAATAATTTTGTGTAGACATATTAAGTCAGCAAATTGTCTTCTTGTATCCAGGGTCGTAAATTTAAAGTATTGGAGTCGTTCCTCGTAAGACTGGAGTACGGCATTTAGTCCAAGTTTAAATGATAACAATCTTAGAAAATTTTTTTGTAGAGATTCAATAGTTTTTGAATATTTCAAGTAGTGTGGGTTCCAGATAACACTACCATATTCCAATTTGCTTCTGACCAATGAGTAATACAAGGTTATAATGGATTGAGAATTTTTGAATGGTTTCGATATTCTATGTATAAATCCCATTATTTTCAAGGATTTACTCGTGATATCACTGATATGTACATCAAACTTAAATTTTGAATCAGGAGTAATTCCTAGATTCCTAGAGTTTAAGATGACTAATGTCGTCAAGTGGCGAAATACTCGTTGCCACATCCTGACTGGTGAGTTTTACCATGAAACTAATGATGGAGAACTAAATTATGTTTGAATTGGGTTACTGATGAGCTCTTCTTTCGAAATACTTATTGCGGCTTAAATTTTACGTACTTGGACATAGAGAGTGATTAGAAATGCACATAAATTATTTTTAAAAACATGTTGAGAGTTCCTTATAATTTTTGAGTGACACAAATTATATGTAGTACTTGCTCTCTGAAATGTTGGCAAATAAGAAGGTAACGTAACATGACATAATACCCCAAAAATAAAGGTACTAATCCACTGGCAGGTATGGCTTTTGTGTGATTGACTTCTTCATCCCAACGTTATTAGCTAGCACACTATGAAAACTCACTATATGAAATACTGTTAATTTATTAAAAATATGGTCAATATATTCCGTTTCCTAATATTGTCGCATTCCGTCGTGATATTTATTAAGAAAAGAATACCTTTTCTTGATATATTCTGAATTATTAATATTTTATCAGTAAATAGGCACGCTATCACTTTTTAACGGGATCATTTTTCTCCGTGCAGCAGATGAAGCATCGATGTCCATACTGATTAAATTATTAGTGTCCAAAAAGGAACTAGTTTGCGGCTTATCAAGGATTGAGCGAGGAATGTCGTACATAGCGAGGATATCTAGGTTTGCTAAAGTATGGCCGTTTATCCTTCGTTCAAATTCGCTGTTATGGTATCAATTTCGTATTTTAATAACCTCTTCCAAATGTTGTTCCTCTCCTAAAATAAAATTTATTTATTTTATTTTATTTATAGAATACATGATAATACAATAATACATTTTCTTAATTGTGATACATTAAATTACCACACTAGGCGACTGCCTGTCTCGTGGCGACCAATGGTATATAGTTAGTATGTGAAGTCTAGTGTTAACATATGAATTAAATATTTATACATGTTTAAAGTATGAAAGATTATATTAGAATGAATTATAATGGAAATAGAAAATATAAAAATGTTAAAGTAGAAAGCAGAAGACAAAAAAAAAGAAAAATAAAAAGAATAAAAAAGAAATAAAAATAAAAGAAATACAAAAAAAAAAAAAAAAAAAATTAGAAGTCTAAGACATGCTATTATGCAGGAAAAGATCAAATACATAACTCTCTTTTCTGGTTGTGTAAGTGTACATGCATGTATGAGCGCGTAAATACGCGTGTACACGCATACATCCACACACACACTTATTCATATTTATAGATGCATACATATTCATACAAAGATATACAAATATATACAAATATATATATATATATATATATACACATACATATATATATATATATATGTATGCATACATACATACACACTTATACACATGCCTACTTGTACATAGTTGCTTATTCACTATCTGAGAATGAGAAACAAGTGATTAACACTGTCACAATCATTAATCAAAAAGTCATCAAGCGCCTTTTTGAAAGTGAGATATTTGGTTATTGAAAATTATTTAAATAAAAATAATGTTTTAAAAACTTATTATATCTATTTCTAATCACCGTGTATTTTTCTTACACGTCTGAACTAATTTCAAAATGTGAGTGGAAACAGTTAGTTGACTTTCTAACTTCTTATTTTAGGTATTAGTTGCCGAAACAACATTTTATTTTGTTGTTGTTCTTGACGATACTGCAGCATAAAACTGGTTATTTTGGTCATTCGCATTGTAGCGAAATTGATATTCAAAATCATGGCCGTTCGTTGACTTTCGCAGAGGACGAAAAACAGAACAGCGAACTGGTTACTGGGAAAATTATAGCGTATCTGCTATACTTTATAC
The DNA here is from genome assembly GCA_026573805.1 of Hesperophylax magnus. Taxonomy (NCBI): domain Eukaryota; kingdom Metazoa; phylum Arthropoda; class Insecta; order Trichoptera; family Limnephilidae; genus Hesperophylax; species Hesperophylax magnus. The sequence goes on from JAIUSX010000002.1 coordinate 5,020,747, forward strand.
AGGCATAAAACAAAACATTGAAGAAAACACACCTAAGCTAACCTTATAACTTATAACCTGTTTTGTAATTATTCTGTTTTATCTGACTACGCATTACCATTCTATTGTTATAGCTCCAGATACTGTAAATTATCTGATTGCATGATGTTGACTTGAAAATGACCTCATTCCGCAAATATAATAAATACACTTGCGAAGCGGAAAACCTATTCGTGTAACCCATAAAAAAACTCTATAACGGTGAGCTCTGTATATAATTTTTGGATCAACGTAACTTTTTTAGCTCCCTAGGTTATGTTCTGCGTCGTGAGATATAGAGTATTAAATATCAAATTAGACATCACACCATATTGTTTTGCATCTTTTCGTTTTCTTCTCCTTTTCCTGGGGACCCATCGCTTCGATAAGGCAGCTCCAGGCGTCCCTTGTGCTGCTTCAACGGCCTTTGTCCATTGCAAATCCAGCCTCTCCTAGCACTACCTTTGGAATTGCTTTTCCGGCTTGTCTGTCACCGGACGTCTTCCTAATGAAACAACCGTCAGTATCTTGGTCTATTGCCACCTATATTATCAACACCATAAGCAACGCCACAAAGGTTGCAACAAATTACCCCAATGTGTTGTGTTCATTGCTGTGTACACGAACTGCTCGCCGAACGGGCATGAACACCATGGCAATTTGTTGCAAACTTGTATGTTATGTTGCTGGATTGCATGTTATGTTGCTGGATTGCATGTTATGTTACTAATATCTATAAGCGGCTTAATGCAAAGTGCAGGTCTAATCGCAGATTATCTCATTCGATTCCATTATCTAACACCTACCAAGCTAAGACGAAATGAGATTCTCGCTAATTTATGAACTTGAATATTATGCGGTCTTGAGATGTACCTACAAACAAATTTGCGTTGAGTGATAAAATAATTGGGGGCAAAAGGTCGCGTATAAAAAAACACTGGAATATAAGATTAACAATATATTTATCTGTTCATTTTATTTTCATATTGGTAAGTACATCTGCACTGGAGAATCAATTTCTTCCATTACCCGTCAATGTTTCAATGAGCAAAATCCTGTGAATTTGTCTTTTAATGTGTAGGTACCATTCATCAACAAGTGATACAGAAGTTTTATAAATTTGTATGAAATATTCAAATAATAAAGAATGGCAGTATTGGGTTGTCGTGAAATTTTATTACGCGGAGTAATGTCAAAATTATATGTTTTTTTTTGTAGGTCTTGTGGTTACGTGTACGTTACGTGGATTTTTATTAGATTTATTTTTTATTTCTTCATTTAACCTCGGCATGCCAGATACAAAACAATACTTACGTTGCCACGAGGGGTAACTCTATTACCCCATATATTTCTCATTTATTCTTAAATTTTATTGTAAATTATTCTCATGGCTTTATTCTCGGGGGGTGGCTGCTAACGAAATTCTGAGAAAAAAACAAGGATTTCAATACAAAAAATAACCGGTTCCTAAAGAAATTACATTTAAATTTTTATTTTTTGTTGTTAAGTTTTGTATAAAAAAGGAGCTCGAATATATTTAAAAAAAAAAACGAACTAAGAGGCTAAACCGCCTTTTTTAGCTAAAGGCCAATTTGGACGTAAATCGACGGGAGGCGAAAAACGGCGGGCGACTTACATAGAATCTCACCCTCACGCAGCTTTGGTAATAGCGCGAACGAGTGAGATGGCGCGCATCACCAACGAGAGAGTCAACTCTTTATATTATTTTTGGCAAGGAATGATAACTACATATTAAAAACTAAACTGTTTTGGTATAATATTCAAGTTTATTTTTTAATGGTAGATATTGTGTTTATAGATTTTGTAAGAATACAAACAATACAAAACTATTAGAAATTATAAATTGAGGATAGTAATTTAGAGATTTTGAATACACCCTGTTCGCAACGGAAAGGTTAATTTTACCCAACTGGAGTTTACATTTTACCCTTTTACATTTTGCTCAATGTGATATTTTTTGTTTGTGTTTCATTATTTTATCTTTGGTTGCATGCTTTATTTTTAATTTGTTCTGGATTAAAAACTTATTTATCGTTTCATGAATATTGTTCAAACGTCATTGAGCAAAATATGCATATTTGTATTAAAATATGTATGTTTGTATTAAAATTATGTCCCTCGAAATAGCGATGAGTCGTTTATGAACGAGCCGCACATTTAAACTAGCTCTTTTTGATGAGCCCTATTCATACGACTAACGGTAAACCGCAACACGGCTTAATTGAACGGTTACTCCTTTTTATCGAAAAATGTTTTAGAATAATACCGCCATTAAAACTATCCGGGTATTAATTATCATTACATACTCGGAGACGTGAACGGCGCAGCGTCTGACAGTTCAACTTCTGGACTAGGATATATGTACCTTAACCTACTAACTACCCAGCATCCTATCCAGTACCAAGAATCGTACGATCATTCATACGTTTACGCTGGGAGCTGGGAGCCGTATCGGGCGAAGTCAATATTCTCATTGCTCATACGCTCTGAGCTGACGGCTCCCGTTCAATTGAGTCGTCGTTCAATTGAGCCGTACGAAAATATCGAGCTGGTACCTTGGCTCCCGATGATAAAATGTCAAGACCCATCGCTAATTCGATATACGGAGTTCGTTTGACTCACGACTTGAGAGATGGCTTTTAATTCGTAAACGCTAGTACCTACACTACCAACGTGCTTCCATTCTCAGTGGGTTGCACAATAAAGACATAAGCATGAAACATAATCCTGTCAGATTGTGTCAGACTAGTGATTATCAGTTCGCTTTGAAACACGGTTTGCAGAATTAATAATGTATTGGTACGTATACATTTGCGAACCGACTCACGAATTACGGGAAAGGAACTAACCAACTGTCCAACAGTGAGCGGCGTTGCTGCGTTCCTTTCCCATATGTTGAGGTTCAGCTAGGCGGTTCGACTAGCGTATTTTTAGGTAGCATTAGAACCTAATTATTGTAGGTAGGTACGTACTATCGGTATCAGATTCCGCAAGACTGTCGCAATCCGTTGAGTTTTTGCTATCGATAGAAAATAACTTGTAGCATTTAGATAATTTTTAATTTAAAAAAAAATTTACTATCTGTATTGAATATAATTTATTTCTTAAATATTTTTGCATATTTTAGATACGTAGGTAGGTACTTATAAGTTTTAAATATTTTTGCATATTTTAGATATGTAGGTAGGTACTTATAAGTTTTAAATATTTTTGCATATTTTAGATATGTAGGTAGGTACTTATAAGTTTTAAATGTTTATTTCATTTAAAAAATATGTTAGATCCCCGATCATTTTCAATGGCGTGTGTATAAACCACTAGAACTCCGAATAGCAAAGATAATTGATTTAGTTTTAGATGTTTCTTCTACAATCAAAAGGTCGAGACCGCGATATTAAAGGAAGCTCAGTATTTCAAATCAAATGAGATTATGATATAAATACAATATTACATAACACCAAATAAAAATATTAAAGGATTGTCTGAATATTTTTTGATGTTGCGTGATGTAATATCTACATTTACGTAAATGACATCTCGTGATAATTAGTGCCGGGAGTTGGATTCTTGTGAAACTAGAATTCATTTCAAATATTATGTTAATTATTTTTGCGACCTAGATTTGTCAAATGAGTACTTACTTACCAAATTAGAAGCAGTAAGGTACTACCAGGGCCGGCCCTGAACCAAACTTATAACCAAACCATAACCATAACCAAAATTATATTCAAAACAAATACTTACTTTCCTTTCCAGAACCTAAACACATTTAAAACTTCACAAACTTCTCGCAATACTAGAACAAGACATGCACACCAACTACTAATACCAAAAACCAACACATCCTTTGGACAAAAACACTACAGATTCCAGGCTATAAAACTATACAATTCACTTCCAACACAATATAAAACATCTAATCTTACAGAATACAAAAAACACATATGGAACTGGCTACAATCCTTTTAATATTTAATTTTTTATATTTCACTTTTTTTTCTGTTATAACTATGGAAAAATCGATTTTATATTTTAATTTTTATTGTTTCTCTGTATAACCAACTCCACTGTATTGTTTTAGTATTATATACCTTTACAATTGAAAAAGTCCTCCACAACACAGGTGAACTCCTAGCGTGGAGGACAATATACTATACCATTGTAATACAAATATATTTAAGAATAAAATATATTTAAAAAAAAAAAACGGTGGCTTGGCGCGAGTGGAATTTTGGTGCCCCTTGTCAAAACCAGTAGACGCCTAGGTAGACGATCACTGTAATCAATAATATTCGGATGATTTGTATTTTTGTGCAGCGCCGTTTTAATGAAAAATAATCTCAAGGGCGATGTGTTTGGACTGTTAGGAGTTAGGTATTATCAGCGCCTTGGCAATTCGGCGCCCGGACCTGACTGTTCGTGAGTACTACAATCCAAATGGTGGATATTGTAATACTGGCATAACTGAACATCATTTCACACTCATATTTATATAAGCAGTTCAGGTACGAGGCCTATCGCATTGGGAGTTCAATTCAAGGAATTTCATTAATTGCACATGATATTAGCGACCTAGCAACATGGTACATTTTGGCAATTTAAAACCGTCTACGGCTAATTTATGTAATGTCGTAGAATATACAAAAATTAATATGCTTTTTTATGGGAATTCAATGCACAAACGCACTTTAAAGAAAACTGCCACTTCATAAGATTTCACGCTTGGGTCAGGATATATTTTTCATATAAAATGGAGCACATAAAACATGGAAGTAGTTTTGACCTTGTTAAGGTACTAGGTACTTGTTTGTCTGCTTTATTTATTCTCAATGTCGTATCTTTAGAGCAGTGGTTCTTAACCTTGTTGGAGGTACTGACCCCCACCAGTTTCATATGCGGATTCACCGAACCTTTCTTAATCGGAAAAATAAAATATGATTGTTTCAAATTCAAAACATAGGTATACATTTATACATAGGTGCACAAAATGAACAAAACCATTAAAACATGATTTTCACACAAAAATTATATTTGTTATACATGTGAATCCGTATTGTACACATTCGTTTGACCACTAGAGTATGAAGGGATTAAAATATAAAGAAAGTATCACACGACAGTTACAAATTGACTACTGGGGGCACCAAATTCCCTGCAGCACAGATAGGCCAAGTGATGTTGCGTGATCACCTGCAGACAATGATGGACAAGCGGGTCGTGTCATTACGAACATATGAGTCGAGGGTGCATCTTGACCTCCGCCGAACCCTCGAGACTGAATCACCGAACCCCTGGAGTTCGATCGAACCCAGGTTAAGAACCACTGCTTTAGAGGGACATACTTTACAATGTAAAGGCTCAATATATTATTTGTACCACTTACAAGGTGGCGCAAAAGTCCTCACTCTATTTCCACATGTAGTAACTCTTGTTTGTAAATAAAATAATAATTATAACACAATTATTCTGCAGTCTTGAGGAGTATAGCTTTCCGTGGTTTTTGAACGTGTATTCTGCTTCTGTTTATTCACAAATGTCAAAGTCATGATAAACGCCAATCGCAAAAATGAGAGCAAATCCCGATAGGGTGATGACACTGGTGACTTTTTCGATCCTTGCCCCTTGTATGATATTTAACTAAAACGACACGATTCTAACGTCACAATATTATTATGGTTCAAAGTGGATTTCTCATACAAGTGTCTCACTTGGCAAAATCATAATGGTACATTTATTTTTAACTCTGTTTACTGTACCAGTATTTATATATCTACCTACATATGCTAACGTCGTTAGTTCCTAACTAAGTATCAGTTAATAGCGAATATTTTATGAAGACGGCGGAACACACGTTCATGAAAATACTGATATTGATATTGACATACAGATATTGTGGCATTCCGCTATAATGTTTATTAGGAAAAGAACGATGTTCTCGATATATTCTAAATGACTAATATTTGATCAGAAAATTGGAATGCTATCACTTTTTTAATAGGATCTTTTTTCTCCGTTTGTGCAAATTTACCGTCATTATGAAAGTATATTCATAGAATAATAAAGCTTTTTCAATATTTTGACAATTCGTCAAATTAGTGCAACGAGATTCTCTTACATTCATTTTTCTTAAAATTTCTCAAATGTCTGCTATCGTAGGAGGTAATATCTTATTTTTAAGATTTATAACAGGAAATGGTTAATGATCAATCTGTCAATGTTTCATAGAAATATCACAATCAATCCAGTGTGCAATCAGTTGAAAGTCCAACTCGACGATTTATATGTCGCACTAACCCCGACTCACCTTCAATAATTATATGACAATAATTTTCGCGACAAAACAGTGTTCAGGGTTTTTTTAGCACCGGATTATTTTTCAGGCTCTTTGCTTATCGTTTCTGCTCTTTTGGTTTCACCGTTGTGAGGTTTTGGAAGTAGCGTCATATATGTGTTTTACATGAGGAAAATAATTTCCCTCAAGCCTTTGGGGGTGCTGTGTGGAGGGTCTTTTTAAGGAAAGGAAGGATGGGTAGGAATCTGGAGGTCAGTATGTCCAGGAGTGACGGACGTATGAATTCATCCCTCCCGCTGCGGTGCCACACGATGGTTCGAGAGAGACCAGCTGGAAATGTCAAAGGCAAACTGGTGGGCAGGCGCATCCGCTGGCAAGACCTGAACACAACTCACCCGATGAACCCGAACATAATTGCTAAGTCACCAAATGTAGCAAACCACTTGGGGTAACCTATGGCAGAGGTGTTGGGTATCCAGTAAATGGTTCCCGGGGCGGCGGTACCCATACCCGCCTCCCAAATTATATAATAAAATATTATATTCCTTTTTACGCTCCTTTGTTTGTTTATTTGCTCTACGTGTTCAAACCATCTAAGCGTCCTTTTTAGAATCATATAATATATTTTTGATATACAATATACATTGCCGCCTTTGTTCAATTTGTAATATTAGGATGGTGTCAATTTTTGGGGTCAATTTGTAATATTATGATGATTTCAATTTTTGGGGTCAATTTGTAATATTATGATGATTTCAATTTTTGGGGTCAATTTGTAATATTATGATGATTTCTATTTTTGGAATAAATATCTTTTCTTTTCTCTAAAATGTATTGTGTTATGCACTTATTTTGAACCTACATTATAATATTATTTTTATTCAATATTTTTATGTTTCTCTCTTTCTCGGATATCAAATTACACGATTAAATGAATAACTCCATGTATTACGTAAGTTTTTAAAGTTTGTTTATTGTTTAAATCTTTAAAACATTTTTTATTCTCTGTATGCACTAAATCCTGTAAACCGTAAAAAGATATAAAATCTATCGATACAAATAAAAATGTAAAAGTTTGTTTGTTCAAAATCTTAATTCTCCGAAAGTTCTTCACCGATTGCTTTGAAATTTTAACGCAACGTTGCATTTGAATGCGCATGTGTTTTTTAATGTACCTACATTATATAGATGTCACCTGTGACTGGTAAAATCATTTTTAAACAGCGCCATCTGTTGGACATAAAAGCAATACGGGCTATTTTTTTCATCTAGGAGACTTGGTACAGCTAGAAAATAAAAATAAATAACGAGTATACCATACACACAAACTTAGCTTAATTATAAGGGTACATCGTTTATATATAAAATTATAACATTATTATTCATTTACATTATTTCTTTTTTTTGTAAATCATGCCTAACCTAACTTAACGAAATATCAGGAATACTGACATTACAAAATATAATATATTATAAAACAATTGAAAACAATATATTTTGCACTCTGCCAATCAATAATAGAATATGGAATTATTGCTTGGGGAGGAGCAACAAACTCAGCTATCAATTACATAGAAACCGCACAGAAAACGATCTTAAAGGTAATACTAAAAAAACATAGACTGACCGATACAGACCAAATATTCAACAGCTGTGACGTACTAGATATACGCCAATTATACGTTAAAACACTACTAAACTACATTTTTAACAAAAAAAATAAATTTCAACATACACAAAATAACACTAACAGACCAGTTAGACAAGCGTACAAAGAAAACATTAAAACTCCAACAGTAAATTCAACCTTTGGACAAAGACACTACCAATACCATGCTATAAAAGCTTTCAACAGTCTAAAAATTGAAATTAAAATTGAGGAAAATAAAAATAAATTCACACACAAAATTACAAAATGGATTAAACAACAAAAAAGACAATATTACCAAAATGTCATAGCATAAAATAAAAATAAAACCTACACGTAACACACAAAACCAACATAAACACACATCACTCACACACACAAGATTATTTTCATTGTATTATTTTTTAATTTTAAATGTATTATTATGTATTTTTATTTTTAATTTTAAATTTATTATTTTCTTTTCAAATTTACTATCTTCTCTTTAAATGTAATATGTAGATTAGATTTTCATATTATAAAATGAAGGCCTCAGCACGGGCAAGCCACCCAGTGAGGCCTACATTACTGGAAAACATAAATTGTAACAAAATAATGTACCAAATAAAATAAAATAAAATGTTAATATGGCGGCCGTCCCACACTAAGTAATTTTAAATAGTAATAATAGTAATTATTTTTATAAGCAATAATTGTTCGCCTGAAACACTCACCCACATTGAAAAATCTCCTGATAAAAGATACATGATAATTTACCAAAAAAATAATAAGTAATAATAGTCTTTTATAGTAATTAAGTTGAATGGAGGTATTTTTTTAAGGGCCCACTATTCGAATTTCATCCAATTTCCGACATACTTTCCTTAAAATTTTGAAGTTTTTAAGCTCTTAAAAAAATATATGTTATTCTTTAAGATAGTATCTATTTGTTCCAAAAGCCGAAACGGTAATTATTTGAAATTCCCTCGATAGAAATAAATCGCAAAGTATGCTCCGAAAAATATTATTAACACGTTTATTTCTGTTATTTTACAAGTTATATGTATGAAAAAAATCACAATGCTTCTTTTAATGCTACTCAATAGACCCCATAAGTAATTTTTGCTATTTTTGAAATACGCCGTGATTTATTAAACATTTTCACAACTGTCGCTTACGCCTATTGCTTTTAAATCATATTTATTATAGCGCGCTCGCTCCGACTTGCAGATTAAACTATCTTTCTTTGAGAAGTTCATTCGCCAACTCGAGGGCTTTGGGGGCAGACGTGTCGTTCATCGTTCTATGATCTATAGACGTGCGATTACGTGCAAATATTTGAATTTATAAAGATAATTTTTACGCGTGTAAAGTTTATGAGTTAATAAATATTGTTTTTTCAAAGATGGGAAATACACGAAAGATATCCCGTATTTCAAAGAAAAAATGTTATCTCATAAAATTATATCCTATCTAATAGGTGAGAAGAAAAAAATACAATTTTTGATTTATAAGCTTATATTTATTATAAACGATAATTTACTATAAAAATTAATAATTCATATTTTTATTTATGTATTGTGTAGTAAAAAGTTATTATTTTTTTTTCAGAATAGGTACTTTGGGAAATAAAACTAATTCCAATGCATTAGAAATTACGGGGTAAATTTTTATTAATTTAATTTTCTTGTTGTCTTGTCTCTTTTCTTGTTCCTATACGATCGTGATTTATTTGCGAATTAACTTTCTACGTACACAAATACACACGTCACTTTACATCTGCTCCTTAGAGTAATATTACTCTAAGATCTGCTCTAATGATTCACAATGCAACGATGTCCGAAATATAATATAATATGTAATAATAATATGGGCCACCTGTTTCAAATAACAATACTCGAACTTGGAATCCAGAAAAATAATGAACGGGCCAGCGAAAAAAGCTATCGAAAGTTCTGAAACTGTGGGGAATATAATTAAATAAAATAAAATACTTTTTTGTTTTAAAACCACGATATTTATTAATTTAAGAACCGACCGGTTTCGCTTTACTTAAGCATCATCAGGGTACAAATTAATACTAAACAAAAAGTACATAATGTGTGCATATATATAACAAAATATAGAGGGAGACAACATGATACAAATATAAGCAACACAAAGACGGTCATAAAATACATTAACATAAGTGCACAAGTAATGGAAAAACCGCTAGATAATTATGTAGACTAATGGGTTATACGAATAAATCGGGAGAAACAAAACATCAACTGGCAAGGTGGTAAGGAGGTAAGGAGAACTGGGAATTTTTTATGGGTTTATTGGAAACAGACTTAATATTGGACTACTTGATATGTCTAATTGATTATTAAGTATCTGACTTTTGGTTTTTACAGCTTTTTTAATTTCTAGTGCCTCTAAATTGTTTAGTCTGTTACCATGCCCGTTTTTATGTAAGATGTTAGCACCGGTTCTATGACAGAATGTATGATCTTTATCGATCAAATGATTTGCAAATTCGGAAAAACCGTTATTATTGAGGTTTTATTGATGTTTTGTTTTTCCCGATTTATTCGTATAACCCATTAGTCTACATAATTATCTAGCGGTTTTCCATTACTTGTACACTTATGTTAATGTATTTTATGACCGTCTTTGTGTTGCTTATATTTGTATCATGTTGTCTCCCTCTATAATATATTTGTATCATGTTGTCTCCCTCTATATTTTGTTATATATATGCACACATTATGTACTTCTTGTTTAGTATTAATTTGTACCCTGATGATGCTTAAGTAAAGCGAAACCGGTCGGTTCTTAAATTAATAAATATCGTGGTTTTAAAACAAAAAAGTATTTTATTTTATTAAATATGTCAAACCACAAAGTGATTGCTTTCTACAATAATATAATTTAGTTCAGTGATGTTATTTTTTATGTCGGAAGGAGGCCCTGAAGAAAATAATTTCTCTCAGAGCCTGTGTCATCTTTGAGAATGCTGTATAGAGGGTCTTTTTTGAGGAGGAGGGAGTGAACCTGTCCTGAATGTCAACTGTACAATTTCTTCCCAGAATTAACTTTATTGTACGTTTTTTGACTAACCGTACCTTGGTGTTCTATTTTCAATAAACTCTTTAATTATGTTTCAGATGTGAAATCTATACTCTGCTACAGAATGTTTTGCCCAAGTCTTGTAAAGATGCAAAGGCACGGACGTAACAATAAAATCATTTGAGCCCTTTACTGTTATTTAAAAGGTCACTTGAAGTGCAGTTATAATCAATGATTTTATTTTTTTTCTAGCTTCCACGAATAATTTGAAAAGGCATTATCTAAGGATTATACTCTTAAGGAGAATATAGAAAATGTAGAAAGGTGAAACGGATTTAAGATTTTCGATGAAATTATTGTGTTGTGAAATATTTATTTTGTTATTTATTACTTTATTTTTTTTTACAGTTTTACCGTACGCGGCCTTGTTGTAGAGTGGTATATCTAACTGTCATGGAAAGTTTTTTTCTGAGCTTTAAGAGAAAGGTTTCTTAAAGATACTGGAGTTATTCTAGGGCTATGTTAGATTTTTAACATCGATCACCGTAATGCTTGCCTTCCTGAATAAATCTAATTTTATTTAATCATTTACGGCCAAGATGTTTTTGACAATGGTGTGTTTTTATCTTTCTGTATTCCAATCATTTAGCTTGGCTTCTAGGGTTGTGCCCCAGTATTGCTTTTTGGAGACTGTAAACGGATCTCTCGGCATTTAATGAAACTGCAGCAGAACAAAGGCTGTTGCTATATTGACGTTCATGGTATGTTTTGCTCAGATTGACGATAAGGTTTCCAGATCCGCATTTCGCTCGAAGCATGTTTAGGGCAATAAGTTCATAGTTTAGGGTTCTTTCACCGTATTTATGGGAACATTTCAGAACCACCAATCTTTCATTTTGAGTGAATCTTGTGTTTGTGATTAAATTATATTTGACAATTTAAACAAATAATATTTAGAGAAGTTAAAAATAAAATTGAAAGTTCACTGAAAGCTTAAACTATTAAAAGTAGTAATTTCATAAAAATGTAAATAAATAGAGCCCCTTTCACATTTTAGAATGTAATTTTATGTTGCTTACATGTTTTATTACTCTTTATAATTATTGAATTGTTTAAATGAATAAATAAATAATTACAAAAAAGTCTTCTGATTTGTAAGTCCTCAGGAAGCACTAAGGATCTTTCTATCTATCTTTATAATATAATAAATTTGATGAGCATAAAAATGTAAACGTGTATATAATTTATATAAATGTACAAAAGTAGATATTACACTTGTATAAATATTATATTGCGCATATTATACAAGATGTCGGGGGTAAAGTGCACAAACTTCGGGAGGTGATTCTAATTGATAGTACAAGTAAAAAAGAAAAAAAAACTTTTTTTGGAATTCCAACGTTTTAAGATAGTTTTCGAGTAAAAAAGTTTAAAACCTTATTGATGTAAAAATATATTTATTGATTTTATAAAAGTTATAAATTACTTTTATAAAAGTGAGAATAGTATTTTAGTAAAGTAAAGTAATTTTTATACCTATACAAATAACTTTCGTAAATGTTTTTTGTAAAATTAAAAAAAAAAATTTAATTAAATCCGTAATAAAACCCATATTTTGAGAACCATCTTCATATCGACTTCGTTCTCATTTGGTCGGTGCATTATTACTCTAAGGTCGGTGCTAACTAAAAATGGTTCTGTTTTTCTAAAATTGCAATAGATGTCGGTAATTTAATTTCATAATCCCCAAAATTATTCCTAATACGAATTCAGACACCTCTGTCGGATTCTTTTAACACTAAATTTTGTAGGTGTTGCCCAAATCTAAATTCTTTACGCGGAAAGCGCGCCCTTAAATGTACAACATTCGTGTGACCAGCTGTTTTAAAAGTGTTTTTTTAATGTGAAACCGCACAAGAGTCCCAACAGTGAGACTATGGCATTCCCAATCCCCAATGTAGTGGGGAGGAGAAAGAGATGAGGAGGAGGAAGGTAGGGGAAGTACCAGGCCATTCAGATTTGATCAACAAACACGGCCAAGGCCATTTCAAGCAACATTTCAATTTTGAAAAGTAGTCTTACACCACGGTGATACTAAGAGTATCTTCCACTCTGGAACGTGCCGCAAATATACTACATATTATAATTAATAAGTAAATTGTTAAATTTTATAGGATTTGAACTCGCGACCTCCAGCTTGATAGTCGAGAGCCCTATCCCTCGACCCTATCCTCGATGCTGTCGTAATAAAACTATGTTGCAAGTAATACGTCGGTAATTGCTTACTTTCTCCATTCCTACGCAGTTTAGCATGTAGACAAGTACCATATCATACGCCTCTATCACACTCTTTCATTTATTCATCATCTTATTATAGCAACTTGGCAAGAAGATATATGTTTTTTTTTAAGTTTGTCAACTGTGATTCATACCAAGCTCTCGCAAATACAAGTACATTTACATGGTTGATACTATCACTGATTACAGACAAACACAACATTGATGATGATCTAATGGATAATATGCTTAACAGTATATTACAACATGAACACTGTAAGGTGATTACACATATACATATACCAATTGAAATTTAGACAAAATACGGTAGGAGTATCAGGCAAGCGAAGCTAACAAGTCCTGGTTGCGGATCACCACTATATGCGCTGAGTGTTCATCTTTACGAACAAGCATTTTACCAGTACGGATCCACACGAATTAATAATTAGCTTATTTCGCTTTAATCCTCGTGGCTGCCCTTGCCCTCACGCTCGGGAGCTTCATGACGATTGACTTGGGCCTTCTGGAATCTGGTTTGATCTTGGAGACCTAAGTATTTCCGACTCGGCAATGCGGCGGGAAATCACGGTTCCAAGTTGTTTTACGATCGATATCAGGTTCTCAGATTTATGCTCAGGTACGCACTGGATCTCGACGTTGGTTTCCCTGGCTGTCTGTTCCATGTGGGAAATGCGCGCGTTAAGATCGCGCACTTCTGTGTTCAGCTTAACATTCTCCGCTTGTAGACTTTTTATTGTGCCCAAAGAATCAGATAACATTTTTTTCAGGTTTTCGTACTCGGCGGAAATGAAGCCGATGGAGTCTTTTATGTCTGGCAGAATATTTAGTTTGGTATTAATAGTTTCGTACATTTCTCGAAACATTTTGTCGATATAAGTAATGATTTTATTGTCATCTTCCTCAGAATCACTAGATGTCGTTGATTTCTTATGTGCATTTCTCTGTCGACTCATGTTTAGAGGAATTTAAAGATTTATTTTGAATTTCAATGTAGCTGTAATCACACAGTATCGCGACTGATGCACAGAGGAAGAATAAATACAAAAAATGTGTTGGTTAGCTTGAGGATCGAACACGCGCGCCGTCGCTATAACGAACTGCATCAAAAATCGACCGCTTAACAAACTAAGCTACGGCCTGGTTGAGAGATAGAGTCAATTTAGATTTTTATAGTGTATGTAATTCAGTTTGTGACAATGATAAAGCTTTTTTGAAAATAACTTTGTTTTTACTGCACTTAACTCACTGTCAAATTACTGATTGTTTTAACTTTTATAATTATTGAATGACAGAGTATGATTGAGTAACTTGGCGATCTGTTACATTAAACATAAAATCACTAATCACTTTTTATATAGTTTGACAGCTTCTGATTATTTTTATTTCGTACACTTTTAATGGAATTTAATGCAGAATTTGGCTATTATTAATCTAGCAGGTTGTTGATGTTTAAATTCTGTACCTTTTGATCACTTTTATATTGTAGTTTGTTTACTTTTGACTGCGATTTATTAATTTTTTTGCGGAGCTAAGTACGTAAGTTATTACGGAGCTAATTGTTAAATGATAATGATAGTATTTGATGAATTATCTTCAATAAAAATCCCTTTCAGACGACAAAATGTCATCGCGACACAAAGAAATATTTATCGCTAATGACGATGACATAATAATATGGTGGTAATTATTTTCCAATTATATAAATACTGTGGGATTTCATGTATTTATATAAATAAGACCTTAAACATAATGTGTTATAAACATTAAATAGTTAAACGTTTCACATATTGTATTTTTTCTGATAATTGTGATATTATAAAAATAAATAAGTATTTCGGCGGCAGCGTTCGTTGTTTAATGGTCTGCAATTTGACTCAGTATCGGGTTGCACAATGCAAAATAACATTATTTTGTAAATTTGGACACACACTGCAGAGCCAATTAACAGAGCTAGTGCAAATTAGGGGGGCACACACGAGTCATATGTGAGAAAAGCTAGTTTGATATATAAATACGTGCAGTGATACCATGCCGCAAAAATAAAAATACATTATATTGTAAAGTTGGCTCTGCAGTGTGTGTCCAACTTTACAAAATTACATTATTTTGTAAAGTTGGACACACACTGCAGAGCCAATTAACAGAGCCAGTGCAAATTAGAGAGGCATACACGAGTCACATGTGAGAAAAGCCAGTTTAACATATAAATACGTGCAGTGATACCATGCCGCAAAAATAAATATTAGTATGTTTTCACATATTTGTTATATTTATTGTGGCTAGAGAACTTCAGAGAGAAAACATCCCCATATTATAAAATTATTGGTATCACCATCAAGTAAACAACTGGAACTGAACTAAAATCGGATATGGGTACATAAAATAGGATATTTTTTTCAAAAATATTCAATAACGGTTTATTAAAAATAAGTATGTGTTAAAATAATATAGGTACATAGAAAAGTTTTTTTAACAAAAATTCAACAAAGAAAATTTATGTAATTGAGAATTAAAAAATAATATAAATAAATAAAATATTTTAAACTTTCTTTTACAAAGGCTAATTTAAAATTAAGTAGTAAAATAGGTATATTTTTTTTCTGTAACATCCAGAACAAAATCACGTCAGGTTGTAGTCGCCATCCACATCAGTGTGCCACACCTACTATCCGACTCGATGTCTGAATTCACACTGAACGGATTTTGGCTCTGAGATTGCACACACACGACAGAGCCGGCAATTTACCACATACGATCGAACCGATCCACGATCTTTTGGCTCGGCTCGGTGGTTTTTGGACTCGCCGAATGTCAAACGGAGACTGCAAAGCCAAGCTATGAGTTCTGGCTCAGCGCGGGACTATTTAGCTCTGTGGCTCTGCCATGTATGTCGAGCTTTAAGTTATCTGAATACTGAACAAGAGTCTCAATTACTTCTAACCGTCTGCAGCTAGTGGGACTGCGACATTTCCAATTTGGTTACGTTATGAGGCTAAAGGAAGTGGGGAAGGGAAGAAAATGGGGAGAGAGAGAGTTCGGGAAATAGATGCCTGGTTCTTCAGATCTGGTTTTCAAAAATACGACAGCCATTTCAAGAAACTTACACTTTCACCAGAGCGATATTGGGAGTATTAGTTGATGAAGCCATGTCTTCAATAAAAATAAGTCTTTTGGTATAGAATCGTGTTATTGAGGTCGTTCGGAAACAAATAAATCATTTCGACGTAGCTCCCATTTAGCTTTTTAAAATGGCTCTACAGCTGATAAAGGAGAACTCATAATGGCTAATAACTATTTTATTTATTATAATTGCGTGAAAGCACGTTTCTTAAATAAATTTTATATCTTTACATTTATTATATTGTTATTAATAATAAAACACTCTTGTAATTGCGTTGATAAGAAATGTGTAATTATTATTGGACAAGGCAACGATTTAACGACTCTGATATATGACATGGGGCGAATGTCTGTAATTATTTTGTCAGTCGTGACAATTCATATCAAGCTCGTGTCATCCTTGTTAAGTACACAAAGGACGGGTAAATAGAACAAATACTGACAGTTGGATTATACAGCTTAAGATTTTAAGTAGGTAGGTACATTGCGTGCTTATCTTTAATAAATTGGCCAACAATCAATGTTTATCACGAGCACAGCAACGTTTATGCGGCTGATACATTCCTGCATCGCTTCGTCTATTACTAATTAGGACGAAGGATGCTAGTGGTTGTTTATGAGTAGGTATATCTCGAATACTTTCTCATTCCTGCATCGCTTCGTCTATTACTAATTAAGACAAGGGATGCTAGTGTTTGTTTATCAGTAGATCTCGAATACTTTCTCATTCCTGCATCGCTTCGTCTATTACTAATTAGGACGAAGGATGCTAGTGGTTGTTTATGAGTAGGTATATCTCGAATACTTTCTCATTCCTGCATCGCTTCGTCTATTACTAATTAGGACGAAGGATGCTAGTGGTTGTTTATGAGTAGGTATATCTCGAATACTTTCTCATTCCTGCATCGCTTCGTCTATTACTAATTAGGACGAAGGATGCTAGTGGTTGTTTATGAGTAGGTATATCTCGAATACTATCTCATTCCTGCATCGCTTCGTCTCTTACTAATTAGGACGAAGGATGCTAGTGGTTGTTTATGAGTAGGTATATCTCGAATACTTTCTCATTCCTGCATCGCTTCGTCTCTTACTAATTAGGACGAAGGATGCTAGTGGTTGTTTATGAGTAGGTATATCTCGAATACTTTCTCATTCCTGCATCGCTTCGTATCTTACTAATTAGGACGAAGGATGCTAGTGATTGTTTATGAGTAGGTATATCTCGAATACTTTCTCATTCCTGCATCGCTTCGTATCTTACTAATTAGGACGAAGGATGCTAGTGATTGTTTATGAGTAGGTATATCTCGAATACTTTCTCATTCCTGCATCGCTTCGTCTATTACTAATTAGGACGAAGGATGCTAGTGGTTGTTTATGAGTAGGTATATCTCGAATACTTTCTCATTCCTGCATCGCTTCGTCTATTACTAATTAGGACGAAGGATGCTAGTGGTTGTTTATGAGTAGGTATATCTCGAATACTTTCTCATTCCTGCATCGCTTCGTCTCTTACTAATTAGGACGAGTGTGCTAGTGGTTAGTTTTTCACCTCGCCGCTCAGGTTTACAGATGTGATCCCTGGAAGGTATGTTACAGCTGTGATTATCGATAAAAGGTCATGTTTCTGCTCTATAAAGTAATGTTACCTACATTCAGACACAAACGTCGCTTAGTAAACCGTCGACTTTAGGAGTTCAGCTAACCTAGAGGTAGAAAATATTCGTTGAATCCCTTTTTGTAATACAAAGTTCCTTTAGTTCCATAGAGGGGTTGTAAAAGTGTATTACACTGTCTTACTATTGTTAAGCTGCTATAAATAAGTATCATACTTTCAAAATGATTGTACCCGAAATTAAGACTAATTGTACTACCGTTAAAACTGTGCTTTTATTTAATAATTCCGCTACACCCCGATTTTCCATATTGAATACTATTCGTGTTTTTACTGAGGGTTTTTTCCTTACTACCGAGATCTTTTTTGATGCGTTGAAATTATATTTTATTTTAACAATGCAGTAAATACTATTAATACTATATAATAAAAGGCAGTATGTATTTAAAATAAAATAAAATATTGAAAACAAAAAAAAAAACCATTAATCAGGATTAAAAACAGTTTCCGTAACACACAATAATAACCTATAGTCATAAGTTGTTAACGATGGAAGTTACCCAGCAAATAAAATTATTTAATTTAAGCCTCCGCATACCTAATTTTCTAATAACAAGTTTCTCATTAACTCTAAGTTTTTAAGTTAAAAAAAAAATTAAGAATATTATTTGGTACAATATTTGTTTACATTTCAGAGTTATCCAGTAATGTTGGCCTCACTGGGTGGCTTACCCTTGTTTATACATTTTATGCCGAAACGTTAATTATATGAAATTCATTCGATTGAAAAAAATCGCAAAGTAAGCTCCGAAAATTATAAAAAACACGTTTTTTTCTGTTATTTAAGAGGTTTTAGACATAGAAAAAATCACAAAATGAAATGCAACTAAAGCATTTGCCGAGAGATTTTTGCTCTATTTTAAACGGGTGGTGTTTTATTCAATATTTTCATCATTTTCGCTTAATTATTAATGATTATTAATATTAGCGCGTTCCCTCTAACATTAGTATTTACATATCTCCCTTTCAAACCATCTTTGAACACTTACTACCGGCCCTTAATGTTCCTTTCAAGATTGCATTTCTCCTTTCCTGTTTAATAAACATTGTAGCAATATATATAGCAACATATTGAATAAATAATCCCTTTCTCCACATATTAAATCGATTATAATAATTAATAATCAAAAAACATAAGTGAGAGTAAACTATTTATAATAAAAAAAAATAAAAATGTACCCAAATGGGTACAATCTTTAAAAACTCAAAGTAAAAATTTAAAAAAATAAAAGCGTTCTCACATATCGCTTATGGATGGAAAAAGAAAATGTATTATTTTATTTGTATTCTCATTTGTACTATCAACACTTCTTATTAAGCGTTCTTGTACAATCTCGTGCTGCAGAAGTGCCGTTAGTAGTCTAAATTTGTATTTGAATTGCCTTCTCGTGTTATGAATTTTGACTGATTGACCCAGACTTTTCACAAATCGGACATAAAATAACATAATCACGTGTTCAGCATTAACGTCTCGAAGCCAGGAGCGTGTCAAAATGAATGAACTTCCTCGTGCAAATACAAGGTTTTCCAATAAGAGGTGTTATTTTGATATTCAATCGTAAAAGATCAATGGTTTCGTTGCTTGTGTGGCACGTAGCGCCGTCTTTTTGAAAGTAAACGTTGTCCAGATCAATACCATCCAATTCCGGCCATAAAAAATCATTAATCATCTCTCGATAGCTCAATCCATTCACCGTAACTGTTGCTCCAGCCTCATTTTCGAAAAAGTAAGGTCCAATGACTCCGCAGGACCATAAACCGCACCAAACAGTCACATGTTGAGGAAAGAGAGGCTTTTCAACTATAACTCTTGGGTTTTCCGAGCCCCAGATGCGACAAATTGGCTTGTTGACGAAGCCACCGAGGTGGAAATGGGCATCATCACTCAAGATGATTTGCATTTGATTCACTCAAGTGAATTTTAATAATTTCAATGCATTGTTGAAGCGTGTATCGTTCCATTTTTATTAATGTCGTACTTGTCAAATGTCAAAAAATGACAGCTTCAAAAGTAACATCTACCGAAATAGCGGGCTATTCAAAATAACACCTCTTATTGGAAAACCCTGTATAAATACCTACATATTCAACCAGTCATTTCTGACATTATATGGAGTTAAAAATGTGAATGGATTTTTAGCTTCCGCCCAAATTTTTGATGTCTTTTATTCAATTAAAAATCATTAGGTATTGGACAATTTGGGTCGGGGTGAGGGTTGGGCGGTTACATATTTCTATTAGGGGTTGGGCGGTTATATATTTGATTTTGATTCATAACAAATTGATTTCATTAGAAAAAAGAAGTTAAAACATAAAAAAATAACCAGAAACCAAAATTTAATTTGCATTTTTAATCCAAACAATAACTCCAATAACCGATTTACGGACGCAGATACGTCCCTTAACACTATTTATGTACATTATATAAATTTATGTTTGATAATCGTATATTGTGGTGCTCAATGTGTACATTTATAAAATCTAAAATAATTTAAAAGGTTAATTCTCAAAAAAATATCCACTTTATAATAGAAACCTTTATATTTTTACGACTTATTCCTAATCCATTTTAGTATCAAGGTTTATAGCACGCCCATATCGATAATGTCTGTAACTTAACATTGTACATGAGTAAACCAACCGACAAACAACAGTTCATGTCGATTAAATTTAGTCGACATTATCGATTCAATCATTGGTTCAATATCCTAGGAACTATTTCATTCTCAATAGGTGAAACCTGAAAGGTGAACTAAAGACTAACTACACAATGAGAAAAATGAGTATTCCCAATTTATTAAGAATCTCTTCAAATTATTAGTAATCCAGTTGAAAACGTTTTCAAACTTTTAGTAAAATACGAATACATTATCACGATATCGGAACAAGTGTTCATAAAAATCCTAATGTTTTCGCATTTCGAAATTATATATTATCAAGGCAGATGCATGAACACGTGTTCCGAAATATTAGGAATTTACTAAAAGTTTATCAGGAAACGGTGATCAATACCGTTTTTAACCGAATTTCCAATAACTTGAAGAGAATCTTAATAAATTAGCAATACTCTTTTTTCTCCTTGCAGTAATTTAAATATAGTTGTTTCCCGTGATCTTTGAGATGTAGATATTGCAGAAATCGGCATTAAAATGATACAGTCTATTAAATTATAAAACCTACAAAGCTTCACACTAGGAATTCGAAAGCATTTCCTGATGCAGCAATAGCATTATCATCCGTTTTAATCGACAAAGTAGGTAACTGTCCGCGTTGAGCCCTCACGAATTACCTCATTTTTAATTTTCACGAGACTGGTGGATGGCTCCGTCGCTTGCTAAAAGCAAACAATTGATTTACTTTTGCATGTGATACAATCTGCTTAACAGCCTTAGCGACCTTTGGCAAACCTGTGAAACTCAAAACCAAAACATAATATTATTTTAACGTCAAAAGTTCAAGCATTGGAAATCATTTCGCATTCATTTCAGAATAACAACATTATAACTTAATATAGCCGTTAATGTTACTAAAATAAATGCATAAATAAGTACTCAATGCAATCTGTAACTAATTTATATTTTTTTTACTTTAAATAAATTTAAAATAATTAATCAATATACAGAGTATAATCAATAATGTTAACAAAGATAATTCATACAATTAGTTTTCACTGCTTTCACTGTTTATAAGAGTGGTGAGTATCAAGATGAAGAATATTTAGTGTTTGTATTTATGAATATTAAAATTTATAATTAATTACAGAGATAGTTTCCTCATTTTGGTATTTTTACATTGATCTTCTTTTTAATTGCTTTTAGTAGGTGTTTATCGTTTACTTTTGTTCTAATATTTTCGGGTAGGCTGTTGAAGTATTTTTTCCCTAGATATATGTAATGATGTTGAGCAAAAGTGGTGTTACATTTTTGTGTTGGAAATATATATTTTTGACGAGTACGACTTTCAGTTAAAAAGCTGTTATTTTGATTTTCTTTTATTATTTGAGTTATTAGGTTTTTTTGGACAAGATCATAAAATTTTAATACTTTAAATTCTTCAAAAATTAAGTGTGTTGGATAATCTCTTGGTTTTTTCAATATATTATTTTTATAATTAGACGTTGTACATGTTGTAATGTAACAGCATAAGCGATGTTAGAAAAATACCCAGACTTGTGTGTAACATAGTCGGAAATAATGGAATGGTAGGTATATCGAAAGTCACAAAGAAATAAACAAGTTCAAATAAATAAGCCGAACTAACAAGATAATCACGCTAAATAGTAGCTTGAAAAAGTTATAATATTCAATTTTAATGCATAACCTATATATATATTTATGTAACTATTTAATAATGTATTAAACAATTTTTATATATTATTAAATACTTAAACGATGTTCAATTTTAATACATAAGTAATCAATTTATGTAAATAGTTGTAAAATAGGTTTCATAAAATTATATTTCTCACGACATGATACATTTGAATTACGATAAAAAATGCATTTCGGATTTTATCTGTCTTTTAAAGAAAATAATTAGTACATATATTAGCGTAAGTCGTGTCGCAATAATCAATTTTATTTTAGTCGTACTGTGATTTAAATTATTTTGCATTGCGTGAGCTAACTTGCAACGTGATGCATTTGAATTTTAATAACTTCACATATTTTACAAAACCTATTAATGGATTCCGAGGTTTTTGTTAAACCAAAATTCTGAAATCGTGGTGTTCTAATTATATTAGAAATTATTTTCGATGTTTTTACCTACTGCCTTTCGAAGAGCCAACAGGCTTTACGTGTAAACTGTCAAAAACAATTTTAAAAACTCTGAAAAAAATACAACTTACTTAAATTAAGCAACTTACAAGACAAGCTATTTCGCTTGGGTGAGATGGGAAAAAAATTGGGATGTTTAGGATCGCCAAAATTCTAGATTAAGTTATCCCTAACAATAAGGTCTTTCTAACGAAAGATTATTTTCAAAATTAACTTTGTTTAATCAAAACCTCCTAGATCACAAGGCCGGGACACTGAATCTAATAAGCCTCCTAACCTGAGATTCTCCAAAAAAAAATTTTTTTTTTTCAATTAACTATAACATTTTAAGATTTTTTTTTTTTGTAAATTTCCATACAAGTTGGGTGGTTGCTTTGAATGAGTGTCCCGGTCTTGTGATCTAGGAGGTTTTGGTTTAACTCAATCAATTAACAAAAACCATCAGATGCTGACAGTAGTGAATCTAAATGAGCCGCAGTATCAGTTGTTAGTTAGAGGATAAATGGGGTATTTGAACATGAATCTAGAAGGACCTGAACTGGGTAATGGGGAATGCGTATGAAAAATGCCAAAGCCTACTTAATTTTTTTAATGGCCATCCCATTCTCTGCCTCATCAAATACCCCAAAAATCGTAAGCCTTTATAATTGCATCAACAACACAAAAATAACATTTAAATGATTAATTATATAGAGCTTTGCACCCTGGACTGAATTAGCGCGATTTTGTATGAACGGCATTGAAGCCAAATCTAGGGTGAGGGGAAATTCCCTGGCAACCATCTTGTATGACAAATTTGGGAAATTATTTGTACGCAAAGGGGTGCATATTGAACTATTATACTTGTATTTATGTGTTGTTAATGCACTTAACAACCAATTAATTATATTTACGTGTTGTTAATGCACTTAACAACTGATTGTATTTGTGTAAAAAATGCACTTGTAACGGCCAGTGATTATTTGGGTATATGATGAAACAAGGAATGGGATACGTCATTAAACAATTTAAGTTGGTATTGGCAATTTTCATACATCTTCCCCCTCCCCCCGCGGCTTCAAATTGTTATTGAATTCAGTGTCAAAAGTCCTGGGCTTTTTAGGTTCATGACTTTACATACAAATCATTTCAATAGTTTGTCATCCAAGATGACTGCCAGGCAATTTCTCTTTACCCTAGATTTAACTTCAATGCCTTTCATACAAAATAATAATAATGCTCTGTCCAGGACTTTTTGGGTTAATATATTTGAATAAGACCTGGCGAAAGGACTACTAAATAATCCATGACATCAAAAAAATTAACCTCCGTTTTTTTTATCTTCAGGTGATGACGAACTATCTAGCCATGGAGACGTCCGACGCCGTGCCACGCGTGCTGAGCGTGCTCAAGGACGTGTTCATCTTCTTCGTGTTGCTGGCGTACCACGTACTCGAGATGCTCGTGCACACAGTGCTGGACGTGCTGGGGCTGCGTCCCCTCAAGGAGCTGCGGGGACAGGTGGCGCTGGTGACGGGAGGGGGCTCGGGGGTGGGTAGGCTGCTATGCATCCGCCTAGCCAGGCTGGGTTGCAAGGTGGTGGTCTGGGACATCAACAAGGAAGGTAGGTCGAATCAATCATTATTATGTTAACACGGTTGAGTGATTACAGAGCTATGAAGACATCTACAAGAAATTCCGGAGAAGTACTATTTTTTCAAATAACAGCCACTTCTGTGATAGATTGCCCTGAGTTACGAGCTTGTGTAAATAAAATTAATATGGTAAGTCGATGTAATATAGAAGACATTTGTACCTTGTAAAATGTAATCATGATCTTGGATTGCATCACTATACGCGCTGTAAAATCCTGGCACAATACTCTCGTTACATTCTACATTTTTAGCATGTCATACAGTGAATTCGATTTATTCGAACAGAAATCAATAAATATTATTCATACGATACATATTACTCTATACACGCTGGATCCATTCCCTTCCCGTCCCTCCTACCATCGCATGCAAATAGGATATTGTAACTCCTTTTTCGTTTACCTATAATCACTACAAACTTTAAAAAAATATAAGTGAAAACCAATTGGTTTGTTGGTTCAATTATTATGCGTATTTTACCATACTTCATAAATTATTATAAGCTGTTAGTTTTCCCAATAAACAAAACGTAAATGAAAATTGAAAAGGCACTTACGTTCCGTGCAACGATTTGGTACAGAAACTCAACAAGGTCTTTCGTAATTTGGGTTATAAACTTGGTTGAGTGAGCAAACCCCACAAAGGTGCCTAAATTTCATGGGCCCCGAAGTCCTGAGCACAGTGTTCATAAACACCGACATTATGGATCCAAAAGTACCGAATCTAAAAAAATATGTCACTGTACACTGTTCACTGAAAGAAAATTATTTTCAGAACAAACGAAACTTATCTTCATAGTTGAAAAATCTGTTTTTTTTACATTAAGCCCACACAGGAGGCCCCGAGGTAAATAATTAATAATAATAGTTTTGGGATGCTGTGTGGAGGATCTTTTTTTATTTTTATTTTTTTTTATAATTATGAACTAACGTTTATAAGACGAGGTTTTATGCATTCATGCAAGGACATTTTCATATATCACTGCGGCGCAATGCGATGGGTCGAGAGACCAGTTGGAGAGGTCAAAGGGTCTCCCCAAACCTGAACCCGGGCACCCTGCTAAATCACCAAACGTAGCCAACCACTTGTGGTGACCTATGGCCGAGGTGTTGGTTATCCAATAAATGGCGGTACCTAAACCCGCCTCCGTAAAAAATAATTAAAAATAATTAAATGTGATGAAAATTTCACAAATTATTTGTATAGAATTCTTCTTGTTTTGAAGGAACACACACACATTCCACATTGTTAGATGTTAGAACTGTGATATTAATTTGTGTAATGTATAACAAACAAATCTAGCTAATTATTTGTTTATCATTGACGTCCATATTTTGTAAATGACCTTTTAAGTTACGGCTTTATTTAGATATGTTAAATATAATTTATGTTGGTCAAAGTCAAACAATGCATGTAACATCACTCTCCTAAAACGTTGCATTTGAACCTCCAATGAATTAGCGAGATATGTCAAGACAGATTGTTTTCATAGGTTCTGTGAATTATTTAAATTTATTCACAGGTGTTGTGTTACATCCGTCGGTTCCATTGATCAGAAGTTATCCAAACATCGGGGGACAAGTTACAATCTGTTGAATGGAATATATTTAGTAAAATACTTGCGTCAGGAGCTTTCCACAAATTAACACATAAGCAGTTTTGTGAATACAATTCGTGACCCTCGCGTGGAACCTTGAAAAAATAAGTTTTTAAAAGCTCTGTCAACTGGTGTTGATTTTGAAGATTATTTTTTAAAAGATTATGTGACAATAAAACCAGTGCTGCTGTCTATATTTGTAACGCTTTCATAACCTTGTCATCTGTTTAATGTGGTTTAATTTCTATTATTGCTAGAACAAAAATCGTCATTACTTTCAATTAATAAGCCTCATTCAGACGTGGGTGAAAAGAACCGATCCCGTTATTTTTTAGTTGGAAGTTTTCGCACCATCATCGCACTTGGCTTAGTATGTACTTGGCGCTTTATGTCACAAACTGAGTTTATTTTTGAGTTTATGTTTTTTTTTTAATTATGTGTAAACGATGAAGAGTTCAAGTGATATTCCATTTTCGTTTCCTTTTAAATATTAATATTTTTATAATCTCCAGACTCCACCATTCATTTTGCTATGAGTCAATTACATCAGTTGTCAGATGCTAATATTTTTATTTATTATTTATTGAGTTAGTTTATACAACATTTGAATATAAACTAATATTAACGAGATAATATTTCATTTTGTAACTTTAAATATTTTTTACAATAAACATAACATTTCTTTTTAACTACTCGTACATTCATTCTTCAGACTTTCGGGCATTTCATCATACCTACATCTTTAGTCCTTTGTACATTAGGCAGTTCTGTGATTTTGATTTCTTCATATGTGGCAATCTAATTCTATTTACGTCATCAAAATGATAATTCATCACATCTTTAAAAAGTTATATAAATTCATGGAAAGTGATGAAACAAAAACTTTATTAACTGGGTTAAGTAGGTTAGGTTAGGTTAGGTTTAATTTTTTTTTTCATCGTTTCTAATAACTTTATATCACCTTTTAAAAGTGTGTTGAATTGTCACTGTGTTGAGTTATCATGGAACCCTATTTACATTTCTGGTTTCGTAATTATGAACATCTCTATTAAAAACAATTTCATCCTTAAAATATTTTGGCATTTGGTTGTTCATGACTTTATGCACAAAAATTAACGGTTACCGGATAAATCACCACAATGATAATTCATCACATCTTTAAAAAGTTATATAAAGTCATGGAAAGTGATGAAACAAAAACTTTATTAACTGTGTTAAGTAGGTTAGGTTAGGTTAGGTTTAATTTTTTTTTCATCGTTTCTAATAACTTTATATCACCTTTTAAAAGTGTGTTGAATTGTCACTGTGTTGAGTTATCATGGAACCCTATTTACATTTCTGGTTTCGTAATTATGAACATCTCTATTAAAAACAATTTCATCCTTAAAATATTTTGGCATTTGGTTGTTCATGACTTTATGCACAAAAATTAACGGTTACCGGATAAATCACCACAATGATAATTCATCACATCTTTAAAAAGTTATATAAAGTCATGGAAAGTGATGAAACAAAAACTTTATTAACTGGGTTAAGCAGGTTAGGTTAGGTTAAAAAAAACATTCATAGTTTCTAATGACTTTATATCACTTTTTTAAAGTGTGTTGAATTGTCACTGTGTTGAGTTATCATGGAACCAAATTAACACATTAAATAACAGTCTCTTTTTTATTGGAATCCAATTTAACTGCTCTCTCATTTGATTAATGCTTGCGTATTTGCCTTTTCTCAGTATACATCTCATAGCTCAATTCTGTATAACATCTAGTTTGTTTCCTAATTTCCTTCATTGGCCAAATTTAACATAATGAATAAGTGTTGCCAAATTAAGCCTCTAGGGTTCTTAGAACATACTTAGACAAAATTATTACATATTCGGATTCTATGCAAATCTGAATGGCGAAAATTACACCCTTCTCATTTTCACTGTGATTGTTTTTTTAAAAATGCCAACGAAATAAGGTTTTCGTAAGACACGGAGCAGGCGAGTTAGAGAGTTTTTATTTTACAAGTAATAGAAATGATGGAATCTATCGCTTTCATGAACCGGAACAACGCTCCGGTTTGTACCTGAATTCACACTTAACACTGAACACAATACCTCCTCTACGAAGCATGTTTTAATTTACTCGCAACCGATACGTTCAAAGACAGGTGTGCTTCTAGTTTGAGGAGTTCTTCATTAAAACATTATTCACGGTTCCAAACCAATGGCTTCTTCTCTAGTTACATAGTTGTGCAATCTCAAAGAGGAGAAATATATATAATTACTAGGCACAGCTAACTTACCAACAATGAACACTGATTTTTTTATAGATATGAAAGAAAATGATTCACTGATACAAACTTTCACCGTGGTAATAATCTGATGAATATGGTTTATCTTGTAACAATTGCTGGTACATTATAATATTTTATACATTATCTCTTTGAATGATATTCTCTTGAGCAAGTGACTTGCTTATGTAGTGTAATTTATAATCTAGGAATCGTTTGATTCCTCGGTCTGCTGTATTCGAACTTCCTTATTATATGATTCGAAGTAACATAATAATGCTGACCGGATAGTCATCAAAATGACAATTCAACATATCTATAAAAAGTGTTATAAAGTTATGAAAAGTCAGGAAACAAAAACTAGGTTAAATGGGTTACATATGTAACTATTTAACCTAGTTTTTATTTCATCACTTTAATGACTTTATATCACCTTTTAAGGGTGTGTAGAACTGTCATTTTGAGGATATATCATGGAACCCACAATAATACGGTAAGACTGACTGTCATGATTGCCTACCTACCTACAGTCATATTTCTTAGTACCTACTCCAAATTTAACAACCACATCACAACACCCATATATGTCAGCAATAGTACCATATTAAGGGATCACATACCGCTGAGCAAGCGGCGTTTTGCGCCATTTGGTGTTGCTTCGTTTCTTTCCCATTATTCGAGGGACTGTTCACTGACTGTTTTCGGCTCGCAAATGTATTCGGGCCATGAGACTCGCTGTTCATGAGAAAGATAGAAAGGTTACAATGGAGTTCTCAGCTGTATTTCATTATGCACGTATTAAATAGCCGACTACCCGACTAAATGACGAGTTATCTGTTCTGAGATGAACGGTATATAAAAATCATTAGTAATGGGAAAGTTAGCCATCGCGCCATTTTTTGCTGACACGAAGATAAAAAAAACACCAATCATAATTGTACATTCTTTTTTTAATACTTGTTATGTACCTTTGAGAAATTAAAGATAATATGTCTAAGCATTTTAGTTGTGAAGTATTCTAGGATTAATAAGTATAAAAAAAAACGTAAAACAATACTTTTTCTAGAAATTTAATAATAGTCAAAGTATATAAGCTGCTATTTTGATTTTTTATTAAAGTTAATATTTCATTTAAGTGGCATTACGAGAGAGAAGTTACAAGTGGACTCTTGTAGCAGGGTCATAGTGCATTCGTACCTAATGTAAAGTTCAAGCACATGTTACTAATTTACATGTTCATATTCAATATTCACTTTGTGCATTGCGCAATACTTACATTCGTATTTCACTTTCAGTACTTGCGCCCATTCCTACGTCATGAAAATGAATACAGAAGATAAATTGGATTTTTAAAAGTTAATCTTCTCACGTTGTAGAATGATGACTTAATGATTTTGTCACTTTAAATTGTTTTAATTCGTTGTCGGGAAGTTTTTTTTATCTATAATTGTATTATTTTCAGGTAAAATCAGCTTTCAGGTTGTTTAGATTGTTATTGGTTTCAAATAGACGTCAGCAAGACAATACATGGAAAAATATAGTATTGCTAATTTATTAAGAATCTCTTCAAATTATACGTATTCCGGTTAAAACGGGTTCGTAGGCCCTTAACGAATGAATTGATAGGTTTATGATAAACTTTGTGTAAAATACGAATGTATTATCACGATGTCAGAACACGTGTTCGTAAATATCCCAATATTTTTGCAGGTGTATGAATAATAATAACCTGTTCCCATATATTAGAAATTTACTCAAAGATTACCAATAATTTTAAGAGATTTTAAATAAATTAGCAATACTCTTTTTTAATGGGTTAAGTTATAGATAACTTAACATGAAATTTAAGTTATCCATTACTTCACTCAAAAAAAAAATCATTTTCTTTCGGGTTAAGTTATGGATTACTTAACATGAAATTTAAGTTATCCATAACTTTTCAAAATATTTTTAATGATACCAAATAAGATGACACTAACAAGTGTTTTAAAATCGTTCACGTAGAAGAATTGCTGATTTATTAAAAGAGATTCCGAACCTTTTCCTAATAAACTTTTAGTACATTCCTAATATATCACCTGCGTGCCTTGTACAATGATGAAATGTGGAAATATTAAGATTTTTATGAACACGTGTTTATTAAAAAAGGTTACTAAAAGTTTATTAGTTAGCCTATCAAATCATTCGTCAAGCACCTGCAGTCCCGTTTTTAACCGGATCAGCAATATTTCTATCAGTAAGTTTTGTTCGTGTTTGTTGTTATTATGTAAATCTGGGTCGCGGTTTTCTACAGTGTGGAAATCTCTGAGACCTAACTAATTACCTCAAGCACAGTATTTCATCTCATGGTAGATCAGCTAACTAGACTTGTAGTTAGACAACAAATGAGGTTAACAGAGCGTATCTTCTGCCATACCAAAAACTTTTTATTATCTACAACTTGGTTCAAATGTTTGGTCGTGGAATTTATTTTGGAACATCGAACGTACGAAATTGCGTCTAATAAGAAAGACAGGCATTTTTATTACGATATATTTGAAGACGAAGATTGTATCAAAGACCTGACAACTTGTTATATAAAAGTTCGGTAGAGAATTGCATGATTTAAAATCACGTACGATTGACGCACCTAGCATAAAGCGGTTTAACCACAGACATATGAATATTAATAGACGAGAAATTAAGGACGAGGGGTTAAAACAAGAGTTGCGGGACGCAGGGAGGAAAGCTGACTGTGATTCGTCAATAAATCAATCTGACAGTAAATAGGCATCTCGCATTATAATATCACCATTTAGTTCTTAAAAGTAAAATCTGATTATGAATGAATAGACATTTTTACATGGGAGCGCAAATTACTCGCCACGTTATGAACAAATTTGCGAAGTCCAAATTCGGCAAAATAATTTTCTTCTGTTTTCAGAGTCGAATATTTCGTTTAAGTATTTAGTTAAGACACTTTTATAAATGTTCATAATTTACTTCCCAGCAACCAACCAGCTTTGTGTTTCGCGTCCAGACGTTTCTCGATGTGATAGTATATGTTTCTACAACTGATCCATATTATACGATGTGAAAATGCTTAAAATAAAGTAAAATAATGCTTATATATGGAATGTAATACGACAATTGGGTTTATTCTCTTTTTCACATCTATTTTTACAAGTGTTCATAGAACAATTCAACATTTTGCCGTGTTATTTCGTAAAATGAACCGATGATGCCTCGACCATAGTTCGCACAAGAATGATGACGTCACGTTTTCTAAATTCACTTGAGGCCATACGCGAGCCCAGCCGGCTCCAATGGAACCGGTATGGGGAGTGGGGAATAATACGCTTTTAATCACTTAGGGCAGGTCTACTAATATTCATATGTCTATGGGTTTAACCCTCAAATTTACGCAAAAAATATAAATGCCATTGATTATCTTTTATTTGATAGTTACTTTTTTAGTCTTAACAAGTTTAAGGATGTTTGACCGTGGTCGAGGGGTAAGGCTCTCGAATAGCAATTCGAATTTCGCGGGTTCGTTGTTTTTCGGGTTGCGTGCGCAAGTAAATTTTATTTGATGAATTTGTGTTATTTCACAATTTATTAATTTTATATAATATTTAGAAAACTTTCGGCACGTTCAAAGTGGAAGATACTCTTAGTATCGCCCTGGTATAAGACCAACATTCAGAATTAAAATGTTGCTTTAAATGGCTTTAGCCATGTTTGGTGACCAGATTTGAATAGCCAGGTACTTCTCCACCTTCCTCTTCCTCATTTCCTTCCCATCCCTACTACCTTCAGCCTCACAAAATACCCTAATTGGGGATGCATAGTCTCACTGACTGACGTTTTAAAAAACATGTTTTTTTATGGTTAGACCTTTATCGTGTGGTGCCATTTTTTTCCCTTATTAAAATGAGAGTTGATGATTGTCTCTCTGTCACAAATAGAAAGGTGTAATTTATATCAACAACCGATTCAGTGACAATCACTCCAATGGGCGAACCAATCATGAACGTCATTTTAATGGTAACAAAAGCTCCTGGCAGTGCATGTTATAACTCGATTTCTCGATTAATAGGTAGGATTTATGATAGAAGTAGTTTCTTGCTGATAAATACTAGTAAAACAAAATTTATTTCATTAAATAACGGAGACTGACAACTACCAAACTCTGTCATAAAGGTCCTAGGTAGCGATGTTTTTTAAAGTTCAAAAATAAATGCTATTCAAGTAGGTTGATTATTACCTTTATTTACCATGTTGGACAAAGATCACACTGGTAATAATAAAAAATATATATTATATGAATCAACACCTAGACATATCGTAAAAAAATTATTGCCAAAATAAAGGAAATTAGGGTTTTTCAACGGGGGTGGTTTAATTTTATTATTATTTCAAATTAATGAAAATTCATAATTTTAGGAATTTATTTTTCATTATCATTCCCTAATTTTAAATCAAGTGATTGGTTATGTAGTAAAGAAATATTAAATTGTAAATTTTTATGAATATCGTAAATGATTTCTTTTTTTTACACGGCAGAGTATTGCGTAAAAACGTACACGTAGAACCTACATTTCTAGAAAACACAACAATATTATTTGCACCATCGCTTTTATCAATTTGATTTAAATAATGAGTGAGCTTAGTAGAGATCGCAAAAAACTTTCTAATAAATTTTCTTACTGCTCCCCCTTCCACCCCTCAGGGGGTGCTATAAGGCTGGAACTTCCACCTCTTAGGGGGTGATAATATTGAATAATGTCAGACATAAAAGAAAGTTACAAGAAACGCCAAAAATACCATCTTGAGAATTATAGACGTCGATGTTTCCATGTCCAGTTTACCAGTAAAAAACTACTCTAAACTAAAATTTTTTTTAATAATTTGCCGGGTTATCGCGGTACATTTCTTTGCTGAATGGGGAATCGAAGTTAGCAAATAAAAAAAAAGTCTTGAATCCGGCATTTTTTTTATTTTCCAAAGATATACAAACGCACTGTTAGTTTTATTTTGAATTGTGATCAATAGGAGGGCTATTCAGAGTTGTGTAGTAAAAAATATAATCTTAGAATTTGTAATATTTCTATTTTTGAGACCGATAATTCGTGGTGGAATTCCATTATAATATATTATAATAAAACAAATAAAAAACTTTATTCCACTTAATTTTATTTTGACCGTAACCGGTTTCAGCTCGTCAAAGCCATCTTCAGACTGGTGACCATCTTCAGACAGACCAGTCTGAAGATGGCTTTGACGAGCTGAAACCGGTTACGGTCAAAATAAAATTAAGTGGAATAAAGTTTTTTATTTGTTTTATTATAATATATTAGAATTTGTAATTTTGTAGTAGTGGCACTCGAAAAGCTAAGTTTTTTCGATAAAAATGCCAATTTCTCTATAACTAACTTCCGTAATTGAATGATTTTCTCGTCTGTCATAAGTTGGCCTAGCAGCCATCAAATAGATAACGTTGTTAGTATTTCAGCCATCCAAGGATAACGCTGACTTTTGATACACTCTGTATATAGATAGTTAGTTTTATTGACCAATAATATAATGTAAGCCGGTAATACTTGTAGTTTTTCTGTCGTATCATTTGTGCAGTGTAAAAAATCACCTGCTACCTACTAAGAGTTAGCATTTAATTGTAGGTAGGTACTTATACATACGTAAATTATTATAGAATGATATAATTAAGGAAAATTTGCATGAAAGCGTATATCAACTGGAAATTTTACATTTTTATGATGTAGGCATATGGGCCACTTGCGCGAATTTTTAATTGATGATTTCGGAAACACAAAACCTTATCCTGATATTTAAGCACTTAAATACCAAACAATAATATTTGTTTTTCGCTCAATAACTTGAACTTCACAATAATATCTCTGTATATAAACTATCCAAGTACCTACTATTAGGACGGGTTGCTTCACTGAATATGAACAATTCATCAAATTTTCAGGTTCTTTAAAGGTTCTATTCCAGATCTGCTATTATTTCAGTTTCGTGTAACAACTGGCTAATAGTGATATAATTACAGAACTTGAATAGAACCTTCACAGAACTTGAAAATGAACTTTGAAATTTGTTGAATTGTTCAAATTCTATGAAACAACCCGTAGTGTATTATTTATTATGGGTGACACATTATAACTGGCGATTTCAGCTAGCTTTGTTTTTATCAAATTGCAAACCAATCTATTATTATTATTTTATGTCAATCTTGGGTTAGTTGGTTGAATTAATTATTAAAACACTAAACTCGAGTTCAGTTATATTATTTGGCAGCGTGTGCTCTATTAAAGTTAAAACCTCAATAATGAATTCATTTTCTAATGTACCTATTAAAAATGTTACTTTTTTTCAAAAAAATGCTGCTGTATTGAAAATACGGTCAAAAGTTTAAAAAAATTGAATGCTTTAAAAATCGTCCTAGCATCAATCTTCTTTTAAATCATCGTGTAAGATGCTCATTGCAGATCAAGTCTCTAACTTGTAGGGGTCGATAAAGGTTTTTGACCTATCGCCGGCCTTTCTAACAACCTGTTTCCCACTTACCACCGTCTACTGCATGCTTTTACTAAATTATTATTGATGGGTTGGGTCAATGTGTTAAATGGACCATTCTAACCAAGCTTGTATTGAATTTAACATTAATTAGTAGAAGACATTACCAATACTTAAAGTTATAAAGTTTTTTTTCGTAATAATTTTATATAATTAGTCATTTCGATGGCTTCGAGCTTAGAACAGAGACTTGTACATCATTTTTTGACCAAAACTAGTTAAATAACTATAACTCTTCTAAGAAAAAAACATATTTCATGTGATAAAATATAGCATTTCGAAATCACACTATCCAAGGATTTTTTTTTTATTTTATTATATATAAGTGAGTACAGTGGTGTTAAATAAATTTCAGATGGGTACAAAATATATTTACAATCGCAATCTCACCAAAGAAGAAACTGGTTCTTGTGCTTCGTGATCTAGATAGGGATATTTACGAAATATTCACGAGATTGAATATTTACGTAGTATTATTTCAATAAGTCAATACCAATTTTTCCAAAAGATTCGAATTTTACAGTTATCTAAAAATATTGTTTTTCAAATTCGTCATTCGTCAATTGTCGCTCGTAAGTCTTAAAATTTCACGAAATGCTTTTTAACAGGTTCTACATTTCACGGAAGCCATAACTCCGATATTACGTAATTGGAATAGATTATATTGAGATTCTGAAACCCTTTCGTATCGTGTTTAGTACTTAACTTTCTAATAGACATATCATTTATGATGGTTTTATATACGGCGCGTAATCCATTAGTGTCACAGACATGATATTTCTTCGGTGACAGTTCGATTTTACTCTTGTTGTTTTTATTAATTTAATCATTTTAATTGGGTTACAGACTTGCCCGAATCAATAGTATCCACTTTTTAACTGGTTTACCACTTTTCTAATCGTCGCGTCGGTACGATAATATTTAAATTATATAACACGCGCGATTGCACGTGTAATGATTTAATACATACACATATATTTCAAAACTCGAACAACTCTGCTGGCCACAGCATGTAACAGGATGAGAGATTTCCACCAAAGAGTCTTCTAAAACTCGAAAAACCCTGTTGGCCACAGCATGTAACAGGATGGGAGATTTCCACCAAAGAGATTTATAAAACTCGAACAACCCTGTTGGCCACAGCATGTAACAGGATGGGAGATTTCCACCAAAGAGTCTTCTAAAACTCGAACAACTCTGCTGGCCAGAGCACGTAAACAGGATGGAAATTTCATACCAAAGTGTCATCTAAATAATAAGCCGATAAGAACTGTTGATACTCCTAAGTACACCATTAGGTACAAGTCAATAACCACCAAATACGTGCGTACAAAAACACTTACAAAGATTTAAAAAATTCATTTGTTATTTAAAAACAATTTTTATTTTTACGAAATTTATAAAAAAAATCTGAGCTAATATCACACAACCTTTTTTAGGCTTTTACCTAAAATATTACCTAATATTCAATATTTTAAATGAAAACCAATGTAAAACTAATTCAAACCAAAAAGCTTGCCATAAGGACTGTGTTCAACATATAATGAAATTCTCTCTGTTGGTAGATATCTTTAATTGCGATGAAAATAAAAATTACATCTCTGTTAAAAATGTATAAAAAATGTACACTAGTACACCAACTAAACCAAACTACATAAAATGTTATGATATATTATGTAATGACATGTATTATGCAGTATCTCTTATTATAATTATATATTTTAATATCTAATAAAATTAACTGATATTATATGCAATTTCTGTTATTTTTTTAAAATAAACTGTTTAATTGATAATGTATAAGTATGATGAGGAAATCTATAATTGATTTCTCAGTTAAGTAAATTGCACGTTTATAAACCAAAAAACAATAAAGTGGAGTTAAAAAAGTTTATGCAATGCATTAATTGTGTCACAATTCAAGATTAATGTTTCCACATCAATTACCATTAAAACTGTTCTATTTTTAATTCAATCGTGAGATTATTCTAAACTAATCATTGATTTTTTAAATTTCCGACCTTCTTTGCGGATTTAGCAGTCGCCAAAATTGCAAGTTGTAGGTACCAATTCTTAATTCGCTAAATCGCTTTTTCGCTTATTTTACAATGCCAACATTTTGAAATATATTAGTCAAATGTACGTTCTTATCTTTTCGATTCAAACAAAACAAAAAATGCACGTACATTACCCATTTACATAATAGCTAAGTCATAAAGTTATGAACAATATTAGTGCCAATTTAATATTATGCATGTGTAGCCCACTTTATTTTTAAGTTCCTTTGTTATTAATGTGACTAGTGCAGTGTAATGGCCCGGGTACCTGCCCAAGACGTAACATTACACTTATCATCGTAATGTCACGTTTTTACTAACACAATTTTTTTTATCGTATCCTGAATACTCATGTCCATTTCCCTGCCTGCATAATTAGGTAGATATTAGAAGATTAGGTAGGTACTTAACAGAATAGACAATTCTTATAAAGTTTGACAAAAGAGTTTTGAAATATAAATATGATATATACTTTTTTTCATTACTATGGTAACACCGAGTTGCGAAGAAGTTAGAGTACCAAATACTCTATAATATACCAGTGATCTGTGGCAATAACAACAACTCAAGCCGCCAGAGGCGCTAGTGTAGCATATTGATTTTGTTTCCAAATTTGTATTTTGATCAATATTGATAAATATATATTAAAAAATGTTTCAAAAGTAGTTTCTGTGAATGAAGTTTATGGATATAATAATTACAAACAACAACAAAAAATCGTTTTCAGGATACCGAAAGACGTTGTTAAGTTAGTTGGTGAAATATAATAAGAGATCATTAAATCCTAGAAAATAAAATGTGATTGATTACGTAAAAAGTGGATTATACAATGAAAAATATATATTTTTTTAAATTTAAGGTTAATTCAGTAAAGCTGTTTTAGTTCCTTGTAAAAATCTGTGTTCATGTTGAAGATATAAATCATCGTTATAATTTATAATATTGTTGATGTTCAAAATGTTTTTTGAAATGAAATGAATTTATTATTGAATATATGAAATATATTT
This sequence comes from Hesperophylax magnus, assembly GCA_026573805.1. Taxonomy (NCBI): domain Eukaryota; kingdom Metazoa; phylum Arthropoda; class Insecta; order Trichoptera; family Limnephilidae; genus Hesperophylax; species Hesperophylax magnus. The sequence goes on from JAIUSX010000002.1 coordinate 5,058,778, forward strand.
AATTTTTTTCTATGTATTCATATTATTAAATATTATTTTGAAATTTTTTGTAAAATTTGTCAAATTTTTTTGTAAAATAGCCGCTTTCATATTTTTTACGCATGAGCAAAAATCAGTAGGATCAATCTACAATGTAGGTGGATAGTTATAGGTTTAAATTGACAGGAAAAACGGCAAATATTTTTATAATGACAATAATATTCTACGAAAACATAATATATTTACAAACGACAATAAAATGCAGCAAAGAATTCTCATTAATAATTGCTCGAGTAATTACAAAGAATTCAAATTATGAAAATCATTTCCCCACTTGACCCCTATCAATCGTACAACGAATATATTGCGATGTCTATTATCGCGACAAAACATACATTCTAAAATATGTTTTGTCATGTAATTCAAAAGAACCATGTGTTCGAAAATCGCGATTTTGTGTTTTTTATGTTTAAGTTTTTTATGTAAAAAGATCAAATCTTCTTATCCATTTTCGCCGTTTTTGTTAAATATATAATTAAATACGTAGCAATTATAACAAATTTTAAATAGTTGTAACGTAAAACGTTGTTATTTTATGGTTAGTATGGTCAAAGTTCACTGATATATATTTTATACCGATTCCAAAAAAAAAACAATTGTTTAGTGTTATTGTTTAATTTTTGGCAAATATTATATGATAATAAACAATTCGTCAAAAAATCATGACATGAGAAATGCGGAGATAAGTTTATTTTACAATAGATTGGCGATATTGTAGTATTTATAGTGTGCGGCTTACAGTGCGGTAGGTAGTGTACGTTAATACATGGCCGATATTATAGTATTTATAGTGTGCGGCTTACAGTGCGGTAGGTACTGTACGTTAATACATGGCCGATATTATAGTTTTGAATTCATTGAATTCTTTGAATCATTTATTAACTAACCTATATTTTTATTACTTTTATTGTTATTATTTGTTAAATTACTAATATTTTTTGTTTAATTTAAACAAACGTAAAAATATTTTGTTGTCCTCTCCTAAACACAAGCAGCTGCTTTATTAGGAGAGTGATTGAAATATTGGTGTTTATATTGTTATAATATTGTAACCTTGTTTATATGTTTCAATAAAAATTAAAAAAAAAAAAAAAAAATTATAGTGTGCGGCTTATAGTGCGGTAGGTACTGTACGTTAATATATAACCGATATTATAGTATTTATAGTGTGTGGCTTACAGTGCGGTAGGTACTGTACGTTAATACATGGCCGATATTATAGTATTTATAGTGTGTGGCTCATATCGCGGTATGGACTGTACGTAAAAAATAAGTTTGTATAGGTATATGGATAATACAATAATACGTCAACAGTAAAATACACAATACAGTTATTATTCACTATTCAATAACATTGCACATAATTTTCAATTGTTGATTGAGTTGAATCCATTCATTGTAAGCATTGATTCATTAGTCATTAATGGTTAGTCATTGTCATTAGTCATTCGTTACCACTTTTTCTCATGTATAAAGGTTAAGTGTCAGCTACACTACTCGCTTCGACGCTTCGACGAAGTCCTCGACGAAGTTAGCCGAAGTTCGAAGTGCGTGCCCACACACTCGTGCAACTTCGCGAGTAACGCTTCGAGTCCTTTGACTCGGGCGCATTTACCGACAACAATCGGAAGTCGGGCGAAGCGAAGCGAAGTTGCTCGAAGCGAAGTGAATTTCGTGCCCACACTATCGTATTCGGTCAACTTCGATCAACTTCGCGAGTAGTGTAGCTGGGCTTTTACGTTTAGGATTTCGATAGCTGTGAGTTTCTACATACATATTAAAGACATAATACATGAAAAATGGTGTCTTTAGATTTCTAATTATGATATTCATTGATTTTAAAGAGGAAGATGATTTTTATTTGAGGTGATTTTTCACAAAATCTAGGCCTATAAAAATTTTATCCAATTTTGTGAGCAAAACTAACAAAATTATCTCTTCTTTTTACATGATTGCTTTGAGCGCGTCTAAGTACGGAATAAACTATAATAGCCCAGCTACACTACTCGCGAAGTTGATCGAAGTTGACCGAATACGATAGTGTGGGCACGAACTTCACTTCGCTTCGGGCAACTTCGCTTCGCTTCGCCCGACTTCCGATTGTTGTCGGTAAATGCGCCCGAGTCAAAGGACTCGAAGCGTCCCGAAGTTCGAACACATAAATAAACCAATCACGACTGATTTGGACTGAGTTACTCGCGAAGTTGCACGAGTGTGTGGGCACGCACTTCGAACTTCGGCTAACTTCGTCGAGGACTTCGTCGAAGCGTCGAAGCGAGTAGTGTAGCGGCCGCTTTAAATTTTGATACGCACCTATTACAATAAACCACATCAGCCCTGATGATGGACACTGTAATGCTGTGCAAAACGTTGGATAAAGAAGGGGGTAGCGCAACACGGCATAATACCCCAAAAATAAATCACCACGTAATGGTTACATACTGTAACAATTTAAACCCCAACACAAAATCATCGAGTAGGTATATTGTATTTTCTTAATACATGGAATTAATTACCTGTTAAAATATTATCATTAAAACCATTATGAAAAAATTAAAGTGAAAGAGAACTTGTGCCTAACAAACGCTGCATCGTGTAATTAATTTATAATGGTTTTTTTAATTCAATGTTTTTTAATTACTTAAGAGTAGGTTTTTTCAAAATTTTATGCAATTATATAGCAAAAATACAAATTGAAAATACAAGTATGTTACATAACATTCTTAATCAACTAATTTCTTTTTACTACACGACACGACTAGGTACTACGAGTATCTAATACTACACAACATAACTAGGTACTACGAGTTAGGTACTACACGTCATGACTAGGTACTACACGTCATGACTAGGTACTACACGTCATGACTAGGTACTACACGTCATTACTAGGTACTATACGTCACAACTAGGTACTACACGAAATGACTTGAAAACTGTGCTGGTGAGTAATAAGAATAAATGTGACCGATGAAGAGATCTGAGAATCGTGTTGTGAAAAAAATAGTTAACTTTATTTATTTATTAATTAACACTTTAGATATAATATGTCTACCAATATAAAGGCGTGCTTATAGCAAGGTGTCAATTTTTTCAAGTTTTTGTTTTGTGATCAGTTTGTTTAACACTGCTTATCCTCATTTATTTTTCAACAAATTAGCGTCCTACTGTATTATTTTATTTGTTCAACTGTGCGTAGTTTTTTAGAAAGAAGAGTAAATTCAGGAAACCCTGCATAGTTTTTAGAAAAAAGGGTAACAGTCCACAATGGGTGGTAACTACCCTGATGACAGCGTGGCACGGAACTGCCATAGGGAGGATGAAAGTATACTGAATGCTGTAGAAATTAGATACCTGAGGTATAAGTGTGGTAAAACCACGATTGATCTTGTGAGAATTGTAGAGATTCGCAAAGAACGCAAGGCTGATGTAAGCGTAATGAAGAACGCTTAGACGGTTTGGGCATGAAAAAGACTTGTCGGGCCATGTCAAGAGAAGAATAACAGAAGGGTATGTATGAGACAATGTGTGATTGTGAATTAGGCGAGGAGTGTATACCAATACCGAGTTGTTTGACGGTCCGTCCTGTCTTCATGCCCCGCGGGGAAACGGTTACTTGCATAGTTAGTCAAAGTTTTTTTACTAATAAATCTGTTATAATGTCATCAACACAAGGAATTCACCAATGGGGGATAGTTTTCATGGCAATCTTTTGGTTTTTTGATAGATTAAATAATATTATTTGCAATTTTCAAGTTCAAAATGTATCCTAAATGCATTTTAGCATAAGCTGAAGATCAGCGGAGTCGTCAGATATCAGCACAATGTCATCAACTGTACCACATGCGCCGTTAACAGTCAGACCTACCTTAATCCAGATGAGATTTAGAAAGATTATGTTCCTTTTATTATAAATAAAATATTTCCTTTTATTACACACATCACCCACAAACACACAAGATTATTTTCATTGTATTATTTTTTAATTTTAAATGTATTATTATGTATTTTTATTTTTAATTTTAAATTTATTATTTTCTTTTCAAATTTACTATCTTAGATTTTCATATTATAAAATGAAGGCCTCAGCACGGGCAAGCTACCCAGTGAGGCCTACATTACTGGAAAACATAAATTGTAACAAAATAATGTACCAAATAAAAAAAAAAAAAAAAGCTGAAGATCACCGGAGTTGTCTGACATCAGCACAATGTCATCAGCAAAACGTCGTGCGCCGTTTACACGCAAACCTTCATTATCCAATTGAGATTGAGATTGAGAAGATTATGTTCCATGGCCGTGGTGAATATACTAGACTATATTGTGTCATTTTGACGTACTCCAACTTATTTAAATTCTGATGTTATTTTGTATCGATGGTAAAAGGATGACCTAAAATCAAGTCAAGTCGTTAAATCTTTGAATTGAACTTCGACTTATTCAGACTTCGGATGATTTTCTGTATCAATATTAATTGCGAGGTACTTCTTCTTCAGGAGTCTTCTGGCGTCAACAGTTTGGAAACAGGCTTCCCTATGTTTTTTTTTCCAAATTTGCCGATCCTTGTTGGCTCTCATCCATCATCGTCTGTCCATCTCATGTTTGAGAGATCTCTGCTACTCTTTCAAGTGAAATCATACACGGAGAAAACTTACTGATATAAAATAAAATAAATCCCTAAAAACGTATGCGGGGACATTCGAGGTTTAGCTTCGTTCGTATTAAATGTAAAATTAGCGTCCTTGCAAGAGCCCTGAAGGGGTAACCATAAGTTACCTATACCGGGGCGGGTAAGTGGTGGGATCCTCGAATGATATAAAATATTGATAATTTATTAAAAATCTGGACAAATTTTAGTATTCCTGTAAAATGAAGATTGCAGACCTTTAACGAATGAATTGACAGGTTTCCTAATAAACTGTCGGAAAAACACATTAAACGTCATTATATTTATTAGGAAAAGGACACCTGCATGAACACGTGTTCCGATATATTCTGAATAGACTTATATTTTACTAGGAAATTAATTGCAATCACATTTTTAACAGGATCTCAATAAATCTGCGATTACTTATTTTTCTTCGTGTCTATCAGCACATTCCTGAAAGGTTTTGACCTGCAATTCCTGAGCTTTTTCCAAGTGTAGATGTCGTTTTGCTGTCTGATGATATATTTTTGTTCAATTAAACATTTAAAAAAATCTATCAAATATCGCCACTGATCACACTGTAGCACGTCGCTAGGGATAACGTGACACGCACTCTATCGCGCCTGCAATAACGATATGGAGTGCTTATCATGTGATGCATTAGGTTTTACCCAGTGGCGACGTGTGAAAGAAGAATGCAATTTTTAATTTTGTTTTTAATTCAAAAAAATATGATGGATAGCAAAATGACAGTATATTTTTTACTTCAAACATACTCAGGAATCGCTAGTTACACGGAGAAAACTTAAAAAAATATTTTTGGCGAACCTTTAACAATTGAATTAATAGGTTTCCGATAACATTTTAGTAAAATACGAATATATTATCACGATTTCGAAACACGTGTTCATAAAAATCGTCATTATATATTAACATGGCAAATGCAGTTGCAAAAACACGTGTTCCGATATATTAGGAATTTACTAAAAGTTTATCATGAAATTCCGTTTTTAACCGGATTACCTATAATTTTCTTATTATTTTTTTTATTAATTTAAGAGATATTCAATTAATTAGTAATACTCATTTATCTCTGTGTAAAATATTTCGGATAAGTGCATATAATTTGGATAATACCTCAATTTATAAACCTGATTTAGCTACCGCACTCAGAAAACGTAACTTGTAAACTAAAAGAATTGGTATCAAAAAATTAATAATATTGTATGTATAGTATCACCCTCACCTTCAACTTTACCTATTTGACATTGACATAGCCCATTAAAAAATTTCTCACAAAGCATTCAACAAAATTGACTCATTTTCATATTCTGGTTATATAACTAGGTACTCTGCGTTTTAATAGAACCTGTTTGTATATTCATATGAGCACGTATTAAATAAGACATTTTATGTGGCTTTTATGGTAACTAAGGCAGATGTTAGGATTTTGATTTTAAGTGATTTGTGTTTCATTCTCAGAAATTTATAATATTTGCCTTTTCTGTAATTCCGCCATTTTACGGAATCAATGGCATTTTTCAAAGAAAGAGGTTAAAACATCAAACCATAGTTACCTTTGAAAATATTTAGCTTATTACATTACATTGATTTTAAGAACTAAAATTAGGGTGTGAAAATTAAAAGGTTCGCATTCATGGAATACTAAAATGTTAAAAATATAAAAATACAGAGAGGTTCTAAATTTGCATAATTATATAAAGTCTGAAAGTTACCCAAAAAAAAGAAGTAACCTAAAAGAAATAAGTAACCTAAAAGAAAGAAGTAACCTAAAAGAAAGAAGTAACCTAAAAGAAATAAGTAACCTAAAAGAAAGAATTAACCTAAAAGAAATAAGTAACCTAAAAGAAAGAAGTAACCTAGAAGAAAAAAGGCATCTATATTAGTTAAATAAAAATAGATTTAGATAAAACGGGTGGAAATAAAACTTTTTTTTTATTTTATAGGGGACTGCCTACGAATTCCAACATCGAAAAATAAAGATACGTATCAGGAAAAAAAAACACTTCGAACGACAATTATGAGATATTTTCTATGACAGGTTTTGAATGTTTTGTATTTAGGAAGTATGTTTACGCGAGATGGGAAGGCTGACAGAGATATTGAAAGGAGATTAAATACAGATAACTCCATTAATGGAGGACTGAGAACGCAGTTGGCGCAAACAAAAAATTGTTCAAAGAAGCGAAGCTAGCAATCCATAATGGAGTGCTGGTACCTAACCTGATGTATGGAAGTGAGGCATGGAACTGGGAGAGAAGGGATGAAAGTAGACTGAATGCTGTAGAAATGAGATCCCTGAGGAGTATGTGTGATGAAACCATGTATGGTCGTGTGAGAAATGTGGAGATCCGCAAATAGTGTAAGCGTAATGAGTAAGATTAAGAAAGGGACGCTTAGATGGTTTGGGCATGTAGAGCGAATGAGCGAAGAAAGGAGTGTAAGGAGAATATATGACGCAAATGCGAATGGTAGCAAAAGTCGTGAACGCCCGAGGAAGACATAACGCGATTAAGTAAACCAAATACTTGAGTCGGGCCATGTCAAGAGTCAGAATAATAGAAGAGTATGTATGAGACGATGTATGAATGTGAACGCAGCAAGAAGTGTGTGCCAAGACCGAGTTGTTTAGCGGTCTGTTCTCTCTGTCTCCCCCTGCGGAAAACGGCTTGATGGTTAGTTAATTACATATTTTAGGTTTTTTTCTGAAAATAAATTGTGCCATTTTTTATCAATTCTCAAAACCACAATTAAAAGCACCCAAACTGACAGCATCCTTTTTTGAATTAAGAAAATTTTTGAAAAACAATTTATTAATAAGATGGTTCCATGATAACCCAACACAGTGACAATTCAACACACTTTTAAAAAGTGATATAAAGTCATTAATAACGACGAAAAAAAAATTTAACCTAGCCTAACCTACTTAACCCAGTTAATATTTTTTTTGTTTCATCACTTTCCATGACTTTATATACATTTTTAAAGATGTGATGATTTATCCGGTCACCTAATAAGATATATTAAACGTCTACTTTACTCACGATGACCAACACATCTCATATTCTTATCGTCTACCCCTTACATTAAGCAACTTCATTAACTAACGAGATTCTTCTTACATAAAACCATTCCTTCCGACTACCACTTTCTTAGATTCAAGAATAAAATATAAAACCATTAAAAGTGGCATTCCGACAAGCTCTTTCCCCCAGGGAAATTTGTCAGTTATGTTCGATTCCCACGCCTTCAGAATCAATCAACACAAATGTGTTTACACTATCTTAGTAAGGTTCCAAATCAAAAATTCTAGCTTCATCAATAAAGCAAGCACATCTGGTCTTGCCCCGGGGCGATTGCCCAGGCAATCGCTACGTCACTGAGTTTGATATCTATGATTTGTGGTTTCAAAAACACAACTTTTGTAATGAGTTTATAAGTACAGGCACAATCATTTCTGTTGAAATTGCAAACTAGAGATCGTAAATATTTCAACAGATTAATGTAAAATGCAATTTGCGTTTTATCTTGTCAGTTGCACCTGCAGAAGTTTATCCATATAGCAGAAAATCTATGTGCTGGAGCAGTTTCAACTTTCGAACAGTGAGCTCTTCGTTTTCTGAATCTTGCACTGCTATCTCTAGGTTAACACGCATATACAATTTCAATAAGTTTTTGAATTATAGTGTACATGAGGCTAATTAAACATCTTCTTATTTTTAACCCCACGAATACCATCCTCCTGCTACCTAGTACTCCTTAGTGTGCTAGGGGTGAAATATGGGTGAAATGCAAAATGGAATTATTATATTTGACATGGAATTTTGCGACGCGCTTTTTCATAGATAAAATAAACAGACACGGCAAGCTAGAATAATAAAAAGGTGCTTTATTTCCTTGCCAGGCAAATAAAATATATTTTCGTATGCTTTTAAAGTTTTTTAAAGTTCAAAATACCATAAAATTGAGGCAAGTGTGGTGAGCCACTACTAAATCCACGATGGATTCGCCGATACACGACGGGTACAAACATCAAAAATCCACGGTGGATTTCTTGACACACTAGAGGTTAATATGCATGTGACCATCTACGTACATCAACCAATACAAAAAATCTAATTCCTAACTATTTTATTTAAAATTGCCTAGAATATGTTGTAATGCAGCCGTTTCAACTTACGATTTCAAAATATTACTTGGGACATCCAGACAAACTATTCTTTATAAATTATAGATTCAATGGTGAATTTATTATTTACTTTTACTTAAGCTGTTGATGCATATAATCATTTCGTTTTGCAAAACCTTGGCTTTAGTAAATTCCTTAATATATTTTATTATATACATACTTTATCCATGCAGTCATGCGCTACCGTGGATATTGTGGACACAGAGAAATCTATGAATGAATTTTATTATAATTTTAGTAGGTGAGTTATTTCGTTAGTCCATCTTTTGAAGTGAGAATATAAATAGTTGTTTGAATGGTTCAAGTTGAACACAAAACAAATAATAATACAACGTAGTGTTCACACAAAAACACCAAACATTACGACATTCCATCACTAGGTTATTAACTACATGAATCAAATAATTTTATTGTTTGTTGTGTTCGACACACTTCAGCTCAGGAATTCTCGTAATAATAAAAATCGAGAGTATTTGGGATCCATAATCCAGAACAAAACCTGTTATTTCAGTATAGATCGATTATTCAGTGGCGTTCAGTAAAATCACAGTTTTATAGAAGAAGAAAAATGGTGGTTTGAATTATTATGATTATTATCAAAAGGACTACTAACACTGATTTGATTGATGTGGTTTTTGATTTGGCACTTGTGAAATCACTAACTTTACAGTATCGGATCGATAGCCATAACTACTGATGTCCCGAGCACGTCGTGCTATTGATAGCCAGACTGATATTGATAATGCAATAAATAAGAAATCGACGTACGCTGGCAACAACGGCACATCTGTCTATGAATTGACATTCCTAAACCTCAGACGTCTACGTAAAAGTTAAACAATACTAACAAATTGACAGTGTCGAGTTGAAATAATGATTTTATTATACATTGGTAGTCCGCATATACTTTTCGACATTTAAAAGGGAGTTATTTGGTTTATGGAGTCTTTAGTCATAACTCATAACTAACAATTTTTGTTTTTACAACTTGGAACGGGATCAATTGATCGCGTCTACTATTATGGATCATGTTTACGAATTCTTTCAATTCTATGAGCTTATTTAATCCACATACATTCATTAATAAGCCAGTTATTTTGCATGACGAACGACACTATCCAAAAAGTTGTGCATATTGACAGCCTATTCGACACATCGGAGACCGTGCTAAAAGCTCTTGTCTACCGACTGTCGAAATCATATTCTGACCGTGCTCGCAAATATCGCTAGCTGACTGATTTCGACAATATCGTATTGATATGGGGTTTTATCAATCTATCGTGATGTAAGCTAGATGAAGATAGTTAATAGTAACTTCATTGTCTTTTTTATAAGGTCTAGAGAATGAATATTCAATTCATCAGGTATTCCTGATGAAAATAATAATAATAATTACTTATTACGTTATTAATTAATAAGTTATTACTTATTTAAATTTAACCTCCGTGTAATATTGAGAGTTGTCAATATTAATTCTTTGTTGATTAAAATTATAATGAGATTTATATGCTTCAATACGTTATTTCTGATAAATAGAATATTCATTCTAGACCTTATATATAAGTCAATAGATGTCCCACATAAAATAAAATCGAATAGGTTCATCCCAGACAAAATCTAGGTTGCAATCATTTTCTGGTAAGAACTATGCAATCATTCGAAAGATATGTTAGCAATAAATTGTGAAACAATCAAAGTATTATGGGGCTATAATTATCTATGTAACATCTCGAACCTTAATACGAGGTTATTTTAATAATTTTTGCGTATTTCCTAACTTTCAAACATAATTTTGATTTAGAAAAAATGGCACTTTAATGCATCTTTTACCATCTCCCACCACATAAATAGTTATTTCTTTTAGTAATTAAGTTGGAATCAAGTGCTGTTAATATTTTGTACGTATTAAGCGTGCAGCGGAATACGACAAGATTATTAAATAATTAATTCAGGAACGCCACGGACATTTTAAAATATCTTGAAAAACTCATGACAGCATAAATTTCTTGATAGTAATGAATTTTTTTTTTATTATTCTTTATACTGGCTTTCACCCATTAAGAGTGATCTTGGCCATACATTACAACATTTTTCTTATTAATAAATACAACAAATTACAGTATAAAATTGATTACACAACATGACATAACATAACGTAACATAAATAAACCAAACATAACATAAACATAACATGACATGAAATAACACGACATGACCTAACATGACATGAAATAACATGACATGACATGACATGACATGACATGACATGACATGACATGACATGACATGACATGACATGACATGACATGACATGACATGACATGACATGACATGACATGACATGACATGACATGACATGACATGACATGACATGACATGACATGACATGACATGACATGACATGACATGACATGACATGACATGACATGACATGACATGACATGACATGACATGACATGACATGACATGACATGACATAAACATAACATAACATACTTAACATAAACGGTACAGAGCTGGTAACAATAGATTATCACAAAATTATAAAAATAGGAACCTGTGTACAATATAAGTGGGCGCTTTTCGTTATTTAACCAAAGATTTTTCTAAAATTAGTAGTGTTTTTTTTTAAACAGAATTATGAAATTGGCAATCTTATAAACAAACACAGCATATGGAAGTAAACAAATGTGATTATAAAACATAAAGATAAACATAACACAAACATACCATGAACATAACATAAACATATCATAACATAATATGAACATAACATATAATAAACATAACATGGGTGTAACATAAACATAACTTAACAAAAACAATACAGAGCTGGAAATAATAGGTAATTACAAAATTATAAAAATAGGAACCTGTGCACAATAGTAGTGGGCATTTTTTGTTATTTAAAAGAACAGATTTTTCCAAAATTAGAAGCATTATTTTTTTTAAAACAGTACTATGAAATGAATATAAACAAATACAATAAAAGAATCAAGAAAAATATACAAATGCATAAAGAATAGTGTTTTAACTCGGTCAAAATATGCAGAGTTAGGATTAGTAAAAATAGATGAAAATAAAGATGAAAATAGGAACCTGAACAAATGATTACAAATGAAAATGAAAGATATTTGGTTTATATTTATTATTATGGTCAGATACTAAGTGCATTTTAATAAATAAATTTTGCCAACAAATAGTAAATTTCAGTAGTGTTTAGACTAAGAAGGCAGGGTATACTGGTAGGCAATTTAATATCAAGTTTTACCAATTCATGCATGAAGTTTGGAAATTGGTCATTGATAGGACACTCAAAAAAATTATGGTCCAGAGTATCCTCTGACCCACAATCACAGTACGGCGAACTGACTATGTGGAACCTGGCAAGATGGCTAAGACAACAAGTGTGACCCAGCCGCATTCGGGTTAAGGAAGAAATATATTTTTTAGGCATGGTAGTGTATTTGTGAAACCAGGGCTTAACAGGAATAGAAGGTTGAATTAATGAGTACTGGTGACCATTTATCAGAGAAGATTTTTTCCATTCAGAAGACCATTGGAGTTGGTACTTAGTTTTTAGAATAGGGAAATGGTCTCTAACCGGAATAGGGATATCACTTAACGGACCATGGGCAGTGGCTTCCTTAGCAATATAATCAGCCATGTCATTCCCAGTAATACCGAGGTATCCCGGTATCCAGGCTAGGACCACTGATGCATGAACCAGTGACATGGAATGCAGTAGGTTCATGATCGAGCAGATTAGAGAGTCGCTACTGGAATTGAGTGGGGATGCGCTTATTTTTTGTAGTGAGCTAAGCGAGTCTGAAAGGATGAGGGCGTTTTTAATATTTAATGATTTGACGAGTTGAAGAGCTTCTATGATAGCTATGCATTCAGCAGAGAAAATGGAGCATTCTTTGGGAAGTTTGTGTGGGAAACACAATTTTCTGTGAGGAACATGGACACTGGCCCCGCAATGGGAGTCCTGACTGAGTTTGGAGCCATCTGTGAAAAATTTTATGTAATTTGGCCAGTTGTTTTCAATAATTGTGTTAAATTCTGCATTATTTAATTGAGTTGAGTTTTTAATGTTTTTTTTACTTATTCCGATAAATTGATGGACCTTCCGATAGAAAGTAAGGCTTTCAAAGTGGTATGAGTATAAGGGAAGAGATTCATTGAGATAGGTGTTTGTAGATAAATCCAGGAAAGAGTTGTAGCAATCATACAAAAGTGGAGGGGTATGAATTTTCCAAAAGTGATTTGAAGTAACCTCATACTTTAACGATTGAAGTATAGGAATCAAGGGATGGGATGTTATTGAACATATTTTTCTGCCAGGCATCGCCTTCTTATATGTAAGGGAGGTTCGCAACATTCCACTTGCATTGCGTTGATTGGAGAAGATTTCATGGCTCCTAAGACAAGGCGAAGTGATTTTGACTGGATTTTATCTAATTTATGAGAATTTGACGTGGACATTGGATCAAACAGACAAGATCCGTAATCGAGATGGCTTCGGATGAGGGCATTGTATAGAAGTTTTAAAGAAGCTGGGTGGGATCCCCACCACACTCCGGCTAGAAATCTAAGGGGATTGATGTTTCTTTCACATTTTGTAACAACGTGATTTATATGAGAGTTCCAAGTAAGCTTGGAGTCCAAAAACATTCCAAGGAACTTAACTTCCTTCGAGATAGGGATCACTTCATCGCCAAATATTACCTGAATATCCGGAAGCTTTCGTCGACGAGTGAAGATGACAACTTTGCTTTTGGCAGGGGAAAGTTCAAGACCATTAATATTTAACCACGCCAAGAGTTTTCTAAGAGCGTTGTTAATTGCTGATGCTGCGATGAAAAGATTGGCGGATATTTTGTAAAACGTTAAGTCGTCAGCATATTGAAGTATGTTGTACATGAAATTAATAGATTTTTCCAGATCGTATGTGTAAATATTATACAGTATCGGGCTTAAGACAGACCCTTGCGGGAGTCCTTTGAATATTTGTCTTATGTGGGGAGAGGATTCGGATCCATCTACAAAAACATTTCTCTCGGAGAGTAGTAATGAAATGTCAAATTCCAAACGCCCACCCATAGACAATAGATAAGGAATATAAGGATAGATGGGAAATGTCTGCGGTAAATACGTACTATAGTAACCGCCGACAGCGCTCCCTGGCGGACGAGAACAGTACCGTTCTCACAGCAATGTTATGACCATGACTTATTTAGTACCTACTGTAATTTTTATTTTCAACATATTTTTTTTATATTATTAATAATTATTAGAAAAGTAAAATATATTTTAAACATGCCATTCGTCGAAAGCCGCACTCATGTAGCCAAAGAGACGCGTGTGGCTCTCGAGCCGCAGTTTGTGACCACTGTAGGCAGATCATAAGGGACAGCGATAAATAAATAAAACTGTTTTCCGACCTTCCAAAAATTAGATGGCCCACCATAAAAGTTGTGGGTAGGTAGGTAGCTTGTTTCTTGTTAGTTGCCAACTCGTTTAGAGTATTGCTTCGATGATATTTTGTGTATTTGACTGTCACTTATCACTTGAGTATTAGGTACGAGCAGGTACGTGCAAGTACATTATGTAGGACCAATGTTTTTTTTAACTTTTGTTGTTTGGTGAAGACTTATTTATCTCTCGAAACAACTTTCTCTTTCTTTTGAAAGCACTGACCATTGAACGCGTGATTCCAAAAGCAAATTTTGAATAAAAAGCAATAACAAATATTGACATTCACGAGCTACTGGTAGATCGGTAAGAGCAACAGCTTAGATCGCAGATGTCGTTGTTTCAAAAAGTTATTTCCCATAAATCATTTTATACAATATTTATAATGCTATGTTGAGTTCAACTCAATAAAAGCAAATTCTATTAATGTATACCTACTTGTGTTCCTAATATCAATGATAAACGTTCAAGATGTATTGATTTAGTTTACCTAATATTAAAATACGCCTTTATATAATCTACAGTCTGACAGACAAACATTGATGGTGCCACGATCGTTTAAAATGTTTTAAATGGCAACACGAAGATGGCTCATAGGAAAATAATTTTAAAGAGCACAACGGTTCAAGTGCATATTTGCAACCAAACGATGTTCCGAAAAGAAATGATTACCATATTATATATAATGATATATTACACCCCTCGAGAGATTTTTGCCATATTATGCCAAGTTTTCAAAAACGTCTTGAGCGATCACTTGCCACGATGTGCCAAATGTATAAAACCTTTAAGTATGGGATGAACGGTGAAATTTAGGTGTATTCATTGGCTTTAAACTGGAGAATGCTGTTGTGATATACCTCGATATTAATATTTTGAGGAACGGTATTAATTAAATATGGTATGTGTACAATATATATGGTAAATGTACATATGACACAAATCGCTAGAGTGGATTATTTAACTTTTTTTTATTGATTTTTTATATACATACGTGGATAGTTACATTAAATATTAAAAACTGTATAAAAATATTGTAATAAATGTACCTAATTAAAAAAAAAATCCCACGAATGCGAAGCCTGAGTGTGGGTATTATAAGTATTTTTATCTTATGTCCATGGTTTAAGTGGAGATACAATATCAAATATAAATTTATAATTATTTTAAAAGAGTTACTGTACAGATGCAGATGCAATACACGAAACTAAACATGAAACTTACATTAAATATGTAAGAGTTTTAATATAACACCAAAAATAAGGTAAATACTAGTTTTTAAAGAAGACATCTTAAAAAGTGAATTAAAAGCATTACAAACAATAAAATATATCCGCTGTTTTGAATTTATGTGAAATAATAAAAAATAATCTATCTATGGATATAAATGTTACAGATAGCTTTGCTAAAACTTATAAGAAAAAAATATCTAGTTCAGTGTTTTTTAGCCAAGATTTGATGTAGTTTGTAAGATTGAAGGTTTACAAGGTTTTTATTATTTAATGCTTTGCAAAAAATATTACACATGCACGTGATAGTATTACTCTATATACCTACAACCTAATTACTCTGTAACCTAGTTATTGTTTCGGTTAAACCCGTCCGATTCTATTGGACACCTATTGACTTTTTCTACAAGTGAAGAATGAACATTCCCAGTCGCGATCGTTACCTTTTTTATTTTGTTCTATTTCACGAGTATTTTCTTCTTCAACGATGAAAATAATTTCCTTATGTGTGTTTCAAATGTCGATCCAAGTAGGTATATAAAACCTCGTGAAAAATGGACTCAACCGTCGCATTAATAAAAGAATTAACACATCTTTATTTATTAGTTTATTAGAAAGTATAATATTAATGATAGTAATATATTAATGAATTTTTGTGCAAAATCACCTCGAGGGAACTGTACAAATATATAATACATTTCTACAATGATCTATGTAAAGTATGTAGGTATATATAACACTTGATTAGAACTTGAAATTATTTTTTTTTTTAAATGTGACTTATTTTATGACAGATTGCGACACCGATCGCGACCCCCAGGTTGACAAACGATATCCTAACTTAATGACTTCCATAATAAATATGTATAATTTAGGTTAACCATAATACTTGTGGGTTATTTGAAGAATCGGTGAGTATTTAATGATAATGTTTTTTCTAAATAACAATGTACGGACGGACAATAAATAATAAAGAGTATTGAGTTTGGCCAGTGACGTGATGTAAAAATATAGACCAATTTCAATAGCGTCCAACGGCCGGACATTTACGTGATGAGTGCTAGATTTTTTTTGTTACCATTCTTTGTTAGTTTTGCGATAAAAATACATAATCTTAATTTACTTAAGTGTTCCAAAATCCTCAGTTTTTAAGTTAGTCACGAGCATGAATTTATAAAGTGTGAGGGAACGGAGCAAGGTCCAATTTATTGTTTGAAAAAATAGGGAAATGATGGAAACATATGGGATAACCCTTTGTATCGAGGGATAATAGGCTCCTTTAGATTAAGCAACATATGGGGTATTTTCACTAACTGAATACCGATATTGTTTGAAAAAATAGGAAAATGGTGGACAGAGATCGGATAATCCTTTGTATCGAGGCTCCTTTAGATTGACCAACATATGGGGTATTTTCACAAACATACCGTTAAAATGTGTGGAAAATTTAAAGTTTATTTTCCTGATTATGGTAATCGTACTAAATATATATAATTTTAATATTTTCGTTCATTTATTTCAAAAACGATCCAAAACCGCACATTCCGAAATGGTTCCAACGTCAAATGACAGAAAATGCCAATGAAGACGGCAGACAACGTCGCCGCCGCCGAATTCACAAATAAAAACGAACTTGTCACTTTGGCGACAAATCGAAAACGGTACAGTAATTTAGTATAGTAATTTTATGCGAGAATAAAAAAAAACTAGTAAAAACACCATTTTGGATTGAATGGATTGATAAAGTAAACCTAAATAGTTGTGGGTCGACTGCGAATGAATCTTTGTGTAGATACATCCGATGTCAAATGAAGCAGAGTAAAAGAAAGTGTTCAGTTTCCATTGTGCCACTGTGGAGGTAGGAACAGGCGGTGATGAATAGGTTCTGCTAAATATATCCAGCTAATGCCAAGAGAAATCCATTTACAAAGGCTATTCGTGCGCACGGCCAGAGATTGACTATAATTCACTTTGGAACTATCTAACTAATACTACCTATGTATCTTGTGACACGAACACTATATTGGCAGGACGACATCGAGAGTGGATTCTTCATCATGCGAGTCATTCCATATTAAAAGTGCAAGTAAAAACAAGTAGGTTCATTTCGGAAATACAATTATTTTCTAGCTATACGTAAGTTGTTACAAATAAATTTAATTCATTGATCTTTGAAAGCATTCAAAAAGATAGCCAAAATATGAAGAAAAAAAAATAGTGGAAGATAATATTAACCGTTCAGGCCTCGGAAGGACATTACTAGCCACAAACATCCCATTCCATTATAGCCTCTGAAGGACAGATCTGACCGGGGCGTCCATACATTATAAAAGTATTTTAATATTTTTTTTATATAATGCGTAGATAGATGATTTGTTCGTCATTGGAAAGATAAATAATATTTCTTTTCTGTTTGTATCAGATATTTATACTGAATTACATGCATAAAATATATTTAAAAATGTCAAAGTGCATGATTACGAATCGGCAGGATGTTTTCATTGACAGTTGAAAGTTAAAATATTTTTTTTTATTTTTTTATTGTACAGGTTTTTCCAATAAGAGGTGTTATTTTGATATTCAATCGTAAAAGATCAATGGTTTCGTTGCTTGTGTGGCACGTAGTGCCGTCTTGTTGAAAGTAAACGTTGTCCAGATCAATACCATCCAATTCCGGCTATAAAAAATCATTAATCATCTCTCGATAGCGATCCATTCACCGTAACTTTTGCTCCAGTCTCATTTTCGAAAAAGTAAGATCCAATGACTCCGCCGGACCATAAACCGCACCAAACAGTCACACGTTGAGGATAGAGAGGCTTTTGAACAATAACTCGATAAGATGATTTGCATTTGATTCACTCAAGTGAATTTTAATAATTTCAATGCGTTGTTGAAGCGTGTATCGTTCCATTTTTATTAATGGCGTAGTTTCTACTTGTCAAATGTCAAAAAATGACAGATTCAAAAGTATCATCTACCGAAATAGCGGGCTATTCAAAATAACACCTCTTATTGGAAAACCTGTATAAACGGCAAAAAAGTGAAGTGATAGTTTTCTTACTAATTACCCACACAAAAGGAATGTATTCTATAAATATTTAATTATTACAAAATTATTGACGTTCCGAGTCAAAATGTCTCGGTAAGTTATTTTGTTAACATTTTCATGTTTGATTAAAAAATACTTTTTATAACTATCAATGTCTATTTCAAATATTGCAAAGCTAATTTTATCCAGTTTCTAAAATGGTATTTATTTTAACGACAACTTCAAAAATTTGCAATATAGCACAATTTAGATACCTTGGGAACATTCCGAAATTCTGTGAAATTTCACCATGTCGTTGGGACTTGTTGGTAAAATTATTTTGAAACCTGAAGGGTAAATTATATGAATATTATGAATTTGAAATATGGCTGAGACAGTTGAGGCGTTGTTTCGGTAAGACACAAATCCTGGATTCGTTTCCCAGTTGCCACCGTTACCTTTTTTTGTGTCTTGTTCCGTTTCATGTTTCATTTAGATTTATTAGTATTATCTTTAAAGGACATTCTAAAAATTCACAGCAGATAAGGTCCTGTTCATTCCTCAGTCAACCCGATTTTTTTTAAATACATCTTTTAATAAAAATGGAAGAATTACGTAATTAATTATTTTAGGTAGTTTTTATCAATATATCAATGCACTGCCTAGCTAAATTCTTAATAAAAATAATTTTCATATTTAAAATATAATATCTGCTTTCAAATTGGCATAAAATAAGTCGTAAAATAATGTTATGGTCGTCACAGGTGATTTGCAAATCTATTTCCTAGTAAAATATTTGACCTTCGCTAAAACCACATTGCACGTTGACGCAAAAATATATCTGAAATTCTCTAAGAATTAATGACTTTATTTTTCCTAACCACACAAACATTTTGTCTCCGGTCAATATTGACAAGCAGAGTTGTCATAATATTATGGACGTGATATATTTTGTGGTCGATCCTCAAAGACAGGACGCACCATGGGACCGTAGATAATAAAGCAAGAGAGATGGGCCATGAACCATGGGCCATTAGTATGAAATATATGATTACATCGTTCACCTATACTACTGCAAATCGCATCTACGCACAGCGGCGCCCGCCGTTCTTTTTACCTACACACCAAACCCAAGTTTTTCATTGGCTCCGTAGTTCCATAGTCCGTACATTATGGTCGTAGCTAGGCGATAATTGGCACGCTTCAACGCCACATCTGCACATGTTTTTATTATCTATGGGGCAGACTAACTTAGAACCCGAACGGTATGCAATTTTTTTAATGTATTATTAATGTTCAAATCGTTTCAAACAGGCATGTTTTACAGAATAACTCTTTGACTGACTGGTGAAAGCATTGTATTTAGGTCCCCAGAGGTTTCGGGATCGAAAGAAAGCACATAATTCTGCGTATACACTTGCGAGCCGAACTATCAAATATGGGAGAGGAACGAACCAACCATGTGGCACAGTGAGCCGTCTAGAACAAGCCAGCTTGACCACATTATGTTATTGTCATTCATAGAATATTAAATGGTCATTCATGAAGTGTCATAATTAAACAATATTTTCGCTTGTTTTTGATATGTAGCTTGATTTCTGATTTATATAGGCATTGAAATTTCAGTTATTGTAGAATACATTTTCTGAGTTCATTTTGAATGGGGAATTATTATAATTATGTATTTGAAATGATTCCAAGCTGTACATTTATCATGGCGATTGTACCTTTGTGATTAATAGGCAGATATTGAAATTGAAATAAAAAGTTGTTTTTATATATAAATATTTTTATTTTATTTAATCATTGTTTTAAAAGCAATCGCATAAAAACCAAACGAAATTAATACTTGACTTCATTTGTAACGATATCCAACAGAAATATTCAAAAATAATTTAGTATTACACATAAAATAAATTACATTACAATTAAAAATAAAATGACTCATAAATTGTACTTACAAATACAAACACCAATAATAGATTTCCACAATTAATATTTGCACATTATTTTGTAGTATTTAAAACATAATTTAGAAAGAATAAGAACATTTCAAGTACTTTAAAAATAAAATAACCTTTACAAAACTCGTTTCTAAAAACGAAAAAAGTTGGATTGAGGTGCATTCGGGTGCAATAATAATATTTAATAACATTTGGCTAATTTATATAGCGCCGCTGAAGTCGCGGTATATGAATTATAGTTAACATATATTCTTTCATTTGAACACAAAATTCAGCTGGGATCGACTGGGATCAACATAGTAAATATCTATTTTATTCAGTTTTTCTTGATATTATCAAGATAAATACTTAATAGTTCTCTTATAAAATTTAATATTTTCTTACTAATTAAATTTTAGTAACACTTATCCTTAAAGGTACATAAACGTTGTAATAAATTCCATAACAAAATTTAAATCCATCGCACTATACATAGAAATATATGTGGCCGATTCAAGCACTAAAATCGATCTAAAAGGCAGTCAGAAATTGGAATTTCTCATTACCTTAATTTTGGTGACTTGTCGTTCGTTCTGTTTTCTTTTTTTTATCCAATTGTTAATATCGTGTATGACTTTTGTCGACCTCGCTTGTTCAACAGTCTACACGGTCTTCTGTGTGTGGTTCGGAACCAATAATTCGTTGTTCGGTTCGCGCTTTGACTCACAAGTTTATAAGCAGCAAGAAGATTTCAGCATGGTCGTTGCAAAAGTAATGACATTTTATGTTATGTACTCTATCATGCCAACATTATTGATGCATGGAAATAATTTGTGTTCTCATTTTGTCAATTTATGGAAGTTTTTTTGTTGGATTCTTATTTGGAGAGAAGAAAGGATTGACTTATTTTAAATGAAAACAACATCAATTACTGGTAAACTTACTGTGAAATCACACATAAGCGCATCAGCAGAATAATATTATTATTATATGTGAAAGAATTTTTTTGTAATTATACCAATTTAATGGATTGTATAGAAACCTAATTGGATAGGAAAATATTTTTTTTTAGTATTTCTGTATCTGAATCGTTGCCATTTCAAACAGGTTTATAAATAATGTAACGATCTAACCTGTATTTTAAAAAAACGTGTCTTAAGATACGCAAATACTTGCAGTTTTATTTTTTATTTATTTTGCGTCTGTCTGTCTGTAATATGTTATTTGGTTGCATGCATAATCACGATTAACAGCGGGTAATGTCTGAAGGTGCCAATCATAAGGTAAAGGTAACCAATCCGGTCATTAACAAAAAAGTGCAGGAAACTTATTTATTTATTAATTTATGCACGTCGGGCTTTTAGAGTAAACAAGTATAAATTAATTACATAACACAGTGCATTCATATTTAAATAATAATACAATAATATTTTAATATTGTATATGTATAGTATCAAAAGAATATAAAAAATAAGATAGGAACAAAACGAATTAACATAATACACAATACAAAAATAGAGAAAAAAGGTATTAATACCTGCCAGGATTGAATAACAAAAAACAACATAAAAGAAAAAGTTAAATATTTACATAAAAGTAAGTAAGTGCTGATTATATAATATAATAATTTTAGCGCTATTTGTCACTAGATGAATCTACTATCAGATACGGAATAACGCATTCTGGAAACTTGTGCAAGACTAATTTTGGTTACATTCAAACAATTCAAAATTTCATGACTAAGCTTTTGGTAAGCATAAGTATATTTGCACAAATAAGAGATATATAATTATTATGTGAGTCAGTTAATATATTACATATTCGAGAGATATTATTATTTATCTATTGTCGGATTCCATATATAAATAAAAGGTAGATCACACCCACAACATAAGATTTAGTCAAAATGAAGATATGTCCATTCCAAAAATTACTAATAAATACGACCAACGTACATTTACTTGTCTTATGCCTTCTATATTCAATACGATGCCAATGGATGTGAAAAGCGAATCAACCTGCTTAACTGAACTAAAAAACAGTGTTAAAACAAAGCTAAAACAGTGGTCAATGGATCAATGGATCAAGATTTTCCATACTGAGATTGTTTATAAATACACTTGTATCCATTGATTGTATGCATTTAATTGTATAAATATGCCTAAGAGAGTGTTTGAGTATGCTGTGTATATGCTTATGAGTATTTTGACGTTCTTATATGTCTTATCTTATGTCTATGTATTGTAGTCCGTTAAAATGTCATTCTTCTGTATCTATTAGATTGTGGCTTCTGGTTATATGTGTCTCGTTATATAATTAATATTGTGAACATGACCTGCTAACAAACTGCTTTGGCAGTTTAGCGGGTGTTGAAGAATATAAATAAATTTAAAAAGTGTAAAAAAAAATCTGATAGAAATTTTAGTATGGAATAAATGAAAATATCTATATAGACTGGGGAATTAATAAAATAGTTGGTTTTAGATGAATGAACAATAAAAAACTCAGGTAATCTCGTGTTACGATTTGGTACTCGGAACGTTATTAGCTTAGTTAAGTCAGGTGCATTCATTAAGCCATTAACTAATTTTAATAAAAGTTCCTACCATAAATCGCTCATGGTTCTACTGCAAAATAAGTCCGTTAAAACCGTTAATTTCATAAAAACAACAAAAATAATTTGGTCAATCGGTATGGATAATGTTAAATTTACATCAAATAAGATACCTCTAGATCTTTGATAGAAGACATCTTTTTAATCATATTAGCAATTTTATTTCTGGAGAATGATATAAATTGACACTTATCAATATTTTAAAAGGTTCATAATAATCACACCACTCCTATAAGCGATCAAGATTACACTGAAAAATATTACAATCATTAATGGAGGTAATCGTTTTCTGAATCTTGAGGTCATCGGCAAACAATAGTATGTTTACTCCTTCAAATATTTTTACAATATAGTTAAAATAAAATATTAATAATAATACAGGTCCCAAGCGAGAACCCTGTGGAACTCCACTGGAAGCTTCTTGGTCATTGAAACGATCGATTATTTTTTTAATATTTTATAAGCACAAAAAAAATATAGTATCTATCAGATAAATAAAAACAGCCTTAAAGGTCAAAATCTCCTACTTATGGTTTTATTGTATAATGTGACAAATTAAGTTCTTTTGAATATTATCGTAAAAAAATTGTGATTGAATACACTTTTTAGCGATGTTTTTTTCATGTTAAGCGGGAATTTAAACCTTATCGCCATCTATATACGGAGTGTTATTGTTAGCGACCCGTTTCCAAGTGTTACACGACGTTGGGCATCGCCTTGAAATTACGCATTATTGTATTACATTTGCTATGAAATAAACATGAATTATTTGTTTCCAGGTCTATCCAGGACTTGTGAAATGATCAAGGATGAAGGACTAGTTGCTCATGGATACCTGTGCGATGTTTCGGACAGGATGGAAGTTTACAGGATAGGAAAAATTGTCAAAGAAGAGGTGAGAAAATTATATTAACTAGTAGTAGTTCTGTGTACACTCTTACTCCGACAACAGCTGGTAACAACCGCAAGACTCATACTCACTGGCGGAATAAAACGATACTATCAAACGCGGTTACCATATTGATGGGAATGACCGGACACGGAACACATAAACAAATTTACAGACATACTAAATGCAAAATAGTCCAGTCAAATCAGGGTTTCGCTTACGTTCAGTCGACTATTGTTTGGAAAGTTCATATTTTTATTACGACTTGACAAAACTGAACAGTAACAAATCGGAACACTTTTGAAAAGTGATTGAACATTATAAAGTAATAAAAAAACTAGTCTAACCTAACCTAACCTAGGCAGTGAACTTTTTAACACTTTTTAAGGCTTTAAATCACTTTTCAAATTTCTAAATCACAAGTATTCTGTTTTGTCACTGTTCTGATATGTCCGGTTACCATTTTAACAGAATCTACTGGTGCCTACCTAGACACTGGGCACTACATTGGATTTTTGTTTTTGTTTTTTACTCTTGAGGCGAAGAAATTGTTTAGATAGAGAAAGTAATGTGTTTAGAAATTAATAAATACATTATAGAAATGATCTACTTACCAGTTTTAAACATTCTACAACTTATATCTATCGCAATTATATTTGAAAATTGATCGGTTTTGGTTAACAATTATTAACAATATAATTAAACTTGGATAGCACGATTATAGCACGATTTTTTAAAAAGAACTTTAAAGGGTCGTTTACAAAGCATTAAAAAAATCATTGAGTTTATTATATAGATATTAAGTGTGCAGATGTTGACAAAAAATTAAAAAAGAAAAAAATAAAGTAAAGTAGATAAAGAAGTTCTAAATATGTACAATAAAATAGGAGGTTATAAGTTATAACAATAGTACAAATTTAGAACTTCGAGTAGAAGGTATAAGTTTTAACTAAATTGGTAATTATGAGAAAAACATTATCAAACTTACTACTTTTGGTTGTCCGTCATGTGCGTTATTCCTGCGTGAAATTATTCGCATTCAATGAACTCAAAGTTTCTTTTAATCTAAGTATCATTTTCAAAATTGGAACTGCTGGTGTGAAGAATAATTCAGGTAACTTATAATCTTAAAATTATTTTAGTTGTTTTTTTTTTTTTAATTTGAATTGTAATATCCCGTGATTTTTCACGGGTTTGCGCCCGTATATAATATTCTCACTGTCCAAAGGCTATTACCATTTCCAAAGAGATTATTTAAACAAATAACTTTTTTATTTGTTTACTGTTTTCGTTAGTTGTGTAATTTCTTAGGAACGCTTAAAAATATTTTAAAAAACGTGTTGACTTTCATTAATGTCGTAAACAAGTGATTTTTTGCATTTAGACTCTAAGGTATAATGAGTATAAGGTCATCTCAAATTATTCCTAATTCATTTTAGGACAGTTCACAGGTAGGGTTTGTAAATCCCGCGGGATTACGGGATAGAATTCAGAAATCCCTCAAGATCCCACGAGATTTTTATTAAGGTGTAAATTGAAATAATGCCAACGTTTCATGAACATATTTTTATTATTTGGTATCGATAATCTTTGATACTAGTACATAAATTATAAAAAAAGACAATGAAAAGATAATATAGTGAGTCATTTAAGAGGACTTTTCGTTTCAATCATCTTTGGTACTATTAATGTTATAAGAGGATATTTAAAAGGTAACATAATAAGTATTTTAAGATGACATTGATAATAAAAAACTCATAAAAAATACAACTGTCACTGACTGGACTCTACACCCACAGTCATTTGAGATCGATCGTCTTTGGTACTAAAAATATTTTATTTCTTCATATAGGTTGGATAACTTAGAAGCGCTAGAGTTAAGGAAAGCCAAAAACGTCAATAGCAAAGTCATCAACAACCAAATAAACCTAAATAAAAGTCCTATACTCAGATTGTTCCCTATTGACAAAGAACACTCGCCTCTCAACCTCCCATCTATCCCTACCTCTTCCACTGTAGCTCAGACTGTCCACCTACTGTGAAATCCACACATGTTAATTTAATTTTTAGATTTTTAGTATTATACTGCCCTGATGAGGCTACGTGTTGTAGCGAAACCCGGTCGGCATTAAGTATTTACCTATAAGTGATGTTTACAAAGTTATTGTTTAATTTTAAATTAAAAAAAAATATTTTAAAAAATACTTTGAAAACGTAACGCAATTAAGTATTTTGATAAAAAGGTATAATGGTAAAAATTAGGTACTGACTTTTGAGCATTCTAGCGCTTGCGTATCACGTAATTCGCAATTAACAAGTACGTAAAAATGAAGAAAAAAACATGTGTTTGGTGCAAATTAAGTTTTTTTCAATCCCGTAAATCCCGCACACGAAAACTCCCGCAAATCCGAGATAAAATATTGCTGATGCGGGATTGCAGGATAGCAAACCCTATTCACAGGATAGAAAAATATTGAAGACTGACTGACTGACGTTAAGGTGATGCACTACGTCGTGTAATATTTTGAATCGAGCCGCTATCAATAACACACCTTACGTAGATGGCGATAAGGCTTAAATTCCCGCTTCACATCATCCGCCTGTTTTGATTTATGCAAGAAAAAACATGGCCAAAAAGTGCCTTTTATTTTATTTTGTGGATGTTCAGGCACAAATATTTATTTTTAAATAACTTAATTTGCCACATTATACAATAAAACCATAGCCGAAAATGGGTTTGTAAGTAGGAGATTTTGAACTTTAAAGCAGTTTTCATAGGCCTTTACATTATTTTTTTCTGGGCTTATAAAAAGACTTATCTAAAAAATACTCGATTATTTCAAAGGCCAGGATGTATTTATTCTACTCGCAGTATTTAATTAAAGCACCTGAAACATTTCTAGGCGACCAAATTTTCAAACCAAAAACACATGATTTTAAATTACTTACTCATTGTTCGTTATAAATATTTGCGATAGAAGGAAATACTATCAGCATTACCCAAATATTCCATCCAATCATACCGGGTGAATGGTATAACTAAAATGGGTTCATGTGTGACGGAGGCAAGGGTGACAGGCATTTTTTTAATGAAAAACGACTCAGTTTGGAAGATATGATTATTTTTCCCTTAAAATTAAATGTTCACAATATTAGTTTCATACTGTTTTCATTGCAAGCATTTTAAAAGTGATAAGCCAATCACTTCGACGATGCTTTACTGGGAACGTTCAGCTCCATTTTTTTGCCTGAACAAGAAATACCTACACAATGTGTAAAAAATGCATGACCGGAGTGTATGTGAAGAACATTATTACTACAGATTCTTAAATTCAAAAAATAGTCTAGACTAAAAAAATAATGTTTTTTGACATCTAATAACGAACTAAGCATCTTATTTATGAAAAAAAGAACATAAGCTGTTTATATATAAGTATTGAAAGCTTATAATGAAAAGCAGATAACTACACACTTCGACAATAACGATAATGTTAGTAGTATTATTGCCAAGAAATGGTTTAAACACTGATTTTGTTTCTGTAATCAAGTAAAATCAGCTTAAGTTATTAAAATTGGCAAGCTTTGCAAAAAAATTTAATATTTGACTTCTATCGTAAATTGACATATTTCATATTTTCACGATTGAGTCGAATCACTACGACGTAGGTAAGGCAAAACCATGTATTTTGGGTTGAAATTTTTTTGATTAGTTGTATTTTAAATGCTTTAATTAAATACTGAGATAACACATTTTGGCCTTATTATTATTATTTTGATAAAAAATAATGCTCTATTATCTTTTTATAAGCCCAGAAAAAGTAGGGTATCAATCCTATGAACATTGATTTAAAGTTCACAATCTCCTACGTACGAATACCTTATCGATTATGGTTTTATTGTATTGAAAATTAAGTTCTTTAGAAAATGATCGTAAAATATTTCAATATTTGTTCCTGATCTTCGCAAATTCAATTAAAACATAATTTTTGGCGGTATTTTTTTTTTGTATAAATCAAAACAGGTGGCTTGTGTTCATATGGAGTGTTTTTGTTAGCGATCGATTCCAAATGTTACATGACGTGTTGCATCGCCTTAAAGTTGCGATTTAGTTTTAACTTTTCAGATATGAAATAATTTGTTTTTAGACGTTTACAATCAGGAAATCTTAAAGCAGAAATAAAGCAAAGGTTCAGATGTCTATAATATTTAACGATCTTTAATGATGATTAAAATAAAAATGTTAATTATCCGAGTATTATTATTATTATTAAGGTTAGGTTGGGTTACATAAAAATATATGCTGCGGTTCAAGTGCAAGCCCTGGGGAACTCCAGCGGTTGCATTGAATGAGTTTGATAGGATCATTTTTGTTTTAACAAACAATAAATTTTCTATTCGAACGCTTTTTTTCTTTTCTGGAAGACATCGATTTACTATTTATTTTATGGTTACCAAAATTGGCTGGTGTCTCTTTACTGTTATGTATAAGGTTACGTATACATTTGCTAACCGAAACCCCAATCGTACCACGAATTACGGGAAAGGAACGAATCGCGGTTACTTCGTTTCTTTCCCATAAGTTGGGGTTCAGTTTAACAGTTTGGCTCGCGGATGTATACGTAGCATAACACGCGTCTGCCTATCACAAAGTAGGTACATAAACACTTTCTATGTTATTTACAGGTGGGCGTGGTGACTCTGCTGGTCAACAATGCTGGAATCGTGTACGGACGCCCCTTGCTGGAGCTGCCAGACACCGCCATTGAAACGACGTACAAAGTGAACACACTGGCTCATTACTGGGTACAATTTTTTAACATACATTATATTTTGCACTACAGAAACATAACAACATCACACATCGCTCACACATAAACTTAAGCTAATAAAAATTCTTAGAAAAAACATTCTTTCATAAGTATCTACAGTTCTCTCCTTGCAAAAATAGAGGAATTCAGGCAGAATATAATAAGGTTAACGCATTTTCACCGACTCCTATTAACTAGGTAGGTTAATAATTATGTTTGTTTCAATGCATTTGCAGACCGTGAAGGCTTTCCTGCCCGACATGATGGAGAGGAAGCAGGGCCATGTGGTGACGGTGGGATCCGTGGCGGGTATCATGGGCACCTACCTCTGCACGGACTACAGCGCTTCCAAGGCCGCCACCATCGCCTTCCACGAGGCTCTGTTCACAGAACTCAAGGTAAGGGGAATGTTTATGTCATGAACATTAATGTGATATTCTGCCTGCTTACATGGTGGCCAGCTGGCGGCAATAGGCCTGTGGCGGTCATCGTGGGCACTTATCTCTGCACGGACCGTCGCAACCACCGCCTTCTACGAGGCTTTGCTCACAGGACTCAGGGTAAAGAGAATGTTTCATTTGAGACCATCATGTGATAGTCTGCCTGTGGACGTGGTGACATTGTCAGGCGTTGTTTGACGGTTTCTTAATAAGGTTTGAATAACGTTGTAAGAGGTCTGTGTGGTCTCCACTATTTCAGAATAGAGTGATCTGTCAGGCAGTTTACGGGAGTTGCAGCAAAACCTCAACTGCACCAGTCAGGTAGGTATGTTGCGAAGGTGTGAGGTGTGACGTTCGGCGTCTTTCTCCACTTGTAACTATTTTCAGTGAAACATTTATCGTACTGAAAGATAAAAACGTAAAGTAGGTACCAAATCGGTACGACAACCAACCCCACAAAACAAACCTAGCTGTCCATTCCGTTGAAAAAATTGCTATGAGGACACCGTCATGATCATAAACACGAGAAACCATATACATGCCGGTAAGAATGAGGGGAACAAACCAAGTTGTGATGAGCGGAAAGGTGGCATAGGCGTCACTCTTTCAAAGACTGATCAATGATTGAATCCGACAGTTTATGGGCAACTCGCATTGAACTGTCACTTTTAAGACTTCCAAAATAAAATCTTCTTAAGAATTACTAGTCATTTTTACAATAGCGCGCGAATTGCTAGCAGCAGTAATGAACGTTGTGGCAAATTCGAAATCCAGCGAAAAAGTATACTCCAATACCATATAATAATACAAAATAAAACCATTGTATTTATACCTTGATACTGGGTACATCTACTTTAACCGCTGTCAATCGGTTTTCTAATTCTAGAATTCGCCACAAGATGTCGCCACTTCCGTTGGCATTTCGCACTTGGACTGGCCCCAGGCTAACATAAATACTGTGCTTTCAAAATTCGCCACAAGATGTCGCTACTTCCGTTGGCATTTCGCACTTGGACGGGCCCAGGCCACAAACAAATAAGCACAAACTCGATAACCTAAATTTACACATCTTCGGATCTACCGGATCTGCCCAGATGATGGACACTGCAACGCTGTCCGAAACGTCGGCTAAAGAAGGAGTTAGCGCAACACGGCATAACACCCCAAAAACAAACAACAAAAATCCAGCGAAAAAGTTGAAAACTTGTTTCCAAAATATTTTTTTACGTTATTTATTTAGACGCTTTTATATTAGTTATAAGTTGCACGCTGAGTGAACGTCCAAGATACATATATTTAGGGTTGTCACATAAAAGTTCACATAATACAATCATCTCTTTTTGAAGTTGTACAGGATGTCCGGGGGTAAAGTGCGCCAACTTCGGGGGGTGATTCTACGTGATAGTAGAAGTAAAAAAGATTTAAAAAAAACTCGAAATTCAATCGTGTGAAAAAGGTGAATAGTTTGTTTGGAAAAATAAATATTCTGTGGAAAAAAAAATGTATGTGACAAAAAAAAATTGGAATTTCGAAAAAGCTATATTTCTTTTTTACTTCTATCATAGTGTAGAATCTCCTCCCGAAATCAACGTACTTTACCCCCGGATATCCTGTATTTCTTTAAGGGTACAATATTTTACCGTGAATAAATTAACAAATATTGTAACAAAGCAACATAAAATACAATACCGCGTAGGAATACATAACATTATGAATGTCAAAGAAACAATTATCTAAATTTTATTAGAGTGCGCAAGGCACATCCTTGATTCTCTAGGAATATATTTTTGTATCGCTATGCAACCCGATGTGATAGTATTAGTCGGCTCGGTTAAAAATGTATATACAGACCCTGCGCAGAAAAGTCCAACTTTGCTTTTCTGTGCAAAGTCTGGTAACTTCAAAGTTCGCTCGCCAGCGATCAATGTACGAATGATATCGTATTTTATTCAAGATATGCTGGAACCCTCAAAGGAAGCCAAAATGATTTGTCTAAACCTAGTCGAAATGATACTCGGATGTTGTGTTTTGACATGTCTACTGTTTCTTATGTCTATGGTCATTTATTTATATATATAGGTATGCCTAAAAGGATTTTACAAACAAGTGATACATGATGCAGTGTACATAGGAGAATATCTGTATTATACAGGAGATACTGACAGTAGATAGATGTAATCCATTGTAAAGTAGGTAAAAAATACACAATAATGAGAAAATATTAAGAAAAAATAAAAAAATTTAAAAAAAACTAAATATGAAGCAATATTAGTAAAACGTAAGAGTAACATAATATATATTAAAAAAGAAATTACAACAACACTACATTTAAGACAAAACATTAAAACTAATTTACCAACGCTACTCTAATTTGTAGGATTCAACAAAGTGTTGGTATAGATTATGCTTAATTCTATAAATGGTGTCAATAAATAAATCAATAGCACCCCCATACTTGTTACCCAGATCATGCATCCTATTGGTCAGTGAGTGTGTCTGATAGTTGGTCGTGTATGTATTGCAGAAGAATGTTATATTTTGTCTTGTGTTCCTAGTCGGCACATGGAATTTAATAGTGGCAACGATGGCAGGACTATCAATTAAGTTGTTAATGACTCTGTGTAACACAACCAGGTCTGAAATAATTCTTCTGTCAGACAGTGTTATTAGATGCAATTGGTTCATCAAACTGACATAATTAATGTAATCAATAGGAATTCTGAGCTTAAAATTTATGATAAATTAATATAACAGTAACAGGTTTGCCAATCTCACACCAATAAAATGCGTTTCATTTTGCAGCTTCATGGACACGATTTCATTAAGATGTCCCTGGTGTGCCCATACCTGATCAACACGGGCATGTTCCATGGCATCACGCCCTGGCTACACCCCATGCTGGAGCCCGAGTACGTGGCAGACTCCATCGTGCAGGCCATCCAGACCAACAGGATCCAGACCATCCTGCCAAACAACATGAGGATGTTTTTCCCCATTAAATAGTAAGTTCATTTTTTGATTCCTTTTATGCAATATTATACACCGTGTTCCACGCTCATACCACGAAACGTTATTGCCCATATAAAAAAATTTCTTATTTAATTATGGCAACGTAATTTTTTGTATGAAAAATTCGCCTTAATGCCGTTTTAAGATAATAATAATTATTAATTAAATGATCCAAGAAACTATGTACATCAAAACTTTATTTTTTAATGAATATGAATAAATAGTTTTGTCCGTATAAAAACTCAATTCTTCCAAGAAACTAACACAAATATAATTTTGGACTTAATCACCAATAGAATATTTTACAAGGTTTTCCAATAAGAGGTTTTATTTTGAATAGCCCGCTATTTCGGTAGATGTTACTTTTGAAGTTGTCATTTTTTGACATTTGACAAGTAAAAACTACGCCATTAATAAAAATGGAACGATACACTCTTCAACAACGCATTGAAATTATTAAAATTCACTATTATTAATTACTAGAATTCCATCGAAAAATCATCTTGAGTGATGAGGCCCATTTCCACCTAGGTGGCTTCGTCAACATGCAAAATTGTCGCATCTGGGGCTCGGAAAACCCAAGAATTATTATTGAAAAGCCTCTCTATCCTCAACGTGTGACTTTTTTGGTGCGGTTTATGGTCCGGCGGAGTCATTGGACCTTACTTTTTCGAAAATGAGGCTGGAGCAACAGTTACGGTAAATGGATTGCGCTATCGAGAGATGATTAATGATTTTTTATGGCCGGAATTGGATGGTATTGATCTGGACAATAGTTTACTTTCAAAAAGACGGCGCTACGTGCCACACAAGCAACGAAACCATTGATCTTTTACGATTGAATATCAAAATATCACCTCTTATTGGAAAACCCTATATTTGCAAACGTTTCTTGAAAGAATTGAGCTTTTATACGGACAAAATTATTTATTAGTATTCATGTTCTTTATGTACACCTGTACAATGTACTGTATTATGTGTAATAAACAATTCATCTAGGATAAAGTCCAAAAGTTGTTTCTTTTTAAAATATTTTAATTAGCGCCATCTAATGCTGATCTTCGAATTATGGGAAAGGAACGAAGCAACCACAAGTCGAGTTTCGCGCCATTTGTTGTTGCTTTGTTGCAGCCCGCCTATTCAGATATTATCGGTAAGCACAAAAGCTGGTGGTGGGTGATTCCGAGAATATCTGCCACTGAAATGTACTTAATTGTTTTTCTCTATTCCAGTTTGTTCCCTGCCAAGAGCGCTTACGAGGCTGTCTTCCGGGTCGTCAAGGGTCCTCAAATCATGAGCATGTTCAAGGGACGCCCCAGGGTGGCTGCCGGATGATTTCATCCCTTATCTTAGAATGTTATTGTGTAAAGTTACCGTAGGAGAGTAATAATTTAGTTGTCATTAGAATTACTTAAAAGACCAGTACCAGCTCATCTTTAAAAATTCTGCCTCGTTTTTTAAGATGGAAACAAAATGAGTTGGTAAAAATAAACCGTAAATGAATAAATATCTGGTTTTACAATGAATGTCAAGTTTTTCAGAAAGAAATTTAAATGAGTTCAAGATAGCCTTTAGCATGATTCTTAAAGTTATCTACAGGTATGGAAAAGAAAACCGTTGGTTACGAATTAACTTTATGGTTTAAATATACATTCACAGCAAGTATGGTTAAGTATTTGCATAGAATTACTAAATTAAGAGTATGTGTGTTAGAAAGTATAATAATATGTATGCACATATCTACAAACGTCTTACGTTTAAATTACAAAGAAGATGGTTAACAGTAATTCCTATTAAATGTTAAATTATTTTTGTTATAGTGATATCATGTCACTGCTTCCAGTTCAAGTACAATAGCAGTGGTGTCATAACAAACGTTTCAATTTTTTTTCAGCTCTCTAGAATAAGTTTTTTCAACTATTGGCATGGAAAAATTAATCTGGAAATGAATTCTCTTCCAATAACAAAATCAATTATCTTTCAATAGTTTGCGAATGAAAACAATAACCAAATTATATTTATTGGTTTTGAAAATCGGTACGTCCAATAATGATGTGAATACTGCTATTTTTGTAAAAAACATCAATGGCACTGCGGAATGTAATAATTAAATATTTTTATAATGTCTTATGTACTTATATGATTAAACCAGGTTAATTGCCGATTTATCTTATTTTTACCCGAACTGTGTTAAAAATTTCAGCAAAATGGTGTACTGTAATTGCTATATGAAGTGGTCAACATTTAGTTTAGATTTACATACGTATTTTAAAAAATCTAAACATAGCTAACACAAATACAATGCTAGTACCTAATAAAACCTTCGTAATACCTTAAAAAAAACGATGTCTAGGAAAACTAAACGTATTGAATTTAGCTCTTTATTGCGTTTTATTTCCCTTTGACGAATCCACGCCCCCTCGTATATAAAATTTTGTGTGAGCTTCTCGACAAATAACATGAATTTCGAATTGTGCAAAAATGTTCGCTTACCATTTTTAATTGTTTAAAGATGAGTTAGGCAATGTGTATTGACTAAATAAAATGAAAAACAAATTATAGATGTGTTTTATTATTAAACTTTACCACCCACCCCCTCTAGCCATTGAGAGTGGTCAAAAGAGCGTTACTAGTCCTTTGTCCAGTTGTTTGGTTCTCTTATGGCCGCTGTTCCCAACTTTTTAATCGTTATCTAAGTTCAAATCTTTGTTTTTGCTCAGCCAAGCGATTTTTAAGCATTTTGTAGGTAACGTTCGATTTGCGTTGTTCCCAATCATTTTATCTTTGAAAATCTTAAGTAGCCCCACACACTACCGCACATTACCATAGACAATAAAATGACATCAAATTAAAAACTTTCTATGTTAAATTAATATTAAAGAGTTAATTATTGTAGCTCTTATTAATACACATTACTTCTTTTAAATACCGTTATTCATAAACTGGTATTTCATATTTTTTAAACTAACGTATATAATATATTAAAAATAAAGTGACAACTTGAACGTGATGCCACAATCGGGACTTCCCATTTGATTTGGCAGATCGACGTAAGTTTTTTCTCCGTGCGGCAGCAAAACAAACCCAAACAAACCTTAAAATGCGAAACAAAGCGTGCGAAGAATAACATTAAATTGATAGAATAGAAAGGTTTTCAGATCTGACATGAGATAAGGGCAAAATATTTCGCACATTCATCGCAAAAATGACACTTGCGTAAATAAAAACTTACCTTTCGCTTGCATAAGTTAAATTCTCCTCAATTAGGTTCAAAATATACAAAAAACACGTTTTCGTCATACGAAAACGGTCAAAAAATTCTTTGTCATTTAATTCATTTGTAGTTATTTTCTATATGTACTTTTTCTATTTTACATTGTCTTTGCCCTTCACATACATGTACTCTCCATTCACTGTCATCTATATTTTCTTATTCGTGTCAATATTATGGTTTTAATGGACATATTTTCCGTAAATTAATAAAT
Organism: Hesperophylax magnus; assembly: GCA_026573805.1. NCBI lineage: Eukaryota > Metazoa > Arthropoda > Insecta > Trichoptera > Limnephilidae > Hesperophylax > Hesperophylax magnus. Next base: position 5,094,601 of record JAIUSX010000002.1, read on the forward strand.
AAATAAATAGTTCGATGTAATTGACATCCACACCCTGTCGCCGCCTGTATAACCCGATGTTTTCATCAATTACTTCGGCCCATTCCGCAATATCTAGTATAATCTAAAATGTCTAAAACTTCTCTATCCATTTTAAAACGATAATGACAAAGTGTACGAACACAAAGAACGCTTGTTTCGGCTTTCAGATTAGCCGGCGAGTAAGCGGCCGACTGGCGCAGGCGCGCCGACAAGAATGTTTGTATCTAAACGTGTGAAAACGCACATAGTGAAGGCAGGTTCAGATTTGTGTCCGCGCGCTGACGGGCCGAGAAGCTTTACCGGAATGAATTCTTAATTCCTACTCGCCGGTGCGGCCGGTTAGTGAAGCTTGTTTTGGAAGCTAGTGTCAAAACATAAGTCCTGTCAAAATGAGCGACTTACTAATTGCTGCTGTTTTTAACAAATCGCCGATCTAGGATAAAAGAAACAGTTTACATAGCAACAGAAATGTTGTCGACAAGTGCTGGAAAGAAATCAATAAGGATATGAATGAAAACGTTACGAACAAAAGTACGAACTGAGAAAATTTTATGATAACCTCAAATGTCACGACTGAATTAAGGTATATTTAAAAAATCTTTCTTCGTCCGCCTTAAGCTCACTAAACAAGTGATGATATTCACCATGACTTTTTCTACTACTATTAATTGGATGAATACCAATTGTTTTATTACTTAATTTCAAGAAAAAAAGTATAAAATCTTCTTCCTACGAGCTTGACATTTTGTTAAAACTGACAGCTGCTATCAGGCTACCGCGCAAATGGCGCGGATTTTACCGGCGTTCTATGTGTCCACAACTCGGCGGATATCTTCTCCGGCGGACTCAGGCACTGAGTGCTGGTAATCTGTAAGCCGAAACACGCGTTCTTTGTGTTCGTACACAAATACAACACAAAAAACTGAAAGGAGCGCGACTGTCGATTGTCAGAGTGACATTTGATCATTGATTCGCTGTATTTTTTCACTCTGTCGACACTTTTTGTAACTAGCTTTTTCCTTACATATTGCTTATAGCTAATCTGGAGGGCGATTCTCGTTCTTTTAGCCTTAAGCTAAATGATAGCATTCGTCAACGACTGCTATCGTTTGCGAAAGATAGCTGTCCGTCGCTTGCAACATCTTTTCTTAACTATTAAGCGATTCTCGTTCTTTTGATATCCTTACAAGTTCGATTTTGGAGAGACCTAGTAAAAAATCCTAAAGAAGCGTGGTTAAGAAATTGTTAAGAGATTATTGAAAACACAAATTGGTGAAATATAATTAAGTGACGCAAGGTTTCTAACTAAAACTTAAAAAAACAAATACTTTGTATTATAATGCATTTTAATAACTGCTTATTTTATTTATGAATGACATAAATAAGCCATTTATCGAAGATTTACGTTTTGTAAAAAGGTACCTACCTCGCTGGATAGTAATGACTTTTTTACAGATTCACCACTTCTAAAGTGACGTTTGGTGTCGAACTAACGTCGCTAACTGTCACCCAAGTTGATTTATGTTGTCAACGTTTTCGTGTTCGTTTGCTAATTAACTTGACAAAATTGTTTAAAATGAGGTAAGCAAAAGCTATATGTTGTAAGTAAAAGCATGATATCATTTAGATGCTTTTCACCCCAGACTGAAACGGAATTAACAACGTATTATGTCTGTGTACAATTGCATTTTTAGGTCAAAAAGTGAGACAGCTATTTTATTATTATCTTTCGTGTACATCATTGTGTTTGAAACCTAAGAATAGTGTGTAATAGTTACATGTCATCAATTGTCGTAAAATTCAATTTCAGTGTGCAGCAACAGAGTGGCACGGTCAAGACAATTCGATAAATGCTGCTGGCGGATCCATGACAGCCGAGCCAATCTTTTAAAATGGAGACGACATTTAAAACCTAGGAGATTAATTAAATAATGCTGCTCCACACAAGACTATAATCCAATGGCAAAAAGTAAGTTTATTTATCCACTTTGAATAGTGCCTGTTCGACAATGTGTAGTCAATTGAAGGACTAGATGTGCCCAAAGTCCTTCCCAATGACGATGTACGTAGTTTATTTATGTTTTATGGTGCTATATCATGTTTAACAAGTACACAACTGATATTGTGTGTCGAAATGCATAGCGGTTAAACACAAGATACCTTTGGCAGAGAGGATATGCCGAGTCAAAATATCTGATATGTGTATACACAAATTTATTTGTTAGTTTATATAATATGTTTTACTAAATAATCAAATTTCATAAGATACAATTTGATACGTTTATTTATTTCATAGAGATCTCTTCTTGCACGTGGATGTCGCTGATGAGAGTGATGAGCCTCCTGTACTTGTAGAGATGCTAGCGGTAGAGATGCAGTGGAGTGTTGGGTGAATACCCCGTGACAAGCCCACAGTAGACAGACCTCCCCCTCCCCAAGCCAGCCAAGGAGAAGACCTCGATTCGTAGCAGGTAATTCTTTATACAAATAAAGTAGCTTCACGTCCATTTAATCTACGTTCGCAGGAAAACCACAGGTTAGTTTTACCCTACTGATGACCGATCATTGCGATAGTAATACTGCTCAGTACGAGAGGAACGGCAGTTTTGGACATTTGGTTCACGCACTCGGTCGACCGGCCGGTGGTGCGATGCTACCATCCACAGGATTAGGCCTGAACGCCTCTAAGGCCGTATCCCGCCTAGGCAAATCGGGCGGTGATACGTGATGTGAGTTCCGCGAGTCGAAAGGCTCTCTAAACAATGTGACATCTATCAGACGGAGGCCCCCGTCCGCGGGGGCCTCCGTCGAAGCCCGACGAGGCGAGGCGAGCACTGCGCAACGTGGTTAAATGTCCCGGCGCGATGGCGCCCCGCCTCTGACCAAGCTTAAGTTCGACGTCGGAACTCGGAATCGTCCGCAGACGACCTTCGTACCTGGCAGGGTGTTGTGCCCGGTAGAGCAGCGTCATGCTGCGATCCGTTGAGACTCAGCCCTACGCCAAGAGATTCGTCCGATCGTCTCCACGGAGCGTCGGCCCCCCCATACTGCTGCTGTTTGCGGCCTAGCGCGAGCGAGCGTGTTATTTAAATTATATTTTATAATGTTCGTAAGATCAATTAAAAATTATTAGAGATATCAATTTAATAGTTATTAAATTTTTCAGACCGAAACTAGAGCAGAGCTGATGAGAAGCTGATGGATTAGCAGAACGGCGCTATGTTGGTGAAGAAAACTGGTTCATCGATTCTGCTTATCCTGCGTGGATTGTGCTACACGACGTATGAATTTATAATTCGGGTCGCTCATGCAGACTCATACACATATTCTTTTTGTTTTTAAATCGAATATTATATATCAATATCTTTGAACTAAATATAATGTTTCCCGTTCTATGATTAAATTTATACGATGAGAATGCCAACATTTTTATAAATCCCAACCAGGAATTATTAGATTCCTGGTCAAATAAAATTTTACACGCAAAAAACTTCAATTATCTCAACCAAACGTATGTTGACAAATTTTCGTCAAACAAATGGTTGAGTATTGGAGAGTTGAGCGCAGAAATAGAAGGATTTATGCTTGCCATTCAGGATAGAGTCATTAATACTAAAAATTATAGAAAGCATATAATCAAAGATACAAATCAAATTGATGATTTGTGTAGAAAATGTTTGGCTTTTCCGGAAACTATAGAACATATTATATCGGGATGTTCTATATTAGCATCGTCCGAGTATACATTTAGGCACAATCAAGTTTTAAAAATAATTCACCAAAATTTGGTAATTAAACATAACTTGATTGACTGCCGTAATATAGTACCATATTATGAATACGAACCAAATTCATTTTTAGAAAACGAATTTTATAAAATATATTATGATAAAACTATACTAACAGACCGAGCGATTAGTCATAATAGACCCGATATAGTTTTACATGACAAAATTTAAAAAATAACTTATATCATTGATGTCGCTATACCAAATTCCTGTAATATTCAAAAATCTGTAATATGAAAAAATAAGAAAATACACAGATTTAGGAAATTAAATAAAAAGAATTTGGCATTCTCAGACTATAAAAATATTACCATTCGTTATTTCGGCTACTGGCATTATACCTAGCTCTCTAATTCAAAATTTAGGCGTATTAGATCTTTCAAAAAAATTATATATAAAGATGCAAAAGTCTGTCATTTTGAATACATGTAGGATAACAAAAGATTTTTTTAATATTTATGTTGAGGGATCAGTAGGATTTATAGGCCCTGTTAGAAGTTCTACCGAGCCGAACCCTCTGATATGAAAATATCTGGAGACGGTGAATTATTTTCCCATTTGATCTCTTGTGAGTTGACGTGTTGTTCTTGTATTGTTTTGTATTTATTTTGCTTATATAATGCACTTACATAATGTTGATTGACTAGATGATCATTTGTGGAAAAGTGAGTGGAAGGGTTTAGTTTTTCCTATGGGGAAGATTTAACCCGGACAACAAAATCGGAAGCATATATAATTTGTTGTGTACTTGTTTTTGTTGAAAAATTATTTATAATTATGTGTTGTCAATAAAACGTTTATTATGTACTACATGTCATGAATTATTTTTCCCTATGAGCTATGAGTTTTCCTATTTTATGCCGGAGTTCCATAACACAAGGAACGCAGCTTCACCACTTTGCATTTACATCCAAGGTAACCAAGTTCGGATCACAAATCTGAAATGTTCATTTTTTATTATAATATGACTTTCTTGTGCATATGAAGATCTCACCATTTGCACGTTTAAGGAGCGATTCCCGTGATGATTGCAGTACATATATTCCTGTACTGCAGTACCAACGATAGCTATACGAGTGCAGTCAATTGCTACTATAGTACCAGGGAAAGGATCACCGGACTGCTCAAATATTTGTTTGGCTTTTTGCCTATCTGCAGCAGTCAAAGGAAATTTAACCCACGTCTGGAGTAGTGTGTCGTTGATAGCCGATGAAACATTTAATATGCATCGGCTAACCGACGACCGACAGACAGCCAAGCCCCACTCAGACAGTCCATGCTTTCTTCTCGGTTGTAAGATAGGGGATAACGAGTTCATTAGATATTCTGAATAAATTCAGGAACTCTGTTTGCCCCATTTCCATGGGATTTTGGGCGTCTCTTAAGATACGGAAAGGGATTCTTATTTCGTTGTGGTAAACTTCAAAACCCACAATTTCCAGCACCAGCCCTGCAGCCATTTTATCTGAAACTTATTATTATTTATGTAGAAATCCTCAATGGTATGTGTAGTTTATTGTAAATTAAATCACTTATCTGGCTTTCGACATGTTACGTACTTTACAAACATCGCAATTACCTTATTCAATTCATTTAATAGCATTATTGTGCCACAAACAAGTCACTAATCATGTTTACAGTCAATACTTACGATAATATTAAGTTTTCTCTTGTTAAAACTACGCAAATATTGCTAATTGTCAAAACGTCACAATTAAATGAAGCAAATTCTCCGCGAATGCTAGCGTTCGGCCGCCGAAAGACAGGTCTAGGGGTCCCCTTCGCGTAAGGCTAAAAGTTTTCGCGCGCAATCGAAAATCTAAGGATTCCATCTGTCATCGAGAAAACCGGAATCGCTTCATAAGAATAAACCGAGAAAAATCGTTAATTTGAATCTAAGGACGATTTTAGTGTCGTTAAGTAGAACGAGAATCGCCCTCCAGCCAGGGGGGTATAACTCCGACACTTTTTTGGTTTTTTGATGACGTCAGTTCCATACTATCCAATGAAAAGCCGTCCTGGTTTGATCTCTCACTCTCTCCCGTGTAACAGAGAGAGAGAGGCTACACTCCATTTCCCCCGGAAACAATGTGACCAATGTGACGCCATTATTGCGTCATGGTTGCGTCCATAAATCAACTATCTATAGATTGATAACTCCGCCCTCTTTCCATACGTTTGCTTTCGTCAAGTTTTAACCATAGATCTGGCAAATTTGAATACACCACGCATCGCCGACGTCACAGCACACCATCGACAAAGGATAGAGGAAATTTTAAAAAAAGGCGCAACCATAGACAATTTAATTCTGCTTCGGAACCTACCTAAAACCCAATTCATTAGCCTAAAACATAAGTAAAATGTCACCCAAGACCACAAGGTCCCATCTGACAAAGCCCTGTCCTAAGAAAGAAATGACCTTTAAAGTAACTTCCTTTACAGCTCATTTTCTCAGGACAGCGTTTTATCAGAAGGAAGCTGAAAAGCAAACTCATAATTACATGTACAATAATTTTATTTTTTAAATATAAACATGAAATACAATAATATAAGCACAAAACACATTTAGAAGGTGAAATTACTGTATCAATATAAAACTAGCTGTTGGAAATGATAGTTATTTTCTTTCAACATCCAACGGCAATTGAAAAAAATATTGTCAATAAGGCAGTCAACGATTCAACCTACTGTTTTAGCGTCTAATTACATTATTATTATTTTTGTTTCCCTCCTACTTATCTTATTACTTAAATATTTATACCTTTCATATATTAATAGTAAGTATATAATACTTTTTAGTTTTAAAAACTTTATATGCCTTTTAGATATTTTTAACTTGGGAATAGTACACAACATAAAGAATGTAACAGTGTAAACAGAAAAGTAAATTTAACAATAGGTTATTGTTTTAACAATACATATTGGCACCTGATAAATAAATAGGGTATAATAATAACAAATAAAAACACCAAATACAAGAGTAAAATTTAAAGAAGGTGTTGAGAGAATATTCATTATGTTGTCAAGTATGTAATAAAAAAGTAGAACTATATATAAACTAGACATATGAAATAAACTAATTCGACTATTTTTTTATTAACACTAGTCGGTGACTGAAAATGGGCTGCAGACTAATACAGCCAAACTGAATAATGTAAACTCCGCATCAGAGAATATTTGGCTTAAAATTACAAACGATAACAATATTTGACTTGTATATTTATTTTTTCGTTATTATTCTACTACTCATATAGAGATGTCAATAGAAAATGAATTGGCAAGGATACACCACAACCATACAATGGACCTGATTTAATGAGGAGCATGGCAGTACTAAGATACTTAAAAGACGCTTATAGGAACAAATTGTGGTCTTAATTGGTTTTAACTTATTAAAATAAATTAGTTATGACAACCATTTCTTCCTATATTTAGCATATTTTAAATGTTGCAGTACTGCTATTTTCTTCATGGAGTCAGGTCCATTGTATGGTAGTGTATCCTTGCCAATTAATTTTCTATTGACATCGGTACACCATGCATTGATTATAAATGGTACAGTAATCTTGATAATGAATTGAATAAATTTTTTTATGTTCGTTACAATTAAGCCAATCAAAACATATATATTTGGCAATGGTTTCTTCAATAACGGGCACAAGATATAAATTTTCGCAATTATAATTCAGTACATACTCGACGACATAATGAATTTCAAGAGCGTTGATAGCAAATTTCTTAGTGGGATCATATGGGTCACCTATGCAAGATATTTTACATCTATGTTCTGCCATCCCCTGTGCAGCAACAGCAACGCTGCTGGTTGCAAAGACATGACTGGGTCCTGCACTCATTTCTGGAAAAAAATATATCATAGTTCTTGAAGAAATTGAAGTAAAGATTGACATATTAGAGGAACAAAACTAACAATACTATTCCCTTTTAAGTAATATAAAACAGATGTGTACCTTCATTTTCTACTAGCTTCCCCTGTGCAGCAACGGGTACGCTGCTGGTTGAGATGTTATGCTCTGAAATAAATATAATTATTACATTAACCGAATTAACAAAACATATTATTATTATTATAGGCTGATGCAGTATAGAATACCTTTTAGGATGTAGTCATGATACGTGCTGAACACCATTCTCGAAATGGACTCTCAGAGGTTATGGTTGGAAACTTGTGTCGAATAGTCTCTGTCCGTACATTCTTTCACACAATACGTTTTAAGGACTTTATCGGTAGGCACATAAATGTTATTTATCACACATAAATCAACTGTTTCACACAACCAGATATTTGACAATTTTATGATGACAAACAACGGCGTCTGTCAAACTTTTCTTACAGTTTTTTAGAGGAAGTGAAATGGCGGGAAGCATGAGTCGGCCACCTAGCGGCGAGAACACGCATTACACCGTTTGCGAACCCTCTCTTTCTGGCGCACGAGTCTTATGGTAAAGTGAGCGAGAAACAAAAAAAATACGCATCGCCTACGTCACAAACATAGATTTTTACCATGTCTATAATTTGTGTTGACGTTTTTAAGCGGAGTTATACCCCCCTGGTTGCGTCCTTCTGACAGATTCAGATTGTTTGCGCGAGTGGTTTATTTATGTTGTTTGCTTTCGTGAATTCATGAGTTGTTGTTGTGTGAAAATGTCTAAAATTATGAAGCTGTGTTGTGTGTACAGACAGACAGACCACTTGTCATAAATACCCAAAATACGGAAGTTACAAAAGTACAAAAGAAACAAAAATGCCAAATGGATCCCTTCGAAGATGCGCACTGCTGACTTTAAATCTACCCGGCATTGGTAGTTATGCAGATTTAAGACAGTATCGGACCCGTTATGACGAAAATACAGGTGTGAATATCCCTTTTTTTGTCTTCAGTGTTCCATGTAAGGTGTAACTTAATTTCACCTAAGAATTGAATTTACTTTTAGACCCCATCCGCGTTCCACCAGGACGGTGTGATGTCATAAAAGACCATAATTACTTTCAATATGATATGTTTAGTTCACGAACTTTGGTTAACCCGATAAATATGTTTATTTCAGAGCTTGATAACATCTTACCGGGTACCAGCGGTGTGTTCCTTCTGCCAAAAAGATCATGGAAGATTACAAAGGTAAACATCTGTTCTATGTTACTTGTTATCCAATATACAGATCTTTACTTCCTTTCCTTTGACCACTAAGATCATTTTGTTTTCAGACATCAGTGTTCCTGTTCCTGTGGGACCCAGCGGCAGCGAAACACAATGCTCCCCTGCGTAAGAATGTTTATAGTTTTTTGTACACATTTAAGATGTGTTTTGTGCTCATGAATTCCGTAAGCATATTATTTTTTGAATAACTTCATGACTAAATCCTCAAATTGAAATATTTAATAATTTAAAACAATATTAGCGAGTCAAATGAATATTTAAATCAGAAAAAGATTTAGTCGCAGACTTGGTACAAATTTAAGATGTGTTTTGTGCTCATGTTTTCTGTATTCATATTATTTTTTGAATAACTTCATGACTAAATCCTCAAATTGAAATATTTAATAATTTAAAACAATATTAGCGACTCAAATGAATATTTAAATCAGAAAAAGATTTAGTCGCAGACTTGGTACAAATTTAAGATGTGTTTTGTGCTCATGTTTTCTGTATTCATATTATTTTTTGAATAACTTCATGACTAAATCCTCAAATTGAAATATTTAATAATTTAAAACAATATTAGCGACTCAAATGAATATTTAAACCAGAAAAAGCTTCAGTCGCAGACTTCGTAAACATTTAAAATGTGTTTTGTGCTTATAAATTTATTTGTTTCTTTCTGTTATCTTACTGAAATAAAATAAAAAATACTTTACAACATGTAACAAAGTTTTTCATTTTTCTGATAAACAGAGAAATGTTAACATTCAATGCTGTCGTAGAAAAGCACAATCATTGTTTGAAAATGTTTTTCCTTAGTGGAATTCAAATTTCAAGTAATTTTGAGTTATTTTACGACGGCCTCGGGACGACAGATTTTCAACTTACAAAGCGCCGTCCTTAGAAAATGTGCCGTAAGGAAAGATACCTTATAGCTCATTATCGCATGACCGCGCTTTGTGAGTTGGAGCCTTGTCGTCCTGAGAGAATCTGTTGACATTTCTAAAATTTATTTTTAAAATAATATTTTAGGCTGATGAATAGCACAATATTGTCTTCCCTGGGTGCCTACCTAGGTAAGATCATATTGTCTATGGCCGCGCTTTTTTTTTTTGTTTCCTCTACTTTGCTGAGTGGTTTGTTTATGCTTCAATTCTAGATGTGACGTCATCGTGGACAAAATTTCTCCCTACTAAAGGCCGAAGTTATCAATCTAGTGATTGGTTTATTTATGCCTCCAGCTGTCCGGCTGGCTTAGACTGAGCGGCTTGCTTGCAATTATTGTGTTTTGGAATTACGTAGTGCAGTGGTGATTCGCTTAGAATTTGATTATTAGGATTGGGAACAGCGGCCGTTAGCAATCGTTATTTAATCGAGATTTCCGATAGGAAGAGCGTAGTTGTGCGTTTGAGCAGTGTTGAGCCAAAATATCGCTCAATTTTTCATGTCAAAATAATTAAAAGTGTCTACATCTTAGGAAGTCTAGTGTTAAAAAAAGAATTTCTGAAAAGTAGCTTTACTAGATAATCTATTGTTTAGTAATAGGTACTGTTTGATTATATGACACAAAAATGTGTTGTCTAAAACAACATTTTCTTTGAGAATTTAAAAAATGTGCTACCAACTACCAACGATATAACTTTATTGTAGGTAATAAAAGTACTCACTTTATCATAATTTTAAAAGTACCTTCACTAGATAAATTAAATCAATCTTTCGAAACCGTCACGTCTAGAATTTGAATCAAAAAAGGCTAATTTTCAGTTGTATCTGATTATACCGCTACCGGTTTCCAAACAGGAATATACATGCTGAAGTGCCCGACGTTGCCCGGGCTTTACACAGTGCAATCGGAAACAATAACGCGTGTTGCTTTTAGGCTGTTTATGGCGCTGTTTTTCAAAAAAGCATGTTTGTCCAACAGTTGACGCTGTTTTTCATATAATGTAAATGTTTGTTCAAAATCTCAGTCTCCGAAAGTTCTTCACCGATTGCTTTGAATTTTTGACACGTTGCATTCGAATGTTTTTATTAACATCTAAATAATATAGGTAAAACACACAGTATTAGTATTAGAACGCAACGTTGTGTCAACTGTCGGAGATTTAAGATTTTGAACGAACGAACCATAAATGAACCTACACCTAGATCGTCATCTTCGTGCTTTTAGTACTGAACATATTTCGTCCGACGGATTTTTTTGGAACTAAGAGAAAAAGAAAGAGAAGGGAATATGTTGTCACGACGTCACAAACCATCGACCAAAGATAGAGGAAAGTAAAACAAAAAACGGTACTACCATAGACAATATAAATACGGTCCCAATTTATTAGCCTAAAATATTATTTAAAAATGAAAAACTCGTAATTGCATGAATTATTTTATTACTCAAACACAGATAACACAAAAAAGGGACATACAAGCTTGTGCAAACACAAAACACATTTTAAATGACAATAAAATGTTAACACACCAAAACAGAATATTATTTCCTTTAGAGAAAAATAAAACAGTTGTATATAGAAGCGTATGAAGGTATACGCTTCTACGTCCATTTTGGCAGCAATGGGCCCGCTGCTGGGTTCAGGGAAGACATTAGCATCTGAAATAAATAAACATCACATCATCACATTACTCAAACCAAACATAGAATATTATATCTGTAATTCAGTTGCTGGGTTTGAAGAAATAATAATTCTATTGGATAAATATCTTTATCATAATAACGACTCAAATCAACGTCTATTCTTTCATTCTATCTCTCTACCAACACTCACAAGTATATTTATGCTCACAATCATATGAATAATATTAAGATAGGTCGATAGAGATTTATACCTTTAAAACTGTAATTGTGATCTCGGAGGGCACCACAATTTGTGCAGTAGTATACTGGGGGTACACGTGGAACACGAATACGGTCTAAAAAAGAAAATAGATTCAATTCTAAGGTGATTCAAGTTAATGATAAGTTACATTAGAAACATTGAACAAACAGAGGGAGATTCGCACCTGCATTTTGGTTAACATCCCGGGTCCCTTGTGCACCAGGTAAATCCCGATTTATTCCGATATCTGGAAGATTAAGGGTCGGCAAAGCATCTTTTTTCAACTAGCCACAAGTCGTTTTTAAATTAGCGAGGCATTTTAACAAATCTACTTTCACTTTTCACAAATATTTACGTCGGCGAAGAACCATGAACATAAATAAACAACCATAAACATGTGGTGTTTTGACTTTTGTTACCACAGATATCCCATTTTATACAACTCAGTTCTTCTATGGCGTTCAAAGTGTTCCTATTGGATATTGGCATTTTAAATATTGCTATGACGTCACCAAAGCACCACCATTCTAGGACCAAAATTTAGGTCGGAGTCGACCCCCCCCGAACGAACATTAACATTTTTATTTATTATATAGATTGTGAAACGTTTTAAAAGGTTTTAAATGGCAACACCAAGACGGCTCGTAGGAAAACGTATGTCAGTTTGAATAATCACAATGGTCACAGTGCTTTTTTATTTTAACTAAAGGGTGTTCAGAAACTAGCGTTAGGTACCGACTTTTCGAAAGTGTTGATTCTACATGGTATTCTAATTTTATGAATATTTTTTTTATTTAACACTTTACGAGTAAGATGAATAGATAACGTAAAAAATATTTTTTATTTCCGAAATTCAAAATACCTTACCATTTATCAGATTAAAATTATGTGAAAATTTTATGAAATCGTTAAAAAAATCGAGTTGTATTATTTTTCGTTTGGACGTTAATGTTTGACAAAATTACAAACTCAAACGTGAAGAACAAATTTCAAAGACAGAGTCAAATATTTACAATTACAAAATAATAATTTATACCAACTTGTAACTCCAAATGAACACCACACTCTAAAATGAAATCCTACTCGTATAATAACGATAAATGTTTAATAATTCGACGCTGGCAAGAATATTCCATTTGGGCCAGTGTTGCCAAACGTACGAGGTTCCTCGTACAAATACGAGATTTGTGGCCTTCCGTACGAGGTACGAGGAGACTATCAACCTCGTACAATTATGTACGCGATTTTGATAATACCTATGGCTATACGAACATTTTACATCACTATTATATAACAGTAAAAACTAGTGCCATCTATCAGAACTTGTAGGAACTTCTTACACCAAAAATTACATTGCCGTATTTGCGCGATGATTGTCTATGGTAGTTATCCCATCAACCGAGAAATCCCCGAATAATAAAATTATTGAAATCCCTGAATAATAAAACAGTTCGTTCGTTCTTCGCATTAGTCGTCGCTGTGACACAGAGCGCAAATTTCTACTACTACTCTATCTCTGTTTTTTACGAGTTCCATTTGTTGCATGCCGGCCGTGTTTAATTGTACTACGTTAGTACGTGTAGCTAATTGAAGTTTTTGAAAAGAAGAAGATGTTTATTGTTAAATACCTAGTCTTTTCGTTGTTTCGTCCAATTGTTTAGCGGTGTAATAGAAGAATCGCTATGAGTGATAACAACGAAAACACTGACTGTTCGACTTTGACTCCGCCTAGAAAATTACCCAAAAGTCCTAAATCCTACCCCCCCCCCCCCCTCCCGAAGCGGGTTTTGTTTGCCAAGATCTTGTTTTGTTCAAGGTTTGCGAAATGTAGGGAAATTCTAGGGAAATTTCGCCTCGAAATCTGGGGAAATTATTATTTTGGGCATACCATCCCTGGTACGAGGTTTGAAAGTCAAAGTACGAGATTTTTAGCTGCATCCGTACGAGGGAATTTTTTTTACGGTTGGCAACCCTGATTTGGGCCATAGAAAAATTCCACCGTTTCAATATTTTGTCTACGAACTGTCAAACGTCAAAACAAATTTGCTGCCGATCTGCCGATTCCGTTTTCAGAATTTTTGGCATAAATTTCTCCATAAACTTAATTTTGTTACATTTTTTAAAATAAAATGGTTTACTTACACTTTCCGTCAAATTTAACAGAAGAGGAGTTGATGCTTCAAGCTAAATACCAGAAGTTAAAGAAAAAGAAAAAAGCTTTAGTGGCTCTGAAAGCCCCAAAACCCGAAGCAGAGAAACCAATTCTCCCCAAACGTGCTGCAGAAGCGCGTGACGCGAGGGAAATAGCCAGGAAGCTGCTCAAAAGTGGAGCAATTCAGGCCATCAAAACTCCACCTCCTAGGACAGATCTTCTAACATTTAAGAGGCCCAGAGGAGGTACTTGGGAAATTATATTTCATTCGGTGAACGCATGTTGTGGTTGTGTGATTAAACCCTGTTATGCCCAATTTATATCAGTAAAAACCTACAATTTGTTAGGTTACAGGTGTTCCTTGCTTAAACAGCGTTCTGGACCCAGTGCGACTGTGGTATCCCCAATTAGGGTATGTTGTGAGACTGAAGGTAGTGGGAGGGGAAGGAGATAGGGAATATGAAGGTGGGGAAGTACACCTGACTATTTATATCTGGTCACCAAACACAACTAAAGCCATTTCAAGCAATGTTCCAATTCTGAATGGTGATCCTTCACCAAAGCGATATTGAGAGTATCTTCTATTGCTGTATTATTATTAGCGCTGTAAAGTATGTCACAGTCTTCTTTTCACCTGCCAGAGCATATTAATACTATCATTTACAAGGTAGTATTAGTCTAGTAATAGTCCTTTTTCTCAAATCCTGTAGCACCCTGTAAAAAATGTGGCACAATTTATTGCTAAATAACCTAAGCTTAGTAAACTTGACTTTCTTAAAATAAGTTAAGGAATACATTTGCCTCTAGACTGACACTTCCTACTATTTGTAGCACCTTATATCCACTCAAACGATTATATATACAGTGGTACCTCGGCATACGAGTGCCCCAACAAACGAGTTTTTCTAGATACGAGCCGGCGAGCGAGTGATTTTTTGCTTTGAGTTACGAGCGAAATTCGAGATACGAGTTCGGTTTAGCATGTCGGCCGGTAGCGGGCGTGCTCGGCCAGTGAATCAGTTAGCAGCGTGCTCCCGCTGTGATAAGTTGTGTTCGCATTTTATGTTGTGTTTACATTTACATTTATAGTTGTAGTTCATTTATTTTTATAACCATGGATCGAAAGAAAGTTTGTGAAAAGTCAAGTGCTAAGAAAAAGATGATGAGGATTGAATTAAAACGTGAAATTATAGAAAAACATGAGCAAGGTGTTCGAGTTGTTGACTTGTCGAGGCAGTATGGGCGTAGTACGTCCATGATATGTACTGTGCTTGAACAGAAGGAGTCGATAAAGAGTGTAACGCCGGCTAAGAGCCTTACGATAATTTCCAAGATGCGAACCTCCCTTCATGAAAATATGGAGAAACTGCTGATGGTGTGGGTGACAGAGAAGCAGCTCCAAGGAGATACCTTGACGCAGGCCGTCATTTGCGAAAAGGCAAGAGCGATCTACGGAGATTACATTCTCTTTTTTGTTTTTGTACAATAAATATTTGTCATTTATAAATACGTTTTTATTATTCAAAACCACGTAACAAAAATAACTGGGGTGACATTTTGGGGGTTGGAATGGATTAATGGTAGTCTAATTGTTTTGTATGGGGAAGATACGAGCAAGGTTGCGGAACGAATTAAACTCGTATGTCGAGGTACCACTGTATATATAAAACTTTATATTAACCTATTATTATATTATTATTTTTTATATTATTTTTATATATTATATTATTTTTACGAAACTTTTTTTTCTCCTTCAAAAGTATCCAAAATTATATAGATTGAATTTTTTGTACAGTTTTCTTTAAAAAATTCTATACACAAAATGAAATTATTTTTTGAACATTTAGAGAAGATTCTAAAATATCTTCTGCTCAGCTATATCACACAGATATATCATATGTGTGTTTCAGGACGGGAGCGCCCCGTCAGCGGTCCCGGCCCCGAGAGGGGGGCGGCATCCTACCAGCCCTTCAGTTCAGCCCACGAACCTCCCGATGAGAAGGCTCCACCTCGTGTCGTTAATCTCTACGACACTTTTGTGGGGGCCCGAGAAAAGTATACATTCTTTTAACTTCTCATATTCAAATTTGAAGAGTTGCGAATGAAAAGTTTTCTGCTCTAAATCCCTGGTCAGTTTGCCGAATTGTTAATATAAATTTTATTTTCAGGGAGGAACGTGTGGAACCCCAGAAGCCAAAAACCGTGTTCGTGTCCGGCCATAAAATAACGGAAGAACATCTGAGAAAACACATGGCTTCAATTGGTGCCATTGTCAACATATCCATGGAAATTGAAAAGAATCGGTAATTTATTCATAATATAACTGATTTGTGTTTTATACATAATGCTATATTAAGTGGTTTGCTACGTTTAGCAAGGGTGCCAGGGTTCAGGAGTGAGGTTAATCCATATATTGGCGGCAGTTGAGTCTACCCACCAATTGCATGACTGGCGGGATAGAGAGAGTATGGTTGAAGGTGATCCTTTGTCCTCTCCAGCTGGACTCTCACGACGCATCGCCTTGCATCACAGTGGGAGGGACGATTGATACGCCTGTTACTCCTGGAAACTACCCACCCCTTATACCCCGTTCGTTCCTAAAACTTAATCTCGTTTCTTTCCTTAAAAAGACCCTCCACACAGCGTTCCAGGCCACAAGGCCTCCTGTGGGGTAATGTAAAAAAATTGATGAAAATACAGAAAATCTGTGTTTGCCAAAAGTTTCTCTATAATCTGTAAAATACTTGTAAATCTTCCATTATGTATATTGCTTTGAAGCGAGTCCTAATATTTATTATTATTTTAGGGGATTTGTCACATACGAAAGACCGGAAGCAGCTCAGAGTGCCATAAATATCTTGGACGGGACCGCTCCGGGAGGAATACAACTCTCGGTATTTGGAATAACATTTTTATTTTATTAAGAATGCCATTTTCCAGGGGTGCCTTCAATTCAAAGCCTCCTTCAGTTATTATGTAGAAACAATACCTTTTACATTATCACAACAACTGACTATGACTCCTGCAGACTTTCGTGCCATAAACTGTGACACTCACTTCACATAACTACTGACATTGACACATCATACAATCTGATAACACCTGCAAATCTTTGTACAAACACTGGCACTTTTCATCATTCAACTAACAGTGACACATGTAGACCTGCTTACAACTGACAGTGACACTATCTCATGTCATGGTATCTAACGTTTTCTTCGAAATAAGTTTGTAGAAAATCAATTCTTCAAAAATCTCAATTCTTAGAATATTGTCAATATTTTTTCGGTGGAAAAATGGCGATTAGTCGTAGTAGCATGTGACAATTCTGAGTGGACAGTGTTAAGAGTTTCCCTGTTTAAAGCACAAGTAATTTACTACTTTGTAAGATAATTTAAATTTAAATGAGACTCAGTAAGCAATGCTGTGTGTGACCCCACACAAGTAAAATCTCACTATCTTGCATATTACGATGCCATCCTTGCACAACGACTAGCAGCCTCTCTGCACTATCTTTGTACATCTTCTTTGGAGGAGGTCCTGTTTGGCTGCTGACATATTGCTCAATTCGGACTTCGTCTAGGCTTTGCTAGAATTTTTTTTAAGGCAATGCCATACGTAGTAATGCAAAATCATGTGTTTTTGGTTTGAAAATTTGGTCACCTAGAAATGTTTCAGATGCTTTAATTAAATACTGCGAGTAGAATACATCTTGGCATTTGAAATAATCCAGTACTTTTTAGATAAGTCTTTTTATAAGCCCAGAAAAAAATAATGTATAAGGCCTATGAAAACTGCTTTAAAGTTCAAAATCTCCTACTTACGAACCCATTTTAGGTTATGATTTTATTGTATAATGTGGCAAATTAAGTTATTTATAAAATGATCTAAAAAAAATTTAATATTTTTTTTTTTTTTTTTTATTTAGTAAAAGATTATACATTTAAATACATTATTTAAGAAATGTTTTGACTGCCCAACTAGGAGGATTCCCGTTTTAGGACAGTCAAATTAGTATGAGTATTAACATTTTGATAAGTTGTTTGATAAGTATAGTATTACAATAATAATGAAATAATAGGTATTTGTACTTTTAACTGGTGCCTAAGCCTACTAACATGTTTGTATAAATATGAATAACAAAGAGAAGAAATACCATAAAATAAAATATTACATTAAACATAAGATTAACTGCTGCTTGGGTAGCATTCTAATTTAAAAGTATTAGGTAAGTACATATATACATATAATGATAAAGATTATAACATAAACGTATCTTTTACTGTTTTGTTGGAGTTTTTGTTGTTGTTTTTGGTTTGTGTTTGATTTCATTTTTTGTGTAGTAAAAGTTCACTCTCCTTTCTACCTAATTGATGAAACCAATTAGTGGTCAATTTATGAAGAATAGCTGTGTTTTCCTTTTTCCAAGCATCGGGCATGAAGTTGTATAGTTTTGGACCTAAGAATGAGAAGTGTCTTTGAGCGAGAGATGTTTTAGTTGTGAGTGGTACAATTGGATTTCTCCGTGAGTGGCGGGTGTCGTGAGAGTGGTTAATAGATGGGTAGAGGTGGCGTTTTTGATGGGTGTTTAAAATTAATTTTCTCATGTATAGTTGTCTAACATCCAGAACTCGGAATTCTTCAAATAGTGCATCGCTATGATATCTAAATGGTTTTTTGAGGATTACCCTTAGTAGTGATTTTTGAGCTTTTGCTAATTTGTCCAAAACAGTTTTTGCACACCCACCCCAACCTAAGGATGCATAGTCTAGAAGTGACCCACACATAGCATCATAGATGAGTTTCAATTCTTTTTTACGTAAGATATTTCTGATTGTCATAAACATGTACGTAAGCTTTCTAACCTTTGTGGCAACTAGATCTATTTGTCCGTCCCATCTAAGATATTTGTCTAATATAACACCAAGGTATTTTATACTGTCTACGCATTCCAATTTATAGCAATTACAGTTAGTGGAGTCAATGCATTTATGTAAAAAAATATTATGTGCTTCCTCGGGTTGGCCCGCTTCTGTCGCACTAAATCGTATAAATTTAGTTTTTTCCGAATTGAGTGTCAGCAGATTATAGTCTAACCAAAGTTTTAGCTGTTTTAATCCACTTTCTGCTTTGCAGTGTACATTCCATGTTTTTCCTTCAAATATTAGGACAGTATCATCTGCAAATGTTATAATATGATTGGAAAAATTGCTGTTACACAGATCATTGATATAAATACTGAACAAAATAGGTCCTAAGGTACTCCCTTGGGGTACACCAAATTCTACAAGGGCTGGATCGCTAACATTATCATTAATTTTAACTTGTTGGTATCTGTTAGTTAAGTAACTATCCATCCATTTGTATAGCAGTCCCTGAACACCTATAGCCTTTAGTTTTTTTAGAAGTATTTTATGCGAGATGGTATCAAAAGCTTTGGCAAGATCTAAAAAGAGAGCGATGGATTTATTACCCCGGTCAATATTATTGGAAATAATATCCGCCAGCTTAGCAATAGCATTTTCTGTTCCTAGACCTGGACGAAAGCCGAACTGGTTATTAGATAAGATTTTATGTCTTTCAAGATAGAGGGTGAGACGATTTTTTACGATTTTCTCGATAATTTTTGAGAATGAGTTGAGTAGAGATATTGGCCGATAATTATGTACATCCGATTTGTTTCCATTTTTATGAATCAATATAACAACTGATTGTTTTAAGTGGTTTGGGAATGTGCCTGTCTTGAAACTAAGATTACAAATGTATGCAATGGGACTCGCTATAAGTGGTTTCAATACTTTCAGCAGATTTGAGGAAATTTTGTCTGGCCCACAAGCATTCGATGGCTTCAGCTCATCTATCATTTTCATGACTTCATTAATCGTTGTTTGAATCTCGTCTTCCTGAACATCCACAAAATAATTTAAAGGCACTTTTTGGCCATGTTTTTTTCTTGCATAAATCAAAACAGGCGGATGGTGTTAAGCGGGAATTAAAACCTTATCGCCATCTATGTAAGGGTTGTTATTGATAGCGGCTCAATTTAAAATATTACACGACGTAGTGCATCGCCTTAAATTTTATTCTTTTCAATTTTAACTAGAAGTAACAGTCCATGCACACAGCTTTTTTTAAATTTTTAACTTTTCTATTTTAGCTAGAAGTTACAGGCCATGCGCACAGCGTTCTGCGCAGTCTGGGGACATCACCGAATGTTTATGCTGAAGAATTGCTATTCTAAGTATTGAGACTTTAAAAAACGCATATTTTGAAGAACTGCTATTCGAAAATATATGTCTTTCAAAGAATTTACCTATAATCGAATGTCATATATATATACAGGGTGCGGCAGAGAGGACGGACGGTTTTAAAAAAATCATAAAATAGTTAATTTTTACTCAAAAACAAATTTATTGATGGAATCAGGTTCGCGACGAAATAGTATTTGAGACAGTCAAGTGTGGAAAATCACATCAAGCATGTGGTGGCCGAAATCGTTGATGCAGTGCTGGAGGCGTTCTTGGAAGTTTGCGTAGACTCTCTCCAACATCGCTCTCTCAACTTGGGCGACTTCCACGCGAATTGCATCCTTCAATTCGTCCAGAGTTCGGGGCTTGTTCTCGTATACTCTAGCCTTGAGGTGTCCCCAAAGAAAAAATCGCATATGGATAAATCTGGGGACCGAGGAGGCCAATGAACATCGCCAAACCTGGAAATAAGGCGACCAGGGAAGAGAGGGCTAATAACGTCCATTGATGCTCTGGCTGTGTGGGCGGTCGCCCCATCCTGCTGGAACCACACACGTCGGATTGGAACACGTCGCCGTCGTAATTCAGGGAAAAAGAAGTTGGTGATCATTTCGACGTAGCGCTCTGAGTTCGCGGTAACAGCACGACCATTACCGTTTTCGAAGAAGTAAGGGCCAATGATGCAAGTTTGCGATACAGCGCACCAAACCGTTACTTTTGGGCTGTGCAGCAAGTCTTTCGTGTAACTGTTGCGGATTTTCATTAGCCCAATAACGTAAATTCTGCTTGTTAACCATGTTGTTTAGGTGAAAGTGGGCTTCGTCACTCATGAACAAAATGAGGTTCTTATTTTGATCGATCAGTGCTTCCATCTCACGTGCGAAGTTCATTCGTTGTGCATAATCTCCGGGCTGTAACTGTTGCACAATGGCCAATTTAAAGGGGTGAAAGCGGAGATCCATATGCAAAATTCGCCTTACCGAACGATCACTGAGGCGAAGTGCAGTAGCATGTTTCCGGGCAGATCGAGTCGGACTGCGAAGAAAGGCTTGTCGAACGCGTTCAACATTTTCAGGAGTTCGAACTGTTCGCGGAGCTCCTCTTGGTCTTCTGTTGATCAGTTCACCACGCCTGCGAAGTGATTCAACCCAGCGAAGGATGGTGTTTCGAGAGGGAACAGCTCTATTCCGATGAATGTTGAAGTGGCGACGAAACTCACGCTGTACGACGGTGACTGACTCATTATTTCGGACGAAACAATCGAAAAAACAGGCGAAAACGCGGTGCTCCACGTCCTATATATATTTCGGAGTTTTTCACTGATGGTGTGACTGGCAGACATTTATACAATCAACATTGACACTTACAGACATAATGTGTCTAATGACATTGATACTTGCAGAATATAATGTGCGCATGTGCCTAGTTTAATATTATAAAATTCTATTTAAAGATACATAAACTAATTAATAACCAATGGTTAAATTTGTCCCATCCAGGTTTCAATGGCTCGCCGGCAGCCGCAGATGGAGCGAATAAATGAGGCTTCTTCTTCCTCAGCCTGGTGCACTCTCTCTACATCGCATTCGCAGAAGGGGCACCATCGTGACGGACGCGAAATCACCGACTATCAAGACATGACCCTGTTTTAAATGCATTTCGCTATACTCTGTTCACTGAAGAGGAATCATCTTCAAATCAAATGAGTCTTAATTATAAAGCAGAATGTGATTGTACGAAACAGCGATAAATCGACGACGGTGCTCTGGTGTTATAAAATTTGTTCAGCTTTTGCTGTCTGGAATTGCTACATCAGAGCAACTATCTTCAGCTCCCTTCCGTCATGAGCTATGGAGCGTTGAAACATTCATTCATTCACATGAAAAGGAAACTAGAAGCATAATAATAATAGCGAATAAATCAGCTTTAAATTAGAGCTATGTTTGCTTGGCTCTGTGTGGGTTTTTTCAATTTGTACGGAATTTGACCATTAATTAAAAATAAGTCATGCTTTATGAAATATTTTCGCTAGTTTAGTGGGAATTCTCTTCCTGAGGGGGTGGGCATAGTGCATCACGTGACCAAAATCTTTACGTCTTTTACATGATGCCAAATGTGTTCATTAAAAAAATTGTGTAGGGAGAGGAAGAAGATGGGAAAAAGGTTGGGAAGACTTTTATTTTAAAATCCTCTTTGAATATCACTGGATGCTGTAGATTTTGCTCAGAACATGTCTCTTCTGGTTTTGGCATTCATCATCAATGACGCTAGTTTTTCAGAGCACCTTCCGATTGCTAGTGAATTTCGAGATCAATGCATTACAAATCTTTTCAGAACACCATTGTTTTTTTTTATCAATAAATTATTTACATTTTATGCAATTTTAGTGAAAACTATTAAATAAAGGAATTTAAAATAAAAATTCAACAGAAGACGAAACTGCTTTTTCCACATTAGCTCCACACAGAAGGCCCTGAGGAAAATAATTTCCCTGAAGGCCTATGCCATCTTTGGGGATGCTGTGCATATAATCTTATAAGTATATATAGTATTTTTAAAGATAGGAAATTCTGGGAAGGAAAAGGTAGTGGGTAGGAATATGGAGATCAATGAGTCAAACAGTGACGGAAGTATGAATTCATCCCTCC
The DNA here is from genome assembly GCA_026573805.1 of Hesperophylax magnus. NCBI lineage: Eukaryota > Metazoa > Arthropoda > Insecta > Trichoptera > Limnephilidae > Hesperophylax > Hesperophylax magnus. Next base: position 5,117,445 of record JAIUSX010000002.1, read on the forward strand.
CACTGCAGTACAAGGCAGTGGGTCGAAAGAGTCCGGCTGGAGAGGTCAAACGGTCTCCCACAACTAGTCTCCCGATCCAGCCCACCACACAGTATCGCATCCGCCGCCAAGACCTGGACAAACCTCACCACTTAATCCCGGCCACCCATCCACCAAACATAGCTTGCCACTTGAGTTGATCTACGGCAGAGGTATTGGTCATTCAATAATTTGTTCCCAGGGCGGTGGTACCCGTGCTAGCCTCCCAAATTGAAAGGGACGAATAAAAAAAATTGATATGCATACAATTTTTGATGGGTGTATGTGCAATATGCATGCAAAATAATAGATTGTGTTCCCTTCATGATCCGAGATATTTTAATTAATTAGATAATTATTTTTTTTTACGATTTTTTTTTGGTGAACACAGTACAGAATACAATGTTAAAATGTATTTTAAGAATAATTATTGCGCTACAATTTTTTTCAATGAATTTTAATCTAAAATCTGTTATTATTTTGTGTATATTTTTGCTGTTAATAAACAGATTATCATAAAGTTTGTTTTATTCTTTTAAATACTAGACTCCGTTCTCATTCCAGTGCAGAGATATTGAGGTGAGTATTCCTCGGGCGTACCCGACTTCTTCTATTATTCAAACCACTCTCTAAACCCTCGTGACACTAGTGAGAACAGACTTTGAAATTTTCAGCAATATCTACTGATTTCGAGTTTTGTGGGCACAAACAGAAGCTATCTGAATATTTATAATTTTTTAATGTACTAGTGGATACCCCGCAATGCTTCGCTATTGCTAATGCCTTTCTCGGGCTCCTCCGACTTCTTCCACCATTCACTACTGTATACCACAATGTTACTGTTAAAAAACTTCATTACATCAACTTTAATTCTACTCTGTATCTCATTCCGGTGCAGAGATATTGCGTTAAGTATTCCTCGGGCGGCCCCGACTTCTTCTACCATTTAAATGACTCTAGACACTCCTAGCACTAATGACAACAAACTTTGAAATTTTCATCGATATTGGTCTACTTCGAGTCTTGTGAGCAAAAACATACACAGGCTGAATTTTTATATACAGGGTTTTCCAATAAGAGGTGTTCTTTTGGATAGCCCGCTATTTCGGTAGATATTACTTTTGGAGCTGTCATTTGTTGACATTTGACAAGTAGAAACTACGCCCATAAATCAACTATCTATAGATTGATAACTCCGCCCATGGGAATTAGTAAAACCATAGACATATGAATATTAGTAGACCTGCCCTAAGTGATTAAAAGCGTATTATCCCCACTCCCCATACCGGTTCCATTGAGCCGGCTGGGCTCGCGTATGGCCTCAAATGAAATTTGAAAACGTGACGTCATCATTCTTGTGCGAACTATGGTCGAGGCATCATCGGTTCATTTTACTAAATAACACGGCAAAATTTTGACTTGTACTATGAAAACTGGTAAAAATAGATGTGAAAAAAGAGAATAAACCCAATAGTCGTATTACATTCCATATATAAGCATTATTTTACTTTATTTTAAGCATATTCACATCGTATAATATGAATCAGTTGTTACTATCACATCGAGAAACGTCTGGACGCGAAACACAAAGCTGGTTGGTTGCTGGGAAGTAAATTATGAACATTTATAAAAGTGTCTTAACTAAATACTCTGAAACTAACTACGACTCTGAAAATAGAAGCTGCCTTACTTTGCCGAATTTGGACTTCGCAAATTTGTTCATAACGTGGCGAGTAATTTGCGCTCCCATGTAAAAATGTCTATTCATTCAAAGCAGATTTTACTTTTAAGAAGTAAATGGTGATATTATAATGCGAGATGCCTATTTACTGTCAGATTGATTTATTGACGAATCACAGTCAGCTTCACTCCCTTCGTTCTTCAACAGTTGATTTTACCCCTCGCCCATATCTTCTCGTCTATTAATTCCTATGTCTGTGAGTAAAACTAAAAACAACAGAAGACATAAACACTCTTAAATACTGGTTTGACATAAACTTACTATCTCTAAATAGTCAAAAAACTCGCGTTATACCATTTGCAATAAAATCAAATGATGTTCCACAAAATTTTGACATAATTAATTATACATGATAATTTAAAAAAATATAATTAAAAAACTGTACAATTAACTGTTCGACATTGAAAATTTCAAATAAAATTAAATACTTAGGAATAATAATAGACAAAAACCTAAGCTGGAAAGATCAAATCAACCAAACCATCAACAAAATAAGAAAATTAATTTATATATTTTTGAAAATTCGAAATTTTCTCTCATTGGAAATTCTAACATCAGTCTACCACGCTTTGGTACAATCAAATCTCCAATACACTGTAATCACCTGGGGAGCTGAATACAAAACAAATCTACCCCCTGTTGAAATTTTGCAACGTCTAATTATAAAAATAATATGGAAAAAACCAAGAGATTATCCAACACACCTAATTTTTGAAGAATTTAAAGTATTAAAATTTTATGATCTTGTCCAAAAAACATAATAACTCAAATAATAAAAGAAAAACAAAACCACAGCTTTTTAACTGAAAGTCGTACTCGTCAAAAATATATATCTCCAACACAAAAATGTAACACCACTTTTGCTCAACATCATTACATATATCTAGGGAAACAGCCTACCCGAAAATATCAGCACAATAGAAAACGATAAACACCTACTAAAAGCAAAAAGTGAAGTTCAATGTAAAAATGCCAAAATGATGAAACTATCTTTGTAATTAATTATAAATTTTAACCACTGGAACGATTTCGGTCGAAAAATCGACCACTTTTATTTTTCTGCGATTGATATCGGTCCAAAAATGGACCGATTTTTCTACCATTCGTAAAATATTTATTGTAATTATTTAAAACGTTTCCATGGCCAGCTACTTGTTTTATCGAATAGCTGATAATATATTCTCTATGTCTATGAACTTATCCGTTGTCTTTGAAGTGTTATTTAACGAGTTTTCGCGGTTTTTATGGCGTCCTGTCAGAAAACAAAATAATAACTTCTCGAACATTTCACGAAATTTTGGTCTCTTCCTAAAATGCCGTAAGTAATTAATTTATTGGGTTTTTAAACGCATAATTATATATCTGTGTAATCATGATTGACTTATCTATCTTTGAAATGCGTTTTTAATTCGTTTGTTTCTAATATATCGTTTTGGTGAAAGTTTTTGTGAAAAAATACGTCATCTGTTTTTGATTTACACTAATTTCATAAATACTGCACTCGCGCATTTGAAATATAGATATTCCATCAGAGTGATTCAAAACAAAGAGATATATATAAGTTTTATTTGAATTGGTTCATTATTAATACAGATATTTGCTAACTAATTATTTTAAGTCGTATGTCAAAAAGTCGACTCTTTTTTAGATGTAAAATGGTGTAAAGCCTTCGTCACACAATAAAAATTTAGTCATTTAGTTGTATAATTAATTAATTTGTTTACTTTTACCAAATTTGTGCAGAAACAGCTGTCGTCCAGGGAAAGGGAGCACTCCACGACCCAGGTTTAAATAATTATTTTCAAATTTTATATAAGTGCAATATTTAACAAAATTTAAACATTTAAGTACTTACATTAAGTGTTTTCAATTTAAAATATATAGAGTGGTGCTGACTGCAAGAGGAGGCAGAGGGAGAGGTGGGGTACGAGCTGGTGCCGGACTACCAGCTGGTGCCGGACCACCAGCTGGTGCCGTACCAGCTGGTGCCGGACTACCTGCACGTGGACGTCAACGCAGAGCTGCAATTGCAGCCTCGTCTGGAGTGTTAGTATTTTTTAATGTTTTTTTATGAAAGTACTTTGCTGTGGCCGTTGAACTCATCATATATTTGTATTTATTTAAACAGCGACCCTCCTTTGCTACTGGTGCGAGAGGATCGCGTCAAGGCCCTAAAGGCTGTTAGGGCCCTGCCTGCTTCCTTCCGGCTAGAGCTGGAAAGCCGAAAATTCAAGAAGCAGGCGGCGCGCATTTTGCTCCCTACCGCACCTCCAAGAAAAACTACACAAAAGTAAGTAATCGTATTTAGATGCTTGATACAATATTATTGTTTTTTCCCGACAGCGTTCCACTCTTACAGTGAGAGTTGGTAAGATCAGCGCTCTGTGCATTTGGCACATTCAGTGCATATTTTACAGAGTTCTAATTTTATTGTTTATTTACATACTGTACTTACTGTTTCACACGTGAATGAGAACAATTTATATGATTTATGTAAATGTTTTCAGAATTCCATCTCCGGAGAGAACAACGTGTCCCTTTTCACAAGGGACACCTTCACCGTTGCCACGACCCGTTCCACCACCGTGGATATCCACTCCCGCACAGACCCAATCAACGGCTCCCAATGCACCAATTATGCCAATCCGTGCAGCATCTCCGGAGCCGTTACCTGGGACATCGCGGAGTGGGGAACTCCAGTGTGGGGAACTCTTCTCTCCGGAGGCCGGCTACCACAGCGAGCTGTGGGTGGACGTGCCATTCTACGAAGAATTGTCGGCGTTTGGGAATGGTGAGTTTATTTTTTGAAATGTCATACCAGGGGCTCAATATAAAATCAATTATCTATATTTTATATTGATATCCCTAGCACAGTTTCACTTTTGGTATATTGGCAGGAAATAAGCATAGTACTTAAAAATTCCACATAACAAACATACAAAATGTATTGTTGTTATGATGTGGATGCATCATTACACATCTTTTTTTTTCTGTAACGGGTATTGCAGAGTGAGAAATGAGACATGCCGAACTTCTTTGCGAGGATTACATTTGATTCACCGGCTTCTAAACGGTGTAATACAGCACTTTTTTCTTAAATTGAAAAAACACTTTCGCTTCACGGGACTCATTGTGTCGAGCTTCCTAGTCAAAAGCGAGGCTGTATTGGTAGGTGGGTTTTGTAACCGGACAAATTATCATTAAAATAGGTCGCTTTACGTAGTTGGTCACTTTAAACGGATACGTTTTCCTACTAAAAGCTATGAAACCTTACTAGAGTTTACATTCGTCACTTAAAACAGTAGACCGTTAAATGCAAAGTCATTATATCCAAATTCTACTGTAAATTTGTGTTTTCTTTTATTTCAGAGTCAGACATGGGCAGAAACAGTAACGTGGACGAGGCAGCTGTACTAGAAGAGTCTGTACTTGGAAACCGTGAGTTATAAAACTAACTAACTTACCTTCACGCTATTTCGGTAGGCAGAGAGGATGAACCACCATGCAACTCGATCTTGGCACACACACTCTTTTCTTCATTCCATACCTACCTGACTGTGCTATTCTGACTCCTGACATTGCCCGCCTCAAGTATTTGATTAACTTTTTATTTATTTTTTTTATATGAATACCTCACAAGAGCCTCAGCTGGAGCCAGTGAGACTATGGCATCCCCAATCGGGGTATGTTGTGAGGCTGAAGGTAGCGGGGATGGGAAGGAGGTGTGGAAGAGGGAGGTGGAAAAGTACCTGGCTATTCAGAACTGGTCACCAAACACGGCTAAAGCCATTTCAAGCAACGTTTCAATTCTGAATGGGGTCTTACACCAGGGCGATACTATGGATATCTTCCACTCTGGAACGTGCCGCAAATATAATATATATGAAAATAACACTAATTATTCAAATATAATTTATTTGATTTGATCCCGCGACCATAGTATTGCGAGTCATAAGCCGTACCAGAGGCAGTGGGTTATCGTAATATAGACACATTAAATTAATTTGGGTTTTCTGTTGTTTCAGAAATGGATATGGACAGATCGAGCGACGAGGATGACGAAGCGAGCGACGTCGACCACGAAGAGAGCGATGAGGATACCTTCTGCATGCCACCAATACCTTATCGTAATATTATCAACGTTTCACCTAACTCCGCTATGGCCATAGACTTTAGTAGACAAGACCAGGTAGATAGTGAGGCAATGCGTTCGATTCTGCCGCCTGAAGGTTACTCTTTCGATTGGTCTAAAGATATCTTACGTTTTACTGGGATAAGGGAGACTTTCACAGGCACGCCAGGACCAACTTTCAATACCGACGAAATGGGCAAACCTGTGGATGCCTTTCTTAAAATCTTTGATGCAGATTTCGTTGAACTGATCGCGAGAGAGACCAACAGGTATGCAGATCAATGGATTGCGAAAAAACAATTTAAGAGTCATGCGCGTACCAATAAATGGGCTCCCACGAATAAAGAGGAAATGTATGTATTCTTGGCAATTTTAATGTATCAAGGTATTAGTCCCCTTCCTGTTGAAAAAGACTACTTCTATTCAAAAAAACTCACCGCCATGCCTTATTTCAGCCGAGCCATGGATTATAATCGTTTTCTTCTAATTAAAAAGTTCCTTCACTTCACCAACAATGAAAGTCTTTCTTCTGATGCACCATTATCTGTGCGAAGGTTACAAAAGATTCAGCCCGTCTTGGACCACCTCTCAAATAAGTTTGAGACTTTATACCTGCCCGAGCAAGACATCTCTCTGGATGAATCCAAAGGCCGTTTGGGATTCGTCCAGATGATCAAAACCAAAGCGGCCAGTGCGGATATAAAGTCTTACGAGCTTTGTGAGTCCAAGTCTGGCTATCTTTGGAAATTCCAAATTTATACGGGGAAGACCATTTCCAGACAGGCTGAATCGACAAATCCAGACCAGGAAGATATGACGGAAGACATAACGGAAGATATGACGGACGACATGACACAGGCCAACTTTTTGGGTGCTCACAATATCTGCCCAGTTGGGGCCACTGCAAAGATAGTATACGACCTGGCCAGCCCTCTGTTTAACAAGGGGTATACATTAATAATGGACAATTTTTATAATAGTCCATTATTGGCACGATGCCTCAAAAGAAATGGGATGGACTGCATGGGCACATTGCGGTTAAACCGAGAATTTGTGCCCTCTGCATTTAAGTCCCATCTCCGGACCAAACTGAGGGAAGGTGAGGTTGTATACTAGAACTGCGGGGACCTCAATGTAATGGTTTGGTTGGACAAAAACCTGGTAAGTATGTTGTCCACCTACCATAAGGCAGAAATCGGGGCAGTTGAAAAGTTTGGTACCTGGACTTACAAACCTCAACTCGTACTAGACTATAACAAGGTAATTTTTTTTTTTTTTTTTTTTTTTTTTATAGTAATACCGCACAAGAGTCCCAACTGCTCCCGTCTGGAGCCAGTGAGACTATGGCATCCCCAATTGGGGTATGTTGTGAGGCTGAGGGTATTGGGGAGGGGAGGGAGATGGGGAAGAGGAAGGTGGGGAAGTACCTGGCTATTCAGATCTGGTCACCAAACACGGCTAAAGCCATTTCAAGCAACGTTTCAATTCTGAATGGTGGTCTTACACCAGGGCGATACTGAGAGTATCTTCCACTCTGGAACGTGCCGCAAATATACTATATATTATTTTTTAAATTAATTAATTGTGAAATAACACAAATTAATCAAATAAAATTTATTTGCGCACGCCGGGTTCGAACCCGCGACCTTCGGATCTGTAGTCAAAAGCGTATACCACTAGACCACGCCGGCCGTCGAATGGGGGGGGTTGACCGAAAAGATCAGCTTTTGTCAGGCTTCCCCATTGAACGACAGCAAAACCTGGTCTGGTACAAGAAGCTTTTCAGGAGACTACTAAGCGTTTCGGTGCAGAATGCGTATATATTGTACGGCTCAAAGCTCCGCAAGGAAAATAAACGCATTTTGTACCGAAACTTCAGGAGTGAGGTTGCGGATGAACTCCTTCTGCTGTTCTGTCGTAGTCAAATTGACACGACTGTGCGGACCATTGGCCTAATAGCTGAAGGAAAGACTCTGCGACCTATCCTGAAAGGCAACCACTTCGTGGTCCGTAGCGGGAAAAAGGTGAAATGTGCGTGGTGCAACATAAATAACATTTTCAAAAGGACCCTTACAAAGTGTGATGTGTGTGATGTGGCATTATGCTATGATTGCATGAAACCATATCACACTACAATATAGAATTGCTGAGGGTTTTTTTTATTTCATTTTTTTCTTTTTTGGTTTTTTAGTTATGAAATTCTAATTTATAAATTTAATTAAATTTGTTTGAACATCAATTATGATGGCCTGGATGGCTGGACTTAATCATTTCTTTCCGCATACTCACGTCTCATGTTATGTTGTCCTCAAAGGTTCTATATGATAAGGTTCGGTGGACATATGTATATTTCAATTCTGATCATTGAAATATGCATGTTAACAAATGCACAGGTATTCTCATTTTTCCCTGTTTATTGTACACATTAAATAACTCGTTTTATTTTTATGTCTTAATTATATTTTGTCAATTTTTCTGTAAAGAGGCTTTTCCAGATCTAGTCACTAAACATAACTAAGCCAATTCAAGCAATGTTCAATTCTGAATGGTGGTCCCTCACCAGAGCGATACTCAGAATCTCACTCTATAGCGAGGCACAATGATATTATTATGTATTGATTTTCTTAAATTATGAATAAACCAATAAATTGAATACATTTTTATTATGACAAAGTGTGTAAACAATGTTTAAATCAATTTACTGCTCTTTCATTGTAACCATACAACTGTAATATTGATTTAAAATGATATTAGGGCTTAATAAATAAATCAATTATTGATTCCATCAATTATTTTCCCTCCCCCATTTTTTTTCGATACCTTTGCGTTTAGATATAAAATTATCACTATGATTTTATTTGCCATTCTACGGTCATGCAAAGGTTTGATATATATATACAAATTTATCATCATTTTACATATTCCGATTTACCCTATGTAGCTTGACCTTAAGGTAGCTGTCAGAAGTGATTTTTCGTCAAATATTGGTGAATTTCATCAACTTTCAAAGTATCCCCCTGAAATATTGGCAATGTTTATATCTATGATATATATCTCATTTTAAGCCTTATTTCCTCGTTTAGCACGTTATATAAAAACATGGTTACAAATCTCCAGTTCTAATTTACAATTATTTAAAAAGTAGCACCATGATTTTGACATCGTGAAATAGGCTCTCTGCATAATTCATCAAATGAATAAAATAAAGCCAACACGGCAACTATGCTTATTAATAATTGTAGACAGTTAATGTATCTTCCTAACGTTATACCAGTTTTTGTGGTAAATTTATTATATAGTATAATACAGTGATTTCAATTTTGACACGTCACGCACTCAAATTTTACAAAATCATTTTCTAACCAAACTTTTGAAGAGAGCATCATAAATCAACTATCTATAGATTGATAACTCCGCCCTCTTTCCATACGTTTGCTTTCGTCAAGTTTTAACCATAGATCTGGCAAATTTGAATACACCACGCATCGCCGACGTCACAGCACACCATCGACAAAGGATAGAGGAAATTTTAAAAAAAGGCGCAACCATAGACAATTTAATTCTGCTTCGGAACCTACCTAAAACCCAATTCATTAGCCTAAAACATAAGTAAAATGTCACCCAAGACCACAAGGTCCCATCTGACAAAGCCCTGTCCTAAGAAAGAAATGACCTTTAAAGTAACTTCCTTTACAGCTCATTTTCTCAGGACAGCGTTTTATCAGAAGGAAGCTGAAAAGCAAACTCATAATTACATGTACAATAATTTTATTTTTTAAATATAAACATGAAATACAATAATATAAGCACAAAACACATTTAGAAGGTGAAATTACTGTATCAATATAAAACTAGCTGTTGGAAATGATAGTTATTTTCTTTCAACATCCAACGGCAATTGAAAAAAATATTGTCAATAAGGCAGTCGACGATTCAACCTACTGTTTTAGCGTCTAATTACATTATTATTATTTTTGTTTCCCTCCTACTTATCTTATTACTTAAATATTTATACCTTTCATATATTAATAGTAAGTATATAATACTTTTTAGTTTTAAAAACTTTATATGCCTTTTAGATATTTTTAACTTAGGAATAGTACACAACATAAAGAATGTAACAGTGTAAACAGAAAAGTAAATTTAACAATAGGTTATTGTTTTAACAATACATATTGGCACCTGATAAATAAATAGGGTATAATAATAACAAATAAAAACACCAAATACAAGAGTAAAATTTAAAGAAGGTGTTGAGAGAATATTCATTATGTTGTCAAGTATGTAATAAAAAAGTAGAACTATATATAAACTAGACATATGAAATAAACTAATTCGACTATTTTTTTATTAACACTAGTCGGTGACTGAAAATGGGCTGCAGACTAATACAGCCAAACTGAATAATGTAAACTCCGCATCAGAGAATATTTGGCTTAAAATTACAAACGATAACAATATTTGACTTGTATATTTATTTTTTCGTTATTATTCTACTACTCATATAGAGATGTCAATAGAAAATGAATTGGCAAGGATACACCACAACCATACAATGGACCTGATTTAATGAGGAGCATGGCAGTACTAAGATACTTAAAAGACGCTTATAGGAACAAATTGTGATCTTAATTGGTTTTAACTTATTAAAATAAATTAGTTATGACAACCATTTCTTCCTATATTTAGCATATTTTAAATGTTGCAGTACTGCTATTTTCTTCATGGAGTCAGGTCCATTGTATGGTAGTGTATCCTTGCCAATTAATTTTCTATTGACATCGGTACACCATGCATTGATTATAAATGGTACAGTAATCTTGATAATGAATTGAATAAATTTTTTTATGTTCGTTACAATTAAGCCAATCAAAACATATATATTTGGCAGTGGTTTCTTCAATAACGGGCACAAGATATAAATTTTCGCAATTATAATTCAGTACATACTCGACGACATAATGAATTTCAAGAGCGTTGATAGCAAATTTCTTAGTGGGATCATATGGGTCACCTATGCAAGATATTTTGGAAAAAATTCGGTTTATGGGAGTCACTCGAATAACCGAAATTGAACTTGATTTAGACTAATTTAGGGCTGGGGAATCCGAATCTGTAAGAATTAGGTGGGGGTCGGCACTATTAACTGAGTTATAGGGTTTTGAAATTTCGTACGCGATACATAGAAAACCATGTTTTATTTATCAATTATGACATAAGAAAATCAAATTAATTACTTTTTAATAGTCACATTTCAGAAGTGCCAACCAAAAAATAAAAAGTGTTGCCATATAATAATAATATCAATGCATGGAAAATTCAGAAAATTAAATATCATTTGCCAGATTTGTAGTTTATTATTTAAAATCTTGTAAATATTAAATTTATATATATATATATAACTTAACCTAACTGTGATTTTCTATAACAAAAAAATGACCCTTTAATAACGCCCACTCGCGTCCCCTTTAGAGTTTTATGCCAGTTTTCAAGTAGTTTGTGGGCTACGCTAGGTTTGTATAGACTGGTTTGTGATTTGATTCTAATACCTTTTTTCCATGTTATTTCCTGTTACAAAAAATTGCCCCTTTAATAACGCCTGCTCGCGTCCCCTTTAGAGTTACATCCCAGTTTTCAAATAGTTTGTGGGCTACGCTAGGTTTGTATAGACTGGTTTGTGATTTGTGAGCGCCCTTGAGGTGATTTTTCACAAAAACGGCGCTCTACAAATTATCCAATTATTATTAATTCTAATACCTTTTTTCCATGGTATTTCCTGTTACAAAAAAACGCCCCTTTAATAACGCCTGCTCGCGTCCCCTTTAGAGTTACATCCCAGTTTTCAAATAGTTTGTGGGCTACGCTAGGTTTGTATAGACTGGTTTGTGATTTAATTCTAATACCTTTTTTCCATGGTATTTCCTGTTACAAAAAAATGCCCCTTTAATAACGCCTGCTCGCGTCCCCTTTAGAGTTATATCCCAGTTTTCAAGTAATTTGTGGGCTACGCTAGGTTTGTATAGACTGGTTTGTGATTTAATTCTAATACCCTTTTCCCATGTTCTTCTGCCTACTCTAACCCAAACTAAAAACCTAACCTATTTTTTAAAAAAATATTATTATTATATGGCAACACTTTTCTTTTTTTGGTTGGCACTAATGAAATTTCAAAAGTATTAAAATAGTTGTTAATTTGATTTTCTTATGTCATAATTGATAAATAAAACCTTTTTTTCTATGTATCGCGTACAAAATTTCAAGACCCTATAACTCAGTTAATAGTGCCGACCCCCACCTAATTCTTACAGATTCGGATTCCCCAGCCCTAAATTAGTCTAAATCAAGTTCAATTTCGGTTATTCGAGTGACTCCCATAAACCGAATTTTACCCGATATTTTACATCTATGTTCTGCCATCCCCTGTGCAGCAACAGCAACGCTGCTGGTTGCAGAGAAGACATGACTGGGTCCTGCACTCATTTCTGGAAAAAAATATATCATAGTTCTTGAAGAAATTGAAGTAAAGATTGACATATTAGAGGAACAAAACTAACAATACTATTCCCTTTTAAGTAATATAAAACAGATGTGTACCTTCATTTTCTACTAGCTTCCCCTGTGCAGCAACGGGTACGCTGCTGGTTGAGATGTTATGCTCTGAAATAAATATAATTATTACATTAACCGAATTAACAAAACATATTATTATTATTATAGGCTGATGCAGTATAGAATACCTTTTAGGATGTAGTCATGATACGTGCTGAACACCATTCTCGAAATGGACTCTCAGAGGTTATGGTTGGAAACTTGTGTCGAATAGTCTCTGTCCGTACATCCTTTCACACAATACGTTTTAAGGACTTTATCGGTAGGCACATAAATGTTATTTATCACACATAAATCAACTGTTTCACACAACCAGATATTTGACAATTTTATGATGACAAACAACGGCGTCTGTCAAACTTTTCTTACAGTTTTTTAGAGGAAGTGAAATGGCGGGAAGCATGAGTCGGCCACCTAGCGGCGAGAACACGCATTACACCGTTTGCGAACCCTCTCTTTCTGGCGCACGAGTCTTATGGTAAAGTGAGCGAGAAACAAAAAAAATACGCATCGCCTACGTCACAAACATAGATTTTTACCATGTCTATAATTTGTGTTGACGTTTTTAAGCGGAGTTATACCCCCCTGGAGAGCATAACGTACAAAAAATTGTTTTTATATTATATTCTTGCATCTGTGGTTATCAAACAGGCCATAGAGAACATAAAAACGTAGAAAATATTCTATAAAGATATTTAAAACTGCCACTGGCGGCAATTTCAAATCACAAAAACGCTAATTTCGCGCATTTATAAAGTTTAAGATTTTTTAATAATTTATCTATCAATTCTAAAAATATAGAATAATTATTACAATATAGGTGAATTCATTGGCTGTATAGCACTACAATCAGTTTTATGTCTCCGTATTAAAATTCGGAGGTTTGATTTTTTTAATGTTGGCGGAAAATATTCAAAATCGTCGCCAAAAAACCGCAAGCAATCGGAGAAAAAAGTTTTTTGACGGTCGATCGTTCGAGTGGTTTATTTATAATTACAAACACTAAGGACGGGTTGTTTCGGAAAATTTGAACAATTCATCAAATTTCAACGTTTATTTTCAAGTTCTGTGAAAGATTTTTTCAAATTCTGTTTTTATTTCAGTTTTGTCAATCAACTAGCCTACAATGATATAATTACAGAACTTGAATAGGACTTTCACAGAACCCGAAAATGAACGTTGAAATTTGAACAATTCTTCAAATTTCGAAGTTAATTTTCAGGTTCTGTGAAAGATTTTTTCAAGTTCTGTTCTTATTTCAGTTCTGTCAAGCAACTACCCTATGCTGATATAATAACAGAACTTGAATAGGACTTTCACAGAACCCGGAAATCAACATTGAAATTTGATGAATTGTTCAAATCCTCCGAAACAACCCGTCCTAAATATTCTTCATCTTGATACTCACCACTGTTCTGGACACAAGCGCCAGCTACTATAGAAGAGGAACATTAAAAAATCAAAAGCAGTGAAAACTAATTGTACTAATTGTATGAATTATCTTTGTTAACATTATTGATTATACTCTGTAAATTGATTAATTATTTAATAAATATATTTAAAGTAAAAAAAAAATGTTTAAACCGTCTCTCTTCTTCATTGTCTTTACAGAACTGTTTTTATACAATTTAACTGTGCAGTGGACCATTTTTCTATATTGTATCAACGCTTTACCAGGAACTCGATACGCAACTTCTCCAAAAGGCATACTTGGAGCGCGCGGGCATACTTCATGCCGAACGTACGCGTTGGCGCCAACTCGCCAAGTGTGAACGCCGTCGCCTCACTGCATACCCCTATTGGGGATGGCGTAATCTCACTGGCTCCAAACGGCTGGAAGCAGTTGAGACCCTTGTGCGGTATTCACACTAAAAAAGAAGATCAAATGGCCAACGCAAAATAAGTTATTTTCATTTTTTTTCTTGAAAAAAATTACGATGATGTAAGTATATTTAGTTTATTTTATGTTGCCGAATAAATTTTCAATAACGATTTAAAATGTACCGTTTTCGATTTGCCGCCTAAACGACATGACCTGCTCAACGTTGGCTTTTACACGTTGCCGAGTTGGGGCCAACGTGTACTTTCAGCATTAGGTCGAGTCTGGCTGAAGAGACCCCATGAACCCGGGCACACCTGCTAAGTTACCAAACTTAGCGAACCACTCGAAGTGATCTATGGCAGAGGTGTTATTTATCCAATAAATAGGCCCCAGAACCCATAACACCTTGCTTATACGTTATAATCTTGTTTATAAATTAATTAATTTATAAAAATATTTCACTAAATGTTTATCTTACTTTTGCTGATAACCATTTTTAATTATTCCAGCAATTTTGTTGAACTACAACACTCTGCTCAATATGCTTAAAATGTCGAACGGAAGGATTTTCACCAATTTGGTATTTCTATATAAAATTCTAAATGATGCACTTGATAGTCCAGAATTGCTTTCTTAAGCTTTGGGATTCAACCATCTAATACCAGAAGTTGAGATTTATTTCAGTGCAGAATTTATGGGACTGCCTAACTAGTATATTATGTGATCCACAATATCCGCCTTGTCCATAATACCTACTAATGGGGGGAAATAATTATTCATTAATTTATCACTAAAAAAAAATATTTATTTATTAGATACTAAAAAATACAATTACAGAATAATGAATCTTTGACTGTCCAACTGGGAAGGTTTCTTTTTCCAGAATAATTAAATTGATAGGTTTAGTTCATATTAAGTAGGTAATGTAACACAAATACGAGTACATAACAATAAATTCTTGTCATTGGAGAAATTACTTTATACATAACAATAAATTCTTATCATTGGAGAAATTACTTTATACATAACAATAAATTCATATCATTGGAGAAATTACTTTATACACAACAATAAATTCTTATCATTGGAGAAATTACTTTATACACAACAATAAATTCTTATCATTGGAGAAATTACTTTATACATAACAAATAATTCTTATCATTGGAGAAATTACTTTATACATAACAATAAATTCATAACATTGTTGGAATTACTTGCATGTTTACAATATAAGAGATAAGTTAGGTAAGCATCTTATTTTTTATTGTTTCTATGATGTGTAATAATATATGTGTAAGAATTATTATTTTAACTGTTAAAGAGTGTTTATAGTACATATAATTTGAGTTTGTGAAGTGTGGTGAGAAGTTTAGGTCTAGAGGTCAAAAATATTAAATAATTAATACAAAATAAATACAAAAGAATGGTACTGATGCCGTTCAGTTATATAATAAATAATAATATTTGGATGATTGGTATTGCACCGTTTTTGTGCAAAATCATCTCAAGGGCGCTATACAAATATATAATACATTTCTACAAATGTACATACGACATACGAGTATGTTATAATTCTTATTTATTTATATTTGGTACAGGCAGATAATATACAGTACCATACTTACCTGGTAAGTCACTTGAGATTAACACTGTTTATTGTTTAATATACTGTTTTCTTTACTTTCCGGTATTTATTTCAATAATATGTATTTATGTTCTTGTAAGAGCGTGTTTAGTACAAGCTTTTGATAAGAATTCATCTTCATCGTCTTCATCGTCCCTCGGTATAAGACAGATTTCGAATAATTTAAATCCAAAAAGACAAGTGTGAATAGGATGCTGTATTTTTTCTACTATCCATATGTAAAAGTTTTTAGAAAGGGCGTTAATAAATAATAATTCGAAATAATATTATTTGGCAATGTGACTTCCTAACATTTGCTCTTCCGATTTTTCACAAAAAAATCAACGAGGTAGGTAGGTATTTATTGTTAAAATATAAATAATGTACGTAAGTAAATAATTCCGCGGGGTTCATGGGAGGTGTGGCATTTACACGCTATTTTATTGGATGCTTGTTGTTGGTCATTATTGCGAACTATTTAATTCTGGTTTTCCTTGAATTATATTCCTTGTTATGTAAAATAAGTAGAATGTTGTTTATACGATGATATTGATGATGAATTTCAGGAAAATAACCCATAATCGCTAAAGTTTTATAAGGATTTTGAAAAAAACTACCTATACTTAGGACGGGTTGTTTCGGAGAATTTGAACAATTCATCAAATTTCAACGTTCATTTTCGGGTTCTGTGAAAGACTTATTCAAGTTCTGTTATTATATCATTGTAGGCTAGTTGCTCGACAAAACTGAAATAAAAACAGAACATGAAAAATCTTTCACAGAACTTGAAAATGAACGTTGAAATTTGATGAATTGTTCAAAATCTCCGAAACAACCCGTCCTAAATGTTTCGATTATGCCCAACACATAGCAACACAGATTGTTCTACTAATTTTTAGAGGAGAAAAATTATTTTCGGTAGATATTTTTTCCGATGTTTTTGGCTTTCACCCTTGAACGGTCATCTTGGCCATCGTACAGGTACTGGGAGATATTATTATTGAAGCGAATTAAGGATTATAAAACCAACCTTTTTAAATAAAAACCAAAGTATTCACATTCCTTAGCAACTGAAGTCAACGGAGTCTGGGTATCAAAACAAAACCCGTATTTCGCTGTTAGGTATTTAAATTATATATGAAAACTATTTGTTATTTGCATAAATTAAGTTTGTTTACGAATGCAATACCTGAACACTGAATACATCAGCAACATTATCTATAACTGGTCGTTTTAATGCGATGTCACCAGGAGGTATAATCCACAATCAAGATTCGAATCATTTGTATTCATTCTTCTCGAATAGAGTTGACGCTATAGTCGCTAATTTCGCAGCAAAGTTTCGTTGATTTGAAATATTATGGCGCAATTAAAGGTAAATTATCATGGTTATTTTCATTACCAATTTTCACCCCAGTGTGGATGTATCAAATACTATCTCAAAAATATATTTTCGTTTTTTTATATTTTTTTTAATGCTTACGTGCGTATTCTTTTATTTTTTGTAACCTAATTACCTTTTACAAATCTTAAATTTAATTAGTATGTAAATAAATAAACTTTCAATTATTAAATCTCTTTGATTATAAATTAGCATAAAAAATTTACTTGTATATTAGGATGTAACTGTGAAAATGTTACTGTTTCTATTTTTTAGTTAATTTTATATTTATTATTTTAGAAATATATAAAGGGTTTTCCAATAAGAGGTGTTATTTTGATATTCAAAGAAAAATTCCATTTTTTAATATAAATGATCGAATGTTTATTTCATTATAAAGAGGAAGGTATGCCGTTAATAGTAAAAAATAACATCAGTCAAATGACCACCACGACCACGCCTACAGGACCATATCCTTTCCATGAAATTTTCCATAACCAAATCGCAAAGTGGCTGCCTTATGTCCTCGATAGCCTCACGAATTCCATCTTTGAGGTCTTGAATCGACGCTGGGCTGTTGGCGTAGACCTTCTCTTTCACGTGGCCCCAAAGGAAGAAGTCGCAAGGTGTTAAATCACAAGATCTCGGTGGCCAATTGTGATCACCTCTTCGAGAGATAACACGGTCCGGAAACTTTTCCCGGAAAAGATCAATGGTTTCGTTGCTTGTGTGGCACGTAGCGCCGTCTTGTTGAAAGTAAACGTTGTCCAGATCAATACCATCCAATTCCGGCCATAAAAAATCATTAATCATCTCTCGATAGCTCTTTGAATATCAAAATAACACCTCTTATTGGAAAACCCTGTATTACCTTTTCCGCGTCTAATGGGGACCAATTTTTTTAATGACAATAATATTTTTTACCAAGCAAAATATGCTTTTAAGTAATATTGTAAATCAGAAATGTTAAAAAATTTAACTTCTCAAAAATATAATCTGCCTTGAAGTATTTATCAGGTTTTGGGTCAGAGTTCCAATCGGCGGCCCCGGGTTATGAGGAAGCACTACCCATGGGGCGGAACTCCCCCCAGAGGGCCCCCTTCGGCCTGTACCCGGAGCAGCTATCCGGGTCAGCCTTCACCGCGCCCCGCCATGAAAATGTACGCTCCTGGCTCTATAGGTAATTTATGAATTATGGCTCTATGAACTAATTTTCGTTAGGAATTTGATTCTTTATAGTCAGTGTAATTAGTTTATATGGATTTCATTAGGTATTTTTAATGATTACAGTCAGTTTCTCACTGTGAAATTATTTTCAGAATTCGTCCATCTGTAATCCATAGGACATTTACAAAATACCTAGAAGGGAAATATATGAGTCACAATTGGGATGAGCAATATCCGAATCCTAATCAGGTAAAGTAATACAACTTATGTTTTTTTTTTATTTGTGAAATATAAATAATATAATTTAATTTCAAAGTTTAACCGTTCAGTCATTACCCTTATAACTTTCTCCTGGTTACCCAACCAGGAGAAACATACCCCAGGGACTCACTGCTTTGATGAGGTGTCCTCTATTGCAGACTGTGTCTCTCCCGGCACAGCTTCTGCTTTAATTTACCCTTGGGGCGACTAACGGGAGGTCTTTTCTGTAGTTTTTGTTCAGTACCTAGTATTACTATTTCTTTCAGTTGAGGTGGAAACCATTTGATCTGCCTGCAGAGACCGATGGTAAAGTAGATTTTGTATCTGGCCTGCATACGGTGTGTGGTGCCGGGGACCCTCGCACCAGGCACGGAATAGCCATTCACATCTACGCATGCAACACCTCTATGGACAACTCTGCCGTATACAATAGTGATGGGGACTTCCTCATTGGTAAGTACCTACTCGTGATAGTGACGGACATGTTGAAATAATGTTAAAATGTGTGTTGGCATGGTGACAGGTCTTTTATTATCATACAAAGTTTGTTATGATATCTATCCAAATCTTGGAGCCAGTGGGATGCCTAAATATTGGGAAATTTTCAGAGACTGAGAGAAAGGACATTTTGGTCGAGGTTTGAGAGAGCCTGCCTATTCAGATCTAGACACATCTACAGATTAACTTTAAATATTGTTATCTTTCAGTGCCCCAGGAAGGAGAGTTGAAAATTAACACAGAATTTGGAAAACTGAGCGCAAGACCTAATGAGATATGTGTAATACAGCAAGGAATGAGATTTAGCGTGGAGGTTGATGGCCCTTCTAGGTTATTTTATTCAATTGTTTCATTTACATATTTTAACAATTCTCAAAATTTTAATTCACAAAAAAAAGGTATAATTGTTTAAGTACTTACATAAACATATCTCTGGCACTATTTAGTATACTTTAGTCAAGAATATATAATTTCAGAGGTTACATTTTGGAAGTTTTTGATGGCCATTTTAAGCTCCCCGATTTGGGTCCCATCGGTGCAAATGGATTGGCAAATCCACGCGACTTTCTTACTCCAGTGGCTGATTTCGAAGATAGAGAAGTTGAAGGTAAAATTCACAACAAATGATCAACCTTCAATAAGCATGTTGATATGTGATATTAATTTCTTGAATCTTTTTCAGGTTTTAAAATAATTAACAAATACCAGGGCGCATTGTTTGTAGCCGAACAAGATCATTCTCCCTTCGACGTGGTTGCTTGGCACGGCAACTATGTCCCCTACAAGTACGAACTCAAGAACTTCATGGTCATCAATTCTGTTTCATTTGATCATTGCGTAAGTTTATCATGATACATGTAAAATGAGTGTACACTGAGTTTTGTCACCGACATCGGTGTATAACAAAACAACTGGTTCTTTACCATTGTGTGATAAGTAGTAGGTATGTAATTCAATTAGCAAATTTTAAATTGTTTGCATTATGGTAGAGGTTCCGCCCAAGGTTCATAGAAAATATATACAACAAGGTTCGTTCATCGATGGGGTAGAGCGGTGATTGGTTAGAAAGTCGTGACATAGCTATGAATTTGCAATACAGGTGGCATCAAGCGGCTCTGAATGCCTTGTAACTACATATTGCCTATGTAGACATTCATGAAAATGAAACTGAAAGTCTCATTTAGCAAACTAGGTATCATGACAGGAAAGTGTTGAGAATAACGTTATTCATACAAAGACTCGCACAGGGTGGTAGAAACTTTCAGTAACGCCTTAAAAGTCGTGAAAGACCAATCGAAACGTTGCTTGAAATGTCTTTAGCCGTACTTGGTGACTGTACGTGAGTAGCCAAGTACTTCTCCACCTTCCTCTTCCCCATTTCCTTCCCCTCCCCATACCTAAATAGCGCTTTTCATCACAGCTTTATGAAATAATACAATTTATTTATAATACAATATAATTATACTGAAATAAGCCAAAATTTAACATAAAAGTATTATTTTTACATTAACTCCACACAGGAGGCCTTGAGGGAAATTATTTTCCTCTGTGTCATCTTTGATCAAGATGGGGTTATGGACATGGGTCTTGAAGAAAACAGGGGAAATACGAAAACCTTTCCACAGCCGAACTATTGATCTCAAGAGTTGAGTCATAGAAACTAGTCATTCTCATGAGATAAATAATGTCAACCAAGTATCAGCGTACGTTTGGCGTTTTTCTCGACTCGCACCGGTGCCGAAGGGATAAATGACACTAATTCCTCAGTAGAACAAGAACAGCATTCTCGCCGATGCCTGCGCTATA
Source organism: Hesperophylax magnus (assembly GCA_026573805.1). Taxonomy (NCBI): domain Eukaryota; kingdom Metazoa; phylum Arthropoda; class Insecta; order Trichoptera; family Limnephilidae; genus Hesperophylax; species Hesperophylax magnus. The sequence goes on from JAIUSX010000002.1 coordinate 5,138,507, forward strand.
AAAATCGCTATCCGTACACACGGATAATAGTAAGATAGGGGATTTTATCAAAAGAGTCAAGGGTTATAGAAAGGTATTTTGGTGCTCCAGGCCAGAGGTGGCTGCCAAATTAGTTAATTAACAGTGGTTAAAAGAATGTAATGGCGATGTATTCAAATTATTACAAACCTACATAAGTGCATGAAAGATATACCAATAATAATATTCAATAGCTGATGTGTACCCGGGTTTATGAATGGTTTGGAGTAAAGTTTTGAGGTTGTGAATTCTAGTGTACCTGTTAACTAGATGCAAACCTTAAAGTATATTATTGTTAAGAATTGAAAAGGTTTTTTTTAAGTACTTATTTGTTTCACTTGATCACTCCATGTCTTCCTCGGGCGTCCCCGACTTTTTCTACCTTTCACTACTGTACACCACATTGTTACTGTTAAAAAAAACATTTTATCGACTTTAATTCGACTCCTATGTACAAACACAGGTGTGAGGAAATTAGATTTCCGAAAAAATAATATTATATTGTGAAAAGTGAAGGAGATCGTTCATTTCGGACTCCAACTGGACTTAGAGCTACTTTATGAGCGGCCCAATGCCTTTTTTCCGAAAAGTGCTTGTATGAGCGAACGTTGTTAAGTACTTATTTTCTACGAGCCTTGGGTCAGTAACAAAATTTTGAGGTTATGAATTAGTTAGGTAGGTACTAAGCTACGTTAATTTTTATTATAGGATCCTTCAATTTTCACTGTGTTGACATGTCCTTCTACAAAGCCTGGAACTGCCATCGCCGATTTTGTTATTTTCCCTCCGAGATGGTCTGTTCAGGAGGACACATTTAGGCCACCGTATTATCACAGTATGTAAAAACAGTATTATATTCAATATTATTTAGAGTAGAATAACTTATTGAGTAAAACCTTAAATTGTAATACAGGATGCAGCAAAACAGACAATGCAGTTTTGAAGGGCTTTTAAAAAAAACTGCGCGACTTACAGAAATGGGGTTAATTTTATTTTATTTGGTACATCATGCCATTTTTTTGCATCAAGTCCTGAAGATATCAGAAAGATGGGGAGCAGTGATGTACATTGATGAAGGCGATTTCTGAAGTTTTCGGCAGCATTTTAGTACATCTTTACGGGTATAGTGGCGATTTCCTCCGGAATTCTATCCTAGAGATCTTCCAAGGTATGTGGCCAATGTTTAAAAACATTTTCCTTCAGGTAGTCCCACAGGAAGAAGTCACAAATGCTCAAATCAGGTGAGTTCGTAGGCCACCCCATGTCGCGCTCTAGAGACGAGACGCCCAGGGAACATCTGTCGCAGTTTCGTCATTGAAACTCGATCAGTATCGGCCGTAGAACCGTCCTGTTGAAACCAGATGTCTCCCAGATCTGTTACCTCCGTTAGTTCTTCCAATTGAGGTTCAAAAAAATTTTCCAACATGGAAATATATCGTTGAGCGTTTAGTCACTGTTCGTCCTTTCGTCTCAAAAAAATAAGGCCCAATCACTCCAAATTTGGAAATCACACACCACACGGTGAGTTTTGGGGAGTGAAGAGTTCTCTCGTGAAGTTGCATTTTCAGCCCTGTACTGAAAATATTGTTTATTCACAGAGATGGAGGCCCACTGAGTGGTGACGAAAGAACGGCCATTTTCAAGAAACGTGTGGATGGCGAAGTCCTGGTATTGTCCTGACCAAACTATGGTATCAACTGAAAACGACACGACCCTACCGACACAACGAGACCCCTCCCTGGTTCCTACTCCCACCACAAGGGATGTACAGGCTCTTCAAAACTGCACCCTGTATTTAATCATTGAAGATAATGTTAACAACTCCCAAACCCAAAATATTAACAACACCCAATTCCTAAATGTGACTAAATCTTTTTATGATTTTTCTGTTTCACATTTTTCATTTGAGATGTTAATATTATATTTATTTTTTAGAAAAACAGCCACATAGAATACCATTTTTAATTCAGCCAGTTCAGCCTCATCTCAGAAATGGCACTCTCAAAAAATTTGCCAAACACATGTTTTTTTCTAATAATATTAGTAACACTTATCTGTTAGGAAACTGCATGAGTGAGTTCATGGGGCTTATCCTGGGAAGGTACGAGGCCAAGGAAGGGGGCTTCCTGCCCGGAGGTGCGTCCCTCCACTCCATGATGACTCCCCACGGACCAGATGCGGAGTGCTTTGAGGCTGCCAGCAATGCAGTACTTGGCCCACAGAAAATAGCAGAAGGAACTCAGGTATGTGATTCCAATGCCAGCGACCACGAGTATCTTCAGGTTCGAGATCTGTTTGGCGAGCAACTTGTCCAAATTATCTTACGATATGATGTAGGCAGACAGTTGCTGGCCTATGGCGGATGCCCAACTATTCCAGAATGGACATATTGGTGATTCCTTTACTTTTGGAGGAGGGGAAGGTTTCCGCCACCCTGGAAACTATTCATTAAATAAAAAACACCTCTGACATACGTCACCACAAGCGGTTCACTATGTTTGGTGACTTCCCAGGTTCATGAGGTGAGGTTTGGATCGGGAGACCCTTTAACCTCTCGAGCTAGACTCTCGACCCAATGCCTTGTGATTCACACATTACTCCTGGACACACTGAACCCCAGATTTCTACTCACCTCTCAAACCTTTTTTCTGGCCAGAACTTCCCCTCCTTCCTTCACTTAAAAAGAACCTCCAGACAGCATCCCCAAAGGAAAATGTATGGAGTTTAAGTTTAAAAAAAGAAGCATAAACTATCAAGGCAATATATCGGCAAACCACACCTAAAGGTTAAGGCGATGCCATACGTAGTAATGCAAAATCGTGTGTTTTTGGTTTGAAAATTTGGTCGCCTAGAAATGTTTCAGATGCTTTAATTAAATACTGCGAGTAGAATACATCTTGGCCTTTGAAGAAATCGAGTATTTTTTAGATAAATCTTTTTATAAGCCCAGAAAAAAATAATGTATAAGGCCTATGAAAACTGCTTTAAAGTTCAAAATCTCCTACTTACAAACACATTTTCGGTTATGATTTTATTGTATAATAAATTAAGTTATTTATAAAATGATCGAAAATTTTTTTAATATTTATGCCTAACATCCACAAAATAAAATAAAAGGCACTTTTTGGCCATGTTTTTTTCTTACATAATTCAAAACAGGCGGATGGTGTTAAGTGGGAATTTAAACCTTATCGCCATCTACGTAAGGGTTGTTATTGATAGCGGCTCAATTTAAAATATTACACAACGTAGTGCATCGCCTTAAATCTGTTTTTAATTTTGTCAAAACGCAATGAAAATGTACATAATCATGGTTAAAAAAAAATAATTGTCATTTGACGTCATATATAACCTCAGAATATCTTTATCCAAATCCATAATGCTTCATATTTTTCCATTGTGGAATTGTTATGCTTATGTTATAATTATGTACGTGTTACCATATTTGATTTCAGGCATTCATGTTTGAGTCGTCGCTGAGTATGGCGGTGACGAAATGGGGAGAAGACACTTGCCAGAAGTTGGATGCAAAGTATAATGAGTGCTGGCAAACTCTGAAGAAACACTTTGATGGCAAGCTGAACATATAAAATCTATGGAAATGTTGAAATAAATTTTCCTGGGTTACATCAATATTTTATATATTACAGCCGCAGAGTCGGTAGGTCTTATATGAAGTGAAAAGGAAAACTTTAAAGTACCAGTTAACCTGTTTATACTCAGAAGCCATTGATTTTACAGTTTTAATAATTCAAATATATCACTATTAATTTTAAATAATAATAAAATTATTTTTATATCTAAACTGGTTTCATTTGTTGTGCATAATTTATTGAGCCAGTCAAAATAACCATCTGGTATAGGCCTAGTGTATTGGTCGATTTAAAGCTCGGCTTGGTTGAAGTGTGGAGCTTAGAGCGGCTTGGAACATAATCCGCATAAATAAACCACTCACTAGATCGATATATCTTTGGGCTTTTTGTATGAAACATATTGTTCCTAATAAAGCTTAGATGTGCAAATATATAGACAGTACAATTCCCATTCAGACCCTACTTATAATACTATACACCAATGAAAAACTCTGAAAGTTTATTCCAGTTTTTTCATTGGTGGATATAGTGAGACAATCATATGACGTCACAATATTTCGGTTCCAATATTCAATTGGAGTTATACCCCCCTGATAATGCATATATGTATAGGTCAGAAGCCTAGATATCTGTATTATTAAACATATTGTTTATGATTTTAATGGAGGAATGTTCGTCATTTTTCTACGTAAAACCAAATTACTGTCTACGGGAGTCGTATATTTGCTCGGAACTGTCAAATGTTTTAGGCGGATTAATTTACGAGTTGATTTTTTGATAAAATTCCCCACTTCAATCAGCGTGGTGCTGATTGAATTTTCATTGAAATGAAAGTGAATGTTTCAGTGAAATTATGATGAAGAAACCGCTGAAAACACTGTTCTGATGCAGAAAAATTCCTCTTATACCTTACCAGACTATTTTAGATTGATTATCAATCAATAACATCAACATCCCCCATCGCTCGATGAATATAATAGTCCATACTGATAAAATCAGGCAATTTATGTATAATTTTGGTGAGGTTATTTACGTAATTAAACACCTAAATTTCATATTTGACATTTGCTACTGATAGCGCCTGTGTCTAAAATAGGAACTACATATTCTGGAGATTAAGCAGCCGATTTAGCCTGCTCAAATTTGAGTGAGGATACGGACTAACTGATACCGGGCCATAGTGATTCCCAACCAGGGGGACATTGGTGACCTCGAGGGTAATGGTGGGCAGTAAAAGGTTACAAGAGGGCAGTGAAGGGCTGAAAGGGTGGTCAGATGAATTTAAAAAAAAAAAGATATCTCGAAGAATTCAAATAAACCGTAGGTACACCATTGCAAAAGACTTACATTTGAACCATTCAATTAGTGATTAGGTATTGTAGTATTTTGTTATTTTGATTAGTGATGCCGCCGGGTACCCGGTTCCGACCCGGTTCCCACAGGACCCGGTTCTGACAACAAGAACCAGCTCTAATTTCAACACGTGTAATTTTTTGAATTGTTTACGTGATGAATGCTGTTCTATTTATTTACGACCTCTTGATATTTTTTTTAACTGTAGACACAATAAAACAAAGGTATAACGAGCTGTCTTGTATTTATTTCGTCGAAACAGTCGTGTCTCGGTATAATAACACGATACGTTATCCCACACTATGCATCAGGGGCTGTGAGTCACTGTCATTTGTTGTGACTAGACTGCTGACTGCTGTCGATTGCGAGCTAGCCGCAAGAACCGACGGGCTGCATGTCTCCCACTACCCCCACCCTACCCAGTCATGCGCACAAACCAAAATTCGTCTACCACACGCTCGCCCAAAGTGTGATAATTAATTAGTGTTTTTTATAATTGTCGAGTGATTATTAAAACAGCAGCTACAATGACGAGTGCAGTATAAAGAAAGGTTTGTTTGGGATTTTTTTAAAGAGCTACCAGAAGAACAAAAAGTGCTGTGCAGTCTTTGCAATTCGAAAATGCTTTACAGTGGATCGACAAGTGCTATGGGCAAACACCTAAAGAATATCCATCAAAAAGACGAGAACAACGAAGTTGGCTGCAAGAAGCAGAAGCAGCCAACACTTACTTCCTTTGGAGTAACAAGTGGCAGGACTTGTGATGCCAAAAGACAAGAAAACATCACTAAATTGACTGCTTCGACGATTGCGCGGCACCACTTGCCATTAGAAATGGTGGAGTGGCCTGGTTTCAGGGAGCTAGTAGCCTATATGAAGCCTAGCTACAAACCAGTGTATTCCGACACCATTAAAACCCACATAGAAAAGAAGGGTGCGGAAATGAAAAATGACATCGCCAAGGAGCTAGGGGTTGTAAACGCCGTGGCGCTTACTACCGATGCTTGGACGTCATGTGCCAATGATGGGTACTTGGCGGTCACGGCGTCGTACATGAATGCTGACTTGAGGCGTGGCTTAAAGCTGTAAGGAGGTGTGTCTCGGTTCGAAAGCTGATTGGTTTCACCCATTGGTTCCATCCTCCAATACATGGCGGCAAAATTCAAATACACGCTACAGAAATCGGCGGGGTTTTTGAATGTTTAAAAACCCGGGTACCCGCCCGGTTCCCGAAAATGAGACCCGACGGCATCACTAATTTTGATAATATTATTTATAAGTGGAAAATGTTGCTTGTGCAATGTTGGAGAACTAAATTAGTAGAGGATCGACCCGCAACACCTAAGTGGGAACCAATAACTACCAACCGGTTGGTAATGATATTTCAGACATTTAGTTTTACACCAAACAAAAAGTTGAAAAAGATTTTGCAAAATGTAATAAAAAAAAATTTAAAGATTACATTTTCTACCAGGAGCCTGCCATGAAGTTGTTTAAAGGGAAGCCTGCAATGAAGTTTTATCCAATTACCCACAAAAAACGAAGGATTTGTATTTTTATTTTTAACATACAAGAGTGACCTCGACTTCTCAATCCCAAAAGATTTATAAAAATAAATACACAAATGCTTTTCGCTTAAAATGTTTTCTTTATTATTTAATTCATTCAAATCACAATTTAACAGATGATACAACACAGATTAAAACATCGAAATGAAATGAATGAAAAATTAAAACATTTTTAGCAGCTGAAATGTTCCACCAGCAAATCGATTTAGATTAATTGGATTTTGCAACAGTTGGCAGTTATCTCATCTCTTTTCTATCATGACCTTATCTATAAATATTATAATTTATGTAGTACGTTATATTAACTAGGGGGATATATATTCACTCTGCAGTTTTAAAGATAACTAACTTACAGTAAAAAGCTAGAAAATTAAAATCTCTGTTTTAAAAATACATGAAATTCATATTGCATATATCGAACCAAAAATTATACACGGCTACTGTAACTGTATCGAAATCAAATTCTTGAAATAATATATTTTTTAATTTTCTTCCGTACCACTAACCAAACTTGAGCCAATTAATTTTAACAACTGCAGTAGAAAAATAATTGTAAGATAATGGTTTTCTTTAATCAATTTACTTTATGTGAGGGATATTAAAATATATTATGAATTAAGATACAATGCATGTTAAAACTTATTATTTCTAACTGTCAATACATTATGGGTGCGAGCCTACACTAGCCGATGTGAAACGATCCATTTTGAAATGTGAATTAATTCATCGAAATAAACCTTTGGGCTTCCAAAATCAGATCCATAATTTACTGTGTGACACAGCATTCAGACAGGATAAACAAAAAAACAACCCTAGTATTTTTCTAGATAATAACAGCCTTTGAAAATGTCACCTATTTCACTGCAACAATGAAAATGTTTATGTTGGGAGAGATTCCCGGGTGATTTTTGCTACCTCAATGGACAGGGCATGGCTCGAGTAAAGAACGATTGACAGTAGAATAATACAAGTCACCAGTGAATTGGAATTCGCCAGCTTTACAAATGGGAGTGAAGCTGCAACGACAAGTCTGTACCCTCTCAACCGTGGTTCACAACACTGGGCTCCAGCTCTGAAGCGGGTGTCTCCGGTTCCTCATCGTTGTAGATGTTCTCCGCCATTTGCCACACCTGGAATAGAACAGGATAAACAATCAACAAACGTAACAAGAGTAGAATAGGGCCGACCCCAAAGAGGCTTCTATTCAATAGACCTATTACAGTAGAACCTCGTTAATTCGAAATCCACGGGACATCAAAAATCAAATTTCGAATTAACGAATTCCCACGTAATTCGAAATTTTATGAAAAAAAAAACGCCGAAAATCGATTTTCTCGGCCGCCTCTTCAAATCCGGGTGGTATTTTTGTTGTAAATTCGTATTAATACCAATTATTTCTTTATTTTCGCGGCCGATTGCCGTAGCGGCGGGCCCTTTAATTTCAGATATTCGCAATAAATTCGTAAAAATGCTATATATTTACGCGTAAATCGAGATTTCGCTGCCGATTTCGGTCGCGGCCTACCCTTTAAATTGAGATATTCGTAAAAATACGATATATTTCCGCGTAAAACGAGAATTCGCGGCCGTATTCCGTCGCGGCCGGCTCTTTAAATTCAGATATTCGAAATAAATTCGCAAAAATACGATACATTTCCGTGTAAATCGAGAATGCGCGGCCGATTTCCGTCCCGGCCGACCCTTTAAATTCAGATATTTGATGTAAATTCGTAAAAATATGATATATTTCCTCGTAAATCGAATTTTATCGGCAGTTTTTCGTCGCGGCCGGCCTTTTAAGTTCAGATATTTGAAGTAAATTCGTAAAAATATGTCATATTTCGGCGTGAATCGAAATTTTTCGGCCGATTTCCGTCGCGCCGTATTTTTTAACTCGGATATTCGAAGTAAAGTTAATAAAAATACGACATATCTACGCGTAAATCGAGATTTCGCGGCCGATTTCCGTCGCAGCGGGCCATTTAAATTCAAATATTCGAAATAAATTCGTAAATATACGATACATTTACGCGTAAATCGAAATTTCGCGGCCGAGTTTCGTCGCGGCCGACCCTTTAAATTCAGATATTTGGTGTAAACTCGTAAAACTACGACATATATCCGCGTAAAACGTATTTTCTCGGCCCTTCAAACTCAGATATTCTAAATAAATTTGAAAAAGTACCTACGACATTCCAGTGTAAATCGATTCAGATTTACAAAATAATAATACTTATTAGGACGATGTATAACCACGTAAAAATACATTTTTCGGCGTTTTACCGCCACGGCTGACTGTTAGATTCAGATTTACGAAATATTATGATTTATTTTCGCAAAAATCAATTTTTTTCGAATTACACGAACAAATTTTCGTGCGCGCACAAAAATAAATTTCGAATTACGAATTAACGAATTTCGAATTAAAAAAATTTTTGTACGAAAAAATTTTTCTGTGGAAATTTTTTTGGCGAAAATTTCGAATTACGCGTTTTTTCGAATTATCGGGGTTCGAATTAACGGGGTTCTACTGTACTACTAAATATTTAACCCCCAGGCTAATTTGTTCACTTTTGGGAACAACTCATGTTCTCACAGAAATCATTGTCTGCCTTACTGTTATAGTGAGAAATATGATCTAAACGGTGTTAGAAAAAGAAAACACCACGCTTTATATTCAAATCTAGAAGATAACCTCAGAAGTATTAAAATGCGCACCTTTATCAAACCAAACCACAACCGCAATTAGAAGAAAAAAAATTATGAGACTTATTAATTATTTTTATAAGAAATGACAAAAAGTGTGGAAGCGTAATGTTTTTTTTTTCATTCACTAATTTTGTTGCAAAAAATGCAGTGAGCAATTTTTATTTTTTTTTATGTTTGCGTTCAATATTTAATAATATAATAAAAAATATACATATATCTCTAATAACAAAATTTGAAAGCTTATTTCATCACCATTAAAAAACCGTTTTCAGTTTTTGGATGCGTTCAGAAATATTCCATTTGTTTGGATTTTATTGCAAAGTGGAAATACTCCAACCTTCTGACAGAAAATGCTTGAGGCCTGAGGAGTTTGGAATGGACAAAAGAGTACTAATAGAGAGAGGTCTATGATTAGGTTGCTGGATGGTGTGGACACAAACACATCAGCCTAAAGAATACTTCAGTAAGTTAAGCCCGGCAGGAGTGGAGGCATTTTCTATAAGCGGTAAAGACTCTCCAAGTTTTGTATGCTGATGTTGTGCATAAAAAGAATCAACACCATTTTGTTGACAATGATTTCTTCAGGTTTCATGATTATATTCCATCAAAATGTCTTGAATTTTTATACATTCCCCAATTGCAGCACTAAAGTGAGTTTGTGCTTTCTTCAAGGTGTTTCCACAGTGAGATGATTTCCAGTGACATTATTCAGTGAACTGATTCTTGATGCAAAACATAGTAGAGACGGTGTCAAGGGTCTGTAATTACCTGCATTATGTTGTCTTCCGACACGGAGCAGATAACCCAAGGCTCATTGGGGTTCCAGGAGAAGTCGGAGATCTTGGCCGTGTGACCACCGTGGATGAACAGCAGCTCCGGGGGGCCGTCTTCAGCATCCTCCATGCTCTGTTCCTCGCCGATCTTGGATAGGTCCCATACGTGTAATCTGAAAAAGAAAATAAATTTAACTAAACATTTATAATAGACATTCTGACAAAGCACAACATTTAATAAAAAGTGAGCAAGTTGTACAATTCAAATCCAGTCTGTCTAAATGACAGTCGAGGGCTGGTTCAATTATAAGATCAGAACTTATTAATTACTTACATTACAATAAAACCCACAAACTGCATGAAGGTAGTGACAGACCACACTATATGCATCAAAGCTTGTTTGGGCGTGGCTTATACAGATTGTATGTTTAGTTGTCACTACGCTATAATCAAAGATATTAGAAGAACGAGATATGCTATGTTGGCCGCCGGACCGTAGGCGGAGTACTACCTAATTAGGGTACTTTGAATACTGTCGGGACGTGTACGCACCGAAATCTGTTCTATGTATTAGTGCGGATACCTTAGCGTAAGCGAAGGTATGCAGTAGTATTGGTGAACAAAACCGGCGACACTGGGCAAAACAATTCCACAGAGTATGAACTGCTCATAGCACATCTCGTTCTTCTAATATCTTTGGCTATAATCTTCTACAGTGGAAAGTCAATCGAAAAAAATGATTATGAAATATCAATACATATTGCTAATGCATAGTGAATATTATAAAAACGCCAATGCATGTGATTCTTTAGCCGGAACCCACCTATTCTGAAGACGGTAGTACAGTATTGTTTAATTTAAGAATATTTATCTAATTATTTACACATTTAACCCTTTCAGCCCCAGTGTTAATTCAAATTAACATGAACTTTGTGAATTTTTTTACGGTAACTGTGGCGATTTAGAAAAGCCATGTTTTCGTTTTCTTATAGTTTGTAGTCTTTTCTGTGGCGTCTATTTTTTCCGCTCCGTTGAAATCCTTATTCCCGCCACAACAACGATCAATATTTTGACATCTGCTGATTGTAAGTTTCATCGAATTTCTGCCGTCATTGATTACTTAATTGAAGGTGAGATATCAATATTTTCTACTCGAATTACAAATATTTTCACTCATAAAGATGTGTTCTATAATAATAACATCAGTTCAATTCACTGATCACAGTCATTTCCCAGAATATTGTAAATGAATCTCAATGTTCATTCAAATTAACACTGGTAGTGAGGGACATGTTTTCGACTAGTATGGCGAATTTTTAAAGATTTATTATCCTAGATTATTTCTTTATTTATGAATGAATTTTAGTTAAAATGTTATTTATTTGTACCTTAGTGATTATCACTACATTGTCAATGTGCATTTTTGATATGAAACAGTTATTTGTATTACTTTTGTGTTATGTTTATTTTACGTTACTATGTAAAAAATACCCTCTGACGCCCAATGTTAATCCAAATTAACATAGAAAAATTTCTAAAAAAAAAAAAAAAAAATTAAATGCCAAAAATTTTCAAATAATTTTCTGAGGTATTATCAAGCATTACATATTTTATATGTGTGGAAACAATAATGCGGGTGTGAAAGGGTTAACTAATTTATGTTTTTTGCTTTTAAAAGATCTTTTCCTATTAAAAGTTTTTAAATCACTAACTCCATTGTTTATCAGTAGATTTAAAAGTAAACAATGAAAGCTAAAGTAGTACCTATACATTCAATTTATTGCACCTGCAAATCCACTGACAAAAATTATAACTTTTTGTTTAAAATATCATTTTTAACCTCTTTATTTTTCTCTCTTGTAACATAAACTAATTGTCACTTTATTTAAATATGTTTTTCATGATTCAATGAATTGTTTGCAATTTCTTTCAATCCACAGGATTTGACATTAAAATTATTCCATGCAAATTAAGTCAACAATGATAAACATAATTTCGCAAACTAATATTAAGTTCAAGATGGCTATCGTTTATCACACAAAAAACTTTCGACTGACATTTTTTTCACATCTCCCTCTAATACCTTAATATTCTTAGATCGTAGATATCTCTATCTCACCGGTCATGTCCGAAAACCCCTTTAAAATTTTTGTATGATACAGATGTCAGACATGATAGTGTTTACCTCCTTTGTCTATATGGCAAAGAGAAAAAAAGGATATAGTTTGGGGACAAAATTTAAAGTAACCCAAGGTAGGTATATACAATAGCTTCTCATTTAGACGCTAGATGGCGGTTCCAATCTGCACGAATTTTAAAATTAAATTAATAATTTGCTAGTTTTTTTAAAATCCTTTTTTTTAATATTAATACTATTGAAGCATATTTTTGGGAGATCATTGACCAAATTACTCTCATAGAAGAGCTGCCACTTGTTTTCACACAGTTTTTGTTTTTTGGAACTTTGAAAAAATGAAGTAAATAATGGCCTAATTTGGATTCCACTCAGGAAAAAAGGTTTTCTGCGATAAAAGGTTGTTTTTCTGATCCTTTGAAAAAGCTTGTAAGAAAGCGTCCCGAAGCGAAAAAATACCGGGGTAGTATGTATGGCATAAAATCAGCAAAGGCACACTTATTGTTGAAGGTGCCTTGGGAGCATGTATCTTACCTGCGATCGGTGCCACTGGAAGCCAGGATGGTTTCGTTATGGGGTGACCACTGGACTTGGAATATTTCGTCCTTGTGAGATTCAAAGGAATGTAGCTTCAGTTTTAGATTTCTCAGATCCCACAAGGCGACCTACAAATAAAGTTGTAAGATTAATAACAAAACAAAAAAAATATCAACAAAATTATGATAATGACACGTACTTCAATCAACAAAGGTAAAGTCTATTAATAATGGTGAGCAGATGAAACAAAAGATGTCAAAATAATAGCTTAGGTTTATTGTTTGTTCCTTTTCTTTAGCGTTCTGATTTGTCATGGAACCATCAAACAATTAGTAAGTAATTTGTAATTACAGTTTTATCAGCGCTGCCGGTGGCAAGGATGAATTCGGAGTAGGGGTTGAAGCTCAGACAGTTAACTTCAGCTGTGTGGGCGTCCACTGTGTGGGAGGGCTTTGAGGTGTTGTTGCATCTGGGGGATAAACAAGTTAAATATTACTTTATTGAAGTATATTTCTACCTTAATATTCCGTCTACATTTAAAAAAAAAATAATTTCTATTTAACACCTCGTATGCCGGGACCGCATATGCGCGGCCCATACAACTTTAAAAAAAAAAAAATAAAAATAAAAATTATATGCGATTTTAACCCTTTTGTACAAAGAATTTGTATGGAGAACAAGGTCTTAATCGCTTGAGCTATTCTCGTTCTTTACGCATCATATTTCAGAAACACTTGAAGCTTCTTCCACATCTAAATTTAATTTTTTCTCTGGAATGCCACACAACAAAAAATAACTGTCAAAGTGAAACATCGCGGTCCTATTTTAAAGTGCCAAAACGAAGTAATTGATCAATAAAACGTAAGTAATGTTTTTTTTATACATAGTTTATTGTTCACGGCATGTGTTTCGGTAAATTTAAAATACGAAAACTCAAAATAACCGACAAAATATTACGTCAAAGTATACGCCATGTTTTCGTGATAAAAATGTTCGTTTTATTTCTAGCTACGTTGCATAATATATTGTGTGATTTGCTTTGTTTCGTATCTCATTTTGCAGATAAATCAATTGAGAACATATACTACAGCCTTCGATTTGTCCATATTTAGTTAATATTTTACAAAAAATAATATTCTAATGTCCCCCGCGCTAAAAAATTGTCCGAGAAATTTTTTGACGATTCTCCATCAATATTCACGTAAATATTGCCTAATCTTATAAGGATTGTACATTATTATGTAAAGAAAACTATTGAGATTGTGTATAAAAGCCCTAGTTTCGTCAATATTTAGTTAATATTTTTTAATTAAATAAATACGAGACATCGGAAACCTGCACAAATACACGTGAACTGTTTATATGTATGTGTGAGAGGCCATCTTGAAATCATATCCGCGCCTGCGTAAAACGCACTTCGATCTGCGCGCGCAGATATGAACGATTTTTACAAATTCAAATTTTGTATGGGAGCTACAGGGTTCTTACAAAATACATGATTTATTAGAAATATTTATTTCTAATAATATTTATTAGAAATATTATTTTTTATTTATAAAAATGGTAATAAATATCACAAAATTAGATCAGTTATATAGGGTGTGCAAAAAAGTATTAACAAACTTTTTTTTTGTTTAGGTATAAAATATTTATACGCGTATTGATGATTATATTATATAATGAAATACATGATTGTTTCTATTGTTATAGAATGGAGATTCCAAGACCGTCGACGGAGGAACAGACAACAGAAGAAAGATTTTCAGTAATTGCGACGGTATGTTGTGTATTAGTAGTAGTTCTATAGTGGTTGTACGCTTCATCCTTTCCAAAATTGAAAGACATTCGTGTAACAATTAATGTTTACAGTTTCAGATTCCGGGATGGCAGGCTGACCCGAGACCATCAACCTCCTCTACGCATCGGGCTCCAAATACTCAGGTAATTATAATAACACTTGGCTAACTTTTACAGCGCCATTTTTGTCTTGTATTACCTCAAGGACGCTTTACAGAGCTGTATATATATTTTTTTCTTTTCTTTCTGTCTATAGGAAACCGACCACATCGTTGCGGAGTTCTACGGATTCACTGATAGCGAGGATGAATCCCTCGCCGGTGATGTAGAACTTCCGTCAATGGTGGATATGGATGTTCCTGAGGATGAGTTGGAGCCTTTGGAGGAGGGGGAGGAGGAGAATCCAGAGGAGCAGACCTTCACCTGGTCCGAGGATTTCTCCACCTTCACATTTATAATTTTTTTTTCAAATCGTTCTTTTCCATTTAGATTCTTTTTTTTATACAAAATTTTAAAAATTGCCATGAAGAGGAAATTCATCATACCTAATAGTGGCAGTCCCATAATTACAGTTCAGGAATTGTGTCGCTATTTCTTGCATTAGTGTTGTTGTTTGTTATAATGTTATTGTTTGTTATAATGTTATTGTTTGTTATAATGTTATTGTTTGTCATAATGTTATTGTTTGTTATAATGTTATTGTTCTTTGAATGTTGGTTGCGGTTGTTATTTGTTGAATGTGTGTTATCATTTGTTACTTGGATTTTGTTATCTGTGATTGTAATTTGGCACTGGTTGTTGTTATTTATGGTTTTAATTATTTATTGAATGGGTGTATTTGTGCATTATTTGAATAAAAATGTTTACTGAAACAAGTGCATTGTGCATCTTTGCATTGTTTGAATTTTCGTTTCCATTCATTGTATCTTCCACTTTTGAGGAGGACAGAAACAGTGTCTAAAAATTTGAATATTATAATAATAAATTTATGTATGAGACTGCGAAAAAATGATTTTTTTCGCAGTCTCTCGACCAAAGATTAAAAAAACGTGTTTCATGTACCTGTTCTAAAACTGAAATAAATATGATGAAATTTTTTTCTTATTTATTTTTGAACCACACAGTATTTGAATTTAAAAAAACGTATTTAAATAAATAAATAAATATTAATAAAAAAATATTAGAAAATTTTTATTCCCCGAGTCATGATTTTTTTGTCACCCTGTTCTTTCGAACACATCTGTACACGCAGTCGGCGGCCATTTGTCAAGGACGCTAGTGCAAAAACATCGCGAATTCTCATAAGGTAACCTCTTACTTCTTTCATTATTTTTGATATAAATTGATTGTGGAAATAATAGATTTGAGGTATTATCAGAAAGATAGTTTTATCTACATTATTTTGATGTAATTTTTATAATATTTCACCCAAGAAAAGTGATGAAAATTTACTTCGTAAGAAATGTCAAAATTTTTACGTCCTAATGAATAATTTTATTATTAGCATTATTTATTTACAGGTTTCTTGTACAAAATAATATTATTAGTAACAACAGTTGTATAAACTACCGAAATCTGGAAGAATTGTTATCATATACTTATAAAATACGACACAAAAAAATTTGCAGTGGACACTTGACGTTTGATTTTTTTTTTGAATAAATGAAAATATTTTACATTTTCAAAGAAGTGTCAATGGCATTACTTCTTCGAAAAAACCTTTGGATTATTTTTTTTCACGAGGGGTGTCTATTCAGGTTTGTGTAGAAATAAAAAAATCAGTTAATTTTCTTATGAATATATTTTTTTTACATCTGTTTGCCGAATGGGAAAATTTTTACACATTTTTTTTGTTAAAGTTAGCTATTCTGGGAAAACTTGGAACAATATTATCATGTAATATATATGAATAATAAGATACATTATCTGATAAACAGAAAACAATCGCAAAATAAACAATTTCTTTGTTTTTAAACGGATGTTTGACCAAAAGGCAGGAGAGTAATTTGCGCGCGGTTTTTTTCAAAAAAGCTTGGAATTTCCGGGCATATGACAGGTTAACTTCAACTTTAACTGTTTATTAAATATTTATTTATAGTTTATTAACTTTTAGTAATTACGCAAAAACTCCAGTAAAATTATATTAATCTAACTATAGATACTATATTTTTTTTTTTTCTTTATTTAACCACCACTCTTTTGAATTCATAACTTATAATGCCCACGCACAGGCTTCGCCTTTGTGGGATTTTTTGTTACTGTCTTATGTTTTGTATAAATTATATATGTACCTGAATGTATCAAAAAATTGGCTAATTTAAAAAAAAAAAAAAACCTTAAGTGAGCTAAAAATTTGACATTGTCTAAAACTAGACGACTGAAGACTTTTGAAGAACAAGAGTGTTTCTCACCTGGTGTCCCAGATCATGAGCTTCTGGTCATCGGCTACAGAGCCGAAGAGGGACTCGTGCAGTAGGTGCCAGGCCACGTCCTCCACCACAGCCGTGTGTCCGGTGAAGATGTTCTTGGCGTCAATGACTCGGTTCTCTCGCGGTGGGGCGTTAATGTCCCACAGGCAGATGGTGTGGTCGTCGCTAAAACAAAACATTATTATACATGTTATCAAAGTTTCCATAATCGTAATTGTATTTGCTGCGTTATTCCGTACAATGTTCCGATGAGCGCTAAACGCTAGTCGAAATATAAAATTTATCCAAGAAATGCTTGAACCCATCTGGTGCCAAATGGTTGTCGTGTGGTTGGCCTCCAAGCCATCGAAATGGTATGCAGATTTGGCTTTAGGGCAGATCTATTTACATTGATGTCATTGTTTCAAAGTGTATAAAAATATGTTTTATAAAATAAATAATGACTTACCTAGCTGACAGCAAATATCCATTAAGATTAGGGTTCCACGAGAGTCCATAACCCTCTTTCTGGTGTCCCCGTAGTCTGCAAACAACAGGGAGTTCAAATAAATAAAAATATTCCATCAACATGGCTGGGGGTCATTGTATTTCTAATGTAGACTTGAATAAACTTCACTAAATCATAAAAGTTATTATTAATGCAATGGAGGCCATAGGCCCATCGTGCCATCTTCAATATTTCATCTTAGTCCCTTCAATGAAGTTCTCCATAGTTGTTAATGGGTGTTCGGAGATGTCATGAGGTGATATCTACCTTATACAAAATGTTTTTGTTTTGTTTTTCAAAAGTGTCCCACTTGTCTGTATATTTACCAAATCACTTCTCTGAAACTACTTATGGTAGAAGATACGAGATGTATTTTGTATACTATTTTTAGAAATTTTAAAAATACATTTTGCGAAAATACAAATAACTTATTTCGAAAATAGAATCAGCTGTCGGATGGTGAAAATTTAGCATTGACACACCAAGAGTAAGGACGGGTTGTTTCGGAGAATTTGAACAATTTATCAAATTTCAACGTTCATTTTCAAGTTCTGTGAAAGATTTTTTCAAGTTCTGTTTATATTTCAGTTTTGTCAAGCAACTAGCCTACAATGATATAATAACAGAACTTGAATAGGACTTTCACAGAACCCGAAAATGAACGTTGAAATTTGATGAATTGTTCAAATTCTCCGAAACAACCCATCCTTAGTAAACATGATGAAATCATAATTCTTTTATTAATATTATTGATACGGAGGTCTGCATCTCCTATAAGAACTATGCTACAGGTCATCTTCCCTCTTCTGAAGACTGGCCCACAAGAGGTAAGGAAGCGGTGGCATACCTGAGGTCCGGGTGGCACTCTCCGTTGGGCTCGGGCTTGCTGGGGTGCTTGGTGTAGTCGAATACTAGCACGTCGGAAGAGGGGGTCTTGGTGGCGATGACGCAGGGGTTCTGCGGCATGTAGCGCGCGCGGTTCACCTCGCCCTCGTGGTTGATCTTTATCTCAATCTCGATCTTTCCGGACACCGAACCGAATCCTCCAAACTCTGGAATATTATTCAAACATTTTATACAAGATACGTACTACCTTCATTCACTTCAGTAAGGAAGCAGATTAAAAGGTCACTGTTATTTTTATATTATTTAGTGGGCGGATGCATGTTCTAATGAATTTATTTTCTTTAAAACTAAATATAAAACCTTCCAACCAATGTTCAATGTTAAAAATTGTCCGCACACATGTTTTCATCTTCTGCACACATCTCGATGAAAGAAACGGTATCACCAGATTTTTGTTCTACGCATGTGCACACAAAAATAACCGATATTTTGCTAGGTTGTCAGGGTTCAGACCATAATTTAGCATATTATAAAATAAAATAGTATTTATATATTTTAAATGTTATTTATTATTTTGTATTAAAATTAATTTACATTTAATTCTATCTGAATGTGTGTATTTGCACATTAGCCTCTTTCTTTCTTTATTATCTTGCACAGATAAGTTGATGTGCCGCACACAAGGAAAAACATGGAAAAAGAGGGAATATTGCTTCCAACTGTGGTGATGTCAACAGTTGGCAAAACAAAGGGATTAATGACCTGATTATTATTAAAGTGCAGATTTGTGAGTATTTTAGTGTGAACATTGCAGGTTACTGAGCCAAATTTAATATAATGGGTACTTTTAAAATTCCTACAACAACGGCACGCTGCGTTTCATTTCTTTAATACATATGAGTAGCCCATGATCCCGATGCAACAAACCCTACGCCATCGAGTACACAGATGTAAGCTTTAAAAAATTTGGTCTGTCGGTGCGCCTCTTAGAGGGTTCCACAAAAACCTCAGTTTTGGTTCCACGCCGTCATGGAAAAGTGAATTTTTGTAAAAATTAGGTCATAAGGTACATGAACAGGAAAGGTTTCTTGTGATAGGGGTCGATTAGTAGATGAGAATAAAACTGGTCTGCCAACTGGCAGCCTGAAGCATTCGCAGGCAGCCGGATTTAAAGTTGGATAAAAATTGGTAAATTTTATGTCATCGAGTACACAAATGAAACCAATGAATAACTGTAGTCTAGATCATCCCATTGAAGAATTTCTTGGTCTGCCAACCAACAACAGAGTTTTTGAATTATTTTCATTATCTTTATTATAATTTTTATTTCAATGTGGGTTTAAAAACTTAAGACAACCAAATTTAACCAAAATGATAATAAAAGATAATTTGAGTGTTCCGATCGGACGGGCGAGCCTTTCGAGGCGAACCAACTTACATACCCGGCCGCGGTGCCTCCCACTGCTGTAGCGTGCCTATATTATTGTATAAATATATTATATAGTCCTCGTAGGATTGCCTAATAGTTTATAGTGGTTGGAAGTTCAAACAACCGCCGCGCCGCCTTCGTAAGAACTGTGTCAGCCCGGAAAACGACGGAAGCTTCCGAACCCCGTCAGTACCATATAGCTTTCACGTCCCAGCCGCATGGACTGTACTGAATGCGTGAGAATAATAATAATATTTGGATGATTTATATAGTGCCGTTTTTGTGCGAAATCACCTCAAGGGCACTGTAGAAATATATAATACATTTCTTCAATGATCTATGTTATTACTAACTATATATGGAGATAATACACAGTACCATACTTACCTGGTAGGTCACTTAAGATTAACATTAACTAATTGTTTATTAGCGAAATTTAGATACAGGATTTAGGACATACATAATTGGAAAATTGAACTTTCTCTCAGCTTAAAAGGGTAAGTTTTTAGTTTAGACCTGAATTCTGTTGGACTTGTTATGGATCTTAGTTCCGGAGGAAGTTTATTCCAAGCCTTCGGCCCAGATGCTCCGAAAGCGCGATCACCAAACTTAGTATTTGTCTTGCGCTTAGGTTCCATCAGTCTGCCTACAGCTGATGATGTTGCTGATTTAAGAATTGACTGCCTCAGACCAGTGTTTTCCGGGACGCATAGTTCAGATATAGGGTGGGGCCATAACATTGATGGATTTAAACACCATCCAGCACAATTTGTACGGGATTCTTTCAGGGCACTTGAGCCAGTGAAGGTTAAGAAGGTGTTCTGAAATGTGCAAATATTTAGAAACCCCGATTATGACCCGTGCTGCTGAATTAAACACTGATTGAAGTTTGTCAATTTGATATTTTGAAGACTGGCATAAATGCCGTTGCAGTAATCGAGACGTGAGACTACGTAAGAGTCGATAAGTAGTTTTGTTGCTTCTGTTGGAAGGTTTCTTCGGACAGACTTGAGTTGTCTTAGGCGTAAAAAACCGGTGGTTACAGTCCTATTTATTTGACTTTTAAACGAAAAGTCCGAATATAAATTGACACCGAGAAGTTTGACTGTTGTTTTTGAGATGATATAGCTGCCGGAAATAGATGAATCGTCTATGCAATGTTGATGTTTGTTTGTGGCGGCCCAGAGAAACTCAGTCTTAGATGGAGTCAGCTTTAGCTTGTTTAAAGACATCCAACGAGTTATTGCTTCTAGGCATTCAGCTATACGGATCTTGACTCTTAATTTCGTTTGGAGCGCAGTAAAAAAAAAAAAAAAAAACTTGCTGATCATCATCGTAGCAGTGAGACAAGAGACCAAATGACTAAATTATTTTGATGACATAATTTGTAAAAAGCATGAAGAGAAATGGACCCAAAACGGATCCCTGGGGTAACCCTGAGGAAAGTGTTGCGAAGTTAGACAATTTATTTCCAACCCTCACGGCTTGTAAGTGATTGGATAGATAGGATGTCAGCCAGGCCTCAGCACGGGCAAGCCACCCAGTGAGGCCAACATTACTGGAAAACTTTGAAATGTAAAAAATATTGTACCAAATAAAAAAAATAAAAAAAATTGTTGATGTCGGAAATCAAACCAAATGTATCCTTTAATCTCCTAATAAGGAAGTCGTGATCAATCGTGTCAAACGCTGCACTCATGTCTAGTTGTGAGATAAGTGATAACTTACCTGACTCTACGGCAAGAGTTGTCTGATAGCATACGAAGTAATCCGGTTTCGGTTGAGTGGAACTTTCTGTATGTAGATTGACGATTTGCGAATAATTTATTTGAATTCAAGTTGAAGGTAAGTTTGAAACGGGTCGATAATTACCTGGGTTATCGGTGTCTAGTTGTAACTTTTCAGTATTGGTGTAACTACAGCTGATTTGAGTTGTTCAGGAGAGTCACCCGTGCTGAGTGATTTATTAAAAACATGAACTAGGAATGGAGCTAAAACAATAGAACATTGTTTTAATAACCATGTCGGAATGGGAAACCAACGAATAACTGTAGTCTAGATCACCCCATTGAAGAATTTCTTGGTCTGCCAACCAGCAACAGAGTTTTTGTGTACGTTAGTATTATTTTTATTATTTTAAATTATTTTAAATTATTTTAAATTATTTTAAATTATTTTAAATTATTTTAATTATTTTGTCACTATTTTTATTGCATTATTGTTTTAAGAACTTAGATTGCCACATTAAAAAAATAGGTGATATGATAATAAAAATTAATTTAGAGTGTTCTGAGTATTCCAATCGGACAAGCGGAACCTTTCGACGAGAACCAAATTACAAACTCGGCCGCGGGGCTCCTCACCGCTGCCGTGTGCTTATATTACTGTATAAATTTATAATAATAATAGTCCTTGTAAGATTGCATAATAGTCTATAGTAGTAGGAAGTTCAAATAACCGCCGCGCCGCCGCCATCAGAGCTGCGTTAGTTCGGTAAACGACGGAAACTGCTGAACCCCATCAGTTCCGTATCGCCGTGGTATGCACATATTGCATAGACGAGTACGACGAGATTAGTCGAAATAAATCTCTGGCAGTGCGGAGAGTTGTACATACCTACAGTTGAACTAACTGCTCACCGATTTCTTTTAAACTTAACTAGCTTAAAAAAATTTCAATTTTCAATTTTGCAAGGCAGCTGAGAGAAGTGGATGAATTATTTTACACTCGTAAAAGTGTTGACTGATCCTGCGGCTAAAACACCACTTTCTGTAAGAACATATTCGATTCCACACGAATCTGTGTACTTTCTCAGTGCTTCGAAAAAAGAGAGTTTTATATGAAATGCTCCAAGGCTGATAAAAATGATTCTCTGATATTTTAGTTAGTTCAACCGTTTTCATTACAAAGTAGTTTCATCTGTGTACTCATTGACATAGGGTTTGTAACATCAGGATCCTCAGCTAGAGGGAGATGTATTAAGGGAAGCAGACATACCTACATCGCTCGTCTCATTTTCAACAACTCTTACAAACTATTATTTAGTGTAAGAAAGAGCTGCAGCCTTGTGATAAAGAACGTACATTTATTTTTTAGTTCCGTTGCAGTAGGAATTTTGAAAGTGCCCAACAAGTA
The DNA here is from genome assembly GCA_026573805.1 of Hesperophylax magnus. Taxonomy (NCBI): domain Eukaryota; kingdom Metazoa; phylum Arthropoda; class Insecta; order Trichoptera; family Limnephilidae; genus Hesperophylax; species Hesperophylax magnus. The sequence continues at coordinate 5,161,315 of JAIUSX010000002.1, forward strand.
TGCTGATTTGTTGACAGAATTTTTTTGGATAAATTCAATTATGATTGAACTGAATGTTGATGATTGGACTGAAGATGATGATTTTAGGAATAAAAATTATTTAACAAATCATTATGACCTACCTCCTTTCTCATTGTCGTAATGGCTGGCATCAAACTGGGCATCCTCATTAGGGAGTTGCACGCTGGCAATGAGGAGGTGGTTCTGTTCATCTGATGTGTGGGTACCCAGGATCAATCTAAAGAGTAGAATAGTTTTCAGAAATAATAATATTAATATTGTCATATGAAATTTGTATTTGAAGAGCAAGATGATCTTCGCATTATAATATAACAATTCATGTTATAATATTCTGACATGGCATTGGGTGGGAAGTTTGTGTTCAAAACCAACTGACTAATCAACAGATTATAACTATAAGAAGCCAAAATGTATACAAAAATGTTGGAGATAAGAGATTTGACAGTGAAAGTATTACCTGTGAACGGAATAATCTTTTCCTTCCGGACGGGTTACGTCTGGGAGCCACTGAGCAGTTAAGGAAGGCCATTCCAAAGCGTGGGTCATCACCAAATCATAAAGAAACGGAGTGTTCTTCTTCCATATCTTGTATTCTTCATTGATGACTCTTTCCTCGACGGCGTCATCAAATGTTTCTAAAAAGACGATAAAATATCAGTCAGAACTCAAGGAACGAACACAACAAAAACATGCAAAGGATTACGGGACAAATGTACAAAATCCTCGATTCAAATCGTTTTGACACTAGGGTGGCGAACTACAAAGCCGATAGCGAAACGAACAGAATCAGCAAGGAGGAAGCTTCAACACATGAAACAACCGTTTTCTTACCTCCGTCACCTTTATCACCCATTTTGATACAAAATACAGCACAGATTGAAACAACACCCGACAAACGAACAGCGCTGCACAAATTCTGCCCGCCAAACTGAAACTGCTAAAAAGACCGGCGAGTTTCTAACTTGATTTCGGTCAACCGGACATTGAATAATAGCGGGAATTTAGTTATTTTTGGTTGAAATAAAATATTTTGAGAAGTGTTTTTTCTCGTTTATATCTATCCGATGTTATTAAATGAATCTTTATTTATGTTATGATTTTATGAAGCATATATTTTTTTAAGTAAAAGTGATATAAATAATAACTTCGGATTTTTCTAAAATAAAAGTGTCGGACGGATATAATCAACATAGAGATTGTTCAAATAGTAATGGTTGCCAGTTGTCATGCCATTGTTGCCAACAAAATTTAAGCGTCTTCTCGATTCTTGTTATTAGTGGAAAATAATATATTAAACTGTGTAAAATGTCTGACGCTGCCCGCGCAGATGCTAGAAGGCGTAAAATATTGCAGAATTCCCAAAACAGGCTACATAAAATTACTGGAAAAATTGAGAATACGCTTCCAGCGAATGGTAAGTTCAAGTAAAATGACAACTTGGTCGAACGTGACCAACATTCCGGTGTTTTGACGCATGGAAATATTATTATTTGGTATAAAATACATTCAAAAATATTTTTTATTATTGTTTTGCCAATGGTTCTAATCGATCAAAACTTAATATCACTTTTTTTATCTTACAAACGAACAGTTTTCTATAAATGTAACGACAGTTTTCTATACTATTTTAGGTTAACAAAACTTCTTCTAATAGGTATCCCTATTTGAATGCTTTTTGAGGTGCAAACTACCTACTATGTTATTCGGTTATTGAAACTAAAATCATAATGTATTCGAAAATTTTATTTTTTGCTGTAAGTTATTCTAATGAAGTTATACTATATGAAGACTGTCATATATGGTGTAGTAAAAGTAACTTTTCTTTTTAGGACTTGTCAGTGAACTTGGAGATACAGAATTGGAGAACCTGTTGACGAGAAATTTCCCCGATGATACATCTGTGTTTGGCAACAATGACAGCGTACTCTTCAACCAGAATTCCATACCGAATATTTTTGAATACCCCGAGGCAGTTCCTGAAATAGAAACCAATACTGAAAATCCAGAAGTTGCATCCAAGCAACATGTACTCGGGAACTCTAAATTGCGTGTTGTATTACTTTCAATAACCATTCAGTTTATTAGTCTATTTAGCAGCACTTCGTTTAGCGATTACTTCTTCTTACCTCTTTTCATACTGGAATTCACGGAGTTCTTCCTCGTACAGCCTGCCACAACTAATTCTATACTAATAACACTTCTGGGTTTAAGCGGGATCACACCCCATAACGCTACAAGGCTTATTCGAATAGGTCAGGGCTTTCATAAATGCTTTGAAGATGGATGTTTGTATTTATTTATATATGTTCTTTTGAATTCACTAATAAAATTGAGCATATGATAACAAATTATGTGATTTGAATGAATCCAAATATTATTTTAACCAAAAATAACATCTTTAGCGCTATCATTAATTTATGTATAAAATTTACATAAACATACATTTATTCTTAAACTTTGTTATTTTATAATAAGGCTAATGAATGTGAGTTGCCAAAAGGTGTGAGCGTATTTATTTAAAGTGTCCATAATTATATTAAAAATGTTTGATTGTAGCCTATATAAAGATACTTTTATATATTTTGACACTACATTAGTACTTTTGGTATGTTACCACTTCGAGAAAGGTGATTGAGTCCGAGCAGGATGATAAAATATGAAAATAACATTGTTGCTGTTATCCTCTGGTAATAATAATTTTAACACACAAATATCATAATATTTTTTTACTATAAGCGTCGTATCAAACTCGATTGTTCTATCGAGATAATATTTAATCACTATATTTGTGCCTTTCAGGGTATTCTGTGTAAGCAATATTCTCATAATAAAAATGAATCCATAAATAGATCAGACCTACCATAAAAAAATTATGTACGCCTTATGAAACTCTTTATACTCTTGTTTCATATTATATCATTTTTTGGTAATACAGTCGAACTGGTTATAACGATCACAGCAATAGCGAGTTCACGGCTATAATGCGCAATTACAAAACAATATTTTAGTTCATCTTCATGCAATCGTTGACTGTTATAACAAGATCGATTCACTGATATACCATGCAAATAATTTTGTCAACACAATTTCTGAATACATGAATGGGTCATTTAGTATGAAAAAATAGTTGGGAATTATACTCGTATGTAGGAAAAAAGGGGAACGGGAATTTCCTATCCCGTTAGGGACGGATTCATATTTTTATGGTACTACCCGTGTAAGATTGTCGGCTATGTGAACCATTGCTATCCATCGGGCCCAATGTAAAATTGTCATAAAATCGTCAAGTCATGCAAAATTTGTTCCCTTTTTATGTCTTCTTTTGTATTACAACTCATCCTCAATTTTGTTTTAAAAACCTATAAACATGTTTATGAATGTACCTAGTTACGAGTGCCTACATCCCTGCACGGGTAAATTTATAATAGTGATGCACAACTTTTTCAGCAGAGGGGACGCTTTGCCTATTTTTCAAACAGGTCGCAACCTACAAGCGGATTTTTTTTTTTTCATTGAGGGAGAAGGGGTTGACAGTGAAATTCAAGAATTACGGTTTCTGTTGAAATTTGTGTTATGCAAACCGGTTCTTCAAAGTTGGTTCCATTTAGGAAATGCAGCGTATATTAACCAAAACTCTATAAAAAAATGCAGCCAGTGTTTTCAAGAATTACCCCAAACATTTAGATTTTTCTCTATAGCCAAGTGAGCCAGAATGGAGCCGCGGTTTGTGCATCACTGGTTTGTGACAAGTAAATTTTTACAGCAGAAAACCAAAACAATCCCGCGAGCTAGTTATTTACGAAAAGTGCGATTTTACAAGCTAGTGATAAAAAGGTAGACAATTTAATGATATTTTTCTTGGAAACCTTAAACCAGGTGATGATAGTTATAATGCGTTAATTGTTTTAGAGGAAATTGAGAAGCATGAAAGAGAAATCTTTAAAACAATCATTGATAATAAATTTGAGTAATATAATTGTATTTTTCTAATTTATTTTTTAATAGGTAATACCTACTCGTATTTTGAAAATATACTATACTTTTGCGAATATATTGATAGTAGAGGCAGGTAGGTAGGTATATAAGACTTTTACAAAACCTATTTTGGATATAACGATTAATGGCTATAAGGAGCAAATTTAGTCGGTCCCCTCGTGCTCATTATAACCAAGTTTGACTGTACTTATTAAATAAATAAAATGCAAAGCTTTGCAGTGGCCAAAGACAAACATCATCAAATAAACGAAACATCGCAGAGCCAATCATTCATTTTTCACAAGTCCTCGGAAGCAAAATGATAAACTAGCCACATCTCGCATAACAATGGCCAATGAGATTTGAAATCAGAAAAAAAGTTCTTTTTAGCAGAAACTCACAAGGACGGGATGTTTCACAGAATTTGAATAATTCATCAAAGTTGATATTCATGTTCTGTGAAAGTACTATTCAAGTTATGTTTATCCAAGCACTGCAAAACAACCTGCCTGTGATGAAATAATACATAACTTTTGCAAAACTTGAATTTTAACTTTGAAATTTGTTGAATTGTTCAAATTCTCCGAAACAACCCGTCCTAATATTTTAGACATCGGCTCAAATTTTTTAAAGGCATTTTTTGAGGGGGTAAGTTTATAAAATGTAACGTTTTTTTTTATATTATGTAAGTTTGTTTGTTTAGTAGCCTTTAATAATAATAATAATAATAATAATACTTGGATGACTTGTATAGCGCCGTTTTTGTGCAAAAACACCTCAAGGGCGCTGTACAAACTTATAATACATTTGTACAGTGGTCTATGTTATTACTTAACTATTTATGGAGAAAATATACAGTTCAATACTTACCTGATAGGTCACTTGAGATTAACACTTAATTAGCATTATCTAATTGTTTATTGGCGAAATTTAGATACAGGATTTCGGACTTAATTGAAAAATTGAATATAACTGGACTTTCTCTTAGGATTGGTATATTTAATTTAAGGATACGACAGCTTAAAAAGGTAAGTTTTTAATTTAGACCTGAATTCTGTTGGACTTGTTATGGATCTTAGTTCCGGAGGGAGTTTATTCCAAGCCTTCGGCCCAGATACTCCGAAAGCGCGATCACCAAACTTAGTATTTGGCTTGCGCATAGGTTCTATCAGTCTGCCTACAGCTGCTGATGTTGCTGATCTAAGCGTTGACTGCCTCAGACCAGTGTTTTCCGGGAAGCATAGTTCAGAGATGTAGGGTGGGGCCATTTCATTGATGGATTTAAACACCATCCAGCACAGTTTGTACTGGATTCTTTCAGGGCACTTGAGCCAGTGAAGGTTACGAAGGTGTTCTGAAATGTGCGAATATTTTGAAACCCCGGTTATGAGCCGTGCTGCTGCATTAAACACTGATTGAAGTTTGTCAATTTGATATTTTGGAAGGCTGGCATAAATGCCGTTGCAGTAATCGAGACGTGAGACTACGTAAGAGTTGATAAGTAGTTTTGTTGCTTCTGAAGGAAGGTTTCTTCGGACAGACTTGAGTTGTCTTAGGTGAAAAAAACCGGTGCTCACAGTCCTATTTATTTGACTTTTAAACGAAAAGTCTGAATCTAAATTGACACCGAGAAGTTTGACTGTTGTTTTTGGGATTATATCGCTGCCGGAAATAGTAATAGGTGAATTGTCTATGAAATGTTGACGTTTGTTTGTGGCTACCCAGAGAAACTCAGTCTTAGATGGATTGAGCTTCAGCTTGTTTGAAGACATCCAACGAGTTATTGCTTCTAGACATTCAGTTATACGGATTTTGAGACTATTGATATCATTTGGAGCGCAGTAAAAATAAACTTGCTGATCGTCAGCGTAGCAGTGAGACAAGAGATCAAATGACTCGATTATTTTGGCGACATCATTTGTAAAAAGGATGAAGAGAAGTGGACCCAAAACGGATCCCTGGGGTACCCCTGAAGATAGTGTTGCGAAGTTGGACAATTTATTTCCAACCCTCACGGCTTGTAAGCGATTGGATAAATAGGATACCAGCCAATTTTTTATGTCGGAATTCAAACCAAATGTTTCCTCTAATCTCCTAATGAGGAATTCATGATCAATCGTGTCAAACGCTGCACTCATGTCTAGGAGTGAGATAAGTGATAACTTACCTGACTCTACGGCCAGAGTTATGTCTGATAGCATACGAAGTAGTCCGGTTTCAGTTGAGTGGAACTTTCTGTACGCAGATTGACGTTTTGCGAATAATTTATTTGAATTCAAGTGACTGGTTATTTGTGCGGCAGCAATTTTCTCCAGGATTTTTGAAATAAATGGTAAGTTTGAAACGGGCCGATAATTACCTAAGTTATCGGCGTCTAGTTTTGAATTTTTCAGGATTGGTGTAACTACAGCTGACGCCTTTACCTCATGTATAATAATGCCAGTGTATAAACAGGGATGTGGCGCTCTATTTTCTCTTGTTTGCCCTTTGAAAACCAATGCATACCAGAGTCTACATTAGTACAAAATTTTGACTTTGAATTCATATCTATTATCTCCAGAGGCCGTAGTCAAAATAACTGTATTAAGATCAACAATTGATGCAATAATAAAGTTCAGATTCAAAACCTATTTGTATATTTTTTTCAAAAGTGTAATCGTTTGCTCTCTATTTCCCATAACATAATATTCACAAGATACAAATAAGAACTTCAATGGTTTCTGAAAAAGAAATATATTTGTACAAACTACTTTCAAAATACAAACATATTTTTAACATACTAAAAACTAAATGAAAATAAGTATGAGACGGTAGTACTTATGAACTAATATGATCATTAAAAAAAATATACACACTGTACTAACACAATGCACTAATTAAAAATAAAAACAAAATAATGCTTACTTAACAAAAAGCTTTTTTAAGTATTTGAACACACTCTCTTTAGATTCTTGGGTCTGATCTTCAATAATCTTAGGGTTTTCTTCAATTTTAGGATCGTGTTTATGCGATATTGACTCATTGTCAGCTGATGGGGTCATCTTCTCACCCGTGCCCCGACTCTCTGTAATAAAATCATGTGAAATGTCCGACAGTTGAACATTTAAAGATTTCTGTTGGCCATCTTGACCTTGCGTATTGTCACTAGGAACATTGGGCAATACTTTATCAGCTCCAATAGATAATCTATCAGGACTATGAGATTTACTGTCTTCTTGAGTTACAGAGTCGGGACACCAAACTTCCTATGTCGATTTAGACGATGATTTCTCCTTAGAGTTCTCTGCAATAATGGTTTTTCTGGAGATCAAGTTAATGTTTCCCATCCTTAACATTTTTTGTTCCCATTTGGACAGCTCAATCCTGGAAAAATATCACATCATGAGCTGTATTCGCGCTATATACATTTTACATCTTAAGATAACCCAATGCCATTTTTTTGGACAAATTATTTTTCCTGGTCCTACAGGTCATAATGGTGACCTCATAGGTAATAATAATACCTGGTAGGTGGTTCCATAATAACCCCTCAAAATGACAATTCAACACACCTTTAAAAGGTGATATAAAGTCATTAAAAGTGATGAAACAAAAACTAGGTTACATATCGCTCATTTGCGACAAGAACGTGTTAACGAAAATGTGTATCGTTATGGAATAATGATACAGTAGAATCCGGCGCATCGCGCTCTACTTGCTGCTGAAACGCAATATTTCTAGCGCCAATAATAACCGAGTAATGAGGGAAAAGGTCGGCGACTATCGGTTTAGCGCCATCTCTTTCCGCCCTTAAGTTTAATGCAAGATCGGTTCACGTCAGTTGTCGCCGCTCGCTTGAGGAGGAAAGTGCTGCCCGATTGCGGCAAAAACGTAACAGCTCATGGTGTCACGGTTTTGATGAAAGGTAAATACGGCTTTTTGTTTTTTTAGTGATTTATTTTTGCAGCTATAACGGGACATTTTGTATGTGGGTCATTATTGTAGTAAAAATAGTAATCGCATGCTATGGTTTACATAGGATTGTACCGTTGTTGCTGAAATAAACAATGTTTTTAGTTGGTTAATTTAAGATGTTCCGTTACAGTTGATAATAAAAGTACAAAATGTTTGATCTTAATATTGGTTATCTCAAGTTAACACATTCTTGATAAAAAATAATAAATTTTTACAACAAATAGCTTACAATGTTGCATTATAAATGATAAAAACATTGTGTAATTACAATTTATTTTTCAGATGGAATCACGGTCTAGGAAGATTGTAAATCTTGCCCGAAGAATTAATGAACATTCACCATGTGAATCAGCACCGGAAGAACAACAACTGCAATGTAACCGGCCTCGTTGCGACTCGACTAGTTCTTTGAGCAGCAGCACTTCTTCATCATCAATACCATCAATTATTGAAGACTCTGACGACTCAGTGAAGGATCCTGACTACGAATTAGTTCAAGATCAACGAAGAATTGAGAGTTCTAGTGAAGGTGAAGATGAAGATATAATTATGGACGACAACGAAAATCCTAATAAGACTGATATACGTACTATACAGACTGATGATAAACAAAAAAATGAGAATGCAACAAATATAATGCAAAATACGATTTTAAATGAAGAAATAGATAACACAGCTAAACAAATGATGACAGGAAATGATGATAGAATGAGACAAGAAAAAATGCTGGATGCTATTGCAAGCATCGTGCCCACAGAAAGAGAAACGTTTGTATCTGAAAATAGATATCCGACTGCAGACATACAGATGAGCACCAATGAAGAAACAACACCTGCTAAAAAAGCAAAAAAAAGACCATTTAATGAAGCAATTGCACCTAAAAATCAACCACCACCTGCAGATGTACAGATTAGCACAAATGAAGACCCTACACCTACAAAAAAAGGAAAAAAAAGACCACTGAATAAAGAAAAATGGAAAAAAAACATTACTAAACAGTTAAGAAATGCAGGACAGTCCTACGAATCAAAAGCATCACAAAAAACTGTTCCGCCCCGTCAACTAAGAGAACCCTGTAAGGAAACCTGCATTTTCAAGTGTCAAAATTTTTTTTCCGAAGAACAACGCCGTGAAATACTGAAAGATTACTGGAATTTAGGAGAGATTGAGAAGCAATGGAGTTTCATTGCTGCATCCGTTGAAGAAGCCATTCCAGCAAATCGTTATGTCAAACTCGATGATGAAGGAAAGGTTATTGAACCAAAGCGAACTAATAATGCTTTTTATTTGATTTCGAAGGGGAAAAAATATAGAGTGTGCAAGGTGTTTTTCAAGAATACGCTTTGTATCAATAATCGCCCAATAACAACTGCATTAAGCAAGAAAAATAAGGAAACAAATATTTCATTGATGACAGATAACCGTGGACGACATGGAAAGCAACCAAAAATTGACGATAATATTAAAGAAGGAGCCAAGCAGTTCATAGATTCAATACCCAAAATTGAATCTCACTATACACGAGCCCATTCAAGAAGAAACTTCATTGATGGAAGCAAAACCATTGCTGATCTGCACCACGATTACGTCGAAATCTGTAAGGAAAAGAAAGTTCCTTTCATCAACTATGTAATGTTCTACCGGATTTTTACTCAAGAGCACAACTTATCATTTTTTACACCAAAAAAAGATATGTGTGACGTATGCGAAGCGTTTAAAAATTCATCACCCGAAGAAAAAGAAGCTAAAAAGGACGCTTATGAAAAACATCATGAAGAGAAGATGCTATCACGATTAGAAAAAGAAAAAGACAAGAAAAACGAAGAACTGACAGTATGCGTATATGATTTGCAAGCGGTATTTCAGTGTCCGAAAGGCGAGATATCCGTGTTTTACTACAAATCCAAATTGAATGTACTCAATCTCACAGTATACGACGTCCAGAAGAATACTGTAGAATGTTATGTATGGGATGAAGCAAATGCAAGCAGAGGTGTGAACGAAATAGGTACGTGTGTATTTAAGTATCTCGAGCAGATATCAAACGGTACCGAAGATAATAATATGAATGTAGTATTTTATTCTGATAACTGTGCTGGCCAACAAAAAAACAAATTTATGGTGGCCATGTACCTTTTCGCGGTTCTGAAATTTCCAAATATAAAGTCAATAACACACAAATATTTAATCAGAGGACATACCCAAAATGAAGGGGATTCGGCACACTCACAAATAGAAAGACAAGTGCGAAGAGAATTGCGAAGAGGACCTATGTACACGCCCGATGCATTCATCAGTGCTATCAAATCTGCTCGTAAAAAGAGTGAGCCATTCCGAGTGAACGAAATGTGCTTTGAAGATTTTTATGACTGGAAGAATGTATGCAGTTTAATGTCTTTTGCAATACAAAAAGATGACGAAAACGTTCCAGTCAAAATCAGTGAAGTCAAGATGATAAAAGTCATAAAGGATGATGTTCGGGCAATTTATTACAAAAACTCATACGCAGAAGAGGAGTTTAAAAGAGCTATAGTCATAAAGAAGAAAAAAGACATTGATATTGAGGTTAAAAAAGCCTACACAACTAAACCCGGAATAGCTGAAAGAAAGAAGGCTGATCTAATGGAACTGATCAACAAAAACCACATTACAAGGTACTACAGACCTTTTTACGAATTTTTGTAGATTTAAGTGTTAAGTTTTTTATTTCATTTACTCAGATTTTATTATTGTTAAGTGAACTGTGAATTCAGAAATGCCTTCCTGGCATTCCTAAATATTTAATAACGTTATAATTGCTAACAGTTGTGAGTAAAAGTAAAACTACAGATATTAGTGTCTGGTTATAATTATAATATTTTTTTAAATGTGATTATTACTTGTATTTCAGCGAAAGTTACACAATAACTTCGCTAAAATATCTTTCATTTTGTAAAATAAAATACAAAAAATACAGAGATTTCTACGACAGAAACGTGTCTTAATTAAAATGTTCCATACATTTATATTACAAATTATCAATAAAAACGTAACAATACGACATAACTTGTAAAGGTTTAGATTTTTATTCAATTTTTTTTCAAGAAAAACGGTACATATCTGTTTGTTTTGCAATACTGCAAATTTTTTACAAGAATAACGCAACAAGGAGGACCCTTTTTTAAATAAATAATCATAATAAATTTAATAACTGACATAAAGGTCTGAATGCAATTTGATCCAAAAAAACGAAAACCTTGAAGTTATGTTGTATTGAGCTGAATAGTCTAAACATAAAAATTAAAAAGTTACAGGCATTTTAAACTTTCAAATGCGTTTTATCACAAATTGAGATTTTTACTTTGTCACGTTCTTGTCGCAAATGAGCGATATGTAACTATTTAACCTAGTTTTTGTTTCATCGCTTTTCATAACTTTATAACACTTTTATAGGTATGTTGAATTGTCATTTTGAAGAGTTATTCGGTCACCGTAGTAGGTTGTTGCTGTGCATTATTATTTAAGAGGTCACCATTGGGATTAATAGAACTGGGGAAGAGAAATCCTCCAATTATACAAATGACTTAAAATCTATATAAATAAAAATGTTAATGTGCATTTGTTCATAATCTTAAATATCCGAAAGTTCTTCACCGATTGCTATGAAATTTTAACACAACATTGCATTCGAATACGCGCATGTTTTTATATACCTATATAATATAGATGTGACCCGTGGCAGATAAAAACACGCTTTTTTTTTTAAACATCGCCGTCTGTTGGACGTAAAAGCAACACGCGCTAGTGTTTCTCTATCTGCACAGACAGACTGAGCCATGCATGGCGGGGTACAGCTAGTAATAAATAGATTTTTGTAAGTAAGATTTAATTCTGCATTAAATTGGGATGAGAAGAAGTCAGTAATTTTAATAAAAGGGTTGAAGAAAATGGAGATGGTCGAGTAAAAACTGCAAAAATTTGCATGGAGTATAATATGACTCCTAAAGGGCCAGAGATACAAATATCTCCCGGCCTATGAAAGGTTTGCTTTGAGGAAGTGTAATACTGACTTCAGTTTCAGGATACCTACCGTGCAGTACTTTGACATATTTAGTATCACAAATTGTTGTTGATTTAACAACAAAAATATAGCTAAGAGTATGCTACACAAGCAAACTGATTAAACTCACCTATACTTGGCTCTAAGCTCCTCAGCCTTTTCTTCGAAAACCAACCTTTCTTCAGGAGATAGCTCAGACCATAACTTGGCCACGGTGGCTTGGTAATTAGCGAACCCTGAATTCTTAAGTTTTTCCTTCGTAGTCTGGGCAAATAGAATATAAGAGGACATCGGCCTCTTTGGGCGACCAAGATCTTTCAATTCCTGAAAGAAAGAAAAGATTTGGAGGTGTGTTTTCTGAATTACATCTTTATGACGGATCGTGGTTTTAAGCTAAACTGTGTTGGAACTATGATACGATCAGCAGACTACAGGCTCTGGATGATTGAAAAGAAAATACATATAGTAGTGGTGCCATGTTGTATTCACCGCTATATAGTTTAATAATTAAATCTGTTCCAGAATGAAAAGGGGAAATTGTAAATACATATTAGCGCCATTAATATTTTGTAAGGAATGCGTAAAATTATATCAACAAGGGGCCTACTTTAGTTTCCAGATGGTTGAATATTTTCAAATTGGAAAATGGTAGTTGCGCAAATTAACTCTATCCTTGGTATTTTAACTAACTACTAAATAGTTACCCATTCTTTTTCTTCCACTCCCTTACATTCTCCGGGATCGCTGGCCACACTTTAGTAAATTATTGTAAATGGCTGTCACCCCACTACTGAATTGAAAATTAGAATATAAATAAAATTTCCTAAATGCAAATAGTTGTCTTTTATAGTAATTAAGGTGAATCAAAAGGTTTTATTTTGAAAAAAAAAGACAACTTTCTTCAACCTTACAACATTCTCCAAAGTCCACTAGATTAGCGCATTTTATTTGTGGCCAATGTAACTGATAAATACAGAATGAATTAAAAAGTTTGGTAATTTTTGGATAGGGCCTGACACGCTTATTACGAATATTTTTTAGAAAAAAACTTTATATTCGCCTTAATTACTATAAAAGAAAACTTTTTGCATTTCGGGCGGTGGAAAATTATGAATTTAAATTTTCAATTGCGTTAACCAAAATTCACTTCGCGAATCGATGCGGCGGCAATCAGCTGCCATTAGGTACGTCACTGTTATGTTGGTATCCCTGATACATTGCGTAGATACGACTATGGCTAACTTCGTGGAATACAAATGGATTGGCGCGAAATTATGAAAACACAATTATAATGTTAACAAACTTTAATTTTTCTAAAATTGAGGGAGATACAGCCCTTTCTTTTCTATCACAAACCATGTTACACAAACCTAGCGTAGCCGGTAAACTACTTGAAAACTGGGGTGTTTTTCTTGCCTTGACGCGAGCAGGCGTTACAAAGGGGCACTTTCTTTTGTATCACAAACCATGTTACACAAACCTCGCGTAGCCGCTAAATTACTTGAAAACTGGGATGTTTTTCTTGCCTAGCAACGGTCGTATTTAGCTCTTGTTAATGCATCAGTAATACCAACATAACAGTGCGTTCCTAATGGCGGCGCATTGTCGCCACATCGATTCGCAAAGTGAATTTTGATTTTACGCAATTGAAAATCAAAATGCATAATTTTCCGCCGCCCGAAATGCAAAAAGTTTTCTTTTATAGTAATTAAGGCGAATATAAAGTTTTTTTCTAAAAATTATTCGTAATAAGCGCGTCAGGCCCTATCCAAAATTTACCAAAAGTTTAACTATAGGCGTCGATAAAAATCATTGATCTTACAGCTTTGAGTTTCTTCTTTTCTTTAGCTTGCGACATTACTTCCTGCATTTTGGCAATGTCTTCTTTTTGCTCATTAGTTAGTGAAGCTTCGTACACATCTCTTTTTTTCTTGTATTCTTCATATTCTTTTTCGTATTCTTGATACATCTTCTGTTTAGCCTGAAAAATTAAGTAGACCTATTGTAATTCAAATAGAAAATACTTCTAGATTTACAGTAGTAAATATGAAGAACAAGATTACATTAAAATGCATTATTAAAAATCTAGTAAGCACAAACATTATTCCACTGGCAATGATTTATGATCGATCACTTTGTATATCAGTAGGTACTTATGTACTCACAATTTTCCAATAATAATTGTCTAAAAATAAAAACTGTGAACTCACGTCTTCACCGAGCTGTTGCCAATGTTTTGATGCCAATTTCATAATCTCCGGAGCTCCAATGTCCGGATTTTTAGCTTTTAAAGTGGGTCGTACTTGTAATGCGAATTTTAAGAAAACCGTCACAGGTTTTTTGGGTTTATCTATTCCTAATTTATACTCTGCAGACTGTGCATAACTAGCCGAGTAAATCAACTGAGGCGAATTAATTCTGAAATAAAAATTTTAGATGTTTACAATTCAAATAATATAAGCACAACGTAGAAGTAACCTAAAATCTAGATTTTTATTTCAATAAAAACTCACCGATTTCTAAACCCACATAGAACCGAATTGCTTATTCGGAAAACGGATCCTAATTTTGCCATTCTGAACAAACTCGGTACGATCGAAGGGAATGTTAAATCAGGAAATTATTAATAATAGCAAGCGATTTCATTTGACACAAAACCTTGATTACGTACCAAAGACAATTTTTGAATTTTATTTGTTAAGTTTAAACCAGTGTTGCCAACGCATCTTGGCCTAATGTCGCCGTTTTTCAAACATTATGTAGCCTAATGTAGCCGAATTTTAGTTGCAGTAGCCTAAAGTAGCCCGTACGCCAAAATTCTAAAAAAAATTTTCCCAGAGTTCGAAAATGGTTCGAAATTTCCCTACATATCACACCACTGCTTTATAGGTAGGAAAGTTCTGTTAATAACCCTGCTTTTTAGTTTTCGGATACATTCAGAAATATTCTAATTATTTTGATTTTATTGCTAAACGGAAATATTTCGACTCTCTAAAAAAATACTGTCGAGGCCTGAAGGGTAAAAGTTCGACGAAGGAAGTAACAAAAAGTGGATAATACCTCCTCTGAAATCCCGGAATCGTACACATGATAATTAAAACCCGGGATTAAGAAAACACGAATTGGACTTTAAGTACTTAGGTATAATTACAAATTATTGATTTGCTTTAGTCTGGAAACCAAAACATAAGTATAAAACATTCGTTTTTACTTGCTTTTAAATGCTGGTAGTTTTTCCCACTCACCACGATAATGTTTTGCATATTTACCTTGTTTACCCACTTTTCATAGAAACGAAAAACTAATTGAAGTAAACTATAAAACACAATAATCGTGCAGGTGAAGTTGTGCAAAGCGAAAGTGACAATGGCTAAGACAAATAGACGAATTCAGTGCAGGGTATTCCCCGAAACGAACGAATCATAAACAAATAGAGTGAATCATGTCAATATCAAATTGTACCTACCTACATTATGCACACACACAAACATTTACATTCGCGTGAAATATAATTTTATTATTTGTGATTTGGCTGATTTAAATAACTTCTCTGAAGTAGCCTAATAGGCGACCAGTCGCCTTTTAGATTTTTTCGTCGCCGATTCTCGTTCTGAGTAGCCTAAATGGCGATAAATCGGCTTGGTTGGCAACACTGGTTTAAACGGGTTCAAACAAAGATAAAGAAGAGCTTGCATAGATAAAGATAGCGACGTATGGGCAATAGGGCATAGAGTTATGGCATAGAGCCTTTTTTTAAATATGAGTCCTACACATCCTACGGTTTATTTATGCATCCTACAGAAGGTTCGTAGAAAACGTATTTAAGAGAAAGCTACGAGCCAAAAATGTTTATATTCTTGATATGCATTATATTATCACGGATATAGGTAATAGGCATTAAAATCGCTTGACAAACGGAGTCTAGAAACGCTCGATTTCAAGCACAAAAGTGTTTTTTTAAATTTATTTTATAAACAATTTTAAAAGAAAGCAAAAAAGTTAATCAAGAGAAACTGTCACAGATAATCTTAGCTATAATATTGTATTTTTAAGTGGTTTCTTTACGTTTTCATACATTTGAAAAAACTATTGAAAAAAAATGGTAGTGTACATTTATATTTTTTATTGAGTAATTAAAATTTTTATTCGTATTCTACTCAAATGAAACGATAGCAAAACCTTCAATTTATCTAAACCATATTTTTTTTGTATTCATAATGTCAACCATTTTGTTATGAATAATCGAAAATAGTTATTTAGAATTAAACTTCGCCTTAACAAGGTTAAGGGGGTAGAGCGGTGATTGGCTAGAAAATCGTGACGTAGATGAGGGCCCATTTTCCACTGGAAGATTTTATTTTACTGCAATACATACGAGTGCCGTCAAGCGACTACAAATGCATTTGGAAATGATTTATTTACAATAAAATTAGGAAATTAATTTATATATTCTTACGAATCAGAAATTTCTTATCAATGAAAAATCTATACTCAATATATATTATGCATTGGTACAGTCTGTTCTGCAATATGCCATTAAAAGTTGGGGAGCAGCTTACAAAACTAGTCTGACCCTCTTAGAAATTGTTCAAAAAGTAATAATAAAAATAATACTACGAAAACCTCCAGAATTCCCCACTGAACGCGTATTCGAAGAGTTTAAAGTTCCTACATTTAAACACTTATTTATGAAAAATTCAATTATTCAAATTATAAAAGAAAAAAAAATATAAAAATACTCATTCATAGCTGAAAATCGAACCAGACTTAAATATATATTTGCATGCCCTAAACTACACACTTCTTTTGCCCAGCACCATTATACCCACCAAGGAAAACATTTCTTTAATTAATTACCAGAAGAAATTAGAAGCATTAATGATAAAAAACAAATATTGAACTATATAAAAAAAAAATTTTAGGGAAATAGTTAACAAAAAAACTGATTCGCCTAGTTTCACTTGAAAATCTCACAAATTATCCTACTAACTCTATTTATCCTCCATAATATTTTTTTTCTTCCTTCCAAATACAATAATTTGTATGGATTTTAATTTTGTAATTTTTTTTACTTTGTAACCTAGTTAAATTATTTTTTCGCAAATGTACACTCATCTTCCATCCACAAGCAAATGCTTTTAATGGAAGTGTAGTATAAATTAAAACAGTATGACTTGTAAAAATTGTATATTTATCGTAAAAAACACAAATAATAAAAAAAAAATGTTGGTAATCATGCTAATTATTAATTATTAAATCTGGTGTTCGAAACAAAAGCGAAAAATCCCAGGAATAAATGCAATGTTGCTTACACATTGATTATGTGGGATCGAGGTTACTAGAGTACTTTTGTAGATTTTCAAATTTTCATATTGAATGTCTCATTTAACAAATTATGATGGCAAAATATGACAAGGAAAGTGTTGAGAATAATTTTATTCATACAAAGAGTAACACCGAAAGGCAGATACTCTCATTATCGCCATGGTGAAAGACCACCATTGGGTTTCAAAGCGTTGCTTGAAATGGCTTTAGTCGTGTTTGGTGACCATATGTGAATAGCCAGATACTTACCCACCTTCCTCTACCCCATTTCCTTACCCTCCTCATACCGAAATAGTCCAAACTCTCTACATCACGGCTAAATGAAATAATAAAATTTATTTATAATACATTACTGTACCGAAATAAAGCAAATTTCAGCATGGAATTCCAACAAATATTTTTTTAACATCAACTCCACACAGGAGGCACCAAGAAAAATAAATTACTCTGGGCCTATGTCATCTTTGGGGATGCTGTGCGGAATATCTTTTTGAGAAGATGATCTTGAGGAGACCCATGCTGTAGGAAGGAGGAAACACGAAAGTCTTTCCACAGCCGAACTGTTGAACTCGTGATATAAATAAACAAAAGTCAACCAAAACAAGAATGCCGACTTAAGTCTAGGGTTTTTCTCAAGTATTTTGGGGCTCCAGACCAGAGGTGGCTACCAAATTCAACAGTGGTTAAAAGGATGTAATGGTGATGTATTCAAAGTATGTAGTGGTGTGTATAAACCAACATAATTGTGTGGAAAGATAAACCCAAGGTGTTGCTTGGGGTGATGAATGGTTTGGAGTAATGTTTTGAGGTTGTGAATTCTAGTGTACCAGAAAACTGGGTATATTTTTTTTATTTTATTTATTTATTAATTTTTTTTTTTAAGAAAGACAAACATTCCCGGGTTACGAATAACCTGACAATATTTGAAAATCTCCTACTACCACCACAGTAAGCGGAAAATGTTGCTTGTGTTGTGATGGAGGACTTAGCCAGTCGAGGAATTGAACCAATTGAACAATTGGGTGGGACCCAAGCGCAATGTCAACTCGGCCACCGACCAGTCTTCTTCGATTTGTTTTACTTTATCGCTCCATGTCTTCCTCGGGCGTCCCCAACTCTTCTACCTTTCACTACTCAACACCATATTGTTACTGTTAAAAGAAAACATTATATCGAATTTAATTCGACTCCGTATGTCATTTCAGTGCAGAGATAATGCGTTAGTCTTGCTCGAGCGTCCCCCACTTTTTCTACCATCCATTTGACTCGTATGTACAAACATAAGTGCGACGTAATTAATTTAGATTTACCAAAAAATATTATTATAAACGTAGAGAAAAGTGAAGGCGATCGTTCCTTTCGGACTCGTCTTCGATCTATGTCACGAGCGTTGCCTATATATTAGTGCGATTTTGTACGAATGGCATTAAAGTCAAATCTAGGATGAGGGGATATTGCTTGGCAGTCATCTTATATGACTAATTTTTTAAATGATTTATTGTCTTCTTTTCTTAGTAACATATAGAGATAATGATATCCTCATTGGGATCTCCCATGCTGAGGATTTCATTTACATATTATAATTTAATTATAAGAAATTAATATTACAACAAAGGAGGTAGCCGTATAATTCTCACATGGTTGTGCAATCTTTTTAACCAATGTTTAAAGGAATGTTACACGCCTTTAGATTGGAGAAGGGCAGTGATCATGCCATTATACAAAGGTAAAGGGTCACGTATGGAATGTGGGAATCATAGGGCTATTAGCCTGCTAAGTTCAGTTGGCAAGCTGTCTGGTAGAATTTTGATTGAAAGGGTAAGAAAGGAAACAAAGGATAAAATATGGATGTGCAAGGTGCCTTTATGAGTGGAAGGGGGTGCATGGACCAGATCTTCTCATTGCGTATGCTCACCGAGAAGTTTCTGGCAAAAAACCAGAAACTTTTCTGTGCCTTTGTAGATCTACAAAAAGCATACGACCGAGTCGACAGGAAAAAGCTATGGAAGGTGTTGTCCAAGTATGGAGTGAATGCGAATCTGACTCAGGCAATTGCGTCTCTATATGAGGGAAGCGTTGCATGTGTTAGGGTGAACGGTGGTTTTACGGGGTGGTTTGATATCACAAAAGGTGTTAAACAAGGCTGCGTAATGTCACCGTGGTTATTCAATCTATACATGGATAATTGTATGCAAGAATTGAAAGAGGTGGGATTGGGCGCGAATTTGAGTAATCTGAAAGTATGTTGCCTGTTGTATGCTGATGATGCGGTGCTGATTGCTAATAGTATGGATGATCTGCAGTCTCTCGTGTCTAGGATGAACGAAGTATGCGTGAAGAATGAGTTAATGATGAATGTAAGTAAGTGTAAAGTAATGGTGTTTGAAAGAGAAAGTACGAAAACAGTGTGCAATATAGCTCTGAATGAGGAATACTTGGAGCAGGTGGATGAATTTGTGTATTTAGGAAGCATGTTTACGAGAGATGGGAAGGCTGACAGAGATATTGAAAGAAGAGTAAATGCAAGTAACTCCATTAATGGAGGACTGAACGCAGTTGGCGCTAACAAAAAATTGTCCAAAGAAGCGAAGTTAGCAGTCCACAATGGAGTGCTGGTACCTACCCTGATGTATGGAAGTGAGGCATGGAACTGGCAAAGAAAGGATGAAAGTAGATTGAATGCTGTTGAAATGAGATCCCTGAGGCGTATGTGTGGTAAAACCATGTATGATCGTGTGAGGAATGTGGATATCCGCAAAGAGTGCAAGGCTGATGTAAGCGTAATGAGTAAGATCAAGAAAGGGACGCTTAGATGGTTTGGGCATGTAGAGCGAATGAGCGAAGAAAGGAGTGTAAGGAGAATATACGATGCAAATGTGAATGGTAGCAGAAGTCGGGGACGCCCGAGGAAGACATGGCATGACCAAGTGAATCAGATACTTGAGTCGGGCCATGTCAAGAGTCAGAACAATAGAAGAGTATGTATGAGACGATGTATGAATGTGAATGAGGCAAGGAGTGTGTGCCAAGACCGAGTTGTTTGGCGGTCCGTCCTCTCTGCCTACCCCTGCGAGGAAACGGCGTGATGGTTAGTTAGTTAGTTACATATGAATTTAATTATAAACATATATCATGTGGTATAATTTTTTTTGTTTTTTAAATAATTTTAAAATAAGTAAGATGTGTTTTTTTGTATAGTTCAGTTTGGTAGATTCGGTTTTAGTCTGTGTTTGATATCAGTATATTTTCTATTTCAGATCTCCCTATATTAAGTATCCAGCTTTTTATTTGAGATTTAAATGTTATAATGTTGAGATTTTTGAGTGAGAGTGGTATTTTATTGTAGAGTTTCATACTATGATATAAGAAACTTTTTTGCCCAAAAGTTGTATTAGTATTTATTTGTTGGATAAGTTTTTGGCCATGAGATAATAAGTAATAAGTACATATTTCAAATTATAATTAAACATATTTACCTTTACAAGAGTCTAACACTCGTTTGTAAAGGTTTATATTTGTGTTGTTAACGCAGTTATAACGGCTGCGAATTTTTGGGGGTGTTTGATGAGACAAAGAATAATAATATTTGGCACCTCAAAGGCGCAGGAATAAGTCATTAAAAAAATTATATAGGATACGTATTAAAAAAAAATAAATCTGTGGTCTAAATCATTGCCTATTTCGTTACGGTTCTGGTGTTGTGAATAATTAAAATAGTATTTGTTTATGTTGAAGAATTAAAACAGTTTTTTTTTCAATATAAATTTTATTACATCAATTTATCAAAGGCACTTCTGTGGACAGGTTGGCACAAGAGTTATATTTATATAATTATTACATAATTTACAAGGACTCCTCAATAACATCATTAAGTAAATATATTTTTATTACATACATTTAATATAATTATAAAGATAGATCTAATGAACTCTTGGAACATGAGGTTTAGCCCAGGAATTTTAATAATTAATTTATAGGTACTTCAATTTCACCCAGTTAAATCAGTTAGTGGGTTACGTTTTATATTCATTTGTAGAAGTGGTCAAAATAATTAATTTATATAAAAAATTACAATAATTTTTTTTCTCTCCCCATTCCTAGGTGCGAAATTAAGTTATAAGTGAAAAATGGCAAGGATTTATTAGCATAGCAAAATGGTACATTTTCAACATTCACTGATAACTTGATAAAGTTACTTTTCATTGAATCTTTTGAGAGCAAAATTATCTTGGAGCACAGATGTTTCGCTGAAATACAACTTATGAGTAAAAATCATAAAAAAGGCTTCACTTTATACAATGTGAAAAATAAAATATTGTGATGGATTCAAATAATCGGATATGGATCGATCAGTTAAACAAACTGCTGGACACAGAGGAAAACATAGAACAGATAAGGTGAAGGAGGATAAATAGTGACTGAAGAAAATAATGATATTTCCAAACATAATTTGAATTCACGAGACTTCAGCACCATTGGCGCGTTTGGGCCTACATTATATGATGCAAATTGAATTAGAATAATGTTGAACGATCCTTTATCAATTAACACGAGAATATTTATAAAATGCATTATTTGTGGGGCCAATATAGTAAAGAAACACTAAAACGTAAAACTATAAAGCAGTTTTGTTCAGGAACTTCTCAAACTGTTCTTTCCATTAGGTTCTAAGTGCCTCATCGAGTGAATCTAAAAATATAATCGCACATGGATCCAAAGGAGTTCAAATGATTTTGTCACAACAATACGTAATTACTATTTAGCTTATTATTTGAAATGGCACTTAAAAAAATAATACTTAACTTTGTACATTTTATTCACTGGTTAAAAATATAATTCAATATGAATTATTCCTATTATTTCCCCCAACAAAGGGAAAATTTTCTAAAATACAGACAATTTACAATAATTCAAATACAATATTATATTTACTCCTAAGACACTCCGTTTCAGTAAGGAACATAGTTAACGGCACTGTGATTTTAAGTTTTGAAAGTACTGGTCACTTGAAACAATGTCTGTCTTCCTTAAAAACATTAATTTTAAAATCATAAAAAGAAATTGTACGTTGTGAAAACTGAGTTGGAAGGAGAGTCAGGTTTATTTCACAAGATGGTTTCCCCGCCAGGAAGAGGAAGAGGAACCGGGTAAGCGTGATGAGGTCGGGGTTTCCGGTGACTATTGTGACTGTGGGTGGAATACTTGGAGTGGGAGTGCGGGCGTTGGGACGTGTGAACTGCCGCAGCGCTGTAATAGTGAATGGGCAAGCTCTGCGGGACGCACTTCACGGGGGTTGGTTTGTACGCAGGGGGGCCCATACGCCCGCACAGTCGCTTCCAAGCCTGCGGGCCTTTCGACGATAAGATCCACGCAGACGTGATGATACCCAAGATCTGCAGCATTAATATTCTCAGCAAGAACACCCAGATTGCAGGTCTTGGTGCGATGCTTGGTACAGGAGAGGGTTTGACTGCCGCGAGCCAGGTATCCCTGTTGAAGTATTCATACAGCCAGCTGGCCACAATGCAGACGGTGGGGATGAGGTAGAGAAGGGCGAAGATCCCGAGGCGGTTGGTGGTAGCACGCTCGCTGTCGTGGGTGGTGCGCAGGGCAGGGGAGGGGGCGGCGCGGGGAGTGGCCAGCAGCGCGCGCAGCCCCAGTAGCAGCATGATGCAGCCCGTGCCTAGATACAGCAGCTGGGGAACGATCACCAGGGCCATCAGGGAGCGGCTGGACTGGTTACCCACAAAGCAAGTACCTGAAAGATAAAGAAGTAAGTTAATAATGATAGAAGACAACTTTTTTATAATGTGTCCATATATCCATAGACAAACATTTTGAATCTATTTGGACAAAATGGAAATTGTTTACATTTTCTTTATTTTTTATTGGTAAATGAATCACATAAAACATGGCTTTACGACTTAGTGGTTCCCAATATTCATACAGAGTAAACACATAAAGAGACCACAAATTCAAAATATCAAACTGAAAAATGATTATTCATGAAAACGAGCATAGTTTGGTCTCTTTTCTATACACAAATATGTATGTATCATTTTTTGATCAGTTTCTATTTAAGCAAAGTTTGTACCTACATGATTATGACTTAAGTAGTAATTACAGTAAATTTAATACATATTTATATATATATTGTATAAACATATTATTAAAGAATATAATAATAATAATAATAATTGGATGACTTGTATAGCGCCGTTTTTGTGCAAAATCACCTCAAGGGCGCTGTACAAACTTATAATATGTATAAGAATAATGTCACAGTCCTCCTCACTAAGGTTTCCTGTCCTGAAGCGGCCTATAATATATATATATATTTTAATATTATTGTATTGATTATCCAGATATCTACATTGTCTTCATAGTATTTGAAAGTTTTCTGATTTGTTTGAAAAAAAAAATTGTACAGTTTTTCTAAATGAGCCACAAGCCACAATCATACCTTTGTTTATCTGCATGGCTAAAAAACAAAAAAAAATCGTGCAAAGTAACTGTTACCTTTATTACCTCGCACGTCTTAATCAAGAAGTTGACATTCCACTATCTATCGCGTGTAGCGGTCGCCCTCGAAAAGAGGGATATAATTTAGTAGGGAGCCGATAAAAAGTTGATTCTGGAATGGCAAACTCGTCGCCGCCCGCGCCGTGCTGGTATCTGGTGTTCCCATAACCTCGTCAGCCCCGACTCGGCGCCCGACACCTCCGTGACATGCTGAATGCTGAATGGGTTGAGGACCTAACACATAATTGCCCCATTGCTGGCATTCCGCTGCACTCCCGAGTAAGTGGTTAGCTCGTTATCTTTCTTCTTTGGTTTGGTGAAAAGGCTGGTGGCACGAAGTCTAGCTGAACCGTAGTACCTACCACATTCTGGGTCCGGCATTTATGAAACAAAGCCCATGCGGTTGCATTTTGCATTTGCATTCATAGACAATATAGTTTGTCTTGAAAAACCGAAAGTAGGTAGGTAAACCTAAGAATTGAAGAGAAGAGTAGGTAGTTTGTTTTTTGTAATATAATGAACAAACCTTCAGGTTTGAGAATCTAACTGACATGTAGGTTAAGTCATTATGTTTTATGTCTCCCTAGATATAGGTAAAGGACTTTTAAATTATCACTTAATGGTAAACTTATATCCTTTGCTGACGACACTGCAATAATTATCGAAAAAAAGACATGGAACGAAATTACCAATGCAGCCAATCAAGATATGAAGGTTATAAAAAATTGGTTCGATGGCAATTTATTATCACTCAACACAGAAAAAACATATTGTATTCCTTTCACTCTACAAGAAGATGTGCCAAATAACCAAATTAACATAACAATTCATTCTAAAAATTGTGTAAATAACGGTACATGTAATACGGACTGCGCGAAACTAAATCATAAATCTAATATAAAATATCTTGGTATCTTAATAGATAAAAATGTTAAATGGAAAGACCACATTAATCTCACTGTTGAAAGAATAAGAAAACTTATCTATATTTTCTATAATATACGAAATATTTTAAATAAGAAAACTATCAAAATTGTCTATTATGCATTAATTCAGTCCATATTGCAGTACGGGATTATCGGGTGGGGAGGGGCTTTTAAGGCTTCTTTACAGCCCATAATTACAATTCAAAGAATAATTATAAAAATCATCCTTAGGAAACCATATGACTCCCCTACTTTAGAGATATTTCGGGAATTTAATGTACCATCCATCACAGAATTGTATAAGAGAATCGCCTTATATCAAATTTATAAAGAATATTTTATTTATAAAATTCACCCCTCAGATAGCATAAGCAATAGATTCAAAACTAATGGCTTAATAGCCATTCCTATGCTTAGAACGACCACGGCTCAGCACCACTATTCGTATTTAGGTGTAAGATGGTACAATATATTATTGTCCAAAAATAAAATTAGTGTAACCGAAACTGTGAATTATGAACAATTCAAAAAGTTAATTAAGTCCCTAAAATTGGATACTGATATATTGTACCCCTAATTTTCTTACACTTACTCAATTTGTACAAAAATATATATTAATTTAATTGTCGTTAAAAAACTATTTTTCTAATTTGTTTACCTGATATATTGTACCCTTAATTTCCTCACGCTTTCTTAATCTGTAAGAAGATATATTATTTTAATTATCCTTAAAAAGACACTTTTCTAATTTGTATACCTATGTTAATATTATGTTTGTATTTATATCAAAAGTTATGGATTATTGTTTAAAAAATCATTAGAACTAAATGTAAATACTCCTCCCATAAACACGAGCACCTTGAGCTCAACTTATGGAGTAGTAGAATAAAAAACGAAAAAATTATGTATCTGTCTGCATATTGTTATCATTTATAATGTTAAATAATTTACAAGTAATAAATAAATTTTAAAAAAAATTAAAAAAAAATTAATTCATTATCTAGGTATTTCTTTCGATATTTTTTTCATTTATTGTCTATTATTTGAACTCGTAAAAACATTTACATGTGGGTAGGTACCGTGGAATTGAAGAAAACAAATGTTCAATAATAGCCCTTCAGTTAGTATCTTGTTTGTTGGGATTTTTCCACTTCATCTTAGTAACAAAAGAATAATTACATATTAACTATCAACTTCGTTGATAATATAATATGCATCTTATAAGATTAGGTTTCTAAATTGAAGACAATACATAGGCACCTACTGCAATGGAAGAATGTCAGCTACTACAAATACATGACAGTCCAAGAGATCGAAACGAATTCCACAATATTAAACCATGCATAACTCTAACCGCTCTCAAAGTGTATTTAATTGTTATTTAGCAAGAAAATCCCCAACTAAGAAAGCCGAATTTAATATATAAAGTTCGACGCCCGGCCAAGGAACAAGGAACTAAAGGAACGCTTCCTGCCTTCCGCCTTTGTCCATTCAAACTGCACATTGTATTGCACAATGCACTTTTTATTGTTTCGAGAATTCAAATAACATCCAGCCATTAGTGTTGGCTCCTGCACCCGGTTCCTTTGAGTCATTATTATTCGAGTGGTTTGCATTATTTTCGGGCAGAGTTAGTAGGTACTAGGTACCGCGATGCGTGTAGTCAGTGTTTGACAATAAAATGAAAGAATTTATTAGAACAATTATTGTTCATAACTATGTAACACTGAGTTACGCCGATCTTGTAACAAATTATAAGCAATTCAGATGTGAGGTTATGTTCGACTCCCAAATTTCAATTTGATAAGAACAAGTTTTTCGTTTATATTTAAAATTATGTTCTTTTACTACGATAGATAATTTTTAATAAATTTCAGCAATATCAAGAAGAAAAAAGAGCGTAGTTCGGGCACACGGACACGTCCAAAACACATTGTGACTTTAGCCATATTGCTTTTTAAAAAGTTACATCCTTTTAGAAATCAACTATCTTGGTGTTGCCATTTAGTAATTAAAATTATTGCAGCGCCCTCCATTTTTTTATCTACACTATTAATTTTTTGAGTGTAAAGGTGCTGGTAAACGAGCAAGATAAATTTATTGCCTATTATCGCCTTTTGCCGTCAATGAATAGTCTTGCAGGGTCAAGGCGTTGGCTGTCAATATTGTCGTGTTCCGTCATGATTGAAAAAAAATCACAACACAAAAAACGATCTCCTGCAACAACTCACAACTCACTCAAACAAAGTTACATAAACTTAAAAAATACATATATATTTATTGATCTTAATTGCTTTCGAAATTATAACAGTTTTGATGGCGAAGTGGCAAACAGAGGCGCACATAATAATATAATAATTGTCCTGTTAGGGTCCGTATAAACAGGACAAAATTTCCGCGAGCCGAGCCGCGAATTATGGGAAAGGAACGAAGCAACTGCAAACGGCGCGATACGCCGCTTATTTTGCCGATTATTATATAACACAGCGAGAAGGAAATAGATTTGGTCCGGCAATATTGTGGTAATGGTAGCCGAGCGAACTCACTGTCCAATACGTCGAAAAAATATGCAATACACGATAATCTCGCACAATTTTGACCGATCTTGGCGGTTATGTATACCTTGCCGTATATACGTTGTCGTAAAAAGTTGCTCGTTTATCAGAGCCTTCACTCAACACTAAAACGCAGCAAAGCTCCCAACAGACAACCGTGACTGTTTTGCATAAATCTTTTAAGATGACAGCTCATTACTATGTGGGAGTAGGTACTATGTACCGTCGTTGAGATACGGTAGATACCCTTATGTCCTTAAGTATGAAAGAAGCTAAACCGGGCCTGCTTACCTATGTATAACACGACGAGACTTGAAGCGATTACCATAATTTAAATTGATTTTCCAGTGATCGATGTTCGAGTGGTGGAAATCTGAGACCTGGAGATCACGTTTGCTTCGGCAGGGTGGGAGGGTATACGCCAGAGTTGCTAGTACAAAAAAACTTCCCAGATTTTAGGGAGTTAATATTGTTCAGAGTTCAATTTGCTACGCCACGCATCGGTGGCGGGAGGAGGCAAAACAAAACAAATAGAATGTTGGACAATAATAATAATAATAATAATAATAATAATAAATATCTTTATTGTGACAAATTTTCAAACTATAACTATGGAAATACATGTAAGACTGTTTTGTGTACATTGGTTTATAAATTAGAAGAGTATATAATTTTATCAATGGAAATTAATATATAAACAGTAGGTAAAATAAATGTAAATAATAGAAATGTTAATGTAGTTATATGTTAAGGTTTATCATAGCCCGCCTCACTAGGCTTAGCCTGTGTTGAGGCAGCTATCCACCAAGTTTATTTATAGTACTATAACGTACGTACAATTATATAAAAATATGAACACTCAATAGTTAGGTAGCATCAATATCAATACATCATATACCAAGTTCGTTTATAGTCCTAATAATATACCTACAATTATATGAAAATACATACAATAATTAGGTTGCATCAATGACTGCGAATTTGGATGAGTGCACCGGTAAAGGCCCTATCATTACTTTTAATCCAAATTTTTACGCTATCTTTGAAATTTTTTTGTGAATGACATGTTTTTATTTTATCAGGAAGAATGTTATAAAGTCTAGTCGCAAGATATCTAAAATTTCGTTGTCCAAAAGTAGTGTGCGTTACAGGAATTTGAAGTAAGTCTTTGTTATTGCTTCGAGTACAGCGAGTATTAGATCTTTTTTCGTAGTATGTATGTTTATTTGTGTATAGGTGAGTGAGTATTGTTTTTGCGTATGTCTGCCGAACATCAAACACATTCATAATTTTAAAGATCAAGTTCGAGTCAGTAATTAGAGGAAGCCTAAGAATTATTTTTATAATAGTTTTCTGTGCCCTTATGATTGGGTCTAGTGCAGATGAAGTTCCACCTCCCCACGCTATGATACCATACTCAATAATAGATTGACAGAGTGCAAAATAAACCATTTTCAAGTGTTGTAAGTTGAGGAAGTTTCGTATCGTTCTGAAGAAGTGCATGGTTTTTCTTATTTTGTTTGCAATACTTTGAGTGTGAAGATTCCATTTGAAGTATGGATCAATGGTGAGGCCGAGGTACTTTATCTGAGCAGTGCGCTCAATGTAGGGACACTGACAACATTCTTCAGAATTCAAACATGTGTGTATTCTAATAGAGGCATCGTCATGAGGTTGACCTGTAATATTAATGCTTGATGTGATGTATTTGGTTTTCTCGGCATTCAGTGTGAGAGTATTAGTATCCAACCATTTTTTTACAATGCTTATGTCCGTTTCAGCTTTTTTGTAGACAGCTGGCCAAGTGTCAGCTTCAAACAGAAGAACAGTGTCATCGGCAAAACTAACTATTTTCCCCTGAATATTAATGTTACATAAGTCGTTAATATACACCAGGAACAAAATCGGTCCTAATATGCTTCCTTGTGGTATACCATAATTAGTTGAGCAGGTGTTGCTTAATATGTTATTTATTTTAACTTGTTGCTTACGCCCATTAAGGTAGCTTTTAAAGAATTTAAGTTCGTTGTCCGCAATACCGATTTTTTCAAGTTTATTTGTTAATTTACTGTGCGATATGGTATCAAAGGCTTTAGATAGGTCTAAGAAGATTGAAATACATTTTTTGCTTTTATCAAGGTTTTTAACAATGAAATCAGTGACAGCAGCAATAGCGTCTGAGGTACTCTTGTTTTCTTGAAACCCGTATTGATTTTCTGAAATCAGTTTATGGCTCACGAGAAATTTTACCAACTGTGCATTGACAACCTTTTCAAATACTTTAGATAGACTAGTTAGTAGAGTTATTGGTCTGTAGTTGTTTATGTCTGTCTTGTTACCTGTTTTATGTATAGGAATAACAATACCTTGTTTCAGGTTTGAGGGGAAGTGGCCCTGAGTGATACTAGAGTTTATTAAGTGTTCTAGGGGCAATGCAATTTCCGCTGAATACTGAAATCTTTGAATTTGCCTCATTTCTGATTCATTCTTCATTTTTGATTTCGTGGAGGGGATGCGTTCCAGTATGTTGAATTTTTGTATAAAACGGTTTTTTTTCGATTGCCGATACCAAAACTCCCTAGATTGTATACAAAAACTCTCCTTTCTGTGATGGAACTCTGTTTCTCCCTAGATCTGGGGATTTCTCCCTATAGAGCTTGTGTTACCCGTCTGCAGAAGGCGGTGGGAGTAGGTACCTACCTGGCTATAGTGCTGTTTGGAGTCTGCAGTACCTACCTACACGCTGTATAAACACGTAGGGCAATTAACGTGTCGACAGCGAAAAGCATTTTGATTCATTGCAGACGATTTACGAGGGAATTATTTAACATTTCGGAATTCGCGCACGCCCCTGTCTAGTGTTTTAAATAATTCACTCCTCGTTAAGCGAAACACTGGCTACGTATTTATACAAATATTTTTAACATGATAGATATACTAACTGTGTGGGAATAGTCCTTCTTTACCCCCCATCTGCCCACACACTGGTTAGCATTAACACTAAGCACAACTTTATAAAAGCTTTACGGGATTTCAGCACCTCGGATAGATTTTTCTTATTATTAATTTCACTATTTTATATTTTCAATAATGAGATAAGCACATTTTAAATGTGCATTTTATTAAGAACAAAAATAAGACGAGAAGCACTTTTCATATATTGTTTTTATTAAAATCTTGGGGAAAGATGGATACAACGTTTTCAAATTTGTTTTCAGACTTCAGAAATGAAAATACTAGCGAAATTGAAAAACGCATTTTTAGTACCTAATATAATAAAAATAAGACACTGGAAAACTTAACGAATAAACATTTAAAATATTTAAGTTCGATAAATTTATAGGTTATAGGTGCATTTGATGTTCCTTTCTTGATAAAAACAATAAGGAGGCGTAAACAAAACAAAATTTCTATAGTGATTTGTTTTTGGGGTATTATGCCTTGTTGCGCTACTTCCTTCTTTAGCCAACGTTTTGGACAGCATTGCAGTGTCCATCATCAGGGCAGATGTGTAATCATATAAAACAAACTTCCGTTTCTTAGTGACATTTTGCAAGGACATCAGTTCCAGTGGTCAGAGGTATGTACAATATGTACATATGCACAAATATACACAATCCTAAGAAATATCGCAATAAACGTGTGTAACATCAATTAAATGAGCTCGTATTGAATACACCATCGACGTGTTAGGCCACTTACTTATGTATAAAAGCTTAAGCAGATCTGGTTAACGCGGTCCGAGCGCGGTCAGCGACGGGAATGGTCAATGACCAGTGATCAGGTAAGGTTAGGTTAGGCGGGTGAAGGCATTATGCTATGGGAGGTGTAGGCACCGGGCATCTCCGCGGGATAATGCAGGCATTGTGTGCGTGTGTTGGGCCGGTGGAGTCCGCGCATTCAGCGCCCGACGCTTCCATACAAAACCCCTAAATCTCGGTGCGCAACAGGCGGATTTCAAAGACTCTCATACTGTGGGGAACAGGTTTTACATAATTTTTTTTTTTTTAATATGAATACCACGCTAGCTAGTGGGAACATGGCATCCCCATATCGAAGTATGTTGTGATGAGGTTACAACAGAACTAACAAGTTAACAACTCGTCTAGAAGGGATATTCCGAAAATAATGGCAGAACTAAAATAGGAATCAGTATGCCACGCTTCCAGGAGAGTAGATTGTGCAAAGACAGGGAAAACTGGAGACCAGAAGAAAAAATACTGCAGAAAGCATGGAGTGACGATTTAAAAACGTACGGATGCACGCTAAAATCGCATGTTTGGCCTTGAAAAAAAAGGTGCATTGAATAGCTTGAAGAAGAAAGCCGAGAAGGAGCGAAGATTGAAAAGATGCGGAGAGCTAAACTTAATGGTATGTCCTAACCAAAAATGAGTGAGAGGCATAACGAAGACTATATACATAATGAGACTCGTCCGGGAGTTGATATTTCCCATATTTCTACCTTAGAGCAAGCGAAATGAAACGAATAAACGCCCTCGAAATGTGGTGCTGGAGAAAAATGCCCAGGATTCTATTTTAGGAAGGAATGCTAGGCATCCACAATAGGCTATCAACTGACTGAGATACTTTCGACACGTTGCTCGCCAAACTTAGGACTCCAACCCGGAGAAACTCGTGGGCACCGGTAAAGTGGAAGACGAAAGAAGCAGAGGAAAGTCACCGATGTGCTGGAGTGACCAAGTATCACTGGCGTCCGGTGAAAATAGTAAACATTGGGAAAACAGAAGAAGTGCATTATACAGAAATATATATATATATATATTTTTTTTTTAAAGAAAGACAAACATTCCCGGGTTACGAATAACCTGACAATATTTGAAAATCTCCTACTACCACCACAGTAAGCTGAAAATGTTGCTTGTGTTGTGATGGAGGACTTAGCCAGCCGAGGAATTGAACACACTACGCCCGAGTGGGACCCAAGCGCGATGTCAACTCGGTCACCTGCTATACAAGAAGTCTAGAGGGGTGGGAATTCATTAAAATTATAAAATTCCGTGACTCTATTCTTTATGTGGGTTAATTTGAGGTGTTATCCCACAGGCAGTAGAAACGGTGACTAGACAATTTTCACACTGAATCTGTGCTCAGATTAGATCGGATGTGTAGACTTATATCCTCAATTGTAAGCTCTCAGAAAGAGATCTTACAGCAGAGTTCTCAGCGGCTGGATTACATCACATAAAGCAAGCTTTTTCAAATATCATAACTACAAACGGGGTATGTTTGAGAGCCAGTGAGCCTCGTTTAGTTTGTCCCTTCGGCCTTTGTGGGGCTAGGCTTTGTCCCCGAGGTTTGTATGGAATTCCAGTGCGGAGGTGGCGTAGTTGTCGGCTTATATTTTCCCTTAGTTCGTGTTGTCCCTTTTAAGGAGGAAATTCTGTACAGGGGACAAAAGGCTTCCCAGGGCTTTACTGCCTTTTCACACTGCATTTTAAGCATGTAAACGTGTGCATTTTGTACATTCAGCTGCCACAACCACATTAACATCAATAACAAAAACAAAAATAATCATAAAAGATCGGATTAAAAAATTGGTAGGTAGGTACCACAATTTTTTTCGGGTGCCAAATTTTTTTTTGTTCTGGCACTCGAATATGTGATGGAGCGGTAGTTCCTGACTCAATATAACGACTGGATAATTTTATGGGTAACTTAAAAGCCCGACAAACGTTAATGATTAACGCGCGCTGCTCAGAAGGCCTTTATGAGGAAATATTATTTCATAAATGGCCAGCGTCCAAGTGTTTCGTTTTATAAGATGCAATGTGCGATGTAAAGGTACGTGCAAGGCATCACCTGGAGAAGTCGGAAATTAAATAAAGGATTCAAAAGTAAACCGATAAATGACATTATATGAGTATCAAAAAAATGATCATGTCATTCAAAGGATATGTTGGGATCACGAGATTTTTTCAGCCATAAGGACTATAAGGAGGAAAGGAATTATTTCTGAAATTGATTTCAAAATGTCACCTACCTGTGTAATTTATTGTTCGTCGACAACGAATACATTTCCAAATACGCATGGGCATTATAGGATGGGGTGGTGCGCTTGATGCATTTATTAAGCCTTTAAAAATAACTTAAAAGTACAGTATTAAAGTTATATTTAAAAGAAAGTCAACATTTCCCACTGATTTATTATACAGGGTTTTCCAATAAGAGGTGTTATTTTGATATTTTTCCCGTAAAAGATCAGTGGTTTTCGTTGCTTGTGTGGCACGTAGCGCCGTCTTGTTGAAAGTAAACGTTGTCCAGATCAATAACATCCAATTCCGGCCATAAAAAATCATTAATCATCTCTCGATAGCGCAATCCATTCACCGTAACTGTTGCTCCAGCCTCATTTTCGAAAAAGTAAGGTCCAATGACTACGCCGGACCATAAACTGCACCAAACAGTCACACGTTGAGGATAGAGAGGCTTTTCAACAATAATTCTTGGGTTTTCCGAGCCCCAGATGCGACAATTTTGCTTGTTGACGAAGCCACCGAGGTGGAAATGGGCTTCATCACTCAAGATGATTTGCATTTGATTCACTCAAGTGAATTTTAATAATTTCAATGCGTTGTTGAAGCGTGTATCGTTCCATTTTTATTAATGGCGTAGTTTCTACTTGTCAAATGTCCAAAAATGACAGCTTCAAAAGTAACATCTACCGAAATAGCGGGCTATTCAAAATAACACCTCTTATTGGAAAACC
Source organism: Hesperophylax magnus (assembly GCA_026573805.1). NCBI lineage: Eukaryota > Metazoa > Arthropoda > Insecta > Trichoptera > Limnephilidae > Hesperophylax > Hesperophylax magnus. The sequence goes on from JAIUSX010000002.1 coordinate 5,195,359, forward strand.
CTGTACAAAGAAACTAAAATATTTAACATTAGCAAAGTATTTTATCCTGCAAACCATGAAATAGATATATATATATATATATTTTTTTTTTTGTTAAAATCAAAAAAAAGGAAAAAAAACAGTTAATAATGTATTTTAAATAAAAATATATTTTATATTCTAGAGCGGAACATGCTCTTAGTATCGCCCTGGTGTAAGACCACCATTCATAATTGAAAAATTGCTTGAAATAGCTATGGCCGTGTTTGGCGACCAGATCAGAATAGCCGGCGGTCCTCTTCCCCATCTCCTTCCCCCCCACTACCTTAAGGCACAGTGTACCCCAATTAGGGATGCCATAGTCTCACTGGCTACAGACGGTTTGAGAGCAGTTGAACTCTTGTGCGGTTTCACATAAAAAAAAAACATTTAGCAAGTTGAATTGAAATGATTGAATTTCAATAAACGTTAAAACGATGCGTTACTCATACAAATAAATAAAAAATAAATCATTCGATATCTGTTTAAGATATTCAATTTGAACTCGATAAAAATAATTTGATCAGTCCATCAGTAAACCGCAAAACTTCGATATGATCGAACATTCAAATAATAACGATCGATGTTTTCGATCAAAATAATAATACATAATTTGTCATCGACCTCAAAAGCAATCTAAAACAAATACTCGTGGAATGGTGAATCTGTAAGATTATCGAAGTAATTTCTTTATTGTATTGTCGGCACAATCGCCGGGATAGCAATCACTTGCTTATTGTGGGTGATCAAATTAAATATTAAAAGCAAGTAAAACAACGTGTAATATAACACTAATATCCTGTAATATTAAAAAATATGTTAATGAAAAAATAAGAAAATACACAGATTTAGGAAATGAGATTAAAAGAATTTGGCATTCTCAGACTATAAAATATTACCATTCGTTTATTACCAAGCGTAATGAGTAAGATCAAGAAAGGGACGCTTAGATGGTTTGGGCATGTAGAGCGAATGAGCGAAGAAAGGAGTGTAAGGAGAATATACGATGCAAATGTGAATGGTAGCAGAAGTCGGGGACGCCCGAGGAAGACATGGCACGACCAAGTGAATCAGATACTTGAGTCGGGCCATGTCAAGAGTCAGAACAATAGAAGAGTATGTATGAGACGATGTATGAATGTGAATGAGGCAAGGAATGTGTGCCAAGACCGAGTTGTTTGGCGGTCCGTCCTCTCTGCCTACCCCTGCGGGGAAACGGCGTGATGGTTAGTTAGATAGTTATTTCGGCTACTGGCATTATACCTAGCTCTCTCATTAAAAATTTAGGCGTATTAGATCTGTCAAAAAAATTATATATAAAAATGCAAAAATCAGTCATTTTAAATACATGTAGGATAACGAAAGATTTTTTAAATATTTATGTTGAGGGATCAGTAGGATTTATAGGCCCTGTTAGGAGTTCTACCGAGCCGAACCCTCTGATATGAAAATATCTGGAGTCGGTGAATTATTTTCCCATTTGATCTCTGGTGAGTTGACGTGTTGTTCTTGTATTTATTTTGCTTATATAATGCACTTGCATACTGTTGATTGACTAGATACTAGATGATCATTTGTGGAAAAGTGTGTGGAAGGGTTTAATTTTTCCTATGGGGAAGATTTAACCCGGACATAATATCGGAAAGATTAATTATACAGCGTAGTTTATTGATAACATCGTACACGGAGAAAAATTACTAATATTAAATATATGTATTGCTAATTTATTAATAATATCTTCAAATTATTCGTAATCCGGTTAAAAACTGGATTGCAGGCACTTAACGAATCTATTGATAGGTTTGATAAATAAACTTTTAGTAAAATACGAATATCGAAACACGTGTTCATAAAAATCCTAATATTTCCGCATTCCATCATTGTATATTATCAAGGCAAATGATATATTGGGAATTTACTAAACGTTTATCAGGAAACGGGCCGTTTTTAATCGGATTACCAATAATTTGTTGAAATTTTTAATAAATTAGCAATACTCGTTTTTCTCCGTGTAACTTCACCTCAAGTCGATATTTTTGATGTGATAGTTTGCGAAGAAGAGTTTCAATTGATTGGTGTTGGGGTTAAAGAGAAATGCTCGGAAGTATTTGACTACTCAAATATGATTACTAAACATAAATAAAGTAATTTTAAGTAACGCGCAATGATGATCATTATTATGACAAGTCCCAACTGCCTGTAGTCAATGAAACAGGCATCCCCAGTGAGGGGAATGTTGTGAGCCTGAAGTAAGTGGAGAAGGGAAGATGATGGGGGAGAGGAAGGTTAGGAAGCATCAGGAAAATTAGATCCGATCACTAAACATAGCTAAAACCATTATACACCGGAACCAAATAAGTTCAATCTATTTATACTTTTGAATTTAGAATGTGAACCTTGTGGTTATGCATTATAAATAAAATTAAATAATATTACTTTGTTTTACCCACTATATTTATATCAAAGCCAACCGGTTTCGAAACAAGCGTTTCTTCCTCAGGGCAAAATACAGGGTTTCCGAGAAGTTATTCGATATGATTGGTCTAGAACATATGATGTTTATTGTTATAATTTTTCACTGTACAACTGTTTGCTTCCTAAATAAAAAGAAATAAATAAAATAAAATAAATAAAAATGATAGTACAAGTAAAAAAGATTAATAACTTTTTTCGAAATTCCAACGTTTTAAGGTAGTTTTTAAGTAAAAAAAGGTGAATTATTTTAAAAGGTGTATGGAAAAAAAATGTAGAATCACCACCCGAAGTTAGCGCACTTTACCCCCCAACACCCTGTATATACCAACTTAATATCACAAAATATTTTGTAATGTTAAGCTAATATATGTATATTCTGCCATGAGGACGGAAAGGTTGTTCTGAAACCGGTTGGCTTTTAAATATACAGAACATGGTGGTTCAAACAAAATAATTTCATTTATTGAAATTAATTTATTTGCCCACGATGGGATTTTAAATCGCCACCTTCGGGTTCAGAACCAATGACTTTACCGCATTACCAGGTAGTTTTAGATATAATTTTAAATTCAACCCAATCAGATTAAAAATATATCTGAACACATACCTAAATTGCAAATTAGATATTCCATTTCTAAACGACGCAAGGCCTGTCTCATTGTAAACCTATATCAGTCCTTATCCAACGTAATTTATCGGTGAAATATCCACAGACTTGTATAGAGTATAGAAACCCGTTGCCCCAAGTCCCATGCTTCAATGGTAGGACTAGGTACCTACCAATACAGCAGACAAGACAGATTTCGGAGAGAGATAGCGATTGCAGGATTCTGCAGGATGCGGGGATGAGTCCGAATAATGGCCCAAAGATCAGGGCACTAAATACCGCAGATAGCGATCGTGACAACTGTGCCCTCAGCCTGCTCTCCGGTCCCATCCTTTCTCCTCGCGAATGCAAATACCCGCTACTGTTCGGCCTGGAATGCTCTTAGTTTTGTGAAAATTCGTAAAATCGTTGAGTGCAGCGCGCATTTGAAAACCAAGTGCAAAATATGGGATCTGGATTGTGATGATGATGAATTATACATCAATTTAGAATAAGTGATTCATTTTAGACCAGGGCACAATACCACAGTTAGCGATCGTGACAACTGTGCCCTCCGTCTGCCCTCTGTTCCCATCCTTTCTCCTCGCGAATGTAAATACCCGCTTCTGTTCTTCCTGGAATGCTCTTAGTTTTGTAAAGATTCGTGAAATCGTTTGAGTGCATCACGCATTTGAAAACCAGGTGCAAATAATGTGAAGTCTTTCGATGAATCAATTTTAAATTTAGAATAGGTTAATCTTGTTCGAAGTGTATCCTTCAATCTCTCTAACATTTTTTATGAGAAATGCAGAATGAGTGAAAGTTCTAGCACAGAATTTAAAAGTTGTTACAATACAGGCAGTGTCAAAACGCAATCCGTAAAAATATAATAAGGAACCCCAGTGAAAAATATTACCTATGGATTAAAACACATTGTAAAAAAGTCGTCATTTATTTGCGATTAAAACCATAAGAGACTAAAACGCCCTGTTGGTCGGTGGGTTGTCCTCTCCCTCACGGGTCGGTCGGCTGCGTTCTAGGACAGGAAATGCAGAATGCGGGAAATTATGCGCGCTGCATGGACTCGGATACTGCTGTACACAAATTATTAAAAAAATATTCTTGTTTTTGTTAATTATTTGTTTTAGATTCTGCGTAGGAATGGCCTTACTGTTAACCGACAAAACAGAGGTACGTATGACGTAACGCGTACCTAGCCTGAATTCATCCGCGTTTTGTCTGTATTATTCAATAGAACTAGCCGCTAGATGGTTGTTGGTTAACCGGCCAACTGGAGACATAATACTGAAAGCGAGATATGCAAATCTGATGTAGATTGTAGACCTCTCCCTAGCAGGCAATAGGGAGACTCGAGTTCCCATTATGACCCTTTGTCTTTACTCTACCTTGCCTTACATTCATATTTGATGTACATATCAGTGATATCACGAGTAAATCCTTGAAAATCATTGGTTTTATACATAGAATATCGAAACCATTTAAAAATACCCAATCCATTATAACCTTGTACCACTCGTTGGTCAGAAGCAAATTGGAATATGGTAGTGTTATCTGGAACCCTCACTACTTGAAATATTCAAAAACTATTGAATCTGTACAAAAATTTTTTCTAAGATTGTTATCGTTTAAACTTGGACTAAGTTCCGTACTGCAGTCTTATGAGGAACGACTCCAATACTTTAACTTTACGACCCTGGATAAAAGAAGACAATTTGCTGACTTTTAAAAGAAGACTTTTGCCGTGTCAGGACCTAAAGCCTGGAATGGACTGCCACATGATTTAAGAATGATCGCAGACTCGACAGAATTTAGGTCTAAACTTAAAACGCACCTTTTCAGACAGTCGTATCCATAATTTCAGAAACCTCCACTTTCACAGTTGACGGCAATTTAAATTTAAATTTAAATTAACAAAATGTTAAAAATACTAAAAATAAAATAAAATAAATAAAAATAATAATTAAAAATAAATGAATAAAAATGATAACAAGTAACAATTTGTAGGCTTTTAAGACAGTTAAAATACATTTAAATTAAAATAAAAACTATAGCAGACTTAAGATCATGCGACGACCAGTGTTTTTTGATATAGTGTCCTCTGCGTGCAGTTCTATCTTTTATAAGCATAAACTTTTTAATATAAGTGTGTTTGTTGGAAGTGACTTGCCAGGTAAGTATGTTTTGGTATCTTTTCTAAATAAAAAATGTAGATCCTAGGAAATAAATTGTACAGCGCCCTTGAGGTGATTTTTCACAAAAACGGCGCTCTACAAATTATCCAATTATTATTATTATTATTATTATTATTAATATGTCTATACAAAATTATTCATGACAAGCTTGAAGCAACTCATTGTGTGAGCAATATTCTTATTAAAGTTCCTAATAGACGTAATCTAAGGAATCACAATATATTCCATCTAGAATTATTTAAGAAAAATATTGCATACTTCAATCCATTATCTAGAACATGTCGTCTGTACGATTCTATTGAGTGTAATAATAATAATAATACTTGGATGCAGTGGCGGCTCGTGACTTTTGGGTGTACTAGAGTGCTAATATTATAAAAAATGGCATTTTTGATGTTGTTATAGCTGAAAACGATTTTTTTAAATTAATTTTTTTTTTAAATCGATTTTTTGTATGAAGATTTTCAGGAAATTTCAGTATAGCCGTGCACTGCACGGAATTCCTGAAAGTCTTCATACAAAAAATCAATTTTTCGAAAAAAAAAATCATTTTCAGCTACAACAACATCAATTAAGCCATTTTTGTAATATTAGCACTCTAGTAACCCAAATGCCAGGAGCCGCCACTGCTTGGATGACTTGTATAGCGCCGTTTTTGTGCAAAAACACCTCAAGGGCGCTGTACTACATAGATATATATGCAAATAGTATCACTTATTTTAAAAAGCAAATTAGCAATAGATTGTGAATGTTTGTTTGTTTTTTTTTTTTTATTTACTCTATTTGTTTTCTGTTTTATTTTTGTTTCTTTTGTTTTTTGGATCATATATTTATCTGTATGTTTTGTTTTTGATATCTCTTTTTTTGCCTTTGCTCACGTTTTGCTGTTTATATATTTGTTTGTTAATACATAGTGTATAATGACACTTAATCTGTGCATGATGTGAACATTTTTAAGTGGACTGTTGACATATACGTTTTTTTTTGCAGCGCTTATCTAATGATTTTTTTTTCATGTTAATAGTCTGTAAATGTTCCTAAACAATAAATAAATAAATAAATAAAATAAATATCTACCTTTTTCACATTATTGTTAAGAAATGCTAAACTACTGACGGTTGGGATGTTTCATCACATTCGTTTGATGTCCGTTCATTAAATGGTCCACGTTACGCCGATTCTCGGTCCATTTCACTTTCGATTATTTTTTTTAAATTTTGTACCACAAATTAATCATGCTTTTACAGTACAAAATTTATTATTTTAATATTTGGGAAGATATGCAGCATACAAAAATCTCTAAAGATTATTTAAATACTAATTAAATAATTTCAATCAATGGCACCATTCCTCTTGTAATACTATGCCGTGTTAACTATCCCGCAAACAAGTGGGGGAGTAGGGAGTACCCAAAATTATTATCCTCCTTTTATTAGCTTCAATACTTGACATATCATTTTAGTATTTCATTTTGGTATTGACTGAATAATTGGGATTTCTATAGTTTAAAAGCCCATAAGAAAAATGCGTGGGGTCGTCGGAAGACCCACTTGGTTACAGACGTTTTGTTTGGCATCTTGGCCTGTCAAGAGTTAAAACATCTCTTCTGCATAGGTATCTTGAACAAGTCATGGCGACGTTTACGGCTGTAGTTTTCTGGAACTTACAAGCCACAGCACTCCAAGATGAATGGAATCAGTAGAGTTACGAACTGTATTATGCATTATGATCAGCTGTCAAATGTAAAGCATAACGGTCATGTTGTTATGATTGTCAGCTGAAAATAAAGGCTACAATGAAGCTCTCAGCAGCGGGACTACAGAAAAGTTCTCCTGCCGAACAAGGTAAACAATCCAAAAGTAAACAAGACTCGCTAAGATAAAACATGAATATAGACACGACGATTGATAAGTTGGGAGCGTTTCGCGATCCGCACACCTAACTTCATAATATTTACCGCGAGAGAATGAACATGAACAGTGTGATCACACTTCGCACAATGAGACGCCTGTACGTGTACAATCGATAAGCAACTCAAACAAGCCTGTGATTTAAAGAAGTCGAATAAAGAGGTAGGTATTGGCGACCACCTTTGGCGATATTACCAAAGTTTCCGGTAACGGTTGCCCTTATCTTGAGTCAACAAGATACAGGAACAGTTGTTATCAGTTTCAGTATTGATTGGGCAGTAGGTACCAATACCCATTGCTCAGCACCCAGCACCCAGCACCCAGCACCGGGCCATGTGTGGCCTTAAATCTAAAAATACAGTCGCACATGCTGTTTTGGGTTACAAGGTTCATCCAACACTTTTTTTTATTTAATTTAAGGTTTCAAGGTTCACGCTACATGGCACGAATCTTTATACATCTTTTACATACGTTTGTAGACGCAATAGTAATAAATATATATTTTGTAGGTTAATCAGTAAATTTGACGGTTTTTGGATATAGATTTTTTGTGATTTCGCCTCAAAATTACGTTTTCTTCCGATTTTTAAAAGAACCTTTCAATCTCGAGAAAGGATTTTTCAATTTTCGGGGGCCAATGTCAGATACAAATGAAATAAATACAATGAAATCAGGCTACCAAAGAAGGACAAAGCGAATACCCAGAATAGTATATTTTATAAAGGGATGAAATACTATAACGCGCTGCCGGAAAACCTTAAGTCTGCCCCAATTGAAAAGTTTAAGATGTTGTGTAGGAGCCATATCAAGAAAAAAAAAAAAAACATAGTATATTTAAATGTAATAATTAATTAGTCATTTGTAATCTTAAATGTACAAATTACTAAAATAAAATCAATAAATAAAATAAAAATAAAATAAATACACTTGAACATCGCTTTTCTGAAAAATAAAACTTATTAAAAAGAGAAAATTCTACATAGGCCTCGTGAAATTTGAAAAACTGACTTTTTCCCTTTTAGAAGCAAGCCACAGAAATTAAATCACCTCAAGGGCACCTGTACAAAGTTAGAAAATAACTTTAATCTACTGTTGGATTTAAAAAAAAACGGAGAGGCACATCACATTAACTGAGAAAAGATTTAGGACGGGTTGTTTCGGAGAATTTGAACAATTCATCAAATTTCAACGTTCATTTTCGGGTTCTGTGAAAGTCCTATTCAAGTTCTGTTATTATATCATTGTAGACTAGTTGCTTGACAAAACTGAAATAAAAACAGAACTTGAAAAATCTTTCACAGAACTTGAAAATGAACATTGAAATTTGATGAATTGTTCAAATTCTCCGAAACAACCCGTCCTTTGATTACTCTGTGGTAGAAATACAGAACAACCAAATTTGCACAAAATGCTAACAGATGTAATTTAGGCTAATATATTTGTACAGCGCCCTTGAGGTGATTTTGAAATCATCCAATATACGAAGAACACCACGTATCATTCTTAGGCGAAGCTTAATGCTAAATCACTATTTTGATTAATCTTTATAACGAATTGGTGTACATAAATTACTCAATAAAAGATATACATGTAAACTACTAAAAAAAATTTTTTTTCAATAGAAATGTATGAACGCGTAAAGGAAACAACCTTTAAAAAATACAGTATTGTAGCTAAGATTATCTGTGACAGTTTCACTTGATTAACTTTTTTGCTTTCTTATAAAATTATTTACAAAATAAATAAAAACCAGTTTTGTGCTTGAAATCGAACGTTTCTAGACTCCGTTTGTCAAGTGATTTTAATGTCTATTACCTATAATATAAGGCATACCAAGAATATACACATTTTTGGCTTGTAGCTGCCTCGTAAGTTCGTAAATGTATACGTACCATTAGAAGTAGCACGTCTGGCAATCTTCACACTTTTCAGGAGGTCAAGGATTAGATTTACCCCATTTATTTTTTTTTATTTGATTTAAATGATACTAATGTTCTAAAATACATGAATTCCATGTGTTTATCCGCTGCGTGTAGGTAGGTATAATGTACTCTGTTTGTTTTGTTATACCTGTGTCCATACAATCCGCGTGTACACATTTGTAAACGTATGTGTGGTTTATTGTATGATTATCTCAGTAAGAAAGCAAACTGTGTTCATAGCCCGTTCGCTGCCGTTGTTTTTGAGCACAAGAGCGAATGCTCGACAGTATTAGGTAGGTACCGGCACTAGGCGGTCGGCGGCCCCTTTAATAATCTGCGTACAGAGATTTCGTTGTTTGAATTGTAATTAAAAAGGCACATAATACATTAGTGGAACCGCAAATATACACTGCCGTTCAGAAGTGTTGGATTTGGATGTGTGATTGTGGCTTTAGGCCCCGCTTTCATCTCTACATCAGAGAAATGAGTTGAAGATCGAATCAGAATAAACAAACAGGAGTATTATTGTGAATTGTGGCCGAGAACTAACCATAATATTATAAGAATTATTGTCTAAGATTAAATAGCTGGAAAATGATTCATGATTAGCTTTTGTCCCCATCACCATTTTAGTTCAGATTTACGGCCAAATTTTAGACAGGATTTTTTCTGATAAATGAAAACTGATTATTAATTAATTATGTAGTCTGAGTAGAGCTTTACATTTTGATTTACCAACGTTACAAGCGACAATCTATGCACGAGTTTGCATAATACTGAGATTTTAGAAGGTAGGCACAAATTATAAATATATGTTTATACGAACTCTTTGGCAACCGGACGCAGATAATGTTACCGAATTATTTTTTAATGAATTTTCCTCAATTTTCGTGATTAATCAAACGCCTAAAGTTTTGCTGTGCTTATGAGCACGAACCACGATGTGTATCTTAATTAGAATCTAGCTTACACGGAGAAAGCTCAGTGATATGAAATACTGTTAATTTATTAAAAATCTGGTCAAATTATTCGTTTCCTGTTAAAAATGGGTCTGCAGGCCTATAACGAATAAATTGAAAAAGTTCCTTACAAAGTATCAGTCAAAAGCGAATGTTTTATGAGGAAGGCGGAACACGTGTTCATACAAATACTGATATTTATATTTACATACTGATATTGTCGCATTTCGTCATGAAAAAGATCACGTGTTCTGGATATATTCTGAATAATTAATATTTTATCAGAAAGTTGGCATGCTGTCACTTTTTTAATAGGATCATTTTTCTCCGTGTAGGTGTAAGGTAAAAGCGGTGTTACGCGTTATTTGCTGTTGCTTCGTTCCTTTCCCATTATTCGAGGCTCGGCTCGCTAATGTATTCGCGCCATCACACGAATGAGACGCTCATCCAAAAATAATATAGAACTTTAGGGTGATTATTTATGAAATTAAAACATATAACCCACATTCCTCAAATCTAAGGGTACGTATACATTTGCGAACCGTACCATGAATTACGGGAAAGGAACGAATCAACCACAAGCGACGTTTCGCGCTATTTGCGGTTGCATCGTTTCTTTTCCATAAGTTGATGTTCAGTTCGACAGTTCGGCTGGCAGATTTTAACAATTTTTTGGACACAGGAATTTAACAAAGTGTAAACTGACTGTGACTTCTTGTGACGAACAGACGAAGGCATCAACCTGCTTCTGGGGATATTTTGAAGAATAATCAGAAACTTATTAAATAAATAATTGAAGAGGTGGCATGTTGTGCTTCTAAAGCGATGTTTTAACAGCTGGGTTGTTGCTGATAACAAAAATATCTTTGTTAAATAAAGCATTCCAAGAACAGGGCATTACAATGTATGTAGTTGGGAATTTATACTCAAAGAACAAACACTTTATACTTTGACTTCAAATTCAATTGTGCAATGATGTGATTGATCAGATGTTTGATGTTTGAAACGGAAAACAGTAGCCAGAAATATATCTGTATGAGTAAAGGGGAACAAGACGCGGTTACAATAGCTGTGAAACTACTAGGGAAAATGACTTCAGTTTTGTTTTTTTTCATTCTGGAAGTTTCCTTGGTAATGTTTGCTGTCGCACAGTCGAACAGCCGAACAGCAGTCGAACAGCTTTCAAGCCTTGGAGGCCACGAACGGTAATGATTATGTAGGTAAAATAATGTTTTGTATACAGAATTGGATACAATTTAATCGGGATCTTCTGTATTTAAAGATTAAGTACACTGACTGTAAAAAAGTCGTAATGACATAGGAGCAGTAAAAAGAGAGGAGAGGGTTTGAAGTTTGAAAAGAAAGAGAAGAATACAAAGAAAATCAAACAACATAATATGCGGTTACAATATAAAACCACCTTCTGTAAATTAATACAGTAGGCGTGTAGTATATATCTCATATGTATTTAAAGATTAGTACACAAACTGTAAAAATTCGGTACAATTAAAGGAAAGGAAAGCGCACTTTTATATGACATCAATGTGAGCGGCAAGAAGAGAGGATCCAAAGATTCAAATTTATTATATGCAAATAGGATTCCTCTTTCTGGAACAAAGGAGCCGCTGTTTCTTCCGTCCGACATGTTTGGGCGGGAAACTGTGGCCATCTTGGAAGTTGGAAGCACGAAATGGCGATCACGACAAACATGGCGGTGAGATGAAAAAATAGATAAGCAGGGCAAACGGGGGGAATTGTGCATATTGTGATATTGTTAATGCTTTGTTGGTGCCCGGAACGGCATAGCTTTGTTCGTGGCGAGCTTGGGCGGCTTAAGCTAAGCGAGATTAGATAATGTGGAATAAACAAGCGAGCAGCTACTAGATATTATATATATACAGAGTAATATGGAGACGCGCGTGCCTTTCGATCTGCGCACTGTACAGAATTGTGCCTAGATCCTAGATTAGCTCGCAATTAAACGCGCGAGCTGTTGTGTTCGGTTCGCTTGGAATCTCGGTGGATGGCGGACCTTCTGATTCATGTAGCGATAACTAGGTATGCCCTTTATCTAAAGCACAACAAGCTAGATAGGTCCGTACTTTTTTTTTTTTTTTTTTATAGTGAATACCTCACAAGAGTCCCAACTGCTCCCGTCTGGAGCCAGTGAGACTATGGCATCCCCAATTGGGGGATGTTGTGAGGCTGAAGGTAAGTGGGGAAGGGAAAGAGGAAGGTGGGGAAGTACCTGGCTATTCAGATCTAGTCACTAAACACGGCTAAAGCCATTTGGAGCAACGTTTCAATTCTGAATGGTGGTCTTACACCAGGGCGATACTGGTAGTATCTTCCACTCTGGAACGTGCCGCAAATATACTATATATTATTTTAATTAATTAATTGTGAAATAACACAAATCAATCAAATAAAATTTATTTGCGCACGCCGGGTTCGAACCCGCGACCTTCGGAATGGCAGTCCAATGCGTTACCACTGGACTATGCCGGCCGTCAAACGTTGTACGTTGTTGTTCCTTTGATCGGTCGTTTTCACAACTCGTTCTGCACGCAGTAGCTCAGCTGTAGAATGATTTGTCGGCTTGTCTTTTCTAGATGCTACAATATGTGTCTCTTCGAATGCCAGATAAAAAATGTTAAGAAGACTTTCCACATAGTATCCCTATTCCCAAATCTAATATTTCCTTCAACAGCCTCTCAGGACCTCTCCATCGACCCTGATGGAAACCGCAGGGCATCCTATATAGAATTAAAACAATCCTGAGAAAGGATATCAGTTGGTATATATTTATGAAAACCTCGTAAAGTAGGAAACGTATAAAAAAAAACTAACGATATGATATGAATGTATCACCCCAGCTAACGGCACTCCTGTCCCATTGCATTCACCAGGGGACACGAATTTATTGGGAGTTGGAACGTGTGCTATGAGAATGGATTATAATCAGCCGGTACACATGGGAACCTTGAGCCTAATGGGAATGTAGGATGGGCATAAAGGATGGTCGTTTGTTTTCGTTTCTTGCTGAGAACATATCAAAAACAGTGAACTTACCAGTGAGCTCATCCCCGTCCACATCTCTGAGGACCAGCACAGCCACCGTTTGAGCGGCCGGCAGGCCCCAGGCGGCGATCTGCAGGGGCGAGCCGCCCCTTCCGGCGGAGCCCGTGGCCACTCCTGCGGGGCCGCTGCTAGCTCTGGCCACCACGCGTGCGCGCCACGTGCCGGCCAACACCACCCACCTGTGGACAAACAACACACACATTGTTAAAACATAAATTAATCATGAAAATAGACACGAGACACGTGTGTCTCATCAGACAGCTCCGAGATAAGAGCTTCCGGTGGGTTTGTACTCAAGTCACGACACCCAGAATCAGGTGACTGTATTATGTCAAGATACGAAATATGGTACTCCTCATAAGGGGGTCCTGTGCTGAGGCAGAAGTTATTTAATATCATTTAATTAGATGCGTCTTCTGTTGTTTATAGTTAACTCTTTCTCACATTGACCTCTTTCAGCCATTAGGAAAGTTCATGCACTTTCTTCGATGCATTAGGAAAGATGCATACCATTTGATTTCCTATGGTGATAAATACAAGAGCGGTATATACTTTCAATATCGTCATGGTGAAATACCAACATCAGAAGAGAAACGTTGCTTGAAACGGCTTTAGCCGTGTTTAGTGACTAACAAGTTATATGTATAAATAACCAGGTACCCAACCTTCTTCTTCTCAGCCTCACAAGACGCCCCAATCGAAGATGCCGTAGTCTCAAGTTATATTTCTACTCTTTGTAGTAAAGTCGCAGAGGTGGCTTGGACATGTTATCACAATACCAAAAGACCGACTTGAAGGTAAGATGTCCTTTGGATTGTTGATTTCCACCCTGACCCAAAAATATATAAATACCATAGCTTTAGTCTGAAGTCTGAAGCAGCTAAAATGGCGTGCGGACACTTTTTTGTAAGGACTTCGTTTTTTTCCAAAATGGGTAATGTGTTTATTTATTCATAAAAGTCGTATATTTATATCCAGTGCAGTTTACCCAGGATAGCTACTTATTTTTTTTATGCTTCCGATTTTGTTGTCCGGGTTAAATCTTCCCCATAGGAAAAACTAAACCCTTCCACTCACTTTTCCACAAATGATCAGCTAGTCAATCAACACTATGTAAGTGCATTATATAAGTAAAATAAATACAAAACAATACAAGAACAACAACATGTCAACTCACCAGAGATCAAATGGGAAAAAAAATTCACCGACTCCAGATATTTTCATATCAGAGGGTTCGGCTCGGTAGAACTTCTAACAGGGCCTATAAATCCTACTGATCCCTCAACATAAATATTTAAAAAATCTTTCGTTATCCTACATGTATTCAAAATGACCGACTTTTGCATCTTTATATATAAATTTTTTGATAGATCTAATACGCCTAAATTTTTAATGAGAGAGCTAGGTATAATGCCATTAGCCGAAATAACGAATGGTAATATTTTTATAGTCTGAGAATGCCAAATTCTTTTTATTTCGTTTCCTAAATCTGTGTATTTTCTTATTTTTTCATTAACAGATTTTTGAATGTTACAGGAATTTGGAATAGCGACATCAATGATATAAGTTATTTTTTTAATTTTGTCATGTAAAACTATATCGGGTCTATTATGACTAATCGTTCGGTCTGTTAGTATAGTTTTATCATAATATATTTTATAAAATTCGTTTTCTAAAAATGAATTTGGTTCGTATTCATAATATGGTACTATATTACGGCAGTCAATCAAGTTATGTTTAATTACCAAATTTTGGTTGACTAATTTAATGACTAATCGTTCGGTCTGTTAGTATAGTTTTATCATAATATATTTTATAAAATTCGTTTTCTAAAAATGAATTTGGTTCGTATTCATAATATGGTACTATATTACGGCAGTCAATCAAGTTATGTTTAATTACCAAATTTTGGTGAATTATTTTTAAAACTTGATT
This sequence comes from Hesperophylax magnus, assembly GCA_026573805.1. NCBI lineage: Eukaryota > Metazoa > Arthropoda > Insecta > Trichoptera > Limnephilidae > Hesperophylax > Hesperophylax magnus. The sequence continues at coordinate 5,210,458 of JAIUSX010000002.1, forward strand.
GTGCCTAAATGTATACTCGGACGGTGCTAATATAGAACATCCCGATATAATATGTTCTATAGTTTCCGGAAAAGCCAAACATTTTCTACACAAATCATCAATTTGATTTGTATCTTTGATTATATGCTTTCTATAATTTTTAGTATTAATGACTCTATCCTGAATGGCAAGCATAAATCCTTCTATTTCTGCGCTCAACTCTCCAATACTCAACCATTTGTTTGACGAAAATTTGTCAACATACGTTTGGTTGAGATAATTGAAGTGTTTTGCGTGTAAAATTTTATTTGACCAGGAATCTAATAGTTCCTGGTTGGGATTTATAAAAATGTTGGCATTCTCATCGTATAAATTTAAAGGTGTAATATTTCTATCTGCCTTGCAAATTATTTTGTGCATTTCTGAGCTATGAGCTTTCTTATGGAAAAAAGTTATTAGCATTTCTACCTGATTATGTTTCAAAGAAGTTATTTTGACTATGCCTCTACCTCCTAAATTTCTAGGTAAATTAACTCGTTCTATAGCTGAATTTGGATGATGGCAATTAAATTTTGTTAGCGTAGTTCTAACTAATCTTTCTAAGTTATCTAAATCTGTATTAGACCATTTAATTATGCCAAATGAGTACGTTAATAGAGGTATTGCCCAAGTATTTATTGCTTTTACTAAATTTTTAGCAGATAGATTGCATTTTAAAATTTTCCTGATCCTAGTTTGAAATTTAATCCTAATATCATTTTTAATACTAGTATGGTCTAATCTATTTGATTGTGGGTATCCTAAATACTTATAAACCTCGTCCCTTTTCATACTAGTAATTTGGAAATTTCTAAATATACTCTCGTCCCCATCTACAATTTTGCCTTTCTCTATATGGATCGTTCTACATTTATCTAAACCAAAAGTCATTTTGATATCATCTGAAAAGTTTTTAACTACCTCGATCATTTTCTCTAAATTTTGTTCAGAATTCGAAAATAATTTTATATCATCCATAAATAATAAATGCGAAATTGTACTACTCTCCCTTGTATTACCCTTAACTTTTATTCCAAACTTGCTTCTAATTAACATTTTAGATAGAGGATTCAATGCTAAGCAAAACCAAAGAGGACTCAATGAGTCTCCTTGAAAAATCCCTCTTTTAATTGAAATTCCCGGTATTACTATTTTCTTACCTTTTAAATTGATAAGTAAATTGGTATTCCAAAAGGACATATAATTGTTTTTTTTCTTTCTATTGTCATTAAAAAATACAATATAATGAAGAATTACGAAAATATTCTTGATTTTTTATTGTAGACTAGCAGACGTGTACTCGGCGTTGCTGGGATTATCCTATAGGAGATAGACATATATAATATATCATAGCGGACTTTTCTGTAGGCCTTTTTAATATATACAATTCCGCAGTACATTATTTTGATAAATCTCATGAGCCAGCGTTAGCAATATAGTGCACGAAAAAATATTTTTACGTCTTGATTATAAAACATCGACTTTTCTCTAATTTCTGTAAATATAATATGCATGTATCTTTATTTCTGTAGGCCTTTCCAAAGAAATTCAATAAATAGTAGTAAAAACCCTACCAAAATCCGTTGCATATAGTTTAGAAGAACTAAGGCACAAACAGACAGAGGCGGATAGCGACTTTATTTTATATTATTTAGAGAAGTAAAAATGAGGTTTTTCTCTAAATAAATACAGTATTATGACTTTTGAAAATGAAAAATTATGACATTTGATAAGGAATTTACGACGCGTTTTTTACAATCAAAAAATCAAAATGATGAAACGACAAGCAAGAATATTTTTTTAAATTTATTTCTACTCTTTTTTATATACGGTTTACATAAGTTTTGTTAATTTTAACATAGATTATTTCCTTTCCAAGCGAATAAACTTTATTTTAGTACGTTAGGAGAAATATTTTAAGGTTAAAAATACCATAAAATCGAGGCAAGTGCGGTGAGCCACTAGCAAATTATAGTTAGTCAAGGGATTATTGGTATCCCCAATATCTATTGGGGGCTGGTGGGGACGCCACCGACTGCAGAGTTACCCGTGTCAAGCTGTGCTGCTGGTTTTTCAATGCAGCCCATGATGTTTTGATAAGTCGGTACATTGACCGAGACAGACAGTTGATTGTAAAATGTGACACACACGAGTGACTGGTCGCTGGCAGCTTTGTATATTTGGGTGTTCCACACGGATCTGACAACCAATGCGTTATTTATTTACAAGTGTCGCGGGCGTGTAAACAGTAAACGCACGGTAGGAGATCGCAGCGGCCATTACCGTTCGGGAGGGGTAAACAACGGCTCTGTTGCGGGATATTATTGACTTCCAAAAATAAAACAAGTCAGAAATGTCGGTAAACAGATGGGCGTGCGCCTACACTCGGGGCAAACAGACTTAACGCAACAGAGCTCACGCGGAACTCGAAAAACCTCTCGCGAAGACCTGCCGCTGATAGCTCTGTTGCAATCTCCTCTTTCTCAAAAACGAAGCACGTATCAGAAAAAGAGATTACAACAAAGCCTTTTAGAAAGAGGCAAAAGACAGGGATCCACTTGTCCAAATGTCCAGAATCCTGTGATATTGGGAAATCATCTATATTGACCAAGGTGCATCAAAACCTTCCGTGATCTAGGAGGGTTTGGGTGCATACACAAACGCATCCTCAGAAATGTAGGTTTGTTTCGAGATATTATATAACCTGCTATGTGAAAAACTGTCTTTCTATCCCTGATATTATTAGATACCTACTATGGTTTTTCAATTTAAATCAGCACAATAGTGATGACAAGATTCTCCTGTGAAATAATACAATCAATTATATGGATTTTCACCTACAAAATAAAAGGAAGAAACCTAATGATTATGTGGTCCAGTTGTTCATGCGAGATTCTATAGGTAAACAAAGACTCGTTAATGCCGGAATTTTTGCGGTTAAATATAATAAATCTTACATATCGAAATTAAATATTAATTTATTATTGATAATGAAATTTAATTTAGTGAAATTGGTAAGACAATGTGTCAATTAGATGAGTAAGTCGATAACAATAAGATTTATAGTAGAGAAAGAAATAAAAGCCAGACGATACGATTGGATATTTCGATAGCGATCTCTCTTGTTAGAAAGTTAGTTGAGTTCATCTCTGATAAGTACCTTTTTAGTAACAAGCCTTGCCGAGGTTCTGGCAGTGGCAATACTTGTGTAGCTACCAGAGTTGGAATTAGACTTGGCCAACCGGAGCACTGCACCCGGGCGCAGTATTTAAAGGGCGCAAAAGTTAAAATTGCGTAAAACATTTTTTTTTATTATTAATAATAATAAGAAATTAGTAATTTTATACAGCGACACAAGTGATTAAATCACCTCATGTGCGCTTTACATTGGTTATTATAGGTAGCATTGATTGGCGAATTATTACACGTTGCAATCACAAAATACACCGGCAATTTTTAAACCAGTATTAATATTTTTAATGAACTAATAAGTGGTAACAAAACGGGAGTATTATACCTTTGTCTTCCAAGACATCCACCATAGATTATACCTTTGTCTTCCAAGACATCCACCATAGATTATACCTTTGTCTTCCAAGACATCCACCATAGATTTCATGGTAGCTCGATGTTATGGTATTTTGAACCTTAAAAAATGCTCCTACAATTTATTTATATTCGCTTGTCAAGGAAATAATGTACGTTAACATTATTCTAGCTTGTCGTTTCGTCATTTGCAAATATGTTTATTTTATCTGTGAAAAAGTGCGTCGCGAAATTTCATATCCAATTTTATAATTTTTCATTTAAAAGCCATAGAGAGTAGGTACTGTATTTATTTACAGGAAAACTTATTTTTATTGTAAATAACGCTCATTTAGCTGGAAAATATAATAAATATTTTCGAATGTCATCATTACATTATATTTTTTATAACATTAGAGAGAAAAAAAACATTTCCTTATGAAATTATATAGGATGCTGAAATTTACAAAATTTTCAAAATAAGTAAGTTATTACGAAAATAGTATCAGGCGGTTTAAGACGGGTGATTGGCTCTTTGCCCCCGGCATCCTAAGGATTAAAGGTTTTTGAATTAATTTATATTTTTCCAATTTACCTTATTAGGTAAAAATAAAATAAAAAATATATATTTTAATAAAACCCAGTAAATAAGTATAAACCGTTATTGTATATAAATTGAAGAATATAATGATTTTTTTATATGTGGAATGGTTTGCGATTCTCAAGATTGGACTTATCTTTCTAGTTATCTTTTTTCATCAAGTTAAAAAAGAAAATTACGAAATATCACTTTTTTTCTTCTTTTAGACATTAAATTACTCTATTCGCGAACTGGATTCGCAGAATTCAGCATTCAATATGACATTTCACAATAAAACCCATTCGAATGCAGAATATTTTTCATCCGAAATGCTGAGCTTTAAAATACCAGATGCAATTGCTCTCCTAATTGACTGGTCTGAAACATGTTTGGATTTTCTATAAATAATCATTACTTTACGTTGCCGCCGAATTAAAATCAGTCATCGATTCGGTAATTCAACATAAATAATTGATTATTTAGCAGATTTGAATTGGGAAATGCTAAAGATAACCAACTAACTAACCATCACACCGTTTCCTCGCAGAGTGGACGGACCGCCAAGTAACTTAATCTGGGCACACACTCTCAGTCTCTTGTCTCATACATACTCTTCTATTATTCTGACTCTTGACATGGCCCGACTCAAGAGTCAGTATCTGATTCACTTGATCGTTCCATGTCTTCCTTGGGAGTCCCCGACTTCTGCTACCATTCACAATAAAGATAAGACATTCAATAGGTTTTAATTAATATTTAGTATAATATTTAATTACAATTTTTTTCTTGCAATAATTATTGCAATTACAAATGGAACCCCTAGCAACAAATGAAGAAATTGTGAACCAAAATCCTCTTAGAGGCAAACTGCTGCATCGCCATTTTTAAATCGCAACCGCAACATGCGACGGTCACCAATTAACAACATGTTGTCCATCTCATTGTACTTCCCATTCCTCCAGTTATTAAAAGTGGGCCCATCTGAACATATGTTACACGATGTAAAAGAATTTTTAATAGTTAAATTGATTTAAAAAAATAAATAGAAACAAAGTTCATAAATTGCCAAAATTCTAATTAAACATACTAATTACGGTTGTTCGTGCATGGGTAATGTGAAATATTCCTGCGTAATGTGTAACATTATTCAAGTTCAAAGCTCTTTTAATTGTCAAAATTGGAACTACTTATCAAGAGACAAACGTTAAAGTAGGAAACAAAATAATTCTTTATTATATACGAGTATTTGGTTTTATTTCAATGTTTGACGGATGCTTCTGTATGAATTAATAGTGAGTGGTTTATGATGTCGTAATTTTTCAAGTTCAACATAAAAAGGTAAATTTCTTATTTTGAAAGAATTACAGCTTCACAAATCCTACGTTCTCCGCTAGTATACGAATATGTCCTATTGAAGGTTCTCAAAAGTGGTTTTGATAAAGAAACATAATTCTTTGTGGATGTATTTTAGAGTGGGTGCTCCGTGCGTCAGACCTCACCCAACCCCGGCTCTGGTGGCTGCGGGGTGGCACAAACAAATGTAAGAGGTGCAGCAGTTCGGGGCAAGGGTGACGGACTACTCGAAGGAACACCAGCGCAAACAGAAGTTGTCAACATTAGTACTGCGCTCATGTGTGTATTTACAGATGGTTAGTTGGTTAGTTGGCTCGGCTGCTCCGACGACCCGTTGTTTGACTTGACATGTCGTGAGCTCGTGTTTGGAGAAGGAACCAAAATGAATATTTCGGTGCAATTTGTACCAACAACACTTATTCATGTGTGCTCAGAGAACACTTGTCAAAACTAGTTTTGTGTACTTTTCCGGGAATGCCGTTAAGGTTGCGATCAAATAATAACTATTTACACACGTGCAGTGTGTGGGTTCGAGGTACCCCTGTTTGGAAACAATCATAAAATATTTTATGTGTAAAATGGTTATTTCAAATATCACCAATGAGTTGGTACAAGTTAAAACATAAAGGTAGTAAACTCGATAGTAGATATTTTTGTTGAGTCAATAAAAACCGGTTTTTGGACGAAAGAAACCATAATTTAATAGAACAGTAAAATGGTGCGAGAACGTTTTAAAAGACATAATAATGATAACAAACCAATTTCAAGATTGCCGATGTGAGAAAAGTCCGATTTGTAAATTGTACCTCAATGTAAATTGTGACTTCTCGTTAGCGCCTTATCGCTCGCTGGTTGGACCCGTTAATTGGATCCCGAACCACAGCCTGCTGCTTGCTGCCTGCTCACTGGACTAGTAGGTACTCACCTTGAGGCCTGATGGCATCTGACCACTGACAAGTAAATAAACTGAAGGGGCTTTCATTTCCCCATACTCCGAAGGCGAAATAAAAAATACTGACGCCAAGCTGTGTCTCATATTTTAAAATTATCCGCCAAGTATAATAAAATGCATACAGGGTGTACTAGCATGTTTTTTTTTTCGAAAAAGTAATTTCACAATTTATTCTTTTAAAATGCATAACATATAAAAAAATATATATTAGATTGTTACAAAAATACATAGTGAACGGCATTAAAACAAAATAGTAAAAAAAAAAGTTTTTTAGTATTTCTACATCAATGAAGAGAACTAGCTTTTGAGTTTGATGTAAGAGTAAAAAGTAATATCATTGAGTGTATGATAGTACAGGGAGTGATAACATTTTAATATATAAATATGGTTCAAAATGAATTTACTGCATTTTGTTTATTATGTTACGCATGTTCAGTTTTTTTAAATATAATTAAATTTTTTTCTTGAATAATATCAAATCTGTTATTTTTTTAAATATTTTATCCCTTTGTAAATATAATTGTTGTGTAGATAATAGAGGAATTTGGATATAATATATATATGACTTAATGATGAATTAAGTTTTAATTGCTTCAATGTGTTTTCTTTATTTATTTATGTAACCGATATACTTGAGCCTATTTGGGGTTAGATATGTAGATGTCATTTTATACGTAGGTGTCATTCAAGCACCACCGTACAGACGAGATAGAGCGCGTATCGCGTGATCCGTTACTCCAAATTATGCCCAGGCGGGTACGTGCTAATATACCCTGCATTTATACGTATACTCAAACTCAAGTATATATTATAATAATATGTAATATGGTGCTTTAATTCGAATCAATAATGTTAATCGTCACGTTGTTTGTTGTTATTAGATTAAGGATCAAATATTTTACAATGTACCTACAAACTCAATCAGGCATATATGCCAAACGAATTAAATGAAACGAGAACGCATTGTTCACACGCTTTACCTACCTATTCTTCAGATCTAGATTATGAAAATAAAAGTCGTGGGTGGTGCTCTTTGCTCTCTGAACGCGAGCCATAACATTAGCAATGCAACGAGCTGGAGTGACGGTCGAGACGTACCATCATTATTTACAAGACCGTGGTTATAATTTGATATTTACCAACAAACCAAAACGTCCGCATTCATCAACCAGGATTTAATAAGATGTACGTAAAACTGATAATCTATTTGTTTTCAATGGAATAAAAAACAGATTTAATGAACCCCAGAGGGAAAGCAAATTAATCTCGTGTGTGGTCGATCAGCCGACTTCGAACATTCCAGCATTAAACGGTTTACTTCCAAACATTCAATAACAAGGCTGTGTTTACATTGGAAGTTAATTACGAGTTATAATATAATATTCAGAGAACCGAGAAGCTAAGCTAGCGGTTGTTCGTTGCTGGTTATAAGTTACAATGACAAGGAGTAATTGATAATAACGATTCCAAGGAGTTTTGCGATTAGTCTGAGACTACTTATACTCTACTTATTACAGGTTAAACCTGAGTTGGGATCATTATACGAGCTCAAGTTAAAGTTAACGTAGGGTAATTGAATTTTCTGAGATACAAATGTAAATATAATAGAGAAGGATGTGGGGCGAGACGGGGTAATGAGATATAATAACGTAGCGCCATAATGAATAACGCATTTGCGTATGATGTTCACCATGTCATGATAACAAATCCACTTACTGGTCTTGCAAATATAAGGTGTCGTTAATGCAGTGTATGTATAACATATGCATATAAGAAAAACAACCATAGAAGCTAATGAATATATAATATGTGCTTATAAAAGGACAGTCAACAATATGACTCAGCATATTTCAGTAATTTTACAAGGCATACATCGAAAAGTAAGTCCGGGCATAATGGGGTACTAATTATAGTAATTAACAAAATCAACATTAGTTTAGTTACAGCAAAAATTATGGGTGTATCGTTTTGAATGAGGAAGTATTTTGAAGTACATAGTTATTGCTAGTGAAAAAAATTACACAAATGTTTAGACTGTACAAAACTACCTGTTCAAAATATGAATAAATAAGAATAATCACATATGTACATTCTAGCACCACGTTCGTCAATCAAATGCATTTTACATATAGATTTGTAGTAGTGATCGACGAACCGGTGGATGCAATCTGTTGATATAAATTGATAATAATTTGACTAGTCTATAGTTAGTAATAACATATATTATTGTAGAAATGTATTATATATTTGTACAGCGCCCTTGAGGTGATTTTGCACAAAAACGGCGCTATTGAAATCATCTAAATATTATTATTATTATATGGATTAACCTTTGGTTCCACAGATCAATATTTAGCGTGTCGATACTGTTTGGAGGAGGTGTGAACTGTTTGTTCGGCAGACACGGCGGAGTGCCCGGCTCGAGGCTTGAAGCCGCAGATCGCAGCGGAGAGAGCGGGCACCGGCACCGGCACCGGGCACCGGGGACCTGTTGTACCAGCACCGCAGCATCAGCTCTAACGAGAAACATGTTTATGGCAGCCATAAACAAATAAACAAATGGCCGAGCGCCGCTCCCGCTCTCTCGCGCGCGCCAGAGCGGGCCGGTCGAATGTTGGCAGGTCGTTGATACCGAATACCTGACAGCTCATGTTTATACCTATTAAGGTCAAGCCGCGCGGCCTCTGGGCGTTTGCCTGATCGTCGTGAATAAGTCAGGCCAATTAGTTCGGTGTAATCGGCTATCGGCTGTTTTCACGCTCCTCCCTGCTTCACATATCTTACGCCTAGCGCAGGCGCGACTCCGATGTCTGCAGCTATTTGCAACAAAACCCACGAGACGAATTAATAAAACCTAATAATAATAGGAACTTGGTATTTTTTTAAATACTTCGTCAATCTAATTAGCTATTTATTACAGAGCCATTGGTTTTTGATATACATATCACCTAAAGGACCTTTTATAAAACTTGGAAATGACAAAAACTGTAGTTAAAATTACCCTCAAAATAATTGGCCGCTGTACATAGATTTGTGAAAAAAATTGGCACAGTAAATTGCTCAAATTTACAGAAATGTCGCTAGATTGTGATAAAATACGAAATGGGATAAACTGTCAAAATGAAAAGTAAAAAGACGTAGTAGATCGAAATTTGCACACTTGTGCAAAAATAAATATAAGAAAGGGCAAAGAAACATCGCATAGTCAGCAAATGAAAGAAAAGCTCCCCACTACCTTCGGAATAACACAATACTCAATAAAAAAGAAGATTAATTTAGTTACAACGGTCCAATGAGTTTATATACCTTAATTCTACGGGCTAGCTATGAGTTTTTGCCAACGGTATTAAAAATAACACAAAGACCCGAGACAAAAATGTGATTTTATGACAGACAGGAAACAGCGTCTTATAAATATCGCGGAACATGCTAGTAAAACAAAAAGAGGATCCAATTATTTCGAAGAGAAAAAAATACACAAGTCCATGTGTTTTGTGTTATGAATCTCAGAGGGGTTTTCTGAGAGCAATTTAGAAACACGCATCGCGAAATAATAAATGATGAAGCATTATTGCTGATATTACGGGCAATGGACATCTGTGCGTAGGGAGCTGATTACTTTATATCGCACTTCCTCCCCGGTACATGGAAATTGGACTATTTACATCGCAGACTGATATTGCAATCAATGTTGATGGTGCTACTGGTTTTCAGAACATTGCAATTTCCGCAGTTTCAAGAAATAAAATGATAGGCGAAATCCGGGTCGATAATAAACAGGGTGGGGTAATTTCTTTCTTTCATTTGAAACACAATCTTTGAGAAAGATTGAGACAGTCAAAGGATGAAATCGCGTCATCTGAAATTATATCGTGTCAGAATGTCAGAAGGTATTAAGTCGGAAGACGTTAAATTGAACGTAGCGAATGTTAACGCCACCCTCCTCGGCTCACATGCAATTACATCACTTCTCAGTTTAAACCCGTTGCGCAAAAAGCTTTCGCTACAGAATAAAATAATGTTTTATTGTTCTGGCAGGTATAATACAACACGAGAGTGGAATGTACTCTCTGAAGACCATTGCACAGGTCACAATCGAATCGTTAGTAGAGATGGATATAGCTACAAAGTAGGTATCAAGAATAGCCGATACTTTCCAAATTTCCTCTTCTTTTTGCATCAATATTTTTTAAATTTTAGATGCCAATGTCCCACTAACTCCTGGCAATTAGTTGGGTTATCAGTTATCACATAAATAATAAAATCTGGCTAACTTAATGTTAAAAAGGATTTAGGATGAAATAGATAGATTTTATCGCTTGGACATTTCCAGCGGATCCCATTAAGACGATTTTCAGGCGCTAGGCTTGTCATCAGCCCAATTAGTCAGTTGTAACTCCGCCGGTATGAAAATACTTAATTTACCTTGCCATCGACTCGGCCCACGAGCCACGAGCGGACAGGGTTAGACCTCGCGTCGGGCAATTTTCATTTCAGCGCCTCACTTATCAGAATAATTCAGAATGCAGACGTTTGCTCCGAGGCACAGTGATCAGCGGTTGTGAATCTACTTTGATTTCAGCCAATTCCCTGTAAGTAACCGGTTCAAGTTCGCGTCGGACTGTCGAACCATTCGCGCTGCTACCTTACTTTACCAATTACATGTCATTTTATTAAACGGCTCCAGCCAGCCATTAGCTTTATGACGATCAACGAGAACCAGATGTCGACCATTTACCTAGAAACGGTATAGGACTTTTTTACGTGATTCCCCGAGAGATTTCCTTAACTTCCTGGAGCCAGAGGAAGGAGCCGCATCAACGTTTGCGTGTACGCCATTAGTATGCGGTGATGCTGAAGACTTCGCGGGATAAGTTGTAGGAAATAGGGGAAGAAAAAGGTTAGGAAGTACCACCTACTTGGCTTGGCTAACACCTAGTTAAAGTTATTTCGAGGAACGGTCCATTCTGAATGTTAGTTGCTGTGATGTTGGATTATCTTTGGAACGAGGTGTAAATATACACACACTGAACTAATGGGTTTCAAATCTGCGATTTCTGGATTCAGAATCAAGGATCGTACCACTCTACAACGGAAGGTCGTTGAACGGGCGTTAACTTGAATTCCGTGCACAACGAAGACAATCTAATTCATACGATTTGGAACTGAAATCAAGTTACTTTTGAATTCGGTTCAGTGAATTCCCTAATTAAGTATTACAAACTCACATTATAAAGCTTTTTTAAAGATTTTACTTATTTACGAAAAGTACAGTCTTGCCGCCCTCCCCTTTTCCGTAAGACACGTTGTTTATGAGAAAGAAGTAGAGTCTACAACGGATATACGTCGGGAAGACTTTTGTTAAAGCAGAAAGAATCAGTAAAAATAAAAATGCTGTCAGCAGATCGTAAAGTGTTAGTTTCGCCACAAGAAAGATACATAACTGTCATGCTTTTCGCAATGGCTTCGAATCTCGCTACGATCAGCGAATAAAATCAGCGAGTTATGTCCGTGCGAGTTTAGTATTGCCAGGTATATTACATCGCGATGGGCACTTCGGACTAAAGGGCTATCGGACCAAAGTGCGACTTGCCGAGCCAACTTATTTGCTGGTCCTCAGTGTTGATTGCGCACTCGTTATTCAGACTTTAACACGCTGCAAATTATTAATCATCGCTGATTATAATCGATGGAATGTGTGAAGAAACGCTTTTAAAATTACCAATTTAATAATAATCATAATTTAGTCAGATTTCAAAAACATTCTTTCTGAATTACGGAATATTAGCTGTCCTTCCAAAGTCGTAGTGAAAATAACATTTGCAAGACATCTGTAAATATTTAAATGTTTTTCATAAAGCCTCGTAAAATCTAAGGTTGTGGTGTTTCATAGATATTCAAATGGAGCTATCGTCAAATAACAATGTCAGCCAATCAGCGCCATTTAGTTGATTTTTGTAATTTGAAAAGTTAATCGCCAATTCTAGGGACGTTTCAGCTTTTGAACTAATTGAGATATAATTAAGCACAACTGTGAAGTTGTTGTTGTGCTTGCCAGACGATTACAATATAAGATAAAGCTCAATCTTAGAAACAAGGCTAAGAAGCTTCCTGCCGTAAAATACAGGCCTACCAAAATTCTGCTAATAAGAGTGGCATTTTATCACGAAGCTCCTGTTGTTTGGATGAACATAAATAGACAGAACATATTTATATTCAATCTCAAAACAATTCCGAGCGTGCAAAATCGGCCATCCGGACATATGGGCAATGGCGGAGCACTCAATTGAAACTGGACAACTTCGAATTTGTACCTGAAGTCCTGGGAAGACCCAAAACACATCAAGCACGCCTAATAATGGATACAATTTAAATCCACAAAAAAACTATTCATACTAATAAAAACGACGGGGCTAAGCTTAATAATTATTGGTATCCGGTACTTGACTGCTACACCAAAACTAAACGCCGAAAACCACGTTATTTCAACTAATTATTACACTGAAATACCGGCCCTAAGTGAATAAACGGGCGCAACACAGTATCTCTTCTATATATGTATATAAACACACACTTCACGATATTCACATCTGCCCTGATTATGAACATTGTAACGCTGTCCAAAACATTGGCTAAATAAGGAGGAAGCGCAACACGGCATAATAACCCAAAAATTAACAACTTTAACATATATAAACATGTTGTGTGTATAGCCGAAATATCCAATCATCTTCGAGGTAAGTATGAACCACGGTACTGGTAGATTATGTACCCACCGTATTTAGTTAACAGAGTGGACTGGAGGGACCCACCGACCGGAAAGCCGGCCGGGCCCGTAACGAGCCTCGGAGGAGATAATTGCCGATCGGGGAAGATAAATAAATAATTTAGGATGATGATAGGGCGGACCTCTCTCGGATGGGATGCTGTGAGGGGAGGGGGGGGGGGGGGGGGAGGGCGAGAGGAATGCGATGGTAGATGAGCACACCTCTCGGAGGTGGAGGCTCTCTAACTGTGGGACGATATTGCAATATTTTTTTGTTCATTATGTATTCTCCTATCCCTCCACAATACCTTTATCTTCACAATATTACCCCAATTGGAGATGCCATGGTCTCGCTGCTCCAGATAAATCTTAGACATATTGTATGTATGTATCACAAATTTAATATGAAAAGCTCTCATCGGTGAGGTCGATGTACCCAAAAAGCTCTAGGTATTGAGGAATATGCACAGTGCATTATGTTAAAAATATCTATGAGTTCTGACGTCGCGAAATTTGCACAGTGTTGTCTGTCTGCAAATTTACATATATTTTCAGCTGGCATTTCCATCATGAGCCCCATATGTAAAGATTTGAAAATGCCATATGGTTTGTTCTATTATTTTCAACCCAAATATAGTTACTATAATAAACGATATACGTGCTATTCGATAGATGGATGTGAGAAACATTATAAAAGCTCAGAAAAAAATATATAAGTTAGAATCATCGAATTGCTTTACATCACAAAAAACGAAAAATTAACCCGCATTGTTATATTTTATATTATTTAGATAGGCAATTTATTCTGACAACTCCACCCCCTTTCGGCCGAACAAATACGGCCGCATACCGGGGGCGATAAATCAAACGGGTCCGAGGTCTGCCCGACCGACCCGGCGGCCGAGAGGTTAATGGTTTAAGGGTCCAGAGACTATGGACCAGGCAGGCAGGTAGGAGATGCGCGGTACCGGAGGAACCCTATACCTAGGTAGATACTTGGACACTTATCACCCGATCAGAATCGATCACGATTGAAACTGGCCGAATTGCTATGCCTGTGTGATGTTTGTGTGAAAAACAACCCTGTGGAAAAATCATCGAAGGTTTTTATTGAAGACTTTTTTCAAAATTATTATTGAAATAAATAAAAAAAAATTTCTTCTTGCACAGTACAAAGCGCTGAAGCCTTGAGATTTGATTTAATTTCGTGGTAACTTTTGCAACTATACTGTAGCAGCTAAATCTTTTCCGTCTATTATTTCTTAGACAACCAATTTCTGTCAAAAATAAAACAAGGTTGAAGATTGCAAAATGCCAAACCTACTGTTTGTTCCAGTTTTTCATGTGTTAATAAGAACAAAAATAAGACAAGGTGGAAGATTGCAAGATGCCAAGCCTACTGTTTGTTCCAGTTTTTCATGTGTTAATAAGAACAAAAATAAGACAAGGTGGAAGATTGCAAGATGTCAAACGTACTTTTTTTTCCAGTTTTGCAAGTGTTAATAAGAACAAAAATAAGACAAGGTGGAAGATTGCAAGATGTCAAACGTACTTTTTGTTCCAGTTTTGCAAGTGTTAATAAGAACAAAAATAAGACAAGGTGGAAGATTGCAAGATGTCAAACGTACTTTTTGTTCCAGTTTTGCAAGTGTTAATAAGAACAAAAATAAGACAAGGTGGAAGATTGCAAGATGTCAAACGTACTTTTTGTTCCAGTTTTGCAAGTGTTAATAAGAACAAAAATAAGACAAGGTGGAAGATTGCAAGATGTCAAACGTACTTTTTGTTCCAGTTTTGCAAGTGTTAATAAGAACAAAAATAAGACAAGGTGGAAGATTGCAAGATGTCAAACGTACTTTTTGTTCCAGTTTTGCAAGTGTTAATAAGAACAAAAATAAGACAAGGTGGAAGATTGCAAGATGTCAAACGTACTTTTTGTTCCAGTTTTGCAAGTGTTAATAAGAACAAAAATAAGACAAGGTGGAAGATTCCAAGATGTCAAACGTACTTTTTGTTCCAGTTTTGCAAGTGTTAATAAGAACAAAAATAAGACAAGGTGGAAGATTGCAAGATGTCAAACGTACTTTTTGTTCCAGTTTTGCAAGTGTTAATAAGAACAAAAATAAGACAAGGTGGAAGATTGCAAGATGTCAAACGTACTTTTTTTTCCAGTTTTGCAAGTGTTAATAAGAACAAAAATAAGACAAGGTGGAAGATTGCAAGATGTCAAACGTACTTTTTGTTCCAGTTTTGCAAGTGTTAATAAGAACAAAAATAAGACAAGGTGGAAGATTGCAAGATGTCAAACGTACTTTTTGTTCCAGTTTTGCAAGTGTTAATAAGAACAAAAATAAGACAAGGTGGAAGATTGCAAGATGTCAAACGTACTTTTTGTTCCAGTTTTGCAAGTGTTAATAAGAACAAAAATAAGACAAGGTGGAAGATTGCAAGATGTCAAACGTACTTTTTTTTCCAGTTTTGCAAGTGTTAATAAGAACAAAAATAAGACAAGGTGGAAGATTGCAAGATGTCAAACGTACTTTTTGTTCCAGTTTTGCAAGTGTTAATAAGAACAAAAATAAGACAAGGTGGAAGATTGCAAGATGTCAAACGTACTTTTTGTTCCAGTTTTGCAAGTGTTAATAAGAACAAAAATAAGACAAGGTGGAAGATTGCAAGATGTCAAACGTACTTTTTGTTCCAGTTTTGCAAGTGTTAATAAGAACAAAAATAAGACAAGGTGGAAGATTGCAAAGATGTCAAACGTACTTTTTGTTCCAGTTTTTCAAGTGTTAATAGAAACAAAAACTAAAAAAAGAGTGTTGATAATCGGGCGAAACCTGCTGGTGAAACTAATTCTTTACTTTACAGTAGATATATATTTTCTAAAGCAGCAAAAACGGACCAACGGAGAGCTCTGGCGTCATGAAATTTGTACAGCAAATTTTGTCTGGAACTTCTAGTACATCACAAGATATTTTCATGCAGTACACAGAGAAAAATGAGTATGGCTGATTTATTAAAATCCTGTTAAAAACGTGATAGCATTCCATTTCCTAACAAACTATTAGTTGTTTCATAATATATCGGAATACGTGTTCAAGCAGCTGCATTTATCTTGTTATTGAAAATGCGAAAAAATCTGAATTTTTTATGTACATGTGTTCCGACATCCTTATAACTCATTTGAGTTTTACTGATACTTTCTTAGGAAAATTGTCAATTCTTTCGTTAAAGACCTGCAGTCCCGTTTTTAACAGGATTACGAATAATAACTATTTCGAAAAGGGGAGTGTTGAAATGAGAAGTAATAAAGTTAGTAAATTAATTATAAATCTATAAGACATTCTTGTTTTGGAATAACTCAATATCAAAGCTAGTTGCAAAATGCGATGACTATCTGTGTAGTAAATAATGTAAAAATCAAAGCGAAATTTAGGACGGGTTGTTTCGGAGAATCTGAACAATTCATCAAATTTCAACGTTCATTTTCAAGTTCTGTGAAAGATTTTTTCAAGTTCTGTTTTTATTTCAGTTTTGTCAAGCAACTAGCCTACAATGATATAAAAAACAGAACTTGAATAAGTCTTTCACAGAACCCGAAAATGAACGTTGAAATTTGATGAATTGTTCAAATTCTCCGAAACAACCCGTCCTAAGATTCTTTTTATCTTAGCCGAAGTATTTAACTACTTCGTTGCTAATTAAAAGCTAAATGGAAGCTTTGAATAATTATTACACTGCGCAGTTTCGTTTGAGGTTGATTAATGATCTTAAGCATGGTTAAAGACAAGCCGCTGATAGCTCCGTTGTAACTTCTCCCTCTTTCTCATAATTGAAGCGTGTAACAAAGAGAGAGGTTAAAATGGAACTTTCTGCGGCAATGCTGTACCAGGATACGATACGCCATGGATAAATAATGAGAATTGATATGGTTGATGTAATACTTATGCATATAGAAAGTCAAACTATGGAATCTTAGCCTTTACTGGCATGTAAAACGTAGTGCCCTGGAGACGGATTCCTGTCCTTATCCTTCTCTAGGGACATATCCTTAGTATACCTATCCCCCTCATTTTGGCTTTGCAACAGAATGGAGCGAGTGAGATTGTCGCGTTAGTAATAAGAAAGATCGTTGTAGACATATACCTACTATATGTATATTTATACAGCGTTGTTCAGGTGATTTTGCACAAAACGGCGCTATACAAATCATTTCTTACTTTTGATTTCCTTTAATTTTCAAAATTAGAACTGATTTTGAGAAAGATTCAGACAAGCCATAAAGTAGGTACCAAAATGTATTAATTAATTAATTAAGAAATTTTCTTTGAAATGTGTATTTCTTTGGTTTAGATTTTGATTTTTCAAGTTTGGGGAAAACTTTTTTTTTTATTAATTCTTTCAGCTTCACAAATCCTACAATTTTAGCCCTAGTGAAACAAACAATTATGTAAACAAGCACAGTAGAAACATTGCATTATTCGTATTTGACGTACGAAAGATTCAATGACTGAATCGAACTAACATACCGAATAAACAAAATAATTTATAGGAATGTATTGAATATAATAGCTTTTTTGAATTATTACGAATAATAATATTACGCCGTAATAGTACGCCTAGCAAATAATTCGCCGACGGCAATACACACCTGAACTTCCGAACATTCGGACTTTCGAGCATCTCATATTACAGTGATGGTATGTCTAGGGAAATTTCCCTAGAGCTAGGGAAAAAACTTTTTAGGGAAAAGCACAAAATATAGTGAAATTTTAGTTTTCTAGTTAAAATTCTGAAGCCAAACTTTCAAGGGGAATTCTGAAAACTTGGAAATTTACCTTATACAAACACATTTTGAAATAAGGAAAATTTTGATCTGAAATGTAGGGAAAAAAAAAATTGGGCATACACACACGGATCGCCTCGTGAAGGACAGAGGACAGCGGACAGATGGACCGAGCCGATCTGTCCGTCGCAGAAATAATCGGGCAGATCTGTGTGTGAATTCTGCACATTACCCAATCAACCGATTGTGGTTGTTGCAGTGTAATGCAATTATTTGTCGATTATTTTTGTAACGAAATTTAAATAGACTTATATTATTATACCTTTGCTTTCGTTCGTCAGTACTGATTTCGCAACATTATTAACAGAAATAGTACCAATGTGACTCAGCCAAGTGCAACGGTCCTGCGTAATATCACCAATAATTGAAGTGACAGTGAAGAATGTAAGATATCTCATATGCAGAAATGTATGTATTTCATCTAGGTACCTTTAATTACACTGATTTATAATTATAAACTTTTAAGGCTTACTTTTCTTTAATATTTATTGTATCTAGAATGAATGTAACTTTTATGTAGGTATTAACATTTTAGGTACCTACCTTACTGTTATAATACGATGAAAAACTATATAAATAAAAGGAGGGAGATGCACAATACGATCCTGAGAGGTCGATACAGTCACGCCAAATCTTGCTGTTTTATTTTCGATTGTAAGTACTTTGAGTCTGTTTAAGAGTCACCACGACGTGTTCAAGATACCACACGGCAGAACAGATGTTCTAGCACAGCACATTAACATTACTAAAGGAATCGTGCGATTTAATGAAATTTCTAAAACAGCAGATATACTCAAATGATGACCAAAAATTTTTGTACATATATTACATTTCTCAAAATTTTAAGGATGAATAAGAAATCTTGTACTGTAAATGGATAATCAATCTGACCTTAGTAACTAATTAACCATCACGCCGTTTCTCCGCAGGGGTAGGCAGAGAGGACGGATCGCTATACAACTTCTTGGCACACTCTCCTTGCCTCATACATACTCTTCTAATATTCTGACTCTTGACATGGCCTGAATTGACTGATTCACTCGATCGTGTCATGTCCCTGATCGTCCCCGACTTCTCCTACCATTCACATCTGCTTCACATATTCTCCTTGCACCCCTTTCTCCGTTCATTCGCTCTACATGCCCAAATCGTCTAAGCTTCCGTTTCTTAATCTTACTCGTTATGCGTACATCACAACCTTGCGTTCTTTGAGGATCTCCACATTGCTCACACGATCATACATGGTTTTATCACTAATAATAATACGTACCAAAAAATATTATTTGGGTACCTACTTAAATTGGTTGTAACTTGTAATAGAATTACAATGCTTTCCTCACGAGATGAGACTATTTGGGTGGTATAAAGAGTGTCAGATGACAAAAACGAGATATTCTGTATAATTATGTACACATTTCGAGTTCCTGTCAAAAAGGAGAAACAAACCACGAAACCTTAGAAGGGGCATTCCTAACTGTCATGCGATCACTAAAGCCTTGCAGTATTCAAAAGTAATATTCGAATAGACATCATGAAACATTAAAATGTGTGTGTACGTGATTATGACAACGAGTCGATGTCGGGAAGAGGTTTAATTTGTTAATTTCAAAAGTGAAATTCAAATATATGCATTTTTCAGCACGTTTCAAACTTATTTTTGGCAGAATAAATAACTAGTTAAAACGAAAGAATTCGAATATACGTATATTTTTAATGTAAGTGGTTATATATTAAAAAAAAAATTATAAAACTCATTTCGGGAAAGACAACTTACACAATAAAAATGAAATTATTTTTACATAGGAATACGAATTTAAAAGAGAGTTTAATGAAGAGTGCACATAGATTTCAAAACAGACTAGACATATTTAACATTGTTAATTGAAAAATATTTTACAAATACATTGAGAAAGAAAATAATAAGTTTACTTCAATCACTACTCAGCTGTTGTATCTTTTTCGCTCAAAACCATAAGGATGCTGTTTCTCAGTGACAGTTTTCAGGGATATCACTGTCAGAAGTGTATTCATAATATATAACAATATTTGGATGATTTGTATAGCGCTGTTTTGTGCAAAATCATCTCAAGGGCGCTGTACAAATAAATAATACATTTCTACAAATGTACATCCGTCACTTGAGATTAACACTGTTTATTGTATATTAGAGAAATTTAGATATGGTTCGCACACACCGGACATAATTGGACTTATAAGCACAAATACACATAATTCTAATAATGTGTTGTCCACATTAAGAGGAAGCTACAAGCCAAAAATGTGTATATTCTCGGTATACCTTATATCGTAGGTAATAGGCATTAAAATAGCTTGAAAAACGGAGTCTAGAAACGTTCGATTTCAAGAAAAAAACTGGTTTTTATTTATTTTGTAAATAATTTTATAAGAAAGCAAAAAAGTTAATCAAGTGAAACTGTCACAGATAATCTTAGCTATAATACTGTATTTATTTAAAGTTGTTTCCTTTATGCGTTCATACATTTCTATTGAAAAAATATTTTTTTTAGTAGTTTGCATTTATATTTTTTTATTGAGTAATTTATTTTTTTAATTGTATTCTACCCAAACGAAGCGATAGGAAAACCTTCAATTTATCTAAAGCATATTTTTTGCTATTCATAATATACACCAATTCGTTATAAAGATTAATCAAAATAGTGATTTGGCATTAAGCTTCGCCTTAACTCGATTACTGCAACGGCATTTATGCCAGCCTTCCAAAATATCAAATTGACAAACTTCAATCAGTGTTTAATGCAGCAGCACGGCTCATAACCGGGGTTTCAAAATATTTGCACATTTCAGAACACCTTCGTAACCTTCACTGGCTCAAGTGCCCTGAAAGAATCCAGTACAAACTGTGCTGGATGGTGTTTAAATCCATCAATGAAATGGCCCCACCCTACATCTCTGAACTATGCTTCCCGGAAAACACTGGTCTGAGGCAGTCAACGCTTAGATCAGCAACATCAGCAGCTGTAGGCAGACTGATAGAACCTATGCGCAAGCCAAATACTAAGTTTGGTGATCGCGCTTTCGGAGTATCTGGGCCGAAGGCTTGGAATAAACTCCCTCCGGAACTAAGATCCATAACAAGTCCAACAGAATTCAGGTCTAAATTAAAAACTTACCTTTTTAAGCTGTCGTATCCTTAAATTAAATATACCAATCCTAAGAGAAAGTCCAGTTATATTCAATTTTTCAATTAAGTCCTAAATCCTGTATCTAAATTTCGCCAATAAACAATTAGATAATGTTAATTAAGTGTTAATCTCAAGTGACCTATCAGGTAAGTATTGAACTGTATATTTTCTCCATAAATAGTTAAGTAATAACATAGACCACTGTACAAATGTATTATAAGTTTGTACAGCGCCCTTGAGGTGTTTTTGCACAAAAACGGCGCTATACAAGTCATCCAAGTATTATTATTATTATTATTATTAACATTGGAGAACGCGACCTAAAAACGTGGTAAGCTATGCAACTCAATGCGGTAGGTTGGTTGGTTGGTGAGCAATGCAGCGTCAAGTGGGGGGCCGGGCCCGGACAGCAGCGCCCGGGGGCAGCCTTATTTGTTTTACTAAATCACCCCTGGACTGACAGGCCAGCCAAATTGAATCAATCGCTGGAAAGATCGTTATCGGCGTATAAATCTAGACGTTTTTTGCTAGCTAAATTCCTAGCAACGAGTTTTTTTATTCAGACAAATTGGTAGAAGATTAAAAGCGCTCTGTTTCAAGTTTTAAATAAATCTAATTAAAAAAAATGGTAATAAGTTAGAATATAGCATATACAATTAGAATACGGTATATTTGCATCTCGAGTGAAAGATCACATTTTAAAATGTTTTAAGCTTTGTTTGGTGACCAAACTTGAAGAGTCAGGCACTTACCAACAACGCCATTCTCCTTATCCACACACATCCTCACAACATTCACTAAACAAGATGTCATAGCTCCACTGGTCCACGGCAGTTCGGACTTGTTCGGGATTATAAAATAGAATTATGAAAAAGTTTTTTTTGTGAATACCGCACAAGAATTCGTATAGCCCGAAGTTATTGGGACTATGACATCCCCAATTGGGGTATTTGTGTACCTGGCCATTCCATAAGGTAATTCAACCAAGTAAAGAGACTTGAGGTGATTTTTCACAAAAACGGCGCTATGAAAAATCATTCAACTATTCGTATCACTAAGCAGGTGATTAATTTAGTTGACTGAGCATAACGAAGTCCTGTTTTAACTAGAACGTTTCACATTTCATAACTAACTAACTAACCATCGAGCCGTTTCACTCCTCCTCAATTCTCACACACTCCTTTCTTCGTTAATTCGTTCTTCATCGCATCGCATTTCATATGTGTGTAAATTTGTTTGTACGTTCTGTTTCCGGTTTAAAAAATCTGCTACATCCACTTTATTATTCAAGCAAGACGAATGTCCAATGACTGAGCTTTTCGATATTATGGTACCTACCTGCCTGAAAACAGTTTTAAACAATTGTTATTGAGAGAGTGACGTTTCTTTGGACAAATTGTATAATTACTTATTTGAAATAACAAAAATTTTCCAAAAAATGTTATACGGTTTATAATTCGGTAGTTAGGTATTTAAGTACCCACTTACAAAAGGAGAACAATTCGAAAAATTATTTTTGGACGCGGGGTTTACCATTTACATAACTACTAGTTCAGTCAACGAGAGAATAATGCTAAAATAAATAACGTTTGAGTTCTTAGAATCTAAACTTATAGTCAGCTAAGTGGATACGGAATCGTGAATCAAGACAAAAATATAAATTTAAAATAAGTATTGAGGCAAAAATGATAGTGGAGCTATCCGTTCTCTCAACACAAAAGACAACAGCCTCAGGTAATAGGTATGGAACAACAAAGTGAGGGCACAGCACATTATGGTTGAGCTCGGATTTACTGTTCTGGTCGTTAATACACAATCATAATTGGCAGGTGGGAGATCTACCTGTTCCCAGAGCTACGCTTCCAAAACTTTAACATTACACGCTAAATGAATTTATATTTTAGTTAACATTTTGTTGCCAACAAACTACTCTTGAGCATTAAATGATAATTAATAATATTTGTATAGCGCCGTTTTTGTGCAAAATCACCCTAAGGGCGCTGTACACACATATAATACATTTCTACAATGATCTATGTTATTACTAACTATGCATGGAGATAATATACAGTACCATACTTACCTGGCAGGTCACTTAAGATTGACACATTATTAACATTAACTAATTGTTTATTAGCGAAATTTAGATACAGGATTTAGGACATAATTGGAAAATTGGATATAACTGGACTTTCTCTTCGGAATGGTATATTAAATGTAAGGATATGACAGCTTAAAAGTTAAAGTTTTTAGTTTAGACCTGAATTCTGTTGCACTTGTTATGAATCTGTTTATATTTATCTTATTTTCTTCCCCACTCGCTTCAGCCCCACAGCATATTATAGTCCCACTGGCTCCGGGCAGTTAGAACTCTTGTGCGGTACTTACAAAAAATATTGATGACTGTTATAGCTAATTAACTAACCGTAACGCCGTTTTCACGCCTTAGGCAGAGAGGGTTCCATGATAACTCCCCAAAATGCAACACACATTTAAAAGGTGATATTAAGTAATTAAAAATGATGAAACAAAAACCAGGTTAAATAGTTACATATGTAACCCATTTAACTTAGTTTTTGATTCATCACTTTTCATAACTTTATAACACTTTTTATAGGTGTTTTTATTGTCATTTTGATGAGTTATCCGGTCACCGTGCCATTCCACCCTCTCTACCTGTCCCGTTGATGTTCTCCAAAGGAGGCAAAAGCGTTGACTTTTAAGTAACATTTCAGAACTACAGGGTTTTCCAATAAGAGGTGTTATTTTGAATAGCCCCTTATTTCGGTATATGTTACTTTTGAAGCTGTCATTTTTTGACATTTGACAAGTAGAAACTACGCCATTAATAAAAATGGAACGTTACACGCTTCAACAACGCATTGAAATTATTAAAATTCACTTGAGTGATGAGGCCCATTTCCACCTCGGTGGCTTCGTCAACAAGCAAAATTGTCGCATCTGGGGCTCGGAAAACCCAAGAGTTATTGTTGAAAAGCCTCACTGTCCTCAACGTGTGACTGTTTGGTGCGGTTTATGCTCCAGCGGAGTCATTGTACCTTACTTTTTCGAAAATGAGGCTGGAGCAACAGTTACGGTGAATGGATTGCGCTATCGAGAGATGATTAATGATTTTTTATGGCCGGAATTGGATGGTATTGATCTGGACAGCGTTTACTTTCAACAAGACGGCGCTACGTGCCGCACAAGCAACGAAAACCATTGATCTTTTACGGGAAAAATATCAAAATAACACCTTTTATTGGAAAACCTGTACTTAAAAATGGTGTGTTTCTGCATTATATAGATTATATAGAATGTAGTTAAATTGAATGGCCCTAGTGTGTGAATCAGTCACTAGACAGCTAGTAAATAACGAATATAATATTTATTTAAGCTAGTAACTAGCTGCCATTATCATAGCGCCAACATTAAATTCCTATATCCTACTTGGATAACATAGGTGCAGTGATGCCATATCCCAAAAACGATAAAAAAAAACATGTTTCAGGGCTAAAAAAAACATGTTTTACCATGTTTTGAGGGATAAAAAAACATGTTTAATAATAATTTTATTCATTGGAAAAAAATGTTATGGAAAAACATATAAATTTTTAAATGTTATTTTTTACTATTATCAAGTTTATATATATTGTAGAAATCAATTTTAAATTAAACAATAATATTACAATATAAGTACTTTTCATTTCCTTGAGATGAGGCAGAAGAAATTCTACCCGAACTTCAAATTTAAATTTATTTTTTCGTCTTTTTACAGTAGTTAGTGTAGCTTCCTAATTTTATTAAAATTACTTGATATATAAATTTATTTTTATTAATATTATTTATTGATAAAGATAATAAATAGATAAAGAGTGACTGTGACCCGTATAGAAGAAATACATTCCTGAATTCGGGATTTCCCCCTGCGACCCATGTTAAAATAAAAATAAAAAATATTTTTCGTGACCAGTAAAAAACCGTGCAAACATGGTAAAAATTAAGCATCTGGCAACACTGCATAGGTGAAACACACATTCCGCACGAAAAGCTTCAAGTATGATTTCTCCAAACATAATAATTATTATTATTATATGAGAGTCGACGAGACTCCCATGTTTGCTTTGGTGAAAACAACTTGACATTGGTATTTAAGGTAGGTGCTTACCTGTTTGGAATGATGTAAAGTCGTCGCTAATTAACGACACCTGATATCGGCGCGCAAACACATAAACTTCAATTTTTATGGACTACTTTAAAAGGCTGAGGTTTGGGACAAATTGCCCGGGCATTAATGTTTAGTGGACTTTTATGTACAGGCTGGCCGAGAACGTCCTGTCTTATAATTTACACGATTATGGCATTTATATAATAATAATAAATGAATACTTTTTTTTAATAAACTATAAATCTAACATTCATAGTATGTAGGTACAGACGAAGGCAAAAGGCATAGGAGTTGAAAAGGGAGTTGGAGGTCGGTACTCGCTGTGAGTTTCGAACTCGGTACTTCTATATGCTAGCTGAACGTCCTTATCACCAGGCCACGTCTGGTAACCGCTGGTAACTCCGCTTCAACCTCTCTCTCTCTCCTTCTTACATACGAGGAATGAACAGAGAGGTTACAACGGAGCTCTTGACGGTATTCAAATAATTGAAATATTGTGTTAATGCGAAAGAGTAGCGTAATATGCGATGAGATACTAATGCCACCCAACCGGGAGTACTCCTGTCCAGGTGTGACCGGTACAAAAACTGATTTGTTAGGTCTTGGAACGCGTGCTCTGAAGATGGAAGGAGGTTGGAGTATAATCAACTGGTATAGGTACAATACAATTTCAACTAAATTAAACTACCCATCACGCCGTTTTCCCGAAGGGGTAGGCAGATAGAACGGACCGTCAAACAATTCGGTCTTGGCCCACACTCCTTGCCTCATTTACATTCACACATCGTCTCATACACACTCTTCTGTTATTCAGACTCTTGGCGTGGCCCGACTCAAGAATCACTTGATCGTTGATTCTCGGGCATCCCTGACTTCTTCTACCATTCTCGTTTGCGTCATATGGTGACCGGATAACTCATTAAAATGATGATTCTTCAAAGTTATATAAAGTCACGAAAAATTATGAAACAAAAACTAGGTTAACGTAGGTTAGGTTAGTTTTTTTTCATCGCTTTTAATGACTACCACTTTTTAAAGGTGTCTTGAATTGTCACTGTGTTGATTTATCATGGATCCCAGCACCGCATCATCAGCATACAACATACTTTCAGATTACTCACATTCGCGCCCAATCCCACCTTTTTCAATTCTTGCATACAATAACTTACTTCAGCCTTGCATTCTACAATTTCAACCTAGAGTCATTTTGAGAATGTTCGATGAACAGGGATCGTAGCATTATAAATGAAACATTGTTTTTTCATTCTTTAATTCTTTTTCACCCTTCCGATAAAAATGTGACAGTCAAAACAGATGTGAAAAATGTAGGTATTTATGCATTTGAATAGAGTTGACAAAAATCCACTGGATTCGTAATAATAAAAAATAATTCACATTTGATGTCATAAAATAAATATTCGCTGCAAATCGTTCTCACATCGAATGAGGTTTGGGAGAAATATAAAAGTCATAAGTGCAACTTATTATGCAAATTTTAACGCACACTAAATATACAAGGCTCATAAGTAGTAAATATTTTGTCACGCCGGGGACCACGGACTGGTGGTAATCGAGACGGGCTCATCTTAATTCATTCCTTATAATGATTATTACGTACCGCGAACCTAGATGATTACAAACAAGTTTTGTCGCATTCAGAAATAATGTGATGGGTTTTCAGGCAGGGCGTGAGAAAGTTTGTTAAGCTGTAATGATTTAAATTTACAGCAAATTTTACTGCAATTATTTCAATTACATGATTACATTACTATTCTATGGCAAAAAATCATAATTAAGTATATATTTACCACGCAGCATAAAGAAAAATTAGAACATTAATACAGTACTAGATTCACGCGCAATGACGGGTTAATAGTTCCGAAATTTAATAGTAAATACGGACAGAGAACGTTTGAATACAACATACCGAAGATATTTAATTTATTACCTGACACTATAAAGCAATGTAAGTCTATGAATAAGGTTAAATATATGGTGAAAAATTGGCTACCGGAAAAAAAAAATTTACTTTCATATGTATGAAAAATTGTATGTAAAAATTGTTGATTCTGTAGATATAAGATGTAAATTATAACTTATAAAAATGTATATGTAACTAAACTTTAAGCACCTGTTGACAAGCCAATTCAATTGGCTTAGCAGGACTTGTTTGTTGATATGTATTAACTATTTATTCAATAAAAAAAAACATCATTTATATTTATTATAGTACGGTTTACATTTTGTATAGTATATACCTATTCTAAGGTAATTTACTATGAGTACCTACGTACTAATATATGGAATTCACCATATTGAGAGATAACGCACAAAAACTGCAAGACATTTACGGGGAGTTCATTGAATATTCTCTCTGCCATTCACTCTTCATTATATTATCTCATATGTCACCCCAAGTAGTTCGGAACGTTTGGTGATTTAGCAGGGGTGTCCGGGTTCATCAGGTGAGGTGTGTTCGGGATGCGCATGCCCACCAGCTGTGTCTCTTGCCACTCCTGGACACACTGATCCCTAGATTCCTACCCACCCCTAATACCCTTTTCCTCCCAGAACTTCCTCCTCTCAAAAATACCCTCCACACAGCATCCCCAAAGATGACATAGGCCCTGAGTGATTTTTTTTCTTCAGGACTTCCTGTGTGGAATCAATGTAAAAAATATTGAAAACTTATCTTTATAAGCGGTCATAAGAAAAGATATCGAAAGAAACAACTACGTTGAGTTTTTTGAATACACAGTTTTAGTTTTAGTTTTTTAAACTATAAACTTTTTAAATTTCTTTTAATTTCTTCTATATTTAATTTATTTATTTATTTAACGCCCAGAGGGCTTTTACATGGTTGGTAGTATAATTTTAATTTGACAGATACTTTGAAACATAAAAAATAAGAATAAAATTACATTTGATAAAAGCTATGCAACAAGTCATACAAACACAGGAAACAAAAACAGAAAATTACAGCTATTTGTAGGTTTACATGATGTGTTTAGGAGTATTGTTGAAATAAATGTTTTAAATGATCCACAAAACTTGCCAAGTTGGTATTGAATATGTCAACATCACCCAAGTAATGATTTCCCATGGTGTGAAGTCGTTGTATCGGAGAGTGGGCAATGTAGTTACGCTTATGTGTGCTGCTGTAGAATATTGTATTTTGTCGTGTTGTTACTGTGGGTGTATGTATGTTTATAAGTTGCAGGAGTTCACAACAGTCGAATTTAGAGTTAAGTATTTTGAATAAGAACGTTAAATCGTTTATTTTACGTCTATCTTCTAATGTATGTATTTTTAGTAAAACGTAGAATTTTTTTTTTGTATTCGCTCAATGTTGTTAATGTCAATTTTGTAAGATGGAGACCAAACTACTGAGTTATATTAATACTTGATCTTTTAATCTACTGTATATATATGTATTATCAACCACAACACGGGCATGTGCCTAGCTTGGTGGTCTAAACCTTCCTAATAATAATTGTAATAACCATTTCACTGAATAAAGAAAAAATAATAAAATATATATATATCTACAGTGGCGATGCCCCAGCCTGAAAATAATACTAGTCCCAGGAAGAGGTCGTATGTGACGTCATCGTTAGTATCTTCTGTCTTCGTTTTCATACAAGATGTGTGAGAAGGAAGAGGACGATCGTCGATGACATGCATACGAGCTCTCTCTGGTATTACTCTAAGTATTTAGATCTGTATTGCATCATGTTATCATCATCAGCGGATCTGTTTAACTGCACAGAAGCTAGGCACAAAAAGGCTTTAATATCATATCTTTTAAATCATAACCAATAAAATATAAGTCTACTCATACTTACGTAAAAAGTCAAATAAATATGTATATAAAATGAACTGCCTGGGGCAACTGAGGAAACATGGGTCAATAATAATAGTCAATACGGTGAACCAACAGCTTGATTGGCACTTACCTACTTTCAAACAAAACCTGAAAATAAATGCATACATTTTAGCTATTGTAATATATTATATCATGTATCTATACTATCATATATTTCAATCAATACTAATCTAACCTAGTCTACGTATAAGTTTTGCATGTACTTGTATCTCTAACTTTTTATATCCATCTATAGTTTCTGTTAATTGTATATTTTCTGATGTCACTGTTTTTAATTTATTGTATATGGTATATTTTATATCGTTGATATTAAAATAAATAAAAAAAATGTTCTAAACACAATCCTTAAATATAAACATTGGTGGAAGCTTTTTAATAGCAGTAAAATTAGAATTTAATGCAAATAAATATATTTCTATGGGGAGAAACTTTGATATCGCAATTTGAGGTTCACAGCGGTGAGTAGTCATTCTCGGGCCGGGGTGCATTCCTCGTTAGCTTTCGGGGCCCCTACGGGGCTCGGGCCGGGCCTCTGGACCCCCGCCGCAAGCGAAAAGCCGGGCTGGCGGGACTAATGAAGATTATCGCCTCCAAGACTTCAATTTTATTATTATTGTCACCATATGGGACATTTCACATGGCTGAGACGGTGATATCGGCAGTGAATGAATCGGCAAATGATATCACAGCGTAAATAATGTTAACAACGGAGGAAATATGAATAACAGGGTATGGGGAATGGGAATGAGGGTGGCATCACCAGACTCCAGTCCCAACTGCTACCGACTGGCCGGAACCAGTGGCACTTTGGCCTCCACGATCGGGGTATAATAATTTTTGGGTGATTTACGAATCGTATAGTGCCGTTTTTTGTGCAAAATCACCTCAAGAGCGCGGTACAAATATATAATACATTTCTACAATTATCTATGTTATAACTTACTACATAATATGTAGATAATATACAGCACCATACTGTTTATTTGTTATTAGCGAAATGTAGATACGGATCTCAAGCACTAGGACTTTCCGGTATTTATTTTAATATATATATTATTTATGTTCTTTAATTAGCGTGGTTAGGAAAGGAAAAGCAAATTTGATGCTAGGCGGCACTACAGTACAAGGTTTTGATCAGAATTCACTTTCCTAAATGCGATTCGTCCCTCGGTATAAGACAGATTTACCAATCCAATAGTAAAAGTGTGATTAGGGATGTATTATAGGCAATACAAGAATGCTACTCTCAGAAATGGTATATTTAATTTAAGGGTATGTTGTAAGAAGAGACGGGGGAAAGGAAGGTGGGGTACTACCTACCTGGCTATTCAGATTTGATCACCCACCCTGATTGATAAGCAACTCCGGAGTGTTCGAGAATGGCATCCAACAAACAAGAAACGGTATTAGTAAGTTTGTATATACGAGACATTAAAGATCGGTTTTAGGAGCGATTGGCACCGAACCCCTTGTTTGATGCTCTTCACAGAAAAATACAAATGAAGTGAAGTGACTGGCCCCCGAGATCTGGTCTCACGCCCTGTGACTTTTTCTTGTAGGCCTTCCTAAAAGAAGCAGTTTATATACCACCTTTGCCAACAACTCTGGACAAGAGACTTGTGGAACCTAACACGGTTGTGGTGAAATTAAGGGGGTGGAACATAGACGTATGAATATTAGTAGACCTGCCCTAAGTGATTAAAAGCGTATTATCCCCACTCCCCATACCGGTTCCATTGGAACCGGCTGTGCTCGCGTATGGCCTCAAGTGAAATTTGAAAACGTGACGTCATCATTCTTGTGCGAACTATGGTCGAGGCATCATCGGTTTATTTTACGAAATAACACGGCAAAATGTTGACTTGTGCTATAAAAACTTGTAAAAATAGATGTGAAAAAGAGAATAAACCCAATTGTCGTATTACATTCCATATATAAGCATTATTTTACTTTATTTTAAGCATATTCACATCGTATAATATGGATCAGTTGTAGAAACATATACTATCACATCGAGAAACGTCTGGACGCGAAACACAAAACTGGTTGGTTGCTGGGAAGTAAATTATGAACATTTATAAAAGTGTCTTAACTAAATACTTAAACGAAATATTCGACTCTGAAAATAGAACCGAATTTTTTTGCCGAATTTGGACTTCGCAAATTTGTTCATAACGTGGCGAGTAATTTGCGCTCCCATGTAAAAATGTCTATTCATTCAAAAGCAGATTTTACTTTTAAGAAGTAAATGGTGATATTATAATGCGAGATGCCTATTTACTGTCAGATTGATTTATTGACGAATCACAGTCAGCTTCACCCCCTTCGTTCTTCAACAGTTGATTTTACCCCTCGCCATTATCTTCTCGTCTATTAATTCCTATGTCTGTGGGGTGGAATTAGTACAGCTACCAATTAGATGTTTGCCATGCAGCAAAAGGGGGTCATATTGAACATTTATAATCTCTGTTTGTTAGTATTATCTAATCATATTTTACATCACATTAGTTTGCTGTTTTAAAAATAGAATTACAAAATTGCGTCCATGATTTTGAATAACACTGAATAGTGCTAAGGATACCAGTAAAATAGCGACAAAAAAATTATCAATAATTTCAGAAAGACTTTCAGTCGGTTATCTCGATTAGAAAAACACCAAAAGGTCTTATATCTACGAGAACATTTGAATTTCATATATTTTGAATATCTACAACCTTCCGGACACACAGTCAAAGATCTAACCGCTCTGCCACACAGCTCGTCGAATTCTTACACAAATAATATTTGAAGCGAAGACAAGCAGTAATAACGGTACGCAGCTGGCTTAGTCGGGAAGACGGGATTGATGGCAAGAACGCGTGAAGATAATCATCTGACGGTGCCTAATGTTGTTTCCAATACGAGACGGGCCAGAATGCGCCCGTTAATCATAACTATTCATAACTAAACATCCATCAGTATTTATCTAAACGTTTCCATCTTCCATCAGAAATAAGTCGGAATAAAAAACCTCAAGAGAGAAAGAGGTGGTACGTGGCGACAAAAGCTTTCTTGCGGCAGCGTTCATGTTGTTTCACGAAAAGCTACTTAAGTAAAAAAATCTACCTCAGCTGAACAGAGGACCAATGTCAATTCAATTTCAACACCATATTTTACAATAGTTGGTATAAAAAACGTTACCAATGAACAGAAATTAAATACTATTGTACTTGTAGTGGATAATTTTTGCATAAATAAATTCTATATTAATTTACAAATCCCATGCCTTTGAAATTTGTGTGAAAGCTGCGAAAATAGATAATAAATAGATGGCATATATTTTGATTATTCTTTTCTAAACAAATATCCTCTCTTCCTCTCTCTCCAAATTGCATCCATTCAATGCAACATCTCATCTCTTCTAAGTCAGAATTCGACTCTAATCTTCCGAATAATTTTGAAATTTGCCAATTTAAACAAAATTAATAGATAAATTGACCTTCCCTCTCTCCATAATTTGATATGATGGCCTAGAACATCCTTGAAGGGTGAAAGCCAGGAACATTTAAAAAAAAACTTTGTAATTGCTCAGTCAGATTGGTGAAAGCGGTATTTAAATTATTTATTCCTGGTCTGAGGTGAACACAAAAATAATTTTTTGATTTCACCAAAACTTCATCAAATGTTATGTATTTTTTATTTGTGTTGCTTAGATACTCCACCACTGGATTTCAAGTCGATAATAATAATATGTAAACTGTCAATCCGACTCACAACACGAAATAATAATTGGATGGAATAAACCTTCCGCCACGGCTTAGGTTCAAAGTACATTATACATTCAAATTGTGAGGAGATCAATTGGAGCGGTGTCGGCCATCATGCATACATACATACACACATATTTCAGGTACACACTTACAACATCTCCACGTCCACAGCTTCCCTGTCAGATATCCGACTGGTCATCCCAGGTCCCACCGCGGCACTCACACCACCAAGCTGCAGGCAACACGATAAATCACGTTTTAAAGCGATTTCCAATTAATATTTGATTTGATGATTTATTGTTGGCTTTTTTTACTAAAACGTGTGTGGTTTCCAAGCACGGAAATTGCCTCACTTCCTAGCCACGAATATAAAATTTACTACAATATATTCGATTCGATTCTGTCGTCAGATCGGGCGAAGAGTTTTATCGAATGTATAAATTTTGACGAAAATGATCTGATCAGAAATTAGGTCCGTATTTGACACAACGTATAAATTTTGACGAAGATAATCTGATGAAAAATTAGGTCCGTATTTAACATAACGTATAAATTTTGACGAAGATAATCTGATGAAAAATTAGGTCCGTATTTAACATAACGTATAACTTTTGGCGAAGATAATCTGATGAGAAGTTAGGTCCGTATTTAACATAACGTATAAATTTTGACGAAGATGATCTGATGAAAAATTAGGTCCGTATTTAACATATTTTGACGAAAATGATCTGATGAAAAATTAGGTCCGTATTTAACATGAGGTATAAATTTTGACGAAGATGATCTGATGAAAAATTAGGGCCGTATTTAACACAACGTATACGCCTACGTCTTTAACTTACTTAAGTTTATAAATATGGTAAAGCTTTTGATGCTATTACGAGTTACAAGATTCATTTTAAGCGTTGTGTTTTTTTAACTTGTAATGTTTTTTGCAGTCACTTTAGATTAGGTATACGCGAAAAGTCAAGATCCTTTGAGTTGGTAATTAAAGGAAACGGTTAAGCTCAAAATAGAACGGGCTTGCTTTATTCATATCACAAGGGTTCTGCAAAATACAGCATAAGAAATGTTTAATAAAATCGTTTGTAATGTTTTAAATAGGTAGGTACTTCGGAAGTTATTTTGTAAATTCATAGACAGCATGGATTTAGAAAAGTAGGAGTGAGTAGACAATATAATATATAGAGAAAAGTTCACGAAATTTTACAATAAATAACATAAATTTAAACTTTTGTACCGACTTAGTTTCAGGTATAATAGAATTTTTTTTACATAGTAATGTTCATGCAGCTGTTTTTCGCGTGATTCAAAAAAGAAATAAGCATTTCCAGGCTACGAATAACATGACAATATTTGAAAATATCTTACTACCATAATTATAAACTGAAAATGGTGGAGGAAGCTAGCAGAGGATAGAACCCGCAACGCCTGCGTTTACTGATATAAAATATTGCAAAGTTATTAAAAATTTGGTCAAATTAATTGTGTTCCTGTTAAAAACGGGGCTGCAGGTTTTGTGAATTGATAGATTTCCTAACAAATTATCAGTAAAACACGAATGTGTTGTGAGGATGTCGAAACATATTTTGTCGCATTTAGTCATTATATTTCACCACGTTTCACCACGGTTTACCACGTTTCATCACGTTTTATTTACTAACGGATGATATTTTATGAGATTGGTGTTGGGGAGGTTAAGGCAGTAGGTATTAAGGTGCTGCCGTACCTAGTTCGGTGTTATTTAATTTATAAAATCTCAATATTATTAAAAAAAAAAGAATTAATAAATTAGAATAAATAAATAATACAACTTCAACGAAAAAAATAATTTAAAAACAGTACGTACACATGACGTTCATAAATGTTTGTTGTTAATGGGTTCAATTCAGACATTCAAACCAATTATTATTCCTTCGTTTCTGACTAATGTAAAATGTTAAGATTCAAATAAGTCTTAAATTGCTTCGATTCATCATGTTTCGATGTTTCGAACCATCGGAACATTTGGGACACGCTACCCATGAAGTGTTCCGTGGAATCCTCGTTCGGGGTAACATCAGCGGGCAGCGAGGAACCCGACTTATTAGTATAGACTGATATAAGCGTTTCCCATTATTTATTTGTAACGAAAATATAATTGGACGGCTGCGGTAGCCCGACCAGGCCCGAACCAGTTTATATTTAAACGAACCTCGTTACAGAGATAAATTAAACAACAATAAAGACGGACATAATTAATACCCACATAGTAAAAGCACATGTTTTTTCACATGGGGGTCGATTCTGATAATATTTTTTTGGTAATTGCGGTGGATAAAAAGTTCCGAAAGTCAAATTATAAATGAAATGCTCGAGAAAATAAATAGTTTCATTATTCTGATGTTACAAAAAAGTCTAATTATAAATATTAGTTTTAAGTATCAACAAAGTATAAAATAGTCTTATATTCTGTTTTAACCACGTGTTAAATCTCATGGTATCATAAAATTTTCAAAGTTCGGAATTAATAGGTTAACGCAAATATTTTCAGCTCAAAAACTAATTTCACGTGTTACTGAGCCTTAAAATGCACACTTAAATGCAAAAGTAAGATAGAATATCATAATATTGATGAATAACATTTTTTTAACTTAAAAATGTGTTAAAATTCGTGCGAAGCCGGGGGTACCGGTTTATTAATGTAGATCCTAGGAAATAAATTGTACAGCGCCCTTGAGGTGATTTTTCACAAAAACGGCGCTCTACAAATTATCCAATTATTATTATTATTATTATTATGAAGCTACAAGCCAAAAATGTGTTTATTCTTCGTATACCTTATATTGTAGGTAATAGGCATTAAAATCGCTTGACAAACGGAGTCTAGAAACGTTCGATTTCAAGAACAAAACTGGTTTTTATATATTTTGTAAATAATTTTATAAGAAAGCAAAAAAATTAATCACAGTTGTTTCCTTTACGCGTTCATATTTTGCTATTGAAAAAATTGTTTTTGTAGTTTACATTTATATTTTTTATTGAGTAATTTATTTTTTATTTGTATTCTACTCCAGCGAAACGATAGGAAAACCTTCAATTTATCAAAAGCATTTTTTTGGTATTCATAATGTACACCAATTCGTTATAAAGATTAATTAAAATAGTGATTTAACTAATCCGATGTGCATCATTATCCAGCGAGATAATTAAAACTGCCTTCATTTTTTTGAAACTACACGTAATATTCAGTTAATTTACAATTTAAAATGGATCGACGACAGTAAATGTTATGAATACGAACACAATTTAGAACCATCAATAATAAATTATAATAATGGTCAATATATAATATGAAAGAGGCCGCGGTACATGGAGATTTATTTAACACGTGGGTAGAGTCGTTGTGGAGCGACGCTGGATCTTGTAGTATAATTACGGCTAAGCAACCTGTTGACGCCTCGTAACTCGTAAACAAGGCGAGGAAACTCCAACCTCCGCAGCTCTTCTGCTATCCGGAGCTTTCAAACAGGAACAGATCTCAGGGGAATATATAATAACTACATATATTATGTTAACGATTTACTTACTTCATTTTTTTATTATTAAACTTAACAATAATAATAATAACTAGACACCTATAGAAGATTTTATTATTAAAATTAACAATTATTATTATTAAAAAATATGATTTCGGTTGCTTGTATTTGTATTTGAAATAATTAATTTGTGATAAAACTACACATAAAATTTAAAAATACATCATTCTTATATTTTCAGTAGGTACCTGCTTAGCTGCAATGATTTTATGGTGCCGTTCTTAAAACAGTTGGTGGTGTTGTGGTAAGCATAGTTGCCTTCCAAGCAGTTGATCAGGTTCAATTCTCGACGGTGGTAGGTAATATAAGAAAAAAATTACCTAGCTACTTTTTAAACTTAAATTTTTGAAGAGTTTGATTTTCACGGGTCACGTGATTTTTCAAGGGTGCGCTCGAAATATGTATAATGTAGAAAGAAGCTTTGGAAAAACATAACGAATGTGAAATTCGCAAACGAGCCAAGGAAACTCCAAGCTTTACGATCTCTCTACTATCCTGTGCTCCGAAAAATCTACATAATAGTAATAAACTATTTTGAAAGTAGTTATTTAACTAATAATGAGAATCTTGTAAATGAGCAAAGATCCTGTGCTCTGAGTAGATAGAAGGAACTGATCTTAGTTAGAGGTTACTTAGTAAATATAACAAGATAAATAGACAGTAATAATAAATAGCGTTATCAGAATGAACAATAACAAATCATTTAAAAAAATTTATGATAAAAAGCTTCACAAAAGCTAGTCAGCAAATAAAGCCCTTTTCGGTTCTCGCGAAGAAAGTTAAAGGATTTTCTATTTCCAAACTTCTCGGTGTCAATTTAGATTCGGACTTTTCGTTCCAAAGTCAAATAAATAGGACTGTAAGTACCGGTTTTTTTCACCTAAGACAACTCAAGTCTGTCCAAAGATATTAGAAGAACGAGATGTGCTATGAGCAGTTCATACTGTGTGGAATTGTTTTGCCGAGTGTCGCCGGTTTTGTTCACCAATACTACTGCACACCTTCGCTTCCGCTAAGGTATCCGCACTAATACATATAACAGATTTCTGTGCGTACACGTCCCGATACCGTTGAAAGTACCCTAATTAGGTAGTACTCCGCCTACGGTCCGGCGGCCAACATAGCATATCTCGTTCTTCTAATATCTTTGAGTCTGTCCGAAGAAACCTTCCTACAGAAGCGACAAAACTACTTATCAACTCTTACGTAGTCTCACGCCTCGAATACTGCAACGGCATTTATGCCAGCCTTCCAAAATATCAAATTGACAAACATCAATTAGTGTTTAATGAAGCAGCACGACTCATTAAACACTGATTGATCAGCCTCAACCGGGGTTTGTAAATATTCGCACATTTTAGAACACCTTCGTAACCTTCACTGGCTCAAGTGCCCTTAAAAAATTAAGTACAAATTCTGCTGGGTGGTTTATAAATCCATCAATAAAATGGTCCTACCCTACATCTCTGAACTATGCGTCCCGGAAAACATTGTTCTGAGGCAGTCAACTCTTAGATCAGCAACATCATCAGCTGTAGGAAGACTGATATATATATATATTTAGTAATAACATAGATCATTGTAGAGCGCCCCTGAGGTGATATCTCACAAAAGCGGCGCTATACAAATTATTATTATTATTACATATTTGTACAGCGCCCTTGAGGTTGATTTAGCACAAAATCGGCGCTCTAAAATTCATCCAAATATCATTATTATTATTGAATATTTTTAAAAATCGTACAAGGAATCTTTGAAGTCAAACGTGCAAATGGTGTTTAGAAGACGAGCAAATGTAAAATCAATGTTCAGTATTTTTACTACAGTGTCCACTGCGTGCAAAGTCGTAAACTTTTAATAAAAGTGTGTCTGCTGAAGCCACCTGCCAGGTAAGCATGTTCTTCTGTATCTTTTTGTAAATAAATAAAGTTAGATAGACTAGGAACTCGTAATAAATTGTACAGCGCCCTTGAGGTGATTTTTCACAAAAACGGCGCTATTTAAGTTATCCAATAATAATTATTAAAAAAAAGCTTAAAGAGTCATCAAATGCAAGATTCTTAAAACTAAGATGGCTTTGCTGGGCAAGACATGTAGCATGGGTGGAAGATGGAACGAGATGAGACGAAGATGGAAGGTTGCAGTCAGAAGAGTGTACGGAGACCCACATTTAGGTGGAGGCGAACCCCGCATCTTGGGCGGAAAAGAAGACAGCAGTAGATAGTGGAAGTCTGTACAAGTGTTCCTGTCACCATATCTGAGTATCCACGTGTTGCCTAAATTTGGGTTGCCATTTGAAATAGTTTCACTGGCTCCAGAAAGTTGGGACCAATTTAACACATAAAAATAAAACATCACATTTTAAATAATTTTTCAGATGGTGAAAAACAACGTGAGAACAGACTCGTAACCAGTAATTGCCATTATAACGGTCTGATTTACAGGAACAATCTCGCCATTCTGAACATGACTATAATAATAACAGCACTTCGAAGAAATAAAGCAGATAAAAATCTCTATCGGCATCGGAGAGTATCGAGAACCTCGCCACAAGAACACTACATGGTGGCTAGTGGCTAGTGGCTAGGTGGCTAATGGCCGGCTTTTGGTTCACCTTGCCCAGGCGGAGTAGGTTCGGGTCCGATCGACTTCAGATTGGATAAATACATTTCTTCAAGTATCTACATTTTCTTATGGCGTCAGCGGGTTCTGCAAACTCATGCCCGAGTTAGTCAAACAATCTGGAGGGATGGGCAATTCATGGGCGAGGTACAGTCAGACAACCTTTTCAAGTTCGGGACATGTGGGTACCTACCTACTAAATTTGTAATTGTCATTTTGATAATTCATCAAAATGACAATTAAACACACCTTTAAAAAGTGATAATAGAGTCATTAAAAGTGATGAAAAAAAACTAGGTTAAATAGTTACCTATATAACCTATTTAACCTAGTTTTCATGATTTTATATCACTTTTTGCAGGTGTGTTCCACTGTCATTTTGATGAGATACCCGGTCACCTAAATTTTTATAGTCATTTTTGGAAAATGAAACCATAAGAATTAATCAGGAAGGCTTAATAATTATTTACATC
Source organism: Hesperophylax magnus (assembly GCA_026573805.1). Lineage (NCBI taxonomy): Eukaryota > Metazoa > Arthropoda > Insecta > Trichoptera > Limnephilidae > Hesperophylax > Hesperophylax magnus. Next base: position 5,250,141 of record JAIUSX010000002.1, read on the forward strand.
TTATTATTATTCAGCATGTTGATACCCAACAAATCAAATTAAACACTTAATGAATTGACGAAGGTAGACAAGGACAAGGATCAGGTAAGCTTTTGTAACGAATAACACAAAATGAAAGAAATAATTAAGTTTACGATTTGAAACGCAGAACGCAGTGGCGCGGCGTAAAGGGGCCCAGAAAGGGCAACTGTAGCGGACGAGGGGGCAGGGGCAGGATAGTGGACGGCATCGCAGGTGGGCCGCGACCCTCGTCAGAGGCTTGATGGACGGGCCCGAAGCCCTGACGGCGCCCGCGACTGGGCAGGGCACGGCTGGCAAAGGGATCACACATTGAAAGGGCAGGGCAGGGCCGGGTCTCAACATGTTGCCTTTGAATTTAAGGAAATGCAAATTTTGCTTGAATTTTTTTTACTTAAATACAGAGTTTTTAAGAAGAAATAAGGGCGGAAAAATCAAGCGAATGATAATATTTTTTTACCGTTTTTATTTTTTAAACACCGTTTAAGGCCATTTTCTATCTTTGTACAGAGCCCTGGAGATGATATTTCACTAAATCAGCGCTATAAACATTAGGCAAATCAACATACATTTTCAGGAGACATAATATATAAAGAGGTAAATGCAACCATGTTATGTACAACTTTTGACAAACTGCAATCTAGTAGTTTAACGCGATTGTATCGTTTTTAATTTTTTATTAAATTTCATTTCATTCGTACAAAATTCGTAAAAAAGTTTATACATATAAGGGTAGGTAAGACAACATTTCTGCGAGCCGAGCCTCGAATTATGGGAAAGGAACAAAGCAAACGCATCGGCGTTTGCGTTTGATTCGTTGCATTAGAAATTGCACCTACCTAATATTTTCAAAAAAAGAGATACATATACAAAATTTAATGAGTACAAAAAAAATCAGGCAGCGGTGAAGATCGCGTAAGGGGGAGATATTCTTTCAAGAATCAATAGGATTTCCCTTTTCAATCTCTCAATGACTAGGAATATAATTTTTTTAAACTCTAAACATCCTTGTAAGTAGGTTGGACGGTGTCAGAATATTTCCTCAGTGTGTGCGTAGGTACTTCCGGTGTACTAGGTAAAGAAAGATGACAGGTACATTATTATTCTTAAAAATATATTTTTCAGATTGTATTACAGTTTATCCCTGAGCACGAGCCTGTGTTCAGTTGAAACGTCAGTTGAGCCGAGTGACGGACTAACGATAGCACGAGGTCGAGGTAGGAAGGCAGAAGGAGTAGGTAGGTACTAGGTACCCAGCTAGCCAGGCCCGTTCCGTGTTAATTAGATTTTTATCTGTAATGCAGTGGTGTGATGGCGGGCACGACCCAAGGAGTTTAGGTACCGAGCCATTGTTAGAATTTTTCATTGGCCACCGCGAGAAAAAAACTTTTAAAACGCTATACACGAGTGCGGTGATTTATAACACTAACTAACTAACTAGGAGGGGTAGGCAGAGAGGGTAAACACGCCACACAACTCTGTCCTGACACACACTCCTAGCATTCATTTACAGTGCATCATCTCATATCTACTTTCTCTTCCTTTATCCTGACTCTTGACATGAAGTATTTGATTCTCTACTTAGGACAGGTTGTTTCATAGATTTTAAGCAATTCATCAAATTTCAAAGTTCATTTTCAAGTTCTGTTGTTATTTCAGTTCTGTGAAGCAACTGACCTAAAATGATATAACAACAGAAGTTGAATAGGGCTTTCACAGAACGTCCTTGGGCCATGTCTCTCTCAGACGTCCCCGACTGGACTTATGATTTATATGGTGAAACGTTTTGAATTGTAAATGAAATATTCAACTTCAAGAAATAAAACATACCTACCTACCTATTTTAACACTGCATAAATTTGGAATATTATTTCACATGAGGAAAGATGTAATCACTTATGTATGATTTGTTTGCACTTCAACTTAATATTTCGATGTCATAGATTTTTATTATTAACTACATTCCAATGACTCTTAGTGACATTGCACATTTTACCTAACTTACCCAACAAATTACCAACATTAAAGATGTTGACAATTTATTCAATTTATCAAATTCTAAGTGCAAGCTACAAAGTTATGGGTACCTACTATTGACTTTTGGTTGTCATAGATTATTTGCTACTAGTTACATTACCTCTAACATAACGTTATAAATTATCCAAATTAAAATAGTTGACAGTTTGTTCAAATTATCAACCTCAAATCAAATAAAAACACGTAGTACCAAGTTAATTAAAACGTTCTAATCTAGAGTGCAAATAATATATGTAAATATATTTCTCATTATTTGTAATCACTACCACCAAAAAACCACCAATCAGAATCGAAACGTTGCATAAAATTACTTGGCGATGCCATACGTAGTAATGCAAAATCATATGTTTTTGGTTGGAAAATTAGGTCGCCTATAAATGTTTCAGGTGCTTTAATTAAATACTGCGAGTAGAATACAGCATGGCCTTTGAAATAATCGAGTATTTTTTAGATAATTCTTTTTATAAGCCCAGAAAAAAAATAATGTAAAGGCCTATGAAAACTGCTTTAAAGTTCAAAATCTCCTACTTACGAACCAATTTTCGGTTATGATTTTATTGTATAATGTGGCAAAATAAGTTATTTATAAAATGATCGAAAAAAAATTAAATATTTATGCCTGAACATCCACAAAATAAAATAAAAGGCACTTTTTGGCCATTTTTTTTTCTTGCATAAATCAAAACAGGCGGATGGTGTTAAGCGGGAATTTAAACCTTATCGCCATCTACGTAAGGGTTGTTATTGATAGCGGCTCAATTTAAAATATTACACGACGTAGTGCATCGCCTTAAGCCGAGTTGGGTGGTCAGATCTGAATAGACGTGTACTTCCAAACCTTCCTCTTTCCCATCTCCTTTCTTCAACCGTACCACAATTGTGAATGCCATAGTTCCACTAGCTTTGAACTAGACAGCTAGACAGTGGGAATTTGTAGGGACTCATGTGGTATCCACATTAAAAAAATAAAACACAAAATTATTAAGAATTAAAATTGCGTTAATACATAAAAAAATATAGTGGTCTTGATTTACTTTAGCAGTCATAATAATAATAATATTTGGCTAATTTATATAGCGCCGTTTTCGTGAAAAATCACCTCAAGGGCGCTGTACAAATCTATTTATTAAATAATTAATACTAGAACTACTGATTTAAAACTAGTGACTTACATCTAAGACTTATATCTAGTGACTTACGACTAAGGCCTATAACTACTATCTTAATGACATATATGTTTACATATGTAGAAACATACAACTAAAATTAACATTAACAATTTAATTTTACTAGCGCCAGAAGAAGAAGGAAGTTCTCAGTAATGACATATTTATCGGCCCTATTTATTTCAAGCATTTAAATTTGCGTTATTCTAAGGAATTTAAAGTAGATTTTCGTTCAAAATATGTCCAATTTGAACAGGCCAGGTATTAATTCGTCCAACGTTTACTGGCCTATAATAACGATTATTATTAGTATGAGTAGCGAAACATAAACGACGTATTATTTAGTATTATGATGGGCCTCGGATTCGTTGCCACATAGATGCTAAGAAAACACTAACAAGGAATAAGGCAAATAGAAAGACATCCCACAAGCATGTCTATACAGGTAACAGGAACAGGTACAGTATGTCAACAAAGTAAAGAAATTTTATAAAATGGAACCAATAATTTTCATTACCATGGCAACACCGATTTCAGAACAAAATACAGTAGATTCAAATGTGAAGTTATAATTAGTTGTTTTCCGAATCTGATATATTGACTTGGACGGGAAAAATGATAGATATAACGGATAACTTATTATTTTTTTGACGTTTTTATGTTTTTTTAAATGCCAAAAATGTGCGCTTCTTCTGTAGGTTTTTTTTTATTTATTATTATTTGAATTTAATATCTAACTTACTTTTTCTTCCCATTAAGGTATTAAAATTAGATTACATTTCTGATTAAAATTAGATTACATTTCTGCAACCTCTGAGCAGGTTCAGCCTGGTGAAGTGGTTTATACCAAAAAGTATCTGTTTGTATATACCTACTTGGTTAATAAATAATGTAAAAAAATAATATTTAAATAAATATGGTGTTAGTATTTTGGTATGGTATTTGTGTTACGTACATCACAAAAATACAAAAAAAAATCATGAAAAAAGTATTAAAAAAATAACAAGTTCAAATACCTACTAAATTTTCTTACAGTTGTAGAATCATCTCGTATATCTCATCTCATTTTGTAAAATGATAAGCATTAGACACAGAATATATTATATGTATGTACTGATATGTATTTCCATACAATGTTCGTCTCCTTCTTCTTTTTCAGGAATAATTATTAATTTAACACCTTTTGATGAAGACACAAAAAATATTCACTTGAACCAGTGCTTTTTGAAAGTTACAATCTTTATTCTTTACACCATCTTGATATTACCATTGAAAACCATTTAAACGATCAATTTCTTGACAGACTGTAGTAGATAACAGGTACCTACACAGTTACACAGGTAGGCCGAGCATAGTTTGTTTACCGCGAGGTAAATATGTTTCAGAGTTGTTTTCGTAACAAAGAGGAATAGAACGGTTAGCCGGGCAGGGCTACCCAATCTACCCGTCTACTATCCTATCCGTTATCGGAAAGGGGAGTGGGCCCAACAGGTGTTTGATGGATGACCCTGCTGAGAGATTAAATATTCGGTGGAGCGAGAGACTTTAACAAGATTCGAAGCTTTTAGGTAGGTACTAGGTACCTACCTAGGCATTGGAATACACATCGATATTTGTGCAGAAACGCTAGGATATGTGTACAAAACTACCTACCAAATCAAAAAATATAAAATATTTTATTCCATTATTATTTCGCCTTCTCCAATTTGAGCCTTGTTTTCATCGTGCGGGACGTTAGCACCATGAGTGAATTGGAGTCCTTTCGTCCTCTTCACATTTCCTGCATCTATTGGTGTCTTCCAATCCCAACAGCTGTTTGTGTCTTCTGAGGTGGCAGTGTCCTATTAGTGGTCTTACCAGATCCCTCGATAAGTTTCTGTCCGTATTGGGCAGTTGCCAGTTTCGTCTAAATACTTCCTTTCTTCTGGTTGGGCAAATATGTTATAATCTTCAATCTTATTAAATATATTCTCTGTTGACAGTTAAAACCTGTTATAATATTTGTGACTGTTCACAGCCAGCGATATCCATAATAATTCCTAAACCCTGTATCTAAATTTCGCCAATAAACAATTAGATAATATTAATTAAGTGTTAATCTCAAGTGACCTACCAGGTAAGTATTGTACTGTATATTTTCTCCATAAATAGTTAAGTAATAACACTGTAGAAATGTATTACAAGTTTGTACAGCGCCCTTGAGGTGTTTTTGCACAAAAACGGCGCTATAAAAGTCATCCAGGTATTATTATTATTATTATTATTATTATGCAAATACAATTTTTCGTTTAATTTTAACGCCGCTTTTGATCTGTGCGAATAGCTATCAAATTTATTTATCAAAGTAATTTAATTAAGGTTTTACGTGATTTTCCTGCTTTCTAGATGAAAAATGCCGTGAAATTAGTCAAGAATCGTTATTCTTACTATCACTCACGGACTCACATAACGATAGAGACCAGCAAATGAATTACTATAATAATATTTAGATGATTTGATCAGCGCCAGAACTCAAGCTCAAGTGCACTGTAAAAATTTGTATTATTTTTTTTAACTTTATATTTTCAAGGCAATTAATTCCTAAACCCTGTATCTAAATTTCGCCAATAAACAATTAGATAATATTAATTAAGTGTTAATCTCAAGTGACCTACCAGGTAAGTATTGTACTGTATATTTTCTCCATAAATAGTTAAGTAATAACACTGTAGAAATGTATTACAAGTTTGTACAGCGCCCTTGAGGTGTTTTTGCACAAAAACGGCGCTATAAAAGTCATCCAGGTATTATTATTATTATTATTATGCAAATACAATTTTTCGTTTAATTTTAACGCCGCTTTTGATCTGTGCGAATAGCTATCAAATTTATTTATCAAAGTAATTTAATTAAGGTTTTACGTGATTTTCCTGCTTTCTAGATGAAAAATGCCGTGAAATTAGTCAAGAATCGTTATTCTTACTATCACTCACGGACTCACATAACGATAGAGACCAGCAAATGAATTACTATAATAATATTTAGATGATTTGATCAGCGCCAGAACTCAAGCTCAAGTGCACTGTAAAAATTTGTATTATTTTTTTTAACTTTATATTTTCAAGGTTCTATCCTATTACTAACTAAAGATAATTTGTTATGCGATTATAATAATAATATTTGGATAATTTATATAGCGCCGTTTTCGTAAGAAATCACCTCAAGGGCGCTGTAAATATATTATACCAAAATTCATCTTAATTTAAAAAAATAACAATACTAAAATATCATTGTTTGTTTCAAAGGATACAAGAATTTTGTTCTTAGATTTTCTGTGAGCATATATTTTCTGGAAACAAAACAAAAGGAGATAAATGAAATTTGAGAAATGTTTGTAAACAACAAAAGAGGACTGGGAGATAAGCAGAAGGCTGAGATAGTGTGTACTATTACGGAGAGACTTATTGTTCCTGGGTGCTTACTCCTGCTCAATGCATACTTCTAGGAAGAGAAAAAAAACGTGCCTCTTATATTGTTGTGCTTGGTCCTGACACTGGACTCAGAGAACCATATTTGGAGTCAACGAGTTTCAAAATTAAAGTTTTTTTATAATTCAGATATTGTTGGGTGGATGAGTGAGATATGTGATAAATAAAATAAGCTGGATTACCTACATTTTTAATGCATTACGAACAACATACATATAATAATAATAGATTACTCGTTTAAAGGTGTTAAACAAGGTTGCGTAATGTCACCGTGGTTATTCAATCTATACATGGATAATTGTATGCAAGAATTGAAAGAGGTGGGATTGGGCGCGAATTTGAGTAATCTGAAAGTATGTTGCCTGTTGTACGCTGATGATGCGGTGCTGATTGCTAATAGTATGGATGATCTGCAGTCTCTCGTGTCTAGGATGAACGAAGTATGCATGAAGAATGAGTTAATGATGAATGTAAGTAAGTCTAAAGTAATGGTGTTTGAGAGAGAAAGTACGAAAACAGTGTGCAATATAGCTGTGAATGAGGAATACTTGGAGCAGGTGGATGAATTTGTGTATTTAGGAAGCATGTTTACGAGAGATGGGAAGGCTGACAGAGATATTGAAAGAAGAGTAAATGCAAGTAACTCCATTAATGGAGGACTGAACGCAGTTGGCGCTAACAAAAAATTGTCCAAAGAAGCGAAGTTAGCAGTCCACAATGGAGTGCTGGTACCTACCCTGATGTATGGAAGTGAGGCATGGAACTGGCAAAGAAAGGATGAAATTAGATTGAATGCTGTTGAAATGAGATCCCTGAGGCGTATGTGTGGTAAAACCATGTATGATCGTGTGAGGAATGTCGATATCCGCAAAGAGTGCAAGGCTGATGTAAGCGTAATGAGTAAGATCAAGAAAGGGACGCTTAGATGGTTTGGGCATGTAGAGCGAATGAGCGAAGAAAGGAGTGTAAGGAGAATATACGATGTAAATGTGAATGGTAGCAGAAGTCGGGGACGCCCGAGGAAGACATGGCACGACCAAGTGAATCAGATACTTGAGTCGGGCCATGTCAAGAGTCAGAACAATAGAAGAGTATGTATGAGACGATGTATGAATGTGAATGAGGCAAGGAATGTGTACCAAGACCGAGTTGTTTGGCGGTCCGTCCTCTCTGCCTACCCCTGCAGGAAACGGCGTGATGGTTAGTTAGTTAGTTAGTTTACTCGTTTAATAACCCTCTGGGGAGCTGCAGAAGTTTCCATAGCGATATGCTGAAATAGACCAAGCCATGATGCGTATAGCGTAATGTGTCGCCTACCTAATGCCGATATGTGTGTCGTTAAAACGATAGCAGGATATGGAATTGCTGCAAGTTAAGGGATGTAAAACGCAATAAAGAAAATATACGTAGTTTTTACATCATTTTGAGTATAATATGAGCAAACAAGTGTATCGAAATAATAAGTGGCGTCCATTATTTCGTATGTGATATAGCTTTGAATCTGATTCGTAGTTAAATTAGAGGTTTTGCTGTAACATTGTTTTGTTAATCTCAAGTGACCTCCCAGGTAAGTATGTTATCTGCCTGTACAGACTATAAATAAATAATAATATATGTAAATTCTAACGCAGCATCATGTCCATTGGTCAAATGCAGTGTACAAGTTTTGTATTAGTGATCGACGAACTGGTGGATGCAATCTGTTAGCCATTAATTGACAATAGTTTATCCAGTTAGTAAGGAGATACGATCATTAAAAAACGGGTAAAGGTTCCTGTAATAACTGGCTCCCATTCTGACTGTTTCAACCAGCGAAATCATTATAATACCTGCGAATCAAATAACAACATCATCGCACTATCATGGTTCCAAGAAGATTTAGTAATTCAAACGCTCGCATTATAACACGAAACCAACCAAAGAAATCAGAGCCCTCACTTGCACAAAAGAACTACACAGAATAGAAATAAAAAAATAAGGTGTTGAAGAGGATTCTGTGATTTAGGTCTAAGAGGCGAAGGTCGGGCGTTCGAGTAATTTGACTCGAAATGGAAAACAGCGATTCTGAACGCCGAGGGGTGGCGGAGAAGGGGAGGGGGGTGGAGAACATAAATCGACAGCCTACAAGACAGCTTCAGGGCTGGCCGGATAAAATAAAGTAGAAAATGACGAGTTAAGTTATTTTAACGCTGGGGTAGCCATGAAACCGCGTCCTAAAGAAGCCATACGGGTTTATTATATATAATTAGGGGTACGCAAATTTCGTTTTTACGAAATAGATGCGATAAAAGCGAAATCTGCATTTTATTTGCGATAAAAGCGAAATTTGAAAATTAAATATTTTCGCACCTTTTTATACGTTACGTGCTTTCAAATGTTGATCAGACGTGCTAACAATTATTACAACTCTGTTCAAAACAGACAGAGACGGCTATTTTATCAACCGAAAATTCTATCGATCACAGCATGATGTTGAAGACAGCAGCTCAAAAGAGCTTGGATAAATTGTTGGTACACATGGGGCCGAATCCAACAAATGAGTGCTACAAGCACATTGGCAGATTATTTTGTCCATCGGAAGCAGCAAATGTGCCCTCTTCTTCTGTCAATTCAAATTCCATAGTGGAAAGCTTCGCAAAAATTCCGTTTTTTAAAAGTGTACCACAAGAAGAACTAATTGACGGGTACTCTCATTTTCACAGACAATTACTTCGATTGGTCGGCCAAGAAGCTCCTGTGGATGTAATGCAAGTTTTAGTTACATCAAAATCTTGCTACCCTGTATTTGCAAAAGCAGCTATTCAATGTCTCAATTGCCCTGTCAATAGTGTTGATGCCGAGAGGTACTTTAGTATCTACAACATTGTCGTAAGTGATCGCAGGCAAACAATGAAAGATGAAAATGTAGAAATTACAACAATGCTAGCCTTTAATTGAGTTTTTAACACTGTATTTTTTTTTGCGAAATAAATGCGAAATTTTCTATTTTGAGTTTTTTTAAATGCGAAATCACGATTTTTTATTTGCGAAATTTACGTACCCCTATATATAATTCATAATTCTTCGGGTGTCCCCGACCTCTTCATCATTCGCATCATATATACTCTCCACACTCCTTCCTTCGTTTATCCGATCTTCATGCCCAAACCATCCTAAGCGTCCCTTTCTTAATCTTACACGTTTTTATCACATATTCACCTCAGGGATGTAATTTCTACGAAATTCGGTCTAATTTCATCATTTCATCATAATGGTTGGTATCAGCCGTCCATTGTGGTCTGCTAGCTTCGCAGACCCTCTTTCGACAATTTTTTAGCGTCATTTACCACTGTTCTAATTGTTTATTTGTTATTTGAAAAAGTGATAGCATACCAATTTTGTGATAAAAAATTGTCATTCAGAATATATCGAGATCACGTGCGTCTTTTCGTAATATATATCATGAAGAAATGCGACAATACCAATCGCAGTCCTCATAAAACATTCGCTTTTGACAAATACTTTGTTAGGAAATCTGTCAATTCATTCGTTATAAACGAAAAATAATTTGATTCTAACGAAGATTTTTTTAATAAATTAACAGTATTTCATATCAGTAAGTTTTCTTCGTGTAGGTGCCTATATATAAATTGATAATAAGATAAAATAAATAATTACTAGAACTTGGTTTATCATAATAAAATCATTTAACAATTATCTTATGAATAAGTGTTTGATTTCTACACATAATAAAATAAAATATACATAAATGACTCATTTCCATACATAATAATTAAACAAAGTCATTGTTTGTGAGCGAGGAATGTTTTGTGCTAACCTGTAAAATATAGTCAGAGATGTTTAATTTAACCCGCAGGTTATTTACAGCGAAGACGTGGTGACCCTTAAGTGGTCCAGCGTTATTCACAAACGAGATGCTGCAGAGGAGAAGTGTTGCGCATTCCAAACGCAATACGGCGGTGTAAATTCGATTGGACGGTGATAATGTAATAATTTTATTGATACTTTTTGATAGATCGATTATAATGTTAACAAGCGCCGGGGAACGGTCAATAAATTATAAACCGAAATTTTAATTAAAAATTTAAACAGTATTGCTAATTTTTTGGAAATCTCTTCAAACTATTGATAATCCGGTTAAAAACGGTATTGCAGACCGTTTCCTGATAAACTTTTAGTAAATTCCTGACATATCGATACTCGAAACACGTGTTCGTGCACCTGCATTAGCCTAGATAATGTACAACGACGAAATATTAGGATTTTTACGAACATGTGTTCCGACATTGTGATAATACGTTCGTATTCTACTAAAAGTTTATTAGGAAACCTAACAATTCATTCGTTAAGGGCCTGCAATCCCGTTTTCAACCGGATTACGAAAAATTGCAGAGATTCTTAATAAATTTACGATATTCAATATCAGTAATTTTTCTCCGTGTATTTTTAATTTTTTTATTATGTACAATATTTTTTACAATTCAAGGTTTTCAGTAATGTAGGCCTCACTGGGTGGCTTGCCCGTGCTGAGGCCTTCATTTTATAATATAAAAAAAACTACATAATACATTTAATGAGAAAAATTATACATTTAAAATTAAAAATACATAATAATATATTTAAAATATAGTCAGATTGAAATATAGTACCTATGGATTGAATTTGATAAAAAATCTTTAGCAAGAGAAATTTTGTTTCTGTATATTTATATAATATATATAATACAATGATTTTACAAAGAACTATTTAAAATTTGAGTCATATAACGAAAGTCAATGTTCATTTTGATGCATGTGCTTAATTTAGTCGACGTGAACAACTGTTTGTTGGTTCTTTCTGTAGTCGTGTTAAGGAAGGAAACCTTTATCGATATACTTGTGCTAGGGGGCCTGATTCATACAATGGCCGTGTTCGATAATCAAGCCACATTATAAGCATTGACAGCTAATTAATAGTGAATTGAATGCAGGTAGGTACTTTCCTCTTTATTTATTGTGCGGAAAAGGCGGGCAATTAAAAGAGTGTGGTGACACCTAATTAATGCCGTGTAAACTGATAAAAACGTGATGTGAAATAATAATAAATTTATAGATTTTAAGAAGTAACCTGTTTGCAAGCACCATAGGTCGGCAACCAGCGGTCACGATCGCTTGAATGTATGTGCGTTAATTAAATCTTATTTTAATTTTATTTTGCTACTCGAATTGGTTAACTGTAAAGAAAAATATGTATCACAAAAGAAATTTTGGAAAAAGCGAAAACTCTTCAACAGCGAAATCTGGCGTCATGTAATTTGTACTGCTATTCGGCCTGACATCTCTAGACGAACTATTTTCAACTAACTACTTTATTTCCATCGTGAGATATGGACCTTTCAAAGACCTATTTAATGGTCACAAAATAAGACAAGACGCCATATTGTTTTCTCTCTATTTTTCAACAGAAAAATAGTAGCTTCGCTGGATGCGCCACGAATGAGTTAAATTATTGGTAATAATTACGTGTCAATGTTAGCGCCATACACTTGATGCGGGATTTGTCCAATAAAGGTTGGGAACGTCTGGAAAACTCGTTTTTATCCGCAGCTCGTTAGAAGAACGCGAGGCAAAAAGAGACAAGACACGCGGACCAGGGCGGCGAAGGGAGAAACAACACAACGGAATGGAAATAAAAACTAAATGAAAATGATACCAAGGGTAAGAAAGAGGATGGCGCAATGTAACTATAGCGAGATGAAAGGAGATAGACTCCTTCGGAGAGCTTAGCCATGAAGTTGCATGCAAAACAAAATAATATATCCGGGTGAAAAATGTACACAAAATCATGTGTAAATCTTCATCAATTATTATTCCATTTTCACCCAACTTTTCAGCGAACAAATGCAACTAACTGCAACAACTGATTTTTATATTTATGATTTCACTGCGATATTGGGTTGGCGGAATGATTCAACATATAATAGACTAATTAACACAATGCATTATGGGTGATACTGAAGAGGCACTGGACAATCTTGCGTACATTGTTGCATCTCCAATACAACTCGTCAGTCGCACTTGTTCATTGCACTAACTAGTTAAATGGTGTAGTAAAACATATGTACCTAATACATTTTCCTTTCAGAGACCGGAATGCACTAAAAAAATTTGATCACTGAAGACAGTTTTTCTGGTAAGTAAAATTTGCCAATTTATGTTAAACTTCTCAGAAACGAGGGATTCAGTCAAATAATGACAAATTAATTCTCCATTCTTGGTGCAGCTATCAACAAAAAAACTGTGATATTTTTTTACAGAATACAATAAAATTTTAAATAAAAAATAATGGACCTTACTTAGCTAAGCATGAAAATGAGGTTGAGAGCTGAAAATAGTAGACATCAAGCATTGAGACAGACTTTTAGACTTCAAAGCTGTTCAAATTTAATGACGCCAGATTTCAAGAGATTTCGTAGAGAATTTCGCTCCATTAGATTTCTACTATAATAATGAACTCCAGTCCCTTATTTTTTTTATTTATAATGACTTGATTTTTTTACAAATGTCGATTTGATAATTTTTCGGGTCTCTCAAAATCGCACCAAATCTATGGACGTGACGTGTGACGTCACCAGTCACCGGTCTCAAAAAGCATACTTTGCCTTTTATAAATCGCCTTTCATAGACATAGAGACTTTGAATTTTCAAGGGTATTTTTTTTGGCTAGAAATGGATTCTGCTGATCATTACTATGCTATAAAATGTCGTACGAAGCAATTGCGTGTACAAATGAAGGAGTTATAATTTTTTTAAGAAAAATTTGTATGGCACTGAAATTAAAAATGAGGCTATCTCTGGAATCATAAGGTTGGCCGTTCTATCCTTACACACAGATAATACTACTATTTATTTGTATTTTTTGACATACTTCGTATTGTGGCGAAACTTAAGCTTTTAGGCTTGCAGTGTAAATAAAATATTGTAAACTAGACAAAGCATACTCATATGTAAAGCATTTAACCATTAAAATGAATCTTCAACATAAAAAAGTTTTTTTTTCAACTTTGAGGATTTAAAAAAAAAAAATCACAAGTTTCGCCAAAATTTTGTATGGGAGTGAATATTATTGTACTCAACCAAAGTGCAAAAATACATCTATGACCGCACCTGACATACAATTTACTGGTGTTTAAAAACCTGCATTACTACGAAAGATAAACATATTGTAGACCATAGATATCTTACTCCCGTAGACTGGTTGTGATTTCAGAACTATTTTTCACAGGCCTGCACTAATAATCTAATACCTTTCATAGAGTTGCTACTTGCTTGCAGCGTTACACGCAGAACCGTAAATATAAAAAGCTCAACCAGACCCGCTCAATGGGCAGACTGGGTAAGTACCTACCCACCTTCGCAACTTTAGTATCCGTTTAAACAAATTACCGACTTCATCGAGTGGGGCTGCTATCTTCAAATTGTATTCGCACCACGGAGACTGGTTCTCGCCCGGTAGGTACTGACCGAGTAGGTACCGGCCGTACTGGGTAGGTATCACAGCTGCTCGCGACGGAAGAGGGAGAGGGGAAGGTCGGATCTGATTAGCATCCCAATTATGGTGGGGGGAAGGGGTCGGAGGAGGAGTGCGCATGCGCTCGTTTATCACACCGACCAATAGCTAGACAGGATCGGAGCGGGAATAAATAAACGTTACCTACTTTTAAAACACAGAAAAAAATTGAGAACCATTATTATACATTATAATAATGCTGAGGCGGACTTCAGTTATTTAATTATATTTTATCTTGATTTGTAACTCATTACACTTTTGTATTAGTTTTATATCTGGGGGAGGATGTGGTGAAGTTTTGTTGCAAAATAAATTAAGTTTCTTTGTCCGAATGTGGTTTTATCTGATCTAGTGTCTAGTAGACGATTTCGTATTTTTTCATATTATATTTGTCGTACATTTGGTACATCAAAGCAATTGAATATTTCAATCGAAGTATTCATTTCATGCAGTGTGGTGTTTATGATTCCATTTTGAATACAGCAGCTCCCCATTTTATAATTCCATATTAGATTCGAGAATGCCGTAATACGTTCTTTCATATTCTTTTTGTTTACCACAATTCATAGATTCTTAGAAAAACAAGTAAGAAAAATATGAGTTCCATCCACAGACATAGGAATTAATAGACGAGAAGATAATGGCGAGGGGTAAAATCAACTGTTGAAGAACGAAGGGGGTAAGGCTGACTGTGATTCGTCAATAAATCAATCTGACAGTAAATAGGCATCTCGCATTATAATATCACCATTTACTTCTTAAAAGTAAAATCTGCTTTTGAATGAATAGACATTTTTACATGGGAGCGCAAATTACTCGCCACGTTATGAACAAAAGTCCAAATTGGGCAAAAAAATTCGGTTCTATTTTCAGAGTCGAATATTTCGTTTAAGTATTTAGTTAAGACACTTTTATAAATGTTCATAATTTACTTCCCAGAAACCAACCAGCTTTGGGTTTCGCGTCCAGACATGTTTCTACAACTGATCCATATTATACGATGTGAATATGCTTAAAATAAAGTAAAATAATGCTTATATATGGAATGTAATACGACAATTGGGTTTATTCTCTTTTTCACATCTATTTTTACAAGTTGTCATAGCACAAGTCAACATTTTGCCGTGTTATTTCGTAAAATGAACCGATGATGCCTCGACCATAGTTCGCACAAGAATGATGACGTCACTTTTTCAAATTTCACTTGAGGCCATACGCGAGCACAGCCGGCTCCAATGGAACCGGTATGGGGAGTGGGGATAATACGCTTTTAATCACTTAGGGCAGGTCTACTAATATTCATATGTCTATGGTTCCATCTAAGATTTTCATCAATTACACTCCGAGATCGATGATACTTTGTGATTTTTATATAATTGACATTGAACATTATTTCTATAACAGCATTCGTGTTATTTTAGTTGTAGTGATTTTACTGGTTGGCCCCTTGAGTTCATTGAAAATGTTACATAATATTTAGTTTTTCTTATATTAAAGGTAGGAATTATTCAAAGACAACTTCTACTCTATTTTCCAAATAATAATATATTTATTTTATTTTATGCTATTTTCTAGTTTTATAGTGATATTGCACAAAAGTCGTGCTGCTGAAATACGCTAAGTAGGTAGGTACCTACAGCTATTATTGAACAAATATATCTACGAATTGATATCATATTATATATATATAATTCTTCCTCCAGGATATTTCCACTGGGTGGTTAATTACACAACAAGAAAACAAGAGATAGTTCGTAAAGGGACCCGTGACATATGAAAATTTTCTACTGTGCAAAAATACATTATTTCTGATTTTCGGAAATCGAAATATGTACTCACTTCTCATTATTATCTAACTACTACAAAGTGTTTGTAAGGCGAAGCTTAATGCTAAATCACTATTTTGATTAATCTTTATAACGAATTAGTGTAGGTACTCGTACATTATAAACACCAAAAAATATGCTTTAGATAAATTGAAGGTTTTCCTATCGTTTCCCCTGAGTAGAATACAAATAAATAATAAAAAATACTTAATAAAAAATATAAATGTAAACTACAATTTTTTTTTCAATAGAAATGTATGAAGGCGTAAAGGAAACAACTTTTAAAAATACAGTACTATAGCTAAGATTATCTGTGACAGTTTCACTTGATTAACTTTTTTGTTTTCTTATAAAATTTATTACAAAATAAATAAAATTTTGTCCTTGATATCGAACGTTTCTAGACTCCGTTTGATAAGCGATTTTAATGCCTATTAC
Organism: Hesperophylax magnus; assembly: GCA_026573805.1. Classification (NCBI taxonomy): domain Eukaryota; kingdom Metazoa; phylum Arthropoda; class Insecta; order Trichoptera; family Limnephilidae; genus Hesperophylax; species Hesperophylax magnus. The sequence continues at coordinate 5,266,641 of JAIUSX010000002.1, forward strand.
CTACATTCGTGACAATATAAGGCATACCAAGAATATCCTTTTTTTCTTGTAGATTCCTCTGTGCTTTTCAAGCGAGTCCCTATTTTCTGTACATTTACGAAAACAAAAGACAGTTGTGTTTAGAGGGATACATGAAACACGAAAAGATTCCACTGGGCTAAATCCACAACAACACAATAAGAGTCAGTAGTTTGCAAAGGGACCCACGCAACACGTAACTATTGACTTCTGAATAAGGAGACGGTGTTGAATCATGAGTATGTAATTTAAGCAACCACAGACGGACTTAATATGAAATGTCATAATTATTACGATGATAGTGATCGTCATGCAGCTTGATCGCCCACTGAACGGTGTGAAAAACCCGAGTCGCACAGTGGCCAAATCACTATAATTATACAAATTAATGTCACCATCAAAAGTTCAGACCAATGAATCTAATGATGTTAGCAGATAACATTAATTAGTTTAGTTTATTTGGACGGAACGAGTTCTCATGCAGCACTCATGTTTCATAATGTGGAGAATGAATGAACGGGGTTTAAATGTTATTTTTACAACATGAGCTTCCATATCGTTATTTATTAATGTAATGTCAATAACAATTGGCTTTATCTAGATTCTAGACGAATATTAATCTCATACTTTGTGCCTTTATCACGTCACTGACATATACATGGTGTCCGGGGGTAAAGTGCACTAACTTCGGGAGGTGATTCTACATAATAGTACAAGTAAAAAAGATAAATAACTTTTTTCGAAACAAAATATACCTAGTATATGAAAAAGCACTAAAATAATTAATAAAATGGATAGAAGAAACTTATTAATTGTTAGACGTCTGGTAGCAATTATTATTACATTAAAAAAGAAAATTATTTGTTCCTACCTAAATTCATCTGCAAGTCTAATAAATTAATAATATAACATAGGTGCACCCTCTTAGGTATTTTATTTAATCATTGGGTGTACCTGATATGTTTTAGGTAAGGCACTATACATCTACCGCTAACCTGGTCTATTCCATAGAATCTATGAAATAAACGTAGATCAATGAGAACAGGTTTTTCTAAGAAATAAATATTCAAAGTTGAATCGACTTCAACATTCGTTTAATAAATTGACCATAGACTCTCATAGAATAGATCAGATGGGAACGCAGCTTTAGAAGATTGACATTTGTATGTTAAATAAACTTTTCTATATTTATGCGCTGCGACGAGAATCGAATCTGTAATTATTATAATTATTAGAAGAATTCGTACACCACTCGGTTTAATTAATGAACATTCGAGTTAAAATGATTATTTTCCTCACAACATTCCCCAATTGGGGTGCCAGAGTGCAGCAGTGCAGTTAGTGCATTGGAATTCTCGTGTGGTGTCACATTGAAAGAATGTTGGTAACAAATTCCGTATTCTTATTTCAAACAGGAGGTTTCGATTCGAATTACATATAAATGGTGGGAAACATGATGTACGATGAAGATATTATTATAAGGCAGAGAAGGGAAAGATAACAGAATAGAGAAGTACTGGGGTTGTCATGGCACCACTTAAAATGTAACCTTTTAAAAAAACCTGGGCTGGTTTGATGAAATTTACACCAGACAAAAAGCTTCCGAATGAATCCATACGCACTACACAGTGTGTGGCCTAGCCAAACAATCACGAAGGATAAGTAGATAGGTACTAGTTGTCAAAAGTGGAAAATACTTTCTATATCGCCCGGTGAAAGATCGCTACTCAGAAATTTCGTTCAGTGGCTAGATCTTACAGGACAAGCTTCCCAATCTCATCCTATTTATTCCTTTCGCCTCTCGATATTCCTCAGCATCGGGGTGATATAATGTCACGGGCTCCGGGCAATGAGACTCGGTCGTCATTCAATAATTACATGTTGAATTGAAGAACCGCTAGAAATAGACGACACTTTGCCACTATCTAAGAATTATAGTGTTTTATCCCGTATTCAGTACAGTTACATCTAATTTAACCTAGCTAAACCAATAAAAAGCGCGGGAAAGCGTCCAGCGTCTTCGCACGACTCTTATTCTCAGGCGGTAATTGAGCGTTTGAACTGCGGATAATCGATCTGCCAAGAGCTAAAAAACGCCAATATCAATATAAGAAGTAAAGAAGAGAGTTGCTTCGGAGTTGTGTTGCCAGTTCTAAAATAGAAACTCCCGAGCAAAAGTTTAAAAATACCTGAAATGCTAAAAATATCCATAGATTTTGGAAATTGGATTTTCGTTTCGCGATAAAACTACCTGCTTAGCTGAAAAAACTACTGAAACCTCACGGTTTTGCATACCAGATAAACCTACTTATAATTTGCAAAAAAATGTCTACACAAAATCTTTTTCTACACCGAATTATTTGGCCAAAAACTCCCCTTCTCCCTAGATCTGGGGATTTCTACCTACAAATGGCAGCACTGTCAGGTGCTGTGATGTCGCCGCCAACCATCTTTACTTTACCGAGAAGAGACAAAAAAACTCGCGGAAAAAATCCGCCCTAAAAGCTGCCTGGCCTCGCTTGTCATTTAGTTAGAGGCCTGTCAGATGGTTGTCGGTAGAAAAAGCCTCCGAAAAAGGACCGCCCGAGATAAAGGCCATCTGAGCAAAGATCCAATGGTGAATCGGGCGATAATTCAAGTGGATACATTGCTACGTCCGATGTTTACAGGAAAATTGACTGTTTCAAATCGGGTGTAACGAATTTTGTTAGTTTAGGAAAGGTAAACACTAAAAATGTTTGTATAGTATTGAATGAATTTAAAATACGATCAATTTCTAGTTTGGATAAAATCAAAAATTAAACAGATGTAGTATTATTTGGCAACACATGTTAGGTTTTGTAATTGTTTTCAAATCAGCATGAAAAGTAGGCAATACATATTTGAATTTAAAACAATTTATTTATTTGTAAGAAACAAACTATTAATACTACAATAATAAGTACATTCTTCTTAGTTATAAGCCATACGGAGAAAACTTACTGCTTTTACTATTTGACCAATTTCATAACAAACTATCAGTAAAGCACGAATATGTTATGAGGAAGTCGGAACACGTGTTCTTCAAAATTATAATATTTTCGCATCTCGTCGATTATATTTATTCGGACAAGGCCACCTGCGTTGAAAAGTGTTAATATATATTCTGAATGACTAATATTTTATTACTTCTTCAAATTTTGCAAATATTTTATTAGTTATGCAGTTACTTCTTTTAACAGTATCTTGATTAAAAAAAGCTTTACTCATTTTTCTCCGTGCACTTGAAAAAATCTAAGTGATAGGGTTATAGGTTAAATGTATAAATTAAGTTGTAAAGCGCCCTTGAGATGATTTTCTCACGAAAACGGCGCTATATAAAAGGTCCAAACATCTATGTCATTATATGAGGTTAAATAAGGTTAAGAAAAAAAGCTTTTCATGCTAAAGTTGGTTAGAAAAAGGAGTTTTATTTTGCGTTTACTAAGTAAAGATAATGGGGAGAGGAAGAGGATTATAGAATAAGGATAGGTGATTCTCCCAATTCACTCTATACGTATGCATTAATTTATGATCGGAAGTTTATGATCATGAGTTGCGACAAAAACAAGATTGCAGATTCCCCAACTGACAATAAATTCAGGGAAATATTGATATTAGATGTAGCTTCAAAACCTATGTTCATGATACGAGTGCAGTTCCGAGAGTTATTCCGGACTGCAATATGCAAGGTGAAGACTGCCCTTATGAACTTACCAGCTAACATGACAGCTAACCCCTTCATCAGAAGAAGAGATAGTTTTGCGAAATGAATCATCAGATTCCGGTCAGTTATATTCGAGTGGGTAGAGGTCACCTGGTACCTGGTAAGGGTTCTGTCAAGATGATGATGGCAGTTCTTGAAGGTTTAAGGACCAAGCAGCCGCCGGCTGTCCAGCATCAGTCATAATAATACCGATTGTCGTCTGCGTAATGACTTTTCCAACGCGGCGGGACCATCAAACACCAAACACGATCACTCGTGGCATTCTCACAGTATTTACAGTGAGATAGCATCGCGGCGGCGCAATAAATAACATTTTAATACTTCGACCGTATGCTGTGAATAATAATAATAATAATGGCGGAGTTTAACAAGAGCCTCTCGGCCAGCGGAGGGCGGAGGACAATAAATTCACAGATAACGACTGACCGAGACGGTGTTTCTCTGGGCAACACCAACAGTCCGACACCTTACACCAGTCCAAGGTATAGGTAGGTTCAGGCGTATTGCATACATCCATAATACCTCCTTTTTATCCTGCTCGCCTGGTCAGCAGCCTCTTCTTTTGGATCATTTCATACACAGAGAAAAATGGGAATCGTTAATTTATTAAGAATCTCTTCAAATTATTGACAATCCGGTTATTCCTAATATATCGGAACATGTGTTCATGCAACTATCTTTGCCTTGCTAATATATTCGTATTTGACTCAAGTTAATCAGGAAACCTATTAATGATTCTTAAGAAATTAACAATATCACTGAATGTGATTACCGAACAGAAATGTTCAACTGCTTGGAGATTGAGTGGAACTGGACTGAAGGAAGTGGGAAGAAAATGTGGTAGAGGAAAGTTGAGTTTTTTCAGATCAGAAGGCGGATTCCCGTTCTTTATTCTGAGGGACATGTCCTTAGTGCACCTATCCCCCTCATGTTGGCTTTAGCATAGACCGAAGCGAGTGAGATAGCCGCGTAGCGATCTCACTCGCTGTGGTTTGTGCCAAGGCTGAAATGAGGGGAATGGGTATATTGGGGACATGTCCTTGGCTAGGGATGGAGAATAGGAATCTGCCTACTAGAAAGTTGTTTAGTTTCCAGATCAGAAAAATTCTTAAAACCATTTTCCCCTAACTCTTCACAGTTAAGGCGATGCCATACGTAGTAATGCAAAATCATGTGTTTTTGGTTTGAACATTTGGTCGCCTAGAAATGTTTCAGATGCTTTAATTAAATACTGCGAGTAAAATACATCTTGGCCTTTGAAATAATCGTGTATTTTTTAGATAAGTCTTTTTATAAGCCCAGAAAAAAATAATGTAAAGGCCTATGAAAACTGCTTTAAACATAAAAATCTCCTATTAACGAACCCATTTTCGGTTATGATTTTATTGTATAATGTGGCAAATTAAGTTATTTATAAAAATAAATATTTATGCCTGAACATCCACAAAATAAAATAAAAGACACTTTTTGGCCAAGTTTTTTTTTTGCATAAATCAAAACAGGCGGATGGTGTTAAGCGGAAATTTAAACCTTATCGCCATCTACGCAAGGTTTGTTATTGATAGCGGCTCAATTTAAAATATTACACGACGTAGTGCATCGCCTTAGGGTTGTTTCAAAAACTGCCTTTTAGGATAATACGTCTTTGTATTCCTGGTGACTATTGAAGACAACGCTGGCATATATTATGTTGTCTTCCTGTATGCAGATTCCTGTTGATGGTTATTTCGGTAGGAGGGAGTAATTACTTCGATGTCCTCCATGGTTTAATGGTTACTTGGCATATTTGCGGCACATTCCAGAGTAGTAGATACTTTCAGTATCGTTTTGGTGAAAGATAACCATTCAGAATTGAAACGTTGCTTGAAATGGCTTTAACAGTGTTTGTGGCCAGATATCGATAGCCAGTTACTTCCCACTTACCTTCCCCATTTCCTTCCACTATCCACAGCCTCAACATTCCAATTGTGGATGCCATAGTCTCACTGGATGCAGACGGTTGAGAGTAGTAGGGACTAGGTACTGCCGAATAGAACCTCTAAAGCCAGTGAAGAGAGATTAGAAAATATATATTATTGTTGCTGAATAAAACCGCTAAAGCCAGTGAAGAGAGATTAAAAAATATATCCTTTTGACTCTCGGAAGAAACTCTACTCGCGGATGCGGCCTTCACCGATACCCAGTGGCGTCCACAGAGTTTTAGTTTAGTTTCAGAGTAGGCACTAAGAAAAATAGCGAATTAGGTTAGGTTAGGTTTTAACTTTTCGCAAAGAATGGCCAAGCTGCTGGCTTTAGCTGATGTTGTTTGGAATTACCTAAGCTATATCAAATAACCAAATAACCGCTTCATTTATGCATACTACAATACAATGACTGGATTATATTTAATTTCAACCACAAAATCGCGTGAAAGAAAACCAACATTATATGATAAATATTTCGTTAGTAAAGTTGTACTAATTAATCGAAGTAGTTGTACAGAAATTAATTCGAGACTAACAGAAACAAGCCGTTCATTGAATGAACATCGCTCACAGATATTCTTTTTTTAATGTCGAATGAAGACAAAATGTTTTGAATATGACCTGTAGTTGTTTGCATATTTAGTTCCAGCCTTTGATACCTTATAGCGGTCGGTAAGGCGCGCGTGACGCTGTGATTCTCAGGGTACGTTTACATTTGCGAACCGAAACGCGAACCGTACCACGAATTACGGGAAAGGAACGAATCAACTGCAAGCAGCGTTTCGCACCATTTGCAGTTGCTTCGTTTCTTTCACATAAGTTGAAGTACAGTTCAACGTCAATATTATTTATATTTTTATACAAGTAAGGTAGGCAGTGCTTATGTGCCCAAATAGACCGCACGCCCCTGCCGATACCTGAATCGTATATAGAAATAACAAAATGCTTTCTTGTGGGTAATACAATATTTTATGTTAGTAATTTATTATTATTATTAATTATCATCCTTGCCATACCTTCGTGTTAGTCCTGCTCCCCTGGACAGACACCTCGTCTTAACAAGCCGCAATATAGAATATCCGTAACTTAACTACCTCGGCTACATAAAGGGTGCAATTAAAATACCAATTTCAAAAAAGACAGGCAGTCATTTACATGCCAACAGGTTTCTCTGACGTGGCAAATAGCTAATACCTATCGCGCAAACCAGTTCCAGAGTTGTTAGATGTACAGTACTGCGAATCTAGTTGAATGCGTACGTTTAAGATTGCATTACGAGTCGGTACTATATGTATAATACGGGTAATTATAAATACAAAGTGCTTTTCGCTACTACTTCCCATATTGTTACAGTATGATTAAGTTACATGCTTAGAGACGAATTGAGGAAGCCAGGATTGTCTCTAATTAAAACAATGCCGTAAACCAAAAACGCAGAAAATCAAAAACGACGTGGAAAGGTAGGAAAAAGCAAAACTTTAATTGGATGATATGGTGTAAAAAGTTGGTTTCTCATAAAATATGCCCAAATTGTACCTAATTTATTAAATTTTCATCTGAGATACCAACTTCTTCATAAGTTTGAATTCAAATTTACAAAACTAATCATTTAAAAAAAGTAAACGCTTGGTAACCCACCCAGTTACACAAGTTAACACATTTTGGTATTATTTTTATATTTGAGTCATTTCATAAAGCCAATTTAAATTTTTAAGGAAATTTTAGAACCAAAAAATTTTTTAGTAATATCTTTTGGCCGCCAAAACTCTGTGCGGTATATTTGCTTCTATTCTTACTAAAAATTGGCAACGGGCCTATTCAAAATGATGATGAATTTTTAAATTGTAATATTTCTTTGTGTATTAATAATATTAAAAGAATTGTTTTATTATGATAAATATAAAGAATTAACATAGGTACCTACTTAACCGGAGGCAGAAAATATCTTTTTAAAAAAGCCGTCACGGAACTCCCGGCAGATGTGAATCACCGAAATTGATTTTTATTGAAGGAAGTGAAAATAAAAGTAAAAAAGTTAATAATTGTTTACTATTTTTGGTCTCTAGTCCTAAAATTCCCACCACACTTCACAAACTCAAATAATATTTACTATAAACACGTCTTTAATGAGTTAAAATAATAATTCCTACACAATTCCAATTCCTACACATCATAGAAACAATGAAAAAAAAAGATGCTTACTAACTTATCAAAAAAAAATTAAAAAAATACAGAGTACAAAGGGTATAGCTTATAGGTTACATTAAGGTATTCATTTAAGGTGTAGTGACATTTGTTTAAAAGAAATGTTTTTAGTGATTATTTATCTCTTATATTGTAAACATGAAAGTAATTTCCACAATGATATGAATTTATTGTTATGTAAAAAGTAATTTCTCCAATGACATGAATATATTGTTATGTATTTGTGTTACATTACCTACTTCATATGAACTAAACCTATCAATTTGATTGTCCTTAAACGGGAAACCTTCCCAATTGAACAGTCAAAGATTCATTTATGTAATTGTATTTTTTAGTATCTAATAAATAAATAAAAATAAGAATTATACAAATTAATATATTACAATTAAAAGTTCGTCGTCATTTAGAATAGATACATTGCCAATATTAGCGAAAATATCCCGCACAGAGTCTTGGCAGCCGGTTGAAAAGATTTCACGAGGCTGGGCCGAATGAAGCGACATATTCCGTTCAAGAGCGTCGTCCTGTCTTGCCACGCAAGCGTCGGTTTAACCCCCTAGGCGCGCCAAAAGATGTTTCATATCAAAAAGAAATCCGTTTCTTTGTGTTCCTTGCGGTAAGGCGATGACTGAATAATTCAGGGACTGGGGACAGAGGTCAAGTAGTCGGGAATGCGTCCCTGCCTTTACCCTCTACCTTATTCGCTTATTCCACGGACTCGGACTAAACTGAAATATACGGCGACTATAAAAAATAAACATAAATAAGCGTCCCGCTGGGAGTCGTTTACAGTTTACATGCGGTCCAGACAAGCCAGGCATCCCAGTAACCAGCGTCCCGGACTGAGATGGGATCTCCGTCTTCTTCGTTGCGACGTGTATTTTAAATAATATTCTACTATATGCGGGTTTGGTAAACCACCAGTTGGACTTGGGGGTTGGTGGTTGCAACTACCCTTGGTTTTCTTTGGTGGTTTTAACATAATGTGAAACGCTGTCAAGAGGATATAAAAGACGAAAGCGAATGGAAGAAATTGAGGATAAGCGAGATATATATACATCAATAAAAAATAAAGATAAACCGGAAGAGAATTTTTTTAATGTGAATACCAGAACACAGCACAAGATTTCTAACTGCCCGGAGCCAGTGGGACTATGGCATACCCAAGAATTGGGGTATGTTGTGAGATTGAAGGGAGTGGTAAGGGAGGAGATGGGGAAGAGGAAGGTTGGGAGGAATGAATGAGACCACAAATAAGTGTGTGTCAAGACAGAGTTGTATGGCAGTCCATCATAAAATATGTGCCTACCTCTGTACGAAAATGACGTAATGGTTAGGTAGTTGGTTGGTATATGATTATGCCGCTAAGAGATCCGTTTAGGAGAAATAAGCGGATGTTACAATGGAGCTATCAGCGGTTGAATATTGTTCGAATTGTACATAATATGGGTCATTCAGTGAGTTTAGCCCCTAGCACGAACTTATCGATAAATGCTTTTTCGATGCAAATTTCAGTAGGCACATCACAATGGAAGATATAAGTAAGCAGGTACTTTCATTTTTCACATGTTTACTGCCGTTTACTTAATTAAATCTGCGTAGGACGATACATAATTATTTTTTCGGTTGGCAAGCACCCGAATTGTGAGAGATGCACTATTGTTGCAGACAAGAATGGAGGCATATATTTCAGTCCAGTGGGGCCAAGCCAGTATCCTGGCAGAGGTACAGTCGGGTTTGTCCGGGTCCCGGTGTCGGGAAGGAGGCCCATAAATCAGACAGGACACGGGGCTGGGTGACACAAATCCACGCTAATATATTGCCGGCTGCGGCTGGACGTTCCGTTGTTCTTCGCCTCGGCAGGCCCGTTAGTGTTAGTAGCCAGATAGTCATATATTGTATGGTAAACCTTTAAAGAAGGCTTAACAGAATTACTTTTAAAGGAAAACAATCTTTATCAAAATGTGTGAGGAATAAAAAATAAAGACAGACCTGCCTATTATTTTTCATAATTGTCAGAAAATACAGTTATTTATTTATTAATTTTCGGGAAATCGACAGTTTACATTTAATCATTTTGTACATAAGTATTGTATAGCTAAAATAAAACCGATTATGGATTTCCTCCTTGTGACTTTACCTCTAATGAGACAGCATAATATGGAATAAGTAAATTAAATTTGTGAGAAAGGAATATGAATTAAAAAAATTATACAAAACAAAAGATTATATAAAACGAAAAATTTAGAAAACAATACACGTATAGCCATGGAGAGAGGTTGTAGATGTAAATAAAATCATAATAGAGATATAAACAATAGAGACATAAACATTATTCACAAACTATCAGAGAAATATTCTTTTATGGACCTCTTGTATTTGGTAAGTTCGCAACTGAAAATATCAACCTTGGATAATACGCTATTGTAATTATTGCATAGTCTGTTCAGGCCCCATTCTTATTTTAATTTTAAGTAAACGAATCCTAGCTGCTCCCAACTGTGCGGAGCTGATGGGACTTTCGCATTCCCAATCGGGATATGTTGTGTAGCTGTAAGGAGTGGGGTGGGGAGGGATAAGGGAAAATTTTGGTAGCAGCTACCTGGCTATGTATTAAAGCAAAGTTTCGATTCTGGATGGTGGTTCTTCTAAAAAAATATACATACCAATAATGCAGAGCCCTTGAAGTGAAAAAAAAAAAAACACCTACTAATATTACTGAGCCCTTGAAGCGAAATAAAAAAGATACCTACTAATACTACAGAGCATTTGAAGTGAAATAAAAAACGACAATTATTATTAGTATTATTAGCGCAGATCGGTGAAAATTACGAGATATTATAATTGTAGGATTTGTGAGACTGAAAATGGCGCGAAACGCCACTTCGTTCCTTTCCCATAATTCGAGGATCGGCTCGCGTTTCGGTTCGTAAATATGTACGCAGCAATACAAGTGAAAATGTTATACGTAGTTTCATATAGACAGATAATTTAATAAAACTTCGATAGCTACCTAATAATAATAATTATGCTGTTACACAATCAATACCTCGCTACCTGTTTATACAATACACAAATGATAACAACGAACTGTAATGGAATTACAAAGATCAAGTTAATCAGGTAACAAACAATTATTTTATTTTTTCTCAAGGGTGCCATGTTTTAATAGTTTTTACCTGAGTTTGATAACTCGGTAAATACTCTTAGTACCTAATTAGAATATCCAGGTACTTCCTAGCACTCCACTTCCCATCTCCTTGCCCTACCACCACCGTCAGTATGCCATAAACTCACTGGCTCCAGCAGGTGGAGCAGTTAGAACTCTTGTGCGGTATTCACATTAAAAAACATAAAACATTTAGCGTCATTTGTTTTTTTCAAAAACTGATTCACATCGAAACTCCCCTCTCTGTCCCTCGCGTTATATTCACCACTAAGCCCCGCGCGTCTTAGTACTTTCCTACATTAAACTGAGATCGCGTGGAAGGATAGACAGCTCCCCCATTAAAAGTAAAAAGTATATTTACGAAAGTCATAAAGGTCCCCAGGACAGTAGTTTTTGTTTTTTTTTCAATTTATTGATTATCCAGTTTAAATACCGGACCAAATACTTTAAATACCACATTTACCTCAAAGGTAGAAACTATCGAGCGTTGGCTATTATTGGAGGAACTGTAAAACGAAATATAAATTGAAGATTCAATCCCAGATCGTGCAAGACGTGTTGCATTTAGTACAAAAGCAATGGCGGCTCGTGAGTTTTGGGTGTACTAGAGTGCTAATATTACTAAAAATGGCATTGTTGATGTTGTTGTAGCTGAAAATGATTTTTTTTTTGAAAAATGTTCGGGAAATTTCAGTTTGGCCGTGCGGATTTCCTGAAAATCTTCATACAAAAAATCGAATTTTCAAAAAAAAAATTAAAATCGTTTTCAGCTGCAACAACATCAATAATGCCATTTTTGTAATATTAGCACTCTAGTATGCCCAAAAGCCACGAGCCGCCACTGTACAGAAGTATAACATTACCTATTGTCATTATTTTTGATTTGTGTACAATTTTTTTTTTTATAAAAGTGTTTCTGCAACAACTTGTAACAATTAACAAAAAAAATATTTTTATAGATTTTTATTATTGTTTATGGATATGTTTCTGTGAATGACTTTTGCCGTCTTAAGTTCAACAGTGAGAATGCTACTGTTTTAATTTAATTTTGCATTATATCTCTAATTCGTTGTAAATATTTGTGTAGTTTTGATAAATGTGGGTCCCCGGGACCCAAGACTTCACTTACGTAGGTTTTGTTCACCAAGTCACTGAAGGATAATCAACCTAAACCTCCTAGATCACATCTAGGAGGTTTTGAATTAACACGAGTAATATTTTCGACTTAATTATTTGTCTAGTTTTATTTCTTTGTTCCGTTATGAATGACGATGCCAGTACGAAGATAAGGGCATACAAACCAAGAAATGTTACTGTTTTATTTGAGCAGTTATCACACGACTTAGTACATATACACTGTACAAAAAGATAAGCCCCCTTGGAAGCCGTAGATAATACGCAAAAAATACAAGAAACAAACAATGGCTGATAGAGTTAGGTTTACTGCCACAGGTGACATCTGACAAAACTCTCGATCGGTGAGCGATGTGGCGTCATGAAATGTGCATATCTTTTTAAGTCTGGCATTCTAGGCCAACGCAACTACGTTGATATGTCTCACATATATACTGAATTGTGAACTGTGTACCGTACCAAGATTATAAATAATTTTTATGTGAATGTCTTAACGGCTCTCGACTGTCTAGAGTATTATTGCAGGGTCAAAAAATAGTAGAGTTTCGAAGCAAGTCAAGTCATAATAATATCGGTATGTTTTAATAAAACAATCGACCTAACTACTCGTTTTATGGAAGCTATCGCCACTGATATGATATCTTTTATGGAGATTATGATTCCACGCTATCAGCCGATGCCGATACAGTGCAATCATATTGTAAGCGGAATTGTGAATGATCTCTTAATAATTACCAATATCTTATCCGAATCAAAATATTTCATACAAATAGACGCGACCCGATCTAGATGCCTAGACACACGAATGTAATATACATCAATATATAGCAAAACTAACTCTAAGCAGATTTCTTGCATGAACAGACTATGCAATAATTACAATAGCGTATTATTCAAGGTTGATATTTTCAGTTGCGCACTTACCAAATACAAGAGGTCCATAAAAGAATATTTCTGATGGTTTGTGAATAATGTTTGTCTCTATTATGATTTGATTTATATCTACAACCTCTCTCTCTCCATGGCTATAAATGTATTGTTTTGTAAATTTTTCGTTTAGTATAATTTTTTTAATTCATATTTCTTTCTCACAAATTTAAATCACTTATTCCATATTATGCTGTCTCAGTTAAAGTCATAAGAAGGAAATCCATAATTGGTTTTATTTTACTATACATATAATACTTATGTACGAACTGATTAAATGTAAACTGTCGATTTCCCGAAAATGAATAAATAAATATTCAATCCGATCTAGTTACCTAGACACACGAAGCTAATATACATCGATATACGTAATCCGATCTAAATCCCTAGACACACGAAGCTAATATACATAAATAGACTGGATCCGAACTAGATGCCTAGACACACGAAGCTAATATACATAAATATACTCGATCCCATCTAGATCCCCAGACACAAGAAGCTAATATACATAAATAGCCGCGATACGATCTAGATTCCTAGACACAAGAAGCTAATATATATAATATGCATGTGTGTTCTCGTTATTATTTCCACTAGTTGAAGTAAACAGTTTACAATTGAGTTGGAATGACTGAATACTGAAATAGGCTGGAGAATAGACTGGAGATGAATACAGTGGAAATTAGTTCAAGGTACAACTAAGCAGTATTATATAGAAATGAAATTTCGATTGACTTAATGCGGAAACAGGCTGGAAGATTGAATTCAGAAGAAATGAATTTGGTAGATTACAGAGAAAAATCTGGTAGATTGAATACAGTAGAAATGAAATCCCCAAGATAGAACTAAACATCAGTCTGTAATGGAGTTCGAATGACTGAATATGGAAATATGTTGGAAAGTAGACTGAATACCGTAGAAATGAGATCACTAGGATAGAACTAAACCTTCTACATATAATGGGTTGGTGTGACTGAATGCTGAAATAGGCCGGAGGATGGACTAAATACAGTTGAAATAAAATCCCATGAAAATAAGACATGACTAAATAGTCAACAGTGGAGTCGGAATGACTGAGTACTGAAACAGGTTGGAAAGTATAATGAATACATACAACAAAGTTCGAATGCCTAAATACTGAAATAGGCTGTAAAGTAGACTGAATACGGTAGAAATTATTTATTTATTTATAAGTACATGTTACATGATTAATAAATTTATTTAGAGAAGATACATTAGAACACCATACTAGGCAGCTGCCTGTTTCATGGTGCCCAATGGAGGAATGGTTAGTTTGAATTTAAGTCTAGTGTAAACATATTTTGGTAGAATTATAAAAAATAAATAAAAAAATTTTGATAATTGGTAAAAAAATGTTTTCAGTAACTCACAAAGTTTTCTATAAAATATACACAAATATATAAAGTAGTAAACATATGTACATACATACATACACGTGCAAACGCAAGTATATATATACATACATACATGTATATATGCATATACATACTATATACACAACACACAACATACATATACTAACATACATGTATCTTATTCCTCACACATGCAAACAAAATATACACCTCTATCTGAGTACGAGAAGCAGGTTACCGACACTATCCCACTCAATCATCAAGAAATCCCCAAGCGCCTTCCTGAAACTGTCGTATTTGGCAATTGACTTTATTTCTATTGGTAAATGGTTGAAGATTTTAGGAGCAAGAAAATTAAATAGTGAGTGCGCCATTGAGGTTCTTGTTGTTGGAATAGTATAGTTGGATTGGTTGGAATATCTTGTGTTGATTCAAAAATGGTTGTTTTTGTATGTTTGAATTTGTAGTAGGAGGATAAGTGTTTGATGTATAGGGATTTTATATTTAGTACTTTGAAGTCCTTCGTGGGGTGAATGTAGTATACTTTGTAGATTGTCCGCATAATCAATTTTTGAGCTTTAATTAATGTATCTAATATAGTTTTAGAGCATCCACCCCAGACTACTATACCGTAAGATATAATTGATATTATATATCTAAGGTCATGATGACCAATGACCAATTACAAATCAGGAGATTGTAGGCGTAAATAAGTATATTAGGAACGGGACGTTCACATGAAATGGACAATGAAAGAGTGTCAGGAGATTAGGTATGTTATGATGAAGAATGAAATAGTAGTCAAAGAAAGGAATTAATTATCATGTTAACTATAAAGAACGAATGTATTCATTCCGCAATGTGATTGAGGAATGTATACCATTCCATTACATTCAATTGTGTGTAGGTGTGTTTAAATTTTATTTTAAGAAGTGCTCTTGATGAGATAACCACAAAAAACGATCGATAAATTTGGCTCGTTTTCCATTGCAGTTAGGGTTACCAGATGGTATCGAAAAGTTAGATAATTGTAGAAATGTTTCATATATTTGTACAGCACCGTTGAGGTGATTTCGCACAAAAACGGCGTTATACAAATCATCCAAATATTATTATTATTAAAATGAGGACTTGTCCTCCTTGTCCACTCGCAAATAATGTGCTCCATACTTTTAGAAGCGGTATTCCTATGTTTTCTTTTTAAAATTAGTCCCTAGTCCGTTAATGATGCTAGGTGGAAGGAGAAAGGTCGAAATAGACTCGATGTGGTACGAGCTGAAACGAAAATCTTAATTTCTTTCTTTGTAAAAGTTGATACTTACAGATATTTTAATTTAATTTAGAACGACCTGATTTCTAAACAAATTTTCCTTCTTTTTATCTTCCGATTGCACGTTTCATCTGGTAACCCTCGTTGCAGTTAGATTTATTCCCCAGTTCGGTGTTCACCGTTCAGTTAGTTCCTCGTGGGGCCCGCTTCTAATTTCGTGACGAACGTGTGAAATGAAAGCATTTAGAGCCCATGAGCATATTATTAGAAACTTCAAACACATGTCTGTTACGACTTACGACCCAAGTACTAACTACCAGTTAGATGAGGGCGGGAGAGGCGCGGGGATGGCGGGGGCGAGAGCCGTCACAACTCGAGGCGTTACCAATTCCCGACAGATTCAGATAATATTATGTTATGGGTCCATTTCTTCACGGCAAACAAACACCCCTAACGACCAACGACCGTAAAACAAAATGCACCGGATTCCAAGAAACGCCATGTGTTGAGGAAGACCAATCTACATTATTTCGGTCTGCAGATGCGAAATACAGAATATGGAGGAAATAGCGGTAATAAGGGTCTCTCGTTAAGAATCACTTTTAGGTAGGTTTAGTAGGTACCTACGCACGACTTGTATGAATATTTAGGTAGGTACCCACGATTTGTATGAATATTTAGGCAGGTTTGGTAATATATAATTAAGGAGTGAGAAAATACATATGGGGTGTATAGAATTGAGAAGTAAGAAAATACATACGGGGTATATAGAATTAAGTAGTGAGAAAATACATATAGGGTATATTGAATTGAAAAGCAAGAAAATATAAATGGGGTATATAGAATTAAGGAGTGAGAAAATACATATGGGGTATATAGAATTAAGGAGAGAGAAAATACATACGGGGTATGTAGAATTAAGGAGCGAGAAAATACATATGGGAATATAGGATTAAGGAGTTAGAAAATACATATGGGAATATAGGATTAAGGAGTTAGAAAATACATATGGGGTATATAGAATTAAGGAGAGAGAAAATACATACGGGGTATATAGAATTAAGGAGCGAGAAAATACATATGGGAATATAGGATTAAGGAGTTAGAAAATACATATGGGAATATAGGATTAAGGAGTTAGAAAATACATATGGGAATATAGAATTTTTTGAAGGGGTCGCATCCTCTAAATATGGAGGAACCCTCTGGTCCAAAAATGTGACTAAAATATTTTTTAGAAGTTCATCATGATTGGCCAAGAAAGGCATAATCGAACTACCTCTATTATATAAACAGAAGAAAACTATAGTATCTTAATCGCATCAAGAGGGGCGACAAATACAAGATAACCTTATGTAGGTACTAAACGCACGTGACTAGTATGATTTGTAAGGAAATTGGCCTGATGACTGTCAACTTCAGATATGCAAGGGCACCAGGAGAGAAAGAATTATTGTTTTTTAATACTTTCCTAAGTTTCTATTGTTGTATATCAAGGAATGTTAAAGAAAGTGCTTGGACGCAAACTTTTGTGCTCAATTATTCAAACATTCTCTGGCGTGCAAAATAAAACCAATAAAACTGTGGAACTTACAGTCAATAAATCACAGGCAAGTCCTTTCAGACAAAGAAAAGCTGGCAGTAACTGCACAGGGCTTTATTTTTACCTTTGCAAGGCTGAGTGAGAGGTAATAAATTATGCTGGCTACGGTCGTAGTCATAAATTATGTTATTTTATCTTTAAAAATGTGTACATTGGGCATTACTTGCGGGCGGATAGGATACTGGTAGATACTGGTTGTGCAGTCAGGTAGGGTGCAGTCAAATAAAAGTAGGTACCTACCCAGGGCCGGCCCTGCTCCAATTGCACCCATAGCTAATAATACCCAACACCTAACAGTCCTAACACATCGCCTTTGAGATTACTTTTCACAAAACGGCGCTACACAAACAAACAAATCATCAGAATATTATTGATTACTGTGATCACAACGGATCGACAACGGGCGTCAAAACGTAATGGCGCCGTTTGGCTCAGGGCCGGCCCTGTACCTATCTAACTCAAGTGATAAAATAAAGGACCTATTTCTGGAGTAACACCCATCGGTTTGTGTACAATTCATCAACAATATTGGGATAGTTTTTATACTAGCTTATTTGAATGTAATTTTCAAATAAATCGATTAAGTACTTTTATAACATTTGTGTTCAAATCATTTGGTGCGTTATTTTTATGAGTTGCACAGAATTCAAACAAATCCGGTGAGTGGAATATAGATATGGAAGAAAAATAGAAACTTACCAAACAGAAGCAGCCATGCCAAAGTAGTAGAGGAGCAGGAAGACCACGGCGCAGTTGGGGTTAGCCAGGCCGTCCTGAGACAGGATGGGACGCGCGGGGCTCTGGGCGTCTCGGGCGCAGGCCACGGCAGAGTGCCCCGCCGCGGCGCGCACCCCCCAGCCCACGGCCGCCAGCGCGTGGCACAGCGCCAACAACACCAGGGGGCGCTCTGCGGGAGAACCCGCGGGGGCCCCGGCGTACGCCACCCCAGCCCCCAGCGCGCCCAGGAAGCACAGGGACGCCCACACCGTCAGCCACACCTCGGCCAGGCGGCGCTCAGCCGCGTCCCACAGCACCTCCGCATCACAGAACTGCGCGCAGCGGCCAGACCGATTCAGGTACACGTAGCTCGTGGCCCTCGACAGGCGCTGGCAGGCCGGACTGGGCGCCAGCACCCTCGGGGGCGCGGCGGGACCCTCGGCCGTCTCGCCGGGCCCCTCCATACACATCGTCTCGTGGTTGTTCTCGGCCGGGAAGCGCGAGCACTCGAACTCCACGGGCCAGGAGAAGCCGAAGCCTCGCAGCACCGGGAAGCAGCGCGAGTGCACGTTCTCACACAGCCCACGACACGGCCCTATCGGCAGGGCTACCTTGTCCGTACACATGGGGACGTACACGGAGCACAGGAACAGCAGCAGCTGCGAGGAGCAGCCGTACTGCAGCAGGGGGTTGAAGGTCTGCATGGTGACGTCGGCGTCAGCCTGCATGGTGTGCCGCGCCAGGTTGGGCATGCCGGTGGCATTGTAGCCGATGTCCTTGCACATTTCCACACGGATCGGCTCGCAACTCCTGGGAGTCGGTTCTGCCGCAAAAGTCACCATCGTAATGGTTAACGAAAAGAAAACTATTATTTTAAAACACATTTTGAAGCGGTTTAATTCTTTAAGTTAATTAAGATCGGAACGCTACATTTAAAACTTAAATTAAATTCCGAAAAAGTTTACAAACAAAACATCTCACAACTGTCAAAATATCGCAGCACGCGACAGCACCACTCAAGACACGGTTCTCTAGAAACTAAATTCGGTTTTGAAATTTAAGCATGCCGCTACCGCGCGCGGGAGGCGGGAAGGTAGAGGCGGGAGGACGAGGACGGGAGGATTAACGTTCGGAGAAGGTCGGAATTTAAACAAGGTGCCGAACAAATCCGAAGGGAACGCAGGTCGCAGCGCGCCCAAAAAGCTTCTGGCTTCTGGCTCTGGCATTCGGAATAATATTGATGATGTGAAAGAGATGCAACCTTGTTATACGAACCAAAGTGAATATCATAGCATATCTCTTTCTCGTTCTAGAAAAAAGCTTGAGCTTTATTTCAAAAGTTTCACCGATTTATCGCGGATGGCGAAAAGGAATACTTTTTATTAATCTCATATTTACCAGATGATGCGGCGACCTCCCTGATGGACGAAGCTTTCATTTTATTTTATCAAATTTTACTATTATTGATTTTTATATTTTTGAATTATTAGGTTTATTTATTAATTGTGTATCACCTATTACATTATTCATTTTATTTGTCATTTATTTACTCCACACGGAGGCCCCGATGGGAATTAAATAAGTTCATTAAGAGGAAGCCAACCCAAAAATGTGTATATTCTTGGTATACCTTACACCTTATATCGTAGGTAATAGGCATTAAAATCGCTTGACAAACGGAGTCTAGAGACGTAAATAATTTTGTAAGAAAGCATAAAAGTTAATCAAGTGAAACTGTCACAGATAATCTTAGCTATAATACTGTATTTTTTAAAAGTTGTTCCTTTACGCGTTCATACATTTCTATTGTAAACATATTTTTTTTGGAGCTTACATTTATATTTTTATTGAGTAATTTATTTATTTTTATTTGTATTCTACTCAAGCGAAACGATAAGAAAACCTTCAATTTATATAAAGCATATTTTATGGTTTTCATAATGTACACCAATTCGTTATAAAGCTTAATCAAAATAGTGATTTGGCATTAAGATTCGCCTTAAGGCATAATATGTCATCTTTGCGGATGCTGTGAAAATGGTACACATTGAGGACTCGGAAAATAATATACCAAATTTTCATAGCGTCCGGCTAGGTCCCACAATGATACACATTGGGGACAAAGGACAGGTGTAAGTGGAAATGTTGCTTGTGCAATGATGGAGTAGTTTGAAGTTGCGACGTCTGTGTGGGAATCCGACGCATTTGCCCACTCGGCTACTACCCGTTAAGCTGATATGTTTTAAAGGTTTCCATTTAAACAATACTAAAATATTTCCGTTTAAGAAAATACTAAAGAATTTTCGTCTAAATATTGTTGGGATACTGACTATCCGAAAAATAACAATCGAAAGCATCAATTAGTTAGCGCTTCGACCTAGAGAAATTTTCGCCTGCACCATTTTTTCCGTGTCTGTGAATGTAATAATTCATATTCTGTACCCTTTACCCACACCACATAACTACCCTGATTAGGAATACCATGGAAATAAATTCCCCTGCGGTGCTTTTGACATGTGTTTTTGAATATAATAATTCATATTCAACTCCCTTCATCCACACTACATCAAGGGGATACCATGGAAAAAAATATCATCTGCGGCGCTTTTTATGTCTTTGTGAGAGTTTAAGGCGAAAATCACTATTTTGATTAAATTTTATAACCAATTGGTGTTCATTATGAATCCCAAAAAATATGCTTTAGATAAATTGAAGGTTTTCCTATCGCTTCGCTGTAGACAAAGATATTAGAAGAACGAGATATGCTATGTTGGCCGCCGGACCGTAGGTGGAGTACTACCTAATTAGGGTACTTTGAATGCTGTCGGGACGTGTACGCACAGAAATCTGTTCTATGCATTAGTGCGGATACCTTAGCGCAAGCGAAGGTGTGCAGTAGTATTGGTGAACAAAACCGGCGACACTGGGCAAAACAATTCCACACAGTATGAACTGCTCATAGCACATCTCGTTCTTCTAATATCTTTGGCTGTAGAATACAAATACAAAAATAAATTACTCAATAAAAAATATAATGCAAACTACTAAAAAATATTTTTTTCAATAGAAATGTATAAACGCATAAAGGAAACAACTTTTAAACATACTGTATTATAGCTAAGATTATCTGTGACAATTTCACTTGATAAAATTATTTACAAAATAAATAAAAACCAGTTTTGTGCTTGAAGTCGAACGTTTCTAGACTTTGTTTGTCAAGCGATTTTAATGCCTATTACCTACCATATAAGGTATATCACGAATTTACACATTTTTGGCTTGTAGCTTCCTCTTAAACATATTTCCCACTCCCTTTGCTCTCGTCGCTTAGGTACTCCAGTTGAGGATGTCATAGTTCTAGAGACCTCCGAGGTTATTGATGTATTGGGACGAATGTGCTGAAATTATTTTTTGTATATGTATGTAGATAATTATTTAAAAGAAACAATATTTTGGGCTACTTCACGGCTTAAGAGGAAGTTACAAGCCAAACATGGGTGTATTCTTGGTATACTCGAATATAGGTAATAGGCATTAAAATCGCTTGACAAACGGATTATAGAAACGCTCGATTTAAAAAACTAAGGGGGTTTTTATTTATTTTGTGAATAATTTTATAAGAAAGCAAAAAAGTTAATCAAGGGAAACTGTCACACATAATCTTAGCTACAGTATTGTATTTTTTTAAAGTTGTTTCCTTTACGCATTCATATGTTTGTATTGAAAAATTATTTTTTTTAGTATTGTACTTATATTTTTAATTTGGTAATTAAATTTTTTATTTGTATTCTACTCAAGAGAAACGATAAGAAAACTTCCAATTTATCTAAAGCATATTTTTTGGTATTCATAATGTAAACCAATTCGTTATAAAGATTAAATGAAAATAGTGATTTAGCCTTAAAACGGCCATGTTCAGAACCCCGAGCAACGCCGGGTACCCTCAGCTTGTATGAAAATATATTTCTAGTTTATTTTAACTACTTCTTTGTTCCTTCCTGTAATAAACATATTAAGCTGCCCCCAGGCTTGGATGCTGGCGACGCCCTTGAGTCGGATAGATCTCAAATAACATGGCAGACCGGGATTACAGTGTCCTGCTAAACTATTTTCGAATTATTTCCATTATTGGCTGACAAATATGTATATATAAATACCCGATCATAATTGCACAAATGCAAATTACGATTTTTTCATGTTATAACTTAAATCTGTTTATACAGGTGTCCGGGGGAGTAAAGTGCACTAACTTCAGGAGGTAAATTTGTAGTATAATAATACTATGTTGATGAAAATAATAACACATATTTGTTTTATAAGTTTATTTAAAATTTACACACTGAAAGATACCATTAAAAATTATTAATCAATTTGATTAACGAATGTTGACATCATGGATAACCATCAAAATATTTAAAAAGGCAAAGAATTATAACAAAATACACAAAAGTAACAGCATCATTGTAATAGTACAAATATATAGTACATTCTCATAGAAATATAGTGAATCACAATAGTCAAGGAAAAACTGATTCCAATGTATGTACATAATAATTTATGAAAATTAATAAATTTCTTAATATATAATACAGAAATGAATGGTGAAAGATACGTATTATTATTTGAAATGATTAATTTTCGTTGTTTTTTTTGTAGAAAAAATACCTCAATCTTAATGTCAACGGTTTTAGAGTTTATCCTTTAAAAGTATTTCTTAGTTGATTTTAAATTTTGTAAAGTATAATGTAAAGCAGTATACAAAATGGTTTCCATAGCAGTCTAATGCGTTTATTAACCTTCTCCCTGCCGCCGAGACGTATATGTACAAAGCTATGCAGTGCCAATAGTAAGGACCATAACATGGTGATATTGCTGTCGTCTAAAGTCCTGCACATTGAAAGGGTTGGCGCCTAGAGCAAAAATATTATGAAATAAGGACACACTTTTAAAAATTGATATAATCAAGAAAATGTCTTCGATAGTTGAGGACGGCTGTCAAACATTCAATAACATTTAAACTTGTATAAACAGTCATCTCAGAGAATAAATTTTTCAATGCCCGCAAACGTCCTTTAATTATGAATAACCATTTATAACAATAATTGTTTCAACCATCATTAAATTTCATTTGTATTAACTCGTTGAACGCTGTTGTCCCTTGTACGCAGCAATCACAACAGTTGTCTTGCGAACACATTATAAATGTCGCATCGAAACCTCACACTGTGTATTTGTATTTGAAATAAATTCTCAGCAACATTGTATTTCCACGGTGCTTGCTATAAGCTAGACATGTGTCAAAAAGCCACAGAGAAAGGTCAGAGCCATAAACTAAAGATATCTTCTCGCCTCTACTACACCCAGACTCGGGTGCGGAGACCATACAGCTGGCGCTGCACCCATTCACCCACACATCCACAGCAGTCAATTACATAGCACAAGTCCCTAGGCTAAGCTTACAAATTTACATGCAATTATAAATTTAAATACATTTTACATTATTTCACCTTGCACATTTCAAAACAAAAGTTTACTTAGAGAATTAGGCAGTTGAATAATAAAGTGAAAATATGTACATTGTGAGACTCAATTATTTTCATAATAATTTTTTTTATTATATTAAATTAAACTTTACGTATAATTTAATAATAATAGAATATATTTATACGTCATATCGGTTAGAAATAATAATAATTGGATAATTTGTATTCGTCCATTTTTGTGAAAAATCACCCTCAAGTGCGCTGTACAATTTATTATGAGTTCCTAGACTCTAATTATTTATTTAATTATATACAAACGGATACAGAAAATATACTGTATTGTTTACTATTATGTATATAACTTTACAATTGAAAAAGTCCTCCACAACACAGGTGAACTCCTAGCGTGGAGGACAATGTACTTTACCTTTGTAAAACTAATTTATATAAGAATAAAAAAAATAAAATAAATAAATAAATTACCTGGCAGTTTTAATAGAAAGTTTAAGCTTGAAGAAGATACGATTTTGTACACGGAGCAATATCAAAAACACCGCACATTGTTATTTTAAATGTCACTTATCACACGTGCAGTAATAATATTTATTTAGTTACATCATACAAGTTAATGATAAAAAAGATGAGCCACCAATGAGGTGGAACTTCACAAAAATAGTGCTATATAAATTATCCAAGTAGTATTAAGGAGGTATGGTGACATAATTTGACAATAATAAGACATTATATGCGTCATATGAATATGATATTATATGTGTTAAATTTCCAATAATAATTAACATTTTCAAGCAATATTGCACCGAGTAGAAAATTAAAAAATACGTACACATTAATTTCATCCATAATTTGTGCATGTCAAAAAAAAGTTTTATTATATTTATGTTATCTCCAAGTAAGGAAAATGAAAATGAGTGAGAATCTCTGATAAGGTGCCAATTCATAAATCATTTCTGTAGTTGACATTGTTAATTTATCTGAATACAATTTCGTATAATTACCTACATATAATAAAAATATATTATGACTTTGAGTATGAAGAGCATTTTAAAGACTTAGAAATAATCCATTCACTTTAATAGGCATATCTTTATGGGGCCTGTAACAATTAGATAACGCAATACATAGTGGGAAACACTTTAACCAACCTATTTTACAGTCATACTATTCAAGAGAAATAATATTTTATACACAATAAAGGATATACACAGAATAAACAGATCATTTACATTACTCTATGATTATAAACAAACTTTAGAAAAAAATATTCAGTGAATAAACCAAATTTTCTAACACACTCCTTTATTGAAGTGTTTTAAACAAAAAAATAATAAACATGAAACAGTTGTGATATTTGATAAGATTGTATTATTCCAGCAAATAACCAAACAAACAAACAAACTGCATTCATAAGAATTCATCTTAGGTGGGATAAAATAGTAAGTGAAAAGTAATGTTTTCCAGCAGAAGTTTCTTTATTTGCCGTCCGTAAAGAAAAGTACCGTTTGAATAATTGAATAACTAAGTAGGATATGAGCATGTGATAAAGCGGTAATTCTTCATAAAAGCAATAACAAAGTGATTAAAGTCCGCTGCTGGTAGTCTCCAATCTCAAGCGCAGCGTCTCCCTCTCTCTCTGCACATCGGCCAGTTCCAGGCTCAGTTCCTGACACAACCTGCATAGCAAGGCGTTCTGCTCCTGCAGCCTTTTGAGCGGGTCGTCTCGGATTCCACTCCAAGTGGAGGCCGGATCCCCAAGGTTGCAAGTGTCGGGACTCTCGGAACTGCGAGGCGTCGGCTTTCTATAGATCTCAAATGCTCCGTGCTTTCTGGGCAAGGCTTCGTTATCTTCAAAACTAGCTCGGCTTCTTGGTAAGTTAATACCCGAACTTTCGACAACAGGCAAAGGGAGAATATTTTGGAATTGAGCAAAATTGGCAAATGTTTCGGTGGAAGGATCGTCCGAGTGTCTGGGCTGACTAGCGAGACTCTGCCCAAAGGCATCGCTAGGATCAAAGCCAGGCTCTCCCAACAGACCCAGAACATCTCCTTCGCTGCGTTGGTTAATTAGTTTCTTGCTCTGAGGACTAGTGATCGAGGGAGATATTCGCGGCGGCACCTGGGGTGGAATACCCACAGCTACTGAATGAGAGCCCTTGAGTTTATTGAGATCGAGACTGCTCGAGCGAGTGTGGGTGCGCAGGGGTCGTGGGGGCGGAGGTGGGGGGGGCTCCTTCTTGGGAGCGTACTGCAAGGACATGGGACCGGAGTTCTCCTCTACAATACTTGAAGTATCTTTAGTTGGCGGAGGAGGAATTGCGCCGATACCTATATTCTTAAGAACCGGCTTTTTGGCCTGAGGTCTCTGTATAGGTTTTATTTCTGCCACGCACGCTGGAACAGGAGGCAGACTATTCATATCACCCGAGAGTTGAGTACTAAGCTTTTTGGGGCTGGATATGTCGTGAGGGTCTTGATAATTATTATAAACGAGGTCATCTACTTTTCTAGGAGAGGTTCCTCCAGAATCTGAGTTTTGAACGGGAAGTGAAGAAGCTTCCGGAGTAACTCTTAAAGGAACAGGATGAAATATTTTAGGGTCTCTTTCGACCGAAGCCTTGTGGAAATCGAAGTTCACAGGTTTGGGTCCGGGACTCGCAATGCTGGAGGTTGGGGAATCGATGAACTTTGTCCATTCTTTATTTCCCGATAAGGGTTCTGGTTTGCTCCTCAAGGGCAACTCTCCACCAGCGGGAGGACTAAGAGATGGTGAACTATCTTCTACGTTAATGGTTTTTACAATTTTACTTTCAAAAGTTTCAACTTCAGTTACGGAGGTTTTTGGAATAGGAGCAGGAATAGGTAGTACCGGTTTCTTAGAATTGAAATCTCCCACCAGGTTAATATTAGTATCGGAGCCGAGATCCACTAGGTTAGACGTGATGACTTGTCCGGGACTAGTGCGAGAAGACAACTTCCTCACTTTGGGAACCAAGCACTGCGGCAGGACATCGGGGACGGGAATTTCATTGCGCCGCAACACTATCAGGTGCATGGCGGTGGTGAACTCCTCGAGGCAAAGCGTCCCGTCCTTGGTGATATTGGAGAGCAGCCAGATTTTGCGTAGGTCCACAACAGGTAGTCGAGATTTTTCAAAGAAGTGCCTATAAAAAACCAAGTAGTTATAAAACAAAATCTATTAGTTTGTTTTTAATGATTCCTTCTTGATTAACAAGATATAGTAAGATGAAGCAAAAACCAAGACTAAAATGTAAATAAATCATGTTAAATCACAAACTGATTTAAATTTTACCAAAAAAGTTTAAAAGTCAAGATGATTTTTTGACTTCTTTCGATAACATACATATCTAGATTAAGGCATAGGAAGTTAAGAGTGGTATTATACATTCAGGTAAATAATGCACCTATATAGCCCAAGATAATATATACACTACCACCTGTGTTAACATAACATCATGAACAAATAACACTAACAAACAGCATGAGCATAGTGGCAGAGAAAAGACCAGGATAATTATTGGGTTACTACATATATCTTAAATGTCAATAAAGCTGAGGTTACTATAGCTCAGTTGTCACTAAAGATGAGGTCACACAGAGCTATTACAACACTGCTATGTTGCCGCGGCAAACGATCATTACTTATTGTATCCGCTAGTAGATAGTAACACGGAACAATTGAAGCTGCAAAGGTAGTAGCGAGTGAAATGTCCTACATATAGAAAATTACATGAAACAAGTCAAGAACATTTGAACAGACGATGCGAAGCAGACCAGAAGACCAGAAACTCGGCCACGTGACCGCAAATCAATTGAACATGTGCAATCGAATTGCCTAAAAGCTGCTAATTGAGTTACTCGCAGCGACGCTTTGTGTAACAAAGCGATTTCTACTCTACTATTCAAATAGCAGCGTTGTAATCACTCTGCGTGACTGAGGCTTTAAGGTGAGGTTTGATAGCTCAATTGTCACTACAGGCGAGGTTTCTATGGCTCAAATATTACTAAAGGTTAGGTCACTTTAACATGTCACACATCTGAAGTTGCTCCATTAGATAATATTACATTATCATAGCATTCAATGTCACTACATCCTATTTATTATAGTTCGACTATACTTCGTTAAAGCAAGAGAACGTTCCCTAGTGTTGTCCAAAATGTTGGTAAGAGCGATGCGGCAAGCCCCCAACGAGCACTAGCGAACTACTAATTTACCACGCCCTTTATGCGCGTGGCAAGAGACATGCGTCTGCGCATCTTCTTTGCTTGCGGTCTACCTTATGTTATCCGTACCTGGCAACAGTTCCGGGCAGCAGTCCCCTGGCATCGGGCTGCAGCTGCTGGAACTGCAGGGCGTAGTGGCGCCGCTGGTCAGGAGCCACTCGCCAGACGGAGCTGGACCTCTCACCCACTGCCTCTGCCCCCTCCTCTCCGCCCTCCTCGTCTGACGAGTGCCGGTCAGACGACTCCTCCTCCGTACCTAGCAGCTGAGTGTGTTCCTCCCCCATGTGTGGCCAGTGTTGCGGGGGTGGGACAGTGCCCCCCCACAGGGCCCCCGGCTGTCCAGCCCTGGCCGCCCGCTCCGCTCTCTCCGCCACAGAGTTGGTGGGGGTGGGGCTCTCGCTGCCCGTGCTCCACGGAGAACCATTGTTTCCCCGCATCTGGAAATTATACAAGATTAGACATATCTATCATTCATCAATAATCACAATAATTTCACATAATAATCATAAATACGACTCCATAAACTGATGTTAAAGTCAGTGTTGGGCCATTTAGTGATGTTTTATTTGTAAAAAAATGTATGTATTTTCTTACACTACTTTTATTTTAATTTTTTTTCTATTTTTTTTCTTTCATTTTCGCATTATTACAAAAAAATCAAAAAGTTCCGCATCTTTGGTATGATAAGTGTAAGAATGTATTACACGTTCTACATGTTTAAATATACCTTTTGATAAAATATTCTTCAACAAAACAAAAAGAAGAATTTGAAGATTTGGTTGACATTTTTAAATACATATACATATAGTTGGGACCCTTACAAAGAGATTAGAGAGATTAAATATATATTTATATAAAATTATCAGACAGCATTGCCTTCTGCGCCATTCAAGTAGGACCGGCATAAAAGGTGGAACCACCCTTCCCGCCGGAAATGTGTTCATAAGCAATGTAAATTTTATTACATACCAATACAAGCTAACAGTAAAAATATTTCGATGCACTATAAAAACAAACCGTTTTTTTTCTCTCAATTTTCAATTTTAGACCTAGTTGGGGTTTTTTTTTGGGCCCGCTAGTAGCTAGTAGCAAGTTGACTGGAGTCAATCGTGTTAACAACTGTGCCAAATCCCGATTGGGTAGGGCCGAGATCTATTTCGTATATTAACTGCTCTAATGTCATCCAATTTCACCAAAAGTAATCATCGACAAAGAGTCTATCAGCCGAGTTTGAGCTTGATCAGGTGTCAGGAAATGGGTTAATTTCCGCTTCAAAGATTTGCATTCATTTATTCCCGAAAACAAAAGTGTAATTCAAATACATGGATGTATTTAAAAAATGCTTATGTTTTTAATAAATTTGTTCTACAGCCAAAAATAGATTTGCACATTTTACTTGATGTAACAACACCCTACATAAGTCTTTATCAGTTTGTTTGTTATGACTGATAGCGGGGAATTAGCGTTTGAGATAATAATGATTCATTTAGTAGTTTCTTTCATTGGATATTTTTTCCATAACATATTTGACCTATTTTTAGAATATAAAAAAAATTGCTGAAAATTAAGAATTATTCATTGAGAATAAGCAGATGTCTGACCATTTAAATGAAATTATCAAGTAAAAGAAATAGGTTGAAGTTAAAATAAGGGTTATAAGAGTTGTGAATGGAGGCAGTATTAGAAGTTGCAAACTTTTTACCAGTAGTTAGGAACATTAACTAGGTTCAAACATTCCAGAGTTAATTACTATTCTATTGAGGGGAGTTTTTTTGCAATACTAACAAAACTAGCAGCAATAAACTCAACTAAGCAAGTTTGTAAATATTCCAAATAATTGAATTTTTTTATTTTTATAACATGTGGATATTTAGAATGTGGTAATATGATTGAAGATGCCTAGACTCACCGTATGGGAGTGATCAGAGCGCTGGGAAATAGTCTCCGACTCCACTTCAGAATCTGTGCTCTGGGCTTCCAGGGCATCGTGGGAATTGGTCGCCTGGGGAATATCCATGTCCGAAGAGTTGGAAGATAACCTCATGGGCTCGTACAGACCAAAGGACTTGTCTCTCTTGTGAATGTGCTGCTCTTTGGGGAGCGCAGTCGCTGGCCAGTTGGACAATTGGATAAGATCTGGATCTGTTTCACAATTCAAGGTCCAAGTAAACCTCGGCAACGGAAGGTCTATGAACGTGTTCAACAGATCACTCTTCAGCGTCATGTTTGCCTGGTGGGCAGCTATCAGCTTCAAGGCAGAATAAAACTGCTTTCTATTGATATGAGTTATGCTGACGGAGTTAGTTTGAGGAAAGCTCAGATCTGTAATCTGACAAACAGAAAAATAGTGAGCTTGGTCAGCAAAATAAATTGCGAAATAATATTAATTTGGAACAATATGTCACAAAAATATCATAACAAAAGACGAAGTACCTGTTTTAAAATGTCATTTGGTATATTCGACGACCTGAATAATTCCGTAGCCTTGAGCACAGGAACTTTTCCGTTGGATTCTTCATCACAACACAGAAACAAATCTCCAAAATACCTGAGCTCTGTTTCTGTCAAATTCAAGTCCTCCATTATAACCAACAATCCTATTCGAAAGTAAATAACAGCCTATATTGCGTATGAAAATACATTTAGGAAGCATTTATTTTATTATCTATTTATTAACATTTTGAATGAAAAACAAACATAAAGATAATTATAACCGGAACTATCGCTTCAACCGCTTCGAAACGATCACGCGATGCAAAAATATGACAGATGCGGCCATTATTGAACCAAACCCTGTAGACCACAGACAATAGTACTTCTATTGACCTTGAAGAAATATTTTCTGAAATTCCGAACAATGTAACTGCCTTCATGTCGAATAAACTGGAGCACGAAATTGAAAAAATGTTGCCATCTTTTACTAAAAATTGATTACTAAGTAGGCACCAGTGTGTCAGTCCTTACTAAAATATGACATTTTCAAAATTAGTATTCGTGAACATTGTACTTTGGGGATGGTAAGGAGACGAGTAAAAGATGTTCTGTGTAGAATCACAGCGTTTATTGAGTCAGTGTAAATGAGTGGACTCCGGACCGATGCTCGACGCTGTGTTCGCGAATTCCCCAGGCCAAAGATCACTACAGCGTCGGTGGATGTAGTCGACGGCGAATCCTCCAGGTCAATGGTCAACACCAGATGGAGCGGAGATGACGGTGGTGGAGTGGTCATGGCGATGAAGTCGGTGGCTCTACACCGCGTTCGCGGAGACTGGGCTTGTAGATGGTGTTCAGCCCTGATGAAGACCTTGGGTCTTCCTAATACTCCAGTGTGAAGTAAAAGAGCCCCCGTAGTTTGTCTAGCAACTGGCTCAGAAGCGATGTGGGCGCTTTTCTATACGGCCCCTGTTAGCCGGGAATGTTCTGGCTGTCTGCATAGTACTTTCTCGGGTGGTTGAAATAGCTCATTGGGGCCTCCGGTGTGGAGTTAATATTTAAAAAAAAATCGTTTCCTGGTTGGGGCCCCCCATCCCGAGGTTGGGGCTCTAGGCCGAGACTTCTCGGGCCTAAGCGGAAGACTGGCCTCGACCGAGACGACGCGTAACGTCTTTATCTGGCACTAAAATTCTCACATTTATTATTAAAAATAACAGATTTGTAGTTTTGACGCCAGTTACAAACTTCCCTTTTTCCTTTAATTTTTTTTTGGTCACTAATTTGTCTAGAGGGTGGGGGCAGTTTCCCACCATGCCGACGCCCATGTTGGGTCATGTTGTGAGGCTGAAGGGAGTAAGACTGGGAGGTACCTGGCTATTCAGACTAAAGCCATTGCAATATTTTGTTTGTCAATGGTGATGTTTCACCAGGGCGACACTGAACGCTGAACATAACATAACATTTAAAAAAAATAGTTTATTTCAAGTGTCTCGACTGCCGTGAAAGCAGTATTTCTCAAATTATGAATTCCCATTCAAAACATGATTAGAAGTATTGACCTCTTGACACGACCCTGCGGCTCGGGTTCAATGAACAACAAGTGTTGCATTGTTGTTATTGAGTCGAGAACATCTCAAATGCGAGAAAATTAAATACTTAGTGATGTTCTGATAGTTATCTACCAACAAAAAATACAATATTATTTTATAAATAAGTTAGTTGCTTTTATTAGAGTTACCAGTATTGATACGAAATACTCAACTTTTTTCATCTGCATTCCCATGCTTATATCATTGGATAAAGGTATTTTATTTAGTCATTGGTTTATACAGGATGTTCAGGGATATATATTTTTTTGTTTATTTGGGAAAACCAACAGATTTTTTACATTCTTAAATAATCAACTTATAAAAAATACAAATAATATCTAATGATAGGTTTTCACTTAAACATTAAATTATAATAACAAACTAAGGGTCCAGTACCCGTGGGCAAAAAATACAAAATATTAAATAAAATAGGATATAGAACACCACCTACGGGAGGTGATTCTTCATGATATTAGAAGTAAAAAAAAAAAAAAACTTTTTCGAATTCCATTTTTTTCCCCATACTAAAATATTTTTCCATAGAAGAATATTTATTTTCCTATACAAACAATTCAACTTTTTTAACCTAAAAACTACCTTAAAAGTTGGAATTTCGAAAAAAGTTATTTTTCTTTTCTACTTCTAAAAATCATGTAGAATCACCCCCCGAAGTTAGTGCACTTTAGAGGTGGGTGAGTTCTGCATTTTTCCGGAGGCATCCGAGGACTGCTTCCTTTTAAAAGAACTCGAGTTCTTGGAGTGGGTCCCGGGTCCGAGTTCTTGGGTGCGGACTGGGTACTGGGCGACTACCGGGACGCACGGGTCCGGCCAAGGACTCGGCACTCGGACTCGGATAGAACCCGCGAAAGAACTCGGACCCGTAGCAGGACAAGGACCCGCACAAGAACTCGGACCCACACGAGAACACGGAGTCAATCCCGTCACCCATCGCACCCGAGTCGCGAGTTGTGCAGTTTACATTTTGGCGAAGTTCAACGAAATCCATTCGTGTCTTGTCGTGTTCCAGCTGATTGGGCTACGGCTAATGCGAGGCCGTAACGGATGTAGTATTAGGTTCCAAGTTCCAGATGATAATTTTAGCACACGCGTAAGCAGTAATAAATCAAATGTAGTAACATAAATTTCGGTTGTCGTTGAGAATTTGTCGTTTTCATAATCTCTGTCCATCGATATAGATAAAGGTACTTGGTCGAAGCCTCTATCAAATGAAACTCAGTAAAGGCGAGATGTTTTAAAAACAAAGTCAGGAAGTAGTTAGGTACAGCATTGAACTATTAAAATTTTAACAATTAACAACATGTTTTAATATCTATTTATTCCAGTCCATTTTTTTTTACTTTTACAATACATACACACTTTGTTCAATATATTATTGTAGGATTTGTGTATATTATATACTTGATTTGTATATTTTTCCTTTTGGTTTCACAAATATATACATATATATGTCTCAGGATCATTAAAAATAAACATTTGCCAGAAATTTGCCTTTCGAATGAACACTATTACGACATAGCTAAAAAATTTTAACAAAAGATAGCCGTTCGCCTGAAACACTCATCCACATTGAAAAATCTCCTGATAAAAGATACATGACGCCAACGGGACTTGAACCCGTGTCCCTTCGATTTCCGGTCGACAGCTCTGACCACTGAGCTATGGCGGCTTATCTCTTACCCGCGAAATTATTCAATATATACTAGTGTTTCATTCAACGATTACTGCTTGTTACATTTACATTTACACAGGCGAACAATTATTGCTTGTAAAATAATTGTTACCCTTTGTGCTATGCATAAAAAATCTTGTCTTAAAAACATTAGTTTACCAAAAAATAATAAAAGATAGCCATTTTAAATAAACAATTATTGAATAAAATAATCTTGGTACCTAATTTATCGCTTGTCTGAATCTTTCCAATACCAGTTGACAATCAGTTCCAATTTTTAAAATCAAAGCAAATCCATATTCTAGAGTTCATTGAACCAGAGTTACGGATACACAGACAGACACCACTGAAATTTGTATTTTTAATAACACAAAAAATAAAAATAGTGAACGATAATTAAAATAAAACTTTAAAATAAAACAATAATTTTTACTTACAGTAGGTACCTAGCGCCTACAAATATGAGGGGCTAAAATAAAAATATAAAACATCAAAGAATTGCGATAAATCATTGAGATTTTACATAAAAACCGTTAAACTAATCGGCAATATCTCAAAATGCCAACGTGTTGATTTTTAAAACAAGATCATGAAACAAAAGAAACATAAGAATTGAACATAAAAATAATAAATCAGTAGATATTATTATTTAACTAATTAGCTCATCGGTTTAGAAAAGCAACTCATAACCCCGAATAACTCCAATAAGTACTAGATATTAAACAATAAACAAAACATCCACTTACTGTAAAGCAGGTAAACAGAAGATGTCTTCACCACCAGAACTTACCACTCACTGCAGGACTCGCGAGGCCGGTGGTGGAGGGAGGCATTCGGGTTCGAGACCCCGAGTCCGAGTTTTCTGGGAGTTGTTGATTAGAGGCATTCGGGTCCGAGTCCAAAAGTCCTTAGAGGCATTCTCGGGTCCGGGTTCTCTGGGAGTCGTTGATTGGAGGCATTCGGGTCCGAGTCCCAGACCGAGTTCTCTGGGAGTGGTTGATTACGAAAAGGAGTGGGAGTAGGACCCGCTTCCCGCAAAGGACTCGGGCTCAAGGACTCAATCCGGCTGAACCTACACATCGCTAGTGCACTTTACCCCCGGACACCCTATAGAACAATACTTGTTTTAAATTTTTCCAAGAAAAAAAATCTTCAATACAACTTCGGAAGGTTTTTCTACATGATTCTATAAAATAGATTAAAAAATTTCTAACCTAAGTTAACCCCTGGAAAGGACAGATATATTCAAATAAAAAAATATTTTTTATGGTAGGTTTTCTACATTTGGCATTATATTTGAAATTTATTTTAGAAAATATCATTGTAAGTAGGTTTTCCAGATTGTATCTTTTTCTTTACATTGACAAAAATTATTGCCAATTATTATTTCCCGATAAATAAATGTGCGAAAGAATATTAATTTGAACTACGTGTAAAGTATGTTATGTCAGAAATTCGAAATTTCGAAAAAAGTTATTTTTCTTTTTTACTTTTAGGATCATGTAGAATCACCTTCCGAAGTTAGTGCACTTTACCCCCAGACACCCGTATAACACCTATAAATACAATATTCTAGTCCTATATAGAACAATCTTTTAAATAGTGTAAATGTAATTAGAGATCTTGGAGCTCTATTATACAGGTCTTCTATTTCAATCTCACGTCGAGCATATCACGTGAAAATGCTAGGATTTATACTTCGAGTCAGTTCAGTTTTCAAAAATCCACAAACATTTAAGATTCTCTACATATCCTAAGTCTGAAGCTACCTAGAGTACGCTTCAACGGTATGGAAAATCCTTACTGTTCTACACGTAAATCAAACATAGATAGAGTTCAGGAAAAGTTTTTAAATCGCATGCGAAATGATGAAAACTATGTCTCCATGAACCTTAAAAGTTTAGATCTACACCGAGATATTAGAGACCTAGTAATGCTTTATAAGATAATTCACAATTTTATTGACAGCCCGTACCTATCACAAAATATTAATTTCAGAGTTACTCGATATCCGAACACATTTTATATTCCTAAGAGCAATACTAATTATTTCACATAGCACTCTCTTTAGGGTGAATTGCCTAATACAAAAAAAAAAAATATCTTCAAAATGTATTTATAAGAAGAAGCTGTAGCACATTAAAAGATTATGCTCAGAAATTGACTTGTTTAACACAAACCTCACTAAATTCATAACAAAATAACATTCGATCGAATATGTCATAAAACTTATTATTTTATTGACATTTTTTTTCATCACAATTCCTTGTTTTTTTCCTGTTCTGCTTTCAGTTTGGATTAAGTAGCAGAATAACAGCTGTTTTAATTGAACAACATCACTTTCATTATTGATACCCACTCCATGTTATGTAAACCTAGAAAATATTTAAAAAAAACGTTATCTTTTTTCTATTTTAATTTGGTCTTAATTTTTAATGTCATTATTTTATTGGTCAATGATATAATATATTCCTAATACTGTAAAATATGAAAGTGTAAAGACTGTTAATAACGCAAATAAATAAAATAAAATAAAATAATTCTTTTTTTGAGAAATTTCAGAAAATGTATTTTTAAACTGCTATATCTTTTAAAATAATACATTATACTTGAATATTTTTTTTTAAGCACACAGTACTCACTACGACTAAACCCCAATTATAAAAGTATTGTCGAAAAAAGCCTGCTTTGTAATACGACCCCATAAACTGAAGTTTAAGTTAGTCGGTGTTGGGCCGTTCAGTGGTGTTTTATGCGTTAAAACAGGAATGTATTTATTACATTTCAAAACAATTGGTTTTCCTCTCACACAAATCATAACAACCAATTAAACAACAATTTGCACATCTCTGGTGCCATAAGTTAAAGGATTTATTACCCGGTAAGTTTTTGGATTCTCACGGCCAAAAGCATTTTTGTTGTTTGTTTTTGGGGTGTTATGCCGTGTTGCGCTAACTCCTTCTTTAGCCGACGTTTCGGACAGCGTTGCAGTGTCCATCATCAGGGCAGATCCGGTAGATCCGAAGATGTGGTCACACATCTTCGGATCTACCGGATCTGCCCTGATGATGGACACTGCAACGCTGTCCGAAACGTCGGCTAAAGAAGGAGTTAGCGCAACACGGCATAACACCCCAAAAACAAACAACAAAAAAGATTTATTACCCGTTCTACTGGTTAAATATACGAGTATGTAGTTATCTTTTGATCAAATATTCTTCTAGACAAAAGACAAGAGAACAGGGAAGATTTTTATCACATTTTTTTATAAACATGACTTTGGACCCTAACAAAGATATTGGCATACAGTATTCATATAAAATTATTGGATAAATGCTTTTCCTGCCGGTCTAGCAGGACCGTCGTAAAAACTGGCGGAAGTGTGTTAATAAATATACGGACATGTGTCTAGTGTGGTAGTCGAAAAGCATGTAAAAAACCTGTATCCAAATATATTTTTATGAATACAGAAAAAAAATATATATATAAACCCCAGTTCAATTTGTTGAACTTGCACATAGTACCTACCGAAAAACAGGACGGCTTCTTTCAAAACAGAATGTACATTAACTATCTCTATAGTCTATACTACATAATGTAAAAAAATAAGTGCAAAAATATAGCATTTATTTCAAATTAGTGCGATTTTAGATGTTTATAACACGTTGACTTTCAGATGCCTATACATTAAAGTTTGGCAGGCTGCAGGTTATGGATGGATTATTTGAAACTATTTATATTCAAGCTTCCATGCAGGTTCTTTTGCCACTCGCAAACTGAGTTTTCAAAGTACTTGCCTTCATCTTTACGAGATTTATTAATTTATTTTGTTCCCCCATTAACATATACATATAGTGTAACCTCTCATAACGAGCACCTCCTATAACGAGTAATTCGCATAACAAGCAAAACAGATGATGAAAAAAATGCTCTCTTAACGAGTGACATTTCGCATAACGAGTGACACACATGGTGACACAGAAAGGATGAAGAAAGGGTAAGTCCCATTTCCACGTCACTCACTTGTGAACCAGGACTTTCGCGCCAGTGCGTCAGTCTCTGGCACTCCCTGGGGACTGGCTCTTGACTGCTGTGTGAGGGGTTTATTTATGGTCTCTGGTTAGCACTCGTTCCGCTAGCACGTTAGTGTCTCATGTGATGACACATTTTTCCAAACTTGTGTTCAGACATTATTTGTAATTTTTTTGTGCAAAGTGTAATAACCCTTGCTAAAAAGTCCCTGAAGAAAAAACCAAAAGAAGACAGCCATAAGAGAATAAAAGTAACTGCAGAAATAAAACGTAAAATCATTGAAAAGCGAGAACAAAGTGCGA
Organism: Hesperophylax magnus; assembly: GCA_026573805.1. NCBI lineage: Eukaryota > Metazoa > Arthropoda > Insecta > Trichoptera > Limnephilidae > Hesperophylax > Hesperophylax magnus. The sequence continues at coordinate 5,304,561 of JAIUSX010000002.1, forward strand.
GCGTGGCTGATCTAGCGAGCACATTCAACCGGTCTACATCAACAAATTACACTTCAAGAACAAGGATAAAATTGAGAAGATATATGCTATGATAAATGCAACACCACTCCGTTACTCCAGTCTGTGGACCAGGAGGTTATTTCTAACTTTAAGAAACTCTCCACTAAAACACTCTTCGAGCGTTGTTTTGAGGTGACTGAAGGGACAAGTCTCACTCTCAGAGCGTTTTGGAAAGATCACTTTCACATCGTTACTTGCCTCAAGATGATTGACAAGGCGTAGGGAGGGGTTACCAAGAGTACCCTCATTTCTGCTTGGAAGAAGCTTTGGCCAAAGAGCATTGTCGAATGTGATTTTGAGGGGTTTGAAACAGTGCCCATGGAGTCTACAGTCAACGAGATTGTATATTAGGCAAATACCATGGGACTGGAGGTGGATAACAATGATATTGATGAGCTTGTCAAAGAGCATAATCAAGAGTTGACCACCGAAGACTTTATGGAGTTGCATTGTGTTTCACTGCAAGAAGTTATGGAGGAGAGTTTGTTAGTGGATGCGGAGGAAGTAGCAGAGCACCAACCTTCTGGTGCAATAAGAGAAATGCTGAAGGCATGGGAAAATATTGCATCGTACATTGAAAAGCATCACCTTTGGCATCACCCTTATAAGAAGGTGGCTATGTGGTCTACTTTTGAACTGTCAGCAAAACCAAATGCCTTCAGACAGCCTTTACTAGAAAGTAAAAAAGAATGAATGATTTGTCATAAATAATAAAATAGTTATTTCTATTTTTTTATTGATTTTTGCAAATCGAAATCGCATTCCATGTTGTTACGCTCCTTAACAATTTATAAGTATGTAATTTTATTTGAATAAACATTAAAAATTTAAAAAAATGAGTATTTTTTGGCATGGAACGCATTATATGTAATATTGTAGATTGATTTATATGGGAAAAATTGTTTGGCTTAATGAGTGTTTCACATAACAAGTAAGATTCTGGAACGAATTAAACTCATTATGAGAGGTTCCACTGTACACGAATACAATATATATTTTTTAATTCACACTAATAATCTGAGTTGTTGGAAAGAAATTGCCATCCGACAATAAACCCATCTTTTTACTACTACCCATACAAAGCATATTCTCAGCATTCATATTTCCTTCATAGTTATTTAGAAGAAAAACATTTATTGTCCCCTAACAACTATAGTATTACATATTACTTTATCATTTCGCTTGAGTGCCTTGATAACAACATTATTATCATTTTTTAAATGTTTTTCTCCAGGATAGGAACAGAGTAACAAAACAACAAGACGTGACTAACAATATTGTTTATTAATCATAATCAGCAGTGACACTTAAAATTAAATTAAAATTATTAGCATACTTAGCATAGTGAACATGAAGACATTTTCTGCCTTCAATTTCCAGTTTCCAGCTAACAGCTATCTCATGCTATGCACACCTATTTGAATACAGCAGTGTAGGTTGAGTAGGGTAGTCTGGGGGGCGAAAATACTTAATAAATGCATTTAATCCTTGGTCTGCATGAACTTGATCAGATCGATAACTCGACTGGAGTAGCCGTACTCGTTATCGTACCAAGTGATCAGCTTGACGAAGTTGTCGTTTAGAGAGATGCCAGCAGACGCATCAAAGATGGAGGAATGGGTATCTCCGATGAAATCGGAAGAGACCACCTGGTCTTCGGTGTAACCGAGGATTCCCTTGAGGGCTCCCTCAGAGGCCTCCTTGACCTTAGCCTTGATGGCCTCCATGGAGGCAGGCTTACCCAGGCGGACGGTCAGGTCCACCACGGACACGTTAGCAACGGGCACTCGGAAGGCCATTCCGGTGATCTTTCCGTTCAGGGAGGGGATGACCTTGCCCACAGCCTTGGCCGCTCCTGTGGAGGCAGGGATGATGTTCTGGGCAGCACCGCGCCCGTCGCGCCACAGTTTACCCGAGGGGCCATCTACGGTCTTCTGGGTGGCGGTGGTAGCGTGGACGGTGGTCATCAGACCTTCTACGATCTCGAAGTTGTCGTGGATAACCTTGGCGAGGGGAGCCAAGCAGTTGGTGGTGCAAGAAGCGTTGGAGACGATTTTCATGGCTGGGTCGTAGGCATCGAGGTTGACTCCCACCACAAACATGGGGGCGTCGGCGCTGGGGGCGGAGATGATCACCTTCTTGGCTCCTCCAGCCAAATGAGCTCCAGCCTTCTCGATGGTGGTGAACACTCCGGTGGACTCCACCACGTACTCGGCTCCGGCCTTGCCCCAGGGGATGGTTGTGGGGTCACGCTCGCTGAAGACCTGGATCTTGTTGCCATTGACAACCAGGAATCCATCCTGAGCGGAGACGGTTCCCTTGAAGCGTCCGTGGGTGGAATCGTACTGGAACATGTACACCATGTAGTCCAGCCCGATGAAGGGGTCGTTGACTGCCACCACGGTTGCTCCGCGCTCGATGGAAGCCCTCAGCACCAGACGCCCGATGCGCCCAAATCCATTGATTCCAATCTTAGACATGATTAAGTAATCTGAAAATAATATATTTCAAGAATTAATTATAAAACTTCAGGCAAAAACAGGCATGATTACAATATTCTGTCATAATAAAAATACATAATATTTAAATTATTGAATCACATTCCTAATCATATATTTTCTGTCTTATTCTGTCCATATTCTATATTCTGCAGATTGAATATTCTTTCAATTATCAAAAAAAGTAATGTTACAGTTATGGCTTCTGTGATATTATTAATATAAATGTGAAGAAAAGGTACAAATCAACACAATGCACTATGATGTCCTCTGTGTGACCTATCATATAACTGTGGATGGGGGTTTCATTCTAAATTCAAATTATCATTTTTCTTCAAATATTGCACTCAGTATCATTCAATATCTTCTATGAAACCAATTTAAAATAGCCAAGAGCTTGAAAAATCAAACCAAAATAATAGGAAACTAAATTTTTGTTTAACAACATCGAATGAAAATAATGAAGGTCAAAACAATATATTTAATGAAATTTTGTTTTATTTTAATTTTATTAATAACAAAATAAATTAATTTTTACTAAAAGCTGACAAGAAAGGTCACGGCATAAGGGATAAAAAGCAATACGATGAAATAAGGGGAACTTCGTGAATAAACTTCAAAACAGTTCACAAATACAAAATAGTAAAATCGATCGTCACCACCGATTTAATTATGCAAATAAAACGTGATTACCTCAATTTCTTTCAAAGTTACAACATCAATACTTACATATGTAATGTTATAAAAAAGTAAAAATGTTTTTTTTTTACATAATATTACATCGGTAAATATCTAATTCATTCTACAGCAAGCCAAGCGTAATAATTAATGACAGCCATAATAGGCGTGCCTTCATACTTGAAAGTTATAGAATTGAGAAGATTCCGTTAAGAATCTAGCCAGTTTTTAGTATTTCTATATTTGCAATACCGGCGTAACATTATTTAATTCTAAATTGAATCAGAGCAATCAGGAATTTCCACGTATCCTTATGTAGTTGCCTTCGAGGTCACACAAAGGTCACACTACGTAGGACAGTAAAAATATAATTAAAGCCGGCTAATTTGAAACAATTCAACATTATGAAGTAAATGTACCAATAGGCATAATCACAAAGCTGGAATTAGCAGTATAAATTACGAAAATATTATAAAAAAACTAGAAATCCACTTGCAAAATCGAAACACCAAACAGCGGTTACGTGGTGGTTATTTTAATAAAAACAAAATTTTCTATTGCTTTCCAATTTTTCTTTCATAAAAGAAATTGAAAAATGATTTGAAATTATAAAAATTAAAGTTAAGGTACATACTTCTTTTCACGGAGTGAGAGCACCTCTAGAGAAGCAGCAAATTGACCGGCGTCGAGAGACGAAGTGTCAGATGAAGGGCAAATTTCGTAAATTTCAATCCAGTTGCATGGCGTCAACCAGGGTTGCCAATGCATATGTTCGAAAATACCCACAACAGAAATTCAAAATCCCCACAAGTTCCTTTACCTCCAAATTGAAGCAAAATTCTGAATTAGAATTATTTTTTTGTGATGTAATCATTTTTGGATTTTCTTTTTCGTTCCGACTTTAAAAGTACAAATTATTTTAAGAATTTGCTACGAAAAAAATCAAATTATAGTACATTCTCACAACTATTGCAAATGTTATTTTGCAATATGGTTGGATAATCAAGAAATGCCCAGAATTCCCTCATTTTCCCCACAAAATACCCAATTCTTGAAAAATCTTAAAAATTTTCTGCAATTTAAGGAATTCCCTACGGATTGGTAGCCCTGGCGACAACAGTAGTTGGATGGATGTTGACTAGAAAAAACTTTATTAGCATGTAAAAATAATCCTAACAACAACGTCAATAAAGTCTATTTTAGCACACATTCCGAAGAAGGTCCAAACGAATTCGTAAAATGCTCGAGGCATGATATGATATTTATTATGTATCGACGAAAGGGGCTACTGTTGTGTACTATTTGCAAAAATCGTTCAACGATTGTAACATGTACGTGTTTTAATAAGTTCATAAGCCGTAATAACCAAATCCATCCATACGAGCAGTTTTAAAAAAATAGTAGATCTTCGTTGGATTAATTAGCATAGAACTTGCAATGTGTATCTAAAACTTTGTAGCTATATTTCGCATCAAATACCAGATACGCCATACACAAAGGGTGCGTATAAACACGTGAACCGAACTCTCGAGCTGAATCACGACATGGGAAAGGAACGAAGCAACTGCAAATGGCGCGAATCGCTGTTTGCGGTTACTTCGTTCTTTTCCTGTAATCCGTGACTTGGCCAGCTCAATTTTTAATATCATCTCTATACGCCATGGACCTAAAAAGTAGATCCATGCTATACGCAGATAATGGGCAGTATTTTTTTAAGGTACATTCTCTTCTGTTATTCTGACTCTACCTGGTCTGACTCAAGTATTTGATACCCTTGATCGTGCCATGTCTTCCTCGGGTGTCTACCATTCTCTTTCACTCTACATGCCCAAACCATCTAAGCATCCCTGTCATGCTTCCCATCAGACTTGCATTCTTCGCGAATCCCCACATTTCTCACATAATCACATGTGCCTCAGGGATCTCATTTCTACAGCATTCACTCCTCTATATCATCATAATACATTGGCAGCGTTTTAGGAATATTACGCTGTGAACAATAAGGTGATAGTAGACACATCGAACAGGGTAAGTTATTTATTTCATTTATTTTATTTGTCATGATATTTTTTTACCGTCAAAAGAAGTTTTATCACGCATTAGTAAAAACTTTTAAGGCGATGCCATACGTAGTAATACAAAATCATGTGTTTTTGGTTTGAAAATTTGGTCGCCTAGAAATGTTTCAGATGCTTTAATTAAATACTGCGAGTAGAATACATTTTGGCCTTTTAAATAATCGAGTATTTTTTAGATAAGTCTTTTTATTAGCCCAGAAAAAAATAATGTATAAGTCCTATGAAAACTGCTTTAAAGTTCAAAATCTCCTACTTACGAACCCATTTTGGGTTATGATTTTATTGTATAATGTGGAAAATTAAGTTATTTATAAAATGATCGAAAAAAAATTAAATATTTATGCCTGAACATCGACAAAATAAAATAAAAAGCACTTTTTGGTCATGATTTTTTCCTGCATAAATCAAAACAGGCGGATGGTGTTAAGCGGGAATTTAAACCTTATCGCCATCTACGTAAGGGTTGTTATTGATAGCGGCTCAATTTAAAATATTACACGACGTAGTGCATCGCCTTAAGCCGAGTTCGGTGGTCAGATCTGAATAGACATGTACTTCCAAACCTTCCTCTTTCCCATCTCCTTTCTTCAATCGTACCACAATTGTGAATGAAATAGTTCCACTAGCTTTGAACTAGACAGGTAGACAGTGGGAAATACCCCGTAAACAACATAAACAGTGCTGCCAATATATGTTATACATAATTCAACATAATTAAATTATTATTTTATAATATTATACAGGGCTTCATAATATAATATATGAAGCAACCTTTTAATTAAAATTAATTAAAAATTATCACATTACTTAATCATTCCATAACCTTCAATTTCTGTATTCGACTTGAAACGAATTCCATTTCGTGGGAAGGTTGCGATGCATCTATGTTTTCAACACGTATATTTTCTAAGGAACGGGCTTTCTTTAAAGATGGCTGTTTGGCACTGGCTAAAGTGCTGCCAATCTTGGGATCCAACACCGACACGTAGCTAGTGGAGGAGTCATCCATCTTTATATCAACACCTCTGGAATGTTATGAGTCGGATTTGGTTGTCAGAAAACAAATTTCTGAAATAATAAAAGTTCAAAGTTAAGTCCGAAAGTAAGGTGAAGCGGCCGCTACACTACTCGCTTCGACGCTTCGACGAAGTCCTCGACGAAGTTAGCCGAAGTTCGAAGTGCGTGCCCACACACTCGTGCAACTTCGCGAGTAACTCAGTCCAACCAGTCAGTGATTGGTTTATTTATGCTGTGACGCTTCGAGTCCTTTGACTCGGGCGCATTTACCGACAACAATCGGAAGTTGCCCGAAGCGAAGCGAAGTTCGTGCCCACACTATCGTATTCGGTCAACTTCGCGAGTAGTGTAGCTGGGCTATGAGACTTTCCTGTGCAACGGCCTGACACGGGACTACGAGCCTAATGGCCTAATGTCAAAAAACCGGCCTGGGTGGAAGAGACATTTATATCTGTGAGGGGATCGTCTTATGACTAAATAGACAATGTTGCCAAATAAGATATTATATTTTTTTACACTGGTATTACAACTTTTGACATATGCCGTCTGACATTTATAAACATTGAAGTTTCTAAATTCAGTACAAAGCTATTACCGCTTTATTTACGTATTTTCTTCATTGTTGTAGTACATATTTTAATGAATATTTACGCAATGAGTTGCATAATATTGTGTAAAACATTGGAACCATTTTTCTTTTGATTTTATCTACCAGTTTTGTAAAGGTCTAAAATAAAGATGTTTTGCAACGATTCGACTGAGGTAAGCGTCGTGGAAGAGTTCACGATAAAAAGTAAATTTTATTCAGAAATCATTTAATTTGTTTTGTCGGATAACGCATACGTAACTGGGATAAAAGCAATATTTCTATATTGGTTGTGTTTACTTACCCAAGTTTTATTTTTCACTGTATTTGTACACTTCGCAGATATACATTTTTTAGACATTTGATCTATATTCGCGTTAAACGCATCGATATTGTTACTGACAGCTGAAAATGCGCAGTCTCTTTTGATCCATTTTTACGATTTTTTTTTAAAGTTGACTCTGATCAGAAGCCCTGAGGAAAATTATTTCTCATAGGGCCTATGTCATCTTTGAAGATGCTATGTGGAGGAATTTTGGAAAAGGAAAATAATTTTCCTCAGGGCCTATGTCGTGTTTGGCAATTCTGTGTGGGGGGTTTTTTCAAGGAAAGTACGGAGAGGAAGTTATGAGAAGGAAAAGGAAGAAGAAGTATGAGGGGTGGGTAGGAATCTGGGTGTCAGTGTGTCCAGGAGAGGTGAACACATGAATCCATTCCTCCCACTCCAGTGCAATGCAATGGGTCGAGAGGTCAAAAGGTCTCCCTCTACTGGCCTCTCCCAATTGGGAATGCATTAGGTGGGCAAATGCATCTGCTGTCAAGATTTGTACAAACCTTGCCCCATAAACTCACCCCTACTAAGTCACCAAACGTAGCGAATCGCTTGGTGATATTTCTTTGCTTCTTTTGTGGATCGTTCAATTTAGCTGCGGAATTATAATGTATTTATGATAACCTTGTCTTGACAGGAATCAGAGGAGCCATCTCTACCAGGACCGGGAGTGAACAATTTGGATTCAGCTCTGCACGAATTGGGGATGCTGAGTACCATCACTGACTCCAGGAATCAATACCTGCAGGAGATGCGAAGGAAAAGCTTCGGCAGTAAGCCCAACACTTACTTCAGGAGGGACGTATCGAATCCCTCGGATGTGGGCATCATACAAATGAATTCCAGATACGTTTCAAACGTAACAATCGGTCTTAGAATGAAACGAGCAACCAATAACCGCACCATCCCTTATGCGGTACCCGAAAGAAACAGAACTAAAAGTGAGAACTCTGAAGCCTTGAATGGTTACGAAGGAAAGCAAGCGGTGCTCCCGCCCTCTCAGGATATAAAGATGGATGACTCCTCCACTAGCTACGTGTCGGTGTTGGATCCCAAGATTGGCAGCACTTTAGCCAGTGCCAAACAGCCATCTTTAAAGAAAGCCCGTTCCTTAGAAAATATACGTGTTGAAAACATAGATGCATCGCAACCTTCCCACGAAATGGAATTCGTTTCAAGTCGAATACAGAAATTGAAGGTTATGGAATGATTAAGTAATGTGATAATTTTTAATTAATTTTAATTAAAAGGTTGCTTCATATATTATATTATGAAGCCCTGTATAATATTATAAAATAATAATTTAGTTATGTTGAATTATGTATAACATATATTGGCAACACTGTTTATGTTGATTATTGTTAAAAGTTTTTACTAATGCGTGATAAAACTTCTTTTGACGGTAAAAAAATATCATGACAAATAAAATAAATGAAATAAATAACTTACCCTGTTCGATGTGTCTACTATCACCTTATTGTTCACAGCGTAATATTCCTAAAACGCTGCCAATGTATTATGATGATATAGAGGAGTGAATGCTGTAGAAATGAGATCCCTGAGGCACATGTGATTGTGTGAGAAATGTGGGGATTCGCGAAGAATGCAAGTCTGATGGGAAGCATGACAGGGATGCTTAGATGGTTTGGGCATGTAGAGTGAAAGAGAATGGTAGACACCCGAGGAAGACATGGCACGATCAAGGGTATCAAATACTTGAGTCAGACCAGGTAGAGTCAGAATAACAGAAGGGAATGTAGCAAGGAGCGTATGCCAAGACCGAGTTGTTTGGCAGTCCATCCTCTGCATACCCCTGCAGAACGGCGTGATTAGTTGCGTCCACAAAATATAGAAAGTCTACGCATAATATGTAAATTCTTACTTTGATGTATGTAATGTCAGATTGAGCAACTCTTTTATAATGATGGGTACATGATTTAATTGGGTAACTATTTACTTTTCTGATCCTTCCGGAGGATTTGCTTGGAATTTTTATGCGTTGTTTGCAAACTTTCGTCATACCGGGCGAGTTTATAGCCCGTGATACTTCAATTAAGCAGTTGGTCAATATTCAATTCTTACGATTCAGGATTCCAGCCATTGAGATATATAGATAGAGTTAAGATGGACTTTCGAAGTCTGGGCCATAAATATCGATTAATTATCCGCTGTGAGATAACACGGGTTTCAGTTTCAGTAGGTTACAAAGGCTCGCTGGGCACAGGTCTCCGGCAATAACTTCAAAATGCCGTCCTGCATGCTGACATATTGTACAAGTTGTAATGGAAAAGATAGGGAAAGCAATGGTATAATTACGGCGTTGGTATTTTGCCATTACTTATTAGTTTTTTTCTCTATAGATACAACAGACACTATTTTTCTTCTTTTTTAAAACATTTGTTTTATAATACATATCAGTATATTACATAATTTTTTTTTTCATATTACCTAATGAGTAAATTATATTTAGCTATTTTATCCATGTATTATGTTACACTTACATACATATACAGTCAATTTACTATGTAAAACGCCCGATAGGGCGTTAATAAATAATAAATAAATAATAACCTTTCATTAGAAAGTACTGCTTTACCATAATCAATATTAGTGTAAATGTTATAAAAACTGCACTGCAGAATGCTGTGTGAGCTCCCGGCGGCGAGCTATCGCTATCGTGCTAAGTTGATTGAGCATGGAGTAAATGAGACAGACAGCAACCGATAGCAAACGGCGAGGTATCCCCCCCGTCATTCCCACTTCCCGTGACTTTCAAATCGGAACGCTTTTTTAATTTAATTTTGCTTAGAATGTTTACTCTAGGTATACATCTCAATGATACCAGTGTAGAGAAGCTCTGCTTGGTTTAAGATGAAGTCTTTTAGCATGGGAATACGAGAGTCGTGATGGATTTGAGAGATCCTCATCCAGTGGGGGATTTAGCCTGATCTCTTTGGATTGGAGGACTTGAAGTTTATTTATGACAGATAACATAGATTTTGTATATGTTCTTCTCTCTATACAGTATCATACATAAATTCAGAACCTACTTCTGATTGCTCAGAATATTCTTACGTAAATCATCTATGTAAGTTCAATACCGCGCATGGGCCAATAATTTCAAAATACATTTTATTTGCGTCTTCAGTTGAACGGCCCAAGCCGAATTTTAGTAGAATAAAATTTTTTAAATTGTCCAATAGACTGCTCGTACTAGCGTCAATATCGTGAATGATTCATCCACCCTAAATTTTTTATTTATTTTTAATTCAGCTGGACTGGGTGGATGGCTCAGTCTGTCATACTACATGAGACATAATATTACAATTAAACAAGAAAAATAAAAATAAATGAAAGTGAAAAGATAATAAGTAATACATAATGACATTAGGTAAATAAATATGTAAAACAGGAACACAAAATAAATTGCAATAGAATATATTTGTAATCTTTTTTATTAATAAAACTGCAAGGCTTTTTACAAATGGTTCTTCCACGGTATTCAGTCCCCTCTTACCGTGTAAATGCTTAACTCTTTGCACGCGGCCGTATCAACTGTTGTTACGGCAAAAAGTCCATACTTACACGCGGCTGTATCAACAGTTGATACGGAAACTTTAAATGCCGATATTCCAGCGGTCTTTTGACATAAATTTATTTCCCGCTCGCTTGAACATTCGTAGAACTATCACGATGCTGACATCTACAAGAATTTCTCGAAAATAAAATTGTATTTCATTAAAAAACATCGATAATCAAGTGAGCCTCTTTGCGCCTTCGAGTGCTATAGTTTACAATTTTGTCAACGGATGGCGTTAGTTCAATTTTGTTATTATATTAAGTGATATAAAATTTAAGTGTCCAGTTTTAGAAAAAGTTTTCATAAGAAAAAATTATAAGTGCTCATGGTGTCCCACTTGTGTCTATCAACGCAGTGGCCTAAGTACACACACGCCGAGTGAATGGCGGGACCACATTCAAAAGATACGGTACGTCTTTGTATGAAATTTTATGATTTTGTTTTTATAAACATCTAAGAGTGTTGACACACGAGGATTTGTTATCATATTGTGGAGAATAATCTGTTCTGTCTATATAGTCCAATAAATCATGCCAGAATGCTATAATTCGACATTTGATTGCGTGCATAGGTATATTTGAAAATATGTACCGCGTACGGGTATAGATAAAACGGAGCAAATTAACGCGTTCAAAAGGTTAAGGATATTGGGTGCGTAGCGACGATTGTCAATAATTCTATTCAATAATTTTTTTTTTTTTTTTACCTGAATACCACAAGAGAGTATATAGTACAAACACACTGCTGCCAACCGTCTGGAGATAGTGAGACTGTGACATCCACAATTGATATATGTTGTGAGGCTGAAGGTAGTGCGAAAGGGAAGGAGATGAGGTGGAGGAGGATGGGGAAGTATCTGGCTGTTCAGATCTGGTCACCAAACATGGCTAAAGCCATTTCGAAGAATATTCTAATAATATTACACCAGGGCAATACTGAGTGTATCTTTCACTTTTTGAATTGAATAAAAAATAATTATTTTCACCAAGCATCAGTACTCAATGATAAAAGTAAACTACGCACAAGCAACTTTAGTTGCGGCGACAGTTGGCAACTTTTCAAAATCCATTAATTAAAGTTGCTTGTGTGCGCTTGGACTTGCGATAATACCTTGTATTCTGTTTTTACTTATTGTTAAGTGATTTAACTGTAAGAAATAGTATGTACCCTTTCAACTTTTTATTTGTACAATAAAGATTTATTGACTAAGCATAGCGAAGTACTGTTTTGACTTTGCATTTCGTTTGTCTGTAAATTTGTTTGTGTGTTCTGTGTCCAGTCTTTCATACAATCAAAGATGGTAGCAGGGTTTGATTGTACCTACCTTTTTAGACTGCCATAGAGCACGAGTGTTGCGAGCTGTCAAATCGAAGTAATCAACATTATGCGAAGACTACTGTTCACAGAACTACTACATAGTAATTAAAATAAATCAAAAATATTTTGAATTTGAATCCAAGTTAAAAAGGTAATAATGGTAAATTCTTTATTAATCCAGTACACCACTACGCAAGCAAGGGTCTCTATAAAATGAATAAATTGTAAATTTTCATGCAACTTCAGCAGACTAAAAACAAAACAAAATGCTTATTCCACTTTCAATTTGATTTTTCATAATTTCTTTATAACATATTTATATCAACTGTCAGTGTAAATTATTTAATGATTCTAAAATATGACTGCAATTCTAAAAAAATGGCTTTCCATGAGATTAGATATATCATTCAAATGGAATCCAGAAGATTTCGGCATGGCGGTTTGTGACGGAGTTATTATATCCCATTTACTGCAAAGCTATAACGTTATATCTCCTGAACAAAAAGATTCTATAGTCTGTTCTGCAGATCCAACAGAAATCAGGAATAACCTTCTAGTCATACGGGAATGGTTGAAAGAGATCAATATAGATCTTAACTTGGATGATGTGGACTACATCGCTGAAGGGATTGGCTCGGTGGCCCTTAGACTATTTTACCAAATGTTTTTAGAACTCGATGGAAAAGACAGATTATACTTTATAAGAAAAAAAGTGGCTGGGTCGTTAAGTGACGGAGAAATAAATCCATATCCCCACAGTGTCACCCCGGTGGAGTCCAGTAATCCAATTCAACTCATGGTAGCTAAAGCCAACGATTTCAAGTTTGCAAAGGACATTCTTGAAAAGAGAAAATCAAATGAGTCCCCTCAAACTGTGCAAATCAAAACCAAACCTTTGGCTTCAAAAGAAATTTTGAAAACGCCATGCCAAGCTTTCAATTATACCTACAGTGAACTAAAGAAACTAGAAGAAAATGCCAAACAAAACATGAAAGGCGGACAGTTAATAGATAAAGAACGGGTCAAGGAGTACAAAAATAAAATAAAAAATGTGGGAAAAAGAGGAAAAAAAGTATCAGGCTTTGAAGCTACTTTGGAAAATGATATTTTGGAAAAAATGTTAAAACAATATGAATCAAAAGAAAAAGAAAAAAAGCATGTTAAATGTTTGCTTGATTTGTCGATTCAAGAAAAGAAAATGGCAGAACAATTGATAAAAGCTAATCATGCGATGACACTTGTCATGAAAAACAGAATTAAACAACAAGAAGAATTAGAAAAGCTTCGACAGTTAGAATTTTCAAAGGCATTAGATGACTTGAAATACCAGATAAAACAAAAAGCTAAACAACTGGATTTCGAGAAACAAATATTATCATTGTTCAATGAGAAACTTCATTTGGAAGAAATGACACGAAATTTTTGTGAAACCTTAAAACTGTGTAAAGGCACATTATCCGCACTCCTAAACTTAGTTTATAAATTATCAGAGTTTAAGCAAATGACATCTGATAAGAACATACCCGAAATTTACATGCACGAATGGAAGACCATGTTTTTCATTGGAGATAATATGGATCCAACAGAGCCAGAAGACGTAGAGCGAGCAACTCAAGAAGAAAGAAGTATATTAGATGAAGAAGAATTTCTTAGTTATCATAACAAAACAGGAACCTGGGCCGTAGATGTACCTTGTGAAGATTATTCTCAATGTAAACATATTGAATCTCAGGGATACAGAATTTTAGGATGTATTTTACAAAAACTATTTGCAGCCAAGTATCCAATACCCAAATATGCGAACCCAGATCCATTGCCAACCAAAAAATTTGCCGCCATCTTACTGAATGCTAAAGACCTTTTGAAAAACTCAACCTTTGTTGATCTACTTTCTGAAAAAAACGCACTTGTTATTCAGATGAGCCAAGCCATTGCATTTTGTTTAGAGGAATACAAAAGAGAATTAATAGAGTTTGATGAAATGTCCACAGAATTTAGTCAATTTGAGATATCGCTGAAGAATTCAGCTGATGAGGAACACCAAATAAATAATTCCATAGAATCCGAATCAACAACACAAATAGTTGATCTTGCCAACAAACATACACAAACACCAATTAAATTACCATTAGTGGACAAGTACTCCATCGCCGCACAATTAGGAAAAGTAGCTTATGAATGTTTAAATTGTGGCAATTGCATATCTGATGAATTGTTAGCATCCATAATTGTTGAATTTTTGAGAAATAATTTATCTTTTGATGGCTGGGTTTTAATAGATTATCCTAAAACTTTTTCACAAGCTAAAATTTTGGAAGAAAAAATTACAGGACAAGTAATTAATCCGAAACTAGAACACAAAGAAAATAATGAAACAAGGAGTATTTCTGAAAAAAATGTTACTCGCATGTCTTCCTTTTCAACTACAACTTCAAAAAGTGAAATTAATAATCGTTTTCAATCTCGAATTATACCGAAACCGGATGATAATGATAAAATTACCAGTGAATTTGAAACCTTTTTTACAGCCTTCTTGAAATTAAAGCAATCTATTTGTATTGCCAATGAGGATTATATTTGGAAACTATCTGAAGAAAACTCAACACCGATAGAAAGATTTTATGCCGACCAGGGAATCAATTATAGTATTTATTTTGAGTGTTTTGATGAAACAACTGTGAAATTTATAGTTGAATATGTCGCTGGTGAAACTGAAACATTTGAAAAAATTTCCAAAACTTTTTCATTGTCTAATATGGAAAATTCTTCTGAGGAAATTTCGAAATTTAAGCTGTTGAAAAATGAAACAGTCAAGAGTGATGTCGGTATTTCAGTGGATCAAAACATAAGTAAAGAAAGTGAAGAAAGTCAAGTTTTACCAACAGAAAGCTCAAGTAATAAAATACCAGGGGAATTTTCGTCAGGAGCTTTCACAGCTTCTGCTAATATGGATAGTCAAACATCCATCTTGCAGGAATCTAAAAGTATTTGTTGTATTGATTTAACTTTACCGCTAAATATAATTACTGACTTGGCATCTTTCTGGGAGACTAATGAATTGAATTATATAGAAAACATGAAAGAACTCTTTTATGGCAAAAGAAATATATTTTCTGAATTAGTTCCGTATGTTTCGTATGTACGCAAATATCTCAGATATCCCGTCCAAGTGGATCCTACAGTTGGCAATATTATTATAGCTCTTCAGACTGAATTGAACTTAATTGAAGATGCTATGCGCGGGAATCCTGTTGTTAAATCAGAAATGTACTACAAAATTAATGAGATGCAAGATGAGTTAAACCATTTTGTGGAAAATAAAAAGAATGAACACAAAGATAAAACAGTGAAGTTGATTGAGGAAGATTGGCTCACCCAAAATTTAACAAGTTTGACAAATTGCTTTGTAATGATGGTTCAAATAGAGCTAAATAGGGCACAAGAAACTTTAAAAATAATATCGGCGTATTATAATGCTTATTTTGGTAATATTGCTATTCAGGAAGAACTGAATATGTTTAGCCTTCTGAAAATATCTACTTCTGTCTCTTCCTCGCATATTAAATTTGACACTGAGGCGCCTGAAGTAGAAGGTGAAATAGGTGAATCGAAACAATATTCATTGTGCATTCAGAATGCTTTGAAGAATTCTACCGAATTATCAAATGACGATAATCCGTTTCACCAGTTTCTTGAATCTACAAAAGCATCTGTTGAAATTTACACCGGTAATCTGTTATATTTTCATGAGACACTTATTGGTCAGGCTAACAAAGATACAACAATGAAAAAAGGTGATTCTAAGGCTAAAAGTGATCCTAAGGCAAAAAGGGACTCGTTAAAAACTGGTGGAAATAAGTTAAAAACTGGTTCAAAAGACAAGCCAGTTGAAGATTCAAACATAATGAGTGCAAATGCCCCAGAATTCACTGTTTCTGAAATAGTAGAAGAATGGAAGACCATATTGAATGCAGAAATCTGCCGATTTAGAAATCGAATGAATGTCATACATTTTAAGGCCATTGAGCAATTGTCCCAATGTAAAGGTTTTGCCTTTGAAGCATTTTTGGAAGCTAACAGAAATGCCGAGCACAGTTTCAACAGAGATATAAATAAAATCACTTTAATCTGCAATTTATTAAAAACAGCTGTAGAAAAGGAATGTAAACTTCCAAGTAGGTTAACATTTGATTCTGAAGAATTTGAAAGGCATATTGAAATATCTTGGAATTTAATTATGGAAAAAGATGCAAAAAAAAAAGTAAAAACCTGTGATTTTCCTATTGGTCAGTTAGCCAAGTTACAAAGTCGGCTAATGTCTGTTGCTAAAAATTGCAGCATGCCAAGAAAAGCTTTTGTAATTATGCTTCAAGATTTCTTCATGTTAAATATGGATAAGCAATGTATGAGACCTCCTTCTACATACGATTGGAATCTTTTGGAGCCAGATGACTACAGTATTATAGTAAGATATGTTTATGGGGATGTAAGTTATGTAGATTGGAGGGATTTTCTAATACTTTGCATGGATATCGGATTTCCTGATCAGTTACAACTTTTAGCACTGCGGAATGCATTCATGGACTTTGATTTTGACCATAATGAAACAATCAGAAGAGACGATTATTACAATGTTTGTTTATGGTTTCAAGCCCCAGAGGGATGTGACAATAACCGTTATATTTTACGCTCTTGTTTGATCAAAGAATTCTTATTTTTATTATTCGAGGTGAGCATCGATGTCTTAAATTATTCGGCATTCTTACTGGCATTCTGTAAAATGGAAAACCCAGAAGGGGGATTTGTGAATGCTTTGAGTTTGGTGTTGGGAAAAGTTGTCAGTAGAGACTTTGCAAGGTGTGAAGCGTTTGCACAATCTTGGTTACAAGAAATAAATATAAAGAATGCATTACACCAAGACGCAATCCTACATGTGGATAGTCTCATGAGCAGCATTGTTGATCATACAATTAGGATATGTAGCGATGTGGACATCTCCGATATCATAACACCTAAAACTTCATTGGATTGCTTCAATAAAGCCTTTCTGAGGGAAAAATCAAATAAGGTAACAACCGACGGAAAACCATTGAAAACGTCACGCTCTGCAGTCATTGCCGAATCCACCAGAAATTCTTTATCCAATTCCATTAAAAGTAAGAGCAGAAAATCTAAAAATGTCACTATTGATCTGTCCGTGGTAGGCACCGCTATTGAAGAAAAGGAAAAGGCTCTTCCCACTCCCGAAGAGGTTTACCTGATATCCGAGGAGACAGTGAAGCGAGTACTGTTGGCCTCGCTGCCGTGGAACTGTCGGGTGGAATTTGCGGAACCCTATGCGGATATAGTTTATGGACTCAGTCAGACCTTTACAGAATTGAAGTATGATACTAATTGCGATTGTGTATTTGTCCATAAATTACTTCGCCATCAATTTATAAAAACATTACTCTACACTATCCATAAATTCAAACTGACCAACCCATGTTATATTGCAACAGAAATAATTCTTGACCGGGAAAATGCATTTTGAAATACATATACATATGTACCGTAATATGGGGCGACTTTGATCATGGCAGATATCTGCATAATTCCCGCTATCGTTCAGAAATTACAGATACAATGAACCTCCGAAAATAAGTTAGTTTGAAGTTAAATTCAAACATATTGATATTGATGGTTGTTTTTGCCATTTTCAGATATTTTTATACAAAAAAATTTAAATACATTTTATAAATTCCTCAATGATTGTAATAGTTCTGTGTCATTTATATTGCAAAGTATATCCATCCCTCTGCTAAAAAGGTTGTGCATCACTGTCATAAACTTATCCCATTTAGGTATGAAGGTACTAGTTAGAAGGTACTACCTACTTTCATAAAAAAATTATTGGTTTTTTCAAAACAAAATTGACAGTAATTAGTAATACAAAAGAAGATGTAAATAGGGAATAAATTTTGCATGACTCATGACAATTTCACATTTTGTAGTTCGATCACCCGTAAGACAAGTACGTCCCTTACTACCGCTGACCGGGTATGTCATCAAAATGACAATTCAACACACCTCCAAAAAGTGATATAAAGTCATGAAAAGTGATGAAACAAAAACTAGGTTAAATAGTTTTTTTTTTTTTTTTAAAAGAAAGAAACATTCCCGGGTTACGAATAACAAGCGCGATGTCAACTCGGCCACCGACCGGTCAAAAGGTAAATATTAAACCAAGTCTTTGTTTCATCACTTTTAATTACTCTATATCACTTTTTAAAGGTGTGTTGAATTTTCATTTTGATGAAATATCATGGAACCCTTACTACCTGTACCACACACAGATAAGGTGAAATTAAACTATAATAAATCCATGTTATTGTTAAAGTTGATACAATGAAGTTTAAATGTGTGTATTTCATGAAGTAATGATAGAAAAAATTCAGGGTCGCCCGAGGAAGACACAAATCAAGTAATTGCGATTTTATACTCAAAATACAGTGTACGCTTTGTCCTTGTAAAGCATATAATTGTACACTTTCCGTTGGTAAAGTTAACTTTATTGCGATACTCCACTCTACTATGCCGTCTATATCGATTTGTAAACGAACCGAGTCCTCTTTTGTCATTTACTGGTATATAGTTTAATATCAGCAAATAACAAAAAAATTACAAACCTTATCCTTTGTCATTTAAAAACACAGATAATAATAGAGGTCCTAAATTATATCCTTGAGGGACCCCAGAATTTGTGAGGTAAGGTTGTGAAGCAAACTGCCCGTAAACTACCTATTGTTTTCTGTTAGACATTTAAATAATTATGGAAGAACAAAAGCAGTCGGTGTAATAAACCAACGTTTTCAAGTTTGTTTAGTAATATGAGTTTTGTCAAAAGCTTTCGCAAAATCATTATACAAAACGTCTATTTGTTTGTCGTTGTCCAGAATGTTTCAATTTCAATTGTCCAGAATCCGTGAATACCATTAAGGCTATGCCATACATAGTAATTCAAAATCATGTGTTTTTGGTTTGAAAATTTGGTCGCCTAGAAATGTTTCAGATGCTTTAATTAAATACTGCGAGTAGAATACATCTTGGCCTTTGAAATAATCGAGTACTTTTTAGATAAGTCTTTTTATAAGCCCACAAAAAAATAATGTAAAGGCCTATAAAAACTGTTTTAAAGTTCAAAATCTCCTACTTACGAACCCATTTTCGGTTATGATTTTATTGTATAATGTGGCAAAATAAGTTATTTATAAAATGATCGAAAAAAATTTAAATATTTATGCCTGAACATCCACAAAATAAAATAAAAGGCACTTTTTGGCCATGTTTTTTTCTTGCATAAATCAAAACAGGCGAATGGTGTTAAGCGGGAATTTAAACCTTATCGCCATCTACGTAAGGGTTGTTATTGATAGCGGCTCAATTTAAAATATTACACGACGTAGTGCATCGCCTTAAGTTAGTCGATGTAGATCTGCTCTCTATAAACCCATACTTCTGTTTTACGAGAAAAGATTCTACTTTACAGTAGATGTGTTTTTGTATGATAAGATCAAATAATTTGGATACACATGATTTATCGCCGCTTTTGTGTTATCACCTTTGAGATTTTCCATCAGTCGGAGAATTTTCCAGAGTTAAGTGAAATATTAAAGATATGTATTGTCATCAAAGATATTAGAAGAACGAGATGTGCTATGAGCAATTCATACTGTGTGGAATTGTTTTGCCGAGTGTCGCCGGTTTTGTTCACCAATACTACTGCACACCTTCGCTTCCGCTAAGGTATCCGCACTAATACATAGAACAGATTTCTGTGCGTACACGTCCCGATACCGTTCAAAGTACCCTAATTAGGTAGTACTCCGCCTACGGTCCGGCGGCCAACATAGCATATCTCGTTCTTCTAATATCTTTGATTGTCATTGTAGAGAGGTAACATTAACGGATCAGCACATCCCTTTAGAATAATTGTATTTTTTAAATCTGGTCCAACAGATAATCAGGAAATCATTTTTATTTACACTTAAAATGTCAATATTTCGAGCCAATGATGAGTACCAGGAAGCATACGAGTCAAATTCAGCACTTTGTTCGCTATAGAGTGACTTAAAAGTATTCCAATAATGCTTCTGATATATTGACCCCAATATGCGTACGTCCATTCCAAGAGACGTACTTTAGAAACTCACCATCTTTCCTCTTTTCAGATACAAATTTCGAAAAGGATTACGGATCACTCCTAACGTTATTGTCGATATTCCTTATATGCAGTTTGATTTTAGATCTTATAACACAAAACATTTCCAAATCTCTTACCGATCCGGTGGACTTCCAGTTTCTGTGATGCTTGTATTTGTAAGTCCCTAAGAATCTCACCATTAAACAATTTGGGTATCTTCTTTCAGAGCTAGGTACACACTTTCTTTTAAAATGTATGTCTAAAAGGTCACCAATTACACTATAAAAATATTTTACCGCTAAATCTATATCATTGAGTTTCAATAAAGATATTAGAAGAACGAGATATGCTATGTTGGCCGCCGGACCGTAGACGGAGTACTACCTAATTAGGGTACTTTGAATACTATCGGGACGTCTACGCACAGAAATCTGTTCTATGTATTAGTGCGGATACCTTAGCGTAAGCGAAGGTGTGCAGTAGTATTGGTGAACAAAACCGGCGACACTGGGCAAAACAATTCCACACAGTATGAACTGCTCATAGCACATCTCGTTCTTCTAATATCTTTGGTTTCAATAAAGGTTTCTGGTCGTGAGAATTCAAGTTGAAATAAAAATATTCGAAAATTACCACCTTCGAGGTTCCATTCCCGCTTAGCACAATTTCCATTATTCTTTTTTAACCTTATTTATTATTTAATAAATTCTGACAGCTTTTCTTTCATTGAGTACGATTTCTATAGATACAGATGGATGGTAGGAATCTTCACTAACAAGTAGTGAATAAAGAGATTAGAACACTTAAGTCAAAAATACTGATAACAATGTCCAGTGTCCTTTTCGTTATATTAGTGATTAAGTTTTCTGTTCCATTTGGAATAGTTCCATAAAATATAATAAATCTGTTTGAGTTGCTTTGTAAGGAAAATAATTTTAATTTCTTACACGCAGCTGGGGTCGAGAGTTTGTAATTAATCTTTTGAATAAATTTTTTCTAGTGTGCATTTAGTAAATTAACCTCAGGATAAATGGAAAATATCAGCATCTGAAAAGGCGCTATTATGTTTTGTGCCCGTCGTTCTGAAAAATGAATGTTGTGTGAAGTTAGCGTGGGATGTGGAATAATTGGTTTGAGCATATGTTTTATACTGGACAGTAGAAATTAATGTTTTCTAGAAAGCAGTTATTGTCAACAGCGTTTTTGATGATAGGACAGGTTTATTCTATCTTCCGGTGTTGATATTATTCATGGATTGCTAATGAGTCTTAGTTCTTGGGATGTTCGGAAGGACTTAAAATCTAAGTGGGTTCAGAATCCTTTAAAAAAATCTTTTTAAACCTTTCAGTGTTAACTTTGTATGCATTAAGTGGGGATTCCTCATATTGGGTGAACAAATGAGACATATATTGTTATCAGAATGGTCTAGTCACTCTTACAGTGAGTTGTAGTAATTTGTAGGCCCTTATAGCCCTGTCTGTCACAGATGATATTTATGTGTGAGCGGAAATGAGTTATTTTTCCCATGTCCCTTATAAGGATCAAAAGCTGTAATACTAATCTTTAACTTCTTGATCGCCGACACAAAATTTTCAGATGTCGCTATCTGATTCTATTTTTGTAATAATTCACTGGTTTTTTGCAAAATTATGTTTTTGTAAATTGTACCTTCTTACCGGATAATGTGTTTACATATATTCATAAAAACAGTATATAATCTACCATAAGTAGTTTCTCCAGAATGGCTAGATTTATTCAGAGAAATGATTTTGAAAATGTTGTGTTGAAAACATGTTGCCACACAAGAGGTTAAAAGAAACACCCATTTATTATAACTGAGACCAACAAAATTGGGATATGTACAAGAAATAAACAAAACTATAAACTGTTTTCTTGTCATTTATTTTCACATGACAAATATTGTATCTTCTTACAAAACAATCTAAGAATATTATGTGGGTACATTACAATAATATCTTAGTCAATATGTAACCAATACAAGTAACCGTGCCAAATTCATTGTGCCTTCAATTAATTAAAATAGTAATGACTATGCTTACAGCAAGGCAACTTGTTTAGTCAATAATACATACATATTGAAGTTACTAGTAGCTAGTAGGCATCTCTTAGATGAATTCAACAAACCATAAATAAAGTTACACTACAAGAGAAGCTGCCCATCTTATTTTAATGGACATTTAAATAAAACATAAAATATTTCCTATATTTTTCAAGTATAATTCAAATTTATGTATTTAATTTGTGACTTACAGTTTCTTAATTTTGGCATATTCTACAGACTACAGACCTTCATACTCATTAGATATATATATGGATAACAGAGGAGAAGAGTTACTTTAAAAGTTATATCTTGTAAGCACTAAAAACAATAAGACTCACCGTCCTTAATGATGACTTTTGGTTGAACAGTAAAATAATTATAAATCCCTTACATTATTACCAGAATATAAAATATAATACAATAACAAACAAATAATTAAATAATTTAGTCAATTAGAGACAATGGCAATTGCTGGAGACTTTCAACCCATATCACACTTTAAGTAAGTACAAATACATATTAATACACATACATATTAATACAAAATGGAATAACAATTTTAATAGGTAACACATTTTGGTCACAGCCAATTCATAATAAAATGAGACTTAGCATCGAATACTGAACATAAATACCTTCGGACCACGGGAATGGAATCTGCAAACAAATTGTACGTTTTATTTTATCAACTTTATGACACACAACACCGTTTAACTAAAACATACAAAAGCGGGAAATAACCATTGAAGTACATACATACAAACAATAATGAATTATTATTGGTCTTTTCTGGCTGTCGATAGAAGGCACGGCTCTGCCTTCTAATCTGATAAATATCTAATATTCTTACATTCCTCACATTTCCAATTACCTTAGCAGCACTCTACATTTACTCGTTATTAATGTATTTGTGTTCTCTACCACAACTGACAGCAACAATCAAATTCTGCACCGCTATTTTAACATCCAAATCACATACTTGTTTTCATTGACTAGTTTAGGTGTTCCACATTATTATAATAAGGGTGGTTCACACAATACTAACAAGATATCATTGAGATTGGTTATAATTGAAAATGTTCCCAAATGCCACAATGATACTATGTACATAATAAAAACAACATACTCCAGTTACAAATGCTTCATTAGAAATTCTATGAAGATGGAAAGTGTGGCATTTGATAATGATATGGCGATAAAGACTAGTTCCCTGCAGCAATTATCTCATAGTTGGTGTTCAGGACACAAGACATCTCATACTTGGCAGCGAACGTGTCACATTAGCGATAGCAGATTCTTTGGGTACTTTTATAGGAACTCAGCATTCACTAGAAAATTGCTATCGCTTGCTTTATTAAATAAATAAAAAGGAACGGGTTTCATAATGTGAAGGATTTTAGCACTTCTCCATCATATTTTATTTTACTACGTAACATCGTGCAATATTTTATTTCTGGCCATTCTCTTGTTCACTACTAAGAATCATAGATTGTTCTAATTACTAATATTAGAAGTTGATATTCTAATCAAAGGAATTCGAGGCTTTCAAATGGGTTGAGATATTCAAAGTATTGGCAATAAAAGTAACACAAGCTGGAATAATCAAGATAACATACCTTAGTCAAGTAAAGAGTGGGGAAAACAAGAATATTCAAAATATTATATTATATTATATGAACATTCCTAACATGATAATATTAATCTGAGATTTCTTCAATATAGTAATATCTATTTAATGTCATTTTTATAAATTGGAAAAGTCTAGGTGAAACGATATGATCATAAAATTTCACACTTAAAAAAGGAACTACACATGCTACATTATAATACAAGTTTAATATTTACACATAAAATAGGTAAGTATGTAATTCTCTTTGAAGAATGTTAATTTTATATCATTTCTAACACTCACTGAATTGTGTGTTTTGACAGGAAGAGTTTGAGAAAATTGCTCGATTACCAAGTATAATGAACAGAATAGAAGCAAGGGTGATTTGTTTCCAATCACATAACCTCAAAGTTTCACAAAGACAATGTAGGGATGTTCACTTAGCACTTGGTATGTTTTATTGTAGTTCACGTAGCAGTTGGTTGGTGAGGGGCACAGAGGGGCACTAAGGGGCTAGCCAAACCACAGGCTGGCCAGGGCCCCCCATCAGCTGGGCGGCTGCAGCTCCACCAAGAGCTGCGTGTAGAGCGGGTGCATGCGCGTCTCCACCAGCTTGTAGTGGAGGCTGTTCAGGCCGTCCGTATTGTACAGCTGCTTGCCCTTTATCAGCAGGTTATATCTGAATACACAAACATCAGCTACATTAGCCTAGGTCGTATATCCATAATAATGATTAGGTAAGAAAACTATGGACCATTAACTGTTAATAGATTTTATTTTTTTAATTTTTTTTTTTTTTTTAATTAACCCTCCACACAGCATCCCCAAAGATAACATAGGCCTTGAGGGGAAATTATTTTCCTTAGTTCTCCTGCGCAGGGTTAATGTTAAAATTTCCCGGATATTCTAACAATATTTATAAATTCCCTGATATTTCTCAGTTTTCCAGATCTGCCGCCACCCTGAAATCGCATCAATGCACAGTGGCGCTCCGCAACAGCAAAACCCGCCCTCCCCATAGCTGAAAAGACATGTTTTCATTTACTTTGCTTCAGTAAAGTTTGTCTAGATAAATAAATGAGCTTTATTATGTGTGAACTGCCTTATCTAACAGGTTATACTTACTTTCTTAGAAGATATGTAGATTTATAAATACATTCCAAGAAAATGAGCAATATCAGCACTAGTATAAAAGTGATAGCTAGTTCAATAACATGAAGTAACACTTGCCTTTCTTGATTCGGTTTCTCCTTCTCATGGTCCAACATGGTGTATCTGGCAATGCTCATTGGATATCTCGAAATATGGAATTGGTGATAAACAATTCTGAAAAAACATAACATAAAAATTAATAAAATTACATTTTACAAGAAACAATATTTTTCTGTCAAATAATTAATTTGTAGATTTATTACAGGAGAAGTTCTAGTGAATACAGTCATGGTATTGCGCATTAGGACTAGGGTTTGCAATCTTGCAGGATTTCAGCAATATTTTATCACTCGTATTTGCAGGATTCGTGGGATTAAAAAAATCATAAATTTATACCAAAAACATGCTGTTTTGATTTTCACATGCTTGTGAGTTGCATTTACATTTCTATGCAAGTGCCAGAATGTCCAGAAGTCAGAAGGTACCTACCAAGTATTAACAGTCATATTTTTTATCAAAGTCTTCTTAATACTTATTACTGGTACAAAATACAGGGTGTCCGGGGGTAAAGTGCGCTAACTACATGATAGTATAAGTCAAAAACACAAACAACTTTTTGTGAAATTCCAACATTCTAACAAGGTGGTATTTAGGTAAATAGTTGAATTATTTGTATGGGAAAATAAATATTCTTCTATGGAAAAATAAACATTGGAATTTCGAAAAAAGTTGTTATCTTTTTTACTTCTACCATTATTTATTTGGTGACCGGATAAATCATCACAATGATAATTCATCACATCTTTAAAAAGTTATATAAAGTCATGGAAAGTGATGAAATAAAAACTTTATTAACTGGGTTAAGTAGGTTAGGTTAGGTTAAAAAAAAAACTTTTCATCGTTTCTAATGACTTTATATCACTTTTTAAAAGTGTGTTGAATTATCACTGTGTTGAGTTATCATGGAACCATTTATTTATTTTGGTACAATATTTTTTTAACATTTAATAGTTATCCAGTAATGTTGGCCTCACTGGGTGGCTTACCCGTGCTAAGGCCGTCATTTTATAATATTAAAAAATAATATACATAATACATTTAAAGAGATATATATAATCTTGTGTGTTTGTGTGTGATGTGTGTTTTATATTGGTTTTGTGTGTTACGTGAAGGTTTTATTATTTTATGTTATGAAATTTTGGTAATATTGTCTTTTTTGTTCTTTAATCTGTTTTGTAATTTTGTGTCTGAATTTATTTTTTATAGAATCACCTCCTGAAGTTAGCACACTTTAACCACGGATATCCCGTATGGTTGAGTCCTTCCTGTCAGTAACAATTGTTGCGTTTTCTATATAAGTCTTGTTATAACACTTATTATGTTACCTTTTCAATATATTTTAATAATATTACTATTACCAGAGATGATTGCAACGAAAAGGGCTCTTAAATGACTTATTGTGTTATCTCTTCAATGTCTTTTTTATAATACACTAGTATCAAAGATAATTGATACCAAATAATAAAAAATTCTTAGGATTTATATTTTTTCAATAATAATAATCAGAGTTTATAAAAAAAGAAAGACAAATATTCCCGGGTTACGAATAACCTGACAATATTTGAAACTCTTCTACTACCACCATAGTAATAGAAAAGGTTGCTCGTGTCATGATGAGGGACTTAGTCAGCCGAGGAATTGAACAACGCCTGGGTGGGAGCCAAATGCGACGCCAACTCAGCCACTGACCGGTCAAATGTTTGGCATTATTTCAATTTAATACCGCTCAATAAAAATCCTGCAGGATTTCTAAATTCTATCCCACAATCGCGCGGGATTAGAAAGAGGTGCAGTATTTGCAAACCCTAATTAGAATATAATTCTATGAAAATAATAATTTCTAGTGTAACTTGCCTGCTAGCCATGTCATCATCTTCCCCTCCCCAGCCCCAAAAGCTATTTGAGAAACCATTCACTTTCTTGAATTGCTGAGTGGTGAGAGATGAAACTCCACCAAAGATTGTTCTATACGGCAACCTGAAACAAAATAAAATAATCAAACAAACTTTTCTCGCTGGAAAGTATACCTCCAGAAAGTCTATTATTTCCTACGCAAGGAACTCTGTTGTTGATTCCAAAATAATCATTTTTATAATTGGATTCTAATTAAAACAGTTTGCTGAATATCTCGAAGATGGCAGTAATGAAATATAATTTTTTTTTTTTATTGCCGTTGGTTTAAAAGTTGAGATATTTATTTACTAGATGGCAGTAAGGCAGAGCAGATTCATCAAATCCGGATCGCAGGTTCGAATCCCGGCGTCCCGAAATATATTTTATTTGATTAAATTATTGTTACTTCACATTTAATTTTTAATTTTATTTATTCATTTAAAGAAAATAAAATTACAGTGGATAAATTTTTTTGTCTTATTTCACCCGCCATGCTAGGGGCGCCCTTGTGTTATGACGGGTGTGAGTTGACAGATTGAAAATTTTCATAATAATGAGCATAATAACTGTTAGTAAATTATACAATTCCGATTTAGTTACTAGTTTACACAACAAAGTTAATAATTAATTATAAATTGATAAGTTTGATATTTAATATGATAATTTAAGACAATTGGATAAGAAATGTGAGAAATATATGAGGGGAGATTAGGGTGTTAGTGGGGATAAGTGTAGGAGTTAGTTAGGGGGGATTAGTGTAGAATGTATGGATGTTGCAATTGACATGTATTGCAGATCCATAGAGCTATTTGGGTTTTGAAAATATGGAGTTGGGTTTCGGTTTTTAGGTTATCAGGGAGAAGGTTGAAGATTTTAGGAGCTAGATAAATGAATTGTCTTTGTGCTGATGTAGAATGAAGTTTAGGTACGTTATAGTGTCGGTTAGTTATATTTCTGGTGGTGCGATTGTGTTGTAAGAGTGTTTTTTTTATTGTATTTGTTCAAGAAATATGTTGGCATAAATTTTTCATGGAATTGACGTATATTCAAGACATTATACTCGATAAAGAGTCGAATGGAGAAATATCGCATGTTAATAACTTTTTGTGGTTTTTGCAGAGGATCAATAATAGTTTGGACTCAGCCATCTCATCTCATGATGCCGTATGCTAATATGGATTGGCAGAGAGCATAGTATACTGAAGGAGTAGGGATATTTGTAAGAGTTCAAAACGCATAAGATAGCTTGCGAATGCAGGGAGTTCGGCTGGCTAAGTGCTGATCCCAATGTAGATGTTCATCAATCAAGACCCCCGGATATTTTATATTGGTGACTTGTTCCAAGTTGGGCAGTTACAGGAAGAATCAGGTCTTGGACAGGATTGAAATCCGGCCCGTCACACCATTGGTGGGCAAACGCATCTGTCGCTAATACCTAGACAAAACTCACCCCATGAACCTGGGCACCTCTGCTAGGTCACCAAACTCAACGAATCACTTGGGGTGACAAATGGCATTGGTGTTGGTTATTCAATGAATGGTTCCCGGGGGGAGGGTACCCATACCTTCATCAAATTGATTAACCTGTTGAAGGCCGGAGCATAAACAGAAAAATATTTTTTAAGCCTTCAGAGAGGCGCCATTCATAAAAATCAAAAGTGAAAACAAAAGTTTTATTATCCCAAGCGATGCCGATGTTGTTTTCCATACATTTTTCGAAGCATTAAGGTCAAAATCACATTATTCTAAAATGGAAAATATTAGAATGCTCGCATGTTCTCCGGAGATCCATCAGCATTGCACTGGTCAAAAGAAAAAAATATATAAAGAAATTATTAGTTAACGTTAAGAAAAGTTTTCGCCCCAGGTGAAATTTCTAAGATATATGTAATACATAATAGGTAATATGAAAAATCCACAATAGGTACTTTAAGTGTGTAAAATTTAGAATACCTTATCACTTGTAACATAATGTAATGTGTATGTCTAAATAAACAAATAATATTATTCTATGAGTTAGAGACCCTCTTCAAGTTTATCAATATAAAACCATATCATATTACGCAAACAAAAAGAGTATAATACACTAATCTTTGCAACAAAAAATGTGTTAACCGTTTAATAGTATAATATTGAGAGCTTCAAAGGAAATTCATAAAACTTTATCTATAAAAGTATAGCTTTATAGGAGAGTCAATACTACTACCCTTGTGTTGAATCGGTAAAGTGTTGACATTGTAATTTCGCCGATAAAGTTCTTTAACCCTCCCGCACGGAGGGGGGAAGGTACACTTACCCCAAATTAGAGTTTTGTGCGATATCTAAGGTGTTTTTTAACATTACATACTGCACAATTTAAGTAATTCTTGAAAAACTTTTCAATAATCTATTTGCATTTAAAATTGTGCAGTTTTATCCTGTTACAATACTTTAAAATATATCTATCCAATTCTGACAAAATTACGGCGGTCAATATTTGGTAAAATGGTAGGTTTTAAGCAATGTTCCCTCTAAGCTATGCGCGTGTGCGGCCGCACATGTCTCAAAACAAGAAATGTTATCACCTGATTTTTGTTTTCCTCATTGAACACAATGATAACTGATATTTTCTCAGGGTTCTCGCCATATACCCTCTTTTTCTGACATCTTATTTTTGCCTTTTATTATTTCTAGGTCAAGTGAATATAATATGTTCTTTTACGGTAGGTATTTAATGTCATTTGAAAGTATATAACAAATTGTCCCCCTTCAGCCAAAAGTACCGAATAGTATTGAGTATTGAGATAAGTAACGACATTTGAATGAATGATAAAGATAACTCTTTTTGCATGATTTTCAAGTTCAGTTCAAGTTCATACTTCGTTGTGAAGACAGACAAAACTTCAAAAGTCACATTATACAGATAAACTTTGAAAGCATACAAATCAGATTTTATCTTCATCTCCTAACTTTCAAATTGTGGTATTCGAAAACTGTGTTTTGAGGTTGGTGACTTTTGTATAAATAAGAAAAAATTATGGTACCATTTCCTTCCATTACACTTTTACCACCTTAATTATAAATGCAGTGTAAATATTACGCGGCACGTAAGGTCAGAACAGTGAAAGACTTATTACCATGGTGTTTGTTTGATTAAAACGGTCTTAAAATGGCCCGTGGCCAGCTTTACCACACCAACCACACCACACCAGGCTTGTAAAAATCTAATTGGCAACAGCCTCAATGTTTAAAATACTCTACTGAATCGTTAATCAATTGTGACCCTTCCCAATTTTTCCCTGTACCTTTCGGTGGTCCGATAAAACAGAACAGTGACAAAATAGAACGGTGACAAAATAAAAAAAGGTCACGTGGAAAGAACGCCGGATGATAGAACACCTTAAGTAATGACTGTGTGGTGCCCCAGTGGAAATGACCCAAAGGCAATCCGAGGAAGAGGTGGTTAGACTATGTGGAGGGCGAGAAGGGCGAGGACTGGAGGTGAATGGAGAGGCACCGTAGCCAGTGGAGAACTGGAAAAAAGGAGAGCCAGGGAAGGCCGAATTCCACCCTGCGATGTAGCGCCATGATGATGACAAAACAGAACACAATAAAATAATAGGTTGGGTTTCTTGTTTATTCTTTACCTTCGCTTATCTTTAATGATCTGTTTTGTTGTGGAACCGTACATTTCAAATGCAAATAGATGGGGGAAAGGTGCTCACTTGAATTCAAACTTGTCAATAGCGGCGGAGAGATGCCTCGGCTGCTGGGGGCAGGTGTAGAGGTTGCGGTCGTCTAGAGGGATCAGGTCCACGTCATGGAACACGAAGCAGTCCCACGCCCGCAGCCGCATGCTCTCCACAAAGCCCACGTTCATCAGTGTGGCGCGGTTGAATTTCGCCGAACCTAAAAATGTCAAGGAAATAAAACTATTGATTCTGTGCGTAACATTGAAAATATTATTGTAGCACCCTTTGTAGTACTGCAAATCGCATCTATGCACAATGGCGCCCCACCATTATTTATGTACATCTACACACTAAGAGCCTTGCCAAAATTGGTTGTGTAAAAATTTAAAACTTGTTTATTAGTAAGGGGGTAATCATATAACTTTCACTGGCTCCACTGCTTTGATAGTCTGTGCAGTTTGGTCATAGCTCGGCGACACGTATGGCTGGCACGTTTCCATGCCATATCTCTCTTTTTTTATTTATATATAATCTACACAGACAATATTGATTTATTGACTTGTTCATACGCTTTGAAATATCTAGCCTATTCATTGATTCTAAGTAGCACTCGATGCTCACAGCCATCCCTGGAAAAAGCATGTCTACCGAATTGTTTGTATTGTGTATAAGCACTTTTATATAAAATGTAATTTATACCTTTTTGTTCAACAATGAATATTTGATAATCTATCTGTTGCTTCATCAGGAATGGATGAATATTGTTCAGGAAAATAGCGAGATGAGATTCCCTGTCCCTGAAAAACATAAATTATTAGAATTAGTCAACATCATAATATTCCAACTAAAGCCCAGTTGTTTTGCAGAAATTAAAACGTAACATTGTCATTGAATGGCTATTCTGCGCCATTTTGTTTTTCTGAGATTTGAAAGGTCCCCGTTAACGCTGATTCTGGGTGCGTTTCAGATTTTTATCAAAATGTAATAAGCTGACAAGTTTAGCAACGTGATGGTTGTCCTCTTCTGCTGATCACAATTTGTTCAAAAGCTGAAACGGACCTAGAATCGGCAGTTAATGGGAACCTAACTACCAAAAAAACAAAATTGCACTGAATGCCATTTCATGACAATGTTACATTTTAATTTTCGCGAAACAACTGGGCCTTATATATTCATCTCCAGTATAAAAAGGACGATGAAGACAAAACAACAAAATTATATTATATGCAAAATTAAAGGGTAACGGGAAAAACAGAACATGATAAAATAATAGATTAGGTTATGTTAGGTGAGGTTTGTTGGTTATTTTATTTTACCTTTCTTTAATGTTCTGTTTAGTTGTGGAATAAAATGAAAGCACACAAATGAAATGATATGATAGCATGGTTTTTACCTGTAAGGAATTATAATGGCCACCTTGTATTTAGGTTTACAGGTTCTGGGAGCAAAGCGGCCACCTTCTTCCACATCCAGGTGGCTGAACTCCAGATCCTTTAGGTTGATCTCTGTTAGATTAGCTGCTATCGGTCCCTCTGTATCAAAACATCATAAAATCATTACCCTCCAGTACCACACTATGGCTGCCTGTCCCAGTTCAGCAGTTGGTTCGGGTGGCGGTGTGGAGGCAATTATTGCAATTGTTATCCACCAACATTAACATTATCAAACAATTAGCCTCTTACTCATGCACAGAGTGTAAGGTCGGAAGGTTGGCATAGTTAAACCGGCCGAACTATAACTATATTTTAAC
This sequence comes from Hesperophylax magnus, assembly GCA_026573805.1. NCBI lineage: Eukaryota > Metazoa > Arthropoda > Insecta > Trichoptera > Limnephilidae > Hesperophylax > Hesperophylax magnus. The sequence goes on from JAIUSX010000002.1 coordinate 5,337,085, forward strand.
TACGCCAATGCTGTATATTATTGAGATATTTTACAAATTATCAAAATATTTAACATTTTTCAAGAAGAGTATAAAATGTCACAGATACTTTTAAAAATGAATCTTCATTGTAGAAAAAAAACACAACGATGGCATCTATTTCTATATTCTGTTTAAAACTAATATCACACATACGTTTGTGTGGGTAAACAACATCTTTCTGTTTAAAACTAATATCCCACGCACATTTGTGTGTGCAGGCAAACATCTTTCTGCACAATTGTTTGATATATAAATATATTTAATTCAATTTCAAACTTGTGCGATTCTAGGTTGTTTAATGTTCACGGGAAAATTTAATTTAATGCAAACAATGTGTAGAAGAATAACTACCTACACATAAAAAATGTTGTCCCCCACCATCGAAAATGTGGTCGAGCCGCCACTGGAGATTATGAAAAGCACTCCGCTACATATTAAAATGTGGAAGTGTTCTATAAATTCAGAGTCTCTAATGTCTATATTATAGTGCAGAAAAATAATACAATATGCTGCTTTTGAAGAAGAGAAAATTAACAGTTTATCATTTTGCCTCTCTAAATGATAATCATCATTATGAAGCATGATTTTGCAGTAAAATTGCCAATGATCATCATTATAGAGAGATATTCTTATAAAAATCATGGAAGTTCAATAATAGATATTAAAATTACTCACAGCACTTGGCGCTATTGACTAAGGACAGGTTGTTTCACAGAATTTGAACATTCACTTCACCTTCACTGACACCTTCACTTTGTTAAACTTTAACTAAACTGTACTACATTTAATTTTGTTATGAATTAATTCTAGCGAGGTAAGTATTAATTCTAGCGAGGTATTACAATAAACTCATGTACACTACACCTACCTCTTGATAAATGTTTGTACCCATTGCGGAGGAAAATAATGTTAATTACGTATTTTTCCTTGACTTTGACTTTCAGAATATTGTCAGTATCATTGTCAATATGTTCACCACAATCTAACCACAATACTAAAACCCCCATTCAATGTTATCAATTTGGGAATAAAAATATGTAACCACAAATAAATAAGGGGAGATAATTCAATGCAAAAAATATTATTAAAAAAAGGAAGGTAAATCCGGTTGGAAAAAACAATAAAATAAAATTTTAAAGTCATAAAGTCAATTCTACCATTATTATTCCTGAAGAAAAAAAAAACCATTATTCAAATATCGAAAACGTTTCTTGAATAGATATCCTATGATGATATAGCCTGTCTGGGCCCAAAGTCTCCAAGGTGAAATGTCTTTTGTTTATTGGCACAAGAGTCCCAACAGCTTCCAACTGTCTGGAGCCAAAGAGACTATGGCATCCCCAATTGGGGTATGTTGTGAGGCTGAAGGTAGTGGGGAGGGGAAGGAAATGGAGGAGAGCAAGGTGGGGAAGTATCTAGCTATTCAGATCTTGTCACCAAACACGGCCAAAGCCTTTTAAAGAAATGTTTCCATTCTGAATGGTGGTCTTACACAAGGGTGATACTGAGAGTATCTATACATCAAATTTGGGGGGATTATCAGTTCAGTGATCAAATGTAAGAATGATGTATCATAGATCTTACCAAGACCCGGTGGGAAAGCGGGGCAAGGGTACTCGCACCCCGCTTCTGGAGATTCTGTAGAAATGGCCTCGTCACTCATCATGGTCGTCCAGCTATTGTTCGTGTTCGCTTCACCGAGCGTTGTGCTTCTGTTGGCAATACCGTCGGCGGCGTCAATTGACGTCTGGTTGGAGTTTTTCTCGTCTGTGAAGACTTTAGCGCGGAGGGTGGCATTGTGAACGTTAACCACGGGGCCCCTCTCGTCAGACGTGAGGTTGGCTGGCGCCCCGGTCAGGGGGAGGAGGATGGCAGTGGCGTTGGATGCGGAGAAGGGTTCCGACTGCATCCCAGGACCGGACACGTGGTCGTCGAAGCAGTGACGGCCGTGGGTGCGTTTCGGCCACGGCAGGCCTTGAGGGTTTCTGTAAAAAAAAAAATCTCACTTTAGAAACAATAGATTTAAGAAATGTGAAGAGGATTAAGAAAATGTAAATATGGTGCCAATGACCAGTCATGATGGGAAGAAGGCTTAGATACATAAGAAGGCACGTCGTGGAACCAGGAGACATAGCCGTATACCTAATGACGACCTTGATGAACTTTAATTACTGTCGGAGGAATGGTTTTAGTGCTTATAGCAGAAATCCCCAGTCATGTCAATAACCTATTTTCACTCAAATTATACTAATATGTAATAGATATTTTTGAGAAGACTTACAGACTGATTTTTGAAAAATTATATAACAATGATTAATTTTCCAATAATATTTACTAGTTTTAGTGTAGGGTGAAAGTAAATTACAATATGCTATGTATTTCAATATGCTATTCATTTCACACTATCTCTTACGCTACAGCGGTACCTCAATGTGATTTCACACTACCTCTTGCGCATACAGCGGTACCCGAATGTGACTTCACACTACCTCTTGCGCATACAGCGGTACCCGAATGTGACTTCACACTACCTCTTGCACATACAGCGGTACCCGAATGTGACTTCACACTACCTCTTGCGCATACAGCGGTACCCGAATGTAATTTCACACTACCCCTTGCGCATACAGCGGTACCCGAATGTGACTTCACACTACCTCTTGCGCATACAGCGGTACCCGAATGTAATTTCACACTACCTCTTGCGCATACAGCGGTACCCGAATGTAATTTCACACTACATCTTGCGCATGCATGGTACCCGTATGTTATTGCACACTATCTCTTACGCTACAGCGGTACCTCAATGTGATTTCACACTACCTCTTGCGCATACAGCGGTACCCGAATGTGACTTCACACTACCTCTTGCGCATACAGCGATACCCGAATGTAATTTCACACTACCTCTTGCGTATACAGCGGTACCCGAATGTGACTTCACACTACCTCTTGCGCATACAGCGGTACCCGAATGTAATTTCACACTACCTCTTGCGCATACAGCGGTACCCGAATGTAATTTCACACTACCTCTTGCGCATACAGCGGCACCCGAATGAAATTTCACACTACCTCTTGCGCATGCATGGTACCTGCATGTGATTTCATATTACCTCTTGCGCATCGGTACCCGTATGTGATTATTGATTTCACACTATCTCTTGCGCACGCAGCGGTACCCGTATGTGATTATTGATTTCACACTACCTCTTGCGCATGCATGGTACCTTCATGTGATTTCATACTACCTCTTGCGCATCGGTACCCGTATGTGATTATTGATTTCACACTATCTCTTGCGCACGCAGCGGTACCCGTATGTGATTATTGATTTCACACTACCTCTTGCGCATGCATGGTACCTTCATGTGATTTCATACTACCTCTTGCGCATCGGTACCCGTATGTGATTATTGATTTCACACTATCTCTTGCGCACGCAGCGATACCCGTATGTGATTATTGATTTCACACTACCTCTTGCGCATGCATGGTACCTTCATGTGATTTCATACTACCTCTTGCGCATCGGTACCCGTATGTGATTATTGATTTCACACTATCTCTTGCGCACGCAGCGGTAACCGTATGTGATTATTGACTTCACACTACCTCTTGCGCATGCAGCGGTACCGGTATGTGATTATTGATTTCACACTATCTCTTGCGCATGCAGCAGTACCCGTATGTGTGTTTTAATACACTTTTTAACATTACTTTTGTAATTGCAAAAAAGATGATGTAATAATAATAGTAGTTGGTTAATTTATATAGCGCCGTTTTCGTGAAAAATCACCTCAAGGGCGCTAGTGCGGCATAGTGGTAAATAAATAATAATGTAGCATGTAAAATCATTGCAGCACGTCGGCACACATAAATATGTACTTCAGGTATAGTTGCTGAGAAACCATACAAGTTAATACATAATGTGTATGTAAGATTTTAAATTAAAGATAATCATATTAATATGACGGACACGACGATGCCTAGATAAGATATGACAAAATCACAGTAAGATTACATCATAATGGTTATCGTGTAATATTTGTTAACTTTTGAAAGGAAAATTCAAGATTAAGTAATCGAGGAAAACACATACAAAGAAGCCCCTTCTTAATCTTTATATACGACAAGTCAAAGCCCTTCTTTATCTTCACATACAAGAAGTCTAATCCGTAGCTGGACAAATTGTACAGCATCTCATGCTAATTGTTTCAACTTTCTAAAGATAGAGGTAGGTCATTTCTCTAAACAAAGTTTCCATGATAGAACCAAATTTTTTAAAAACAATGCTAACAATTTGTCACAAAATAATAAAAATATACTATCATAAAGGAATCACTAGAAACGCAAAATTGCAACAAAATTGGCGAATAGAACTCAACAAATATTAATTTGAATATATATATATATATATATATAAATATTGTGATCATTTCATGTATCCCATGTCTAAAATATAAAGGAGAAATAAAATAAAAACTTGGTTTATCAGAAAATCATCATTAAAAATCAAAGCATATTTGCGGGCAAGCATAGTCCAATAAAAAGAAAAAATTAATAATATCTAATTCAGTCTGGTTAATGTCACGTCAAACTATTATCCACTCAAGCGATGTGGTATGTGCAAAATAAAATACCCTGAGCGATGGAGACATCCAGGCATTCGGTTTTGGATTCGTCCTCGCTCATAAAAAAATTGATTCCTCCGAATATTAATATGGAAACATATTTTTTTAATTAAAATCGAAAGACAAACATTCCCGGGTTACGAATAACCTGACAATATTTGAAAATCTCGTACTACCTCCACAGTAAGCTGAAAATGTTGCTTGTGTTGTGATGGAGGACTTAGCCAGCCGAGGAATTGAACACACTACGCCTGGGTGGGACCCAAACGCGATGTCAACTCGGCCACCGACCGGTAAAGTGCTGCTGCTTACGGTGTTTTAAAGCCAATGAATCCACCTATATTTCATCGCTTATCCAATATTTGCGGGAATTTTGAAATAAATTCGAAAGGATCGTCTTACTAAATTTAGGCAGACATCGCTCAAGGCCCAGAGCGATGAGACTTAAACATGAGTAGCCATCATTCGACTGGTTAAATATTATAATATAATTTTGTTTTTTTTGGCAGTACTTATAGTTTTTTTAGCTAGTATAAAAATATATTTAATAGCGCCTGTTCAAATTTGCAGTATCTACTTAAGTACTAACAACTCACAGTCGAGTTGCATTATTATTTCAAAGTATACAATTATTATTGTTCCGCCCAATTATGACGTTATTAATAGAAACGAGTTCTTAATTACTAACAAAATATACTCCCGAACATATTTATTTGCACACTCATCCATTTTACATAAGACATTTTTTAGACAAGTAGGATGTAATAATATTAGTACGAACGAACACTTATAATTTAGGAAAAAAAGTGTATAATACAGCTGATCAATACAACCTTCTTCCCAAAAATATGTCAAACTCATTCATCTGTAACACAATACTTCATGATGATTTCAGATGATTTCATAAATAATGAATTAGAAAAAAATATTAAAATTCAAGAATATGAATGCATATCCACTGATTCATGTAACAAAATTATATCTAAAAACAACGATGATATAATTATTATGCACCTAAACATTCGTAGTGTTCAAAAAAATCTTGAAGAGCTAATTCTAAAAATAAATAATTTAATAAAAAAACCGGACTTCATAGTATTATCCGAAACATTTACAAATGCTGAGTCACCTTCTTATTGCTTACCCAAATACAATTATATTTCTACCAAAATAGATATCAATAAAAATAGTGGAATAATAATATTTGCAAGTAATAAATTTAGTATTATTAAAATAATTGAACACCCAATACATTTAGTAAACTGCATCGAAATACATTTCAAACTCGGCAAATCAATGTACCATCTAATAGCTATCTATAGAACGCACGGCTCGAATATAATTACGTTTATTAATGACCTTAAATACATATTATCGAAATTTAAAAATAAGCTTTGCTTCATTGTAGGTGATTTTAACTTAAACATTAATGAAAAAATTGAAAATGGTTGTAAAAATGAATACATTAACTGTATGACTGAACAAAACTTCATTTCTTGCATAAATAAAAACACAAGAGAAATAAAAGAACATACTCCATCCTGCTTAAATCATATCTGGACAAACGTAAATATTAAAGATCTTCACAAATTAAAATCAATTGTTTGGAAAACTAACATAACTGATCATCATTCATGCTTACTTCTATATAATAACAATATTAAACAAAAAAAACATAGTATAATAACTAAAAAATCCAACATTAATATGACCATTCTCACTGAAAAGCTAAAAAAAGAGGATTGGAACAATGTTTTAAACAGTGATGACACCGAAACATGTTCGACTAACTTTGAAAATACCCTGTCGCAACACATTAAAAATTCAACAACTGAAACAACAACACACATAAAATCAAAATTAAGATGTTTAAAACCTTGGATTACCCAAGGACTTATAATATCTATTAGAAACAAAGAAAAACTTTACAAGACAACTTTAAAAAATCCCCAAAATGAAAATGCATATATTTTATATAAAAAATATAAAAATAAATTAACAACCTATATTAAAAAAAGTAAAGAAGATTTTTTTTAAAATAAAATATTATCTTCAGAAAATAACCAAAAACAAATGTGGAAAACAGTTAATTTGGCTATTGACAATACAAAAAAAACACAAAACGTAAAATATATTGAGCATGATAGCAAAATTATAGATGCCAATATGCAACCTAAACAATGTGCAAACATATTTAACTCTTTTTTTGCTAATGTCGGAAAAAATCTTGAGAAAAATATCCAAAAATCTTTTATCCCGGAAAATCATAATAATGAAAACTTACAGGAACGTAATATACTCTCAACGTTTGAAACAACAACAGAATGTGAAATCATAAAAATAATAGATAATATGAAAGGAGGTTCGTCTCCCGGTTTTGATTCTATTACGGCACATATGTTAAAATCTATGAAACCTTATTTAATAAAACCAATCACTCATTTAATAAACTTAAGTTTAACAAAAGGAATATTTCCAACGAACTACAAAAATACAATAATCTCACCTATTTACAAATCTGGAGATCCACATCAAGTAACAAATTATCGACCAATCTGTTTAATTTCAAATATAGGAAAAATCTTTGAAAAAATAGTAAAAAAACAATTGGTCAATTTTCTAGATAATAATAAAATACTACACAAAAACCAGTTTGGATTTATAAAATCTCTCAGCACACAAGATGCTATTGCTAACGTAACTTCATACATTTACGAATCTTTAGATAAAGGTAAAAAATGTGCAGGTATATTTATTGATCTCAGGAAAGCTTTTGATAGCATATCCCATAAGATTCTACTGAAAAAATTGAATAATATAGGTATAAAAGACAACGCGATTAAATGGATTTCAAACTACCTAAAAAATAGACCACAAGTCGTAAAAATAAATAATGTTAATAGCGATAAAGAACATTCTGACTTTGGAATCCCGCAAGGTACAGTGCTTGGACCAATTCTTTTCACCATATATGTTAACGACATTTTCTTTCAACCACTACATGGCCAAATTACTTCGTATGCCGACGATACAGTTCTAATAATAAGCGAAAAAACTTGGGAAAACGTAATACTTAAAGCCACTGAAGACATAAATACTCTTAAGAATTTCTACGACATTAATTTACTATCACTAAATAGTGATAAAACATATGTAATTCCATTTGCAATACTCACAAAAGACATCCCTAAAAATTTTGACATTATCATTCATGACAATTCCAAAATACATAATAAAAATTACTGTCTCCAAAACTGCACAATACTAAAAAACACAAACACAATCAAATATCTAGGAGTAATTATCGATAAAAATTTGAATTGGAAGGAACAAATATGTCAAATTGTAAACAAAATCAGAAAACTGATATATATATTTTTAAGAATCAGAAATTTTTTGTCTTTAAAAAACCTATATTTAATATATTATGCCTTGGTCCAATCAACTCTACAATATGGTATCATTAGTTGGGGATCCACATACAAAACTAACCTTACTCCAATAGAAGTGGTACAAAGGTTAATAATTAAAATAATATTAAGAAAACCTTCCGATTACCCAACGGATCGATTATTCGAAGAATTTCAAGTGCCGTCATTTAAAGATCTTTATACTAAAAATGCATTAATTCAAATCATAAAAGAAAAAGACAAGTACCAATTTCTAACTGAAAACCGTACTCGACTTAAATATATTTTTCCATGCCCAAAATTAAACACTTCCTTTGCACAAAATTATTACACTTACCGGGCGAGAATTTTTTTCAATCGACTACCTGAAGAAATTAGAAACATTAATGATAACATCCAAATAATAAATACTGTGAAAAAATATTTTAAAGACAAACTTACAAAAAATAAAAATGTTTCCAATTGAATTAATCTTAAGAATAACTCATCTCAATTAGTTTCCTTAAGTAACATTCCATTCTTCAAATAAGTTTAAAATCATTTTATTTTTAATTACTTACATACTGTAATAAAACAATGTAAACTCTCCTTCCAGCCACAAGCTAATGCTTCTATGGAAGATGGGTCTTGAAATATTGATCATATATTGTAACAAATAAACAAAAATGTACTTATATATTAATAAATATTTACTCAAATATATTTACGAGGGATTTGAGAACAGGTAGTGGTGAACTAGAAAGAAACTAAATGAAGTTGGGAGGGGAAGAGAAAGGTCGCGAAATGTAGTCATTAAACACGATTACAATCATTATAAGCAACTTTTCGATCTCCCTGGTGAAAAACTAACATTCGAAACAAAATCGTATCGTTTGGGCTAGTAAAAAGATAGGTTCCACTAATATTATTCTGTTTTATGCTCCGGTCTTCAACAGGTTAATCTCACATTGAGGATTCCATAGTTTTACTTGCTCTGGGAGGTTGGGCTCTTGTGTGGTATTAATATAGAAAATAAAATAAAGACTTATTTGTGGTAACAGATAAAACAGACATTGACGAAAATAATAAGTTTTGGGTTGGTTTATGTTAGGTTTGTTTGTTCCCTTTCTTCGATGTCCTGTTTTATCATGAAACCATAATAGGTTGGAATATGGATTGCTTGCTTACCGTATCGTGGTAGAGTTGGACGCGTAGAGAGTGAGCGTGCGCCCGCCCTCCATGAGCAGCCCGCTCACGTACTCGAGGAAGACGACGGCACCGAGCACGACCAGCAGCAGCTTAAGCACGCGCGCCCGTGAGCACGCCGCGCTGCTGGCCGCGCCGCCGCCCGCCATCCGCGCCGCCTCGCTTACTGGCGCGCGCACGCCCGCAGCCCGTGCTAAGCCGCCGTGCCCGTGGACGCGCACGCCTGGCACGAGGCGGGCACGATCATGGTCTTGCACCTGAAAATAACATACAAATCATGGTCAAAATTTATATGAGTCACATTTATTTGTACGCAGATTGTTTACAATGCTTTTTTTACGCTTTTATTTAATACTAGCTGAAGTCCACCGACGTTGCTGGGATACATATAACGTCGTTGTTTTTCTGTAGGCTTTTTTAAGATATACAATTCCGTAGTAGATTATTTTGATATATCTCATAAGGTTTAGCCAGCGTTAGCAATGTTAGCGTCCTAAAATATTTTTTTTCGATTTTATTACAAAACGTCGACTTTTCTCTACTTTCTATAAAGATAATACGCATGTATTATATATATTAATTAATGCATGTAATTCTCTAAATGATAGAGAAAACCCTATCAAAATCCGTTGGGTAGTTTAGAAGAACTAAGCGCACAAACAGAAGGACGCGGAAATCGACTTTATTTAGAGATTTTGTTTGTGTTAAAAAAATATATATTTCGCGGATAAGAGATAAGCCGCCATAGCCAGTGGTCAGAGCTGTCGACCGGAAATCGAAGGGACACGGGTTCGAGTCCCGTTGGCGTCATGTATCTTTTATCAGGAGATTTTTCAATGTGGATGAGTGTTTCAGGCGAATAATTATTGCTTGTAAAATAATTGTTACCCTTTGTGCTATGCATAAAAAATCTTGTCTCAAAAACATTAGTTTACCAAAAAAAAAAATATAATAATAATTAATATTTGACAAGTTCAAGTATTTCACCTAAAAATGTAGACAATTTGTCTCGACGCCATCTAGTGAGAGAGTTAGCACTTACAATGCCTTTCTCATATAAAATAAAGTTGGTTGTTTTCAGGTGAAAAAATGTAACAAGCAGTAATTGTTGAATGAAACACTAGTATATATTGAATTATTTCGCGGATAAGAGATAAGCCGCCATAGCTCAGTGGTCAGAGCTGTCGACCGTAAATCGAAGGGACACGGGTTCGAGTCCCGTTGGCGTCATGTATCTTTTATCAGGAGATTTTTCAATGTGGATGAGTGTTTCAGGCGAATAATTATTGCTTGTAAAATAATTGTTACCCTTTGTGATGCATAAAAAATCTTGTCTTAAACATTAGTTTACCAAAAAAAAAATAATAATCATAATTACTTGTATGTACTTATTTAAGTTAAGAAAGTGAAATTTAAAATTTCTTTTAACTTAATAAATAAAAATGTCTAAACGAGAAAATAACAAATAAACCGGGGAACCACCAATATCTAAATGAAAACACGTGACAATAACACCAATACTGGGGAAGAATCATCAATATCTAAGAGAAAAACGTGTAAATAACACCAATACTGGGGAAGAATCATCAATATCTAAGAGAAAAAACGTGTAAATAACACCAATACTGGGGAAGAATCATCAATATCTAAGAGAAAAAACGTGTAAATACCACCAATACTGCGGAAGAAACATTAATATATAAGCGAAAAAACGTGTAAATACCACCAATACTGCGGAAGAAACATCAATAATCTAAGCGAAAAAACGTGTAAATAACACCAACACTGGGGAAGAATCATCAATATCTAAGAGAAAAAACGTGTAAATACCACCAATACTGCGGAAGAAACATCAATAATCTAAGCGAAAAAACGTGTAAATAACACCAATACTGGGGAAGAATCATCAATATCTAAGAGAAAAAACGGGTAAATAACACCAATACTGGGGAAGAAGCATCAATATCTAAGAGAAAAAACGTGTAAATAACACCAATACTGGGGAAGAATCATCAATATCTAAGAGAAAAAACGTGTAAATAACACCAATACTGGGGAAGAATCATCAATATCTAAGAGAAAAAAGTGTAAATAACACCAATACTGGGGAAGAATCATCAATATCTAAGAGAAAAGACGTGTAAATAACACCAATACTGGGGAAGAATCATCAATATCTAAGAGAAAAAACGTGTAAATAACACCAATACTGGGGAAGAATCATCAATATCTAAGAGAAAAGACGTGTAAATAACACCAATACTGGGGAAGAATCATCAATATCTAAGAGAAAAAACGTGTAAATAACACCAATACTGGGGAAGAATCATAAATATCTAAGAGAAAAAACGTGTAAATAACACCAATACTGGGGAAGAATCATCAATATCTAAGAGAAAAAACGTGTAAATAACACCAATACTGGGGAAGAATCATTAATATCTAAGAGAAAAAACGTGTAAATAACACCAATACTGGGGAAGAATCATCAATGCCCAAATGCATATAATTTGATTTCCCCTAAAATGTGCAGTCTTTGAAAAGACAATGTTGCGTCAAAACATCAACTCTTTTTTTTGTGCATTTGTGATTGATTGATTCAATCCTATTATACACAAACATTTTACAATAACCAATATTTTATAAAAAAATATATAAAATCATGGCTAAAATTCACTGAAAGAGATATATTTTTGTTGTAAGTCTTAAGGGAGACTCAAAGTACGTTATGATATACGCGTCCATGAATGGTGTTTATTTTAATTATTTGATGAAAATACACTTTTTGCAAGTTACTTAAGTACGGGCGCAAACAAATAATTCATCTCAATATTTTAAAACATATCTTGCAAAAAGTATCTTTTCAAACTTTATATCACTTTTCAAAAGTATGTTGAATTACCACTGTCCTGAGTTACCATGGAATAAGACGATAAACGATATTAAAAATGATACTTTATTATTTACAAACAGTCCAATTATCTTACTTTTAAAAATTAACCTTCCGTATCATCGCAGCGCAATGTTTTTTAAATTTCTTTCGATATACATACAATTCATTGGTTTCGATCATAAAAAACATTATAATGACCGTGTCTAGTTTATGCTAGTTTAATATTATAAATTATTTTTTTCTTTATTAGGTACTTGATATTTAATTGCTACATCACATATAATTAGGTATAATAATTCGTATAAAAAATATGTGGGTAGGTATATTTACGGTATGTTTCAGAGATTCAGAATCAAACCGTATTTGGTGACTAGATCTGGATAGCCATGTACTTCCCAACTTTTCTTCCCCCACCCTCACTTTGTACAGTATTATTCATACTACATGAAAATACGTATATATTTTGAATGCTACTTAATTATTTAAAAATCGGTACGTTAGTTATCCCACATTTAACATTCCATAAATCATCACACATAAATCATCATTCCATAAATCATCACATCAGATCATAAATCATCACACCGGAAAAACACGGTTTGATTTATTAAAAATCCTAGATAACATTAATATAATCCGCGAGTGTTGGTAGATTGAGTATATTGCACCGGAAAAGATTTGAGCAATTGACTTGCATTTCGCTTGGCGCATGATTCACGATGATGATAAGACTGTGTGAAATGATTAGAGGAATCAGTTAGTGTCACAGATCTAAAATCTACAATCTACAATCCGCGCTTCCATCGGCTCCCACAACTCCCACTGACTCCCACTGACTCCCACTCGCTTCTCAGAGTGGTGAGATGATTGAGGATCTGAGATTTGACACCAAGACAAGTGAATGAGCTCAGTTTTGTACCAATTACGGGGGGCAAATCAGCGGTTGACCTCTGCGGCCCCTCGTCTCAGAAGTCTGCACTTATTAGGGTTGCCGAAGGTTCACTTTAATTATTATTATTATCACTAGCGCAGACCCGTGAAAATCATGGGATATAAAGAAATTAAAAAAAAAACAAATTTTATAAAATGAAAAGAAGAATTTAAAAAATATACATAAATAAATATATACTCGTATAAAAACACTTTTGCACGTCATAGTTAAGTGATAAATAATAATAATTGTCGCCAGAAGAATTATTTGCTATCAGCGGGACATTAGTATGAAATGTAAGATACTCGAGGAATGAAAATGTTATTCTTAATAACAGGAGAATTAGTTTTCCAAAAAAAAATAATGACATATTACGTACGCCACATAATATAAGAAAGACTGAACCTTAAGACAGATAATTATTGTTTAAAATGCTGTATTTAATTTGTAAATTTATTACTATATATTATATAATTTATAAATTAGCACATATGTAACAACTGTAAATATGAACTATTGTAAATTAAATAAATACAAATATCTATATACTCTGTAGAAATACGTCAGTGTTAATGCTTGTCATGAAGACGTAACCTGGAGTAGTAAATTTTCCGCAAACAGAAATACATCCATGCATGTTTTCAGAATGTCGAAATATTAAAACCATAAATGCTCCATTCCAATAGAAACTAATCACTCAGCCTTAATTTTCACTGAAAACTTGGGACAATTTCAAAAGTGTTGCCAAAATTATATTGTATAATCTTAACTCGTTTCAGCAATAAATTTAAAATTCACAAACTATAATGTAGGTACCTAAAAGTATAATAAAACCGGTGCTAAATATAAATATGAATTTTAACAGCTTTATTATAAACAAACGTGTTTTAAATTATTTTGGTATCCTGTTATCTAATTCGTAATGAATTACCTACGACGTTGAACCAAAGTAATTTAAAAATCAAAAGATACACATCCATTCAAAGTTTGTCTCCAAGGAAGCTACGTAAAATGATTTTATATATTTAAATATTGAAGACAATATTAGTGATTTCTAAACGAAAATCTGAAACAGAAAAATCAGAAAAGGATACGGTCACATCTAGGACTCGAACCCAGGACCCTTGTCTTTCCGGGACACTGCTCTACCAACCGAGCTAATGGGACCCTATCCCCCTCGGTCACTTTTAACTGTATCATACTTCGAATAAGAACTACCAACATTGTCTTCATTTTTTTCACCGCACATTTTTATTAGCAACTATCTTTATGTATGATCGCAAGATTCAACCCGAACTAAATGCAAACTAGACAGCGTCTTTTTAGATAAACCTATCTTATAAAGATAAATAAAGATTTTATATATGTTTGTCTGTTTTTAGATTTGAAGGAAGATTTAAAGGCAGAGAGAATAGGAGGAGCATTCTCACTAACGTGGGCTGCTCGGTCGACGGTTATACTAACTAGTAAATCTATTTATACATGCTAATGAGAAACACTTTACTAATTACCTCGTGAAATTTTTTACTATTTTCAAAAAACACATCTTCTCTTTTCTGACTGTTACCCCTTACTAATAAACGTGTTTAAAATTTTACGCAACTAATAAACAACCATTTACCATACATTAATGGTTATAGTAATTTATTTGTGGGGTAATATGCCGTGTAGCGTTCAGTGGCGGATCGTGACTTTTGGATGTACCAAAGTGTTAATATTACAAAAAATGGCATTATTGATATTGTTGTAGCTGAAAACGATTTTTTTTTTTTTTAAATTGGATTTTTTGTATGAAGATTTTCAGTTTGTCCGTGCGGGGAAGACAAACTGAAATTAAACTTAATCTTACTCACACTTGCATTCTTTGCGAATCTCCGCATTTTTCACACGATCATTCATGGTTTTAGTTGTTTGCCACTTGTGTTAAACACGTTTATCAGTAAGGCCAAATAAATTTAGTAAATTCAGTTATTTGACGGCCTTAGGGTAGTTCAGGGTTATAAGAAGTTAATCTTCTCATTACCTTAATTACATAATTCAATAAAATTTTAATTAAAAAGCACAAAATAATTATGACGAGCATACCTATTTAAATAAACAGCAGGATGATAATAGCGCACACGAGGAGTTCATTATACATAGGTAGATGACACTAAACTGCGCTATATAAATGCCAATGTTATTATTATTATTAGATTATTAGTTGTCGGAAATACTTATACAAATAAACAGCAGAATTATAACAGCGCACACGAGGAGTTCAATATAGGTAGATAAGATGATCCTATTGATATATTTGGTGTTAATAATTTTGTTGGTTTCAAAAGGCAATTAATTTCAGACCTATTTTCTCGTTATTAACTTTTTTAAATTTTGTCTCTAGACCTTCCTACGCGTACTCCTTTCAGTTTTATTTGTTTTTAACCCACATATTAATGACTGTATGCATGTACGAACATCTTGATTTATTTACCATTTTAAGTCCTATTACTTAAATTCGATATTAACCCCTCCAGCATTTGAGGGTCGTATATGACCGGGCGTCCATATTTTATAAGATTATTTTTATATTTTTTTCTATCTTCCGGAAATACGTATTTTTTTGACGTTAGAAAGAAAAATAATAATTCTTTCCAGTTTGCTTCAAATATTTATACTAAATGCCATATAAGAAGTTACAGTTTTCTTACAAATTTCCCAAACAAAACGAATGTGTTTTCGAAATGTCGAGACCTATCAATTTTTCTACGATTTGAGTAAATAATTACCTATGTAAAAATGTAGTTAGCGTTTTTGTCAAATTTTTTCACTTTAATATTAAAATGTTATTATTTAGAAACAGTAATGTTTATTTTGAATGCATACACCGGTAAGATAATATTATCTAGTTTTTAAAACAGTATATTTTTACGGTAAATTAAAAAATAAGCTGTATATAGCGCATTTGAAATACACAGAAAACATTGCAAACTGAACAAAAGTGTTGGAAAGTACTAAAGGTTTAATTACAGCATTGGTATTTTTCCATTACTTATTAATTAGTTTTTTCTATAGATACAACTGATATTATTTTTCTTTTTTTAATTCCTTTCTCTTATAATATCTCACTACTGAACCTCATACTTCCACTTATCACAGGTCTTATACAAGCCTAGTATAAATTAGTTCAACTATTGTTACACTGGTATATATTTATTTTGAATTATGCTTTGTCTTACTGCACTTATATTAATAACTGCATCACTTTGAATAGTGTTTTTGTGTACACATTATTTGTCCTTTAATTTATTGATATTATTGTCCTGTTTACCACTGTGCGCTTGTAATTCGATTATCACTGTATTGTAAAAGCCATTTTATGGCGTTTGAATACATAAATAAATAAATATTATACCTTACGAGTAAATTATTTTTCCGTTTTCAGTTTGACTGGTTGGCAACAGACATGAATAATTGTATGCATATACGAATGAACAATGTACATACTTACTTTATATTCGAAGCTTTGCTTTATTCACAATATCGGTGTTATTATTTGGATTTGATGTTAGTATTAGTATTTGATTTCTTTTGTTATATAGTTATGCTATTATCCATGTGTCATGTTACACTTAAATACATACAGTGTTAATTTTCCTTATAAAAGCCTGATAGGGCGTTAATGAATAATAAATAAATAAAAAGTCGGAAAATTGAAGATTTTAAAATTTTTAATACGCAAATAGAAACAACCCTTTGTGTAATTTGTGTGGGAGGAAACCCGTGCTAATTGATCGTCACCTTATAACAAGAAGGGTTCATGTGACACAGCATTGTCCGGAGATAACGCGCTCTAGGGACAGGTGTTTTAGAGACCATTACTTCAGAACCGTGCTGCGGCAGAAACACCAACATGTTCTAAGGTGATGTGAGGTAATCAGTGCTTACACGATCAATTCTTTCCAACATACATACAGATAATACACGTCAACGTCAATAAATATAACAGCCGTCCGTTGACAATATGAATTTTAAATGTCAAATTAAAAAAAAAATAACAAACCGTTGACAACAAGAATTTCCCGTTCGTTGGAAAATACATAATTCATGTGACAGGTGACCTTGGGAGCGTCCACGGATGCCAAGATCTTTTGAAAACAAGATTTAGATTATTATTAGTTAGGTGTACAAAATGAAACTATTCGTGAAGTTAATAATACAAACCTGAATTATAATAATTATGAACATATAGAGACGTTTAGTAAGATGAATAGAAACTTTAACACCCTTCTCAATTCCCCCTTTGGAATCGCCTCGGGATTCTTAGCACTCGTTACTTAGGACGGGTTGTTTCGAATGAACAATTTGAACAATTCTTCAAGTTAATTTTCAAGTTCTGTTATTATTTCAGTTCTGTAAATCAATTCGTCCTTAGTAATTTACAAATAAAAAGATCGCAAATTTTACAACTTTTCTTTGGTTGACCGAGGACTGAACCTACCTACCTAGGAATTGGAGTCGATAACTCCACCAATCTCGCCAAATGCCGATCGGGTAGGAGCGACATCAATTTCGTATATTATTGTTTATTATTTGTTTGCCCCAAACGTTGATAGAATGCATTGTCATCGACAACGAGTCTATCTGGCGAGTTTCAGCTCGATCGGATGTCAGAAAGTGGGTTAATTTCCGCTTCCAAGATTTACATTCATTCATTACCGAAAACAAAAGTAAAATTAAATTAGATGTATATAAAAATGTCGTAGAACATCGATAAGAATTGAGTTATCGAACCCACACCCACAGTTGCTCCAAAATCACTGAGTAATTCCAGTACATAATTATAATAACGTTTTTTCGCTCTTAGCAGTTAACTGAAACTGTAATAATAAAAATAAATAAACCTAAATTTGCAAAACTCGAAGTTTTTTTAATTGTCGTATAATTGCGACGAAATAAACAAACCTCGTGAGATCGTTACTCATTAACCATCAGGGAAGGGCTCTCAGTTTACTTTATAATTAGTTTTATTTTTTTATTGTGTTATTAAAATTTTATATGAAAATGGTCGGTATTTGTCCCCACGGAAATCCCCCTGGCCGCTCAAAGTAAAATGTGCGGAAAATTCCAGCGTGCGTAATCACCCCAAATTATTAATATATTCCACAGACTTTCTTTGAACTAGGCAATATACATGCAAATATAATATTTTAATTTCACATCAAAAGTTGTAGTCGATAATTCGGTTAGGCCGAATTAAAAACCATTTGAAATATGGAGGCCGCGTACTTTACTGCTATTATAATGTTAATTGTATAATTATGGCAATAAAATAAAGGTCTAAATATTTTGTAGGGATTTAACGATAAAGAGTATTATTCCGTGTGGAATTTGAACGCGCGACCTTCGGATTGCTAGTCGAGAGCCTCACCCCTCGAAAACCGACCGACAAAACTGTTGCGTGTGGGTACACGCCTTAAGCACCCCAGAGTAGATCAATATCAATTATTGTCTATATGTTTACACGATTGATATTTGCAATTGAAGTACGATTGACGGAACTGCTATCGATCCGTCAATATTATTTGATAGAGCAATTGAATGAAGGTTTGTCAATTGCACGAAACGACCATTCCGCTGCGTCAATGGCGCTTTTCCATGCGCTCCATCAAAATACCCATAATTCTCCCGTTAATGGGAAGTCTCAAATGTCAATCCCTTCAATTGACTCTGCAAACGAACGATTAATAGCATCAAAGACTTAACTATTGACAATAGATATTGATCGTACCTACGAAGTACGCGGGAGTACTAAGTTTCACACTAATACGACGGTGAAAGAACTAAGACTGATGAATGTAATTTTTCACATACCGATTGCGCTTGTACGGTGTCCGCTAACTCGTAGTATGCAGAAACTGGTGAATCTACATCACATTTGGATTCGATTTTGTGGTATAACTTTTTTTATTTGAGATTTATGTTTTAGTCTTAGATTTTGTGAGAGTCTATATTCTTTGTAAAATCTGTGTAAAATGTTGTTCCCGTGCGAGAAGTAGGATGGATGGTGTGGCGGCTGTCGATGTCGCCCGAATCCTTCCGACCGCGAACGAACTCAACGAACGGAGTGGCCGGTGACCGCCCGCTGTGCCCGCTCGGCACATTTGGGTGACCGGCGCGCCAACTCAAGTGCTCCTTGAGTTTAACATTAACCGATCAAAGTTTATACC
This sequence comes from Hesperophylax magnus, assembly GCA_026573805.1. Classification (NCBI taxonomy): domain Eukaryota; kingdom Metazoa; phylum Arthropoda; class Insecta; order Trichoptera; family Limnephilidae; genus Hesperophylax; species Hesperophylax magnus. Next base: position 5,356,368 of record JAIUSX010000002.1, read on the forward strand.
AATGCTTTCCCAATCTTTTCCAGTACGACTTCTACAATATCTCAGCGTGCATGTCGGCATTTGGAAGTTATCGCCGGAGGCCTGTGCCCGGCGAACGCTTGTAACCGACTGAACAATGGACGACAGGACAAAAACCGATGTAAGTAGCCCATACGTCGAACGCCAATTGTGGCTCAATCTATATACCTTAAAGGTTTAAATTTGGATTTTTAGGTCTATTTCTTTCAAAAATCAGTCGCTAGAGGGTTACTAACAGTTGTTAGGTAAGCGACACATTACGTTATACGCATAATGGCTTAGCCTATTCCAGCATATCGCTCGCCATACACTACCAAAGGGAATGTATGGCGAGCGATATGCTGAAATAGGCCAAGCCACGAAAATATTCTTCTTCTAACGGGAAAGGAACTACCGGCATTATTTTTCCTCCTTAATATAGACTGGTCCTCTTCGAGACCCGCATTAATAAAGCCCTTCCTACAGCCCCTGCCTTAACCCGCCTCACAAAGCTGCCTAACTGGGTGGCGTCATAGCTGCCTTTACACATTACAGAAATAATAAAAAAGCGAAAAAGTAAAAAATAAAATCGAAATTCTCATACAGATAACACACCAAACATGATAACTATAATCACATACGTATATATAGGATAATTGTGGCCTACAAAATGAACAAAACATAAGATATAACACACCATACATGATAAATATATACACATATGTTTATATAAGATAATGGTGGTCTACAAAATTAACATGAAATAAGATACAATCATAAATGATAAATAATAATTGCATACATATAAGATAATTGTGTTCTACAAAATGAACACAGAATAAGACACAATGGAACTGGGACGTTACAAATAAATCAATGAATTAGAGCTTCATACGAAGCGAGTGCTTTAATCATTCTTAGAAAAATAGTCCAATCTGATAATTTGCGTTATCCACTTACTTAATAAATACACTTCTACCTTTGTGTTATATTGAAACCATTACAATATATTACATCGGGTGAAAACATTACTTTCATAAATACCTAATAAAAGATTAAATTTCATAACACAAGAATGAAAAAAAAATTCAGTCGGACGTTGAAGGGAATTTTTGTGTGATTTTACTTATTTGAAAAGCGAAAATGTTGATTTTAGGGTAGGTATTAATGCTATGGGTTAGAAAAACACTGGAAATATTGACATTTTCGCTGCGTACCGTGTGGATGTTTATCGTCAGAGTTCAATAAACGGACGGTTAGTTTGCGTTTAGTATATAGCGTCTAGGAAACTTGTACAAGGAGACTTAACAGTGAAAATGGTAATTACTACCGTTGTGTAGCAGACGTGAGCATTCTCACAATTCAGTGATGATAGATACTTAAAAGATCACCATTCGGAATTGAAATTTTGCTTGAAATGGCTTTGGCCATGTTTGGTGACCAAATCTTTATTGCCATGCACTTCCCAACCTCCATCCTCCCCATTTCCTTCTCCTTCCCGCTCCTCTCAGCTTCACAACATACCCCAATTGGGGATGGCAGAGTCTCACTGATTCCGGACAGTTGATAATGAGTTTGTGCAGTACTTAAGTGATCGGTTTCTTTCTTATTTGAATTGTTGGAGAATTGAAGGCGGCATTCGATACCATACGGCGTCGCGTCGTGCAGCATGTCCTCTACCAGTCCCCGAGGAGCTGGTAGAGCGAATAATCTTCAACGCTGTGCTCTGTGCTTTCAACTTATCCACATTCATACACACCTAATACGTATACATATATCTCACGTAGGTCGATGTTCCCTTTAATCCCCTTCTCTGTGTATCGGTTCACAAACATCGAAATGTCCGTTTTGTTAGATCTCGACAGACCACACAAAAGGTCGTCGGATCTCGAGAAAATCATGAAATGGGAGAAATTCAATTAGGCTAGGGTCCGGAAAGGCTTCATAACTACGGCCGACAACACTATATAGCATATAATATAATATATAATACTAGCGAGCCCGGGCATACATTGTCCTACCACAGACAGCCTTCCATGTAGGGATATTAAAATTTGTGGTTGTATGTATTTTTGGATAAGAAATAAGAAAAAACTAAATTATATTCGATGAAAAAAAATTAGATCTCCACACCAACGTCACCTATCGGATCCAAAACTATCCTATGTTTCAAGCTTTTTTTTTTTTTTTTTTTTATTTATTGATTTTATTTTAGTAATTTGTACATTTAAGATTACAAATGACTAATTAATTATTACATTTAAATATACTATGTTTTTTTTTTTCTTTCTTGATATGGCTCCTACACAACATCTTAAACTTTTCAATTGGGGCAGACTTAAGGTTTTCCGGCAGCGCGTTATAGTATTTCATCCCTTTATAAAATATACTATTCTGGGTATTCGCTTTGTCCTTCTTTGGTAGCCTGATTTCATTGCACGTCCTAGTTTTATGTTGGTGTATGTCCTTGTTGTATACAATTTGATTCGAAAAATATTTGGGTAGCAGGTTGTTTACTATTTTGTGTAAAAATATCATCGTGTTCAAGGTCAACATCTGTTTTACCGTTAGCCAATTTAGTTCGTTTAACATTTTATTTACTTTTGAATATCTATTTCGTCTGAGTATTGTTCTCATTGCCCTATTTTGGAGAATTTGAAATTTATTTTGCTCTCGGTCGTTACACAGGAAAAGGATAGTTGAGCAGTAATTAAAATGTGGAGCAATAATGGAGTTATAAATGGTGATTGCAGTTTTTTCGGACAGTTTTTGGCGAATTCTTCCCAAGAAAGATATCTTTTTTCCAATTTTCTTTTGGGTATATTCCGCATGTTTGTTAAAGTTGAGTTTGGAATCTATTATAACTCCTAAGTATTTTATATCGGTAACATTTTCAATAATTTCACCATCAATTTTGATTTTGCTTTCACTGGATGTCTTCTTATAACCAATTACCATACATTTTGTTTTTTTTGTATTTAATTTAAGCTTATTTATTTTTAGCCATCTTGATACATTATCTAGTTCATTATTTAAAATATTTATTAGTTCTTCATAGTTTTCTCCAATTATATATATAAGTGTATCATCGGCAAATAGTCGTACTTTGCATTTTGAAAATATTTTCACCATGTCATTAATATAGAGTATGAACAATAGAGGTCCAAGGACTGATCCCTGTGGTACTCCTAATTTATTTTCCATTGGTTTTGAAAATTGATTATTAATTTTTGTTACCTGTATTCGGTCTTTCAAATACTCTTTTATTAATTTAATGGCTAGAGTTGAGAAACCAATTTCTTTAAGCTTTCTTATCAATATTTCTCGATCTATGGTTTCGAATGCTCTTTGAAAATCCAAGAATATTGCTAAGATAAATTTATTACTATTCATTCCTTCTTTCCATTCTTCAACGATTACATTTAACGCTGTTTCACAAGAATTATTACATCTGAATCCCGATTGTTCTTGGTATAAAATATTGTGTTCATCTAAGTATTGCAATATTTGTTCTTTTATTATTACTTCAAGTATCTGTTCATATTTCGGTAAGGTGTTTATTGGTCGAAATTCTTCACATTTTCTGGTATTTTTAACCTTTGGGACCGGTATAATGGTAGATAGTTTCCATGACTGTGGAAATTTTCCCTCTTCAATTGTCTGATTAATAATATTTAATAGAGTAGATCCAATTACTGGAAAAGCATCTTTTATCACACTAATAGTTAATCCATCTGAACTGTTTTTTGATTTAATTTTCTTTAAAATGTTAAATAAATATTCTGCAGTTATTTTTCTGAAGACCAATAATTTTTTGTTTGAGTTGTTATTATCATTTGTGGGGTTGAAAACAATGTTAGGTATTAATTTGTTAATTTGAGTGATGCTTTCTATAAAATATTTATTAAAGCTATTAGCCATGTTTTCTTCGTTTATATCTTTTGGGAAGTTTACTATTTTTATGTCGTTTTTGTTATCGCCATGTACTAATTCTTTAATGCTTTTCCAAATTTTTTTGGGATCCCCTTCTTCCGATTTTATTTTATTTTTTATGTACTCATTATGCGTTCTTTTTATGTCTTTGGAGTATTTATTTCTCATTTTTTTGTAGTTATTCCAATCCATAGTATTATTAGTAAGGCGTGCTCTCTTGTAAAATGTATCTCTATCATGCTGCATTGTGCGTAGTTCTTTTGTGAACCATTTATTATTGTTTCCTTTACGTATCTTCTGTTCTGGAACTACTTCATCAATGGATTTTTTAATGTTTAATATCATCTGGTCAGCTTTTTTGTTATATTCCATTTGATTTATTTCATTCCAATCAATAGTCTCTAAGGTCTGAATGAAGAGTTCTTTATTGTATCTTTTGTAATTTTTAAATGTTATTACTTGTGTTTCTTTACTGGAGTTGTAGTTTTCTCTGTCATTTAATAGAATTTGAATCATATTATGGTCGGTAATTTTATGTTTATCTAATACATTAACACATAGGTTAAATTTATTTGAGATAACCAGATCAATCAATGTTTTAGAGGTATTAGTAATTCGTGTGAAATCTTTAACTAATTGTTTCATACCTGCAGTTTGAATAATAGATTTCAGTTTTTTTGTGTATATGTCTGCATTTGCTTTAACATTTATATTGAAATCTCCAACTATGATGTTAATATTTTCATCTTGCAAATTTTCCATGCTCCATCTTTGAAAATATGTTAAGAAGTCGCATTTACTCGTGTTTGGTGATCTATAAATAACAGTATATACACCTTTCTTGATTCCTGATTTAATGCTGATGGCTAAAATCCAACAATGTTTTTCATGTTGGTGATTTGATATCACTTCATATGGAACTTTATTACTTAAGAGAATCATCACTCCTCCTGTATGTCTGCTATGCGAGTCACAACGGATGGTATTATAATCATCAAATATAATTTCACTATCTTGGATATCTTCAGTCACATGTGTTTCACTCATCATAAGCATAAAAGGTTTCTTCTCTTCTAAAAGTATTTTGACCTCTTCGTAATGTGCTATGATGCTTTGTATGTTCAAGTATATAATTTCATCTTTCTCGTAACTTTTGTTTATAAAAAAGAAATTCTGCTCATTTTTGCTTCAAGTTTTCTTTTATAAATTGGGCATTCCTTACTCATGGCTGAGTGACTACAATTTAGTTTCAGTCCTAATCTTTTACTTGTCATTATACAATTGATGCACTGAATATCCTCATCCATGCAATCTTTAACGTCATGATTTTTTGCGCATTTTGGACAAGATTTTAGGTTTCTGCAATCTATAGCCTTGTGGTTGAACCCATTACATTTAAAACATCTCATGATATTTAAATTGTCAAAGACCCTGCATCTGTCCCATCCAATATTTATTTTTTCTGCTTTTAACATTCTGTCGTAAGTCTTTCCGTCGACGTCGGCATATATAGTAAAAGTTGTTTGATTTCTTTGGTTTTTTAGTTCTTTCATATATGTCACCTTTATTTTTGAGCTTTGTTCACAGATGGTCTCATTTTGAGTTTTTATTTTTCTCTCTATTTCTTCAAAACTGTATTTTTCAGATAAACCAATAATTTTGACGGATGGGTTTTTTGTTTGAGGAATCTTTACCTCATATTTATCTCCTAGTTTGGCTATCACCTCATCATGAACCTTGTTAATATCTGTGGCATTTTTAAATTCTACTATAACCCCTCCATCCTTAAAATTTCTCATGCCGGTAACTCCAAAATTTGCTGGGTCAATATTGTCTTTTATTTCATTCTTTGTTTCATTATTTTCCTGATCCTTCTTTTTTGGTTTTATGATAACAACTGGTTCGTGTTTTTTTACCTTTTCTGCATAGGTTTCAGGTAAGATTATTTTTCTAATATCATGTTTAATGTTTTCTAAATTACTGATATATTTTCTGTCACTGTTGATTATATTTTCTTGTAATCTGATGATTTTGTCTTGTAATGAAAGATTTTCTGATTTAATTGCATCTTCCAACTTCGTTATTATGAGTTCTATAGTATTTTTTGTTTTTTGATCCTTGACTGTTTGAATTTTGGAAACTTCATTTTTAAGTTCATCTATATAGTTCGCTACCGTCATCGTAGTATTTTTGTTTGCACGGTTTTGTAGAATTAAATCGGACGTACTGTGCACATTTCTCACTAGATGGCGTTATACGTTGAAAGTTAGCGAGTCGGTCGTCTTACTATAATTTAATAAAAAATAATAATAAATGTTTTCACCGAGAAGCGAACTCCGCTCCTTGAGAACTGTGACCGCTACCGGAACGGGCGACGCTATCGACGCTATTCTCTAGGCTACGGCCCACTTATCAGCAAGCGTGATAATGTTCGTATATTAAGTGCTGCCAGTTTTTAAACTGACAGGTATGGTATTCTGTTAGTTATTTTGCGACAATAACTAGCATTGATCACTGCACAGATTTTAAAATCACTTAAAATAGTATTTTGAGGGCGTTTTAGATTGATTAAATTACTTGAAAGTACACTACTCTTTTACATTTTTATATTAATCGATATCTTTGTGATTATTTCGATTTATAAACTATGAATTTAAAAGATTTTAGTGAAGCAATTTTTTGGCGTGCACACACTTCGTAGTGTAAACAAACTTGTAAACAAAGCTGGAACCAACCATACACAGGTTGGGCGGTTTCGGAGATTAGCGTGTACGAACACGGTGACACGTCATTTTTATATATTAAGATATACAGGTTAAGGTAGAGCATTGTCTACATGAAGTACAGAATAGGTAGGATACTTACTACAGGTTAAAAACTACTACATTTATATTACTAAAAGCGAACAGAAATTTTATTATTTATTTATCAATATAATTTTTTTAAGCTTGTGTATGTGAATACCGCACTGTACGCGAATACATACCGCATTTTATGGGAATACCGCTAATACAGTATCGCTATTATACTCTCTATAATACATCTTAACATTAATCTAAACATAAAAAATCCAGGATGCGTTTATTTACGCTCGCAAAACTCGAAAAGTAGTCGACGGATATCGCTGAAATCTTTTAGTTTGTTCTTATTAATGCCAGGAGTGTTTGGAGACTGATTTGAAATGTAGAATTGGTCGGGAACACTTAACGCAATATCTCTGCACTGGAATGAAATACGGAGTAAAATTAAAGTCGAGGTAATGTAGTTTTGTAACAATAGTGAATGGTGGAAGAAATCGGAGACGCCAGAGAAATACATAAGCAATAGCGGGGTCCACTAGTTAATAAGAATTAAATGTGAAATAACACATACCAGGGATTAGAACCAGAGCCCTTTCGTAGCGAGATAGAGGATCTTAACGGCTCGACCACGAAGGTCATCATTATTTGTAACGTCCTTCAAAGTTAACAATCGACACAAAAACACCCTTCTATGGAATGAATATAATAGATCGAACACGTAGACAAACAACCACGAAGGTTTTCCTCGTATCTTTTGACAGGCAACAAAATTGAAGTATTTTTCATTAAAGAGAAAAACATGCAATATCACCGAGTAAGTGGAAAGTAACTATCTTATATTAAACTCTTTAACCCTTACCACTCCTTTGTCGAGTGTGGCTCGACATTATATTTCTTACACCAACTCCTATGTCGAGTCATACTCGACATTATAGTAACACAATTTCGAAAAATAATTTAAATTATCAAATGTATTTTTTTTTCTTTTAAACACTTTATATCTCATTCTGAATATTCCGAATACGCAAAATACATATATCTCGTCAAGTTTCGCCTTTTAGATAATTTTTAAAATCGTATTATTTTTAACCTTGTAAATGCACTGCGCAGTTATTTGGTTGCGACGCATGTAAGTAGGTAGGTACTTGCCTGTCTACCTGCGTAACAATCGGAAGCGCTGAGGGATTTCTCCCAACACATAACAAAGGATTCTTATACCTATTCACTTGTTATCACATCATATTTTGTTCTGTTTGTGTATTTACATTTGTTTTTACTGTCCTCCATCCAAGAAATACCACACACTGAAAAAGTTTAAGTGAATAAGGGCATATTAAGTTGTTAATTTTATATATTTCTATGTTTTTTGTACTCTATGTAAAGAAAGAGTAATAAAAATTACATATTTTAAAAAATTTTGTTTAACTTTTTATTGAGGCCACTTTTTATCCCTTTTTGTAAATTAATTAAGGAGTTGGTAGTAGGTAATTAAAAAAAAATTAGGAGTGCAAAAAGTTAATACTTTCATGAATGTTCTTTTTCAGAAAAATAACAAAAACGGACGATTTCTGATGAACCGTACATCCAATTAGAAAACAATGCTTAAGGCGATGAACTACGTCGTGTAATATTTTAAATTGAGCCGCTATCAATAATAACCCTTACGTAGATGGCGATAGGGTTTAAATTCCCGCTTAACACCATCCGCCTGTTTTGATTTATGCAAGAAAAAAACATGGCCAAAAAGTGCCTTTTATTTTATTTTGTGGATGTTCAGGCATAAATAATTTTTTTTTTTTTGATCATTTTATAAATAACTTATTTTGCCACATTATACAATAAAATCATAACCGAAAATGGGTTCGTAAGTAGGAGATTTTGAACTTTAAAACAGTTTTTATAGGCCTTTACATTATTTTTTTGTGGGCTTATAAAAAGACTTATCTAAAAAGTACTCGATTATTTCAAAGGCCAAGATGTATTCTACTCGCAGTATTTAATTAAAGCATCTGAAACATTTCTAGGCGTCCAAATTTTCAAACCAAAAACACATGATTTTTGCATTACTACGTATGGCATCGCATTGATGAAAGTTTATAAAAATAGTTTGAGACAGAAATATGCGTGCGTTTCCTTTTTCTTTTTTCTACTACATACAATACCTTCACACCGCCGATAGCGACCCACGCTAGTATAGTCAGCCCAGGTAAATGTATATTTATATCTGAGTGTGACGTAGTACGAATACGTAGATCAACACATTTTCCGACTCATATTACAATATTCAAACACTAATCATTTCAAGTTGGCGTCTATGTCAATCTATTTGACGTATATCGATAGGCCAAACCCACAAATTGGAAATCCAAAAATGGAAGACAGACAAACAAATACGTATCACTTACAACGCGCACATTTTTCATACATTCTTTGTTTCCGACGTGAATAATAAACTAATTGAGTTGTATCTAGTGTACAATTTACTAAGGAGGGTATAACTTTACACAACACTCGGAATGACAGTCACGGTCTAATTGTGTCATACGTAGAGACATCCTTTAAGTTTTCAAAGTCGTTTAGGAAGTTTTGACAAGTGTTTCCGCTGGTATAAGCAGTTCCATTGTTAGTTAAACCACAGTATCATGGGCGCTGAATGCATGCACGGGGCGATAACGACCAACACGATATCAAATTAGCAATCATTTCACTTTCGTCGATAGAAATAATTAAAAATTGATTATTTGCAGGGTTAAATTGTGAATGCGAGCAATTTAAAAACGCTAACGTTTTTTTTTTTTTTTTTTTTTTATATTTTTATTCTAGATAAAAGAAAATTACATTTTTCACTTATTTAACTAGAAATAACATATATATTACACATAAATATATTACACATGGATATTAGTCTTTTTCATTGTTTTGTTGATGGAGCATAAAACTGAATATATTTTTTTTAAATGTACCTATACTTTTTTCATTTTTAATTTCGTCTGGGAGGCAATTATATATGTTGCTCCCCTCGTAACCACTGGATTGCTTGCATAATTAGTATGTATGGTGTTTAAATGTATTTTATCGTGTTGCCGTGTAAAGTGTGTGTGTACTTGGGAAGTTTTAATGAGTTCTGTATTTGTATGTATGAGTTTATTATTTATTTTGTAAATAAGGAGACATGTATTATATTCATATAATTTTCTTAATTTTAATAGTTTTGTTTCCATATATAATTTTTTGTTGATGTTCTAGGTTTGAAATGAAATAGCTTTTTGATTATTTTATTACGTTATAATGTAATTAAATATTTTGGTACAAAATTTTAATCACTTTAAATATAAAAATTCCGACTAGTTTCGCCACCACGTAGTAGCACCTTCAGTGCAGAAAAATCATAATAAAGATTTTAAACAACACGTTTACAGCATAAAAAGCAATTTAATTCTACACTCAATTGAATACCTTAATTGAAAAACATAATTTTCCAGACAATTTCTGTTCAATCGTTTATGTATTAAAGTTAAAGGTCAAGTGACCAATACAATGTATTCATAGAACATCTATTGTAGGTAAGAAATGTCCAAATTAAAATGCTGTTTGGAATCTGTGCAAAAACGTCTCCTCCCCAGAATATTTAAATTTAAAAGTTCCCGGTGGATGGATGGTTCCAACTCAAAATTACAGTCTGTGCCAAAGAAATGAAAATGCCCGTGAAAAGCGTGCGAAGACGGAGAAGAAATTTCTCCAAAAGTTTTGTTTCAAAGAGAAGATTCTTCCAAAGGGAAACGTTTGAAATGAGCACATCCGGAGGATTTCGGGAAAATTAAAATAATCGTTTCGCTTTACATCAAAAAACAAGTCACCACAAATATTCCTATTGGTAATTTTTATCACAAGAAAAACAAATAAAAGATTAATTGTTATAATCAACGTTTGTATTGTTTTGAGTACCGATATAAAAACAGGTTTGAAAGGAAACAAATTTTCATTCGGCTTAAAATAATAAAAAAATACTTTCAATGTAAAACAATTGCATGCATGATGTTAATTCAGGAAAAACCAAACACTTTTTATAGTGGTTTCAAAAAGTCATGAAAACTACAAAATGGTTAGCAGTGTTGCTTATCGCCTGGAGACCATTTAAATGTTTTATAATGTTAAAAGTTCCCATTTCCAAAAATACCTGCAAATTTTTTTCGTAGAAACATATTTTTTGGAACACAACTGTCCAATAAAAATCGGCAAAATTATTTTTTTCGTCTTCGGTGCTTCTTTCGTATTTTTGTGAAGATTAAAATCATGGAGGTTATAAAACAATTCTAACTATTTTAGTGGATATTATAATTAAAATCTCAATTCTTTTAGTCTAAAAACATACTTCATTTTGGAATGTCATAGTCCCACTTATTCTGGAAAAATTGGGACAAGCGCAAAAAGGAAATGTTCAGTGAAAAAAATCTAACAAATCTCCTGCGATATTGTCTTTCATTCACATAAAGGTACGTTCAAAATAGCAACAAAAAAAGTCGGGAAACCGCTGGATTAGACTATGTGCATTTTTTTATTTGAAGCGGGGGGGCAGATATGGAGAATTTTGAAGCGTTTATGTGGAGCATTGCACAAACAGGTTGAGAAACAGTGATCTATAGGGTAGGCATTACTTGCATGTTTACAGTCGTGTGGAAGGCCAATTGTTTATTGAAGCATTTTAGACGTGATGCAATTACAGTCGATGTAAAGGATAAGCATAAGCGCACGCCACTTTCATGCTAATTAAATTATTACATTCATTAAATGGTACTAAAGTACTAAATACAGTGTATCCAAACATTCGACATTTATAAATAGTTAATTATTCATCACTTTATAAAAAAGTACGATATAGTATTGTAAATCCATCAGTATTGTTATAGGACTCTAAATAGTGTAAATTATTTGATATGAAAGAATTAAAATTCGGTAAATAAATAATATTTAAAACTTGTTATATATACTTGTTGTATAAATAATGTTTAAGTATAAATGTATAATTTATTAGTAATTTATAAAGTAACGGTCGCAACTGGGACTCGAACCAGGATCATCTAGTCTAGTGGAACCCCCTTCGAGAAAGAGCCGAAACTCCGGTACCCCAAAATGTTCGTGTATACCTGTGGGGTTACTTAATTGGGAACTACTGCACAAATCTTACCGGGACCCAGTCCCAGTTGCGACCGTTACCTTTGAGTTGTTGATGATTATCTTCGTTAATGACCAAATATTACAATGAGGTTTATAAATTATAATCAGGTTGATAACAAGCATTAATGCTTCAGTAAGTTATCCCTAACATTTTTTATATGTAATATATCGATGACACAATCACATTAAATTATTCTTAGAAGTTACCCGAGACAATGAGGAAAGTGTAATAAAACCGCAACAACAAACTGATATTATTATAAAACATCAACATAATGAAGGCAAACTAATATTATAGTTATGGTGATTTATGCTGGGGTATTATGCCGTGTTGCGCTACCTCATTCTTCACCTCATTACAGTGTCCATTATCAGGGCAGATGTGTAAAATTTACATTACACAATGCTGTCCGAAACGTTGGCTAAAGAAGGAGGTAGCGCAACACGGCATAATACCCTAAAATAAATCACGATTATATTTAGGCCGTGATAATCTCGAATCATATCTAATATTATATTTTATGATTCCTGACAGGGTAGCTACCCAATTCCCACAAGAGAGGAAGACCGGGATAATAGTGTACGTATCTAAGTATAATAAAAATGTAGGGTTGATAAGGGATCGAAGTGGATTTCCTGCAAGACCTCTGCCCCAATTCCCAATCCACCCCTCGCGCCCCTTTGTTTCCTATCACGGCCGAGCCCGCTCCCGCCCTCCGGTTCGGGTCCAGTCCGTACAAGCCAAAAATGTGTATATTCTTGGTATACCTTATTTTTTAAGTAATAGCCTTTAAAATCGCTTGACAAACGAAGTCTAGAAACGTTCGATTTCAAGCACAAAACTTTTATTTATTTATTTTGTATATAATTTTATAAGAAAGCAAACGAGTTAATCAAGTGAAACTGTCACTATATTTTTTAAAGTTGATTCCTTTACGCGTTCATAATTGAAAAAAAAAATTAGTAGTTTACATTTATATGTTTTATTAAGTAATTTATTTTTTTATTTGTATTCTACTCAAGCGAAACGATAGGAAAACCTTCAATTTATAAAACATATTTTTAGGTATTCATAATGTACACCAATTCGTTATAAAGATGAATCAAAATAGTGATTTAGCATTAAGCTTCGCCTTAATCACTAAAGTCGCAATAACCCCAATAAATACATAACACAATTCAGTAACCCTTAGTTTAATCGATCAGACCTAATTAGTGTCCCTGCGTATAATTAAGAAAGTACTTAATAATACCAATGGGATATTTTCACAAACTGTGAACACCGTTTAAAATGTGAAGGATTTAAAGTTTATTTTTCTGATTGTGACTTAAAAATATGTAATTTTAATATTTTCATTAATGATCATTGATATCAAAAACGATCTATTTATTACGGCACACTCCGAAACGGTTCAAACAAGCTACGAAGTCATTGTAACATAGATAACGCCAACGTCTGGTAAGTCTGGTAAGGTAATTCATGCTTTACCGATTGTTTCTTATGAAATTTGTCAAATCATTTGTTATAGGCCTCTAGTCCCGTTTTTATCAAGAAAACGAATAATTTTACCAAATATTTAGTAAATTAACAATGTTTCATATCAGTAAGTTTTCTCCGTATACGTTTATATCAAGACTATTTTGCAGATAACGTACGTATAGGTAAATCTAAACATTATTAATTTGAGAATTATATTATATGAGAATTCTTTGCGATATTTACGTTATATATAATGTGTTATATCGATGATAAAATATACAAAAATATCTTTATCAATGATTTAAAATACTACAAAAACGTATTTGTTGTGTGTAAATCTACATATACAACGCTTTGGCAGAAATTGGATCCCAGAGTGGGTACCAATTAGCGACTTATTCAGTAAAAGGTAAAATTGTGTTTACAAGACAAGGTTTTTATGCAAAGCACAAAGGATAACAAATTATTATAAGCAATAATTATTAGCCTGAAACACAAATATAAATTGAAAAAATCTAATAAACAAATTAATAAATAAATAGGTAAATACCGCCGACGGGAATTGAACCCGCACCTTCTGATTGCCGGTCAGGTGCACGGAACCACTGTGCTACGTCGGCTTAGCTTCAAATGGTATAGTAAATATCTAGTACGAATATGTTCTACCTTATTTATTTGGCTTTTAAATCATGAATGTACACTATTAAAGAATTTAATTTTGCATTATTTAAGGCGGCCACAGACAACTGGGCATGAAGTCCATCATCAACAAAAAAAAGATTTTTTTTCCACTTTAGGATTTAAAAAAAAAAATCGCACCTTGCGCCACAATATGAAGTATGTCAAAAAAATACAAATAAATAGTAGTATTATCTGTGTGTAAGGATAGAACGGCCAACCTTATGATTGCAGAGATAGCCTCATTTTTAATGTCAGCGCCATACAAATTTTTCTTAAAAAAATTATAACTCCTTCATTTGTACACGCAATTGCTTCGTACGACAGTTTATAGCATCGTAATGATCAGCAGAATCCATTTCTAGCCAAAAAAAACACCCTTGAAAATTCAAGTCTCTATATCTATGAAAGGCGATTTTCAGCCCACTGTGCGGCGTGGCCGCCGTGGGTCCCGCAAGGTCCGCTCGGCCGGCGCATCCGATGCGGCCCACGTATTCGTATGTGCCTCTGAAAGTAGCCGTGCGCAGCTGTATGTGACCCGCCTAAATTTATTTGTGAGTTAATTATACATATAAATATTTTTTAAATCTTGCCTTTTAAATCGACTGTCAATAAAACAATGAAATTAATCAATTATTTTTCGTTGTATCAATTTAATACAGTGAAAAATAAAACAAAAACCTCGAAAATAAAGCGTTTTTTGGTAGAAATTTTAATTTATGCATGACAAATTTGTATTTCAACGTAATCGGTGAATTGTAATTTAAATTTACAACCATTGAAATGCTTTTTCCATATTTTTTAACTTTTATATTTCATCGTATTTGTATAGTAAAGAGAGTCACATATATTTTTAAAAGACTAACCATCAATTCATAAACTGATATAAAATCATGAAAAATTGTATTCTTTAATGGCCAAAATTAAAAAAAAAAAATAACACACAAATAAATACAGTATCACATATCTTTACTTAACATTAGCTATACATGTCGATTAAAAAAAGAATTATTCATTCTCAAATCCAAATTTAAGTTTTGTATGAAAAAGGCCGCGCCGTTCCTCTTAAAGCCTGTTGCATTATAATATCGTTTCGAGGAGACTTGAAATGATCGTGATTATTTAGTGAGTGAGCAAGAGCCCGCTAAAGCATTACATAATAATAATATTTGGCTTTTTTATATTCGCCGTTTTCGTGAGAAATCACCTCAAGGGCGCTGTACAAATATATTTCTTAAATAGTTAATACTAGAACTACTGACTTAAAACTAGTGACTTGCCTCTAAGACTTATATCTAGTGACTTACGACTAAGGCCTATAACTACTATCTTAATGACATATATACTAACATATGTAGAAACTTACAACTAAAATTAACATTAACAATCTAATTTTACTAGCGCCAGAAGAAGAAGGAAGTTCTATAATGTGAACGATAAACGTGCATAAAGCCATATATAAAAAGGTGTCAGCGGAAATTGATTTTATGGCCCATAAAATACATCAAATCTGACAAAACTTAACTACAGGTAGAATATTAAACGGTTGGTGCAGGAAGCTTTATTGTTTTCCAATCCGATTCGGGGTCGGAACAACAATCCTGGCTGGAGTTGGAAATAGCTCAGATTAGCTGGGAATCGGAATTAGGGACACTACTGGTTATTGGCTATCGAAACTGCCGTGAAACAGATGAGAGCATCTCCGGGTGACATTTCCTGGTGGCAAGTTTTAAGCGAATGGCACTGGATTGACAATGCTTTCAAATAATATATTATCTAGATTGTGACATTTCTCAGCAAGGGACAATAAAATACAGTTTTCTCACATGAGTCAACGTTGACAGGAAATTTTCCATATTCATTTTACGTACTAATAATAACCCTGAACGACTTTGAATATTCGGTAGGTAAGTAGGTACTATGTACCCATATGCACCATGCACCGCATGAATAAATACTAATTTAGGTTAACCGCGTCGAAAAATCTTCAAATTGTACGAATAACTGCATAAAATTGGAGTCTTTAAAATGCATATGCAATAGCCTGTTTCTCAGGCACTGACAGCATCGCTGAAATATTAAGATAAAGTCGGAATAGGGTACCTAACCTATACAGGTACGCGGCCTATAGTCAGTACAGTTTCTATCTGAGTTAGCAGTAATCCGATTTGGGGATTCGGAGTGCCGGCGTCGAAGGAAATGGGTCGATTTGAGAATGTTCGGGGGAACAAATCGGCGCGAAATATTCGTAGCGATAGCGATTTTCGCAGCTGTCTAAGTTCGTGGAATTTCGCTGGATTTGCAACATTTTTTTCGCCGCGGATTTCAGTTCGCAGTCAACCGCATCTCTTCGCCAACGACGAATGTAAAACTGTGAAATATACAAAATAAATTTAGATTTTGTAGGCTTGTAATCGGAGCGAACGAAAGATTTCCTGTGCCCGCCCGCTACCGCGGGTTGCGTTCGTGGACGTTCGTAGCGCGGATTAGCAGCGAATAACAAGACGAGCTTTTCATTTGTGTACCTGCTATATAATACACAATCAATTCAACCAACAAACAATCAACATAAACCTCCTGTCGGAAGAGAGCTTTTTATATTATTTCATCGATTGGTGAATAAAACAAACGTCAAAATCAATTTGCTAATGAATTCATAAAAAAAATAGATACGGAACAATTTGCAGAATAATAATGACCCTGAACGGTTGTATCCACGAATGCATAAGTGCTTAACATTGCATTTAAGTATTATTACAAGAACATTACAATGAAAACGAAATAGTTGCGAATTAATTTTAGTCAAGTAATAATTCTATCGATTTAACGAATTACAATACCGGTATAGAAAACCAACTATTATCAATAACTTGCCGCGTTATCGCATAGATAACTATCAGAAATACTAGATGGAAGGGACATTATCATTAAAAACACTATTCGGCATGAAGTTCGTTTAATTATGTACCTATCAAGTTGTTCGGTAATATGTACATTAAAAATATATTTTTTTAAATAGTTTATATAGAAATCGATTGTCACTTTTGACACCATTGAAGGAGAAAAACTATCGATTTCGTTTTATCTGTGTAAACAGTAGAAGTTTTACCAGTAAATTATTGACAGATCAGTGAATAAAATGGCGGAAGTAAAAATTCAATTTCAAAGAATCGGTTTACAAGCAATATGCTTTCTACTTAGTATTTACAAACACAATTTCGCTTAACTAGAACATTAAAATGTGTGCGTGTTTTCGAGTGGCATTGAAATTACGCACAAAACAGGTTCAAAACACATTCAATTTCAGTATTCCGTGACATGAGATGAACTGAAAGCGATCGAATTTTATCCACTCGGAGAGAGGGCACCAGGACCAGAGCAGAGAGCACTAACAACTCGACTTCTGATAATATACACTCGCACACAACAACAGTCGCCACCGTAAAACACATGGGGAATGTGGCACACAATTATTATTCTGCAGATAAACTTTTAGGTTTCAATGTGCGCAACCATTGCAAACATATCAAAGTTCGATTTCACAGCGTCAGATAGATCTGAAACTATATCGACAACCGACAGATAAGGGTGGTGATACGAGTATCTACCTAAAGGTGTTGGAACTTTTACAATTCTATTCTAATTACTATGGAAATATAAGATGCCACGAAACAAGATAAAAATTGACAGAATTAACGCAAAATAACTCTGAAATCGTTAATATATTATTTTTGTATATGCAAAAAGTATTTACAGTCTCCATCGCAATTCCTCCAAGACGTATTCTTCGAGACGCGTCGCCCGTCCGTCGAAGAGATATTCACTTGGATTTCCTTCCGTTACTAAAGCTATACAGCCGACGAGTGAGCATCGTGCGGATTCTAAACAGTGGAGCCTAGACTGACTGATAATACACAACACACGCAAGCAATCTTATCTACGGAGGGAGGTACTTTGCAATTTGTTCAGGCACTTTCATCACGGACAGTCTCGAATCAATCCTCGGATCGCGAGGCTCAGATCGCGTAAAAACCGTAAGTAAATATTGAAAAACAAATTCAGAAAATTTTTCATGATATGAAAAAATTCCTGAAAACTTAAAAATAAATATTATGGATTTCAACAACCACTGTATTATAATTGTACACGAAACAAACACGTATCGTTAATTAATCTATGTTAGGATTTTCAAAGACCTACCAAAAGTCGATATACACAAAAGTAATCAAATTACATTAACAAATTACATAACACGGAATGATAAAATTTTGAAAAAAAAACCTGCACAGGCATGTTATTATAGTTAGGTAGGAACTTCAGCATGAAAAACCTATATTTGTACAGGTTAATTATATTATCAACGGTAACCGCACAGTCCTACTTCTTGGCAACGTTCCATTATTTACATCCCGAATTCCGACATCCTGACATCCGTCAGGTGGGGTTTTCAAATTCATACAGCTGACTGAACTCAGTTTATGTCTCACTTAACTGAAATACCACCATCATAAGTCGTCAACATTTTCCTCTGCGTCGAAGGCAGATAGCTGGACACAGACGGCCAAACCATTTGGTCCCGAAACATTTGGCTGAATCCATTTGGACAAAGTGAAAATTAGGGAGCCACACACACACGACCGAGCCGAGGAGCCGATCCAGTTTGATCTGTCCAGTGATGCCATGCCGCAAAAACTATAATCGATAGGGATAATTGTTATACTTCCGGTAACACTTCAGAAAGAAAACTTTCCACCAGTCACCAGTGAACAACTTGAACTTGTAAATTGTATATATGGGGTACATAAAATATGTTATTTTTTGCACAAATATTTAACAAAGGATTATTTGCAACAGATATTAAAAATAGTTCTTTTAAAAATATTTAATAAAGGTTTATTTAAAAAAAGGTAGTAAGAAATAATAAAGGTAGATAAAATAGGTTTTTATTTTTCTATAACAACCAGAACAAAATCACGTCCGCTTGAAGAGGCCATACCACGGAGGAATCTTTCCTCCGTGTCCCATACTGTCCAACTCGATGTCTGAATTCATACTGAGCGGATTTTCACATGACGTCACACGACGGGGGGCTATTCGGCTCGCTGGCTCTGCCGTGTGTGTCCAGTTTAAGATCGATGGCGACGAAATAGTTTCTCAAAACATGACTCAACAAGTTACCACTGAAAGGGATAGTAACGAACCAGTCCTACACTGCTCACTCTATTATTGGCAGCTATTACCATCTGCTGCCTATTAATTGTATGTATTTATTGTTCGCAGCAGTCATTCCTCCACACAACACATCACGCATCCTCGTCGCTTGTCGTGTTCGGTCAATGATGGATTCAAATCTAATATGGAATGTCTACCGCAAGACAAGACATGACATCCGCAGCACAGTAGATCATAATCCAACTTTTATACAATGGAATAATAATAATCTATGTACAGCTTACTTTCCTGAAAGACTTTCAAGGAGAATCGTAAAAATGGATGAGATTGTCTTATTTTAATATTTCCGTACTAGATAATGGCTATACGTCTTGATTAATGAGATTGTCTCATTTTAATATTTCCGTACTAGATATGGGCTATACGTCTTGATTAAAAAATAACTATCCAGTTTGGCATTGATTTAACTATTATACGGAGTCCTAACGAGGGAGTTGGTTCGTGACCTTTTTTTGTCCAGGGATATTTTTTGACTTATAATGCTTACGGAACCCCTTAAAAGTGGATTAACGCAGCTATATAGGCGATGATCCGCAATTAACAATACGGGAAAATGCGTCGCGGACTCAAAATTGTAGGAACACATTTCGAAAAAAAAGATCTTTTGCGAATCTAAACAACGGATAATCGGAGATGGGTGTGAACTCACTACGGGCAAAATCTTTTGGTGATATGCCAAAAAAAGTCGCTATTTGTACACGACTAACAGGGTGTATTCTGCTTTTCCTTTCCGAGAAATATTACAGATTTTACAAGTACCTATCTCTACTCAATACTCGTGATCATTTTCTGCCTCTGCGTATTTTTATGATTACTTAAGAAAATAATCATTTTTCTTGTTGCGTTTCCGCCAGATTTGTCAGACCAATTTTTCGGAATGCGTATACATAACTTATAGACGGTGTCCAGAAACTCGTAGTACAAGCGGGAAAATGGCGAACCGTTTTAATTTTTTTTCGACAATCAAAGGGTAAAAAAAAACTTTTGAAGCGGGGTCTATGGTGCGGCGCACTTTACAAGACATTAAACAGCTAATAAGCCCTAGCGACCGATTTATGTCAAAATCAACCAAAAAAAAATTTTACTTGGGAATGGATATACTTACTAGAAAACGAAAGCTCAAATCAAAAATAGCCATACCATAAAATCGACTCCAAAAAATGTTATGTAGATTCACCAGTTTCCTGTTAGTACAGGGTGGCCACAAAAAACGGATTTCAAAATTCCCTGATAATTCCAGGTTTTCCAGGGCAGTTTCTATATTTTTCCCTGATATGTTTTATTTGGTATATGGACATATCGTTAAAAATTTTATTTTTGAAACACGATTTTCATCTACGCCAGAAAATTAGAACAGATACATAAATAAAGGGAATTCCGTCATCTAAAGCATTTATTATTTCCTTGCACTACAATGATCTATTCAAAACAAAATACACTTATTACAAATTTATGATATTTCGCCTGAAGACAATTTGTGTACAAATGAAAAGACCAGACAAAAATAGACAAATAAACAAAAGTAAGTACAGTAGAACTTCGATAATTCGAAAAAACGCGTAATTCGAAATTTTCGCCAAAAAAATTTCCGCAGAAAAAATTTTTCATACAAAAATGTTTTTAATTCGAAATTCGTTAATTCGTAATTCGAAATTTATTTTTGTCCGCGCACGAAAATTTGTTCGTGAAATTCGAAAAAATTTGATTTTTGCGAAAATAAATCATAATATTTCGTACCTAAATCTGAATCTAAAAGTCAGCCGTGGCGGTAAAACGCCGAAAAATGTATTTTTACGTGGTTATACATCGTCCTAATTAGTATTATTATTTTGTAAATCTGAATCGATTTACACTGGAATATTGTATTTTTTCAAATTTATTTCGAATATCCGAGTTTGAAGGGCCGAGAAAATACGTTTTACGCGGATATATGTCGTAGTTTTACGAGTTTACACCTTTTACACGAGTCTGTATTTAAAGGGTCGGCCGCGACGAAACTCGGCCGCGAAATCTCGATTTACGCGTAAATGTATCGTATATTTACGAATTTATTTCGAATATTTGAATTTAAATGGCCCGCTGCGACGGAAATCGGCCGCGAAATTTCGATTTACGCGTAAATATATCGTATTTTTACGAATTTATTTCGAATATCTGAATTTTAAAGGGCCCGCCGCGACGGAAATCAGACGCGAAATTTCAATTTACGCGGAAATATATCGTATTTTTACTATCTTTACTTCGAATATCCGAGTTAAAAAATACGGCGCGACGGAAATCGGCCGAAAAATTTCGATTCACGCCGAAATATGACATATTTTTACGAATTTACTTCAAATATCAGAACTTAAAAGGCCGGCCGCGACGAAAAACTGCCGATATAATTCGATTTACGCGGAAATATTTCATATTTTTACAAATTTACATCAAATATCTTAATTTAAAGGGTCGGCCGCGACGGAAATCGGCCGCGCATTCTCGATTTACACGGAAATATATCGTATTTTTGCGAATTTTAATTCAGATATTTGAAATAATGTGCCGGTTGCGACGGAAATCGGCCGCGCATTCTCGATTTACACGGAAATATATCGTATTCGACGGAAATCGGCCGCGCATTCTCGATTTACACGGAAATATATCGTAGGTATTTTTGCGAATTTTAATTCAGATATTTGAAATAATGGGCCGGCTGCGACGGAAAATTACCGCAAAATCTCGATTTACGCGGAAATGTGTCGAATTTTTTTCGAATCTGAATTTTAAGTGCCGGCCGCTTCGGAATACGGCCGCGAATTCTCGTTTAACGCGGAAATATATCGTATTTTTACGAATTTAAATTCAGATATTTGAAATAATGGGCCGGCTGCGACGGAAAATTACCGCGAAATCTCGATTTACGCGGAAATATATCGTATTTTTACGAATATCTCAATTTAAAGGGTAGGCCGCGACCGAAATCGGCAGCGAAATCTCGATTTACGCGTAAATATATAGCATTTTTACGAATTTATTGCGAATATCTGAATTTAAAGGGCCCGCCGCTACGGTAATCGGCCGCGAAAATAAAGAAATAATTGGTATTAATACGAATTTACAACTAAAATATCACCCGGATTTGAAGAGGCGGCTGAGAAAATCGATTTTCGGCGTATTTTTTTTTTTTTTCATAAAAATTCGAATTACGTGGGAATTCATTAATTCGAAATTTGATTTTTGATGTCCCGTGGATTTCGAATTAACGAGGTTCTATTGTATTGACACTTTGTAAAAATGTTGATAATGATGATCTTTAAATTTTATTACGACCGTACTGGGTGTCCGACCCTTTTGACACTTTGTTGTAACTTTGCTAGCTTTTTCTTTACAGATTTCGCACCTACATAGTATAGGGGAAAAACCAAGGCGGGTGGTTTACGACATGATTGTGTTGCAAGGGCTATTTACGAAAATAATAATAAAAAAATACCCACTTATCTAGTTTGTCTTTGTCGGCATATCTTTTGTTACACACGCCGCAAGTAAAAGTAATAAAACACAACTTTGGGACTTCAAAAATCGTAAATAACGAATTTCGTTTTATTTTTGGAATTCCCTGATATTTTAAGAATATTTTGAAATTCCCTGACATTTCCCTGATAATTCCCGGTTCGGTAAAATTCCCTGATAATTCCCGGTTTTCCAGGTCTGTGGCCACCCTGTAGTACGACAAGTTTCCGGACACTGTGTACTCTAAGTAGGTACATGGGTACAGCGACTGAATTTTGGTATTCCAATGCTTTCTGATTGATAAATTCACACTTGTAAGAAAGATTCTAATAGACACATGCGTTGATAAAAGATAATTAAAACAAGAAAACGATGTACTAAAAGCATTCACAGCTCATATAAAAGGCCAGGATGTAAATAACTTGAAAGAGTTAGTTTCCAGTTGCGGACTGATTGCTTATCGACGACCTAATTACAAACATGTAGCTAATATTGATTGGTATAAAGAAATAAGTGGTTTTCAGTAGTATTGAACATCAGCCCAATGCTTAGCGAAAACCTATAATTATATGGCATATAAAGCACTTATGGACGGAAGCTATGTTTTGGTTACATATATTGCCAAGAATATTATGAACACATCGCCAACAGACATTGATTGCTTCGGGCATCGGAGCGCAAATGGAGAAAAACCGAGACAGTGGTATCAATCGAAGGATAAGGCCGTTCTAAAATACACAGATTCTTCAAATATTTTATTTTCAATATTGGTAATGGAAGTGAGTGGCATTGTTTTCTAGTCTAACATTCTCTAACCTTTTGAGGTAAATTAATTGAAAATAAAATTTTATGAAAATGTCCATATTTTTGCATAAATTGTAACGCAACGCGCACACTGTTCTGTGGAAATTATTCAAATAGTGCGACGGCGTTAGCGTGCTTTAAGGCAGCCGTCCCACGGGTCGGTAAAGAATCGACAAGTGCGGTATACTGAGAGCTCACCGATTCATATATTTTGTATTGGGGCCTGCAAACTGTGCAAATGAGTCGGAGGACGAGCGGAAGCGGTTCGATGGATGCGATGTACTTCCCGTACACAGCTTCCAGGTTTGAGTGGCCGCTTGATATTTTTTTATAGCTTCACCGCCGAAAACACATAACGATCTTCTAATTATCATTTTTACCAATAACAGTAACCCCACACAAGAGGTCCTAAGGATTATAATTTCCCTCAGGGCCTATGCCATATTTTGGAAAAGAAAGGAGAGAAATTTCTGGGAAGGTAAAATGTAGTAAATGTAAATGAGTGTTGGGTAGGAATCTAGGGATCAGTGTGTTCAGGAGTGACGGAAATACGAATATATCCCCCCACTGCGGCGCAAGGCGATGGGTCGAGAGACCCGTTGGAGAGGTCAAAAGGTCTTCCCAAATCAGACTCTTCCGATCAGGCATGCCACGCAGCGGGTGGGTAAGCGCATACACCTCACTCGATGAACCCGGGCATCCCTACTAAATCAACTTGACCTATGGCAGAGGTGTTGATTATCCAATAAATTGTTCTTGGGGCGGCGGTACTCAAACCTGCCTCCCTAATTAAAACATTTTTTATGAGTTAAAAATGATTTTAAAATATTCTTAATAATTTATTATTTAAGCACATTAAGAACCTCATTATCACTTGGTGGTTGACATGATTCACAGTCGTTTGTTATTGTTTACGACCCATTTGGCCGCATTCTCAGTCTTTTGTCAAATTACAAATTATATTAATATATGAAATGATCTGTTACAGTAGTATCCTCATAATAATACCCGTGAGTAAATTTGACGATCATAAGATAATGACATTCAGCGTAAAGGCGGTAAATGCGGAAACAGAAATCTGCAATACCGACAAATTATATGACTTGATATCCGCCGTTTATCCGATTTTTCGCAACCCTACAGCACCCGGTTTACGTTGATTCTTTACTGACCCGTGGGACGACGGGCTCAAATTTAAGGACGTTTGCCGATTGTGGTACGTAACGTGAAATGCAACTCCAGTCAGCTGAATAGCAAACATGAGAGGAAATTCGTCGGAAAACCTTACACATACAGAAAATTATTAACATGTTTTGTGTTTATATTCAAATATCTATCGGATGATTAATATCCGATATAGATAAGTAATTAGCCTGAACTTTCCAAAATGGCGAATTTATTTAAAGTAGATTCGAATTTACTATAAGGCCTGTTTAAAATAGGTACTTTATATAATATTCATTGGGGATTTATTGGGTGGTCATTGGTAACTTGTGTTGTTTTAAAATAAAGAATTTAATCTAATTCATGAATGATGTATTTATAATAATAATAATATTTGGATGATTTGTATAGCGCCGTTTTTTGTGCAAAATCACCTCAAGGGCGCTGTACAAATTTATAATACATATGCTACAATGATCCATGTTCTTACTAACTATATGTGGAGAAAATATACAGTACAATACTTACCTGGTAGGTTACTTGAGATTAACACTTAATTAACATTAACTAATTGTTTATTAGCGAAATTTAGATACAGGATTTAGGACATAATTGGAAAATTGGATATAACTGGACTTTCTCTCAGGAATGCTATATTTAATTTAAGGGTATGACAGCTAAAAAAGGTAAGTTTATTACATATATTACTCGTTTAGTAGTAGACATAAGAGCTATACGTATATACATAATAATGCATCAATCGTAAGATCATTTTTTTTATAAAAACCCCTTTATAAGCATGTACTCCAACTAGATCACTGGTCTGAGGCAGTCAACTCTTAGATCAGCAACATCATCAGCTGTAGGCAGACTGATAGAACCTATGCGCAAGCCAAATACTAAGTTTGGTGATCGCGCTTTCGGAGTATCTGGTCCGAAGGCTTGGAATAAACTCCCTCCGGAACTAAGATCCATAACAAGTCCAACAGAATTCAGGTCTAAACTAAAAACTTACCTTTTTAAGCTGTCGTACTCTTAAATTAAATATACTATACCTAAGAGAAAGTCCAGTTATATTCAATTTTCCAATTATGTTCTAAATCCTGTATCTAAATTTCGCTAATAAACAATTAAATAATGTTAATTAAGTGTTAATCTTAAGTGACCTACCAGGTAAGTATTGTACTGTATATTATCTCCATAAATAGTTAAATAATAACATAGATCACTGTAGAAATGTATTATAAGTTTGTACAGCGCCCTAGGGGTGATCTTGCACAAAAACGGCGCTATACAAGTCAGTTACAATAATTAAAGAAAAGTCCTTATCAAAACAATGCTTCGATAACACTTATAAATTCTACGAAATCTAAGGAACATTAAAATTGATCGTTCAATAAAAACTCAGATTCAAACAAAAAAATACTTAACAGGCGCGGCGGTCTCTAATCGAACTCTATTGTGATTAGTTGAAGTTGAAATGTGGCAATTTCCCAACGAGAAATGAGCGAACATAAGCAGCAGCAGGAACCCGAGGCATGCGGAACTGGAAGTTTTCCGAATGGCCCACTTATTGCTTCATTCTTCGTCGTAACCTTTTGAATTTGAATGGAAACGCGAATGTTGTAAATACACAGTTCAATGGGGGAGAATCGACATTAATACCAAAGAATTTCCTTTTTTGGTTGCCGAATTAACCGTCGGTTCTGCGTCATACACGTGATTGTTTAAAATTCAGATTTAATACAAAGTTCGAAGTTTAACAAAAGTGATTAGTTATTTATGACTTGAGACTGGTCGTCAAGATTTTAGCAGTGTACAAAGTTTTAACAACGCATAATAAGATATTTATTATGGGGGTGACTAGGTATGTGAATAAAATTATAATACATATTGTATTCTATTTTTATGGCCAAGATATCATATCTATTTAAAACCAAAATATTCGAATGAAATATCAGTCGGTGCGCATCTGCCAGTGAAACATCGAAATTGGTTTTTATTGAAGGAAGTGAAAATGAATCATTTTTCAATAAAGAAATACCACAGATAACCGAAGAAAATATTGATGATTTTAGTGAAAATACTGGTATTGAAGAAAGCCTTACTGCACAACAACAAACTTTACTTTGGAATTAAGAAAAATATTTGAGATTAGCTCCAGGATAACAAAACATCCCACAAAGTTTACTCTTCGATGCGCCTTCCTCGCACAGTTTTGAGTTTTGGCGGCCGGGCGGAAAGAGCCAACGAGTCACGGGGCTGGCTGATGAGTCTACGCAAGAGTCGGTTTTATCTTCCTAGGCGCGCCAAAAAATATTTCACATCAAAAATGTTGACATACAAATTAATAATGTGCAACAGAAGTTGCTTTTGTAGAGTTTAGAAAGAGACTCCATCTTGTAGGTTCCCCACATATCGCATGGCACGGGTTGGGTGGAGATTGGCTCGATTTTGAATCAAATATGGACTCAATAATTGAGTTAAACATATGAAGAATGATTCCATATTGTTTCGTATCACGGTGATTACGGAATTATCGACTCATCGGCGGTATGAACGGTGTATTGTTAGTTAGCATAATATTACATTATTATCTCATGAATGTTCACTACGTAAAGCAACATTATAATACATTTTTCACCTGAGATCTTCATGCCACCCT
The DNA here is from genome assembly GCA_026573805.1 of Hesperophylax magnus. Classification (NCBI taxonomy): domain Eukaryota; kingdom Metazoa; phylum Arthropoda; class Insecta; order Trichoptera; family Limnephilidae; genus Hesperophylax; species Hesperophylax magnus. The sequence continues at coordinate 5,383,786 of JAIUSX010000002.1, forward strand.
CAAACAGTGTTCATAACATTAGTGGCCAAAGTGTGGAGTGTCGACGTGAGTGCATTCGGTCTAGGAAACTATTTTATCGCGAGGTATATTGAGCTATGAATAGGAGAGAAAATTGAGTACACGCATGCCTGTAATCAATTCGAATAGCCATATCAAATTATTGTTCCAGTGTAAATAGATATATCATAGACAAACAAATTAACGTAATCGCTGTAATCAGTAATCCAAATCATTCTCATACCGATGTTTTATTCGTGAAAATGACGTAACCTGAAATAAGTCTGTTCGTCAGACAATATAACTTTCACACTGACAGAAATATCTTCAACTTCTCTACATAAGACCATTAATTATGATTTTAAGTTTTCCCGGAAATATTTTTCCAACCAGGAAAATACACAGTCGACATACATAATAAAATTGTAATTACAAGGAATTGGTCTATGACTTAGCAATGAATATAAATTTTATTCTAGCGTTACTTCCAAATAATGACTCACCTCGAATTGGCTTGGATTAGTCGCACCATAAAACTTTGCACAAAAGATATTCCGCAACTCTGATGAGTGCTCACTCCGCTCAACCGGGCAAAGCTAAGGCTCATTTCATCCATTCCAGCGAGCGCACTGTACACTGTACGTAATGCCTACCCTACAACCCTGAAAACCCGCAATGAGATTGTCAGTGTTGTGCTACGAACCCACTCTTTCAGAAGATTGTTCTTTTACAATAGTTTATATATACATAATATAATACTGCAAGAATGTTTGTGTGTTCAGGTGATTATCTTCTAGGCAAATACCGACAGATAACTTTACTAACTACCATAAAATGTTTGGTATGAACAGATGTTTTATGTGTATAGAAAATTAGGTAAGTTATGCCATAGGTAATGATATTTGCGATATAATTAACACCCACATCGATATTTTGTAATTGTAATTATCTTTATCTTACCTACAAATGAAACAGGTATTTAACACTTAACTGGTGAACATTCTTTCAACTACCTACACGGTAGGTATCCAAGGGTCTAATTGGACCCGAATTCAATTATGTAAACATTGTATTGGGTAATTTTTCAGTGATTTTTTATTTGTTTTTAAAATTATATTTTACACCAAGTAATAAAATTTTCCAATATTAAGGCAAAAAATATGGACTAATTAATTTATAATTTTTTCAATAAAATCTTGATACTCAAAATAACTTCCACTCTAAAATAAAATTAAGACACGTCGAAACATAAATTCACTTATTTTATATATTATTAATAGAAGAAAAACAGCTTTAAAAAAAGTAGAATCAATTTTTGCATGTTGCATGCAAGCAGTATGCAAAATGAGCTTTACATAATATTTCACATTTTATGAAAATAATGTTAGTTTCATTGTCCCTTTTTTTGAGGAAAAAAGTTACACTTTTATTTTTATTTTTATTTATTGTTTTTATTTTAGTAATTTGTACATTTAAGTTTACAAATGACTAATTAATTATTACATACAAATATACTATGTTTTTTTTTCTTGCTTGATGTGGCTCCTACACAACATCTTGAACTTTTCAATTGGGGCAGACTTAAGGTTTTCCGGCAGCGCGTTATAGTATTTCATCCCTTTATATAATATAGTATTCTGGGTATTCGCTTTGTCCTTCTTTGGTAGCCTAATTTGATTGTACGTCCTAGTTTTATGTTTGTGTATGTCCTTGTTGTATACAATTTTATTCGAAAAATATTTGGGTAGCAGGTTGTTTACAATTTTGTGTAAAAATATCATCGTGTTCAAGGTCAACATCTGTTTCACCGTTAGCCAATTTAGTTCGTTTAACATTTTATTTACTTTTGAATACCTATTTCGTCTGAGTATTGTTCTCATTGCCCTATTTTGGAGAATTTGAAATTTATTTTGCTCTCGGTCGTTACACAGGAAAAGGATAGTTGAGCAGTAATTAAAATGTGGGGCAATAATGGAGTTATAAATGGTGATTGCAGTTTTTTCGGACAGTTTTTGGCGAATTCTTCCCAAAAAAGATACCTTTTTACCAATTTTCTTTAGGGTATATTCCGCATGTTTGTTAAAGTTCAGTTTGGAATCTATTATAACTCCCAAGTATTTTATATTGGTAACATTTTCAATAATTTCACCATCAATTTTGATTTTGCTTTCACTGGATGTCTTCTTATAACCAATTACCATACATTTTGTTTTTTTTGTATTTAATTTAAGCTTATTTATTTTTAGCCATCTTGATACATTATCTAGTTCATTATTTAAAATATGTATTAGTTCTTCATAGTTTTCTCCAATTATATATATAAGTGTATCATCGGCAAATAGTCGTACTTTGCATTTTGAAAATATTTTCACCATGTCATTAATATAGAGTATGAACAATAGAGGTCCAAGGACTGATCCCTGTGGTACTCCTAATTTATTTTCCATTGGTTTTGAAAATTGATTATTAATTTTTGTTACCTGTATTCGGTCTAATAATTAATGTATACATGGTTCAATCTGACCCGAGAGAGGACGTAACTCCGAAAATAACAATTAATGATAACGAAAATAATGACACTGGACCCGTGCACTTACATTCCATTGTTCTGTAGCACGTACTGAGAATATACTGGGCACGAGTGTGCATATCGAACAACTGTTGAATTACAGTCAATCATAGGTTTGTTCCATCTATACCAGTTAAGAGCTAATCGCTTATCGAATGCAGTTCGAGCAGCATATTGAATCAAGCTCGTATTTATGTCAAAAGGAAATTACATTATTATTTTAATCAATGAAAAATTAATAAGCAATAAATGTTGAATGAAAAATACCAGTACATGTCGAATAATTTGGCGGAGTTTGGTAGAGCACCTGACCGGCAATCAGAAGGCCTCGGGTTGAATTCCAGTGGCGGCATGTATTTTTTCTCGGAAGATTTTTTAAAAGTATTTAGGTGTTTCAGGCTAATAATTATTGCTTGAAAATAATAGGAAATTATATTCTTTACGTTAAGACGTATAAGTATGTATAAGTACAGCAATTACAAAGAAATCTAAGTAAATTGTGTGTAGTATAAATTGAACTGGTGTCAAGTGTTTTAATAATAATTATGATCATCCTATAAAATTGCACCGGCAGTACCTGACTAATCTTACCAAGTAACCTGTTCCGCCGGAAGAACCTTACAAAATGAATAAACATGCTAATTATAAATTGTGCATGTACTCGTACATCCTTCCGTCCACGCATTATCAACATAATAATTACCTAAATAAATTAATCAAAATAGATGGAAATTATTAAAACGCAAACAGTCAATTGCAATGATAACATACCGACTGATACATAATCAAAATTGCTAAATTTAATAAAAAAATCAGTGATTCAGTAATTTTACGTAAGAAACTTCATAAAAATAACATAAAAAAAATACAATCATCTTGAAACAAATAGATAAAATACTATCGCTAACTTCACGGATGGATAAACAAAACTATACACATAATAGATTTAGCGATATTAAGTGACTGTTCGTATTCATGATTTGAAATGCCGCGAAGCCGAACAGACCATAAACAATTGAAACGACCTTTGTTGAAATCTCAAGGGTAAGTTAAACCATAAGTATTACAATCTACCTTTATCTGGTGTTATATTGTATTGTGTAATTAAAATCAAATTATTTGTAGTGTGCAGTATATATCCCCACGGGAGATATCATATTAATTTATCAAATCAAATCAAATCTTTTGGCTGTTGAGTGCGGCCCAGATTTAATTTTTATACAAATCTACAGTTTTATTTCGAGAATGATGACATTTTGGACGCTTGACCTTCAAAACAAGAGGAAGGTCACTGTCTAAACGAGATTCCTAAAAAAAACCCCTATCCCCCGTTCCCACCCATAGTAGAATGTTGATACTTGACGTTCAAAGTAAGATGAAAATTACTGTACGCCAGATTTCGAAAAATATCTCTAAAGACACCTAGTTTATCGAATAGTGTGGGTTTTCACACTAATTATAGATTATACATTAGTACAGCCTTCCATAACTATAAAAATGAAATACAACACCTAATACGGCGCGAATTTGAAAAGACACCCATTATTATAAACACAATGAAAATGTTTTGTAATCTAATTTATGAAATACCCATCGTAATGGGGGACCTCAGCCAGGACCCAGTGAGGCCCACACTATCAAATAATGTTGAAAAAATTATATTGTATCAATAAATAAAGAAATGTCAATTTGTAGGATTATGAATATATTATAATATAGGTATAGCCCTTATAATATACTTTGTTGGTACGGTGTTAAGAGCTGTTGTAATATACATATACATTGTTGGTACGTTATACATACATCCACATAACACAAGAGCAAAATCACATAATCAACTTCAAGTGCCAATAATTTATTCAACCCTTGCCAAAAAGCACGAATCCTTCCTAGCACCTCTCATTTTCAACACCTTCTTAAAAGAAACCACTTATTGCAACACTAAAAAAAACATAAAAAGTTTACTTAAACATTTCAACAGATGGTTACTACACAAAAAAGGCATGCATCAGTAAGTTGCTAGTAATCCCTTCTTAGTCTAATTCTCATTCTCTATTTACATACATGTGTTATTTACATTTATAGAGATTAAGGACGGGTTGTTTCGGAAAATTTGAACAATTCATCAAATTTCAACGTTCATTTTCGGGTTCTGTGAAAGTCCTATTCAAGTTCTGTTATTATATCATTATAGGCTAGTTGCTTGACAAAACTGAAATATAAACAGAACTTGAAAAAATCTTTCACAGAACTTGAAAATGAACGTTGAAATTTGATGAATTGTTCAAATTCTCCGAAACAACCCGTCCTTACTCTTTCTTATTAATACTGATTGTGTTTTACTCATGCTTAGTCTGTCAATACCTAATAATTTTGTATAAACTATTTTTTGATAAGTTATTATTTTTAGATTTAGACGCTAGCTTTTATGTGAATTTAAAGTTTCTACGAAATTCCTGTTTTTATGTAACTATATTCCATTAAAACCTTTTAACAACTTACAATAATTCTTTTTAGATTTTTGGTTTTATGATTACTATGTACATTCAATGATAACCTTTGTTTTATTTTATTTTATTTAAACGCCCATAGGGCTTTTACCTGTAATAATGTACATCTTTATTTTTTTAGTTATACAGATTACATTAAAAAAAATCAGTGTTAACAAAATATAGGTTACATAAAAAAATATCAGAGTTTAAAAAATATAGGTATGTACAAATAAGTGAGACGAAAAATAGAAAATCTGCCAAAATCCTCCAAATCAACCATAATGGTAAAAATACTCGTAGTTCGCACATACTCCGTTTAAAATTTGCCAAGTTCAAATTATTGTCAAATACATTTATATTGTTTAAGTATTTGTTACCAAGACTGTGTAAACGTTGTATTGGAGAGTGAAAACTATAGTTGGAATGAGATGTATATAGGTAAAATGTTGATATTTGCCTAGTTGTTCGTGTAGGTATGTGTAGATTTATTAAATGCAGTAGTTCACAACAATCGAATTTAGAGTTCAATAATTTTAATAAAAAGGTTAGGTCGTTTATTTTTCTTCTGTTTTCTAATGTCGGAATATTTAAAAGATTCAATAATGACAGGTAATTTATGTGTTCTAAAGGGATGTTAAGTTTAAAATTGACGTAGCGTAGAAATTGTCTTTGAATTCTTTCAACATTATGAATATGTACATTGTAGAAGGGCGGCCAAACTATGGAGTTATGTTCTACCAGGCTTCTAACAAGGGATATGTACAATAATTTTATGATTTGTAAAGATTCAAAGTTTTTAATTGTTCTTAATATAAAACCTAATGTTTTCATACCCTTATTCACAATTTGTTGAATGTGGGCCGTAAAGTCTAGTTTCTCATCATTATTATGCCAAGATCTCGCATTTCCTTTACTCTTTCTAAATTTGTTTTATTTATTGAATAGCCAAAAAATTGTGATGTGTTTTTTCTGGAAAAGGTCAAAAATTTGCATTTTTCTACATTTAAATATAAATTGTTTTGTGAACACCAGTTATTTCGCATGTCTATATTAGATTGAAGAACTTGACAATCGTTTAAGGAGGTTATTTCTTTATATAATTTAATAACGTCGGCGAATAGCAGTACATTGACATTTTTAAAGCAGTTGACTATGTCGTTTATAAAAACAAAAAAAAAAATTGGGCCAAGATGACTACCTTGCGGTACGCCACTAGTGGCCAAAAATGGTTTACATAAAAAAGATTTTATTTTAACAAGTAAAGTTCTACCAGATATGTAACTACTTAACCAGCTTAACATATTTGCTCTGATTCCTATAGCATGAAGTTTTTGGATCAGTACTTTGTGAGAAACTTATCAAAGGCTTTCGAGAAATCAGTATATATACAGTCAACTTGTTTATTTTTAGAAAAAGACTCCAATATATAGTTTTGAAACAGTAGTAAATTTGTTGTAGTTGATCTACCTCTAATGAAGCCATGTTGTTTGTCATTTATTAACTTTGTTAGTGTGGGATATATTTTTTCCAAAACTAAAGATTCAAAGATTTTGGGTAGTACAGATTGTATGCACATTGGTCGATAGTTTGAAATGTCAGTCTCGTCACCTTTTTTAAATATTGGAATAATATAGCTGGATTTCCAGTAAACGGGAAAATATCCAGAAGATAGTAAGTGGTTAAATAAAATGGTTAGTGGTTTAGACAATACGGAGGAGCACTGTTTTAGGAAAATTGGCGGGATGGGGTCCGGACCTGCAGAATTGTATATGTCTAAGGAACTTAGTTTTTTTGCAAGATTCTTCGGTGATGTAGCAGTCTGTTAAATGTGTGGTTTTTTTGAATGTGTATGAAGGAATATTTTCTTCTGGTGTTTCATCATCATAAACACTTTTAAAGAAATCAGAAAAAAGATTTACGATGTCTTGCGTATTGTTGGCGTATTTGTCGTCCATGTGCATTTCTGGAGGATAGTCTGTGCTGTCGTTGTTTATTTTTTTAATAAATTTCCAGAGATTGTTCGAGTTTAAGGTTGTGTTCTCGATAGAATTTATATGTTTTATAACAGATTTTAGAGAGATCTTTGCATTTTTTCCTAATTTCACTGAAATTTGTATAGTCGATTTTCTTTTGAATTTTTTATGAAGTATTTTTTTTTGTTGTAGTGAGGCTATTAGTTCTGATGATAAGTAAGTTGGATATGTATGTTTTTTAGGAGTAAATAGTGGTACATATGATTTGATAGTGGTGGAGAATATTGAATATAGGTTTTCTAAGGAATCGTCAGTATTAACGTCAGACAAAAAAGACAAGTCAACATGCGAAAGATGAGAATTTATAGATTCAAAATCTGCTTTTTTGTAGTTGAGAGTTTTTTCAACGGGTTTCGGCTTGACGCCACATATATTTAAAAGAGGGGGGTGATGGTTATCAACAGGTAACAGAGGATCATTACATTTCCCAATGAACAATTTAGGATAATTTGATATTGCTAGATTTAGTAAGCGATCATTTGTGTTGTATATAAAGTTATGTTGTAAAAGATTTAAAAAATTTGTCATATCTAAAATCTCACGTGCACGATCATTTTCGCTTTCATTAACAATGAAACCACTATCACTTGTTTTCCATTTTAGGTTAGGGAGGTTGTAATCCCCGAGAATAATAATTTTTGAGTTAGGGTATTTTTAGAGTAGATTTTCAACGTCTTCGCTGTGGCTTCGATAGTTTCCGGCATCAGATAGTGAAATAACCTTGTAACAATCTCAAATTATTCTTTTAGATAATTGGTTTTATGACAATATTTAAATTCCATGATAACCTCTTCGCAACTACCAATAATTCTTACTAGATCTTTGGTTTTATGACACTATGTACACTCCATGTTAACCTTTTAGCAATTACCAATATTTTTTAGATTTTTGGATTTATGATTACCTTTTAACATTTTCCAATAATTTTATTTAAACTTTGTATACTTATGTTTTTATGATTATGTGCATGCATGAGTAAACGTATGTGTGTACGTATGTGTACATATATGTGTATTTCCGACTTAAATGTGTCCGGGTTAAATCATCCCCATAGGAAAAACTAAACCCTTCCACACACTTTTCCACAAATGATCATCTAGTCAATCAACATTATGCAAGTGCATTATATAAGCATAATAAATACAAAACAATACAAGAACAACACGTCAAATCACCAGAGATCAAATGGGAAAATAATTCACCGACTCCAGATATTTTTTTATATCAGAGGGTTCGGCTCGGTAGAACTCCTAACAGGGCCTATAAATCCTACTGATCCCTCAACATAAATATTTAAAAAATCTTTCGTTATCCTACATGTATTTAAAATGACTACTTTGTTATTATTAGCATTTTCGTATGTGTAAGTATGCAGTGCATTAATTTCAACTCTACTGGGAAAAGGGAGACATACCTGAAATAATATGCATCTTCTTAACATATTTATTCTTATTATATTCATTTTCAACAATGAAGTTTTAGACTAAATACCAACTCATTTATAAGATGCAATAATAATAATAATATTTGGATGATTTGTATAGCATCGTTTTTCTGCAAAATCACCTCAAGGGCGCTGTACAAATATATAATACATTTCTACAATGATCTATTATTATTAACTATATTTGGAGATAATATACAGTACCATACTTACCTGGTAGGTCACCTGAGAATAACACTTAATTAACATTAACTAATGGTTTATTAGCGAAATTTAGATACAGGATTTAGGACATAATTCGATATTATTGGACTTTCTCTCAGGAATGGTATATTTAATTTAAGGGTACCTATTACATCTCAAAAGGGTAAGTTTTTAGTTTAGATCTGAATTCTGTTGGACTTGTTATGGATCTTAGTTCCGGAGGGAGTTTATTCCAAGCCTTCGGCCAAGATTCTCCGAAAGCACGATCACCAAACTTAGTATTTGGCTTGCGCTTAGGTTCCATCAGTCTGCCTACAGCTGATAATGTTGCTGATCTACGAGCTGACTGCCTCAGACCAGTGTTTTCCGGGACGTATAGTTCAGAGATGTAGGGTGGGGCCATTCCATTGATGGAATTTAACACCATCCAGCACAATTTGTACTAGATTCTTTCAGGGCAAGTGCCAAAGTGAGCCAGTGAAGGTTACAAAGGTGTTCTGAAATGTGAGAATATTTAGAAACCCCGGTTATAAGCCGTGCTGCTGCATTAAACACTGATTGAAGTTTGTCAAAATACGTTGGCATAAATACCGTTGCAGTAATCGAGACGTGAGACTACGCAAAAGTTTTTTTGCTTCTGTAGGAAGGTTTCTTCGGACAGACTAGAGTTGTCTTAGGTGAAAAAAAACCGGTGCTTACAGTCTTATTTATTTGACTTTGAAACGAAAAGTCTGAATCTAAATTATATCGTACACGATCATTATTGTACAGGGTACACTGTAGGACATTTACACGTAATAGGAAAATAAAATTATGTTAGTAATATCATTGCAATAAAGCAAAAAGCAATATTAAGAATAATAGTGGGGTGCGGATCACAAAGGCTGAAGAGCTTTACCTACCCTCAGAAAAGCGAACCATACCAAGAAATTAAAAGATATTGCACAAATTAAAAAATTGCGACAAGTCATTGATTCATTCAGTTGACCATAACAATCAGCGGAAGATGTTACTGTAATAGCCATTTTCAAATATTAAATTGCAACAACACAATAATTGTTAATTGAGAAATGCACGCCACTGATGAATAATACATTAAACTAAATCTGCAATATTCTTTACAACCTCGAAAATATACATTTCAACTTAATGCCACAATGCGAACCATCATCGGTACTTTAAAATATACAAATCTTCCTTGGCTCCCCGTACCGCAAATGTAACCCTGCCAGATATCAGGCGAGAGATTGCAACACTGAGGGAATACAAAAAAAAACACCTTTACACGATGGACCCGCTGGATCCCGAAAACCCTTCTGGGTGGAAGGTCCTAAAGGGGGGGGGACCACTACTTCCGAGTGCTATTATATTTTTTTCCTACGCAATACTGTGGCCGATGAAGGTGGGGGGGGCAACTTATAATGATGACAATAAATAGGTAGGTAGTGTTTTATTATATTTTTCATTATTTCTCTCGAAAACGGTAAAAAAAACGGTTAATTATGTCTGCGTGTGCGTACGAGTCCGAGTCACCGACCCCTAGAAACATCCCAGATAAGTTGGCTAGTTGGCTGGCAGGCCGGTCGCGTGACCACTCCCCACTAGGGGGCCATCGAACAGGAGAAGAGAAGTGCGAATAGGTAATTCAAGGTCAGCATTTAATTAACTTTGTGTCCTGAAGCCGGTCGCACTCGTTATTATATCCCCCGACGAGAGTTGCAGACTGCAGAGGGCAAGGCTACAAGAGATAAACACAAGTATACGCCAATTATTTATCTATGCAAGACCCTGTCACGTTTTATTATCAACAAAGAAGTACAAATTATGATAAACAACCAATTAACATTTACAGCCTATTGCACTTTGTTATATAACGTCTTCGGAGCGATTACATATAGCTTAAACTACATTTCCACACCTATTCAATTTATTATAATAAGTTTTGAAGGTTATACCCACCAATGTTATACTTAATCATTGAAGAAGAAGTTAGTTAATAAAAAAATGAAACAGAACAAGACAAAGAAAATAATAAAGGTAACAGTCGCGACTGAGGAACGGACCCTTTTTTGAAGTGAAACATATTTTTGGTGCGCCTAGGGGGGTAAAACCGACTCTTGCGTAGCAAGACATACTAAGACAGGGAGGCGGTTTGGGTACCGCCGCCCCGGGTACCATTTATTGTAAAACCAACACCTCACCCCAAATGGTTCGCTACGTTTGGTGACTTAGCATTTCATACCCGGGTCACCAGGAGAGGTGATTTCACCAGCTGCGTTGCGTGCCAGATCGGGAGAGGCTGGTTTGGTACGTCCAAACTAGACGAACAGATCCGCCGAGCAGATCCATGTGTGAATTCAGCGCATACTTCGTTCGATGCTATTAATCATCTTATATGTTAAATTATGTGGTATGTCTAGCTAGAAATCGTTTTTCGTATTGTTGGAGAGTTTGTTGGAGAGTGTTGGCTAATCTGGTTATTTGTCAGCCATTGGACATCAAAGGATGTCGCTTCGTGCAGCAAGTCAGCATGACGTGTCCCCGGGGTTTGGAGGAGTGAACATTATTTAGCAATGTGTTGTGGTTTATACATTCGCACAACGCAGAGTATACATTTGTGTATCATAAATATACAAACAGCAGGTGTGACTGAACTGACTGCACCGGATGCTTTCTGAGCAAGAGAGAATCCAGACAGTACGAGTATAAGTCGGATTCACAGTGAGATTCATATTCCTTACGCGGAAAGTCTGTCACCGGGTTAAATCAACACACCCGAGTATTCTGATTGAAGTAGACTAGATTCCTATAACCCTTCAGTCTAAAGGGGTTTATGTTCCGTGGTAGTTTCGATAGAATTCCGCAGTGTAATCTAGCTATTTACAGCCTTGCTATTTGGCAATAACTATCGATAGGCTTTGTGGACCTGGGGTTGTTGCCAGTGGGGTAGCGCCGTCTGACCCGTACCAAGGCATGCATGCACGAAAGATAATACAGCTGTATACGTCTATATTCGATTATTCCTCCTTCGGCGAAAATTACTTCTGTTGTTTTCTGGGATGTCTAAATTTTCGACTAAGATGCCATATTATAATAATAATAATAACGATTGGATTATTTGTATAGCGCCGTTTTCGTGAGAAAATCACAGCAAGGGCGCCTAACTGCTTAATTTATGCATTTAATTTATTCCCATCACTTATAACTCATTACTTTTGGCTTATGACTAAGTTTCATAGCTAATGATTTATAACTAGTGGCTTATAACTAAGATTAATGTCGAGTGATTTACAACTAATTAAAGACTTAAAACTATACATATTTTTATGACTGAGTGAGTATTTACACAATACCGCTATAATATGACTTCAACTACGGCTTAAACTAGAGATTTACGACTAACATACATATTTACGTTTACAAATATAGATTGTTATGATTTCTGCCCGTAGTGTCAGTGGTAAGGTAAAATTTATGTTATCTATACTTTAGGGTTAGTGGGTTAGAGGGTTAGTAATTATAATTACCCAATGTCTATTCAGAAATCTTTATATTTTTTTCTTTTAAGAATAATAAATTTAAAGTTTTTTTAAGCGTGCAGCGGAACCGGCAGTTAACCAGTTCTTTGAAAGTTTGATTGTGTCTTGTTTATAATATTATAAAACTGAGCTGAAAATAAACAAATAGGAATAGGCATCTACCTTAGGTGGTTTCCGCTGCTACACAAAATTCCACAATATTGGGGAAACCGAAGTTCCAAAAACTGCAGGCTGTTCGGATGCTCGTGTCGCAATAACATTAAAAAAATACACACCACAAAATTGAACAGAATTTGTAATGAAGCCCTGGCGTTGTCCGGACCAAACCATGGTAACGACTAAAAACGGTACGACCTTCCCAACACAGTGAGACCCCTCCCAGGTGCCTACCACACCACACGGGATGTACCGGCCCTTAATAACTGTGTGTTTTGCTGCACCCTTTAGCTCTAGAGGACTGATTAATACCGACCTCCCAGTTTAGAAAAAATCCCAAGTGAAATAAATGATTGTCAGATAATAATGATACCTATACTTTACTTTCGGTGACAACAAAAGTCCGTAGATGACATGAGTCTCATTTCTTGAAGACAAATTAAATATAATAATGTATTAGCCTCCAACCAAATTAGAAATGACAGACTGTTATAAAAATGGTTTCATTTGACTTGGTGATAGGAGTGTAATGAGAAACATTTATGCAGCGCTGTTTCTAAAGCGAGAAAACTACTGATCAACCTGTACCGACTTTTCCACGAATTTACATTTAATTATGAAACATTTTAGAGTATTTCATCAACATTCGCGCGATTTCTATATCTATTTATACAAAATAAAAAAAGTCTGTGGCGGGCGTACGGGCGGTGTGGCTTTGTGTTTTAAACATATCGACAGTTTTATTCCGGTATTGATGAAATTTTGCACACTTTACCTTTAACACAGGAGTAATGTCACTGTCTACTCGAGATTTCTAAAAATCATCCCCATCCCTTTTACCACCTGTTAATGCAGAATTTTGATACTTCGTGATCAAATTTGGCACACTTGACGTTCAAAATAAGAGGAAAATTACTGTCTACATCTGATTTGGAAAAACTCGGGCAACGGCGGGGACTTAAGCTAGTGTGTTATATTATTTGTTAGATCTTTAATAAGTGATGTCAGCATTTGTAGAGGTACGTCAGTCAAACTTTATAATAAATTTCATATTGAAGAAGAAGAATAATATCAGGAAGATACTTTCAGTATAATCCTGGCGTGAGGCCAACATTCAGTATGGATGATGCAGCAATGGCTGTCTTGACTTAATCAAAATACCAATTTACTTCAAGCTTCACGTATCATTATATCCCCCTTTTCGTTTTTTCTTGTACCGCACAACATCCCCCACACAACAACACAGGGGGTACGAAAACGGGGGTAGGAACATGACTTTATGTGCGTTAAATACGAATCTTTTTTTCGTCCAGCTCTTCTTTTTATATCATGGATTCGGGATGAAAAAAAGAAGGTGTTCTATTTTATTACCGATTTTCTTACTGTTTGACAATTGTGGACATTATTTGACATCTCATTGTTTTACGAATATTATGTGGAAATGTTACATGTTTATTTCGCTTTAAATTTAAATACTGATAAAAAGACTATGGGTAATACGTATTATTACTGATTTGTACGTGTACATTTAATATTCGGTATTTTGTTTATTTATTATATTTAAATTACGCGTGTATTTTAGGTTCCACATTGTTATCTATGGTTTTGTTCCAGGTGTTGCCGACGATTTTGTACCGTTCTAAAATATTATTTTTTCTCGTTACCTCTAATTTTTTTCATTTTGTGTGCGGCCTATCAAATTATCTGTGCAAGATATTAAAGGAAGAAAGCGGCTAGTGCGCAAATACGAATATTCATGTGAACATAAAAAAAATTAATAGAGTTAATGTCTCACAAAATAATTAACATTTCAATAAACTATTTTCTTGTTCGATAAGTTTCCTTCATATTGGAGATTATTCACTGAAGATACTGAAGATGAAAACACGTGTGCGGACAATTCTTAACGGTAGTGCGGACGCACACCCGCACACCTATTGAAGGAATGCTATCAAATTATCGTGTAAAAAGCCCATTATGGTGGTGTACTTTGAAATCTGTGGAGGAGAGTTTATGGACCTTTTTAACAGCTTATGATTTTAAAAATATATATAATGTTTAAAAACAGTTTCATATCTGGGTTAGACGTTAAATATATTTCTAGGTTGAATAATCTTTACTTTATTACGTCAAAGTTGATTCAGCACCTAACACAATAAAAATCAACACATTTTTATCTTGAATTTTTCTTTATTTCCTTTTTGCGTTTACAGAGGGCCTAGCTTCTTGTGATAGCAATCAAAAACTTTGCTAAAACTAGTTAAACCAACAGAGGATATGGTATGCTACACTGTGCCTAGTTTATATATCGAAGTCAGTGTCTGGGAAATGGTCTTTGCTCCACGTTAGACGTGGTTTTCCTAACAATCCGTATTGACGGATGGATGGATTGATTGATTGATTGGAGTGTGACGCGCGACGGTGATTGTGCGCGTAGATTGATTGATTCAAGTGCATCTTAGATGTTGCGGTCCATCTCACTTCAATTTAATGGTGGCAGGGATAATTTTAATCAAGGTCAAACTGGTCATAACAGCCATTTTTTCTTAAAGCAATTAATAATGAAAAGGAACACATAAAGGCGCACCATCTCTGAATCAATGAGTATTTAACTCTTAAATACTAATAATGGTTAAACCTGGACCTTTGAATAAATAACCTGAATGTTATGTGTGTAGGTTTTTCAACATTGACTGTCGTTACTAAATAAATATTGCCAGTAGGAACCAGATTTTTAAAAAATATCAATAATAATTAAAACGAAATGGAATCGCATTTCTCATTAATAAATTAATTCTTTTAGCCTGATTCAGAGCAATTTTTTCTTTAATATCTACTGTAATAACATCCAAATGAGTTTAATTTGACTACAGACCAATATAGAAGATTAAGATTATGAAAATGTGGGTCAGGGAGGAAAGTATTAAATAACAAAGCCACAAAAATTAGGTCTGAGAAAATCTGCTCTCAGCGGCAGATATTATTACACTAGTAGGTAGGATATGTGAACAGTCTAATGCTACGTATACATACGCGAGCCAAACTGTCGAACTGAACCTCGACTTATGGTAAAGGAACAAAGCAACCGCAAAAGGCTCGTGGCTCGGTTCGCATTTCAGTTCGCAAATGTATACTTCATATTTTTTTGTTGTCCCTCTCTAAACAAATATCCTCTCTTCTATCAAGTGTTTCTAATTTTCTCGTATAATACACCAAAACCAAAATTTAACCAGGTACTTAAAATACCCACATACTTAATTATATTTTGTGAAACATTATTTTTAATTTTCAAATAAGGAATTATTATTGACTGAAATAAAATGGCCACCATCTTGAAACGGAATCGGAACGCACACACAAATTTACATACAGACGAAGGCATATATACATATATTTTGTAGATGTGGAAGAAGACTAATAACATAATAAACACACATTTCAGACGTCATGTTTAAGTTTCACCCTTCAGAGTAGGTACTTACGTTCGAGGAAAAATTCGTTGTTCGTTCCTTCAGTTCCCGACTTCCAAAAAGATTCACAGCGAGACCCGCTGAATTTAATGTGGCATTTTACCGACGGCTATTCAAAGGGCGTAACTGTTTTATTAACCGCTCCATAATATGGAAAAAAAAGTATTTTTTCTCGCCGCCTTATTTTCCATGTAATCATAACAACAAACGGTAACGTAACTATAACTTATTTTAAGCAGAAATATGAACATTCCCAATTTACGAATAAAAGGAGATTTAAAAAAAAGCTTTCACGAGACGCCAAGCAGATGTGAAACAACGAAATTAATTTTTATTAAAATAAAAAAGTCTTTATATTTTTGATAATAAAACAATTTTTATTATTTTAATTTATTCGTCTTCAATAATTTAGTTACATGGGTGATGTGTTGTGCCTGTTTCACAAATTTAAGTTAAAAAACTAAAATAAATGTACCGTACCATTAAAATATAATGTTATATTGTATATTATTGTTAAAATATACACAAAGAAATATATTACAAATTAAAAATATTTACATTTATACATGTATAATGCGGTTAAGTTGTATCACCAGTATCGTAAACGAATCATTTTTCAATAAAGAAATAAAACAGATATTTAAGAATCTTTTGCTGCGTAACAAAAACTTTACTTTGGAATGTAGAAAAATATTTGAGATTCGCTCCAGGACAACAAAATGTCCCACGAAGTTTACTCTTTGACGAGCCTTTTCCGCACATAGTTTTGGCGGCGGGTCGGAAAGAGGAGGCCGAATGAAGCGTCGCACAGTGGGCTGAAAATCGCCTTTCATAGACATAGAGACTTGAATTTTCAAGGGTATTTTTTTTGGCTAGAAATGGATTCTGCTGATCATTACTATGCTATAAAATGTCGTACAAAGCAATTGCGTGTACAAATGAAGGAGTTATAATTTTTTTAAGAAAAATTTGTATGGCGCTGACATTAAAAATGAGGCTATCTCTGGAATCATAAGGTTGGCCGTTCTATCCTTACACACAGATAATACTACTATTTATTTGTATTTTTTTGACATACTTCATATTGTGGCGCAAGATGCGATGTTTTTTTTAAAAATCCTCAAAGTTGAAAAAACCCTTTTTAATGTTGATGATTCATTTTAATGCTTAAACGCTTTTAGGTTTGCAGTGTAAATAAAATATTGTAAACTAGACAAAGCATACTCATATGTAAAGCATTTAAGCATTAAAATGAATCTTCAACATAAAAAGTTTTTTTTTCATCTTTGAGGATTTAAAAAAAAAAAATCACAAGTTTCGCCACAATACGAAGTATGTCAAAAAAATACAAATAAATAGTAGTATATTTGTGTGTAAGGAAATAATGGTCAACCTTATGATTCCAGAGATAGCCTCATTTTTAATGTCAGTTTCATACAAATTTTTCTTAAAAAAATTATGACTCCTTCATTTGTACACGCAATTGCTTCATATAAAATTTTATAGCATATTAATGATCAGCAGAATCCATTTCTAGCCAAAAAAAATACACTTGAAAATTCAAGTCTCTATGTCTATGAAAGGCGATTTTCAGCCCACTGTGCACAGTGTTTTGGCTTGCAGTGTAAATAAAATATTGTAAACTAGACAAAGCATACTCATATGTAAAGCATTTAAGCATTAAAATGAATCATCATCAAAAAAAAGATTTTTTTTTCACTTTAGGATTTTTAAAAAAAAAATCGCACCTTGCGCCACAATATGAAGTATGTCAAAAAAATACAAATAAATAATAGTATTATCTGTGTGTAAGGATAGAACGGCCAACCTTATGATTCCAGAGATAGCCTCATTTTTAATGTCAGCGCCATACAAATTTTTCTTAAAAAAATTATAACTCCTTCATTTGTACACGCAATTGCTTCGTACGACATTTTATAGCATAGTAATGATCAGCAGAATCCATTTCTAGCCAAAAAAAATACCCTTGAAAATTCAAGTCTCTATGTCTATGAAAGGCGATTTTCAGCCCACTGTGCGTCGTTCCGGGAAAGGGCGACTGGCCACGCTTGCTACGCAAAACTTGGTTTTATTTATTGTTATTAAGTTTAATTTGTAGAACTCCATTTTATTTTGTTTATTTTTTATATATTCAATAATATTGTTATTGGGTTTATAAAAACAGTTTATTTTTAAACAAGTTCTGCTGTGTAATTATTATTACGCGTGACAGCTGTTTCGACTTCTGAAGGCATTATCAAACTGTCTCAGGGCATTATCAAACTGTCTCAGGGCATTATCATTATCAAACTGTCTGAAGGCATTATCAAACTTGGTTTTACTTTTATTTTTAAAGAATCATCATCAACATCAAAAACTCCTTAACCATCATTATATCTATCATACTAAGCATAAAGAATACAAGTCAAAAACAACAACTTTTCAAGAGAGCGATTTCAAATTTATAAACTGTGATTAATTCTATTGGGTGATTGAGTAATGAATGCATATTTTTAAATTAAATATATTTTTGAGATTTTTTTTTGATACCACGTAAAGGCGATGAACTACGTCGTGTAATATTTTAAATTGAGCCGCTATCAATAACAACCCCTACGTAGATGGCGATAAGGTTTAAATTCCCGCTTAACACCATCAGCCTGTTTTAATTTATGCAAGAAAAAAACATGGCCAAAAAGTGCCTTTTATTTTATTTTGTGGATCTTCAGGCATAAATATTTAATTTTTTTCCGATCATTTTATAAATAACTTAATTTGCCACATTATACAATAAAATCATAACCGAAAATGGGTTCGTAAGTAGGAGATTTTGAACTTTAAAGCAGTTTTCATAGGCTTATACATTATTTTTTTCTGGGCTTATAAAAAGACATATATAAAAAATACTCGATTATTTCAAAGGTCAAGATGTATTCTACTCGCAGTATATAATTAAAGCATCTGAAACATTTCTAGGCGACCAAATTTTCAAACCAAAAACACATGATTTTGCATTACTACGTATGGCATCGCCTTAAGGTTAAAAAAACTCAATTTTTTTTTTAACTTTTACTCTTTATACCTAGCATCGATGTTCCCTCTAAAGTGTGCGGCCGCACATCTTTTAAAAATTGTCCGCACACATGTTTACATCCTCCTCATACATTTCGAAGAAAGGAGCTTTTCACCAGATTTTTGTTTTGCGCAAGTGTACACACGACATTTTATGATAGGTTCTCAGGGTTCGCATCATATGTTACGTATTTTGAATAAACGCGTAAGAATTATTCCTTGTTTGATGGTCATAGTGCTATTTTGTTTGTACTTTGATTGCTTTTCTTGTATTCAAATATAAACAGAGGTATTATCTCTTTTTACTGTGACTGTTTCATTGTTGTGTAGCGATAAATAATGCGTATCCTACCGAAGCGATAAATAATTTCAAGTAAAATTCGTCAGTCTTTAGTTTGTTGGCTGTTACAAAAACTTGATTAATTATTTTATCTACTCATGCGTATTTGCACACTTAACTCTATCTTCCTTTTATATCTTGCACAGATAAGTTGATGGGTCGCACATACAATGAAAAAAATAGAGGGAACGTTGCCTAGATATGCGGATGTAGCTCGTGCAATGGTCTAGGACTTTGCAGAGGAATTGAACCCATGGCGCCTGGATGGGAATCACAAACATAACAATAGTAAAAAAAAACTAAATCAGTACAACTTTCGACCTCACGAAGGAGGGGTTCTTCCGCAACCGGTCGAAAGTGGAAATGATTTTTGAGGTTAACATTAAATGAATTAGTTTAGCTTAATTATTAGCTTAACCTATTAGGCCAGTGCAATTAGCGCCAAAAAGGGGGTCGCGATCGAAGTAATTCCGGTAGTCCCAATTTTTTTATATGTTATATAAACTGAACCCCTGATGTAAAATCTGAGTTTCCGACCTTGGCGCACCTGTGCTCGCGCCGCCATTTTGAAAAAACTGGCAGAAATCGGGCCAAAATCTAGTTTTTCCCAAATATCTCATTTCCAATGCAAATTTCGGCTAAAGTATATTAACAAGTATAATAGAACATAAAATAACCTACAACTTTTGTTAAAACAAATTTCTTCTATCTCTAATAGGTACCGAGGTAGAAAGTCGTAAAGGTGCGTATATTTTTGAAAAAACAAGTTTTTTGCGCGACTAGGTTTGGTTTTTTATAAACACCTCGTTTCCAGTGGAATTTCATGAAAATTATATTGATACCAATTATGTAGAATAAATAAAATTTAAAAAAAAGTTTGGCAGTTTTTATGTTTATATAGTTTTTTTTACCGATATAAAGAATAAACAAATCTAGGTAGGTACGCACAGAAAATCTATCACGGTTTATTATCACGTTATTAGATTTTTGTTTGCATTTTTAAATACATACATCTATAAATTTATTAGAGGGCACTTCGGTATGGGGGAGGGCTACCCCCCACCCTTCTACTCCTCCCCTCCGGTTCCCTTCAGTTGCCGCGTGTCACGTCTTGAGCCTATATTATAGTATTATTATATATTATAGTATAGTATAGCCTAGTCTATATTTTATTCATCATTCAACCCTCTACCAAATAATACAGAACTGGGAAGCAGTAAAATACACGTAATTGATGGAGGATATTTACTGCACAAAGTTGTATGGGGTCGTGCTCAACCTTTTTCAGTAATTTTCCAGCAATATGTCAGGTATGTACAAAATCATTATGGATCCAATGCAGTAGTGGTATTCGATGGATACCCAGATTCTATGGAAAAGAAAAACACTAAAGGGGTGGAAAGAGCACGGCGTGCCAGAGTTACAACTTCTGCTGAAGTTTTGTTTTTTGAAAGCATGCACCCACAAGTGCCACAGGAAAAGTTTCTGGGAAATGAGAAGAACAAGTCTCGTTTTATTTCCCTACTCAGAACCTCATTTGCACGATCCCACATAACGGCAGTACAAGCTGAAGAGGATGCTGACGTTCTCATAGTGAACACAGCAAATTCGTTGTCATCTCAACATGACGTAGTCATAATCGTTGGTCAGGATATTGATCTGCTGGTACTCCTCACAGCTCTCTCACCTCCTAACGTATATTACCAAAAAGTTGGAAAAGGTAAATCACCTAACGCATTGTACTCGAACAAATGTTTTTAACACATTGAAATAGTTGAAAACATTTTATTCCTTCATGCCATAAGTGGTTGCGATTCAACTGGAGCTCCGTTCGGTCAAGGCAAACACAAATTTTGTAATATTCTTCTCAAGAACCACTCAGTGAATGAACTTATTCGTGTTTTTCAAGACCCAAAAGCAAAGACAGAAAGAATCACTTTGGCTGCCGAACAACTATTTGCACTTTTGTATGGCGGCAACGAGAAATCAAATTTGGAAAATTTAATGTACATCATTTTTGTCAAAGGAGTAAAAAAGAACAAATTCAATTTATCCAGGCTACCACCCACCAAAGATGCAGTCCAGCAACACGCTTCAAGAACATACTTGGCTTGGTAACGATAAAGATACGACTGAATGGGGGTGGAAAAAGGATGCTGTTGGGTTACTTACTCCAGTAACAATGTTGAAGGAAGCTGCACCTCAGGCCTTTCTGAACTTCATATCATGTCAATGCAAAAAAGGTTGCGATGGAAAGTGCACCTGCAGAAAGTAGGGTTTGAAATGTTCCCTACTCTGGATTCATTGCAATGGCAACTCCTGCGAGAATGCTGTAAAAGCCTTCGTTGATGACGATGACGAGGAATATGATGACCCAGTCGCCACAAATTTGGGTGATAAGACAGATGAAGAAGCTATTCAGGGCCAGAAGTAAGAAACTATAGTCAAGGGCTCGTACTTCTGTCTAAACTGATCTACCATTAATTTTATTTTTTGTTATGCTGACAACTTCACTAATAAAGAAAATAATTTTTTGTATTTCTTTGGCATTCACTATGTAACAATTTCTAGACATTTTTTGTTTTTAATGAGTTTTTATTATTCACAATGTACATTTGTTACGTATAATTTTTTTATATAAAATTAGCGACCGGTTTCGACACGTCCGTGTCATTAACTAGCTATTTTAAAACTAATTTTTTAAGTGCAGAAATATGGGGTTTTATTTAGTTTGGTGCTTTGGAGGGAGGGGATTTTAGGGAGGGGGAGGGGGTTGAGAGGGAAACGGAGGGAGGAGTCAAAATAACGGGAAACATTGTCAATAGAGGTGATTTGCAAGGTGCTATTATTTTATTTACTATATTAATGCTTGAATTAATTTTTTTGTTGATTTCTAATGTTTCTAATGCGCACAAATTAAAATATTTATTAATGTTAGAATGTTTAAACTTAGTTTTATCCCGGTTGAAGCTATGGCCTGTCTCTATCAAATGATTAGCGAACTCGGAGAAATTATTATTTTTTAAGCATAGTTCGTGTTCCCTAATTCTGGTTTTGAAATTTCTTGTAGTCATACCTACATACTGCGAGTTACAATCATTACACTCTAAAGTGTATATCCCATTTTTATCTAATTTATTTGAAACACCTCCCTCCAAAGCACCAAACTAAATAAAACCCCATATTTCTGCACTTAAAAAATTAGTTTTAAAATAGCTAGTTAATGACACGGACGTGTCGAAACCGGTCGCTAATTTTATATAAAAAAATTATACGTAACAAATGTACATTGTGAATAATAAAAACTCATTAAAAACAAAAAATGTAAAGAAAATAATGTCAATATATGCTAATTTTACGAAAATACCATTTTTTTATCTTTTTTATGTACCTTATCATCTTAATAATCTTAAATGTATGTTGTGATTACTTTGATAGGCATGTCAGACCAAGCTGCGAGCACAAATGTAGTGGCTTGGCCTATTTTAGAGGTCTTCCCATTGGGAATGTATGGCGACCGATATGCTGAAATAGTCTATCTACTATATTTATAGCTAGGTCTGACACAGGCATGACGATTGTTGTCAACGTATATGTTCTTAGAACAATAATTGTTAAAGAAAAATAAAATCAAGGAATGCCTAGTTTAAAACACCTAACCTCTGTTTCAATTTTTGGCCTGGGTTTGGTGGATTAGAGATTGGATACGTAATAGAGATAAAAAATATAATTTAAAATTAAACAATAACTTTGTAAACATCACTTATAGGTAAATACTTAATGTCGACCGGGTTTCACTACAACCGTAGCTTCATCAGGACTTACAGTCCTGTTAGGTTAAGTTATTGTTTAATTTTAAATTATAATGTCACATCACAAAGTAACCGCTTCATATGAAGAAATAAAAAATATAAATTATATACCTATTTCTTTAACGAAATTTTATTTTCTACAAAATTATTATCAATAAATTTATCACAAAATTGTACTGGAAACCAGGTATTTATAAAAAACCAAACCTAGTCGCGCAAAAAACTTGTTTTTCAAAAATATACGCACCTTTACGACTTTCTACCTCGTTACCTATTAGAGATAGAAGAAATTTGTTTTAACAAAAGTTGTAGGTTATTTTATGTTCTATTATACTTGTTAAAATACTTTAGCCAAAATTTGCATTGAAAATGAGATATTTGGGAAAAACTAGATTTTGGCCCGATTTCGGCCAGTTTTTTCAAAATGGCGGCGCTAGCACAGGTGCGCCAAGGTCGGAAACTCAGATTTTATATCAGGGGTTCAGTTTATATAACATATAAAAAAATTGGGACTACCGGAATTACTTCGATCGCGAATCGCTAATTGCACTGGCCTATATATGAACATAACATAATGAACTATATACATATAATAAATAAATTATTAATATGTACAGTGTCGTTTTCGTGAAACATCATATTTCGCGGTATTAAAGGTGTTTTACTAAAATTCCCAATCGAAAACTTGTTATTGACGAACTGTAAGGCAGGCGACGCTATACACATCATGGCTTGGCCTGTTTTAGCGTATCGCACGCCATACATTACGAATGGGAATGTATGGCGACTGTGGCGAGTGATATGATGTTAAAATAGGCAAAACCACGAAAATATAGCGTGTTATGTGACAGGCCCAAACTATAATAAATGACTTAAATGAGTTAAAATATATTTAAAAAAAATAATCGGTAATAATCCAATAGTAACTAACAAGACAACTTGGAAAATTATAATAATCTACGCACCATAACCATAAAAGTAGTGGATAATTTACAACTGATAGATTGAGTCACCGAAACCCTTTCCCACATTTATTTTATGTGATTTTTATACTGTTCATATGCAACATAATAATTATCATAATGTACCGCAGCAAACTTATTCTAATGTTAAAATAATTCATATTATCTGTCGAATACTTAGAATGTTTTTTTTAATACCAACGAAACTTCATAAATACATTTCAACGTGCTGAGTTCTGACTAACTGTACCTACTTCTACTGCATCTGCAGCTAACCTTTTTTTGCTGGTCAAGTTTCGCTGGCAAGCGTGGATAAGTAAGATGGCGTCTTCTAAAACCACTGAAGTGAAAAACTATAGAAGTGCGTTGTGGGTAATAAGTTATATTCTATCTATCTATCTTACTTCGGGTGAGATTGATCAAAAATTTTCAAATATCAAAACACCTTCTTGAACGGAGAATCAATTTCATTAGACATCTATCTTACTTCGGATGAGATTGATCAAACAAACATTGTCAAATATCAAAATGCTTTCTTGAACGGGGAATCAATTTTATTGGACTATTGGGTTTTCTTTGATTCTCGCGTCTGGGGATTATCTGTTCAGTGTAAAACTCTTTAGATACGTTATCGTACTGGGCAAAAGACTAGTTTTTGTGGTGATAATCGTAATGCTCACGGATTATTATTTGACGGTGTTGGTTGAACTATCGCGGCCCGAGTGGCGCATGGCGAAGTGACGCGGGAGTTTAGTTACATAATGGACACGGGTAAGCGGCCATTATACGATCGGCAATCAATCACAAATTATTTACGAGGGCATTATATTTAACATCTCATTTGTACGGCTGACGCCCACTGCCACTCAATACTACCTACGTCAATGGAGTCCAAAACTGGAAAATGTACTTATTTTTTTACGTGAAAAACGTCATTAAAATTGAAGTCGGGTGTGGGGAGGCAATCGCGCCCAAATAAGCGACAGTTTCCGTCGAAGTAATTTCAAACATCAATATCTCGGCTAAAAATAGACAAAGCTCCGCCATTAGTCTCGTTTTAAAGAGGAAGGATGAAGTTTGGGCCAGTACGTACTGCTCCGATATTCGGCCGTATCGATTTTCGACTTTTCGGATTCGACACATGTCCAAAAACGAGACGAATTATTGTCTGATCCGAGTAAAGCAAGTGTAGTTTTGGAGACGAGTAAATACTACATAAATATGTCACAACTCACCCTGAGGTCTAAGGACGGGTTGTTTCACAGAACTTGAAAAATTCATCAAATTTCAAAGTTCATTTTCAAGTTCTGTTTTTATTTCAGTTCTGAACTTGAACTTGAATAGGACATTCACATAACTTTAAAAATTACATTGAAATTTTATGAATTGTTCAAATTCTATGAAACAACCCGTCCTAAGTGTGTACTTAAAAACTCAAAAAGAAACGAGGCTGTGAATTTGGCAAGTTAGATTTTTTTCTTAAAATTTCGCCATACGAGGTCAAAGTACAACCAGAACAACAAGGAAGCGTAGAGCACAAAATTCCAAATAGAATGACACCAAGATGCCGGGCCCAGATCCAAAACCATCGCGCAGTAGGTACTGCCGCGAATATATATTAGGCAAGGTAAGCGTGCGCTCTGAAAACTTCGGTGGCATCTGACCAGGGGGGTATAACTCCGATCGACAATTGGAACCGAAATAAGACACGGTAATCTCTGTGGTCAGAAACGTCACCAAGTTAGCTATCCAATAAAAAACTCTGAATTTTGACAGCTGAGTACTGGAGTAGATATCTGTGGCGGTTTCGTTTGACATCTTGAATTTGAAGCACGCCGTTGTGTGTAGAGATTTGAATATATTGTTTATCCGATATTAGCGAGATGTCCATCAGTTTGTGGCTCTCAGTTCTCAATCAGGAGCAAAAGGCGAAGTAATTCATTATGAAATTACATCTAGACAAGATCTTGAATAATCGACATCTCGAACACAAAATAGGACGCGGTGGTAGTCCAAACACTCCAAACCAAAAAACAGATGGGTTACTTTATACAAGCACGCTTAGATATTGGAAAGTCGTACTGGAAAAGATAGGGAAAGTAATGGTATAACCTTTCATTGGTAAATAGGGTTTCACCATAATCAGCAGTCGTGTAAATTGGCTTTATAAGGGTATTCTCAAAATATATTTATTTATATATATATATATATTTTGAAATAACTTAATGAGTAAAACCTCAAATTGTAATATTTAATTATTGAAGACTATATTAGCGATTCCCAAACGAAAATTTGAAACAGAAAAAAGATACGATCACATCTAGGACTTGAACCCAGGAGCCTTGCCTTGCCGAGCCACCGCTCTACCCACTAAGCTAATGGGAACCTATCTCCTTCGGTCATATTTAACTGTCTCATACTTCGAATAAGAACTACCAACATTGTCTTAATTTTCTCAACGCACATTTTTATTGGTACCTCGGCAAGGCAAGGTTCCTGGGTTCTTGTCCTAGAGTCCGTATCTTTTTCTGATTTTTCTGTTTCAAATTTTCGTTTAGGAATCGCTAATATCGTCTTCAATACGTTTACAAACTTCACACCGATAGATGGCGTTGTTTTCAATATTGTCGAATAAAAAGACGCATAATACTTTTGAATATTGAGATGAATTATTGATTTGCGCCATTAGATATATGAATCTGAATAAATTGTTTTTGTACCATACTATGGCATACTATTTTTGTACCATGCTATAACTATTGATATGTGTTTTCACATTTTACATTTACAACCAAAGAGAAAAATAATATCTTGGTCGTACGACATATTGTTTCTTCTAGATTCGTGAAGCGGTTTAGAGGTCAAGATTCTGGTTAAAAGTCGAACCCCGTGAAAACCCGAATAAAAGTAATTCTTAAACTCAAAAAGGTTGTGAACCCTTGGCTTGCCAGACATAGGGTTGCCAGATTATCAAGATAAAAGAACCGATCATTTTTTATCTAAGGGTCCCCCCTTTGATTTTTTTTTTATACAATTTGTAGAAAATCAAAGGGTTCTTTGATAATCATAAACCCCCTTGATTTGGACCAAAACAAACAGGAAATAACCGAAAATTTCTGAGGGTGAACACAACGAAACCCTTAATAAACATTAAACGTTATATTTATTATTACTATTGGTAAGCAAAAATCACTTTTAAAAAATTTTGGTACTAGATGCAACTGCTTTAAATAATCGTTTATTGCCAGAAATTGTATCTTTAAATTCAGGGCAATTGACATTTAAATTGAAGAAAACAAATAATTCGCTATTTACGGTACTCACACCTAGTCTATTTCTATCGTCAGTCCATATAGTTACCCATTACACTAAAAACTCTTTCTACGAAGGCATTGGAGACGGGAGCACTGCACACATATTGTACCATTTTCAACAGATTTGAGCAAGTCTTGCTACCCACCCGCCAGAATCGCTCACGGCTTTTGCTTTGTAAATTATCTCGTTAGGTATATATGTCGCTTATTTACAAAAACCGGACATTCTATTGTCCAGTTTTCCAAAATTTTCTAGACCGGACATCTGGCAACCCTAGCTCTACATTATACAGACTTGTTCGAAGAGACATTAAAACACTAAATTCAACGAAATATAACATATTGATACTTTGAAGGGAAGTTGTTGACGAAAAACGGTCCCATAAGCTCATTTAGTGTGCATTCAAATAATAACAACAACTAGAACTGACGTGCTACTGGGTGTGTGGAGAAGGAAAGAGTTCTAAACTACAGCGTTAAAAAACCTTACTCGAGGCGGTACTATAAATGTTGAATATTCTTATATAGTAATTACTCAGCATTCGAAGAATTAAAAAGTATGTCAAAATTCGTCAGATTTTAAGGTATATTACGGTTATGATTTGAGATTTTCACAGCCAAAAATATTATGGACCTGTGATGCTGTCCGACACGTTGGCTAAGACGGAGAGCAACATGGCATAATACCCCAAAAATAAATCACTATAATTATGTAACGGTTCATCGAACTCAACAAGCGGCAATCATAACACCCAGTTTTTTGCGAGTTCCTAAGCCTCCAGATCCAAAGTCTGCAGCACCCGAGTCGGCTGTAAGATATAATACAATAACATGCTCTGGCTCATGATACAATAAAATATCAGGCTCTGCTATGCGTCCACTTCGGAGCGGCAGTAGCATGCGTCGCTACTGGCCGCCGAACAGAAAAAAAGTCTCAATGGACTGCGCTGTAAACCGTTACCTTACTTTCGGACTTTACTTTTCTGCGCGGCGGCCTGCAGTGGTGCGCGTTACCGCCGCACAGTGGCCAATTTTGATGATTTGGCGCGACATCGCTCTCGGCGTTCGACCATTTGGCATCATTGATGTTTTTTTTAAGTATTAATAAGAAATACCACTTATTTTTTGTTAATTCTTATTAGTTGAAATGTTGATAATGATTTTAATGCTTTTATAAAAAGTAGCGTGTAACTTGGGCTCTAAGTTTGTATTTTATAGATTATAATTCTTTAAGAAAACAGATAATAAAAATACAGTGAACAATTGTGTACATTATAATTCTTTAAAAAAACAGATAATAACATTTTTAAATAATTATTTTATAGATTATAATTCTTTATAAAACAGATAATAAAAATACAGTTAAAACTAAATAATTTTATGGATTATAATTCTTTAAAAAAACAGATAAATTATATATTGAAAACTAATTATTTATTACATAATTTAACATAAATACAAAATGTGATTTCCAGTAGTAACCCTATGTTTATAATTATTTGGGTAAACTGTTTTGGAAAAATGGAAAAAAAGGCAAACTTTGAACCAAGGCAACAGTTATAATTTATGAAAAAAATAATTTTTTTCAGTTATTTAAATAAACCACGTATCTTAAAGAATATCTTAAGTGATTTTAAAAAATACTTTTTTTGTACAAAAAGTTCACAAACAACCTGATTTCGAACGCCTTCAAACTCGCCTAGATACAGCAGCATAGTTGCGCGCCCGAATATCAGTGTACCCCTGTTCTGCGACTAATTACATAATAATTGAGTTTCAGATGTTAATTTAAATTGACAGTGAATAATTGTGAATAACTTAAATTTTATTCTAACGGTACGCAGAACTAAATATTACATACAGTTGATCTTTCTTTGACATATCGGAGTCAAATATTGGATTCTGAAAAAAAAAATGACGAAAATTAAGTACAATCATTTCTTAAAAATGCAATTACTGAAGTGGCTGGCTAAAGTTGGTGGTAATTTTTTTTCCGTGTACAAAAAAGACACAGCAATAATATCCTATTAAAATTAGCGTGAAGACTTGTGAAGATTTTTATTCCTAATCCATTAAAGGCAAAAAATTGGAAAAAAAAGGTAAACTTTCAACCAAGGCAACAGTTATAATTTATGAAAAAAATATTTTTTATCAGTTATTTAAATAAAGCACGTACCTTAAAGAATATTTCAAGTGATTTTTAAAATACTTTTTTTGTAAAATAAGTACACAAACAACCTGATTTCGCACGCCTTCAAACTCGCCTAGATACAGCAGCATAGTTGCGCGCCCGAACATCTCAGTTCTGTGCGTAATTACCGAGTAAGTAAGCTTTGGATATTATTTTCAATGGTTTTTTTAATGTCAGTGATTAATTGAGAACACGTTGGTAAAAAAAAAATCATTTCGGGAACATGCCGATCTGGGGTCAATGTCGCGCCAGCGCTCAAATTTAAGCCACTGTGCGCCGCTCCGAAGTGAACGTGTGGCAGAGCCTTTTGAGGAAGCTACAAGCCAAAAATGTGTATATTCTTGGTATACCTTATATTGTAGGTAATAGGCATTAGAATTGCTTGACAAACGGAGTCTAGAAACGTTGGATTTCAAGCACAAAACTGGTTTTTATTTATTTTGTAAATAATTTTATAAGAAAGCAAAAAATATAATCAAGTGAAACTGTCACAGATAATCTTAGCTATAATATTGTATTTTTTAAAAGTTGTTTCCTTTACGCGTTCATACATTTCTATTGAAAAAATAATTTTCTTAGTAGTTTACATTTATATTTTTTATCAAGTAATTTAATTTTTTATTTGTATTCTACTCGACAGAAACGATAGGAAAACCTTCAATTTATTTAAAGCATATTTTTGTTATTCATAATGTACACCAATTTTTACAAATATGAGGACAAAATAACAAACTGAATAATTATTTCTTAATAAAAATGTGTAGAAAATATTTAGTACGGGTGGTATGTGCTACTTTATTTATTTTTTGTTTAATTATAAAATACTAGTGGACCCGGGCAGACGTTATCCTGCCACAGACTGCCTTCTATGTAGGGAAGTTAAAATTCGTGGTTTTATGTATTTTTGGATGAGAAATCTGAAAAAATTTAATTTTCGTAGAAAAAAATTTTGGAATTGAAATTTAGAAAAAAGATATATCTTTTTTACTTCTACCGTCAAGTAGAATCATCTCCTGATGTTAGCGCACTTTACCTCCGGATACCCTGTGCTTCAATTAGCTTCAAATTTAAATTTAATTTTAGTATAAAAAAGACAGCGCAGCAGTTTCTCTTAAGTCGGCTTGCACTGGTGACTGTCCGACGGACAAAGGGAACACAATATAGACCAGTGTTTATGGTCACCACTGTTGTCAGCCACTATGAACCGTGTTTATTATGGTATTATTATTAAATCAATAGGTAATTATGTAGTACTCTGGATGTATAAAATATTAATCACTCGTGAATAACGAACGTTGTATGATAATAAATAACAAAGTAATTGAATGTGGATACAGAACAAATACCAAGAATTTAATAAAATAATAACAAAAATAACTATTCAAATAACGAAGTGCAGTGTACATAAAGTTTAATTTGTTTTAAATTATAATGATACAAAATACAATAAAAAAAAATTGTGTGCCTTTACCGACATATCGTTTATATGTATAGTGTAAAACTGTGCCAAAAGCCAAACAGTTAATTATCCAGGAGAGCATTCGTTCGTTCTACTACAAGCAAGAAGGGAGGGAGAGGTCAGAAGGAATTCAAGATTTTTCTTTTTCTAATGTGTCATTTTATATGTTTAAATATTATGAAAAATTTTATGTAAGTACGCATAAGATACTATGTTATCCCGATTGGTATGTTGTAAGGCTGAAGGTAGTGGAGAAGATGTGGATGCGAAAGAGAAAGGTATGGAATAACCTGGATATTCGGATCTGGTCACCAAACACTGTTAAAGTCATTTGAAACAACGTTTCGATTATGAACTACTCACTTACTATTTCACCAGGGCGATATTGAAGGTATCTACCACTCTGAAACTTGCCGCAAATATAAATTTATCATCTTAAATGAATAGATTGTAAAATAACACAAATGAATCGAATTATTTATTAGCGCACGACGGGATTTGAATCCGCTACCTCCGGATTCTTGGACAAGGATAGTAACCACTCAAGCATGGATACTGTCTATATTAAACCTTTATCAGTATTAAAAATAATGGCTTTTAGGATTACTCTAATCCAGAGGTTCACAAACCCAAAAAAGGCCCCGTAGACCTCTTGCCAAATTTTTTTTTTACGTAGATACCCTGCCTGCCGAATATTGAATTTTTCTAAAACTATTAACGTCCCATGTGATAATCATTTATTTTTTTCGTAAAAAGATTCCCTTCCCTTGTCTGTCCAACAACCGGGTAGCGGTATAGTTTCTCTGTGCGGGGGCAGGGGCAGACAGGGGCGCCCTTGTAAGGTATTACACCAAATGAAAATGAAGCAGGATAAGCAACGGGAATTTCTTTCTGGAGCTGGCCCTACAGAACTGCCCCTTAAGGTCTTTGTCAGTGCTTATCAGTTCTTCTTATCACATGATATCTGATTCTTCAAGGTTCCATTTCCATAGTCAAAATGTCCTCAAACTTAGTTTTGAAGTCTGTGTGAAGTGCATTTAAAAGTTGAACGTCATTATTACCCTGGACCTTTTTCAAAACAAGTGGGGGAACTAGAAAAATTCGAGGCTTCCAATGTGCAATGCTTTGCTTGAATATATTAATTCTGACGAGAAAAGGAACGTAGACTCTATTTATATACCTCAAAACAACTTTACGAAATATAAAAATACAAATATCAAATGAGTAATCTCTCAGTCTATTATATTTGTGTTAGGCCTATTGTGTCATTTACGGAACTCCTAAATGTTGACTTGAGGTAAATGGGGGTCCGCTCGTATGTACCCCAATTTGAATCTCGTGGACCCCCAATTTTTTTTCTCGCTGACATAGACCCCCAGCAAGCCGATATCGACTCCTGGGGGTCCATATAGACCACTTTTGGGAACCTTTGCTCTAATCATAGAAACAAGTCATTCT
This sequence comes from Hesperophylax magnus, assembly GCA_026573805.1. NCBI lineage: Eukaryota > Metazoa > Arthropoda > Insecta > Trichoptera > Limnephilidae > Hesperophylax > Hesperophylax magnus. The sequence continues at coordinate 5,416,298 of JAIUSX010000002.1, forward strand.
TTAGTGTAACACAAGTCTAACCGTCATTGTGGTGTTTGGGATTGTTTTACACGGGTAATATATATATGATTAGCTTTAGTACCTATCTCGAGGGGTTAAATATCATTGCGCGCGCTGTTTCGAGAAAAATTTTCACCACATAAATCACTTTATAATAATTTTTCAAGTTTACTCGGTTTTCAGCGCTCGCAGGGGGTACGTGAGCCCTTAAATAATAACTTTTGAAAGTAAAACTATATTAATGGAAACAAAAATTATTGTAAGGTTAAAACAAATATATTTTTTACAGATATTTCGAGATTGATAGATCGATTCTACGAAACCCGCACATAATATTGAAACAAAAAAAACTAATAAATGGCGTTTGGGAGAGTTTTACACTAGATAGGCGATATTCAGGATCGCATTGTACTTTTTGAAACCTTCTTTTTTAAATTTCCTATCTGTTGGGTAAGATTTAGGTAAAGTAGGGCGAATAGAACTACAAGGTTCTAACTAATTCCCTAGAAAGATTTTCAGGAGAGCAGCGTTTATCGAAGGTCAATAAGGGTGCCTTATTAAAAACTAGCTGACGTGTACCCGGCGTTGCTCGGGTATATTAATGGTTTGGAGTAAAGTTTAAACTTATGAATTCAAGTGTACCTACCTGAAAACTGGGTGTCTTTTTAAGGTGAAAATAATATTATTCTAATGAATTTAAAGTTTTTTTTAAGTATTTGTTTCACTTGATCGTGCCACGTCTTCCTCGGGCTTCCTTGACTTCTACCAATCAATTCCACGTCATGCATTCTACTTTTACAGCTTTCTTCACTTTTTACCACACATGTATTTGATTAATTTGATAGTGCCATGTCTTCCTCGGGCGTCCCCGCCTTTTTCAACCATTCACCACTGTATTCCATATTGTAACTATTAAAAAACTACATTGTATCGATTTTATTCAACTCAGTATCTCATTCCAGTGCAGAGATAATGAGTTAAGGCGAAGTTTAATGCCAAATCACTATTTTGATTAATCTTTATAATGAATATGAAATGGTGTACATTATGAATATCAAAAAATATGCTTTAGATAAATTGAAGGTTTTCCTATCGTTTCGCTTGAGTAGAATACAAATAAAAAATTAAATTACTCAATATAAAATATAAATGTAAACTACTAAAAAAAATATTTTTTCAATAAAAATGTATAAACGCATAAAGGAAACAACTTTTAAAAAATACAATATTATAGCTAAGATTATCTGTGACAGTTTCACTTGATTATATTTTTTGCTTTCTTATAAAATTATTTACAAAATAAATAAAAACCAGTTTTGTGCTTGAAATCCAACGTTTCTAGACTCCGTTTGTCAAGCAATTCTAATGCCTATTGCCTACAATATAAGGTATTCCAAGAATATACACATTTTTGGCTTGTAGCTTCCTCTTCCTCGGGCAACCCCGACATCTTCTACCATTCAAAACACTCTCTAAACAATCCTGGCACTAATGAGGACAAACTTTTCAAATTTTCAGTGAAATCGGTCCAGTAGTTTTTGGGTCCATAAGACACACATACGGGCATTGCCTTTTGTTTATGTAGATAGAAGATTGGCTGAGCGGAGATCTAACTAATCGTCCGTGCAGTTTTAAGCCGATTGATGGATCGAGCTATCACGGGAATCTGTTCGCATTTTGGAAAGCAGTGTCTCATAAAATGATCATGATGGAATGAATACCGTAAATCCTATGATTCTGCATACAGTGCTCACCTATCCCAGGATGAAATATACCCAGTACCTAACAATGGAAGCATCCACGCATTCCACTAACACGGGAATCTGTTCGCATTTTGGAAAGCAGCGTCTCATAAAATGATCATGATGGAATGAATACCGTAAATCCTATGCTTCTGCATACAGTTCTCACCTATCCCAGTATGAAATATACCCAGTACCTAACAATGGAAGCATCCACGTATTCCACCTACCAAAATAATCATGAATCATCCCACCTGACGGTTATTTCTACGATACACTTGCGGTGTATGTATCAACCGATATCATTTCAATGGAGATGCCATTAACACCAATAATAAATATAGATTGGTAGTAAATTAAGTAGGTTTGCTCGTCATACTCATTGAATAAGTATGAGATGAATCTCGGCGGTCGCAGATGTGGGAAGTGTTAAGAGAGACTATTCGGACTTGGGCGATATATTACGTGGTAATAAAATGAGAAAACATCACGAGGAAATGGATAGTGCAAATATTCAGAGTGCACAACAAAAGCAGTTTCAATATCGATTGCTTTTTCTTTTTCTCTCTCGTAATATTTTTACTTGAACACCACAAACACGAAGATAAATCACAACATAACAAATGTACTGCAATCATATTAATATAAGCATTTATATTATGTTTTTAGTTCCACTAAATAGATTATTGTTGTATTATTATTTGGTGATGTTCGATTGCTTTGATTATCATATACTTCCGTTTTATTTTATTCTCTTTCGTCTTAAGCAAGCCATACACCCTACGGTCTACCGGAGAGGTTGCCTTTGAAGGTCTGACTGCGCAGGTCAACCGTACGTCGGTAGCGTGTATGGGGGCGTTCCGGTGTACCGAAGCGGTCTTCAGTTCATTCTCTTTGCGATGGCATCGATTTCAGACGATGACGGGTTGGCGTTGATAGGCCTTGCGTTAATTTTGATGAAAAAAGATAAAACAGTGAAAAAGAAGCGAACAAAGTGGTGTAAGCATTGGTTATTGAAAAGGAAAACGTATTGAATGAATTAAAATTTGAACTTGAAGATTTTAAAAACTATCTCAGAATGCACGAGAACACATACCTAAAATTACTTGCAATGGTTACACCAATGATCAAAAAAGATACAGTTATGAAAAATAATATATTATCAGTTACTTTAAGATTTGACGCGACCTGCGCAGGCGACCGGAGTACATGCACACACACGCAGGTACACCTCACGTTGTCGCCCGAAAGAATCAATTTTCGATTTTGCACCGGTCGCCTGCGCAGGTTAAAAAAACTGCACAGGTCTATTCCCACACACGCTCCGGTCTGCCTGCCCAGGCATACCTGCACAGGTAGACCTCTCCGGTGGACCGTAGTGTGTATGGCCAGCTTTAGGGCCCGTTCCCACTTCCGTTTTCAAATCGGAGGCGGGTCCCGTTTTAAAAACGGATGCTCTACGGCCCTGTTCACACTTCCGTTTTAAAAACGGATCCGTTTTAAAATCGGATCATACTCTACGAAAACAAATAATTGTCAATTCAACCAAAACATTTTATTTGCTCATTTTTCAGCAGACGGTCGTGCGCAATGGACGATGATGAAGCTCTTGTTGTCACGTGGGACTTATTAAAAAGAAGGAAAAAATGAAAAGAAAATTTTGGGTGAAAGATTTTTGTAGGATCTTTCCATGTGTTAATTGGTGAGTTGAGAAGTGATTAACTAAAGTTCTTAAATTATTTTAGAATGTCTATCACTTCCTTTAACCATCTACTGAAACGAATTTCAGAGAGCTTAACGCATCAAAATACAAAATTGAGAGAGTGCATTTGTCCTAAAGAAAAGCTATCGATATTTTTAAGGTAAGAAAACAATTACAACTCGAATATTTTTTTATTATGTGTTTATTAAACTAATACGCTCTTCCGTGCATCGTGCAGCTCATTTAAGCTTTAAAATAAAGAAAAATAAGTAAAGTTTAAAAAATAAAAAATAAATTTTGAAACATGTTGATAATTTTGATATAAAAAAGTAGTGTACACCAAGCGTTTTGTTTTTATTTAATTAAAAATAAAATATTGTAGTTTGTTGGCTACTGGGTCTTTCAGAGGCGGTCCGTGAGTTTTTAGCAAGCTAGATTGCTAGGATAAAAATACGTTTTAATTTATTTACTTAACAAAATAACCAAATACAAGCACGCAGCGTGCCTGCTTCCTTGCGACTGGGAGCGGGCGGGGAGGGGTGGGGGTGTGGCGGGGAATCTGCCGGAACGACTAGGCGACAAGTGTGAACAGCTCCATATAAAACTATAAGCGAGCGAGTTCCGACACGATTTGAAAACGGACGCGCTGCGCTGGCGATCCATCCGACAAAAAACGTCGGATCCGTTTTCAAATCGTGTCGGACAAGTGTGAACAGCTCCATACATCCACTACAGCCGCTAGGGCATCCGTTTTTAAAACGGGACCCGCCTCCGATTTGAAAACGGAAGTGGGAACGGGCCCTTAGCTGTACACTTCAAGTAGTATCCATTTCTTTTCACGAAATTATGTCTATGTAATATGAATATTATGTAACAACTATTAAGCCCGCGCATACCCAATTTATACCGATTTACAACAAGTTTCTCGTTAACTCTTTAAGTATTTAAGATTTAAAAATGTTATTTTTGAAGATAATATTTATACATTTGTTAGGCCGAAAGGTTAATTATATGAAATTCCCTCGATAGAAAAAAATCGCAAAGTAAGCTCCGAAAATTATTAAAAATACGTTTTGTTCTGTTATTTAATATTTTATAAGCACGAAAAAATTCAATGTATGTTTAAATGCAACTAAAGCATTTGTCGAGAGATTTTTGCTCTATTTCAAACGAGTTGTTTTATTAAATATTTTCACGTTTTCCCAATACATACGAACACCTCAGTACAGGTTCTCCTAGTGAGGTGTTAACAAAACTTTTGTAAACTGCATATAAAAAAGAATGGCAATAAATAAATAAAATTTAAAAAAATATGTATGGGATTTTTTACAATAACTCCACACAGGAGGATCATCTTCGGGGATGCTATGTGGAGGGTCTTTTGGAGGACAGGAATAAGGGTACCTGGGTCTTGAAGAGACTTATGTTGCAGGGGGGAAACACAGGCCGGCAAATCATTCCACAGCCGTGCTTGTTGAATACAAGAACGAGTTGTAGGAGCGACAGTTTTTATGTGACAAATGTCAATTGTGTTCAAACGTTGGGCGCGCATTTGGCGTGTTTCCGGGCTGTGCACCGGGACGCGATCAATGACGCTAATTCCTCAGAGCGTCTTCCATTGAAATATGTACAGGGAGAAAAATCATCTTGTTAAAAAAATGATAGCACGCCAATTTCATGATAAAATATTGGTCATTCAGAATATATCGAGAACACGTGTTCTTTTCCTAGTAAATATCATGACGGAATGCGACAATATCAGTATGTCAATATCAATATTTGTATAGACACGTGTTCCGCCATCCTAAGAAAACACTCGCTTTTAACTGGTACTTTGTAAGGAACTCGGTTAAGTCATTCGTTAAAAGCCTGCAGTCCCGTTTTTAACAGGAAAATGGATAATTTGACCAGATTTTTAATAAATTAACAGTAAGTTTCCTCTGTGTAGACAAAGAACAGCAATTCCACTCAGGTACGAAAATATTGGGGATACAGACGAGGCTGCCAAATTCTTCAAACTTGCGGAGCACTTGCGATTTGTACAGGGTCAGCTGTTGCGTACTATTAAAGTATATTTGGTCAATGTACAGTGTACAGTACGCCCAGCTTCCGAGAGGCTAACATAACTCTGGCTTCACTGGAACCCCATCATACCTGAGCTGGCCACTTAAGGTTACGCCAAGTATATCAATGGAAGATTGCTTCCGTTGAAGGAGATGACGAGTTCATATGATTATTATCTTCTCAATATTGTTCACAACTACGCACTCAAAAGGAACTGGCACTAGGTTGATTGTAATAGTTAAATAATCACTCAACACCGTTCAAACATGTGTACATCGTTATATTATATTATATCGTATCGACAGTAATACATTGATAAATATTGCCGCCACGGATCTGTTAAAAAAATATTGCACATAATAAGAAAACAAGAGAAAATTATATGAATAAAATAAAATATCAAATTTAAAGATATCCTTCCTTCATCAATGACATTACAAAAATGTTATTTACCTTCATTATAAAATATACACGAAATGTTTCAACAACCAACACATTCGTCAAAACTTAGAAAATGTATGGACAAGTAATACGAAATGAACTACTGTGTCCTTGAAGACCACACAAAACACACGCTTGATTAGCACTGTGTTAAATAAGTTTTAAATTCTAAAAACGTAGTTTGAGCAACCTAGGAAATAGGAAAACAAACGTGTGAAACCGTACAAAACACTAGGTACTTGCGCGGAATTTTTTAAAATAAAATTTCTACCGTTTGTAGGAATAATAACGTTGATTAATGCTGTTTGTGTTATAATATTGCGCGATACATTTCATTCATTCAATGCCAGCGGTCTGCTAATTGAAAAACATAAATGTGCTGATTGTGTAGTTTATTTTCCTTCTTTTTATTTCCATTTCCCGGTGGAAGAGAATCCTAGTTTACTTATGAAAGGGAGCGTGGTGGAGGTGATCGTGCTGGGGGACACCACTGAACTTTTTGTAACCAGTACATTGAACCTATCTATCCCGATTTTAAGCAAAACTGTAGTCGGCAATTTACATAAGACTTTCCGACTCCTAGACTGGCAAATGAAATCGATTATGCGTTCAATCGATCGATCGAAATGTTTGATCAAGTAATCATAAGAAGCAAGGAGAAATTTAGCTTACTTCGAGCACCTATAACACACTTCTATCTCCTATCAGCTTTTCTTCAGTGGGAGACGCCGATGAAATTACATATTGATAACATAGTAATGACCGATTCAAGACTTGCAAGAATGAATTTAAAAGGTAGAAATATAAATACTCACTATCCATAGACATTTTCAAACGTACTCATTTCAATTATGCGCCTTGTGAAATATTACTGCGTAATGAATGATTTTCAAAATTGGAATTGATCAATTCAGACAAGCGATAAAGTATTTTACTTCAATAATAATTCTATATTTGAATATTTTTTTGTATTTCTGACAGATCTAAATCTGAATAACCTATTATTTATAAAGTTTACTAGCGGTGTTCATTCGAAAGGTAATTCTGATCGTCTCTGTAATTATTATTTGTCACTAAAAATTTATAATAATACTATAAAGAAAATTGACAATATATTTTTTATATGTTTTTGATACTCAATGATCCCGAGGCAAATATTTTGTAAATACCTACTTTCAGTTTCAAAAATTCTACAATTATTTCATTTTATCTGCAGCATCTCAAGTTTTCAGGGAACCATTAATAAATAACAAACGCGTACCAACACGTAATTACTAATTATATATCGTTTTGGTAAAACCCTTCAAGCCACATGGGGAATGTTACTTTCACTGGTTTCATAATGCAGAATAGTCTTCAAAATACAATATGGGACAGTATTTTTTCTGATTGATTTTCTCTATTTTTATTAGTAAAAACTAAATTTATTGTATAATTTTTTTCGGTTATTTCGAGAAAAACTTAGATTAAATTTCTTAACCCTTAAATATCTCGTAATAATAAAAAGAATTTCAATATTTTACACAAAACAAATAACTACTTTCACATAAATTTCAAGATTTTAATTAATCTCCTGTAAAATTTTCATTTGGTGGATTGAAGGGTTTTACCAAACAAACAGTCGATATGAATATATCTTCAGTGCTTAGAATTCTTTTAATAAGTTTTCCTTTCATCACAATATCATAAAATATAAAAGTTCAGAGTTTTCTGCAGTTCTTGAATTTAGCATGCCATTTTCAAAAAAAGTTTAAAGTTCGTATGGCAGTTATACATTTTGCTAATATATTTTTGGATCACGCAGATAGTCAAATTAGATTCATCAAAGACCCATATTTAAAAATAAAATACATTGGTGATTACGTTTTGAGATTATAGCAAAATGTCGGAAACGCATATTTTGCAAATAATGTAAGATACAACTTTTCAAAGAATTCAAAGAAATGCAAACTGCAATATGCCGAAAGATGACACGAATAGTTGTTGATTGTATCATGTCTATATCAAGACATTCATGTTAGCCGAAGTCTGTTACTACTGATAAAGCAAAAGATAATGAACATGTCAAAGAGCAGTTATTTTTCCTATTTACTTTTGATGACATTGAAATGTATGCCTATTTATAAGGAGCTAAATCAATATTCTGCCGTAATATTATTATTGACTTCAATGCGAAGTAATGAAAAATCAAGTGGTTTTGGTTTGAAATTTTGATCGCTTTAATTAACTGCGATTAGAATACATCTTGACCTCTGCTATAATCGAGCATTTCTTGTTGATAAAGCTTGTTATAATGTGGGCAATGCGGACAATATATTATTTGTGAGATATCACGACAACACTCGCTACACAATCGGGTAATATAATATATCTGTGATATTTGAAGAGGATTGTATGGCTACGCCCACTTATATTATATCCATCGTGTGTAACAAGCAAGTTCTTTTATAAGCCTAGAAAAACATCATTTTCAGGTCTATAAAACATGTTTTGAAGTGCTAAATATCCTACTTACAAACCCCTTTTCAGATATGATTTTACTGTATAATGAATATAACAAATTGACTTATTTAGATTATGATTGGAAAAAAATTTATATTTGTGCCTGAACTTCACAAAATAGAATAAAACATGTATTTTGGCTATGTTTATTTGCGTAAATTTGTAATTATTAACTCAACCTAATCAGGAAAATCAACCTAATCGCCATCTGCGAAAGGATTGCGTGATTTCGCCCGATTCCGAATGTTAACAAACCGAGGACCACAGATGTCTATGCCGAGGACGGACTTTTTCATACAAAACATAAATTTGGATTTGAGGCCAAAGTACCTACACTAAACTGAAAAAAATAATTGTGTGAGATATTTCAATTATTTGTGTTTCAAATTATAATATATATATACAATTATTTGCGAGCTAATGATAATTATTTAAATTTAATTTTGCCCTGCCCATTTAAATGTGATGAAATATAAAATATAAAAATAAATTATTAAGCCTTCTGATGGGCTTAAATTTAAATTACCAACGACCGATTTATGTTGGAACACAAATTTGTCGTAAATAATTTTAAAACTCAACCAAAAAACGCTTTTTTACTAAGTTTATTTTTTTTTAATTTCATTACATTAACATAGAAATTTGGGCATAATTAATTGTTACCTAAATGACATAAATATTCTGCTTTATAATTCAAAACACAAATCTATAAAGTAGCTCATGTACGTACTCTCCGTATTGATTTAAAAAAATATATATACCTATTACGTTCGCTATTCAGTATTTTGGTCTCAAATTCTAAAATAAGGTTTGTATGAAAAAGGCAGGCTAAGGCTGAAGATAAGCTAGCGCAATTTTGTGATTTTGCGATTTGCGTCGCCGTCTGGCTCAAACTAAACATTTATATAAAACTCACAAAATTACGCTAGTTTAGCCTCATCCCTGACTAGATACCACAGACATAGGAATTAACTAATATTCATATGTCTATGCTAGATACCTATATATCGTCGTTTCCACTGCAAAATAATAATAATTTTCACATTTTTTACCAAAATGTAAAATAAGTATTGTACTGTATATTTTCTCCATAAATAGTTAAGTAATAACATAGATCACTGTAGAAATGTATTATAAGTTTGTACAGCGCCCTTGAGGTGATTTTGCACAAAAACGGCGCTATACAAGTCATCCAATTATTATTATTATTATTATTATAACACAAATGAAAAAAGGTTTTTGCGTTAATCTAATTTGTACATCTGCGTGGTTCAAGAAGTTTGATAAAAAAACAAAACTGCCGTATAAATATGTTAAAGACATTATAAAAGTTTTTTAAAAAAATCATAATATAGGTACATAGATATTTGCAAAAAAAATGTTTGAGAAAACTGAAAAATTATTGTGAAAGGAAAAATTTGTTTCCAAATTAAAGAAAGAGAAATGTCTATTTATTTTTAAATTAACTGTTTTTGATCACTGAAAACTTAAGGTTTTTCAGTTACGCATGTAATTTTTGCAATGAAAACGACGATACTTAAGGCACTAATAGTTATGACTAAATTGTGATTAAATTAGATTACTAATTAGCTATTAGTAATTGAAACATTTATACGTACGTTTACAAAAACTAAACCTTCAAACGCCATGATTTTTTAGGTAACCGGACAAATAAACACTTGATAGTCATGAAAAGTGAAAATAGGTTAACCTGGTTAGGTTTTTAGGCTAGTTTTTTTTCATAAATTTGTTACTTTACATAATTTTTCAAAAGTGTTCTGATTTGTCATGGAACCGATTTTTTTTAATTTACGTTTATCCAGAAGGTACCTATTTGCAATATCTGCATCAGTCAAAAATAGCAGACGATCTCACACTAGCAAAGGATTGTTTTCAGATAAAACCTAAAAAAAAATAGTTATGATCTGCAGATAAAACGGTATAATGTTTATGATAATTATAAACAATCCGGTGTTTTGTTTTGGTGCAGTGTTCTAAAAGATTAGACATCGTAACCGCGGGATAACCCTGAATATTTGACTGGTCGCGTCAGCCACAAACGGCACAAACATCCAAAATACCGCGGGTTCTTTTGAGAAATGCAATCATCTCTGGTCTGTAAAAACGCGGAGATAAAATATTAAAATCCAAACATTTTTTCAACACAATCTTTCATATATTTGAGATTTACCGTAATTTTGAACGTGGATCAGAACGTGTTTCATAATACAACAGAATATTATATGACTGGAAACATTCAAATCATGGTCGAATATTATTACAATGACAAAAGTGATGTTAGTGGGTTTCAAGGTTTCACGATAAACATTAAAATTAAAATACTCACCAAATCGAAAGAAATCAACGCACGCTTGGGTTTTTAATTTTATTTTTCATCGGCAACGGTAATATTATAATAAAACACGACACACTGCACAAAAATAAATCAAACGTCAGCAAGGGTCCAATTTTTTATTAGAATTCGGAACCGTTTTTTAAATCAACCGTTGTACATTAATTTTGTATTCTGAAATCCAACATATTATTATTATTCACGTGAAATCGACTTAACCTTACAAACACGAACTTCCAGCCAGGACGTCACTATACCAAACAAACTATATTAAACAAAAGAAGGGCCGTAATCATTCAAATAAAGAATGCATCTTTCTTTTTTCCAAATAATTTTTTTAATTTAATAAACAAAACAACAGTAAACAAGTACCGATGATCAGACGACGCGTTAAAACCTCCCCACTTCGGCCTGCGACTTGCGACAGTAGCGCAAACAAGCGCAAATGCTAATATGTAGCAAGATCACTTTTATACGTCAGCGGTATATATAATATATATATACACAAACAGCTGACCGCAGTGGTGTAGCTCGGATTCGATGGAAGTTGGGTAATAGTAGTTCAGACGTTTCGATTTTAGTTGATCAACTCGACACTTGATAGCATATTGACGAGTGTGAATGTTCTTTCAACAAAGATGATCAAGTTTTTTGTTAGATATCTTGTCGTTCAATAAAAGTTAAACTTTAAATTGAATGATTTGATCCCGGTATCAGCTAGTTGATTGAAATAGCGGTTCAGACGTTTCAATTTTAGTTGATCAACTTTTATTGAAAGAAGGTTCACACTTGTCAATATACTTTTAAGTGAATAGTTGATCAACTAACACCGAATCCACTATATTAGGGAAGAGCTCCGGCCAAGATTATTTTATTTCTTTATTTTGTGAATATGCACTATGGTTGAGACTATAATTATTTGAAAAAAACGAATTTGTATCCTTTTTTAAAACCATTGTATTTTGCATCTTGATTCGTTTCAGCGGTTTCAGGTGAGTGGTTTAATCATGGGTTTCAGTAATTATGCCTTAACAGTGACCATTCATGGATAGAAAATTTTTATTTGACATAATCAAAGAGTTCGATTCAGAAAGAGGAAATTATTGGAGTTCCAATAATGATATTTAAATTGCCTACTCCAGTTTACACAAGTAAGTGCATGTAGAAATTAATGCTAGGGAAATATTTAAATTTATTATTTAATTAAAATAAAAACAAATAGAGTAAACGGAATAATATATAAAGGACGTCCCAGTAGGTATGTATAAGCAAAAAATCCTGTTCTTTCGAGACAAGAGTTTCATTGCAAAGGAGTGGTGTGTTCTCTTTGTTAGATTACAATAATATATACTAAGATAATATAGGTATCTGTACTACAATCGTTTACTTTTGTGAGAATATGGAAACGAATCTAAAGTACCTATATTATATCAGTGATTTAAATACTACATAATTGATAGTGCTCTTATCTTAATCGTTGTAGTAATATATATATCTGATATCCACTTAAAAAAATGTGTAAAAAATTATGCTCTAATTAAAAACAACAAATATTTTCTTTTATTGAAAAACCAAACATCAATCATTATTGTGTAGTTATCATTTAATATTATTACACCATTGTAAATAATTATTATCTAAACATCTTTTTACGCCAGATAAAAATAATTTACAACCAGGGAATGCACGCCTGTACACTTATTGATTTTTTGAAATTTTGCCCTCTCTCAATGAAATGTAAAACTAATATTATTTATTTTTTGTTAACACTTCAAATACTCGTAAACAGATGTCGCGAAAGAAGTACCTATCGATAGAAGATAAGTGTCGGACATTATTATAATTTTGACGTTTCGTTAATGTCAAGTCTAGTGCTATTTTTTATATTATTTATTCTCTTTCCGCAACATGTCATGAAAACTTTGTGGTAATTATATATGTATTGAATACAGTGTTTTTTATATTGAAGTGCTACTATTTGATCTGACAATGGCTTTTTTAGAGGTTAGTATAATCATTGTATTTATCTGTAAACATACTAAAATTATTCTGTAAATAATGGGAGGACACTCGTTTGGTGTGACACCCCACAAGTTAAATAATCTTTTTGAAGACACTGGTTTATCAAATAAATATCTTAGATTGTTTATATTAATTTAAAATTTCCAAATTTGCAAGTAATGCCAATATTATTTTGTGTAAATATAATATTGTATAGACGTCATAATATTTAATATAAAGAGAAGTATTTTTTGATTTAATAATAAATTAAATCACAGGAATAGTGTTTAATATTTTCATCAATTTATTTATTAGAAATCCTGTGGATCTTATGTTTTTAAATAAGTGTTATCTTTTGTTTTCAGTGGAGGCGATTTAATTTTTTCGACCTCAATAAAAATGTTGATGGAGGAAAAGTAGCCGAAGCATTGCAAGTAATAAACTTTTTCCATGCTTTAAAATTATGTCATTAGTCATATCTGCCATACATCTATGTTAATTTTTAATAAATTCTCCACAGGATACAACTATTGAGCTATGTACCAGTGGTAATTCTCAACTGGTGATAGGTGACACCAATGGATGGGTGCGTTTGATATCTCGAGCCTGGACAGTCACGTCATTCAAGGCTTACGAAGTCAGCATTGCCCTCGCTGTCCAGTTGAAACATGACCCCTGTTTGGTTACTATTGGGGTAAGCTTCTAGGTTATTTTATTTTCATATTTCTTATAAAGTTGTGGTTATCTTCCTCTTGTATGGTGGATGGGTTAAGTGACACAGGCGAGATTCTGGATTCGGTATGCTGCTTCTCAACCTAGGGCGGCTGGTTGCAGCTCTTTATAATGCCTAAAATTACTTTATAATATCTTACCGAAGACTTTAAAATCTATTACTTACCAATATAATGCTTTGTGAATATTATCAGGGAGAACGATTTCTCTACAAGGTATCTGTGTAGTGTGGCCACCGGGCAGCGACTCTTGGCCGTGTGCATTCCAAAACAAGAGGATCTAAGTACGTCTTTGTATGTAGCTTTGAAAGCGTATCGAGCCGGCCATAGGTTAGATTAGCCTATTGCCTATTCCCATGTCACACGGAACCAAGATTATCCGAGTCCTACCGAAGTTTAACGATTGGTAAGTAATATAACTCGACCATGAACCATGACCCGAGGGTACACGACTTTGACCGAAGTTCTTTGATTGTAGATCACTAGATCAGTCTAGCGTCCAGGGAGTTTCCGTGAGTCGTGACATTATATTGTCATTGTTTGTTTTTAGTATTGATTTTTGTCTTATATACTGATAAATTAATCCAGTTAATTTATAACTTTACTATAAAAATGAGTGTAATCAGTGTTGAATGTATAAGAGATAATAAAGTAGGTGGAATTATTTTTACCTGTTACTAAATAAATTTTTTGTCATATGTATGGATTGTTAGCGAACCACCATATTTTCTAGGCAGCGGCCACCGCTGAAAAATGCTGCGATCCGTAAATGCTTTGCTACATAAATGCATTTTTCAATTTCATTCATGAATTGGGATTTTTTTTTTCCACTTCCAACAATTTTTTATATTTCTTGAAAAGTACGCACCTTTTTCACCGGATGGTTCATTTTAAGAACACTACAGAATGAAGAATTTTAAGAACTCAAAAACTAGAAATAAAGAAGAAAACTGCACATGCGCACCACTGTGATTGAATAACAGAAGTGGCCGCTGGCAGTTATCAATCGCATAAAGTACAGGGTTTTCCAATAAGAGGTGTTATTTTGAATAGCCCCTTATTTCGGTATATGTTACTTTTGAAGCTGTCATTTTTTGACATTTGACAAGTAGAAACTACGCCATTAATAAAAATGGAACGATACACCCTTCAATAATGCATTTAAATTATTAAAATTCACTTGAGTGAATCAAATGCAAATCATCTTGAGTGATGAGGCCCATCTCCACCTCGGTGACTTCGTCAACAAGCAAAATTGTCGCATCTGGGGCTCGGAAAACCCAAGAGTTATTGTTGAAGAGCCTCTCTATCCTCAACTTGTGACTGTTTGGTGCGGTTTATGGTCCGGCGGAGTCATTGGACCTTACTTTTTCGAAAATGAGGCTGGAGCAACAGTTACGGTGAATGGATTGCGCTATCGAGAGATGATTAATGATTTTTTATGGATGATGGATGGTATTGATCTGGACAACGTTTAATTTCAACAAGACGGCGCTACGTGCCACACAAGCAACGAAACCATTGATCTTTTACGATTGAATATCAAAATAACTCCTCTTATTGGAAAACCCTGTAGTACACTACGTGTTTTAAACGATTAATATGGTAAAACTTTGCATAAAGGAACAATTAATACATTTTTGCATGATTGTAGGAAGAAGCCACACTGCAATCAATATGTAACAGGATGCTGGTAAAACCATTGAGGTATATAAATACAGTCTATGTTCCTTGCAAAATCTGTCCAAAATATTGTTCCCGCACGGGAAGTAGGAAGTGGGTGAGGTGAGTGTTGCTATCGTCCGACCTCTTCTGATCGCGAATGAACTTAAAAAACGGAGTGACCGGTGGCTTGCCGCCTTGGCCCGGAGCACTGAAGTTACTGCCACGCCCACCTGAAGTGCTCCAGGTGCACATTTCAGTGACAAGAGCCAATTAGCACGAATACTGATTATGGTAAAACCTTACTTACCGATGAAAAGTTACACCATTGCTTTTTTATCATTTTCAGAACAATTTGTGCAGTATCTTAGCGTACATGCAGGCATTTTGCATTAACCAACTGCAGAGTCTTATCTCTATGTTGCCGATTAGCTCTAAGTTGTTTCCCTTATTTCGAATGCTGAAGTTTACTCCAGATATATATATACCTCAATGGGTAAAACAGGTTGACTAGTTTAATAAGTTTGGTATTGAATTCTCCAGCAAATTTGTAGATATATTTAGCCATTCATTCTTAATTTTCATTTATAGTGAACAGAACCACCTTTGATGTTACAATGATTTTGTTAAAATGGCCAGTGAAAAATAGGTGAAATGTTTAAAATTTGGAGCGTGATAATGTATTTCTGTTTAACTTGAGGTCAAGCATTCTTCTCCCATGTTGTATAAATTTCTAATAAGGTTAGGTAGGAAATAAATTTTCATCTTTTTCTCTCTCTGTAGAGAATAACCAGTATGTAACCCCAAAAAATATATGTACTGACAATTGTTATTATTTTTTATTTATCATAGAGTAATAAAAATTGTTCACAGGAAGACGAAGCTGGTATCAATCCCATATTAAAAGTGTGGGATGGAGCACGTCAGGACCGGCAAGGAAACCCGTTGTGTGTGAGAATTGCTAGGGCAGTTCCATCACATCTTCGATCAACGCCTGCTACTGCTCTTGCTGTTCATGATAATAAGGTATTCAATCATGGATGTTGTTCATTTTACATTGTTATATCAATACGTGCATAGAATGACATGTGTACATATTTGCTTTGAATTCCTTTGTGAAGTTCTTTGTCTTGATAAATTATTGATATTGTCACTCTCACATATTGATACTATGTACACGTTTGTATGTCACTCTCACATATTGTTGTTTCTGATACTAAATTACTTAGTTTAACTCCTCAGGCCTCTGCCATATTTTGACAGAAGGTCGGAGTATTTCCACTTTGCAATAAAATCCAAATAAATGGAATATTTCCGAACTTATCCGAACACTGTTTTAGAAAGGTGATAAAATATGTTTTCAGATTTTATTAACTTTTATCCATATAAATAAAAATGTTAAAAAATATGCATTTTTGGAAAAGGGCACAATATGTTGAACATAAATGCTTTTTTTGAAAAACAGCGCCATCTGTTGGACATAAATGCAACAACCGCTATTGTTTCTCTATCTGCACATGCAGACTGAGCCACAGCAACGCGTGGCGGTGTACAGCTAGTTATAAATACAAATATAATTTTCGATATATTAAAATTTTCAATGCGAACATAATTTTTTTTTAAATACCTTGCGTTTTTTGTAACTAAAATTACTGATAACGAAAAAATATATAAAAAAAAATTAATTTGCATTTTATAAAAAAAATGTATTAAAATCGTTACTGTCACCTCACATTTAAAACTAATTAATAAAAAATTCACAGAGTTTCATAATTTTTTTTGAAATTGCGTTGGAATCTTTGGTTTCAATAAGTTGCACATTTTAATTCTTCTGTGGTTAACTTCTACAATTGAATATAAAGCGTGGTGTTTTCTCTTTCTAACACGGTTTGAGCCTGTGTTCTCGAGGCCAGCGGCTGAACGCCGCAGTGTTTGCCCAGTTAGCACCACACGACCAGGGAATCGACGACGATGTTGAGTCAAAATGACCAACTGATTATCTCTAAAACTTTGACAGAATTATTATTCCGCATTCTTGAAGTGTAAAGCGACGCTTGGTATTTCAATGTGTTTTCTGTTTACTTCACAAATTTCAATGTTGGAATGACATAAGAACCTATTTGCAAAAATGAGAACATCTTCCTATAGGGTGATGACTTTTGCGTTATGTATGTAGTTTTATCCACCATAGAATAATGAATATAATTTTCAGAACCTGATGGCTGTCGGTTTTGGAGATGGATCCGTTACACTGTTTAGAGGAGATATTACGAGACAAAGAAGCAGTAAGATGAAAACTTTACCAGATACTGGCAATACGTCTATAACCGGATTAGCATTTAAGTAAGTACATAATATGCTTTCCGTCAACTGTCTACAAATGAATGTCGAAAAGTTGGCAAAACTGAAAGCATAGGGAGGCCTACGTCGAAAGCTAGAAGCTTTAAGGCTTTTAATTAATTTAATCAATATGTAAGCCACATTCCTATCTGCTTCTGGATAAATACCTCCCATCTTCTTTGTGTTTTGAAGATTATATCCGTTTATATATTTATTCCTAGTGCATTTATCAAGCACACACATGAAATGAGAAAAAGAAATGAAATATGACTCCCCTTCAGAAAAAAAATCCATTTCAAAAGTCGTTGATGTATGGAGCAATGAAGATATTTGGAAAATTACCAGAAGAAATAAAATTAGAAGAAAACATAAACAAATTTAAACTTAAATTACAAAAAAATAAGATTGAATTATTCTAAAAAAACTTTTTTTTTTAAATAATACATGCATGAGGATTGTTTTTGGATATAGATGTCTATGTATCTATTTAAAATACCACAAATAAATAAATAATTATAATTTCGATTATATGTGATTTTGTTTCAGAGGTGCCAGTCATTTGTTTGTGGCCAGCCGATCATCAGTGATGGTTTACAGTGTGGGAAGTAGTGGAAAGGAACGTGGCATGGCAATGGACGAAGACTCATTGGGATGCAAACCCAACTGTGCTGTAATGGCGGATCAACAGTTTGTTGTTGCCAGAAATGATGTGAGTGTGTGTGGGTACATATTTTACTTTGATGACAGGAAGTGTGCCAGAGCAGTACACTTCTGCTCTACACTCTCAGTGAGATTACCCGAAATAACCCAAGTGCTAGAGTGTAGCCCACCTTGCCGTTTTGTTAGAGACTTAGGGTGCGAGGCGAACAGGTAATGTGACATGGACCGGGTTCTGGATGAGTCCCTTGCCACGGAAAACTCTCACTAAGATTGTAAAGTAGGCATTATGGCTGTTCCAAGCGATTCAATCATCTTAATTAGTTCTTTGCCATTATTGTATGAACCATATAAAGATAAGAATCATCGTAAATCGACGTTTGAATGTGTTGCATGTATACTTACTATCCCTAACCTAACACATCCTTCTTTCTTTTTCAGGCAATATATTGCTATACAACGGACGGTCGGGGACCATGTTACGCCTTAGAAGGCGACAAGAAACGAGTAGATTGGTTCAGAAGTTATCTAGTCACAATATCCCGGGATAATAAAGCGCCCGCAGTATCTTCCCCCTCCACGGAACCTGCGCCCCATAGCAACCACATCACCATCTTAGATATCCAGAATAAGTTCATTGTGTTCTCAATGCCTCTGGAGGAGATAAAGGCAGTTGTGACTGAGTGGGGCGCATTCTACATTATCACGGAGGACAAGCAAGTCCACCATTTGGATGAAAAGGACCTCCAGTCTAAGCTGACTTTACTGTTTAAGAAGAATCTGTATGATGTCGCTATTAGAATTGCCAGTAGCCAGCAGTATGATACCGAGGGCTTGATTGATATTTATACTCAGTATGGAGATCATCTATACATGAAGGTTAATTTTAATTTACATTAAATTCAATATCATTATATTAAATTCAATTCATTGTAATTTACATTTAATTAAATATTATCATTGCAATTTACATTAAATTCAATGTTATCATTGTTATTTACATTAAATTCAATGTTATCATTGTTATTTACATTAAATTCAATGCTATCATTGTTATTTACATTAAATTCAATGTTATCATTGTTATTTAAATTTATTTTTATTTTTATTTAAATTATTGATTGTTTTTAATGCCACTAAGAAAGTGTGTTTTTTAGCTTCTAAAAACTCTACATCAATAGGTTGTTATTTTATAATAAGTTAATTCAGAATGTTTTTTAACATAGTTTTTTTGTTATTTCATATTCAAGACAAAAAGAGCTGTGTAAAGTTCATGTTGAAGCTCACTTTGAGAGAGTTTTTAGTGTGACAAAAATAATTTTTTCGCTTTATTATGTAATAGTACAGTGGTGCACAACCAGCTGCTCGCAAGGTTTTAAAAATAGGCAAAGCAACCCGCCTGCTAAATAGGTTGAGCATCACTAATATAATGTAACTGTTGATTTTTCCAGGGTGACCCCAAAGGAGCCATCGAGCAATACGTGAAAACGATTGGGCGATTAGAAACGTCTTACGTGATCAGGAAGTACCTGGACTCTCGGCACCTGGAACCGCTGACCTTCTACCTACAGGAGCTGCACAGGAAGGGGCTGGCCACCGAGGATCACACCACGCTGTTGCTGACCTGCTTTGTCAAGCTCGACCAGCACGATCAGCACGGGAAACTGAAGGAGTTCATCAACGCCAAAGATAGAGTTATAGACTTTGATGTGGAGATTGCTATTAAGGTAACAAAAACCACTTACATTGTATGATAAAATTTACATTTTTATATTGATAATTTTTCTATGGGCAGGTTAAATACTCTGTGTGATAACTGATAATCCAGGTAAACCGTCTCAATCAAACCATATTCAGCAATGTTCAATTGCATATTGTTCTGGAAAGCAATGATCGCCACTTACGATGGTGGCATCAAACTGTTCACCTACATATCGCAAGACCTGCACTTAACGTATAAAATTCTGTATGGTTCATTAATAAAAGATTGATCAGGGTTGGCCATCGAAAAGGACTTGAACAACAGGTTTGACTTGAAGGAAAGGACGATCGGATGGCCGATCTTCTTAAGTAGTTGCTTCAATTTGTACGGATCAAATTGGATGGTCTGTAGGCAGCCTTAGACTGACACTATGCACTCGTCTTGAATATCCCACCGATTGGCGAAAGAAGGTCCCTCGCTACATTTCTATTTATTTGTGAGCTGAATTGGTATCTACCATAAACGATTGTTTCAATGAAGAGTGAATTGTATATCTGGGAGAATATTCAGTGACAAAAGGGAAACAAGTAAGGCAGTATATATGGCTAAGTGAGCCAATAATGTCGATTTTTATTTATTTATTTATATCGTTTACAGGTTTGTCGTCAAGTCAGTACAGATGATGCTCTACATTTAGCCAAGAAGCATCAGCAACACGACTGGTATTTGAGAATAGTCACGGAAGACAAGAAAGATTTCTTGGATGCCCTGGATTACATTTCCGATTTGGAGTTTGATGAGGCCGATGTCTACATGAAGAAATATGGCAATGTGCTCATTCAAAATGTCCCCGCAGAAAGCACACAGTTTCTTAAATGTAATTAAAGTTTTTATTACTTTTTTGAATGGGTTTGGCATTGTAATTTTTTAGATGTTCACAACATTGTGAATGTGAATTAACATCCCTTTTAGGTATGGTGGTGATGTGGAACAAAGGGAGTGAAGGTAAGAGATATAGAAGGGGGAGGTTCAGCAGGACCTGGCTTCGAATAATAAGTAGATAGCAACCTTTCAATAGTGGTCTCTCCGAACGCGCTACTGATAATATTCCACTCTGGAATAATGTGCTATTATAATACCGTTGCTGAAAAGGGTAAATGGCTACAGCGCCATTTAACAGTACCCTTTCCAGCGTCGAAACAGTTCTTATTTTCTTCTTATTTTTAACCTGACAAAAAACCTCATACCACCATCATCAGAGACGTAAAATATTGCTTGTGCGATCAAGGGCATAGCTAGCAGAGGATTGAACCCGCGATGCCTGGATGGGAACCCGATGCATGTGTTCACTCGGCCACTAATCCGTCTATGCTAAATGTGGACAAACCAATGTACGCCCAATACATTTTAATATACAGGTTACCAGATTTTAAATTTGTAGATCCAAAGCCAATTCCTTTAATTAATCAAAATTATTGTGTTATTTTGACAGGTCTATGCATTGATTACAAACCTAGAAACAAACCGCTAGTGGACGATGCCATGATGGCGGGAGTGATCTCACGCAATATGGCTGACAGAGCCCGTCCAGAAGAATACATCCACCTCTTCCTAAATAACTCAGAGCGCCTCGTCGAGCTGCTCGAGCACCTAGTCAAGTACGAGTCCAACTGGTCCACCTTAGTCTACAATACTCTCATAGAGCATCACCTCCACGTGTGGTCTGGTCTAAAAGATAAGCCGTCCTTAAAGGATGCCTATGAACAGAAGGTTGTACGGCTTCTGCAGAATACTGAGGCTAATTACGACAAGGATCAGACACTAATCATTTGCCAGATGTTAAACTTCAAACCTGGCATGCTGTATTTGTATGAAGAAAGTAAATTGTGAGTTGAACATTGAATATCCTTTAAATGTTTATAATCTTTTCACCCCTTTTAAAAGATCGCAGCTTAAAAAAAACAAATGCTAATAACCCAATTTCCGAGCTGTTGAGCACAAGACTGAGTCGTAGAAGACACCCCTTCGCATGCGACAAATATCAACCTCATACAATGAAATCAATTTAAAGAGGACATGTTTGAATGTATATAGTTGTTCACACCAATAGTATCAAAAAATATTTTCAAACTATTTTGGAGTATCTGCCCGCAGTCCCCTTTTACCCCGAAAATGCCCAAAACTGGGTGCAATGTGACTTATCAATTCTATTTAAATTTAAACTCCCGATTCAATTCGACAATGTTCTTTTTATGTTTTTTTTGTTTCTTTCTTCAGCTTTCTAACAAAATAAAATTATTATTAAATAGAATTATTTTTTGATCCATCCAGTACACCACTACATAAGCAAGGGTCTCTTGAAAATAATTTAGCTGTACAAACATTGGGTTCTAAAAGTTTCCCAACTGTGTACCGGTGTCGGAGGGATCAATGACGTTCGTTCCTCGGAGTATCTTAATTGAAATACCGGTAGAATAAGGCAATATTCGTTCATGACATCTGTGCTCCAAAGAACGCAATCCGTTTATTAAGATAGGGGAATCTATTAAACAGACTGCCTATTTCTACACATTCTACAATTTTACAATTTCTTCACGCACAATGTCTCCATCTGCTTTCGCCAGCTTGCTCCTATCTATTTACTCCATATCATTACAATATAGGCTAAAGTAAAACGCTCTTATCCACTCGAGCGAGATAGCTACCCAAATTTAGGTAGGTGATTTTTATGAATTATAAAGCGTAAAAATATGAAATAAGCGGTGAAATCTAGGTGGATTCATTCGCTTTAAACCGCAGTAAGCAGTTCATATGTATCCGTATTAATATTTGGAGATATGATATTAATTAAATTGAATGGCCAAATCGAAAACTGAACACCCAGAAATCTCCTACGCTCGAGTGGTTATAAGGTTTTCCAAGGGACTGGAAAAATAAAACCTCTTATTTGGGAAAACCTTATATTATGTGGGATATATGAGGCCATATTTAAATTTCAATCTTAAAGGAACTGAAAAAATAAAATTTCGTATGGATAAAAACTTATATGGGAATGTTGGTTTCACTGTATTTTGAAATTGTTTACAGGTACCAGCAGATTTTACGCTATCACATGTCCCAGGGGGATGAGGAGTCTGCCTTAGGCTGCTGTCGGAGGTTCGGTGGTCAGGAGCCCCACCTGTGGGTAGAGCTCCTCTGGGGGCCCCCGCCGCCACACCACTTACCCGAGGTTCTGAATGTCATAGGTAAAATCAATTATAAGGTCCTTTCTATTAGATACATGTAGGCGCAATTGAAGCACTCGGCTCCGGGCGCCGACATGCCAAGAAGCCAAGGCGCTGATAATACCTAACACCTAATACAGCGCCCTTGAAGTTTTTACTAGCGCCAGGCGCCATTTGGCTCAGGGCCGGACCTGCATATATAGTTTGAGAAAAAGGGAATTGTTATAACAGACCGTCTCAACATGGTAACTCTTTTCAGTGAGACAGGCATAACAAAATAGCTTTAAGCTTTTAGAAGAATAGTGTTGAAATTATAGTACTATGCATAATTTTTTACCAGTTTGTTTTATAATTTTGAAATTTCTAGCAAATCAACGTTTGCTCTCACCACTTCTGGTCATAGACTGCCTCTCGAATTCACCAACCTGTACTTTAGGAGATGTTAGAAAGTAAGTAACTAATGTATTGTGTTTATTGATTATGTATTAATTAGTAGAGACCTTTTCACTAAGCATAACTTGTTCTGAAAACAAAATATTTTTCATTTAGCCGCCTTTGTTTTTGGATTGCAATTGTCGATTAATAAAAATAATTAGTAAATATGAAATGTTATTTTTAGAATCATTTTCACATATTGGTCCATTGCCGATTTTGTGATGATACACCGATTATATTTGGCATAAAATACTGAACAAATAGAAAACAATTATTTTTGTCTTTTCCATTACTAGAGGGTACAGTATTTCTTTCTTAGCTTGCACGGACGGCAGTATGCTTTGTGCTCCCCTGTGGCTAGTTACCTCATTCCTTTTACACCCGAAATATTATTTCAATCTTTGTTAAAATCCATTTTATTTTTTGTGTCCTTAAAATTGCATACAAAAAACATGAGTTTTTCCTACATAAGAAGGTTTGGATAAAACTGCTTGCCACCTAACAGTTTTAAAAATTCGGCGGTGAATTTATCACAAACTAGTGGCGAAATATTTCTGAAAATGTCCCTTTTTTCTGAAAGTCATAAAATTTATCACATTGTTATTTTTTTATGCGTCTCATCCCTTTGTATTTTTTTTAATATGGTATACCAGATACTCCATAGAGTGTAATGTAAAAATATGAGGAAAAATTACAATATTTTTAGAAAATTAGAAAATTATGTTTTTTGGTAACACAGTAAATAAAAACGATGTAGTTATGTTAAGAAATATGTATTTATTATCATATAAGATTGTTAATAAAATAAAAATTTACATATTCTAATCTTTATAATTTTAGTGTGGTATTTTAGAAAGCAGTTGTGGTTTGTTAGAACATGTGTCAAAGTACTTACTGGTTTCTTGTTTGCCACCTTTTTCTGCCCTTTTCGAGCAGACCATACAGTCCCTCTTGGGACCTTTTCTCAAAATATGGAGTTTTCCATTGAGCCTGGTCTCTGATGAAGTGGAAGTAGATGGTCTACTTCGAGGCTTTTTGTACTATTTAATATATACTAAATTAGATATTGTATAATCCAAAAGATTGCTTTATAATTTTATAAAACAACGTTTGCAGGTTGCAAACATCAAATTAAAGTTAAATGTCAACTTCGAAAAGCCGATGGACATCACAGTGTTGCTATATTAAAAAAAAAATCAGCATGGAATTCGATAAACATTTTTATGTAGTACATCATAAACAGATTTATATATTTATTATTAAAATAACTGTAAATTTAACATTAAAATAAAATAAAATCATAGTAGAAACACCTATCCCCACAATTTCATTATAAAATGCATGCAAGTGGCCTATTGTGTAAGAAAAGAATTGTCTGTATACACAACATTTTACCAGGTACCTGATGGACGTGGTATCGGGCGAGAGCGAGGTGATGGCGCGCGAGGAGGCACTAGCGGACAAGTACCGGGGTGAGGCGGAGCGAGGGCGCGATGCCCTGAAGGCGGCGGCGGAGCGTCCCACCACATGCCAGGCCTCCCGCTGCGCCGCCTGCATTCGCCCTCTCGACCTGCCCGCCCGACACTTCTTGTGTAATCACAGTTACCATCAACAGTCAGTTGTATTTATATGTATTAAGTTATTTAATTTTCTCTAAGCTGACTGCATATGTCTTCATTGTTATGCGGCGATATATCCTCACTGCATAATACTTCGGAGACATGGTATAATTGTTTGCAAAACATTTTGTATAGCAGATAACTATATCGACTTTTGTTGTGCGACCGTATATCCTCTCTGCACACTTAGGACGTATAGCAGAAATAATACTTTGGGGGATCAAGTGTCCGAGGGATAACTGGCAGAGGGATCAACTGTCCGGGGATCAACATCCAGGGGTTAACTGTCCGGGGGAACAATTGGCGGGGGGCCAAGAAGATCAAGAGTCGGGTCACCCCACATAAGTAGGGTTCATGCTTAAGAAGTTCTGAAATCAATAAATTTTCAATTTATCCAATATATAAGGTTTTACCACCTATGTATAAGAAGTTTTTTCCAGCTCCTTGAAAAATCTTACAAGAGAGCTTCACTTTAATAGCGTTAACCCTTTTCGTTCCTATGTATAGTATGTCTAGACACCGTATTTCTTCCGCCAACTTTCCTCGAGCCCAGCTTGGCATTATACAATGCAATTTCTAAAATAAATTTAAATTATTAAATCAATTTCTAACTATATGCTTTGTAACACCCAAAACCAGAGCTGAATTTCTCATATTCCGACTTTCGGATTAATTAAAGAGTTGGTGGTAGATAAAACAATAATAATTAATTATAATAACAATAATATGTCATTATTTATTTCGGAATTTAGGACTGCAAAGGGTTAAGGTGTTACTAACAGTATTAACCTCTAGACCAATTTTGGGTATTTTTCCCAGATGTCAAACACTGGTTGAGTCCTTTGGGAGATATTTCTTCCAGCCTGATACGGACTCACAAAATTCATTTTGTATTACGGTGAGATATATGATTTAAAGTGTTATAAAGATACACCACGCTTTTAATTTGCATACAAAAGTTTACCATAGACACTCCGGAAAAAATTTAAATAATTCTATGAAAAACATAGAATATAGTGAACGTATACGCGGTTGTAACTCATGTTTAATGTTACTATTAATAAGGTCGGGAATGAACTATTACTGCCAGCTAACGAAAAAAAAAAAAGTTTTGAGAGTTGAGAATTTTGGCTGGGCCTATAACATGCTTTTAAATACAATATTACTTGACCCTATGAAATTTTGTTTCATCATCAAAAAAAAGTTTTTCCATTTGATCCTCGATATATAGTTTTCAATTCAGCATTTTTAGTTTCGTGGTTCTCATGTTTACAAATTAATGACCGGTCAATGACTGAGTTGACAAATGCGTCGGGTTCCCATTCAGGAGTCGTGGGTTTAATTCCTGCTTCAGCTGGCTAAGTCCTCCATCATTGCACAAAAAACCTTTTCCGCTTATATTGATGGTAGTAAGAGTTTTTAAAATAATGTTGGGTTAATTGTAACCTGGGAATGTTTGTCTTTCTTTTACCAATTGTTATTTCTACAACTGACAATCACATCAAGTCCTTTTTACTATGTATGTATTCTTTTGTTCCCAGCTGTTTCCAAAGTTTCTCGGAGAATGAGACGGAGTGCCCGGCCTGTGTGCCCAACACCAAGAAGCTCCTGGAAGTCCTGCAGAGCCAGGGGGCCAGCTCACACACCACCGAGGCGTTTCATGCCCAACTAGAAAGGGCGCCTGATGGGTGAGGTTTCTTTTCACCTACAAAACATTTACAAATTTTTTTTTTTTACTTTTTTAAAGATAATAATTATAATAACTGTAAAAAAATCTGAAAAGTATATCATCTCTAAATTTGAAATAATTAATCTAAGATTTAAATAATTATTTCTTATGATTCAAATAAACAATAATATAGATAGACTGTAAGCGGAAGGTGTGTAGATGTACGTCCTTTGCTCTCCGCAGAAAGGGTGTGATTTATTAGTTTACCAGCGTTCGTTGGTGGCTTGCCACACTGCACTTATCTCCCGCACTGCGCTATGTTCCAAATGACGCTAGGGAATAGAGGTCTTTTGTTTTTGGTTGAACTATAATAATATATTGCACGATTTTGATTATGTATATATTTATCATATCTGTATTTCAGTTTCACGGTAGTTGCTGATTACTTTGGACGAGGCGTCTTCAACAAGCTGACTGTTATCTCAGGGGATGGTGGTGCCGCCGAACAAAAAGATATGACGGTCGGACAGGGGGATCTTTCGGTTGCCTCGAAGTCTCATCCCGCAGCTCCCAGCCTTAAAGCTCTTCCCAAAGTTGAAACTCCTAATTATGGGCCGGGCGCAGAGGCCAAATTGCGATTGGAAGAAGGATACAACTCTAGGCAATGTGAGTAGATTTACCCCTTTTGTAATGAGGTTATTTTAGAGTTTTACATCTGGGAATATTGAAGTTTCACCTAACCTGTACACATTACAGTAGACCATCTGTAGTGTTACCCAAATTGCTTGAGTTTATGGATGATTTGGATCCATTAATCTACGTTTGGATTAGAATAAAACAATCTTTTTTACCAACGGTGTGAAGAGTTCTCCTTTTGGTGAAATATACGTACATTATACATGTAGGATTAATAAGCAGTCCAGCTAGATTTCCAGTTTTAGATTCGGCCGTGTTCATTCCAAAAATCATACCTCCGAATATTAATACCGAATTACATAAACTGCTTACTGCAGTTTAAAGCCAATTGAACTACTTTTATTTCATTGTTTATCTCAAATGTTCATGTTTTATAAAAAACATTTAATTTATTTTAATTCGTAAAAATTATTTACGTTCAGCTACTCAGATTTGGGTAACAATCATTCAAGGACTTTAGCGGTGCTATCACTCAATTGGATAACTAATCACTATTCTAATTTGATTATAGTTTCTGTAGGGGAGAGCCAGAGACCTGTTCCTTCCAAGAGTGCTATCATCATCCCAGAGTCAGAGGGTCGAATGCGCTTGATGGAGCAAAGACAGAGAGAAGCGCAATACAGCTCCAGCCTGGAGGCCAACTTGACACGCTTCAACCACACCGAGCATGTCGCCATCAAACAGACCCTCGGCACTTCACACATGAACACCTCCAACGATTACCTGGACATTGATTCCAAGAGTAGCACTCCTCGTAAGGGATCCCCCTTGACTATCAAAAAGAAGATTATCGATATTGTTTCGACGGCGGTGAACTCTGAGAAATTGACCTATGATGATGCCAAGAATCCTTTCGCTGATGAGGAAGAAGAGAAAAACCCGTTTGAAAGCAAGAATCCATTTGAAGAAGAGGAAGAGGAAGATTATGATAAAAACTTAAATCCATTTGCTTAAGTGCATTCGTTTTAATCACTGATAGTTTTCCCTCAGAGATCTTTACACTGACATTTTACGGGAAATGCAGAAATTTTAAAAGCTAAACTGATCCTAGTTATCTGGGTGACTTCAGTTTGTATGAATAAAGAGAATTCCCTTATAAACATAGTATTCTTGATCAAACTTCGCTTTTTTATTCATTCATTTTTCACATGCATATTATGCAATAGTTTAATTCCAAACTTAGTATGTACTTTAGATTTTTATGTATTTCACAAATACCCATTGATAAAATTATACAGTAAACACAATTTTATCACATGTGCAATACATTACTTGGAGGAATACATATTATTTCTCCAAGATTCTAACTGTATTAACCCAATCCATTGTGCTTGGACGTCACAGCAGTAAACACATATAAATGAAAAATTGCCGTATGCAGAGGTACCTACCATTGAAACCTCACGCGTTTAAAGAATTCTAAATTAGAAGAATGGTAATGATAATATTTTATGGCATAATACATAACAATTTACTAGAACAAACTTAGTTAGGTACTAAAAACTATGTACATAAATAAAATGCGGAATATTTTTAGATAATGCAAATCTCCACTTTGTTATTTTAGATAAAATATTTTAATGCAAAATTTCTGCCGTACCTATTTAAAGTTTTAATCTTAATGGAAAATTTTGTTTACCTTTTTACTGTATAGCCGATGTGTATAGAATAGCTTGATTTATTGGCAAATGCAGAAATACTTTTGACAGTCATGTGGTAATAAGAATGTTCAAAGCATGCAGCGCTGGAGGTGCAGATTTTCGGGCATTATGGTTACCATCAAATGGGTTAACTATTTGTACAACATATTTTCATTAGATAGGTGCCTTTTATATTCCATTCCTTATAATAACAATGTGTCTTTATAATATTGAAGATTCGTTAAAAATGAATGCTTACATGTTTACTTTTATTTAATTTTGTTGTAATTATTTCAAAATACAATTATTGTATCTCTAGTATATAGATTATGCAGCAGACATACACTACTGGCATAGGTTGTCAACTTTAGTCAAGAGGAAAGGGATCAATATTATATGTATAGAGCCTTCAAAAGTAATTTTATGTTGATTCTGTATTCTTGGTGAACAAGTTTACAGATATCTTCTAACCCCTCGAGCCATGGGGTATTTAAAAAATAAATGCATTGAGTGATGAAGATTTCCAGGCATTCAGTTTAAGGCGATGCACTACATACTAATGCAAAATCATGTGTTTTTGGTCGCCTAGAAATTTTTCAGATGCTTTAATTAAATACCGCGAGTATAATAAATTTTGGCCTTTGAAATAATCGAGTATTTTTTACATAAGTCTTTTTATAAGCCCAGAAAAAAATAATTTATAAGGCCTATGAAAACTGCTTTAAAGTTCAAAATTTCCTACTTGCGAACCCATTTTCGGTTATGGTTTTATTGTATAATGTGGCAAATTAAGTTATTTATAAAATGATTGGAAAACATTTAAATATTTGTGCCTGAACATCCACAAAATAAAATAAAATGCACTTTTTGGCCATGTTTTTTTCTTGCATAAATCAAAACAGCTGGATGGTGTTAAGCGGGAATTTAAGCCTTATCGCCATCTACGTAAGGAATGTTATTGATGGCGGCTCAATTCAAAATATTACACGACGTAGTGCATCGCCTTAAAATTACACCTCCAAATTAATATGGAATTGTATAAACTGCTTTCTCTGGTATAAAGCCAATGAATCCACGTTTATCCAGTATTTGTAGGTTTTAAAAAATTTCGAATTTCAAAATAAATTTAAATAAGTTCGAAAAAAAGGTCTTTCTAAATTTAGACAGCCATCGCTGAAGACCTAGAGCGATGTGACCTAAATTTGGGTAGCCATCATTCGACTAGCTAAAGTCCAAGTTGCTGAGGAGCATATGTATAATATTTAGTCTGCCTGTTTTTCCCAAACGAATGGATATTAATAAAATTATGTATGCATATTTCGATAAATTGTATCAATGAATGAAAGCCATATTTGCAATTATTATTACATAGTATTTTATAAATTTTGTATTTATGTGAATATAATCGATTTGACTTGTTAATGCGTACAATAAATATTATTTAATCAAATTAATGATTTTCCTTGAATCATCGACCAAGAATAGTGCAAGTATCTATATATATGAGTATTCACTCAACCGTCCAAAGTATGACCTTCCACCGAAAGCCAGACCGGCTAGTTTTTCATTGCAAGTGGCATAATTTACTAGATTCGGTTTGTGTCATTATTCCCTTTCGCCGATAAAAAAATCACCTTGGGGATAATTAAAAAGTGTTTACTACATGGACCTAAAATAACCTAAAAAGCCCTGGACAGAGCGATTAGTCCGATTTTTAACGAATGACATTGAAGCTATGTCTAGGGTGAGGGGAATTCGCCTGGCAGTCATCTTGTAAGACAAACTTTTGAAATGATTTGTAAGCAAAGCGGTTTAAGATTTTTTTGGGTATTTGATGAAACGAGAAATGTCAATAAAAATTTTAAGTAGGTTTTGGCATTTTTCATACATCTTCCCCCCACTCAGCGCCTTCAAATTGTATTCGAATAATTCCGTCCAGGGATTTTTAGGTTCATTGTTTACTAAAGGGTTGGACATTGGATTGGTACTGTTCCTGTTTATTTAGTCTGGGTATTGTGATGTCATAGCCTAAGTACGATAGATTATCAAAATGCAAAAAATTTTTTTCGACTTTATGTCCGGGTTAAATCTTCCCCACAGGAAAAACTAAACCCTTCCACACACTTTTCCACAAATGATCATCTAGTCAATCCACATTATGCAAGTGCATAATAAATACAAAACAATACAAGAACAACACGTCAACTCACCAGAGATCAAATGGGAAAATAATTCACCGACTCCAGATATTTTCATATCGGTAGAACTCCTAACTTGACCTATAAATCCTACTCATCCCTCAATAAAAACATTTGAAAAATCTTTCGTAATCCTACATGTATTTAAAATGACTGATTTTTGCATTTTTATTTATAAATTCTTTGACAGATTTAATAGGCCTAAATTTTGAATGAGAGAGCTAGGTATGGCTAGGTATAATGCCATTAGCCCAAATAACAAATGGTAATATTTCTATAGTCTGAGAATGCCAAATTATTTTATCTCATTTCTTAAATCTGTGTATTTTCATATTTGATATACCATTTACGGCTTTACTTACAGTAAAGTAGGAACACTCATAAATAAAAAAAATTAAAAAAACATTGAAGGACAAAACCGCGACAAAATTACTCTTTTGAACGGTAAGTACCATACAATTTCCAGCCGTCTCTTGGTACAGAGCCTTAGTAATAGTCATAGAAAAGAACATTTATTGATATTATTTATTTCTAGTAACATTTCCAAAGCTGTCAAATTTGTATCTGTCAAGAGTAAAGGTCATTTGAACAAAAATAGTATACCACAAAATACTACGAAAGTTAGAAATAATTAACCCTAGTAAACATGAAGCAAATACAAATATTTTGACGTTTTCATTGTTTTACACATGTCAAAGAAAATGCTTTCGGAAATGGTTAAGTTTACATCACAGCACAGAGCATTATATTGCTACCTAATTATGAGTGTATGGATCTTTTTGATTGTAGCAGGTATTATAACTTACCGAATAATCTATATATTAAACAATATTAGTAAAATATTAATTATTTTTCTCTTATTCCGCTTCACTCTTAATACGCAATATTTCACTTTCAAATAAATGGATTTAGCTTTATTAATTCAAAACATGATTTATTATGTCGGGGGAGACGGAAAAATACGCACTTTTAATTTTAATTTCGTTTATTAAGTCACTTACGCGATATGTCATATATATATATATGCGGCGCCGTTATAGTCGCAGCCGACGGCGACTATTTTTTTTTTTTTTTTTTTTTTTTATATTTACTCCACACAGGAGGCCCTGAAGAAAATAATTTCCCTCAGGGCCTATGTCATCTTTGGGGATGCTGTGTGGAGGGTCTTTTTGTGGAGAGGAAGGAGTGAACATGGGTCTTGAAGAGTCCCATGTTGTAGGAGGGAGGAAACACAGAGGCCGGCAGTTCGTTCCACAGCCGAGCTGTTGAACTTAAGAACGAATCGTAGAAGCGACCCGTTCTCATGTGACAAGTGTCAACTGTGTACAAATGTTGGGCGCGCGTTTGGCGTGTATCCCGACTACGCACCGGTGCCGAAGGGATCAATGATGCTAGTTCCTCAGAGCATCTTCCATTGTAATACCGATAGAACAAGGACAGCATACCTACCTGACGCCTGTGCTCTAAAGATTGCAGTCCGTTTGTTAAGATTGGGGAATCTATCAAACGGACCGCCCGTTTCTGCACAGAGTCAAGGGTGTTTTTCAGGTATTTTGGGGCTCCAGACCAGAGATGGCTGCCAAATTCGACAGTAGGGCGCACTTGCGATTTGTACAGGGTGAGCAGTTGTGTACTATTAAAGTATCTGCGGGCCCTGTACAGTACGCCCAGCTTCTGAGAGGCCAACTTTACTCTGGCTTCGATGGAGCCCCCGTACCTGAGCTGGTCACTTATAGTTACACCAAGCATATCAATGGAAGGCCTGTTCGGAAGATTGCTTCCGTTGAAGGAGACTAGATTATCATTTGGATCCCTTTTAGACGTAATCAGACAGGATTGGGTCTTTGAAACATTAAATTCGACGAGATTATTTTTACCCCAGGAGGAAATACTCTCGAGATAACCGTCCATTCTCTGCTTCAAAGCCCTCCGAGCCGTTGGAGTTTGTGTGCCCTTTGGGGGCTTGTCAAACAAAAAGCTATCATGAACTGTACTGTCATCCGCGTAACAATGAATCGGTGCACATGTCAAAAGGTCATTGATGTGCAACAAAAACAAAGTCGGAGACAGAACCGATCCCTGTGGGACGCCAGCATTTATGGAGTGCGAGGAAGAGGTGAAACCGTCAGCAACCGCCTGAATCGACCTATCCCTTAAAAAGTCAGCAATCCACGTACACAGGGATGCGGGAAGTCCGTAAGAATGCAATTTGTTGACAAGTCCTCGGTGCCAGACCCGGTCAAAGGCCTTGGATATGTCTAGTGCGACCGTTTGGGTCTCACCGTGACGTTCCAGGCACCGCCCCCAAACATGCGTCACATACGCGAGAAGATCACCGCACGAGCGGTTCCGCCGGAATCCGTATTGACGGTCGTTGATAATTTTGTTCTTCTCGAGGTATGTGAGCAGTTTGTCGTTGATCACACGTTCCATCACTTTGGACAGAACTGATGTGATCGCTATGGGGCGGTAGTTGGCCGGGTTGGAGCGGTCACCTTTCTTGGGAATAGGGTGAATTACCGCTTTTTTCCAACCAGAGGGCACAGTGCCACACTTCAGGGACATTTTGAAGAGCTTTGTCAAAACTGGAACTATTTCCGCAGCACACTTCTGCAATACCAGGGCAGGTATTCCATCAGGTCCACTAGCTTTGTTAACATCGAGCCCCCGTATGACGTGGAGTACATCCCGATGCCGGATCCTCAGCTTTTTCATAAAGAAGCCGCAGTGAGGAACCGACGGCGGAACAGCACCCCCGTCGTCGAGGGTCGAGTTTTCCGCAAACATTTTCCCTAAAAGGTTTGCCTTTTCGGTGGCGGTGTTTGCTAGTGAGCCGTCAGGTCTGGTAAGAGGTGGCAAACTGGGTTTGCAAAAATTTCGACCTATTGAGCCCGCAAGCGACCAGAATGCTCTGCTGCCATGCGGGCAGGCAGCCAGCTTTTTGCTGATCTGCAGGTCGTGTTCGAATTTTGATCTATTGATGATTCTCTTGCATTCCTTTGCCGATTTGTTGTATGCTGATCTGCTTTCGGGCGTTCGAGATGTGTTGTAGGCTCGGTAAGCCGCGTTTTTTCGTCGAACTGCTTCGGAGCATTGTCGATTGAACCACGGCTTTGAGCCCACGCCAGTTTCTTTAGTAGTCGATTGTATGAAGCCATCCATCGCCGATTTGATGACTTCACCAATCTCCTGGGCACATCTTGAAGGGTCCGAAGTCCGAAAACAAACAGCTGACCACGGAAAAGCATTGAAATGGGCCCGCATACCGAACCAATCTGCTGACCTATAGTGCCACACTTTTCTCCTCAGCCTCTCATTGGTTGGTCTGAGGCTAACGGGGATTGATGTCGTCACTAGGCAGTGGTCAGATGATCCCAGAGGCGCTGTGACGTCAATCTTATAACCGTGTGGCACAGTAGTTAAGAATAGGTCTAACAGATTGGAGCGGTGAGTCTGGACATCAGGAACCCTTGTAGGCTCCTGAACCAATTGCTCTAATCCGTAGCAAATGGCAAAGGATTCCGCCTGTCGGCCAGCCGAGTCCGTTGGGCCTGAGAACTTCAACCATGGTTCGTTATGAACGTTGAAGTCCCCCAGAACAACAAACTCGGCCGAAGGGTAGCGGGGCAAGAGATCATCAATAGTATCGCTCAAATGTTTGAAGAGCTCGGAAGTGTCTGATTCGCTATGGTTCGGTGAGCGGTATAGACATGCGTAGAATCTTGCCGTACTGGCAAGATTGACGCGCACCCACATTACGTCGAATCTGGAGTTTTCCAGACTCAATAGTCGCACACAGTTGACGTCAGCTCGACTATAGAGGCAGACTCCTCCTTTCAGTCGGAATTTGCTTGCGAGGGTAAAGCCCGGGCAGTCCAGATAGGAGGAGTCTGGCGGCTCGGCTATCTGAGTTTCGGATAGGAAAAGAAGGTTGGGACGTTGGGACAAAAGATGGTGATGGACGGAATTTAAATTAGTGTGCAGGCCGCGAATGTTGGCAAAATTTACCAACAGTTTTGGCCCGCACCGGGGACGCCTGCTACTCGCCGCTGTAATGATGTTAAAATTGTTGTGTTGTATATTCATGAATTTAATTTTTTTTTTTTTTTTTGTAAGGGTAGGAGGTGAAAGGAAAGGTCTGGAAAGGAAAGGTATGAGGGGTGGGTAGGAATCTGGGGTTCAGGCTGTCCAGGAGTGATGAGCGTTTGGTTCCAGCCCACCCACTGCGGTGCTAGGCGATAGGCTGGGAGAGTCCGGCTGGAGAGGGCATCCAATGCGCCCCAAACGCTGCTGCTGGGTCCCCTCCGGTCACGAACCGGCACAACAGCAGTGGCGGGGTTTTTTCACTCGCTGATGGGGCAGCCCACCCTTAGTCGTGAGCCTGAGGGTCGGGCCCCTGTACTATCGAGCGGCCCGGACAGCGGTAACCGGTTGTAAAGGGTCTCCCTCAACCAGCATCTCCCAACCGGCCCGCCACGCAGAAGGTGGGCCGACGCACCCGCCACCAAGACCCGGGCAAACCTTAACCCATGAACCCGGGCACCCCTGCTAAGTCACCAAACGTAGCGAACCACTTGGGGTGACCTGTGGCAGAGGTGTTGGTCATCCAATAAATGGTTCCCAGGGCGGCGGTACCCATTCCCGCCTACCAAATTGAAATGACTATGTTCATATCAAGAGTTGGATTATATTCATAATATCGTATTAGAATTAAATCACAAACCAGTCTATACAAACCTAGCGTAGCCCACAAACTACTTGAAAACTGGGATATAACTCTAAAGGGGATGCGAGCAGGCGTTATTAAAGGTTCCCCAACATTTATAGTAACTTTTAGTAATAATATAACTAAATTCAAAGTAATCATTCCATATTTACCGTGATGCGGAATTCGTAACCTTTACCAATCATTCTATTGTATCTGTTAACTACACACTTTCATTGTACTAAATAATTGTTTGTCTAACACAATAAATGTTACAGGAATGTACAAATACATTGCAACCGAAGAAGATGTGAGTATGCCAAAGCAATCTGCCCACAGAAGGGAACACCGACACAATGTGAAGGCAGACAGATACAAGAAGATCTCCAGCAAGTATTGCAATTCAGCTGAGAATATTCATCTTGGTTCTGAAGGTGATTGCTTTGTTCAATATCATTTATTAAATCTAACTTTAGTAAATATACAGAATTTATTTTTAAAAAATACTTTGTAATAGTTAGATAATAATGAGCAGTAAATATTTTAGTTTCTGGAAATGGAAAATAATGCATTTTAATAGTTATTTCGTTAAACTTAAAACTGTTACTTGGCGGCCATTATTATTGATGTCAAAGTTTTAATATTAATTTTATTCTTCTCTTATAAACAAAAATATGAACCTATGACCCTAAAATAGGTTCTTAAGTTGTCAGTTTGTGTTTAGTTAAAACATAAATAAAAAACTAGCCCAAAAACAACAATCTGATAGTATTATTACGCCAGCATCTGGACGATCTAGGCCCTCTGATTGGTCGAATTAAAATTGTCTGTTTCGGGTAAATTCAGCTAACTTGAAAATTAAGACACGATTTCATACTAAAATAGGATTGCCTCATAATAATACGAGATTTCTTCAAAAGCATCGTTTCTGCTCATATAATTTTTGGATAATATCGAAGAAAATATGTTTTAGAAACTTCATAATCCATTGGATTAATTACATTACAATGAAAATTATCCACAGTTACGTGATTATGTTTGACGTTTATAAAAAATCACGCGTTCCTTATTCAATATGGCCGATACGCACGGCTATAGATAGCCGACAGAGCGCACCTCTGGCGGTTTAAAAACGAACCAAATGAATGGCGCGAATATTTAAATATGCAGCTCACAATATTTGACTACTTACGATTAACAAGCATTTAATAAGAAGATTTCTTCTGGAAGCTTATCACTTTGTAATGGCATTTATCATTATTATTTATATTTTTTTTTGCTTATTAATTATATCTGATTTTATATTGACATGTTTTCTAATTTGTAAAATTTCAAAATTATTTATTTGCGATGCTTTATATCCTGAGTGAAGTATTTTAAGACCTGAATTTTTATCGAAAGGGTGATCATTATTCAAAAGATGATTTGCAAACTCAAATTCACTATTTCCATTTAGAGCCCTGCGATATTCTTTAGTTCTGACTTCAAAGTTTCTATTGGTTCTACCTTTGTAAAAGAAATTACAATCATCCCAATTGAGTTTTTAAACTCCTGATTTTTTTGTTTGAATTTTGCTATCTTTATTATTAAGAATATATTTCTTCATTGTTATTAGTGTAAAACGCCAGTTGAATAGTACCAGAATTGTTTTTATATATAATTTTAGAAGAATCGTTATCCACAAACAGAATTCTACGCCATTGTTTATTTCTATCTTTAGAAAGACCGTTTGAAGAGAATATGTTTAATTTTTTTTATTTAGTATTTCAACTATCAATTTATTAGAATAACCGTTATTAAATGCTATTTGTCTTATGAATATATTGTTTTATTCTATTTGTTTTTTCAGGTCTTAAAATACTTCACTATAAATAATTTTGAAATTTTAGAAATGAGGAAACATGTTTAATATAAAATCAGATATAATTAACAAGAATTTTTTTATAAACTCTCTTTTAAATATTTTCCCACTTAACTGGTCTTTCCCGTCTAACGATATTGTAATTCCTAATTATTATAAACCCAGCCTACTCTTACCCCTCCCCCCTACTTCCACTTCTTCTTTCCCAATTGCAATCTATATTTAATTTTTGACTTCGGTGTATACACAATAAAATGTAAACATTATATTTATTTATTTATTGGACAATTTGCATAGCGCCGCTTTTGTGAGATATCACCTCAGGGGCGCTATATTGTAATAATCTACCTTTATATATAGATTTTTACTCTCCTGATGAAGGTGTATATATAATCTAACTTTAAACTTTATTAGATACAGTAACAGTTGTAGGTAAAGAATTACCAAATGATTACCGAAAATGATTACCCTCCTTTTATTCATAAACACGGGTACAATTAATCAATATGTAATAATCTATTATTTAAGTCAACTTTGTTATAACTATCTTTAATTGTGACAAACTATACGATATTGATTAAACTTATAGACATTGACGGTTGTAACACATATTTAAGCACTGCAAGTCTCCTATGAGGTAATTATATTAGATACGATAACAGTTAATATCAGTTGTAGACATGTAGTCAATAATAGTGTTTCATTTGAAATAAACCATCACAAATACGTAAAATTTCATTTATTCAAACAACTGTCATTCTTATTATGCGTAAATTTAGCTTGTTATTATTAATTAACTCCTTCCTGTTCTGTGTTTTAACAATATATATACTCACCCTCTCTCTGTGGATGTCCTAATATCTATCTATTAAATGTAACTGTTGTTAACACCACTTAAAATGGGCGAAGCCCAACTAAGAGCAGCCCGCAGGGCCTAGCAGAAAAAAAACCGCGGAGCGGGTTTTTAACTGCTAGTTCAAAATTATTATGACAAAACATGGTGTGAAGAAAATCAAATTATGCATTTTTTTTTAACAAATAGCTACTAAAATGCATTATTTTCTATTTTTGCAAACTGAAATACTCACTTCCGTGTCCCGAACATTGAACACCGAAATGTGATTATGTAGGGTAAAATGAAGTAGACAAACTCCTAAAAACATGGTAAAGTAATGTATTTTGAATAGGGGTCAGCCTATCAATCATAATATTTGAATTAATAAAACTAATTGTCAATGGATTCTGGCTCCACAATGACTGAGTTGACTGACAGTCGACAATTTCTTAATTTAACGTTACGACTGGGCCGTAAGTACATTATTTGTTGTATGTCACAACTAACTAGGACAGAGGACCAAAAACCAGCACCGTCCTGGTTAAAGCATTATGAATGGTCACCTTACTATGTAGGGGAGAGTCTGTTAAATTGGACCACTTTTCGGAAAGTAGTAAATTTATTGGGATGACATTACATTTGAGGACTTCAAATATACACAAATGAAAGGTGCGTTATCAGACTACAAAGGCCGTTTATTATTTTATATTAAATGGTTACAGTTATTTTATTAAAAATATTTTACTTCATTTAGGCATTTGTTCCAAATTTGCCGACCGGTTTGTTAAATTGGACCTGTGAGTTTTGTAAATTGGACCTAGGCTGATTCTATTGTTAGAATATACACTTTATTTACCTAAAAAATAAACATGAAATAACTAGCCTAACCTGACTCAACCCACCTTACTAATTTTACCTAATGTATTTTAATAAGAGAGAACGCTTTATTTTTTTAAGCAATTATCTCAAATATCTGGGTTGCTTACAGAGGTTTCGTGATGACATTTATGACAATGCACACATTGCACCCAGTCTGCTTTTGGTCCTTGCTTATCAAAATAATCTCGATTGCATATACCGCATGCATTTTCCTTATTTTCAGATGGTAGGTTATCAGAGTCGTCCAACGCAATTCCTAACTCAGTTTCTGAATCACTGCTGCTGTTGTATTTATTGGGTTTAGT
Source organism: Hesperophylax magnus (assembly GCA_026573805.1). Lineage (NCBI taxonomy): Eukaryota > Metazoa > Arthropoda > Insecta > Trichoptera > Limnephilidae > Hesperophylax > Hesperophylax magnus. Next base: position 5,456,261 of record JAIUSX010000002.1, read on the forward strand.
CGTCTTCCTTCCAATGCCTTAACCTTTGAGCGATACACTGCTTGCAGCTTTCATGTTTTTCTTTTTTCCGATTCCTAGGCATTCACTGGTTTTGTTAATAGGCTCCATATTTGGTCTCTTTCCTAGACGTTCCTGAATAGATATTGCCAAATCATTTTTATAAGGGCTTGATGTTAATATGCAGCTTTCTGAGCACCACGCGCCTTTTTCAAACATACACTGTTCCAGTGTTAGGAAATTGTTCAATAAATCATTTTCAACTGCTTCTAAAAAGCTGTTGGTCGTCCTTGGTGAATTATAAAATCATTTGCAACAGTAATATTCTAATCTAGATGCCTCTTTAAAGTCGGTTTTGGAATTTTATAAACACGAGCACATTCATTCAAACCCAAACAATGTTCATTACGGAACGCAAATATTGCTTGCCTTAGATCTTCTTGTGTACATTTGTAATATTGTTTACTATCCACCATCTAAAATAAATACAAATTTAACTGAAGTCACAATTTATTTTCACTTGTAGCAGCATTGAGTGGGATAAATTGGACCGGTCCGATATGCCGAACTCACAGTGGTCCAATTAATCGAACTCTTACTTCTCTCACACAAAAATTTCTATCAAACATAACCTATATATTTGGATATTCAGGTTATTTCTGGCATAAAACTCTGAAAATCACCGAGTTTAATATGAAAATACAGTAAAAAAACGTTAACCATGGTTGCAGTTAAAGACGTATGAACGTTTTCCAAATATTACATCGAAACAGAGAGATTTCGTTTTATCCCTGTCACTTCTGTTATTTCTTCTCGAATGTGATGCCGATCGGTAAGTCAACAGTGAAGTTAGCTGCGCATCATTCAGTATTGCCAGGATCAGAATATGTTTTGTAGTTTCGTTAATTTTACGCTGGTCCAATTAAACGACCGTTCCAATATTCCATACTCTCCCCTATGTATATGGATTGTGCAGGTCTAGCGGACGAGTCATGGGCGCTGCAAGGAGTGATGGTGGTCATCCGACACGGAGACCGGGGCCCGTTGACGCATGTGAAGGGGATTGAGAGCGTTGACTGTAATGTCGCTACTTCATCACAACTGTTGCATAGGTATTATGTACATGCTTTATAATTAAATTGATTTAAATCATTTTTCATTTACCTATAAGCCGCTACTTGTATACATATATGCACAAATAAACTTTGCCCCCAGAGCTATACTATAAATAATAATGATTGTACATTATTATTTTATTATTTTTTTTTTTCGCCGTTTTCGTGAGAAAATCACCTCAAGGGCGCACCTTTGTGTACCTTTGTGTACCCTTTGTGTACACTTACCTTTGAGTTTTCATTTTCATAGAAAATTTATGAATGTTTCAAAAAGTGTATAGTGCACACCCATTATCCTATATACAATATACATACTTCAGGAACCCGGTGAAAAGGTTGATGTATGGGTGCTATCAGGGCCTCGATTCTCGGCGAAGTCATTCCACTCGAACGAGTGATTCGACCCACTCGTTGTTTGAGTGGAATGTAAGTATGTACTGTTGACAAGACTTGAGAGTAAGAAGTCAACCAACGTACGTACTTTCGACGGCAATTGCGAGCGGCCCGGATTGGAGAATCGATACCCAGGTCATATGCATTGTTGCTTAACATTCGCTGCTAAGAAGACTACAAGGATTTTCTTCTTCGAAATTTAAGAGAATAAATAGTCATTCCAAATTTTGAATTCGAAAGTATGTAAGTTCTTTTCTCAGAGTCGGATAAATTAGATGTGTATACCTATATACAAGCAGTATTTTGCTACTTGTTTTTGACATTGATTGTGGTGACCATTTTTATAATGTACCAATAATGTTTGTACTTTTTTAATATCAGGCATGCCAAAGACTCCTTAATCACCATTTAAAAAAAGTATACATTTATTATTATCATTATAACTAATCCTTCAGTTGTGCTCTTATAAAAAGTGTATTCTGATACATATTTTTTTTTTTACATTAGCTCCACACAGAAGGCCCTGAGGAAATTCCCCTCAGGGCCTATGTCATCTTTGGTGATGCTGTGTGGAGGGTGTTTTTAGGAAAGGAAGGATGGGAAGTTCTGGGAAGGAAAAAAGTATGAGGTGTGGGTAGGAATATGGGGGTCAGTGAGTCCAGGAGTGATGGTGGTATGAATCCATCCCTCCCACTGCGGTGGAAGGCGATGTTCTGAGAGAGTCCTGTTGGAGAGGTCAAATGTCTCCCTTAACCAGTCTCTCCAAACCTGCCTGCCACGCAGTTTGTGGCCAGACGCATCCGCCGCCAAGACCCGGATAAACCTCACCCCATAAACCCGGGCACCCCAATGCATAATGCAGATGCATGGCAGAGGTGTTGGTTATCCAATAAATGGTTCTCGGGGCGGCGGTACCCGTACCTGCCTCCCAAATTGATGAAATAGAAATATCATAATAAAATTATGATTAGTTAATTAGTAGCTAGTTAGCGTGTAAGAAGTAGAAGCCACCCGGTTGGGCAGTATTTTGAGATGGGTTAAGGGTAGGGGCGGAAGGAAGGGATTTATTAATTCGGGTCTCAAGGAGGCACGGGTGATATGAAGGAGGAGAAACAGATGCCGGTAGCTCGTTCCACATGCGAGCCGACTTACACAAAAACGAGTCGAGTAAATAACCCATTCTCATGAAGCCAACGTCAACTGTGAACGGGTGTTCTGCTCGTGTCCATTCACCGGTGCACAGGAGATCAATGCTGCTAGCTCCTTCAAGCAAGCTTCATTGAAATACCTGTAGAATAGACTCAGCATGCCTTCATTGCATCTTTGCATTAGAGATGGCAATCGGTCAGAGGTAGTTCGCAGATTCAATTGTTAGACGTACTTGAGATTTGCATAGGGTTAGCAGCAGGTCACCATTGAATAATCTACTCGCCCTGTACAAGATGCGATCAGTGCTCAGATGTGAACAGTCTCCGTAGTTGAGTGGTAAATTCTTGTAAATAAATGTAAATTCAAATATTTCACAATTAATTCATTTAAATAATATAATATACTATCTGACGTTACCCGGAGTTGCTTGGTTTGAATGGTTTGGAGTAAAATTTTGAGGTTGTGAATTCTAGAGTTCCTAAAAACTGGGTGTAGTTTTAAGGTGGAAATAATATTAATAATAATAATGGCGAACGAAACATGCTCTGTTGATATATTTTTTAATAAAAACATCGCTTCCTTTAAAAAGCGTATATGTATGCAGATATGTATTAAGCAAAAATCCTGTTGATTGTTAACAATAACGAACTTAATACTCTGTAACTATTTTCATAATACCTACTTCTTTTTGTATGTAATTGTTGTGTACCTTTTATTTTTGTCATAATAATAATAAACTTACGTACATTTATAATAGCAAAAAAAAAAAAAACAAATTATATATTTTAAATTACAATAATATTACCTACTTTTATAAATCGCTAGAAAATGTTTTACACCACTGCCAACCGGTATGCTTCAAGTATGTTTGTAATTATGTTTTGTGTAATATTGTGACGCATATAATTGCTGAATGTACTTTAGCCTGAGCCCAAATAAGTATTTGCTGGTTGAACTCCTTTATACAATATACAATTTGGTAAGTTTTTAGATTCTCACGGCCAAAAGCATTTTTGTTGTTTGTTTTTGGGGTGTTATGCCGTGTTGCGCTAACTCCTTCTTTAGCCGACGTTTCGGACAGCGTTGCAGTGTCCATCATCAGGGCAGATCCGGTAGATCCGAAGATGTGTAAATTTTTGGTAAAAACGGCATAACACCCCAAAAACAAACAACAACAAAAAATATACAATTTACTTATCGTATACTAATACCTACCTGTGTTGTGCCTACTTATGTCTTTCATGCTCAGCTTATTATTTTATTTACTATGTTATACTTCTTATGATGCTATATACTTGTTATAATGCTCCTGTATGATTTACCTTGCATGTAAAAGCCGTCAAGGCGTGAACAAACAAATAAATAAATAAATAAATTTTGTCATGTATCACATTTAGCCATTCACATGTAATTTTCTAATTGTTAACATACCTATTAGTTTATTTCTCTTTTATTGCAATGAATTAACTCTACCTTAACTTATCTATTCACCTACCTACCTTTCATATTATGTTTACTTTTATTTTTATTTTTACAGTCTATCTTTTTCCATTTAAAAATGTTTCTGCATGTTATGTTATGTAAAAGCTTGTTATGTAAAAAACTTGTTATGTAAAAGCGCACCAGGGCGTTGAAATTAATAAAAAAAATATTATTGTTAAGAATTTTCACTTGATCGTGCCATGTCTTCCTGGGGCGTCCTCGACTTTTTCTATCAAACATTCTCCTTGCACCTCTTTCTTCATTCATCACATATGCCTAATTTTATTACCAATAAGTATTTGTTTCACTTGATCGTTCCATATCTACCTCTGGTGTCTCTCGAATTCTTCTACTATTCACTTCCACGTCCTACATTCTCCTTACACCCCTTTCTTCGTTCATCACATACGCCTAATTTTACCACAAATAATATTTGTTTCACTTGATCGTGAAATGTCTTCCTTGGGCGTTCTCGACATCTTCTATTATTCACTTCCACGTCATACATTCCCCTTTCACTCATTTCTTAGTTCATCGCATGCTCCTCATTTTACCACAAATAGTTATTTGAGTCATGTCTCCCTTTGGCGCCCCCAACCTTTTCTGTCATTCACTTCACATAGTGCTAAGAAGAATACTACAATGTTATTATCCCGAGGAAACAACATAAGATAGATCGATATAATTTTTATAAATATATAAACACAATATCTGGTAAGATGGTACAATTTAAAAAAACATAATTTTGTAAAAAAATGCAAAAACACTATAAAGAAAGGTAGTTCATTATTTATTCACCAATTTGATTATTTATTCAGGTACCAGGAGTACATAACCAACATGACGGCTCTGGGTAAAGCCCCGTGGTCGCAGTCGCCGGGCCCTTTCCACAACCTGCCCCTGCTGCCCGGGAGTCCCCCGGGCGCCTGTCGCCTCGGCCAGCTCACCCCGCGCGGTCTGCTGCAGCTGCTGGCCACGGGCCACGCCCTGGGGCAGGCCTACACCAACAAGCTCGGCTGGGACTTTTACGGGAATAAAACAGAAAATAAAGGTAAATTACCCTTCTTTCTTCTTCTTCTTCATATGGTGGAGGAGAATTTGTGCAGGTCAAAGTATAGTGCTGGGAAACTGATGAAGAGGACATTCTTCTACATAAATAAAATGTGTCCTGTTGTTTGCATATGACCACATTTCACACAATTCGGAATCCTTAAGCCTGGAAATAGTGCCACGCGTACATCAGTTGCGTACGTCAGTCGCTGACTGTCAGCCTATGCGATGCTGCCAGAGTGCCTGACGTCACCCGAGTACAGTTGTCTTCAATTAATTAAGTCATTTTATTAATATCGTATTCATCCAAGACTGGAAACAATGCCTCAAACACTTCGAGCCAACATTTTAGCTTAGCATCCCGATTGTTGTATAAATTTCTAGATAAATCCCAAAGACGGGGGCGAAATGACAATTCAATATTCATTTTATAAGACTATACACATGCACGTCCAACATTTCACGCTATCGATACAGATAGTGAGGGCATCGGTTGACTGACGACGTAGCGCTGATGAGTTGGACCAGCTCCTCGTACGCAACACGTAGCGAACAACGTGTCACTGACCGTCAGTGTTGCACTACAGCTTTTCATTAATTTATCCACGTATTAACGTATGAGACCGATATACGCTGTCGACGTAAGCGGCACACTATTTTTAGCCTTAGGCCCCATTTTTTCATCATATACGCACAGCGATTGTAACTGTTTAATTGGTTGAGCTGTCAAAATATATATTTTTTATGAATTAAAGAGGTTTCTGTAAAATAATGTATATTTGTTGCTCTTAAAAAGAAGTGTGGCTACATACTTAACTTTGAACTTTCTAATACATAAGCCAAATTACAAATTTGCACATTTGTTATTGTTCATTGGGACAATTGAATTTTCATAATTATTAAACTTTAAGCACAGTGGCATCTTGTCTTATTGATCTTTTATAAAAAAGTTCTAATTTGTTTAGGGGTATTCTATTTTCACCATAATATTCCTACATATCGTCGTTCTAGTTCGTTTTCGTCCAACAGACCAAAACGTAAATCGGGAGAAATAGGGCTTCAAAGTTTTTATTACGAAAAATGCATATACAATGAAATTAGCTCATTCTAAACACACTAAAAAGATTTAAAGTAATATAAATTATTGTTTTTGATTAAAATTCGTTCCAATTGTTTAAAATTTGGATGTAGGACACAGTGTTGGATAAACACTCTCGGAATGTTGTTTAATTTTGGTGGAATTAAGACAAACAGCATCTTGAAAACACACTAAAAATATTTTTAAAATAATCTGGCTCTAATTGTATAAATATTTTTTTGATCTTCTCTCTTTCAGATATTGCTTCTTCAAATGTTGCGCCAAAGTCTACAGGAAACACAAAGATCAATGAAGTAACTAAAAAAAGTCAAAGCAATACTGTTCCTCTGAAAACCATCAGCAGTGATGATGCCAAGAGTTTGATCCCAACGGGAAAACCAGCAGAAGGTAATTTGACTGCATGTAATAGTATAATTATCCACTTCAATCATCCCTTAGCTATGTATCTAGCTTAAATTGATTTTACATATAATTTTTTAATGATTTATGATTCAACTGTGTTGACAGTTACTTAAAACAGCTGTTAAGTATTTTTGTAAGATCAATAAGGTACAGTTAACATCACAACACCAATACTAGCAGCCTTTATTTTAAATTAATCCCTATAAATACAGTTCTCTCCCAGTGATCCACCACTTGATCATCCAACAAGAACTATATTCTGCCGTTATTTTTACTGGTTGAAAGCACAAAATCAAGCTCTATAATTCCGGTATTCGTATTTCAGTAGTCCACCAGTAGTCTGCCACCTGCCTAGACTCGAGCACCATGTTTTGTCACCGACGGGTTAGGTTATCTTACTACGTACTCAGTTACTACACTGACCATTCATCCAAGTGAAATTTTGAGATAAAAACAAGGATTTCAATACAAAAAAATATTTTTCTTTGATGACTTTTTTATAAAAAAAAGGAGCTAGAATATCTGAAAAACGAGCTAAGAAGCAATATTTTTTTTTTTAGTTGACAGCCTAATTTAGAACTAAATCTAATTCTAAAAGAGCTGAGTTGGCAACACTGGTCACCAGCGTTCATTATTGTTGTTTTTGGATATTTCGGTTTTCGGTTTGTCGTCTGTGTATTCTAACAGCTGTTGCATGTGTTTCCGTTCATTTTTACACTGTACAGTAATGAATAATAAATACTGTAAATACATTGTAAATTCTGAATCTAACATGCAACCTCCCAACATAGAATTTGGGAAACATTAAATTGCCTAGATTAGATTTAAAAAAAATTCATAGCCTGTCCTGTAAAATGCAAATCATACAAAAACCGCTGGCCCAATGTCTCAAAAATTCTGTAATTAAATCTCACACAGTCAATACAACAATATTACAATAGTCTGTGTATGCAGTACTCTCTCATTAATCTGCACCACAAAATCTGGGCAAGTGTCCAATTAGTGAAAGTGGCAGATTATAGTGCATACACACAAAATGTATACAGGTATTTCGTAACAACAAACTTCCACGTCGATCTTTCCTAAAATTTCAATTTTTGATATAAAGTTAAGGTGTCATGTTTAAACTTGCAAGAAGACTCCATTTTGTAAACTTATGCAAACAAAAAAGTGGCAGAACGAAACTAACAGAAACACATGCGATAGTTGCTAGAATTCATAGAGAACTAACCGGAAGGTTCTAAAACAATAATTGAGTTGCAAAACACGCTCCAGAAATTTCTCCTGGCTTCGATACATTCACAAGAATTACTCGAATTTAAATTCATATTAAATATAATATTAATATTTTTTGGTAAATGTTGAAGGAATAATCTTCTATATATATAGAAATGAATATTTCTTTGTTTGGCCTTCTTTCGCATCGCAGTGGAGTGGCCGATCAACGTGATTTTTTGCATAGGTATATTTGGAAGACTGGAAATTGTAATGGTGTAAATGTAAAGTAGGAACATTCCAAAGTTTACATGTAATAATGAGATCTACAGGATCAATTATAGGGTACAAATACGGTAGAGCAAAGATCTCAATCTCATGATTGTGGGGTTAATTCTCTGTCAAGTAAGGAGGAAAATCAGAAATAATAAGAGTAAATACTTAATAGAAATTATATTGAAACCATCAAAAGTTACAACAAAGGAGTACAAATAATAACCATGTAACAATAGGAATAAAAGTAGGCACATACCAGATGGACTCCTGAACCAAACTAAACTAACTTTACGTGGTCGAGAAACGAAGGAATAACAACGGGTGGCGAACGAAATCTTGTCTCTTGTCACTTGTCAACGCGCGCCCGTAGGAGCATCAAGTCCGCAGCACGTGGCAAGCAACCAGACTCGTCTTAAGGAGCCAGGACATCCTTCTCTTAGTGGAAACGGGAGGACGCAACTCCTTCAACGTGCGCCTGCAGGATCATCAAGTCTGCAGCACGTGGCAACCAACCAGACTCGTCTTACAGACTTCGGGAACAGCAATCCGTTCCTTCGCGACGCGGGGATACTCAGCCATCAACTTCTAGCCACAGCTAGGACCAATCCATTTGCGGTTTCACAACCGAAACACGAGTACTACAAATATGACCACCGGCCAACACTGGATAAAAAGCGGGATTCCATAATCACCACTAAAATAATAATCAACACGAACTATTCGTGAAAGGTAAAACACCCCGCGCCCTTTTTAAAAGAAAAGAATAACTTCTATTTACATGATTAACTCAGATTAAAACACCTTAAATGGCGAGTGACAAGATCCGCGAGCAGCTGCCCAAGCTGACCCGGGGAGGAAGTGCACAAAAACAAAAGCTGTCCTTCCTTCCTTAAAAATATTGCCAAAGTTAAAAAAAAAACACCATAGACAAAATAAACCCAATTAAGCAAGAACTACACTTGTCACAAAATATTTATGTGACAAAATGGCTACTTTTCATCATGAAATAACATTTCGTTCTTGTAGTAAAATTCTTTGTGCAGTGATATGTCCCTAATACCACGCGTTCGAAGCCGCGGGTAAAAGCTAGTGAATAAAATTTTTGATATTTAGCATAAGAGGTATTATTCTTTTTATATTCCAAACAGTTTTTCGTGACTTCAGATTCCGAAAAATTCCAGAGCGGATTTTGCAACTCCAAGACTCAATTAACCATGGTGACACCTAAAATGGTCAGCGAGAGTTTTAAATTAAGATAATCCAATCTGTCGATGTACAAGGCTTTCAAGTCTAGGCACGCATCAGATTATTTAATTTGACATTTGAATGTCGGCCAATTGCGGAGCTTGATTTTGTATTTTCAACTACTAAAATAACGTCGGATTATAGTAGTTGTCGGATAATCGAGCATACTGCATTTCTGAGAGAGCACTGTATATATAAATTGTTTAATCAATCAATTCTTCTCTCTTTTCCCTTTAGGTGAGATTCTCGTCCACAGCACGCGCTACCGGCGAGCCCTCCAGTCCGCTCTGGCCCTCCTGTGGGCGGCTCTGGGAGAAGCGGGGGGCAATGCAGCAGGGGGCGGAGGGGGCGTCGGGGGCGCCGTGGCCCGTGAAAGCCCCAGTCTCACTTTTTGCTCCGAGGACTGCGCCTGCCCTGCAGCTGAGTACTACGCCAGGTTGGCAATACATACTGACTATTCGCACTAGCTGTAAATCGAACTTTTTGTTGTTCATTTGCCTGTTCTTTTTCAAAGCCTATTTACTACTGGACAGAAAGAATAAAACTATAAAGAAACATAAATATTCACAATTCTGCAGTTTACCTATACATAAGTAAAATTATATGCTTTATGTTTGTGTTAGAATATCCCACAATTACATGCCATAACCATAAGTTTACGTTAACCTGTTAACCAGTTAAATTTCACTCTAACAAAATAATTTGTGATTCCAAGAAAGTTACACTATTGGGTATGACGACATACATATTTCATATGGGTTAAGTTATTGCTTTTTTTTTGGTAAATCGTATGCAATTTACATTTGTATTGAGTTGCACGTGTCATGTTGCATTCAGTGTCGTGCATGCTTTTTATGGACGTGACAATATATTATTTCATATTTGCAACACATCATTATAGGCGCGACAAAATGACTCATAGTTCTAAAGAATCAATTCTTATATTTTTCATACTAAAAAGGGATAATTTTTGAATTTGTAGGAAAGTGTCTGAAGAATCTAAAAAACGCCTCGAGGCCCACCCGGCTGTCGGAGAGCTGGTCTCACAACTGTCTGCCATCGTGTTCCAGTCTCCATCACAGTCTTCTAAAGACCCGCACATCCTGGAGGATGCACTACTCGCTTACCTCTGTCACTCCGCCGCTTTACCCTGCCTGGAGAAACCTGTTCAACATCCTGAAAACATGAATTTACCTGAGAGTGATAATCATAAATCAGCCATTGAAAATTCCAAACCAGCAGATGGTGGACTAAGAGGTCTCTTACAAGCTAACAATTCAAAACATTCCCCTTCTAGATCTCTTCTACAAATTTTTTCGGTAGACGATTTTGAAAATGCTATTAAAGATCGTGGATTTGTTCGAAATATTCGCAATATTAAGGTTCGACCGGAAGAATCTCACCGCAAATCCGCCGTCCTTGACTTTGACAGTCAAATGGAAAAAGAGAAAATCGGATATTATCAACAGAAGATGATGGAAAACGTAGACATGAATTATGAAGATGTTATTCTCATCAAAAGAAACATGGATGGCGATTTTAATTTCAACGGGGAAAATATCAACAATCCTGAAGTGGAAGACGATGACTCTGAAGACTATAATGAAAAGGATGATAGTGAGAAAGACAACCTGAAGAAATCCGATACGGAAACATTGTGCGTCAAAAAGGAACAAGTGACCAGTCTCTTTGCATACACAGACTGGGATATGAAGCAATACGCCAAAAGCAGTCACTTGAAAAAGGCATCGTTACTACGAGCTTTTGGAATGATTCGACAAATAGTTAAGTATATTCTCAAAATGATATCGGAGGGCAAACCTAAGTTTGTTTTGTTCTCAGGCCATGATAAGACGCTGCAGTTTTTAAGTCTCGCTTTAGGTTTGGCTGACGAGAGCTTCCTCAGCATTCATTATGCCTCCAGAATGGTGATAGAGATTTACAAAAATGAAGACAAAGAATACATGAAAAATAAGAAGAGTCCAAGCGGAAGAATTGATAGTCGTAAACCTAAAGTGGTGGCGCCGTTAGACTTCTTCCTCCGGGTTGTGATGAACGGAGTGGATGTTACCCGGCAACTTAGTTTCTGTCGGGGACGCCGAAGCATTGTAGCCGACAACCTTACCAAAGTGAACGGTCCCCTGGATGAGAGCAAAAAGTCATATCTGTGTAGGATTGAAAACATTATTAGGTTCACACATGAAGACTATTTCAGTGTACTCAATTCGTCTAATTTTAAAGATGCTTGTTCAGTTCGAAAAGTTTAATGTTTAAAACTACTTTTATGTCATTTTAAATAATAAAACCACTAGGTAAACACCCTGCGTAAAGTCGTTGCCTCCTGTAAAGTTATAAATTGTAGGCCTCCAACACTTTGCGTAAGGCCACATCTGTATTGTCAATAAATAATTCTTGTCTCCATACGTGGCTTAATTTATAACTCAATATGTTGTGTGTTTATGTGTAATATTGGTGTTGTATTTCTGTAGATCTCACCTTGCTATGCATTCACTATATTCAAGAAATACTTAAAAAATAAGAATGAACTGAATTCAGTATTTTGTAAATAAATGTATGCATAAGTAGGTAGTATAATTTTATGTTAAATTTAAAATCTCTTATTTCATAGATTTTTTTCTATACCTCATAAGGTTCTTTATCAAACCTTTTAAGAGTAATTTATTATGCTCAAGCTTATATTAATTTCTACTTTGTTTCACCTTGATGACACAGGTCAAATCATCTACACTCCATGTTACATTAGTTTTAGTTACATTTATTTAGAACAATTTGTATTGTTTTAGTCAAAAGAAGTTTTACAATTTACAGGATCTTATTTCTATAAAATGTATCATTAGTATTGGTGGAGCGATCCCCGAGCTGTCTGGACCGTGCCCGGCGATTCGGGATTGAACACCAAAAAATGGATCACAAGACAAATTGAAGACATAAATTATTATAAGTTGTTATTTTGACTCTGGTTGTTTTCTTAGATATTGTGCTACCTTGTCTTCGAAAAGTCTTGCCACCATTTTTTAAACTTGTTGGTTTTCATCATCACAGCTGATTTTCAGTCAGATATGAAAAAAAAAATTGCATTCCTTTGAATATGTATTCTAGTCCACATTTTAGTATCCCCATGCCGCCGTAGAATGTTTATTTTGTGAATCTGTGATATATATTTTTTTAAATATTAGAAAACATTTTTTTAATAGTGTTTCTAACTTTCTGCCGGTTTTGGAAATAATCTAGATATAAATAATTCTAACTTTTTCTTATTTTTAATAGTTTTAGGAAAGATAAGTCCAATAGAATATTTAATAGAAGATTATCATTCCAAATTCATTCCAAATTTTTCCTTGAATTTCCCAGATAATTTCACTATGTATTTATAATTTTACCTACATAGAATAGTTAGGATAAATAAATTTATTGTTCCTAAGGAGTAATTTATTATTTCATCCAATAAATGTTGGGATGTCCCTAAGTTATGGCGGAATTATACACACACACACACACACACTATTACACAATAGAAATAAAATACCATACGTATTTTTTTTATGTATTTACACAATTTTCGCCTGTCCGGTAAGCTAACTTTTTTTCAATTCAATTTTGAATTACTTTGTGAACATACCCCATCCGACTGGGCTTTTTGGCACAAACTCATAAATTCATATTTATAAAATCATTATTTTTCTTCTGTTTATTATACATAATTGTAAATGTTAGAATGATTCTTCTTTATTATTGTTTCATACATAAAGCAATACAGTTTGGAATTACACATAATTTTTATTTATTGGCAAAAGTGATATAAAAAACAAAAAGTTAGTGTGGCACTGGAATGCTCGCATTATAAAAGCAGTTGATTACACAGCAACGATTTATGGTGTGCGTTTTGAATACCTCTTAACTCTAAACTTAACACCTCACAAGCGGGACAAGTAGTTTTGGTGGGAAAATATTTGCAAACCGAACACAAAGACAGTACAGGCTCGGCCGATTAGATGAAAATATTAGCCGAACGGAGTCCTCCTGCTGCCGGATGAGGATAGAATACTGGGAGAAAAATATGTACCGTTCAAGGTCCGGGCGTGGCTTGGAAAGTGTTAAATTAAAGACATGAGTTGTTATTGATATTATGTATGTATTAGTTTATTACGGACTGATATGGATGTTTCTCTTATTATTTATAATTTTTTTTTTAATATCTTTCTCGAATAATATGAATCTCCTTGAACAAAAGCAATACCGAGTAAAATAATCATAATTGACAACTATTCTGCATTGATTATATAATCGTTTTGTATGTGTCTACCTTCCCAAATACTCTATTCTAGTTTATTAAAGAGTTGTTCCTAATTGAAAATGTGTTTAAAATTATTTATTATTCTATTTTTCTTACCCAGTGAAAAAGTATTAAAAAGCAGTATTATTTTAAAATAAAATGCTACTTTTTAATTTTGACAAGATCTGAATAGTCTGGTATTCTTTAATTTGGAAGGTAATATTATACCCTTCTCATTTTCCCTTTATTCCTTCTATCTCACAGGAAATAATAAATGGATAGTCTTTGTAAGTAGCACCATTTCAAAGAACTTATGACCCTTAAAAACGTGAAGTATATCTCATTATTGCAAGCACAGCTTGTCTAAGTATGATTTGAGATTTTCACGGCTTAATGTATTATAGTGATTTATTTTGGGGTATTATGCCGTGTTAAATACCCCAAAAATAAATCTCTATGACAACTTGTCAGTTGGCAGTTCCTATGCAGAGCAGATCATTGGATCATTTCTATGTTTTCAGCACGAAAAAAAAAATCGTTAGGTACCTATTTTTACCTAGTACCTACCTACCCATGGCGGTAATTAAAAAAATAAATCACTGTCGTAAATATTTACGAGTTTGACCGAGGACTGTCTCACCTGAGTGGTATACATATCTATGGTCTCACCCAGTTGGCATAGTATCATCAAATACCCTGTAATATTAATAATACGTCCAACTCCAGTGAAATAGTGGCAATATCAACAACTCTTGCCGCTGGAGACGCTATTTATTTATTGGAAAATTTGTAAAGCGCCGCTTTTGTGAGATCACCTCAGGGGCGCTTTACAGTTGATATCAGCTATTACAAAAATAAGTGAAATTAAGTTAAATAAAATGAAGTACACGAACAGGTGATATGAAGATAGAAGATGGAGACTCTGCAGCAAGAATTCTAGGTGGTGAGGAAACTGGACCAGCTGCTGCAGCGAAAGAGCGCACTGCGTCCACCAACAGTGCCAGCAAGAGGTTCGTCATCCATCCAGGTTTGTGTCTGCTGCTAATTAAGCGCTGACACAGTATCCTCACGTGACGTTCGGCGAAGATAGAGGATGGAGACTCTGCAGCAAAAATCCTAGGTGGTGAAGAAACTGGACCAACTGCTGCAGCGAGAGAGTCCACCGCGTCCACCAACAGTGCCAGCTCGAGGTTCGTCATCCGTCCAGGTATATGTCTGCTGCTAATAAAGCGCTGACACAGTATCCTGACATAGATAACAGACCTTGGCAGCACCGCTGTGACGTTCGGCAAGTCCATCATTCATCTCCATGTAATCTTGTTCCTGGTGATTGTGTTAGTGGTGCATTGTGCCCGCAATAAAAGGCGACGGTCGGGATAATAAATTACCCTGGGCTTAACTTAATCTCATTTTTATTGTAGGATATTGACTTTGATATTCCTTTCGATGGCGGCAAGTTGAAGTTTTATTTATATAGATTAAAACATATGTAAAAATGTTACAAAGAGTAGGTTGCATGTGTGCAGCTTAAGGATGTAAATATTACAAACAACAAAAACACTCCAAGTTATTTTTCAGGATGCCAAAAAAACGTTGACAGGTTAGTTGGTGAAATATAATATGAGTTTGTTAAATCCTAGCAAATAAAATGTTATTGATTAAGTAAAAAGTGGATTATATCATGAAAAATATAATTATAAAATTAAGGTAAATTCAGCAAAGCTGTGTTAGTTGAGTTCCATGTGGCTTTCTGTGTTCATGTTGAAGTTATAAATAATCGTCAATGTTGATGTTCTCAATTTATTAAATACATTGATGTATAATACATTTTTATATATTAAATATTTATTGTAAAATTTCTCTTAATATTTTATCACCTTTCTAAACTACCAAAGACCACAAAGAAGTTAATAGCCGCTATGTTTTATGTATGGAAAAAAAGCAGTGATTTTTTGATTTCTATAATTAATTTACTAACATAAAATGAATATATTTCACATAAAATCCGTTCAAATGTACCACGTTCGAAAACCAAGGCGCGTAACTAGTATCCATACTCTTTGCGCGTAACTCATGCCGCTAGGAGGCGCTAGTATATGTAGCATGTTGCGTTCAGAACATAAATAAATGGTTCAGAATGTATGGGAAATGTCAGAAGTTGGAGGTATTGTGTATATTATAGAGTATTTGGTATCATGAACTGCCAATAATAATAACTGTATCTTCTATCGTTGATTATGCCGGCCGAAACAAAACAATCAACATTATGCAAAATTAAAAAAATATATAGTTCACCCGGTTTATGGTCGGTGGCGCCAACAATTTCGCGCGCTGTTTTCGCCACCACGGCAACACCAGTTGTTTATTATTTGAGTAGTTCAAAGAAATAGGTCACGGCCAAATTTGCCAGCTTTATCCGCGGAATGCCTCTCGTGGTTTGGTAAACAACGCCTGGATGAATGCCATTCTTTTTTAATACATTTTTTTATTCGGCCTGGCCGGCTTTTTTGGCCATCATCATTGTACTTACGTATTTAAAAACGTAAACATATTTAGGAAATGTGCAGCCCTTCGTAATATGCGATATTAATCAGTAATGCTTTGTTCACATTGAGCGTGAAAAAGTTGGAAAAAAAATTAAAATGGCGCCACAGGTTGGGCTATAATGAAATACCTATTATATTATACAGGGTTTTCCAATAAGAGGTGTTATTTTGAATAGCCCGCTATTTCGGTAGATGTTACTTTTGAAGCTGTCATTTTTCGACATTTGACAAGTAGAAACTACGCCATTTAAAAATGGAACGATACACGCTTCAACAATGCATTTAAATTATTAAAATTCACTTGAGTGAATCAAATGCAAATCATCTTGAGTGATGAGGCCCATTTCCACCTCGGTGGCTTCGTCAACAAGCAAAATTGTCGCATCTGGGGCTCGGAAAACCCAAGAGTTATTGTTGAAAAGCCTCTCTATCCTCAACGTGTGACTGTTTGGTGCGGTTTATGGTCCAGCGGAGTCATTAGACCTTACTTTTTCGAAAATGAGGCTGGAGCAACAGTTACGGTGAATGGATCGCTATCGAGAGATGATTAATGATTTTTTATGGCCGGAATTGGATGGTATTGATCTGGACAACGTTTAATTTCAACAAGACGGCGCTACGTGCCACACAAGCAACGAAACCATTGATCTTTTACGATTGAATATCAAACTAACACCTCTTATTGGAAAACCCTGTATTTTAATCATTCTAACTCATTGTAGGTAGGTAATTCTTTCGGTCACACTTGCTCAAGCGAAACTTAAAATCTTGGAGGTTTAGTTTTAATATTTATGATAAACCTTTCATAAATGAACGCTAATTTATTTGTGATGTCAGAGTTCACAACTAGCATCATAAATAAAGCACTAAATAGCATTCTCAGCCACCCGTGTCTATGTGAGTAAAGAGCTACAACAGCCTATTTGCAGTTTCAGCATTTAATTCAGTATCTCTGACTGAAGTCCAAGGATATCGTGTTATTTGTCGTAAAATGCGGTTAGTGTTTACTTTGTGGCTAACGCTGTAGCTCTATAGGTAACTAATTTGCACAACAGCTAGGTAGTTAGGTATTTACTTGTCCATACAATTGCTCATAATACACAAATTTGCCATTTTGCCTCAAGTTAATTCTTATATTTCTGTTAGTAACGGATGAATGACGATGATAAATAATTATTTACTTTAAAGTAATACGTTATACGAAATGAAAGGTGTTCTTAATGCACATTTTCTGTTCAGTTGATGGAAACTATTCCTACAGAACTTACTTAAATGCCGCCATTCAGAATCAAAACGTTGCTTGAAATGGCTTTTCTCCCTGTTTAGTGACCGGATTTTGAATACCCAAGTATTTCCTAACCTTCATCTTTCCCATCTCCTTCCGTCTCATAACACACCCACTATAATATATTCATTGGCTCCGCGTTGTTTGAGTGTGTACTTGAATCTCCCAAGGCCCCGGGCGTATGTCAACAATTATCCTCGGAAAAATGGTAGAATAGTTTTCATAACCTTTTGTGATTATGCAGCTTTTCTTTTATATTCTTGTTTGAATAAATACTAAACTTAACATAATTCACGAAGAAGAAAACATTGTTTTAAAAAAGAAAATCATATTTCAGATTTCATGTCATGTTGCATGACGTAACATTATTGAACTCATCAAAGGACTCTAAAAGCTTCTCTAAATAAATCAATGGTCACATTAATTTATAATACAGTAAGAAATTTCATCACGTCAAAATCACGGTCATCATTCACCCACATTTCCAGGGTCACCGCTAACGCCAATTTTATGCACAAATTGTTACCTGATTTGAATACTTCGCATTGTTTATCAGCGGCCCGCATGTTGCCAGCATTGCCAGCTTCCAGTAGATGTTGCCATTTGCCATAAATAAACCACTCTTTGCCGTGTACAATATTTTGTTTATCTCTTTTTTTGTTTTCATTAGGTAGGTTTTCTGACGATTTC
This sequence comes from Hesperophylax magnus, assembly GCA_026573805.1. Lineage (NCBI taxonomy): Eukaryota > Metazoa > Arthropoda > Insecta > Trichoptera > Limnephilidae > Hesperophylax > Hesperophylax magnus. Next base: position 5,474,499 of record JAIUSX010000002.1, read on the forward strand.
TAGCCAGGTAATGAATTAATTTTTTAAAACCTGTTCACAGTTACAGATCAGATCTACGGTACCTACGTCATTACATTACAAAAAAGATTGTAAGAATCTACGTAAACAATACAATATTTTTTTTCGTACCTAATTACATACTCAATAACCTAAAAAAAGCCTGGATATTTAAGGTACCTGATTATTTGCTGAGAAAGAAAAAAATCAGCATGACAATTACCACTATTCAATTACTGTAAAACTTATTTTAAAATTTGAAGACATCTGAATAACAATTATAGACTGCTCCGAGAAAACTTTGCACGTCATTTATAATAAGTCAATAAACTTTTATTGTTGACAACATGCTCGACTCCTCGCAAGCTAAAACCGGGAAGCGATCTAAAAATAACAGTTTAATAGGTATGCTTTTTGTTTTAAAACATTAAGTTATTATTTTTTTAGCAAATTATTTCGCCCCAGCTTTGCTGTGTCCTAATGATCACTGTAATCAATAATATTCGGATGATTTGTATTTTTGTGTAGCGCCGTTTTTATATAAAATAATCTCAAGGGCAATGTGTCAGGACCGTTAGGCATTATCAGCGCCTTGGCTCCTTGGCAATTCGGCGCCCGGAGCAGACTGCTCCAATTGCGCCCGGATAGGTCCGACCCTGCTTATTCATTAATTTTAATAAATTCCAGTATTTTATATTGCTATGTAATTTTATAGGCAGTTTTTAATGAGTAGGTGTATCCCAAGGCTGCCCTGGTTGCTAATAATTAAAGGAACAGACAGGGCCGGCTATATGCGGGTGCAATTGGAGCAGTCCGCTGTGGGCGCCGAATTGCAAAGGCGCTGATAATACCTAACACATCGTCCTTGAGATTATTTTTCACAAAAGCGGCGCACACAAATATACAAATTAAGCGCCGTTTCGCTCAAGGCCGGCCTAGGGTACAGGGCTACCAAATATCGTAAGAGAAATTAAGAGAAAGGCCTAAGATAAATTGACTCCCTACTTGTATAAACTATAAACGTAAATTCTTCGTAGTTGGACAGTCAAATCATTTTACTTTTCAAATACTGTTTTCTGAACAAAATAAAAAATAAAAAAACCTAGGTAGCAAACTACTTACACAACATATAACATGCTGATATACTAGGAAGGTTAATTGGATAATAAATTCATGTAGCAATGTCATTTATTATTTTTTTTAGTTATTTGTACATTTTAGTTTGAAATTGAAATTAGTTCTTAAATTATGGTTCTTGATCAATTATTAAATTAAAGTTTTATAAAATAGTATGGTCCTTGGGTCCCTTGTCCCAAAACAGGACAGCTGCCTGTTAGACAGGTGATTTTATTTCCGTGAACTATGCATGTTAATTATTATTATGTAACCTTGTAAGTAAGTAAGAGGCAAATAGGTACCAGTTGTTCAGAATTAGTGATAAACTTTTCAAAAGTTATTTTGAATATTTACGTATTGACATAAATACAAAGACGCGGTATTTTCATACTAATCCTGTTTCCAGAATGAAATCGGATAACGTAAAGCACGAGAAAAGAATAGCGAAAATTTAGAATTTGCTCGAATGAATGAAATGGCTACAAATAACATCATACAAAGTCAAATGAACGGAACGCATTAGAAAGAGGTAGCCACTCAAAGAATACGTGTACGGGTGAAACGGCTATATTATTAAGAACGTCGTTTCTCTCGCCTCCTCGCGACACCAGAGCGGCCCACTGACGGGCGAGCATGTTTTTTGAACGATATTTGAAAGTAGACTGAGACCTTACGAAATTTTTTTATTAGTTTGGTCGTGAGTGGTTTATTTATGGTTCTGTCACATAATAAATAGAATTTACACATCACTTCACTTTGTACCTCTTTTCGTATTGGATCGGGGTTCCATCGTTTCGATAAAATCTATTGTTAATAGCTATTTATTCAAAATTGAATTTTTATGAGCTTACAAATATGGTTCAAGGCGGTTTACAAGCCGGATTTCCATATTTTTGATTTGATTAGTATGAACATAACGCGTCTTTGTATTTATGTCAATGCGGAGATATTCATATATGATATAATTTTTTTTTAGGTTAGAAATCTATTCTCGTTTTTGAGATGGGGAGTAGTGCCATTAAAGTTTTAATTTAAGAACATTAAATAATAATATAATATAATAACAATGTTATGCGACGTAAATGAAATAATAAAGCGTGCAGATAGATGTAAATAAAATAAAAAGGCACACAAGTCACAATGTATATTATGGTAGTTTTAGAATAGATATACACTTGAAATAAAACGTAAAAATTTTACAGCTAAATAAAATTTAATACGTAAAAAAATCGGACGTTGTTCAAAGTGCATTTCCGGGTAATAAAAAATATGTAAATCAGCAATATTTGCAACTTTAACGGTGCTGATTGTAAAATTATCGCAATGTCGCCATGGTGTATACTAGATAATATTACATATAAACATAGCAAGATGTTTATATATTTTTTATATATGTCCTTTTCGTTCCCTTCTTCCATTTCATTGGGTCAGTTGATAACATTACCACATTGGTTGCTATTTTTTTTTGCGATTTTGCTCTAAAAAATATCAATTTTAATTTGAAAAACACGTGGACATCTAGAATTTCAAAAACATAATGCTTTGGCTTAGAAGACCATCGATATGAATAGTCCAGATTGATCGATTCCAAGATCGCTTTTAAAGACTTATAATATTTTTATCAGTTTATTACTGCAATTTAAAAAAAATGGTCAAATTTGAACAACCATATCTAAAATGACATCTACGTAGGTACAAAGTAAACGTCATGCGCTCTTGCGCGTATGTCGGTACCCAGCTTCTCAGCAATAGACGCTCAATGCCAGAAATGGGCATAAAATAACAACATCCTTGAGCCGAAGCCATAATAAACTATGTGCAAAGAATGACATTTATGTAATGTTAAGACAACCAGTCTAATACAATTTTTTTTTTTTTTTTTTTTTTTTTCTTTATTCATGAAATATTAATGTGTACAGTTTTTACATGCTTTTCGACTACCACACTAGACACATGCCCGTATTATGGTAATGTGTTAATGAATATTGTATGCAAATGAGACGCTTAATTTTACACCAACACTTTTTTTTTTATTATCGCCCCCAAGTTAGAACGAATTATTTTGACCAAAGATATTATAATACAAGATTTTGACGCTGGATTCCACAATATCCGTAACCCATCATGTTGGCCGTGTTTATTTTGCGAATATTTGCAAACAAACAACACTGTGATGAAAAACAGAAAAATCGACAAAAATAAAAAAAATTAATATTAAAATCAAAGTAAAGTACGTTTTCATGACAAAACCAAATATTGAAGTAAAGATCCAAAAACAAGAAACCTAACCTAACGTATTCGTTTGATCACGTTCTGTTTTGTCTGGTTACCTACCCGTATAACTACACTTAATTTTGGATTTACAACAGGCTTTGTAGTTATATAGTCTGCTCTAAAATACGCACTGTTGTATTCGAGAATGATTGGATTTAAATGATTACCTATCTAAAAACACAGAATTTTATATACACTCAGTACTTTTATATATACTCAGGGCCGGCTCTATGCGGGCGCAATTGGAGCAGTCCGCTCCAGACGCCGAATTGCCAAGGCGCCAGGGCACTAATAATACCTAACAGTCCTGACACATCGTCCTTGAGATTAATTTTCATAAAAACGGCGCTACACAAAAATACAAACCATCCGAATATTATTTATAACAGTGATCACCTACCTAGGCGTTTACTGGTTTCACAAGGGGAGCCAAAATTTAGTTTTGCTTAGAGCCGGCCATATACTAGCGCAGACCCATGAAAAATCACGGGATGTTATAATTGTAGGATTTGTGAAGCTGAAAGTATTTATAACATATTTGCCTTGGGATCATTGTCTTCCAAAAACAAAAATTCATATTTTTGTTGGAAAATTAGAGAGGAAGTCAGAAATGAACACCGTTGTTAAAACAAATGAAAAAAACGATAACTGTGTCAAAACTTTAAACAAAAGAAATACATAAATATTTCAAATTTAGAACTGTAGCGTCGAGGATAATTAATAATAAATCGCTCGACCTACTTAGGTACGTACTTACTACTTGCTACTTAGGTACGTATTTGCAGCCGAAATCAAAACAAAGCAACCTACTTGCCTACTCGCGACAATAATACTGAAGCCCGTCTGGGATACTACGAGAACTCGCCAGAAGGTTCGAGTCTACGGCCTATGCTTAATCGCCGCAATGTCGAAGGTTCCCGAAACACACAGTCTGTGCGAGTGCCTAGAATTTAGTTGCCATCCATCTACCTACTGCTACCGTCGGCCGTCTAGTATAAATAGGCCCGACGCAGCGAGCCAGTCAGTCAGTTAGTCATCATTCTGCCGTCAGTCTACAAGGTTCAACGAGTGATCACCCGCGCTAATCTTACTAGCGCAAAGGACACATACCCGGCTTCGCCCGTATCATCATGGACTCCATCGGGACACCATCATAGCGCCTCGGCCACGTCCGCGGCCAGCGCTACTCGGATTACAAGCGCCCTGGTTCCAGTGTCTCTGACCAGCGCTTCTTCCACGCCATCATGACCACCACGAGGACACGCAGCATCCTCACTGGTCACGCCGTTCCCGTTCAACCGCCTACAAGGTCCGCCGCACCTTCGGCCGTCTCGTCAGCACTGGAGTGCCTGAAGACCTACGTTCTTCGCCAGTGCCTGACCTTCATCGAGTCCCGGTCACCAGCGCCCGGCGTCGACTCACTGACCCGCGCTTGACCAGCACATCACCGCAGCGTCCGGAGTATTCAACTTTTGTCCTACCTCATCTCCTCGTCACGGCTACTGACTCACCAATAAACACATGTGACCTTCAACACCTTCTTTCATTTCGTGCCTCACCATTGATCCCCAAAGAACTATTTAAAAAAAATGTATCGCTCATCTGATATGATTTATAGGTACCTACTTATCACTTAAATTTAAAAAAATAAATGTTCATTATATGTAATATTTCACACCACCGATGCATTGATGCATATCGATGCATGGACCCAAAATATTAGTATGTTTTTGTCAAATATGCATTTGATGAAGCCATTTGGTCATCCAGGCCCCAGGACTACCCATTCTTCTCCAAATCTCTTCCACAGAGTCGGGTCACCTCTTCCTCGGTCTGCTTTTGAGTCCCTTTCACTGGGGCACCCTCCTGATAATGATTTTGAGTGTCCTGTCATCTGGCATTCTTCTACATGCAGTCTTTGGGGCCTACATATTATTACGATGTTTTCATTCTCAATTAGATAGATTCTCGAGTTCATGGTTCATTATAATTTTGTATCTTCCATTTTTTGACGTAGGTCCAATGGGAGAGATTTACATTCAATGACTGTTAATTTGGTTTCTTCACTATGGGTTCCACGTCTCAAAACCACCGATACCTAAATATTGGTCTCATTTTGGTTTTGGGATATTATGCCGTGTTGCGCTAACTCCTTCTTTAGCCAACGTTTCGGACAGCATTGCAGTGTCCATCATCAGGGCTTTTTTTTTTTTTCATTTTCTAGATTCTTATATTCCATGAAGTGGTGAATCATTTAAATTTACTGAATTTAAAGTAAATGTTCTTTATACAAATAGAACGGCGTCATATGCGCCTCACAATTTTTACCTCATATGGGTTTATTCAAATATTACCTGGCTTTTATAGACTTAGAGGCCTTGTATTTTCTCGGTAGGGAAAAAATTTGTTACCTAAAAACCCTACTAAAATTGCATGTGTCATTCAGCGTCAGCACCAGCAGCGACCTACAGCGGCCATATACTACATACGTGTCTGTTTGTGTTGTGTTGGGAACGGGGGGGGGGGAATTCGGCTGCGTCCTATTGTGGGTATCCTTCCGCATTTGCGTGATAGAGTAAGGGAAACCGCAGAAAACCTTACCCGGAAGGAGCGGCCGAACGTCAACTTGAAACGTATGCGGCCTTCAGTAACATCGGTATATGATGTCCTGCGTTTTTGAGATGTGTGTGTGTGTCTGTTTTTATGTTAATATATACTTATGGGAAGATAGAAAATAAACATACATATACATACAAATTATAAAATATTATATAAATATATAAATAGATATATAAACATTATATATTTAGGAGGAAAGTCGGGAGTTTAGGAAATACCTACTGCTCGCTATTCGTCCGCGTCTGATTCTGGTATGTACCATATGTGTTCATGGTCCATGAGGATGTGTTTAGGTAGTCTGTGTGAATATTTGAATGTCAGGTCGCTCGGAGCATTGTATTGTCCTATGTCTCGTATGAGTGGATTTTTACTAAGTGTGAGTGATTTGTAAAAGCGTTCAGTCAGTCTGTGTGTGAATTCGTATAGAGTTGGAATTTGTTCTCGTTCGTGTAATCTCTTCAAGTTTGTTCTGAGTCTCGTGCTGTATGTGATTTTAATGCAGAGATTTTGAAGTGTCTGTAGTTTCTTGTGGTCTGTGTGTGAGATGCTGCTCCATACGGGAATCGCATACGAGAGTACCGGACGAATGAGCGAGTAGTAGACGAGGAGTTTGGTTTTGGGAAGTAGCGGACTCCGTCTATTGAAAATTGGCTTCATCATGCCGATCGCTTGTCGCGTGCGCGCGTGCATCTTTGCTTGGTGAGATTTCCAGTTGAGGTGGGAGTCCATGGTCAGGCCGAGATATGTAACTTCATCTTTCCATTCAATGCTGTGTCCTCCCATTTCGATGTTGAAGTCAGGTGTTCTATTTATGCGTTTTCTCGTGAACATGATGGCTTCGGTTTTCGCCTCGTTCAATTTCAGGCGCCATTTCTTGTAGTACTCTACGAGCGCGTCGAGCGCCCTCTGTAGGTAAATCGCGGCCATGTTCGCTTTCAGCGAGGAAACGTATAGTTTGACGTCATCTGCGTAGATAGACAGATTGCATCTCTCGTCTCGGGGGATGTCGTAGGTGAACAGAATGAAGAGAAATGGTCCTAGTAAACTTCCTTGCGGCACGCCTTTTGGAATCTCACGCATTGAAGATAGCACGTTCCTTATGAAAACTCTGAAGGATCTATTCTTTAGGTATTTCTGTACCAGCCTCGTTAGGTATATGGGCGTGTTAGTGCGGTGCAGCTTATGCACGAGCCCGTCTATCCATACGGTGTCGAATGCCTTCTCTAGGTCGATGAGCGCAGCAGCGGTGAAGCGATGTTCGTTAAATTTTCTTGCGATGTATTCCGCTACTCTGGTGAGTTGATGGGTCGTGGAGTGCCTCTTTCTGAAGCCGAACTGCTCGTCTGGCAAAGTCTTGTTGTCGTCGTGGTGTGGAACAAGCCTGTTGAGTATAATTTGTTCAAATACCTTGCTCAGCGTAGATAATAGGCTAATCGGCCGGTAACTTGTCGGCTGCGTTCTATCTTTATTCGGCTTTGCGAAGGGCAGCACGGTCGCAGATTTCCAAATCTGGGGAAAATGCCCGGTCATGAGGCAGGCATTGAACAATTTTGTTGTGTAGATGATGGCTTTTTGAGGAAGATGTTTGAGTAGAATGTTGTGAATTTGATCGCTTCCCGGCGCTTTGTTCGTTCTGAGTCGCTTGATTGTGACCGCAATCTCGCTCGGCGTTGTGAAATGAATATCTTCAGCGTTTGTCTGCTCTGCTTCGTTCAAATCTCGTAGAGAGTCAGCTACGATCCGGTCCGTAGCCGGGTCGGAAAGGCCGTCTGTAGCGGCGTAGGCTCTCTCGAAGCCGTCGGCGAGTGTGTCAGCTTTTTCTTGTAGCGACAATGCCGTCCCAGGGCCGTTCAATTTCTGTAGCGGGGGGATTGTGAAATCTTTATGTCTCAGCGCGCTAGCCATTTTCCATAGGGAATTATCCTTCGGCGTGAGCGACGCGACTTTTTTGTCCCAAAGTTCGCGCTTGAGTTCTGCGATTTCGGTCTTGATTTCCCTCTGCAGGCTGTTGTACGCTGTCTTGAAGTATTCGTCACGCGTGCGGTGGTACATGCGTCGCAGGCGATTTTTGTCCTTGATGAGCGATAAAACGTGTTCGGGAAGCTTGATCGTGTATGAATGTACTTCTTTGAGAGGAATGTGTGTATCTTGTGCTGTTTGAAGAATCTCTGTGAGAGTGCTTGTAGCTGCGTCGATTTCTTGTGGCGAGCGCAGAGTTCCCGAAGTGAGATGAATTCGTTCGTTGACTTCCTTTTTAAATCCTTCCCAGTCCGCATCCTTATAATTGCGCTGTTTTCTGGGGGTCCTTGAAGTTGTGCCGCCTATAGTGAAGCACACGGGCAGGTGGTCCGATGACAGCTCGTCTAATGTGCGCAGTGGAGATATTGTCTTAACATTTTTCTCGAGTACTATGTCCAATGTACTCGGATATCTAGAACGTTGCGAGTAGTACGTAGGTCTGTCTGACGCCATTATCGAATAGGTATTTGTCTGCATGTGTGTAAAGAGCGTATTTCCGTTCGCATTACCTCTGTAGTTATTCCAGTAGTTGTGTTTGGCGTTCAAATCGCCTCCCATCACAACAATTGGTCCCAGATTGAGCAATTTATTGAGATCTTCTCTCACTAGGTTACTTTGGGTGCAGTATACGGAGATGATGGTATGCGCTCTACCCTCTATGGTGACTTCGATAATCGTGGCTTCAGCGTGCTTCAACTTCGGAGTGGGTATTCTTGTGGACGTCATAGATTGTCGAACGAATATTGCGGTTCCTCCGCCTGATCTTCCCTGTCGGTCGTCTCGGTGAATCTCGAAACCTTGCACTCTCAGCGGTACGCTTGGATTCAAGTGGGATTCTGATAAGAGAATAATGTCGGTGTTTTTTTTTTTTTTTTTTTTCAGTTGCAGTTCGTCTGTCTTGTTGCGCACGCTAAATGCGTTCCATACGAGGACTTTCACCGTCTCGGTATTAGGCATCGAGGGTGTCTAGAAGCTCTATCAAGATGACGAGCTTGTCTGCTCTTGATGTGCAGCGGGCGAGCTGTGATCGCATCCTGAGGAGGCCTTGGAGCAGGGCCATCAAATCCAGGTTGTCTTCTGAAGAGGTGGACGCGCGCACGGGCTCCTGCTGTGGGCGGGGCTGGGGGCGGGGCTGTGGGGGCGGCGCGGCCTCGCGCTGCTCTTGGGCGGGGGCGGTGCCTCCGGCTACGTTGGCCCATGTGCGTCCATCCGTCCTCGGCTGAGGAGGTGGCCTGCTCGGGTTCTGTTCTGCCGGCGGGCGTTGGGTCCTTCTGGCAGGTCGCTGCTGTATTGAGGCGACGTACGCTACCCGCTTGGGGCAGCCTCTGTAGTTGGCGGGATGCGGGCCTGAGCAGTTGCAGCATGCGGCGGGCTCGTCTCTCGTCTTCTTGGGGCATTCTGCCGAAGCATGCTCCAGTAAGCATTTTACACACCTTGCTGTATGCGAACAGTTTCGGGACCCATGCCCGAAGTGTTGACATCTGTAGCACTGGGTGCCGTGCTGAAGGTGATTGCTCCTGTGCTTCTGGAGTCGAATGCGGCAGTGGCACAGGTATTTGACGGCCGCACGCAGCTGTCCCATGTTGACTTCCTTATTGAAGATGTGCTAAGTATAAGGGATACTCAATTGAGGCGGTCATCTTGACCACCTTCACTGCTGGGAATCCTTGCGATTCTAGATCCGCCGCGATGTCTTCTACTTCTACGAGCGGCAGGCCCTTGATCACGGCCTTTTTCATTTTTTCGGCTTCGGCCGTGAATGTGTGGAAGCCGCGAGCCTCCGCTCGCAGTCCATTGGTGAGGGCGCGATGGTCCTCCATCGTGCGCACGAAGATGTTGGCCGTGCCGCCCCTGTTGTACCTAAAAGTAAAGAGCTTACCAGCCCCCAGATGTCCTTGGACCGCAGCTGTGATCTGCGCGTGTGTCATGTTCCCCAGGGTCATCACAACCGGGGGAACACGGTCAGAAAGTATAATTAGTATTGGCACGCTTGTTACGCGGCGCGCCGGCGCCTTCGCTTACCTCGGGCAACTCTTCAAATCGGTTGCCACACTGGAGCGGTTGTGGTCCCCGTGGGGACATGGGCCTCTTTACGGGGTTGGACGGCCTCGTCTAGCCTCCATCCTGGGGGGCAGCCGTCTCCATTGGCTGCTGGGGCCTCGGGGGCGCCACGTAGGCCGACGCTGGGCCTATCGGGGGGCGCCTGGGGGCAGGACTGGGTCCTGTTGCCCAGGAGGGGCCTGCTGCGGGCTCCGTCATCTCGGTTTCGTCGGGCGTGGTGGCAGTCGTGGTGGTGGATGGTCTCCGGGTCCTTGGGTCCTCGGTGCGGGGCTGTGGTGCGGGGACCGTAAGGCGCATGGTCCCTGTCTTCCTTCGAAGCGCTATCTGATGGGCGCCGGGTGGTACCACGACCGGGGAGTCCTCGTGGTCAGCGGGGAGCATCCTCGTCGGGAACATCTTGACAGGCGGTAGTCGGTGCCTCCTCTTAAAGAGGGAGCACGTCTCTGGAGCTTGCGGGCGGTTTGCGGGGGCCAGCGTGAATCTGCGTTGTTTGAGTATTGCGCGAAAGTGTTGCCTTGATAAAGGCAGTTGGGTGGGCGCGAGCGCCTGCTCGGTGGGCCGGCGGGATTCCTCCGGCCGGTAAAAGTAGCGGGGCCTGGCTGATTACTCAAGCCAGACAAAAAAGACTTTTGTGGTTATATCGCAAACCACAAAAAACGATCGCTAGCTGAGCTTTTTCCTCTCTCCTATCCTCAATATATATCTGAGGCCATCATCAGGGCAGATGTGTTATTTGAGGTTATGGTGAAATGTGAACTTATGTATGAGGATGTGATACCGTGTTGCCAGCTCCAACCCTCTGAGCTAACATTAACGTAAGTATAATTTTTAAAGTGGTTTTCTATCTTCGTTTAGCGCTGGTGTAGCCGTCAATTACCGGATACCAAGAACTATTGAGCTTACCTCCATCGTCTCTATTAATATTTACGGGATTTTTATGAATTTCAATGGCCTCCGTAATCAGCCGTGCTCTATACGTTTTGGGTCTCCCCAGGACTTCAGGAACAAATCTAAAGTAATGCCCGGTATCAATCAAATGCTCGGCAATTGCCGATTTGTCATGGTGGCCAAGGGTGGCCGAAACGTTGGCTAAAGAAGGAGTTAGCGCAACACGGCATAACACCCTAAAAATAAATAACAATAATACTTTTGGCCGTGAAAATCTTAAATCATTTTGGTTTGTATATGTGCAATTTACTTTCTTTAATTTGTATTTTCAACCACACTTAATCGAACTTTAGCTCTTAACCCTTTATAGGTCATAAGCTAAAAACGGATAGTTTTGAGACCTGCAACATTAAGGTCTATATTTCTTTATGTTTACAAGTTATAATCACCCTTATGGGTTGTAATCATTGAGGTAACCCACAGAGGTCTTGAATCGAACCAACCGCACCGAAGTTCGCACATGTTGAGTAAATTTACGAAAATCGCGTCCTGGTCAGTTTCTCTGTAAATTTATCAAAGTAGTTATTCTCCTGTAACGCAAATAAATAACAAGTACATAAAATTTCCAAAAGACTAAACAAAAAAAAAAGGTTTTTCTGTTCATCAAAATGAATATAGAATACATAAATAAAACCATTAACGGCGTAACGTTAAAAAAAAGTTGTCCTGTAAAGGGTTAAATAGTATAATAATTGTTCTATACTAATCTCAGCGTCAATAAGCGTAAAATGTCTTTGCCTTTTGTGCGATGGCCTTTTAAATTTAAGAATTAACTGTGCACGTAAAGTAAAAATTTCTCAACATTTTCGGTATTTTAATATTCCCCGTAGCCCTTGGTTGAGTAGCCATGCCCAGACAGAGCAAAATTGACTATTGAGTAGAGTAAATGAAGACAAACGAGATGATTAGTGCGAAGGTTAAAGTCACGGAAAATAATATCTGCTATCAAACAGCAATTAGTAATTTCATTGAAGTACCAACCATTCAATTAGTACGTTATTCGATATTCAAGCCCAAAGGGAATTCAGTCAAAATTCACAAATAAAATGTCCTAACTGGCAGAGAGGATGGACCGCCAAACAGCTCGGCCTTGGCACGCACTCCTTGCCTCATTCTCATTCATACAAACCCCTCGTGACATGACCTCTTTTACCATTTACATTCGCGTCATATATTTGCCTTACATGTCCAAACCTCAAGTGTCCCTTTCTTAGTCTTACTCATTACGAATAGGTACATCAGCCTAGCATTCTTTGAGAATCGCTGCATTCTCAGACATCGCCATGTGTGATAAAAGTGAGTATTATTGATTTATTACAAACGGGACAGCAGGCCGTTTCCTAATAAAATGTTAGTACTTTCCGAATTTATTGGAACACGTGTTCATGCACCTTCGTTTGCCCTGTTAATATATAATGACGAAATATGAAAATATAATGATTTTTGTCAAACATGTGTTTCGACGTCGGGTTAATACATTATTTTTTACTAAAATTTAACGTGAAACCTATCAATTTATTCGTTAAGGGCATGCAGTCCCGTTTTTAACAGGCTTACGAATAATTTTAAGCCTTGCCACCAAATAAGTTTTTCCACACATACGCCTCAGGGATCTAAAGCATTTGGTCTACTTTCATCCGTCCTCGGCCAGTTTCATGTCTCACTGCCACACATAAGAGTAGGTACCAACACTCCCCCGTGGACTGATCTTTCTAACGTAAAAACTATTATGCGGTGACGCACGCGAGCTTTTCGATTGCTAGGCCAGTGGAACTATAAAAATCCCATTTAGGGAATGTTACAGATCAATAGAAGAAGGGCCTCTCCTACTTCTGTCTCGGAAGGAAAATAAAGATGCTGATAAGTACCTACAGGCAAATCATTTTAAAGATGTATTATTTCTGCACACCGATATTGGTTCAAATTGGATCGAAACAGTTTGGAACCTCCGCTCACAGTCCCATCATATAGTCCGCAGTAGTCCTGAGATGCAGTACACCACTACACAAGCAAGAATCTCTTTAAAATATTCTACTATACCTGGATCTTAAGCTCTAGTCACTTATTTGAACTGTGTGATTTTTTTGTTGTTTTTGTTTAGGTATCGTGTGACGGCTATTAATTTAACCTAACTTTTTCTACAGGGTTTTCCAATAAGAGGTGTTATTTTGAATATTAATTAAGGAATTAATGATTTTTATGGCCGGAATTGGATGGTATTGATCTGGACAACGTTTACTTTAAAAAAAGGCGGTGCTACGTGCCTCACAAGTAACGAAACCATTGATCTTTTACGCGAAAAATTTCCGGACCGTGTTATCTCTCGAAGAGGTGATCACAATTGGCCACCGAGATCTTGTGATTTAACACCTTGCGACTTCTTCCTTTGGGGCCACGTGAAAGAAAAGGTCTACGCCAACAGCCCAGCGTCGATTCAAGACCTCAAAGATGGAATTCGTGAGGCTATCGAGGACATAAGGCAGCCACTTTGCGATTTGGTTATGGAAAATTTCATGAAAAGGATATGGTCCTGTAGGCGTGGTCGTGGTGGTCATTTGACTGATGTTATTTTTCAGTATTAACGGCATACCTTCCTCTTTATAATGAAATAAACGTTCGATCATTTGTATTAAAAAATGGCATTTTTCTTTGAATATCAAATTAACACCTCTTATTGGAAAACCCTATATATATTTTTTTAAATGTTGCACCAACCAAAAGTTTTCACCGAAATCAAAGGATGACTGAAATTGAACCTTTCTGCACAGAGACTGGAGTCAAAATTTCTACCAACCGAGCCGATAATACCGATTTTATTGCGTATATTAACTGCTGTAATGTCATCGAATTTCACAAAAATGTTTATATGTCCTCGTGTGTATGCATGATTGCCACCAAAAGTTGAGAGATTGCATAGTCATCGACAACGAGTCTATCTGCGGACTTTTAGCTATCCAAGATTTGCATTCACTCTTTCAAATTACCGAAAACAAAAGGGAAATTGAAATAGGTGTATTTAAAACACAAATAAGTGACTAAACTAATATATTTATGTACATACATACTAGAAAAATCTAAATATGGAAAGTTCAAAACGGGTAAGATCAATAAACATAAACCAATTGAGTAGGTAGGTACCTACATTAATCTATCAATAATATACATATACATTTTATTAAAGAATATTTTCTCGTGCCAGGTTTTGAACCGTGACCTCTGTGTGAAGAGCCAAGGATCTTGCCGCTCTGCCAACTGAAAGTGTCGATACGAACGGTGATATTTATAAATGACTCGTTTCCCTTCAATTCACCACGTACTACATACTTAATATATATATTTTAGTTGGAATCGATTTACAAACAACTTTTACAATCATATCGGCTCATTGGTAGATTGGTGCTCGCCGTATCCCACTCATTAGTCTCTGGAGAGTAAATGGGGCAAATTAATAAACGAGTTTGACGAACCGCTTGGAACCGGTTGGAACCGGTTGAATGTCACAACTTACAGATTTTCAATAAACGTGAAAACTTGCTATTTCTTGTGTAATGCGAGATAATCACGTAATTTAGATTCAGTTCCAAATCGTTGGCACACTCGCATGTCAGGTGTCGGCAGACTTTCAATTGAGAAGATTCGAGGAAAAAGGATAAGAAATGTATCAGAGAGCCATGTAATCATTTGGTGGTGGGGTACTTCAAAACATATTAGTAATAATATTGGGATAATTTGTATATCGCTCTTTCTGTGAAAAAGTAAGATATATTTATTTAACTATTTGTAAGAAGCTTCTACTTATACAGACTTACTAAAAACACGTGGTGTAAATATTACGCGGCGCGTAAGGTCAGAACAGTGAAAAAAATAGACTTATTACCGTGGCGTTTGTTTGGTTAAAACGGTGTTAAACCAGGCTCAAGGCCGGCTTTACCATACTAATGTTAAACGGGCGTGTAAGAATCCAATTAGTAAGACGGTTAGAATATAAATAATACATATTTGACCGGTTAATTGACCGGTCGGTGGCCGAGTTGACATAGCGTTTGGATTCCACCCAGTCGTAGTGTGTCCTCCTCCATCACAACACAAGCAACATTTTCCGCTTAATGTGGTCGTAGTAGGAGATTTTCAAATATTGTCAGGTTAATCGTAACCCGGGAATGTTCGTCTTCCCTAAAAAAAAAATATATATATCAAATTAATTGAAGTCAAGCCAAAAAAGTTTCTTCTGCAAAAGTTTGTTAAATATGGAGTTTTTTGTGTATTAAAACTAATTTTAGGGAAGGGGAGAGGAAGAGGAATAAAGGATAAGGAGAGGAGAACCATAGTCACGTATTAATTAACGCGTTACTTCAATTCGATATTTCTGAAGGTTAAGGTGAAATTTTGTATTATATATATATTTCGCCTGAATGAGTTCTGAATAAAATAAAGAGCTATACTATCTGAAAAATGAGCTAAAATACTTTTTTTTTAAGATTTAGAGCTAAATCCAGCTCTATCCAGCCATCTCAGAAGGCTTGGATGACTGGAGGTGAAATTGGAGTTGTTGCCTGAAGAGCCGCAAACGCCTATACAAAGTGCCGCGGTCTGCCGATCCCTGGTATTCTAAGACAGTACACGTTGATCAAGTAGTTAATGGCGTACCGCCGATAGCTCCGTTTTGATCACTCCCTCATTTTCATAATTGATGCATTTAATCTAACCTCACCTAACTTCTATTTCGAGAGGTTATAACCGAGCTATCAGCGGAAGGACCATATCTACCACGGTATTGTATAAAATAATACTATTAGTTCCGAGAACAGTAGGTAGGTACATCTCACATCCAAAAAAGTATGATTCTAATATTCTCTTATATAATAATTCAAAACCAAAACTTTCCTGTGTAATCATATCTTTTAGGTTAGGTACTTAAATACTTACCATATTTTTTTTACGTACAATTTTTTAAATTTCAAATAAGGAATTTTACAATATTTCCAAAAAAATGGTAATCAATAGTAATTCTTTTTACAAACTTTCTACAGGCAGGTAGGTACCATAATATTGATTATTCCGATTTAACAGCTCTTAGTAGAATCTGCGCTAATGTACAGACTGTTGGAATAAAAAGATAGTATCCAACACGCCAACCATCTTGAACCAGAAACGGAACACACAAACAAATTTACATACAGATGATATGCCATTCGGCTATGCTCAGTTATTAAACTGACGTTGATTTTTTTGTTGAAATTTGAATGCCACAGATTCATCAAAATCTTAACTACGATAATAAAGCAGGCGTGTATTTCTGTAGCATTGAAAGATCACGAACGGTGAGCTCTGGCGGAACGAATTTGCATAGCTTTTTGTACGTGTATAGGTCAACGCAATTATTTTCATAATCTAGGTAGGTTTCCACTAAGTAACTAGTAAAAATAATAATAATGGAATAATTTGTATATTGCTCTTTTTGTGAAAAGTAAGACATATTTATTTAATTATTTGTAAGAAGCTTATACTTATACAGCCTTACTAAAAACACGTGGTATAAATATTACGGTCAGAGCGGTTAAAAAATTAGACTTATTACCGTGGCGTTTGTTTGGTTAAAACGGTGTTAAACCAGGCTCAAGGCCGGCTTTACCACACCAACGTTAAACGGTTGTGTAAGAATCCAATTAGTAAGACGGTTAGAATATAAAGAATACATATCAAGTCAATTGAAGTCAAGCCAAAAAAAGTTTCACGTGTAGAAGTTTGGTAAAGATGGAGTTTTATTGTGTCTTAAAACTAATTTTAGGTAAGGGGAGAGGAAGTGGAATAAAGGAAAAGGAGAGAAGAACCTTCCGATAAATTCCATATTCACGTATCAATTAACGCGTTACTTCTATTCGATATTTCTGAAGGTTATTGCTATTTCTGAAATTTTGTGTTTTATAGCGCACACGTACGGAGAATTGTGGTTTTTTCTAATGTTGGTTCTACATGTGGGCAAATGAAATAAATTGGTTCTACATGTGGGCAAATTAAATAAATTGGTTCTACATGTGGGCAAATTAAATAAATTGGTTCTACATGTGAGCAAATTAAATAAATTGGTTAAACATCTGGGCAAATTAAATAAATTGGTTCTACATGTGGGCAAATTAAATAAATTGGTTTGCCGTGTTAATCTTAACGAAACATGATGTTTTTATTAAATTCGTAAATTCTGGCGCGTCCCGGTCATTATTCTGATGAAATAATAAGGTTTTATCCAAAATTAAACGTCGCGTATGAAGGGATTGAAGTTGTGAAATTTAAAGGATTCGGTGTAATTTGAAAAGCCTAAGGACGGGTTGTTTCGGAGAATTTGAACAATTCATCAAATTTCATCGTTGATTTTCAAGTTACTCGAAAGATTTTTTCAAGTTCTGTTTTTATTTCAGTTCTGTCAAGCAAATAGCCTATAATAATCTAATAACAGAACTTGAATAGGACTTTCACAGAACCCGAAAATGAACGTTTAAGTTTGATGAATTGTTGAAGTTTTCCGAAACAACCCGTCCTTAGTATAGTTTATAATTTATGCGTTTAAAAAATTTGTAATAATACAAGGTAGTTCTAACTCCTACTATTGTTAGATATATTTAAACGAAGAGCGAAAACTGTGATCGTTGATTAAATCACTATTTATCATTTATATAAAGATGTGTGAATGGATTTGATATTTATACAAATCTAAAGTTTTATTCCAAGATTGATGAAATTTTGCACACTTGGACATCTTTACAAGAGAAAGGTCACTGTATTCATGAGATTTTCAAAAATCACCCTCCCTTTTAAACCAATCGCCTTTTTTGATGAAATTTTGCACACTCGACGTTCGAAATAAGAGTAAAATTACTGTCTATATGTGATTTAAAAAAACTTTGCATAAAGCCCAGGCAACGCCGGGGACTTATCAAGTCTTAATTATTTAATGCGCATAAAATTTCGTATTTCAATACATTTCTAAATAAAGCTGTGTATTTTAAACGCTGTACATATTGTGCATATATTCCAATGATTCATAATTAATTGATCTCAGGTAGGTAGTCGATACGAGATTACAGAAGATTTCGTCAAGTTAATTGAACCGTAATAAATAGACAGCGGCATTCCTTCCGGAGTCCTAGTTTTATGTGGCAATGATTCTATGAATATTGATATCTAATACATTGTGCAAAATTCTATGAGGCCTTTGATATATGATAATACGTTTCCAAGTTTATTGAAATAAAAAAATTTAAAAAAACTAGTTTTCCACTTACTTGTTAAGTTTGCAAAGGGCTGATTTGCTATGGAAACCGTTCCTCCTTTATTTTTAGATAAAATATAGCACATATAGGTACCTAAAGCATATCTTTTAGACACTTTTATTGGTGAGGTCGGAAGTGTCCTAGTTTCTGTTTTAAAACACCATTATATTTACATATGGGATACGAGAGTGAAATAATAAAAGATTACTCCAAAAAAACAAGTAAATTAAATAAAACCCACATGAGGTTATTATATCAACAGAGCGTGTAACGCAGAAATGTCAGTTGGGTAGCAAAACAAATAGTATTTTTAAGTGAGCAATAAGTACAAAAGATTACGAAAATCATCATGGAGATTATGCGAGCGATATCAACGCTTGTGTCGGCGTCGCGGCAATTTTCTTGTAGAGGACTAGCGCGATTATACAGGGTGTCCGGGGGTAAAGTGCACTAACTTCGGGAGGTGATTCTACATGATGGTGGGAGTAAAAAAGATAAATAACTTTTTTCCCATACAAAAAGACATACACACTAAAAATCCTTAGTGTGAGGATAAACTTGCCCGATACATTCGCTGTAAAGTTGTTGAGAACGAGGTGGCAACGTTGTAAATGGACCGTATCCATTGAAACGCAAGTAAACAATAACATTACGCCAAGGGTTTGAAGTTTACATGTATGCTACAATCCGTATGTTTTAAACCAAATTCAAAAGAGAACTTAACTTAAAAGAAAATTAACCAACCAGTGTAGTGACGATAAATTTATTTAACTATTAAATGTCCACTTTCCATGTGTAATTTACATCATGTAGCCCGTAATCCTAATGAATGTCTGTACATTCTTATGAGCGAAACAAGACATTATCACAGTAATTAAAATTACGCACAAATAAACACAACGTTAAAAGTAAGTCTTTGGAGAAAGCACGCACTGAATAAAGATGTTCTTTCTAGTAAGTATTTAAAAGCACATTAAGATAAAGAGTAAAAAGTTTGGATTAAAACAATCAAGTTTTTAAAGATAAAACACCGCTAGATACTCGTACATTAAATTATCAGATCCTTTGTTAAAAATAAAAGTTATTGACATGAAGCGCGGCAATTTAGACTGACGGAATGACAGCCCTTGGTTCCGGAACGGTAGATTTAGCAACAGCGCAATAATAATGTAAGACCCACACGGCGGACCAATTATACGTTTTTATCTTTTTTACTTGTACTATCATGTAGAATCACCTCCCGAAGTTAGTGCACTTTACCACCGGACACCCTGTATGTACCTAGATATATGCTTTCAAATGTTTTAATTATTTTTTATTGCCCCTTCTTGATAACACGTTGCTTTCGTCGCTCAGTAGGTATTTATTACAATTTATCAATAATTTCGTCAAGGCTAGACACTTTTTAGCCTTGACCCAAAATAAACGTCCTTATCATTTAGATAAGAGGGAATCATATTTAATTAAATTTAATATATGGCTAAATTTTATCGGATAATTCACACATACCTACCAAGCTAGATAAGCTCGATAACAAGATCTTAATATTTAATATATAAAATTGGCTAACCTGTAAGAGATATACAAAACAATAACAAATATGCTCATTTTTCCAACGTGAGGGACGATCCACCTTTTATAACAGAAACAAATAATATACACAGCAATCAGCATACCTACGTAAGTGATCACCAAAATCTCACTTCGGCAAAGTTCTGAATTACAAACATGAACAGTATATAATTTAATCAAAGTTTTATTCAATTACTTATTTATAAAATACTAGCTGGAAACAAAATTTTCCTTTTATTTTGAAAATCAAGTGTGTAAAATTTCATCAATAAGTATTAAAACTCTGCTTTAAGGGTAGGGAAAGGGGGATGAGGGGAGTTTTTTTGAAACTCTTGTAGATATTCTCCTTTCTTTTGTTTTGAAGGACAAGTGTGTAAAATTACATCAATATCGAAATAAAACTGTTGATTTGTATAAAAACAAAGCCACGCCGTCACAGATACCCTTGGTAGATAGATAACATACCGAACTTAGTGCAATGTTATTTTATTTTATTTATTTATTAATCTTAAGTTAGCTCACATTGAAATAAATATTGATCATATCATGCAACATATTGAGAGGCCAGATCAAATTATTTACGGAAGAGAAGATAAATACGTCAAGTAAATAATTAATAACCAATAAATAAATAACTATCATTAACAGAGGTACATTATCAACAATAATTTATACACAATGACTTTATATACAAGAGTAAATAAATCACCTAATAGTACGAATTAATATGACAGTTTATCATTTAAGAATATTCTAGAACCCTCGCTAATGGAGTAAGTTGGTAAGTGTTCCAAACATATGGGCGATTATTGTCGATGTTATAATTACTTAGCTGTGAATCAAGGAAATTTGCAGAAGTCAACAGCCGTGGCGACATTCCACTGCACCGGACTCTTTGGTCAACAGTTTTTCTAGCAAAACAGACATATTTGCCGTTTCCACATTTACTTTAAAACATGTGCTGCGAGGTTGTACGAAGTTGAAGTACCAACACAAATTTAAGAGAAATGCTAATATAGATATCAAAACAAATGGCGACATATAAATAGCTACGTCCAGACTAAGCCGCATGACACACTGAGCTCATCCAAACTAATTAAGCAGTCACAGTAACAAAAGTGTATGAAATCATTTTTTACTTTGGTAGTGTATTAGGGCCTTTCCATTAATGTTCAAATATTAATTAACATACTTGCTAGTTGGAAGTAGTGATGGGCAGGATCGAAATATTTTAATAGAAACATCAAAATAATGGAATGATTAATCTATTTAATTAATAATGATTAATATGAGAAGTAGCTGCGGACAAAGGTAGGGGACAAATAAATAGACAAATTATGGTACATTGGTATGGCAACATTTTCGTAGGTAAGTACTGCATTTGCAAAAAATGGGCTAAATCAATGTTTTCATACTGGAAATGATGTTTATTGTTTACTTGCAGGTAGCAAGCCATAAAAACATAAAAACCTGGACACTAAAAAAATACCGATTATAATATTTATATATCGGGCCGATTGGATCTTTCACAAACAAATACATACATAACCATAAAATACATTCAACCTTAAGGCGATGCCTTACGTAGTAATTTAAAATCATGTGTTTTTGGTTTGAAAATTTGGTCGCCTAGAAATGTTTCAGATGCTTTAATTAAATACTGCAAAGTCTTTTTATAAGCCCAGAAAAAAATAATGTATAATATTTTCGGTTATGGTTTTATTGTATAATGTGGCAAATTAAGTTATTTATAAAATGATCGAAAAACATTTAAATATTTGTGCCTGAACATCCACAAAATAAAATAAAATTCATGTTTTTTTTTCTTGCATAAATCATAACAAGTGGATGGTGTGAAGCGGGAATTTAAGCCTTATCGCCATCTACGTAAGGTGTGTTTTTGATAGCGGCTCGATTCAAAATATTACACGACATAGTGCATCGCCTTAAGATTCTTTATGGACCGTCTTCGGGGTGATTTTTCACAAAAACTTTACTGTAAAAATGATCAATATATGTTTATTAATAACCTTCCCAACGTATTATAGTGTTACACACACTAAATGTACCAATACTTGTAGTTTCTACCAATTTCAGAGAAATGCGTAGGTATATGTCCGCGTGTGTATGCGTGATTGTAACTAAAAGTTGAGAGATTGCATTGTCATCGACAACAAAGAGTTAATTTCTACTTCCAAGATTTGAATTAATTAATTCAAGAAAACAAATTCTAAATTCAAATATATGTAGGTATTCAAAAATGTCTAAAGTCAGAATTTTGAGGTTTTGGTCAGCTATAAAATGTTTTCTGTCAGCAAATATACTGGTCAGCAAGTGGAACAAGTTTGATCAGGCAAGGTTTACTAGGCAGCTGTTAAGTTATATCTACAGACAATTAAATACATTTACCGCAAAATAGTGATAAAGAGGCAAATAGTGATAAATGACCAAAAGTACAAATATATTGCACATTATTTTATTGTGCCAATAAAATGTATTTCTAACCTAACCTTAACAAATCTACTCTTTTTAGTCAGCTGATCAAGATTTCGAAATGTAATATGCAAACGCAAAAAAGTATACCTGTTGGATATCATTTTATTGTGATCAATTTTATAATCTTGCTGACCAGATAATAATTTCGTTTCATGACTATTTGTTTTGAAAACGAAAGAAGTTTTTTCTTGCTGAAAAAAACAGTTTGTTCGCCAACCACGCTAATATTGATTCTGTTATACAGAGTGTTAAGGGACGTACTTGACTGTGATGAAGTGATTGAGAAGTGATTTCTGACAAATTCGAGTGAAAAATATAATCGAAATATTGGTGTCCGATAACATTTTTGAAATTTTTTTGTTTGATTTTTTTTTAAATATATTTTTTCAAAATTCTTCTACATGTCGGCACTGGTTACTCAGGCGAGTAACCGTCCAACACCTAACCTTAACTTACATTTTTCACTCCAAAGAATAAGTATGAAGTCCAAATGATTTTCTTGCTACCTCAATATTAAAATTGCCAACCGTTTAATCACTTTTTTTGGCCAGACTTTGAATAAATTAACAATATTTCAAATCATTAAGTTTTCCCCCTTTGACTGGTTAATTTAATTATTTATTTCCAAGTTGGGAGCTCTTTGGCGTGTTGCGCGGCTGCGTGAGGACATAGCTATTGACTAATATAATACGCCACAATTTATGTTTTTTTTCTAACAAATACACAATATTTTGAGTAGGTGTTTACTGTTTGATCTACATAAACAAACAAAACTTAAATGGCAACATTGGACGACTGTTCAAATATCATTTTATCATTCGATTAATAACAAATGGAAGGTATAGTACACATACACAAAAAAGTATAAAATGGATTTCTTTTTTATAAAATGGAAAATCTTTTTTCTGTTCGCATAAGAACACCGAAATTAATATATATGTTATTTATATAATAGTTCATCGAAGGCTTTGGTACCATTCATTTGCATCACTATTGTGAATAATTAAATACCATTATGTTACAGTTTTTAGATTTTCACGGCCAAAAGCATTTTTGTTGATTTTCACTGCATTTTTCACTGCAACGATGTCCGAAACGTCGGCTAAAGAAGGAGTTAGCGCAGCACGGCATAACACCCCAAAAAACAAACAACAAAAACCATTATGTTACGTTTTAATGTTATATGTGGTACTCAAAGGCAGCCCGTGACTGAAATTGCCAGCAGTGCATTTCACCTTTAAAAAGTATTTAGTATGTAATATAGGTGTAGCAACTTTATTAATGGGGTAGGTACTGAAATTCATTTACTGCGCTAAGTTACATTTGTAAAACAAAATAACTAATAATACTGCTACGTCAGCGTTTTCAAAATCAACTCGAGACTAAAGGACGTATAATTCATTGCTGAAAATCCTGCGAAACCCTCTAAATTCATCGTGTACGAAAGCCAACGTGTGAATGTTGTAGCGCTAACATAGCGCTAGTGTTCTTGAACGAATCCATTACAGACGCATTGGAAAATTCAGGTCTTCAGGCCTTCAAGGCGCTTGGCGCATGCATCGATAGTGCATGGGATGAGTCATATAGCTGCACTGCTCTAACACATCATTTGATATTATCATCGCTCACGTCATCGTTTCGTCGGGCCGAGGTATCTCGATACCGCAAAGTGATGTCCCCGTAGTAAGGTAAAATAAAGTTTTGTGTACATCCGAATATGCACGACTCGTTTGCGGTTACGCGGGAGTCTTAAAATAATCAATGCAATGGACATATGCACATACCAAAAACCGTCTCTTGTAAGTAGACTTATATTTAGAATTATTGAAGAATCGCACCTGACTTTCGAAACTACACAATTAAAAATATTTTTCCATCACCATTACTTTTTGCTTTTGTTCCTTTGATTTGAGACAGTATATCTATGTTCATATTTACTATGTACGTATTTACCCTTATCGTGTATCTAAGTCTAATTGCCACAATAATCTAATTAGGTATACCTTATCGCAGCTGTACTAAATACTCACAAAACGTCTTCCATTCTCAAGGTTAGATAAACAGTGTAAATATTTCTTTCGTTGTCATTCTATCGATAAGATTTATTAATGCTTTTATGGAAGAGACAATGGACAAAAAGAAAGAAGTAGGTAGTAGTGACAAATAAGGACGGGTTGTTTTACAGAATTTGAACAATTCTTCAAATTTAAAAGTTCTATGAAAGTTTTATTCAAGTTCTGTTATTATTTCAGTTTTGTGGAGCAACTGGCACATTATGATATAATAACAGCACTTGAAAATGAACATTGTAATTTGATGAATTGTTCAAATTCTGTGATGACCAATAAGCAACAACGTCCTTAGTAAATGGGTCATTTTCAGGATTTCCATTTACTCTTCCAGTACACAATAGTATTTCAGTATTCCACAAGGTCTTTTTTCATCCAGTTGCAAGTTGACAATTCGGCGATTTATCGATGTGCATTTGACCAATTCTTGGATACGTATAAATGATTTTATCCGTTGATCAATAAACACTATTTTCGCCTATATTTTCGGTGCGGGTTGGAAATATTAAAATTTAATACCAGGGTGGTAGATACCTACTCTCAGTATCGACCTGGTCAACGACCTCCATTCGCTAGGTAAGGAGATAGCGCAACACGGCATAATACCCCAAAAACAAATCACCATGAGACCTCCATTCGAAATCAAAACGTTGTTCGAATTTATTTTAGACGGGTTTGATGACAAGATCTGAAAAGCCAAATACTTCTCATCCTTTTTTTCTCTCCCCCATTCCCTTCAGCCTAACAAATACTTCTCATCCTTCATCTTCCGCGTTTTTTTCTCTCCCCCATTCCCTTCAACCTAACAAATACTTCTCATCCTTCATCTTCCGCGTTTTTTTCTCTCCCCCATTCCCTTCAACCTAACGAATACTTCTCATCCTTCATCTCCCGCGTTTCTTTCCCTCCCCCATTCCCTTCAGCCTAACAAATACTTCTCATCCTTCATCTTCCGCGTTTCTTTCCCTCCCCCATTCCCTTCAACCTAACAGATACTTCTCATCCTTCATCTTCCGCGTTTCTTTCCCTCCCCCATTCCCTTCAACCTAACAAATACTTCTCATCCTTCATCTTCCGCGTTTCTTTCTCTCCCCCATTCCCTTCAACCTAACAAATACTTCTCATCCTTCATCTTCCGCGTTTTTTTCTCTCCCCCATTCCCTTCAACCTAACGAATACTTCTCATCCTTCATCTCCCGCGTTTCTCTCCCTCCCCCATTCCCTTCAACCTAACAAATACTTCTCATCCTTCATCTTCCGCGTTTCTTTCTCTCCCCCATTCCCTTCAACCTAACGAATACTTCTCATCCTTCATCTTCCGCGTTTCTTTCCCTCCCCCATTCCCTTCAGCCTAACAAATACTTCTCATCCTTCATCTTCCGCGTTTCTTTCTCTCCCCCATTCCCTTCAACCTAACGAATACTTCTCATCCTTCATCTTCCGCGTTTCTTTCCCTCCCCCATTCCCTTCAGCCTAACAAATACTTCTCATCCTTCATCTTCCGCGTTTTTTTCTCTCCCCCATTCCCTTCAACCTAACAAATACTTCTCATCCTTCATCTTCCGCGTTTCTTTCCCTCCCCCATTCCCTTCAACCTAACAAATACTTCTCATCCTTCATCTTCCGCGTTTTTTTCTCTCCCCCATTCCCTTCAACCTAACGAATACTTCTCATCCTTCATCTTCCGCGTTTCTTTCCCTCCCCCATTCCCTTCAACCTAACAAATACTTCTCATCCTTCATCTTCCGCGTTTCTTTCTCTCCCCCATTCCCTTCAACCTAACAAATACTTCTCATCCTTCATCTCCCGCGTTTCTCTCCCTCCCCCATTCCCTTCAACCTAACAAATACTTCTCATCCTTCATCTTCCGCGTTTCTTTCTCTCCCCCATTCCCTTCAACCTAACGAATACTTCTCATCCTTCATCTTCCGCGTTTCTTTCCCTCCCCCATTCCCTTCAACCTAACAAATACTTCTCATCCTTCATCTTCCGCGTTTCTTTCTCTCCCCCATTCCCTTCAACCTAACGAATACTTCTCATCCTTCATCTCCCGCGTTTCTTTCCCTCCCCCATTCCCTTCAACCTAACAAATACTTCTCATCCTTCATCTTCCGCGTTTCTTTCTCTCCCCCATTCCCTTCAACCTAACGAATACTTCTCATCCTTCATCTCCCGCGTTTCTTTCCCTCCCCCATTCCCTTCAACCTAACAAAATACATCAATTGCAGATGTCATAGTACCACTGGCTTACGACAGATGGGAGCTTTTGGGACTCTTGTGCGGTATTTACATAGAAAGGGTGTTTTAGAAAAAAATATTGTATTAAGAAACACAAAAATAACAGTCACTGACTGACGGGGTGTTCTGTCTGATGTCAAATGTTATTTCGATTCTATTATACTATATTTGCCATACATGTGTTTTCACCGACTATAATTCCTTTCCTTTGCTTACCTACTTTCCCTGTCGAGTAATTATTTACATATTATTGTTATTTCATTAAAAATGAATTGACTGAGCGTAGACCTATTTTAACTTTTTTGGTATTTCACCTGTCTGTAAATTTGTTTGTGTGTTCCGTATCCTTTCTAGATTCGTCTTCTTCTTTCGTATGGTGGGGGGTTAGAGGGAAACATCTAGGTAAGTGAGCCAGTCTAGGGCCTCAGGCGTCGCCCTGTGGACCTCATCAATCCCACCAGGGAATGAATGCAGCGGGCATTCATTATCCACGTGTTCGGTGGACTGCACCGCACCGCATTTACCGTATTGAGATGACTAACATTGAATATGGTTGAGTAAAGACTCTTTTTTCAAAAATGAAATCGTCTTGTTTATTTGGACTTTCTTTGGACCTGCCTGAAGAAAGTTTGAAGTGATGTTTCTTTGGAAACATTGTACATATAATTCGTTATTTGAAATTTATGTAACATGGATTATGGATTATCCACTCGTGCAATTGGTTGTGTATATTTTTTTATTGAATATATTTTCTCAAAATATTAATATAGAAATACATGAACATGAACTGTGGTTTAATGCCAATAAAACCACCTAGATTTCGCCGTTTATCCCATATTTAAGGGTTATATAAATTAGTGGTTATAATTAAAGATGAGACAGATGTTGGCCTCCCATAATTGAAACCCCCTCGAACCGCTCTAATAAAAACCAAGGTTACCACCCGCTTTTCTTTTTTCCTTTATTTCGTTGTTTAATTTTTGATTTTGTTTTATTTTTATTCTTATATATAAATATGTTCTCACAAATCCCTGGATGTTATAAAAATATACTTATACTATCTATGGAATGTGTGGGATTGCACTTATCTCCCCACATTATGGAATAAAGAAAATAAAATAAGTAAGTTGTTTAAGTACCTACTTACAAATCTTATGATTTACGAGGAAATATTAAGAAATGAGGAGGAGACAGATAGAAACATACTTCTTTGTGCGCTGTTCAGAATTACTACAATAAATCTAGATATCTTCAAAAATTAGCGCGGAGAGTTCTTGATTTGAGCGAGTTGTTATTATTTCCAAATGATGCAATAGTTTTTACGTTTTCATCAGGTGATAATCCAATTCTGATAAATACACTGTGTAAAGGTGATTAGACAAGGATTTTACTTAATAGCGGTGCATACCCAATTTCTACCGATTTATAACAAGTTTCTTGTTAACTCTTTAAGTTTTTAAGTTTTAAAAAAAAGTTATTTTTGATGATAAAATCTACACATTTGTTATGACGAAACTTTAATTTTATGAAATTCCCTTGATAGAAAAAAAATCGTAAAGTAAACTCCGAAAATTATTAAAAACACGTTTTGTTCTGTTATTTAATATGTTACAGGCATGAAAAAATCGCAGTGTATCTTTAAATGCAACAAAGCATCTGTCGAAAGATTTTTGCTCTATTTCAAACGAGTGGTGTTTTATTAAATATTTTCACCATTTTCCCTTAGTTATTATATTTTTTTCTCTAACATTCGAATATACGTATCTTACTTTCAAACCATATTTAAACGCTTATTATGGGGCCTTAAAGAGTGAGAATAATATTATATTTGTATCAGACGTAATGGTGACACATAAGACTGTAAGGGGCCGGTGATCCCAATCTGTGGAGGCGGAAGGCGTCGTCCTTCAGTGGCGTGGAGGGGTAGAACGGGGCCGTCTCTGAAGCCGCTGTAGAGCTGGTCCGAATGCTGTTTTCTTGTTCTTGAGCTGATTCCGAGTCTGGTCCGAAGGGGTAGGCAAGTCCGTGGTCCAGGGTGAGGCGGGGGTCAGAGTGAAAGAAGGCGAGTAGAAGCAGAAGTCGGAGCGAGGTAGAGGGCAGAGCAGAGAGAGAGGTGTTGAGCTGGTGGAGGTTGCTGGCTATCTGACGTTTTCAAGGGACTGTTGCCCGTTTTATAGGACCCCGGCGGCCTTCGCTGGCCGAGCGACGTTCACACGGGCCCGCTTTCTCTTTGATTCCTGGAATCGAGGCCCGTGTTTGTGACGTGCCCGCGGCCCGCCGCCGGGTTGGCTACCGCCTCTCGGCCGGTAATTTCGGGCTCGTGGTCAGAAACCAGAATCAAAGTTTCAGAATCGCGCTTGTGGAACGCTCGGGCGACAAACCACCTCGACGCTATGACGGCGCGCGGCCCTTTGCTTCGGGTCGCGGCCGAGCGTTCCCTCTCGTATAAGCACGATTCTCATAACCGTGCCCGAATTGAATGCTATTAATCCACCAGCTCTCTCAGTATACTTCTCTGCCCGTGTCCCCTCTAGCCAAGCTCCGACGTTTCGTTTATTGTTACATTTTGCATTACATTTTCATACATTTACATTTTTCGGCAGTATATTTTACTTTAATAACAGGGCAAATAGCAAATTAATAACATGGGGCGACGTCGGCTGATATTGAAGCAGTACGTCCGTTACAATATTACTAGAGCAGACCCGTGATAATTATTGTAGGAATTATGAAGCTGAAAGTATTTATAAAATGTTTGCATCGGGATCATTGTTTTTCAAAAATGAATATTATCACTTTCTCCATAATTTATTTATATTTTCTGACGTACCATAAGTAAACATGAAAAATCAACAGATCTGTCAAAAATTTAAATAAAAAAATACTCAACATTTTAAATTTAGAATTATAATGAATTTAAAGATAATTATCTGAACATAATTAGGTACATGTTTTATCGCTTGTTTGATCACTGAATTTATTTTTGTAGCTTGGGAAGTGTGCATTTGATCTGATATGAAAAGAGCTTGTTGATCCCCGCGGCAAAGAGGCACTTTTATTTTGACATATCCATCCGTAAAATGCACTCGTACATGTGTGAAATATACCCTTAGTATCGCCCTGGTGAGGGACCGCCATACTGGATCGAAACTTCAACTCCATCTTCATAAAATCAGCCTGAGAAAAAAAGACTGCTAAGCCCGAGAGAGAGCGCAGCCACCACAACTAGTAATAAATCTATGCACAACTATGAGGGTGAAAAGGAACGACTTCGCGGCCTTCTTCATACAAAACATAAATTTGGATTTGAGTCCAAAATTAATAATTATTTTCTTAATCAAAAGATATAGTATATATCTAGTGCGGATATGTGCTGTTTTATTTAGTCATGTTTTAAATAAAAGAAAATATAGACCATTAAAGAATTCAATTTTTTACGATTTTAGAGGCAAATTAAATTTTTTTTCGAATTAATGATAATTAATAAAAAAATAACCTTTCTAATTTACTATGTAAATTTAATGAAATAAAAAAAAACAACCTTCTAAAAAAATACGTTTATTGACTCGGAAATTAAAATTTATATACGACTAATTTGTGAAGTTTGAAAGTTGAATTTAAACCTATCAATATAGTTTTTTTATATAATTTATATTTGCATAATAAAAAATTACCTTTTAAAAATATGACTATTTAATCACAAATTATTGCCAAACTTGCTTATAAAAACGTGATTTCTTAAATTGCCCATATTTGATAATTTGAAACACAAATAAATAAAGTAGCACATATCCGTACTGGATTTTTGCTATATAATATTCTGCTGGATGAAACAGATTATTAACACTAACTTGTGATTGATGTAGCATGTTTCCTCAGCCTCTTATATTCTGAAACAGACTACAAACACTAGTGTGTGATTGATGGAGCATGTTTCCTTAACCCGTAATATTTTGCTGGATGAACTTGAAAAACGGTGCAGTAATATGAGATTCAAATATTAAGTCATTAGAAAATAAAATGTATAACAATATCTTATTGGTGAAGAAAAACAGAAAAGAAGAAGAATTGAATGGGCCGTATCTTCAAAAACAAGAAGTTACCTCAGAACCTCAAATGATTCCTTCAAGTAGGTAAACGCCTACTAGCATTCAGAGCGCGACCATGGACCAGACCACGCGTTTTTGGTGGACCAAGAACATTGTGACAAAAATGGCTACGAGAAAAGCAATGAAAGAGGCATGCTAGGATCTCTTTGCAAGATAGAAAGAGGAATGAATAGATAAGCAGCAATTATAGTGATTTATTTTTGAGGTATTATGCCGTATTGCTCTACTTCCTTCTTTACCCAAAGTTTCGGAGAGCATCACAGTGACACTGTAATGCAACACGGCATAATACCCTAAAAATAAATCACTGTAATACTTCAAAGTCAAATGTGAAAATATCCAATCATATCGGATAAGGAGCAAGTCCAAGGTTATCGACATTATCAGCCTGATCTCCAGCCACAAGTGGAACTATTGAACTGACATGACTCCATGACTGACATGCGGACCTCTACCTAAATAATAAAATAGACAGTGCCGAATTGCTATCCATCATTGGTTTAAGGCTCCGTAGTAAGCGTTCAAGTGGAAGAAGAAGACGGTTTAGAAGGGAGATATGTATATACGAATGTTGAAGGGAGCGCGCTAATATTAAAAAGAAGTATAATAATCAAGCGAAAATTGTGAAAACCTTTAATAAAAATTGATATAAAATTAAAATAGAGCAAAAATCTCTAGATAAACTTCTAAGTTGCATTTAAAAATACTATGTGTTTATTCATACATATGACATATTAAATAAGACCACCATATGTGTTTTTGATAATTTGAAATGAGATCCCTGAGGCGTATGTATATAAAACCATCTATGAACGTGTGAGAAATGTAAAGATCCGCAAAGAATGCAAGGCTGATGATGTAAGCGTAAAGAGAAAGATTAAAAAAGACGCTTAGATGGTTTGGGCATGTAGACCGAATGAATGAAGGAAGGAGTTTAAGAAGAATATATGACGCAAATGTGAACGGTACAAAACCATAATTCTCAGAACGATTCCAAAATTTCAATCCATTCGGTTATGTAGATCCTGTAAAAACGGCCTCAAAAGTTCGAAACCAAGTCTTGCATTAGTGCCCGTAAAAATGATGATTTTTTCATGAATGCAACTTTTTGCAGATTTTTGAACTGATTTCGTTTTGGACGACGATTCCAAAAAATCAGCCCGTTTGGTACCACAGAACCTGAAAAAATGCCTTTTAAAGTTCTAACACAAGTCTTGCATTAGTGCTTGTTAGAATGATGATTTTTCCAGGAATGCAACTTTTTGCAGATTTTTGTACTTATTTCGCTTTTGATGATGATTCTTATCACGATTCCAAAAATCAGCCCGTTTGGTACAATGGTAGCTGAAAAAATTGCTTTTAAAGTTCGAACCCAAGTTTTGCATTAGTGCCCGTTAGAATGATGATTTTTCCAGGAATGAAACTTTTTGTAGATTTTGGTACTGAATCGTTTCGGACGATAATTCTCATCACGATTCTAAAAAATCAGCCCGTTTGGAACCATAGAACCTGAAAAAATGCCTTTTAATGTTCGAACCCAAGTTGCCCATGAGAATGATAATTTTGCCCGTAAGAATGATGGTTTTTTTAGGAATGCAACTTTTTAGAGGTTTTGTAACTAATATCGATAGGGACAATGATTCTCATCACGATTCCAAAAAATTATGTTTTGTACCATAGAGCCTGAATAAATGCCGTTTAAAGTTCGAACCCAAGTCCTGCATTAGTGCCCGTAAAAATGATGATTTTTCCAGGAATGCAAATTTTGACAGATTTCGTTACTGATTTCGTTTTGGACGATGATTCTTATCACGATTCCAAAATATCAACCCGTTTGGTACCATAGAACCTGAAAAATTGGCTTTCAATTATCGAACCCAAGTCTTGCGTTAGTACCCGTAAAAATCGTGATTTTTCCAGGAATGCAACTTTATGCAGATTTTTGTTCTGTTTTCCTTTCGGAAGACGATTCTTATCACGATTCCGAAAAATCAGCCCATTTGGTACCATAGAACCTGAAAAAATGCCTTTTATAGTTCGAACCCAAGTCTTGCATTAGTGCCCGTAAAATTATGGTTTTTCCAGGAATGCAACATTTTTCAGATTTCGGTACTGATTACGTTTTGGATGATGATTCTTATCACGATTCCAAAATACCAACCCATTTGGTACCATAGTAGCTGAAAAAATGCCTTTTATAGTTCGAACCCAAGTCTTGCGTAAGTGCCCAAGTTCGAACCCAAGTCTTGCAGTAGTGTCCGTAAAAATGATGATTTTTCCAAGAATGCAACTTTTTACAGATTTCGTTCCTGATTTCGTTTTTGATGATGATTTCTATCACGATTCCAAAAAATCAGCTCGTTTGGTACCATAGAAGCTCAAAAAATGCCTGTTAAAGTTCGAACCCAAGTCTTGCGTAAGTGCCCAAGTTCGAACCCAAGTCTTGCAGTAGTGTCCGTAAAAATGATGATTTTTCCAGGAATGCAACGTTTTACAGATTTTGTTCCTGATTTCGTTTTGGAGGACGATTTTCATGACGATTCCAAAAGCTCAGCCCGTTTTGGTATCATAGTAACTGTAAAAATTGCTATGAAAGTCCGAACCCAAGTCTTGTATTAGTTGCGGAAAAATGATGATTTTTCCAGGAATGCAACTTTTCACAGATTTCGTTTTGGATGATGATTCTTATCACGATTCCAAAATATCAACCCATTTGGTACCATAGTAGCTGAAAAAATGGCTTTAAATGTTCGAACCCAAATCTTGCATTAGTGCCCGTAAAAATGATGATTTTTCCAGGAATGCAACTTTTTACAGATTTCGTTACTGATTTCGTTTTGGATGATGATTCTTATAACGATTCCAAAATATCAACCCATTTGGTATCATAGTAGCTGAAAAAATGCCTTTTATAGCTCGAACCCAAGTCTTGCATTAGTGCCCGTGAAATTATGATTTTTCCAGGAATGCAACTTTTTTCAGATTTCGGTACTGATTTCGTTTTGGATGATGATTTTTATCACGATTCCAAAAAATCAGCTCGTTTGGTACCATAGAAGCTCAAAAAATGCCTTTTAAAGTTCGAACCCAAGTCTTGCGTAAGTGCCCAAGTTCGAACCCAAGTCGTGCCGTAGTGTCGGTAAAAATGATGATTTTTCCAAGAATGAAATTTTTTTCAGATTTTGTTCCTGATTTCGTTTTTGATGATGATTTTTATCACGATTCCAAAAAATCAGGTCGTTTGGTACTATAGAAGCTGAAAAAATGCCTTTTATAGTTTGAACCCAAGTCTTGTATTAGTGCCCGTAAAAATGATGATTTTTCCAGGAATGCAACGTTTTACAGATTTTTGTTCTGATTTCGTTTTGGAGGACGATTTTCGTGACGATTCCAAAAGCACAGCCCGTTTTGGTATCATAGTAACTGTAAAAATTGCTATGAAAGTTCGAACCCTTGTCTTGCATTAGTGCCCGTAAAATGATGATTTTTCCAGGAATGCAACTTTTTACAGATTTCGGTACTGATTTCGTTTTGGATGATGTTTTTTCTCACGATTCCAAAAAATCAGACCGTTTGGTACCAAAGTAGCTGAAAAAATGGTTTTAAACTTCGAACCCATGTCTTGCGTTAGTGCCCGTAAAATGATGATTTTTCCAGGAATGCAACTTTTTACAGATTTCGGTACTGATTTCGTTTTGGATGATGATTCTTATCACGATTCCAAAATACCAACCCATTTGGTACCATAGTAGCTGAAAAAATGCCTTTTATAGTTCGAACCCAAGTCTTGCGTAAGTGCCCAAGTTCGAACCCAAGTCTTGCAGTAGTGTCCGTAAAAATGATGATTTTTCGAAGAATGCAACTTTTTACTGATTTCGTTCCTGATTTCGTTTTTGATGATGATTTTTATCATGATTCCCAAAAATCAGGTCGTTTGGTACTATAGAAGCTGAAAAAATGCCTTTAAAGTTAAAATCTTGCATTAGTGCCCGTAAAAATGATGATTTATTCAGGAATGCACCTTTTTGCAGATTACGTTACTGATTTCGTTTTGGATGATGTTTTTTTATCACGATTCCAAAAAATCAGCACGTTTGTTACCAAAGTACCTGAAAAAATGCCTTTCAATGTTCAAACCCAAGTCCTGCATTAGTGCCTAAGTTCGAACCCAAGTCGTGCAGTAGTGCCCGTAAAAATGATGATTTATTCAGGAATGCAACTTTTGGCAGATTTTTGTTCTGCTTTCGTTTCGGACGACGATTCTCATCACGATTCCAAAAAATCAGCCCGTTTGGGAGCATAGAACCTGAAGAAATGCCTTTTATAGTTTGAACCCAAGTCTTGTATTAGTGCCCGTAAAAATGATGATTTTTCCAGGAATGCAACGTTTTACAGATTTTTGTTCTGATTTCGTTTTGGAGGACGATTTTCGTGACGATTCCAAAAGCACAGCCCGTTTTGGTATCATAGTAACTGTAAAAATTGCTATGAAAGTTCGAACCCTTGTCTTGCATTAGTGCCCGTAAAATGATGAATTTTCCAGGAATGCAACTTTTTACAGATTTCGGTACTGATTTCGTTTTGGATGATGTTTTTTCTCACGATTCCAAAAAATCAGACCGTTTGGTACCAAAGTAGCTGAAAAAATGGTTTTAAACTTCGAACGCATGTCTTGCGTTAGTGCCCGTAAAATGATGATTTTTCCAGGAATGCAACTTTATACAGATTTCGTTTTGGATGATGATTCTTATCACGATTCCAAAATACCAACCCATTTGGTACCATAGTAGCTGAAAAAATGCCTTTTATAGTTCGAACCCAAGTCTTGCGTAAGTGCCCAAGTTCGAACCCAAGTCTTGCAGTAGTGTCCGTAAAAATGATGATTTTTCGAAGAATGCAACTTTTTACTGATTTCGTTCCTGATTTCGTTTTTGATGATGATTTTTATCATGATTCCCAAAAATCAGGTCGTTTGGTACTATAGAAGCTGAAAAAATGCCTTTAAAGTTAAAATCTTGCATTAGTGCCCGTAAAAATGATGATTTATTCAGGAATGCACCTTTTTGCAGATTACGTTACTGATTTCGTTTTGGATGATGTTTTTTATCACGATTCCAAAAAATCAGCACGTTTGTTACCAAAGTACCTGAAAAAATGCCTTTCAATGTTCAAACCCAAGTCCTGCATTAGTGCCAAAGTTCGAACCCAAGTCGTGCAGTAGTGCCCGTAGAAATGATGATTTATTCAGGAATGCAACTTTTGGCAGATTTTTGTTCTGCTTTCGTTTCGGACGACGATTCTCATCACGATTCCAAAAAATCAGCCCGTTTGGGAGCATAGAACCTGAAGAAATGCCTTTTATAGTTTGAACCCAAGTCTTGTATTAGTGCCCGTAAAAATGATGATTTTTCCAGGAATGCAACGTTTTACAGATTTTTGTTCTGATTTCGTTTTGGAGGACGATTTTCGTGACGATTCCAAAAGCACAGCCCGTTTTGGTATCATAGTAACTGTAAAAATTGCTATGAAAGTTCGAACCCTTGTCTTGCATTAGTGCCCGTAAAATGATGATTTTTCCAGGAATGCAACTTTTTACAGATTTTGGTACTGATTTCGTTTTGGATGATGTTTTTTCTCACGATTCCAAAAAATCAGACCGTTTGGTACCAAAGTAGCTGAAAAAATGGTTTTAAACTTCGAACCCATGTCTTGCGTTAGTGCCCGTAAAATGATGATTTTTCCAGGAATGCAACTTTATACAGATTTCGGTACTGATTTCGTTTTGGATGATGATTCTTATCACGATTCCAAAATACCAACCCATTTGGTACCATAGTAGCTGAAAAAATGCCTTTTATAGTTCGAACCCAAGTCTTGCGTAAGTGCCCAAGTTCGAACCCAAGTCTTGCAGTAGTGTCCGTAAAAATGATGATTTTTCGAAGAATGCAACTTTTTACTGATTTCGTTCCTGATTTCGTTTTTGATGATGATTTTTATCATGATTCCCAAAAATCAGGTCGTTTGGTACTATAGAAGCTGAAAAAATGCCTTTAAAGTTAAAATCTTGCATTAGTGCCCGTAAAAATGATGATTTATTCAGGAATGCACCTTTTTGCAGATTACGTTACTGATTTCGTTTTGGATGATGTTTTTTATCACGATTCCAAAAAATCAGCACGTTTGTTACCAAAGTACCTGAAAAAATGCCTTTCAATGTTCAAACCCAAGTCCTGCATTAGTGCCTAAGTTCGAACCCAAGTCGTGCAGTAGTGCCCGTAAAAATGATGATTTATTCAGGAATGCAACTTTTGGCAGATTTTTGTTCTGCTTTCGTTTCGGACGACGATTCTCATCACGATTCCAAAAAATCAGCCCGTTTGGGAGCATAGAACCTGAAGAAATGCCTTTTATAGTTTGAACCCAAGTCTTGTATTAGTGCCCGTAAAAATGATGATTTTTCCAGGAATGCAACGTTTTACAGATTTTTGTTCTGATTTCGTTTTGGAGGACGATTTTCGTGACGATTCCAAAAGCACAGCCCGTTTTGGTATCATAGTAACTGTAAAAATTGCTATGAAAGTTCGAACCCTTGTCTTGCATTAGTGCCCGTAAAATGATGATTTTTCCAGGAATGCAACTTTTTACAGATTTCGGTACTGATTTCGTTTTGGATGATGTTTTTTCTCACGATTCCAAAAAATCAGACCGTTTGGTACCAAAGTAGCTGAAAAAATGGTTTTAAACTTCGAACCCATGTCTTGCGTTAGTGCCCGTAAAATGATGATTTTTCCAGGAATGCAACTTTTTACAGATTTCGGTACTGATTTCGTTTTGGATGATGATTCTTATCACGATTCCAAAATACCAACACATTTGGTACCATAGTAGCTGAAAAAATGCCTTTTATAGTTCGAACCCAAGTCTTGCGTAAGTGCCCAAGTTCGAACCCAAGTCTTGCAGTAGTGTCCGTAAAAATGATGATTTTTCGAAGAATGCAACTTTTTACTGATTTCGTTCCTGATTTCGTTTTTGATGATGATTTTTATCATGATTCCCAAAAATCAGGTCGTTTGGTACTATAGAAGCTGAAAAAATGCCTTTAAAGTTAAAATCTTGCATTAGTGCCCGTAAAAATGATGATTTATTCAGGAATGCACCTTTTTGCAGATTACGTTACTGATTTCGTTTTGGATGATGTTTTTTTATCACGATTCCAAAAAATCAGCACGTTTGTTACCAAAGTACCTGAAAAAATGCCTTTCAATGTTCAAACCCAAGTCCTGCATTA
Organism: Hesperophylax magnus; assembly: GCA_026573805.1. Classification (NCBI taxonomy): domain Eukaryota; kingdom Metazoa; phylum Arthropoda; class Insecta; order Trichoptera; family Limnephilidae; genus Hesperophylax; species Hesperophylax magnus. The sequence goes on from JAIUSX010000002.1 coordinate 5,512,573, forward strand.
GTGCCTAAGTTCGAACCCAAGTCGTGCAGTAGTGCCCGTAAAAATGATGATTTATTCAGGAATGCAACTTTTGGCAGATTTTTGTTCTGCTTTCGTTTCGGACGACGATTCTCATCACGATTCCAAAAAATCAGCCCGTTTGGGAGCATAGAACCTGAAGAAATGCCTTTTATAGTTTGAACCCAAGTCTTGTATTAGTGCCCGTAAAAATGATGATTTTTCCAGGAATGCAACGTTTTACAGATTTTTGTTCTGATTTCGTTTTGGAGGACGATTTTCGTGACGATTCCAAAAGCACAGCCCGTTTTGGTATCATAGTAACTGTAAAAATTGCTATGAAAGTTCGAACCCTTGTCTTGCATTAGTGCCCGTAAAATGATGATTTTTCCAGGAATGCAACTTTTTACAGATTTCGGTACTGATTTCGTTTTGGATGATGTTTTTTCTCACGATTCCAAAAAATCAGACCGTTTGGTACCAAAGTAGCTGAAAAAATGGTTTTAAACTTCGAACGCATGTCTTGCGTTAGTGCCCGTAAAATGATGATTTTTCCAGGAATGCAACTTTATACAGATTTCGTTTTGGATGATGATTCTTATCACGATTCCAAAATACCAACCCATTTGGTACCATAGTAGCTGAAAAAATGCCTTTTATAGTTCGAACCCAAGTCTTGCGTAAGTGCCCAAGTTCGAACCCAAGTCTTGCAGTAGTGTCCGTAAAAATGATGATTTTTCGAAGAATGCAACTTTTTACTGATTTCGTTCCTGATTTCGTTTTTGATGATGATTTTTATCATGATTCCCAAAAATCAGGTCGTTTGGTACTATAGAAGCTGAAAAAATGCCTTTAAAGTTAAAATCTTGCATTAGTGCCCGTAAAAATGATGATTTATTCAGGAATGCACCTTTTTGCAGATTACGTTACTGATTTCGTTTTGGATGATGTTTTTTATCACGATTCCAAAAAATCAGCACGTTTGTTACCAAAGTACCTGAAAAAATGCCTTTCAATGTTCAAACCCAAGTCCTGCATTAGTGCCAAAGTTCGAACCCAAGTCGTGCAGTAGTGCCCGTAGAAATGATGATTTATTCAGGAATGCAACTTTTGGCAGATTTTTGTTCTGCTTTCGTTTCGGACGACGATTCTCATCACGATTCCAAAAAATCAGCCCGTTTGGGAGCATAGAACCTGAAGAAATGCCTTTTATAGTTTGAACCCAAGTCTTGTATTAGTGCCCGTAAAAATGATGATTTTTCCAGGAATGCAACGTTTTACAGATTTTTGTTCTGATTTCGTTTTGGAGGACGATTTTCGTGACGATTCCAAAAGCACAGCCCGTTTTGGTATCATAGTAACTGTAAAAATTGCTATGAAAGTTCGAACCCTTGTCTTGCATTAGTGCCCGTAAAATGATGATTTTTCCAGGAATGCAACTTTTTACAGATTTTGGTACTGATTTCGTTTTGGATGATGTTTTTTCTCACGATTCCAAAAAATCAGACCGTTTGGTACCAAAGTAGCTGAAAAAATGGTTTTAAACTTCGAACCCATGTCTTGCGTTAGTGCCCGTAAAATGATGATTTTTCCAGGAATGCAACTTTATACAGATTTCGGTACTGATTTCGTTTTGGATGATGATTCTTATCACGATTCCAAAATACCAACCCATTTGGTACCATAGTAGCTGAAAAAATGCCTTTTATAGTTCGAACCCAAGTCTTGCGTAAGTGCCCAAGTTCGAACCCAAGTCTTGCAGTAGTGTCCGTAAAAATGATGATTTTTCGAAGAATGCAACTTTTTACTGATTTCGTTCCTGATTTCGTTTTTGATGATGATTTTTATCATGATTCCCAAAAATCAGGTCGTTTGGTACTATAGAAGCTGAAAAAATGCCTTTAAAGTTAAAATCTTGCATTAGTGCCCGTAAAAATGATGATTTATTCAGGAATGCACCTTTTTGCAGATTACGTTACTGATTTCGTTTTGGATGATGTTTTTTATCACGATTCCAAAAAATCAGCACGTTTGTTACCAAAGTACCTGAAAAAATGCCTTTCAATGTTCAAACCCAAGTCCTGCATTAGTGCCTAAGTTCGAACCCAAGTCGTGCAGTAGTGCCCGTAAAAATGATGATTTATTCAGGAATGCAACTTTTGGCAGATTTTTGTTCTGCTTTCGTTTCGGACGACGATTCTCATCACGATTCCAAAAAATCAGCCCGTTTGGGAGCATAGAACCTGAAGAAATGCCTTTTATAGTTTGAACCCAAGTCTTGTATTAGTGCCCGTAAAAATGATGATTTTTCCAGGAATGCAACGTTTTACAGATTTTTGTTCTGATTTCGTTTTGGAGGACGATTTTCGTGACGATTCCAAAAGCACAGCCCGTTTTGGTATCATAGTAACTGTAAAAATTGCTATGAAAGTTCGAACCCTTGTCTTGCATTAGTGCCCGTAAAATGATGATTTTTCCAGGAATGCAACTTTTTACAGATTTCGGTACTGATTTCGTTTTGGATGATGTTTTTTCTCACGATTCCAAAAAATCAGACCGTTTGGTACCAAAGTAGCTGAAAAAATGGTTTTAAACTTCGAACCCATGTCTTGCGTTAGTGCCCGTAAAATGATGATTTTTCCAGGAATGCAACTTTTTACAGATTTCGGTACTGATTTCGTTTTGGATGATGATTCTTATCACGATTCCAAAATACCAACACATTTGGTACCATAGTAGCTGAAAAAATGCCTTTTATAGTTCGAACCCAAGTCTTGCGTAAGTGCCCAAGTTCGAACCCAAGTCTTGCAGTAGTGTCCGTAAAAATGATGATTTTTCGAAGAATGCAACTTTTTACTGATTTCGTTCCTGATTTCGTTTTTGATGATGATTTTTATCATGATTCCCAAAAATCAGGTCGTTTGGTACTATAGAAGCTGAAAAAATGCCTTTAAAGTTAAAATCTTGCATTAGTGCCCGTAAAAATGATGATTTATTCAGGAATGCACCTTTTTGCAGATTATGTTACTGATTTCGTTTTGGATGATGTTTTTTATCACGATTCCAAAAAATCAGCACGTTTGTTACCAAAGTACCTGAAAAAATGCCTTTCAATGTTCAAACCCAAGTCCTGCATTAGTGCCTAAGTTCGAACCCAAGTCGTGCAGAAGTGCCCGTAAAAATGATGATTTATTCAGGAATGCAACTTTTGGCAGATTTTTGTTCTGCTTTCGTTTCGGACGACGATTCTCATCACGATTCCAAAAAATCAGCCCGTTTGGGAGCATAGAACCTGAAGAAATGCCTTTTATAGTTTGAACCCAAGTCTTGTATTAGTGCCCGTAAAAATGATGATTTTTCGAAGAATGCAACTTTTTACTGATTTCGTTCCTGATTTCGTTTTTGATGATGATTTTTATCATGATTCCCAAAAATCACGTCGTTTGGTACTATAGAAGCTGAAAAAATGCCTTTAAAGTTAAAATCTTGCATTAGTGCCCGTAAAAATTATGATTTTTCGAAGAATGCAACTTTTTACAGATTTCGTTACTGATTTCGTTTTGGATGATGATTCTTATAACGGTTCCAAAATATCAACCCATTTGGTATCATAGTAGCTGAAAAAATGCCTTTTATAGCTCGAACCCAAGTATTGCATTAGTGTATTGCATCAGTAGTGTCCGTAAAAATGATGATTTTTCCAGGAATGCAACGTTTTACAGATTTTTGTTCTGATTTCGTTTTGGAGGACGATTTTCATGACGATTCCAATAGCTCAGCCCGTTTTGGTATCATAGTAACTGTAAAAATTGCTATAAAAGGTTGAACCCAAGTCTTGCGTTAGTGCCCATAAAAATCGTGATTTTTCCAGGACAGCACCTTTTGCAGATTTCGTTACTGATTTCGTTTTGGATGATGTTTTTTATCACGATTCCAAAAAATCTGGTCGTTTGGTACTATAGAAGCTGAAAAAATGCCTTTTAAAGTTCGAACCCAAGTCTTGCTTTAGTGTCCGAAAAAAATGATGATTTTTCCAGGAATGCAACGTTTTACAGATTTTTGTTCTGATTTCGTTTGGGAGGACGATTTTCATGACGATTCCAAAAAATCAGCTCGTTTGGTACAATAGAAGCTCAAAAAATTCTTATTAAAGTTCGAAACCTAGTCTTGCGTAAGTGCCCAAGTTCGAACCCAAGTCTTGCCGTAGTGTCCGAAAAAATGATGATTTTTCCAAGAATGAAACTTTTTGCAGATTTTTTTTTCTGTTTTCGTTTTGGACGACGATTCTCATGACGATTCCGAAAAATCAGCCCGTTTGGTACCATTGAACCTGAAAAATTGCCTTTTATAGTTTGAACCCAAGTCTTGCATTAGTGCCCGTAAAAATCGTTATTTTTCCAGGAAAGCAACTTTTTGCAGATTTCGTTTCTGATTTCGTTTTGGATGATGTTTTTTATCACGATTCCAAAAAATCAGCCCGTTTGGTACCAAAGTAGCTGAAAAAATGGTTTTAAACTTCGAACCCAAGTCTTGCGTTAGTGCCCGTAAAATGATGATTTTTCAGGGAATGCAAATTTTTACAGATTTCGGTACTTATTTCGTTTTGGAAAAAGATTCTTATCACGATTCCAAAAAATCAGCTCGTTTGGTACCATAGAAGCTCAAAAAATGCCTTTTAAAGTTCGAACCCAAGTCTTGCGTAAGTGCCCAAGTTCGAACCCAAGTCTTGCAGTAGTGTCCGTAAAAATGATGATTTTTCCAAGAATGCAACTTTTTACAGATTTCGTTCCTGATTTCGTTTTTGATGATGATTTTTATCACGATTCCCAAAAATCAGGTCGTTTGGTACTATAGAAGCTGAAAAAATGCCTTTAAAGTTCGAACCCAAGTCTTGCGTAAGTGCCCAAGTTCGAACCCAAGTCTTGCAGTAGTGTCCGTAAAAATGATGATTTTTCCAGGAATGCAACGTTTTACAGATTTTTGTTCTGGTTTCGTTTTGGAGGACGATTTTCATGACGATTCCCAAAGCTCAGCCCGTTTTAGTATCATAGTAACTGTAAAAATTGCTATAAAAGTTCGAACCCAAGTCTTGCGTTAGTGCCCATAAAAATCGTGATTTTTCCAGGAAAGCAACTTTTTGCAAATTTCGTTACTGATTTCGTTTTGGATGATGTTTTTTATCACGATTCCAAAAACTCAGCCCGTTTGGTACCAAAGTACCTGAAAAAATGGTTTTAAACTTCGAACCCATGTCTTGCGTTAGTGCCCGTAAAATGATGATTTTTCCAGGAATGCAACTTTATACAGATTTCGGTACTGATTTCGTTTTGGATGATGATTCTTATCACGATTCCAAAATACCAACCCATTTGGTACCATAGTAGCTGAAAAAATGCCTTTTATAGTTCGAACCCAAGTCTTGCGTAAGTGCCCAAGTTCGAACCCAAGTCTTGCAGTAGTGTCCGTAAAAATGATGATTTTTCGAAGAATGCAACTTTTTACTGATTTCGTTCCTGATTTCGTTTTTGATGATGATTTTTATCATGATTCCCAAAAATCAGGTCGTTTGGTACTATAGAAGCTGAAAAAATGCCTTTAAAGTTAAAATCTTGCATTAGTGCCCGTAAAAATGATGATTTATTCAGGAATGCACCTTTTTGCAGATTTCGGTACTGATTTCGTTTTGGATAATGATTCTTATCACGATTCCAAAATATCAACCCATTTGGTACCATAGTAGCTGAAAAAATGGGTTTAAGTGTTCGAACCCAAGTCTTGCATTAGTGCCCAAGTTCGAACCCAAGTCTTGCAGTAGTGCCCGTAAAAATGATGATTATTCCAGGAATTCAACTTTTTACAGATTTCGGTACTGATTTTGTTTTGGATGATGATTCTTATCACGATTCCAAAATACCAACCCATTTGGTACCATAGTAGCTGAAAAAATGCCTTTTATAGCTCGAACCCAAGTCTTGCATTAGTGCCCGTTAAATTATGGTTCTTCCAGGAATGCAACTTTTTTCAGATTTCGGTACTGATTTCGTTTTGGATGATGATTTTTATCACGATTCCAAAAAATCAGCTCGTTTGGTACAATAGAAGCTCAAAAAATTCTTATTAAAGTTCGAAACCTAGTCTTGCGTAAGTGCCCAAGTTCGAACCCAAGTCTTGCCGTAGTGTCCGAAAAAATGATGATTTTTCCAAGAATGAAACTTTTTGCAGATTTTTTTTTCTGTTTTCGTTTTGGACGACGATTCTCATGACGATTCCGAAAAATCAGCCCGTTTGGTACCATAGAACCTGAAAAAATGCCTTTTATAGTTTGAACCCAAGTCTTGCATTAGTGCCCGTAAAAATCGTTATTTTTCCAGGAAAGCAACTTTTTGCAGATTTCGTTTCTGATTTCGTTTTGGATGATGTTTTTTATCACGATTCCAAAAAATCAGCCCGTTTGGTACCAAAGTAGCTGAAAAAATGGTTTTAAACTTCGAACCCAAGTCTTGCGTTAGTGCCCGTAAAATGATGATTTTTCAGGGAATGCAAATTTTTACAGATTTCGGTACTTATTTCGTTTTGGAAAAAGATTCTTATCACGATTCCAAAAAATCAGCTCGTTTGGTACCATAGAAGCTCAAAAAATGCCTTTTAAAGTTCGAACCCAAGTCTTGCGTAAGTGCCCAAGTTCGAACCCAAGTCTTGCAGTAGTGTCCGTAAAAATGATGATTTTTCCAAGAATGCAACTTTTTACAGATTTCGTTCCTGATTTCGTTTTTGATGATGATTTTTATCACGATTCCCAAAAATCAGGTCGTTTGGTACTATAGAAGCTGAAAAAATGCCTTTAAAGTTCGAACCCAAGTCTTGCGTAAGTGCCCAAGTTCGAACCCAAGTCTTGCAGTAGTGTCCGTAAAAATGATGATTTTTCCAGGAATGCAACGTTTTACAGATTTTTGTTCTGATTTCGTTTTGGAGGACGATTTTCATGACGATTCCCAAAGCTCAGCCCGTTTTGGTATCATAGTAACTGTAAAAATTGCTATAAAAGTTCGAACCCAAGTCTTGCGTTAGTGCCCATAAAAATCGTGATTTTTCCAGGAAAGCAACTTTTTGCAAATTTCGTTACTGATTTCGTTTTGGATGATGTTTTTTATCACGATTCCAAAAACTCAGCCCGTTGGGTACCAAAGTACCTGAAAAAATGGTTTTAAACTTCGAACCCAAGTCTTGCGTTAGTGCCCGTAAGATGATGATTTTTCCAGGAATGCAACTTTTTACAGATTTCGGTACTGATTTCGTTTTGGATAATGATTCTTATCACGATTCCAAAATATCAACCCATTTGGTACCATAGTAGCTGAAAAAATGGGTTTAAGTGTTCGAACCCAAGTCTTGCATTAGTGCCCAAGTTCGAACCCAAGTCTTGCAGTAGTGCCCGTAAAAATGATGATTATTCCAGGAATTCAACTTTTTACAGATTTCGGTACTGATTTCGTTTTGGATGATGATTCTTATCACGATTCCAAAATACCAACCCATTTGGTACCATAGTAGCTGAAAAAATGCCTTTTATAGCTCGAACCCAAGTCTTGCATTAGTGCCCGTAAAATTATGGTTTTTCCAGGAATGCAACTTTTTTCAGATTTCGGTACTGATTTTGTTTTGGATGATGATTTTTATCACGATTCCAAAAAATCAGCTCGTTTGGTACCATAGAAGCTCAAAAAATGCCTTTTTAATTTCGAACCCAAGTCTTGCGTAAGTGCCCAAGTTCGAACCCAAGTCTTGCCAGTAGTGTCCGTAAAAATGATGATTTTTCCAGGAATGCAATTTTTTACAGATTTTTGTTCTGTTTTCGTTTTAAACGACGATTCTCATCACAATTCCAAAAAATCATCCCGTTCGGTACCATAGAACCTAAAAAATGCCTTTTATAGTTCGAACCCAAGTCTTGCATTAGTTCCCGTACAATTATGATTTTTTCAGGAATGCAACTTTTTTCAGATTTCGGTACTGATTTCGTTTTGGATGATGATTTTTATCACGATTCAAAAAAATCAGCCCGTTTGGTACCATAGAACCTGAAAAGATGCCTTTCATATTTCGAACCCTTGTCTTGCATTAGTGCCCGTAAAATGATGATTTTTCGAGGAATTCAACATTTTACAGATATCGGTACTGATTTCGTTTTGGATGATGATTTTTATCGCGATTCCAAAAATTCAGCTCGTTTGGTACCATAGAAGCTCAAAAAATGCCTTTTAAAGTTCGAACCCAAGTCTTGTGTAAGTGCCCAAGTTCGAACCCAAGTCTTGCAGTAGTGTCCGTAAAAATGATGATTTTTCCAAGAATGCAACTTTTAACAGATTTCGTTCCTGATTTCGTTTTTGATGATGATTTTAATCATGATTCCCAAAAATCAGGTCGTTTGGTACTATAAAAGCTGAAAAAATGCCTTTAAAGTTCGAACCCAAGTCTTGCGTAAGTGCCCAAGTTCGAACCCAAGTCTTGCAGTAATGTCCGTAAAAATGATGATTTTTCCAGGAATGCAACGTTTTACAGATTTTTGTTTTGATTTCGTTTTGGAGGACGATTTTCATGACGATTCCAAAAGCTCAGCCCGTTTTGGTATCATAGTAACTGTAAAAATTGCTATTAAAGTTCGAACCCTTGTCTTGCATTAGTGCCCGTAAAATGATGATTTTTCCATGAATGCAACTTTTTACAGATTTCAGTACTGATTTCGTTTTACATGTCCTGCATTAGTGCCCGTAAAGATGATGATTTTTCCAGGAATGCATCATTTTGCAGATTTCGGTACTGATTTCGTTTTGGATGATGATTCTTATCACAATTCCATAAAATCAGCCCTTTTGGTACCATAGTAGCTGAAAAAATGGCTTTTTAAGTTCGAACCCAAGTCTTGCGTTAGTACCCGTAAAAATCATGATTTTTCCAGGAATGCAAATTTTTGGAGAGTTCGGTTCTGCTTTCGTTTTGGATTATGATTCTTATCACCATTTCTTAAACTCAGCCCGTTTGGTACCGTATTACCTGAAAAATTGGCTCTCAATTTTCGAACCCAAGTCATGCATTAGTGCCCGTTAAAATGATGATTTATTCAGTAAAACATTTTTTGGCAGATTTTTGTTCTGTTTTCGTTTTGGACGTCGATTTTCATCACTATTCCAAAAAATCAGCCCGTTTGGTAACATAAAACCTGAAAAAATAGCTTTTAAAGTTCGAACCCAAGTCCTGCATTAGTGCCCGTTAAAATGATGATTTTTCAATGGAATGCATCTTTTTGCAGATTTCGGTACTGATTTCGCTTTGGATGACTATTCTTATCACGATTCCAAAAACTCAGCCCGTTTGGTACCATAGAACCTGAAAAAATGGCTTATAAAGTTCGAACCCAAGTCTTGCGTTAGTGCCCGTAAAAATCGTGATTTTTCCAGGAATGCAACTTTTGGCAGATTTTTGTTCTGTTTTCGTTTCGGACGACGATTCTCATCACGATTCCAATAAATCAGCCCGTTTGGTAACATAGAACCTGAAGAAATGCCTTTTATAGTTTGAACCCAAGTCTTGTATTAGTGCCCGTAAAAATGATGATTTTTCCAGAAATGCAACTTTTTACAGATTTCGGTACTGATTTCGTTTTGGAAGATGATTCTTATCACGATTCCAAAATACCAACCCATTTGGTACCATAGTAGCAAAAAAAAATGCCTTTTATAGTTCGAACCCAAGTCTTGCGTAAGTGCCCAAGTTCGAACCCAAGTCTTGCCGTAGTGTCCGTAAAAATGATGATTTTTCCAGGAATGCAACTTTTTACAGATTTCAGTACTGATTTCGTTTTGCATGTCCTGCATTAGTGCCCGTTAAAATGATGATTTTTCCATGAATGCAAATTTTTGGAGAGTTCGGTACTGATTTCGTTTTGGATGATGATTTTTATCACGATTCCAAAAAATCAGGTCGTTTGGTACCATAGAACCTGAAAAAATGCCTTTCATAGTTCGAACCCTAGTCTTGCATTAGTGCCCGTAAAAATGATGATTTATTCAGGAATGCACCTTTTTGCAGATTTTTGTTCTGTTTTCGTTTTGGACGACGATTTTCATCACGATTCCAAAAAATCATCCCGTTTGGTACCATAGAACCTGAAAAAATGCCTTTTATAGTTCGAACCCAAGTCTTGCATTAGTGCCCGTATAATTATGATTTTTCCAGGAATGCAACTATTTTCAGATTTCGGTACTGATTTCGTTTTGGATGATGATTTTTATCACGATTCCAAAAAATCAGCTCGTTTGGTACCATAGAAGCTGAAAAATGCCTTTTAAAGTTCGAACCCAAGGCTTGCAGTAGTGTCCGTAAAAATGATGATTTTTCCAGGAATGCAAATTTTTACAGATTTTTGTTCTGTTTTCGTTTTAAACGACGATTCTCATTACGATTCCAAAAATTCATCCCATTTGGTACAATAGAACCTGAAATAATGCCTTTTAATGTTCGAACCCAAGTCTTGCGTAAGTGCCCAAGTTCGAACCCAAGTCTTGCCGCAGTGTCCGTAAAAATGATGATTTTTCCAGGAATGCAACTTTTTACAGATTTCGGTACTGATTTCGTTTTGGAAGATGATTCTTATCACGATTCCAAAATACCAACCCATTTGGTACCATAGTAGCAGAAAAAATGCCTTTTATAGTTCGAACCCAAGTCTTGCGTAAGTGCCCAAGTTCGAACCCAAGTCTTGCCGTAGTGTCCGTAAAAATGATGATTTTTCCAGGAATGCAACTTTTTACAGATTTCAGTACTGATTTCGTTTTGCATGTCCTGCATTAGTGCCCGTTAAAATGATGATTTTTCCATGAATGCAACTTTTTACAGATTTCAGTACTGATTTCGTTTTACATGTCCTGCATTAGTGCCCGTAAAAATGATGATTTTTCCAGGAATGCATCATTTTGCAGATTTCGGTACTGATTTCGTTTTGGATGATGATTCTTATCACAATTCCATAAAATCAGCCCGTTTGGTACCATAGTAGCTGAAAAAATGGCTTTTTAAGTTCGAACCCAAGTCTTGCGTTAGTACCCGTAAAAATCATGATTTTTCCAGGAATGCAAATTTTTGGAGAGTTCGGTTCTGCTTTCGTTTTGTATTATGATTCTTATCACCATTTCTTAAACTCAGCCCGTTTGGTACCGTATTACCTGAAAAATTGGCTCTCAATTTTCGAACCCAAGTCATGCATTAGTGCCCGTTAAAATGATGATTTATTCAGTAAAACATTTTTTGGCAGATTTTTGTTCTGTTTTCGTTTTGGACGTCGATTTTCATCACTATTCCAAAAAATCAGCCCGTTTGGTAACATAAAACCTGAAAAAATAGCTTTTAAAGTTCGAACCCAAGTCCTGCATTAGTGCCCGTTAAAATGATGATTTTTCAATGGAATGCATCTTTTTGCAGATTTCGGTACTGATTTCGCTTTGGATGACTATTCTTATCACGATTCCAAAAACTCAGCCCGTTTGGTACCATAGAACCTGAAAAAATGGCTTATAAAGTTCGAACCCAAGTCTTGCGTTAGTGCCCGTAAAAATCGTGATTTTTCCAGGAATGCAACTTTTGGCAGATTTTTATTCTGTTTTCGTTTCGGACGACGATTCTCATCACGATTCCAAAAAATCAGCCCGTTTGGTAACATAGAACCTGAAGAAATGCCTTTTATAGTTTGAACCCAAGTCTTGTATTAGTGCCCGTAAAAATGATGATTTTTCCAGAAATGCAACTTTTTACAGATTTCGGTACTGATTTCGTTTTGGATAATGATTTTTATCACGATTCCAAAAAATCAGCTCGTTTGGTACCATAGAAGCTCAAAAAATGCCTTTTAAAGTTCGAACCCTAGTCTTGCGTAAGTGCCCAAGTCTTGCCGTAGTGTCCGTAAAAATGATGATTTTTCCAAGAATGAAACTTTTTTCAGATTTTGTTCCTGATTTCGTTTTTGATGATGATTTTTATCACGATTCCAAAAAATCAGGTCGTTTGGTACTATAGAAGCTGAAAAAATGCCTTTTAAAGTTCGATCCCAAGTCTTGCAGTAGTGTCCGTACAAATGATGATTTTTCCAGGAATGCAACTTTTTACAGATTTCAGTACTGATTTCGTTTTGCATGTCCTGCATTAGTGCCCGTTAAAATGATGATTTTTCCATGAATGCAACTTTTTACAGATTTCAGTACTGATTTCGTTTTGCATGTCCAGCATTAGTGCCCGTAAAAATGATGATTTTTCCAGGAATGCATCATTTTGCAGATTTCGGTACTGATTTCGTTTTGGATGATGATTCTTATCACAATTCCATAAAATCAGCCCGTTTGGTACCATAGTAGCTGAAAAAATGGCTTTTTAAGTTCGAACCCAAGTCTTGCGTTAGTACCCGTAAAAATCATGATTTTTCCAGGAATGCAAATTTTTGGAGAGTTCGGTTCTGCTTTCGTTTTGGATTATGATTCTTATCACCATTTCTTAAACTCAGCCCGTTTGGTACCGTATTACCTGAAAAATTGGCCCTCAATTTACGAAACCTAAGTCATGCATTAGTGCCCGTTAAAATGATGATTTATTCAGTAATGCATTTTTTGTCAGATTTTTGTTCTGTTTTCGTTTTGGACGTCGATTTTCATCACTATTCCAAAAAATCAGCCCGTTTGGTAACATAGAACCTGAAGAAATTCCTTTTATAGTTTGAACCCAAGTCTTGCCGTAGTGTCCGTAAAAATGATGATTTTTCCAGGAATGCAACTTTTTACAGATTTCGGTACTGATTTCGTTTTGGAAGATGATTCTTATCACGATTCCAAAATACCAACCCTTTTGGTACCATAGTAGCAAAAAAAATGCCTTTTATAGTTCGAACCCAAGTCTTGCGTAAGTGCCCAAGTTCGAACCCAAGTCTTGCCGTAGTGTCCGTAAAAATGATGATTTTTCCAGGAATGCAACTTTTTACAGATTTCAGTACTGATTTCGTTTTGCATGTCCTGCATTAGTGCCCGTTAAAATGATGATTTTTCCAGAAATGCAACTTTTTACAGATTTCAGTACTGATTTCGTTTTGGATGATGATTCTTATCACAATTCCATAAAATCAGCCCGTTTGGTACCATAGTAGCTGAAAAAATGGCTTTTTAAGTTCGAACCCAAGTCTTGCGTTAGTACCCGTAAAAATCATGATTTTTCCAGGAATGCAAATTTTTGGAGAGTTCGGTACTGATTTCGTTTTGGATGATGATTTTTATCACGATTCCAAAAAATCAGGTCGTTTGGTACCATAGAACCTGAAAAAATGCCTTTCATAGTTCGAACCCTAGTCTTGCATTAGTGCCCGTAAAAATGATGATTTATTCAGGAATGCACTTTTTTGCAGATTTTTGTTCTGTTTTCGTTTTGGACGACGATTTTCATCACGATTCCAAAAAATCATCCCGTTTGGTACCATAGAACCTGAAAAAATGCCTTTTATAGTTCGAACCCAAGTCTTGCATTAGTGCCTTTAAAATTATGATTTTTCCAGGAATGCAACTTTTTTCAGATTTCGGTACTGATTTCGTTTTGGATGATGATTTTTATCACGATTCCAAAAAATCAGCTCGTTTGGTACCATAGAAGCTGAAAAATGCCTTTTAAAGTTCGAACCCAAGGCTTGCAGTAGTGTCCGTAAAAATGATGATTTTTCCAGGAATGCAACTTTTTACAGATTTTTGTTCTGTTTTCGTTTTAAACGACGATTCTCATTACGATTCCAAAAATTTAGCCCATTTGGTACAATAGAACCTGAAATAATGCCTTTTAATGTTCGAACCCAAGTCTTGCGTAAGTGCCCAAGTTCGAACCCAAGTCTTGCATTAGTGTCCGTAAAAATGATGATTTTTCCAGGAATGCAACTTTTTACAGATTTCAGTACTGATTTCGTTTTGGATGATGATTTTTATCACGATTCCAAAAAATCAGGTCGTTTGGTACCATAGAACCTGAAAAAATGCCTTTAATAGTTCGAACCCTAGTCTTGCATTAGTGCCCGTAAAAATGATGATTTATTCAGGAATGCACCTTTTTGCAGATTTTTGTTCTGTTTTCGTTTTGGACGACGATTTTCATCACGATTCCAAAAAATCATCCCGTTTGGTACCATAGAACCTGAAAAAATGCCTTTTATAGTTCGAACCCAAGTCTTGCATTAGTGCCCGTAAAATTATGATTTTTCCAGGAATGCAACTTTTTTCAGATTTCGGTACTGATTTCGTTTTGGATGATGATTTTTATCACGATTCCAAAAAATCAGCTCGTTTGGTACCATAGAAGCTGAAAAATGCCTTTTAAAGTTCGAACCCAAGGCTTGCAGTAGTGTCCGTAAAAATGATGATTTTTCCAGGAATGCAACTTTTTACAGATTTTTGTTCTGTTTTCGTTTTAAACGACGATTCTCATTACGATTCCAAAAATTCAGCCCATTTGGTACAATAGAACCTGAAATAATGCCTTTTAATGTTCGAACCCAAGTCTTGCGTAAGTGCCCAAGTTCGAACCCAAGTCTTGCCGCAGTGTCCGTAAAAATGATGATTTTTCCAGGAATGCAACTTTTTACAGATTTCAGTACTGATTTCGTTTTGCATGTCCTGCATTAGTGCCCGTTAAAATGATGATTTTTCCAGAAATGCAACTTTTTACAGATTTCAGTACTGATTTCGTTTTGGATGATGATTCTTATCACAATTCCATAAAATCAGCCCGTTTGGTACCATAGTAGCTGAAAAAATGGCTTTTTAAGTTCGAACCCAAGTCTTGCGTTAGTACCCGTAAAAATCATGATTTTTCCAGGAATGCAAATTTTTGGAGAGGTCGGTACTGATTTCGTTTTGGATGATGATTTTTATCACGATTCCAAAAAATCAGGTCGTTTGGTACCATAGAACCTGAAAAAATGCCTTTCATAGTTCGAACCCTAGTCTTGCATTAGTGCCCGTAAAAATGATGATTTATTCAGGAATGCACCTTTTTGCAGATTTTTGTTCTGTTTTCGTTTTGGACGACGATTTTCATCACGATTCCAAAAAATCATCCCGTTTGGTACCATAGAACCTGAAAAAATGCCTTTTATAGTTCGAACCCAAGTCTTGCATTAGTGCCCGTAAAATTATGATTTTTCCAGGAATGCAACTTTTTTCAGATTTCGGTACTGATTTCGTTTTGGATGATGATTTTTATCACGATTCCAAAAAATCAGCTCGTTTGGTACCATAGAAGCTGAAAAATGCCTTTTAAAGTTCGAACCCAAGGCTTGCAGTAGTGTCCGTAAAAATGATGATTTTTCCAGGAATGCAACTTTTTACAGATTTTTGTTCTGTTTTCGTTTTAAACGACGATTCTCATTACGATTCCAAAAATTCAGCCCATTTGGTACAATAGAACCTGAAATAATGCCTTTTAATGTTCGAACCCAAGTCTTGCGTAAGTGCCCAAGTTCGAACCCAAGTCTTGCCGCAGTGTGCGTAAAAATGATGATTTTTCCAGGAATGCAACTTTTTACAGATTTCAGTACTGATTTCGTTTTGCATGTCCTGCATTAGTGCCCGTTAAAATGATGATTTTTCCAGAAATGCAACTTTTTACAGATTTCAGTACTGATTTCGTTTTGGATGATGATTCTTATCACAATTCCATAAAATCAGCCCGTTTGGTACCATAGTAGCTGAAAAAATGGCTTTTTAAGTTCGAACCCAAGTCTTGCGTTAGTACCCGTAAAAATCATGATTTTTCCAGGAATGCAAATTTTTGGAGAGTTCGGTACTGATTTCGTTTTGGATGATGATTTTTATCACGATTCCAAAAAATCAGGTCGTTTGGTACCATAGAACCTGAAAAAATGCCTTTCATAGTTCGAACCCTAGTCTTGCATTAGTGCCCGTAAAAATGATGATTTATTCAGGAATGCACCTTTTTGCAGATTTTTGTTCTGTTTTCGTTTTGGACGACGATTTTCATCACGATTCCAAAAAATCATCCCGTTTGGTACCATAGAACCTGAAAAAATGCCTTTTATAGTTCGAACCCAAGTCTTGCATTAGTGCCCGTAAAATTATGATTTTTCCAGGAATGCAACTTTTTTCAGATTTCGGTACTGATTTCGTTTTGGATGATGATTTTTATCACGATTCCAAAAAATCAGCTCGTTTGGTACCATAGAAGCTGAAAAATGCCTTTTAAAGTTCGAACCCAAGGCTTGCAGTAGTGTCCGTAAAAATGATGATTTTTCCAGGAATGCAACTTTTTACAGATTTTTGTTCTGTTTTCGTTTTAAACGACGATTCTCATTACGATTCCAAAAATTCAGCCCATTTGGTACAATAGAACCTGAAATAATGCCTTTTAATGTTCGAACCCAAGTCTTGCGTAAGTGCCCAAGTTCGAACCCAAGTCTTGCCGCAGTGTCCGTAAAAATGATGATTTTTCCAGGAATGCAACTTTTTACAGATTTCAGTACTGATTTCGTTTTGCATGTCCTGCATTAGTGCCCGTTAAAATGATGATTTTTCCAGAAATGCAACTTTTTACAGATTTCAGTACTGATTTCGTTTTGGATGATGATTCTTATCACAATTCCATAAAATCAGCCCGTTTGGTACCATAGTAGCTGAAAAAATGGCTTTTTAAGTTCGAACCCAAGTCTTGCGTTAGTACCCGTAAAAATCATGATTTTTCCAGGAATGCAAATTTTTGGAGAGTTCGGTACTGATTTCGTTTTGGATGATGATTTTTATCACGATTCCAAAAAATCAGGTCGTTTGGTACCATAGAACCTGAAAAAATGCCTTTCATAGTTCGAACCCTAGTCTTGCATTAGTGCCCGTAAAAATGATGATTTATTCAGGAATGCACCTTTTTGCAGATTTTTGTTCTGTTTTCGTTTTGGACGACGATTTTCATCACGATTCCAAAAAATCATCCCGTTTGGTACCATAGAACCTGAAAAAATGCCTTTTATAGTTCGAACCCAAGTCTTGCATTAGTGCCCGTAAAATTATGATTTTTCCAGGAATGCAACTTTTTTCAGATTTCGGTACTGATTTCGTTTTGGATGATGATTTTTATCACGATTCCAAAAAATCAGCTCGTTTGGTACCATAGAAGCTGAAAAATGCCTTTTAAAGTTCGAACCCAAGGCTTGCAGTAGTGTCCGTAAAAATGATGATTTTTCCAGGAATGCAACTTTTTACAGATTTTTGTTCTGTTTTCGTTTTAAACGACGATTCTCATTACGATTCCAAAAATTCAGCCCATTTGGTACAATAGAACCTGAAATAATGCCTTTTAATGTTCGAACCCAAGTCTTGCGTAAGTGCCCAAGTTCGAACCCAAGTCTTGCCGCAGTGTCCGTAAAAATGATGATTTTTCCAGGAATGCAACTTTTTACAGATTTCGGTACTGATTTCGTTTTGGAAGATGATTCTTATCACGATTCCAAAATACCAACCCATTTGGTACCATAGTAGCAGAAAAAATGCCTTTTATAGTTCGAACCCAAGTCTTGCGTAAGTGCCCAAGTTCGAACCCAAGTCTTGCCGTAGTGTCCGTAAAAATGATGATTTTTCCAGGAATGCAACTTTTTACAGATTTCAGTACTGATTTCGTTTTGCATGTCCTGCATTAGTGCCCGTTAAAATGATGATTTTTCCATGAATGCAACTTTTTACAGATTTCAGTACTGATTTCGTTTTACATGTCCTGCATTAGTGCCCGTAAAAATGATGATTTTTCCAGGAATGCAACTTTTTACAGATTTTTGTTCTGTTTTCGTTTTAAACGACGATTCTCATTACGATTCCAAAAATTCAGCCCATTTGGTACAATAGAACCTGAAATAATGCCTTTTAATGTTCGAACCCAAGTCTTGCGTAAGTGCCCAAGTTCGAACCCAAGTCTTGCCGCAGTGTCCGTAAAAATGATGATTTTTCCAGGAATGCAACTTTTTACAGATTTCGGTACTGATTTCGTTTTGGAAGATGATTCTTATCACGATTCCAAAATACCAACCCATTTGGTACCATAGTAGCAGAAAAAATGCCTTTTATAGTTCGAACCCAAGTCTTGCGTAAGTGCCCAAGTTCGAACCCAAGTCTTGCCGTAGTGTCCGTAAAAATGATGATTTTTCCAGGAATGCAACTTTTTACAGATTTCAGTACTGATTTCGTTTTGCATGTCCTGCATTAGTGCCCGTTAAAATGATGATTTTTCCATGAATGCAACTTTTTACAGATTTCGGTACTGATTTCGTTTTGGATGATGATTCTTATCACAATTCCATAAAATCAGCCCGTTTGGTACCATAGTAGCTGAAAAAATGGCTTTTTAAGTTCGAACCCAAGTCTTGCGTTAGTGCCCGTAAAAATCGTGATTTTTCCAGGAATGCAAATTTTTGGAGAGTTCGGTTCTGCTTTCGTGTTGGATTATGATTCTTATCACCATTTCTTAAACTCAGCCCGCTTGGTACCGTATTACCTGAAAAATTGGCTCTCAATTTTCGAACCCAAGTCATGCATTAGTGCCCGTTAAAATGATGATTTATTCAGTAAAACATTTTTTGGCAGATTTTTGTTCTGTTTTCGATTTGGACGTCGATTTTCATCACTATTCCAAAAAATCAGCCAGTTTGGTAACATAAAACCTGAAAAAATAGCTTTTAAAGTTCGAACCCAAGTCCTGCATTAGTGCCCGTTAAAATGATGATTTTTCAATGGAATGCATCTTTTTGCAGATTTCGGTACTGATTTCGCTTTGGATGACTATTCTTATCACGATTCCAAAAACTCAGCCCGTTTGGTACCATAGAACCTGAAAAAATGGCTTATAAAGTTCGAACCCAAGTCTTGCGTTAGTGCCCGTAAAAATCGTGATTTTTCCAGGAATGCAACTTTTGGCAGATTTTTGTTCTGTTTTCGTTTCGGACGACGATTCTCATCACGATTCCAAAAAATCAGCCCGTTTGGTACCATAGAACCTGAAAAAATGGCTTATAAAGTTCGAACCCAAGTCTTGCGTTAGTGCCCGTAAAAATCGTGATTTTTCCAGGAATGCAACTTTTGGCAGATTTCAGTACTGATTTCGTTTTGCATGTCCTGCATTAGTGCCCGTTAAAATGATGATTTTTCCATGAACGCAACTTTTTACAGATTTCAGTACTGATTTCGTTTTGCATGTCCTGCATTAGTGCCCGTAAAAATGATGATTTTTCCAGGAATGCATCATTTTGCAGATTTCGGTACTGATTTCGTTTTGGATGATGATTCTTATCACAATTCCATAAAATCAGCCCGTTTGGTACCATAGTAGCTGAAAAAATGGCTTTTTAAGTTCGAACCCAAGTCTTGCGTTAGTACCCGTAAAAATCATGATTTTTCCAGGAATGGAAATTTTTGGAGAGTTCGGTTCTGCTTTCGTTTTGGATTATGATTCTTATCACCATTTCTTAAACTCAGCCCGTTTGGTACCGTATTACCTGAAAAATTGGCCCTCAATTTTCGAACCCAAGTCATGCATTAGTGCCCGTTAAAATGATGATTTATTCAGTAATGCATTTTTTGGCAGATTTTCGTTCTGTTTTCGTTTTGGACGTCGATTTTTATCACTATTCCAAAAAATCAGCTCGTTTGGTAACATAAAACCTCAAAAAATAGCTTTTAAAGTTCGAACCCAAGTCCTGCATTAGTGCCCGTTAAAATGATGATTTTTCAATGGAATGCATCTTTTTGCAGATTTCGGTACTGATTTCGCTTTGGATGACTATTCTTATCACGATTCCAAAAACTCAGCCCGTTTGGTACCATAGAACCTGAAAAAATGGCTTATAAAGTTCGAACCCAAGTCTTGCGTTAGTGCCCGTAAAAATCGTGATTTTTCCAGGAATGCAACTTTTGGCAGATTTTTGTTCTGTTTTCGTTTCGGACGACGATTCTCATCACGATTCCAAAAAATCAGCCCGTTTGGTACCATAGAACCTGAAAAAATGGCTTATAAAGTTCGAACCCAAGTCTTGCGTTAGTGCCCGTAAAAATCATGATTTTTCCAGGAATGCAACTTTTGGCAGATTTTTGTTCTGTTTTCGTTTCGGACGACGATTCTCATCACGATTCCAAAAACTTAGCCCGTTTGGTACCATAGAACCTGAAAAAATGGCTTATAAAGTTCGAACCCAAGTCTTGCGTTAGTGCCCGTAAAAATCGTGATTTTTCCAGGAATGCAACTTTTGGCAGATTTTTGTTCTGTTTTCGTTTCGGACGATGATTCTCATCACGATTCCAAAAAATCAGCCCGTTTGGTACCATAGAACCTGAAAAAATGGCTTATAAAGTTCGAACCCAAGTCTTGCGTTAGTGCCCGTAAAAATGATGATTTTTCCAGGAATGCATCATTTTGCAGATTTCGGTACTGATTTCGTTTTGGATGATGATTCTTATCACAATTCCATAAAATCAGCCCGTTTGGTACCATAGTAGCTGAATAAATGGCTTTTTAAGTTCGATCCCAAGTCTTGCGTTAGTACCCGTAAAAATCATGATTTTTCCAGGAATGCAAATTTTTGGAGAGTTCGGTTCTGCTTTCGTTTTGGATTATGATTCTTATCACCATTTCTTAAACTCAGCCCGTTTGGTACCGTATTACCTGAAAAATTGGCCCTCAATTTTCGAACCCAAGTCATGCATTAGTGCCCGTTAAAATGATGATTTATTCAGTAATGCATTTTTTGGCAGATTTTTGTTCTGTTTTCGTTTTGGACGTCGATTTTTATCACTATTCCAAAAAATCAGCCCGTTTGGTAACATAAAACCTGAAAAAATAGCTTTTAAAGATCGAACCCAAGTCCTGCATTAGTGCCCGTTAAAATGATGATTTTTCAATGGAATGCATCTTTTTGTAGATTTCGGTACTGATTTCGCTTTGGATGACTTTTCTTATCACGATTCCAAAAACTCAGCCCGTTTGGTACCATAGAACCTGAAAAAATGGCTTATAAAGTTCGAACCCAAGTCTTGCATTAGTGCCCGTAAAAATGATGATTTTTCCAGGAATGAAATTTTTTGCAGATTTCGGTTCTGATTTCGTTTTGGATGATGTTTCTTATCATAATTCCATAAAATCAGCCCATTTGGTACCATAGTAGCTGAAAAAATGGCTTTTTAAGTTCGAACCCAAGTCTTGCGTTAGTACCCGTAAAAATCATGATTTTTCCAGGAATGAAAATTTTTGGAGAGTTCGGTTCTGCTTTCGTTTTGGATTATTATTCTTATCACCATTTTTAAAACTCAGCCCGTTTGGTACCGTAGTACCTGAAAAATTGGCTCTCAATTTTCGAACCCAAGTCATGCATTAGTGCCCGTTAAAATGATGATTTTTTTAGTAATGCATTTTTTGGCAGATTTTTGTTCTGTTTTCGTTTTGGACGACGATTTTCATCACTATTCCAATCAGCCCGTTCGGTAACATAAAACCTGAAAAAAATAGCTTTTAAAGTTCGAACCCAAGTCCTGCATTAGTGCCCGTTAAAATTATGATTTTTTCAGGAATTCAACTTTTTGCAGATTTCGGTACTGATTTTGTTTGGGATGATGACTCTTATCACGATTCCAATAACTCAGCCTGTTTGGTACCATAGAATCTGAAAAAATGCCTTTTAATGTTCTAATCCATGTCCTGCATTATTGCCCGTTAAAATAATGATTTTTCCAGGAATTCAACTTTTTGCAGATTTCGGTACTGATTTCGTTTTGGATTATGATTCTGATCACGATTATAAAATTATCAGCTTTTTTGGTATCATAGTAGCTGAAAAAATGGATTTTACTGTTAGAACCCAAATTTGGCATTAGTGCCCGTAAAAATGATGACATTTCCAGGAATGTAATTTTTGTAGATTTTTTTACTGATTTCGATTTGGACGTCGATTCTCATCACGATTCCAAAAAATCAGCCCGTTTGGAACCATATAACCTGAAAAAATGCCTTTTAAAGTTCGAACCCGAGTCTTGCATTAGTGCCCGTAAGAATTATGATATTTCCAAATATGCTGTTTTCTGCATATTTTGTCTTTGATTCAACTTCAAACCGCAATTCTCAGTATGAATCGAAAATTTTAATCCATTTGGCTCTGTAGATCCTTAGAAAACGGTTTGAAAGTTCGATCCCAAGTCCAAAAATGCTATTTTCTGCAGATTTTGTCATTGATTCAACTTCAGACCATAACTCTCATTTCGTATCCACAATTTAAGTCCGTTTGGCTGTGTTGATACTGAGAAATCGGCATTTAAATTTCGTCCAGTCAGATGTAAATCTGCAATATTTAATCCAAACTGGACAGAAATCGAGGAAAATATGAACACCAATTTAACTGCACAAGGCAGATACGACATAGTGAATAGAGTATTCCATTTGAGAGTACAGGAATTCCTGTACCTCATAAGCAAGGCTCATGTATTTTTTTAATTTTCATTAAGACTGTATTTTTCAATGACCATTAACAAGTCTCAGAGCTCAAACATTCAAACTTGCATGTTTAGATTTGAGCGTTGAGTGTTTTTCACATGGACAACTATGTGTAGCTGTATCGCGTGTAACTTTTAAGCAAAATCTGTTTGGCGCTGTCTAATGAAAGAACAGCTGTAAACATTCTACATAAAGACATTCTGTAGTTACTTGCAGTATAGTCTGATTCAAGATAAAATTGATATTAACAGCTAATATAATCTAAAAAAGCTGTGCAAAAAAATGTATGTTTACAAAAAAATATTAATTAAAAAATAAAGCACACTACGTAAAGTAAAATTATTTTTAATATTATTTGTGAACGCACTTTTTTTAACCATAAACTGTCAATGTCAATTAGTACATGTGTCGCTTGGACTCTTATGATGCCACATTAGTGCATTGCACCCGTGCGAAATCGAAGAGTATGTATGAGACGATATATGAATGTGAATGAGGCAAGGAGTGTGTGCCAAGACCGAGTTGTGATTGAGACTCTATGCCTACCCCTAGTTGGTTAGTTTTTACTTTGCGTTTTTTTTCTATCGAGGCGATTTTATATAAATTACCGTTTCGGCTCTACACAAATATACGTTCAAGAGAAGTATGTTATAAATCGGTAGAAATTCGGAATGCGGGGGCTTAAATGTCACAACAAGACGTACACACTTCTTCGTATAGAAGCCAACAACACTAATGCAGTAAATAACTCACCAACCAATTGCGCGATCATAAAATATACCCACTACTGAACACTACTACATTAACATTTTTCGTGGTTCTTATACAAAACTAATTCATAAATCCTTTTAGCGTTATAATTTCAAATGCGCTATATACTCGTACATCTTATTTTCCAATTTTCCGTAAAAACAAATACGCTTTTAGAAACTAGATAAAATTTTCATTCTGGGTATGTATTTAAAATAAACATTACTATTTATAAATAATAAAATTTTAATATTAAACGTGAAAAATGATGTCAAAAACGATAATCACAGTTTTAACTCATTTTTTTAACCCAATCATAGAAAAATTGATAGAACTCTATATTTCGGAAAAACGTTTGTTTTGTTTTGGGGAATTTGTAAGAAAACTGTACCTCCACTTTTATCTCCTTCAATAATTAAAAAAAAAAATAAACCGATTTTTAAGATAGCGGGGCGAAATACGAATAATTAATTTTGGCTATTTTTTGGATTTTATTAATTAATTAATTATAATTAATAAAATTCAAATATTTATACTAGAATCTATTAAATATTTGAAGCAAATTAGAAATAATTATTATTTCTCTTTTTAATGTAAAAAAATGTATTTCCGCATGATAGAAAAAAAGATAAAAAATACTTTTATAAAATATGGACGCCCGGTCACATATGACCCTGAAACGCTGGAGGGGTTAAAAAATATAAAAATACTTTTGTAAAATATGGACGCCCGGTCACATATGACCCTGAAACGCTGGAGGGGTTAAAAAATATAAAAATACTTTTATAAAATATGGACGCCCGGTCACATATGACCCTGAAACGCTGGAGGGGTTAAAAAATATAAAAATACTTTTATAAAATATGGACGCCCGGTCACATATGACCCTGAAACGCTGGAAGGGTTAACAAATATAAAAATACTTTTATAAAATATGGACGCCCGGTCACATATGACCCTGAAACGCTGGAGGGGTTAAAAAAGATAAAAAAAATACTTTTATAAAATATGGAGGCCCGGTCATATTCACCCTCAAACGCTGGGTGGTGAATATGCTGGCTGTATATACTTATTCTCAATTTTTCATAAAAAAAAATATTAAAATTAAATTAAAATTCGTGAGCATATAATTCTTGATTTATTTATGTTTTATCTTCATCTCTCCAAGCACTTTCTTCCTTTTTATTAAAATTAGATACTCATATATTCATTAGTTAAGATTTCTCATCCCTGGCGAGATTGTATGGACATACGTGATAGGTACTTTAACCAAGTATAATTTAATGTACATTATTGTTTGTATCGTAATCTACTGTGTATGTCTAAATAAATAAATCTGAACGTTGGATTTACAATATCATCGAATGGCATCCTTGGTTGAGAAAGAGAAGCAGTGTGAGATGCGTTGACGACCTGAAAATCTGTCGGTTCCAGATGGGAGAGAAGTGAGATCCGCAAAGAACCCAAAAAGACAGTGATCTCAACATTGAATGCCAGAAGACACAAGAAGAAGAATGATGTGTTAAATATGAGATTTTTTGCTTTCTAGAAAAAACGCACGTCTGTGTTTCTTCACAAAACAAGAATTAGGTTAATTCCCCGAACATTCTGAAAATACACATTTTTTGTAAACGAATGTATTCTTGGATTTACGTTACACTATTTGGAACATCTTTAAAATAATCTTTTAATAAAATTTTCACACAGATTTAACACCCGACAACAATGGTTGAAAAGAGAAGTTTCTTTTTCTATAATTCTATTTAATTTTCTCTCAACTTACAAAATAGTCCCAATTACCCGAAGCCAGTAGAACTATGACATCCCTAATTGCGAATTAAATCATGCGAGGCCTAAGAGAGTGGCGAGGGGAAGGAGATGTGATCACGGAAGTTTAGAAAGTACTTGGCTATTCAGATCTGGTCATCAAACATGGCTAAAGCCATTTGAATTTGAATGGTGGTCTTTCTGAGGTTAGGTATCTATCAATCTTATTATTTTATTAATAATCTCTTCAAATTATTCGTAATCCGGTTAAAACGAGATCGCAGGCCCTAAACGAAAGTTTCCTGATAAACTTTTAATAAAATGCGAATGTATTATCGATAAGTCGCAAAACGTGTTCATAAAAATTCGTATATTTTCGTATTTTATATTATCATGGCAAGTGCAGATGCATGAACACGTGTTCCGAGAAATATCTCTAATAAGGAATTACTAAAAGTTTATCGGGAAACGGTCTGAAACCTCTTTTCTAACCGGATTACAAATAATTTCAAGAGATTCTTAATAAAATAACAATAATACTCATTTTTCTCAGTGCACAAAAATACGGAACAAACAATAAAGTAGTTTCAGAGAAAGGACCGTCATCGACGATCGTCCTTTTCCTCCACGCACATCTTGTTTGAAAACGAAAAGGATAGACGGTACTAAAACGATGACGTAACGTACGACCCCTGGGACTGCTATGAACTTACAGCGGCGGAGTTTCCAGCTGAAAATACATAATTGCTTTAACCTGAGAACTCCAGACAGAAAAGCTGTGATGGCAGATTTTCCGCTTAGGATTGTTTTGCTTACAACAAGATCTCTTTTTGCATAGCGTTTAGGTACAGATCTGACGCGAAGATAAGGTCGGTTAACTAGTTAAATTATCCTGTTTGAAAAGGACGCAATAATATTACTGTACAGTATTATGTATTCTTTAAGCCAACGAAATGCAACCGACTGAAACTGGTTATATTGGAGGTGCGGTTCGACGAAAAGGTGTACGAGAATCCATCGACAAGATTACGACAAACCATGTAAGGTACGTTGAAAAAATTGACAACTTATTCCAATCAATTATCGTAAGCGATGTAGACTGTAACCACTGTGACCAGTGATGTAGACTGTAGACCTAGTTTATTATTCATAATGTGGGAGTAAATTGCCGTAAGTAGAAAACACTGTACTAATCATTAGACTTTATTCGTATTCAGGCGATCACGAACCTTAATTGGAAAAATATGTTACATGCAAGAATAAAAACGAGAAGGACCACTAGCCATGAACTTTAATTAGTATCTGCTATATTCTAGGTATTAACGTAAGAGCTCACCCATAGATGGCTCTAGATATTAGTCTATTAAATTACCCATAGATGGCATTTAGCTGTCGAGTATTGTGGAGACCGAGGATCACAATAAATAAGGCGGGAACCTCAAGGTCGGGGTCCCGATTATTCCAACCGCCTGCTAATTGAGGTTGGAATAATCTCAAGGTCGGGGTCCAGATTATTCCAACCGCCTGCTAATTGAGGTTGGAATAATCTCAAGGTCGGGGTCCAGATTATTCCAACCGCCTGCTAATTGAGATATCAGAACCCATTGTTAATCTACCACATTATAAGTCCAACTGCTGTTGAGCCGGACTTTATTTAATAAAAGAGTTTGTGAGAAAGCCCGAGACACAACAGTATCCTACCATTATCTTTCACCCATATCACTGCAAATCGCATCTAAGCACAGCGCACGCCTTTGTTTCTACCTATTCACCAAATTTATATCTTTCATTGGCTCTTTGATACTCCGTGCAGTTAGGTCTTACACGCTTCCATGCCATATGTGCGTTTGTCTCTATTATCTATGAACTAATCGTCGGACCTTGGTAATGTAGTAATAATACATGATGCATTCAAGATTTTAAAATAATTATTGTATATTTTTAATGACGTTTTGAAGTTTTTTCATTTAGAGTTTGCGTAAACAATGTCAAAGTAGTGAGAACGAATTGAAATTTGATACGCACGCTAGAAAAAATATAAATAAGTTCATATTGCGCCTCAGAAAAGTAAAAATGTTAATAAATATTTGTTTTCACCAACAATTGGTTATTTCTTCGTAAAAGTATTTTATTGACTGAACATGTATTGCAGAATGTTTGTGCATTTATTCACTGAACATTTATTACAGAATGTTTGTGCATTTATTCACTGAACATTTATTACAGAATGTTTGTGCATTTATAAACAAACTTATCAATGCAGGAAGTCCAAAGAGGAACTCACGAACCAACGAACTAATGAATTAATTTTGAACAGTTTGTTTACAGAATCGCTCTTAGAATATGGTATTACCAGATAGGGAAGTGCAAATGACAGTATCCTAAAATCAGACATTAAAACCCAAAAATCCAAATAAAAATTATTCTGAAAGTCCCTGTAAGAAGATAATGTCACTTAAAGAACTCTATTCTAAATACTCCTTTATCTCATAAATACAAAACATGAGTAATAACAACTAACACATATATTAGAAACACTGGATCTCAAGGTCAAAAACATATCCAACAAGCAACTACAAATACAACATTTGGGCAAAAAGCTTTCTAAACTATGGTTCTAAGCTCTACAACAAAATCCAACTCTCAATCAAAATTCGCAACAATATTCTACTATTCAAATCTGAAATAAAAAGCTGGATACAAAACATAGGGAGATCAGAAATAGATAATATACGAAACCAAATACAGACTGACACCGAAAACACTCAACTGAACACCTTGTAATTATTTCATTACTATATATTTATAATTATTTCAGAAAAAACACTATTCAACATATTTATAATTACTTTATATGTTTTTATGAATTTTTTTCTTCCATATACATATGTATGTTAAGTTTTAATTTTATTTTTTTTTCCCTTTATACCCGAGTGTTCGATTCTCGTAAAGGTAAACATGTTTAATTATAATTTGAAATATGTTCTTATTATGTAAATTTAAATACTTATATTGTATTTTATAAAATATAAAAAAAAATAAAAAAAATAATAATATCCATACAACTAAATTTTAATCATATGTAAATGAAATCCTCAACACGAATCCCAGTGAGGATATCATTATATCTATTTGTTAAAAAAATAATAATAAATCACTTATTCTTTTTGTTATGACTGTACAGACAAGTTTGCAGATTTGTGAATTTGTTTTGACCGTACAAAGTTTTATATAGATATTAATAGGTTCCACGAGAAAACAGAACAATTTTGGAAAGTGATATACAGTTATGAAAAATGATCTAGTAAACCCAGTTTTTTAAACTTTGTATGACGTCATAAAATTTCATA
This sequence comes from Hesperophylax magnus, assembly GCA_026573805.1. Classification (NCBI taxonomy): domain Eukaryota; kingdom Metazoa; phylum Arthropoda; class Insecta; order Trichoptera; family Limnephilidae; genus Hesperophylax; species Hesperophylax magnus. The sequence goes on from JAIUSX010000002.1 coordinate 5,540,979, forward strand.
AACTTGTTCTATTTTGTCACTGTTCTTTTTGTTCCGGTCACTTTTTATAACTAAATTTTCAAAAAACCTAACTTGTTCTGATAAAGAGAGTTTCTAAGTCCGTAAGTACCCACTGTAAGTATCGTACTTGGTCTATCTTACTGCTTGCTGGGCGTCCTATCACCTGAATATGGACCACCTTAAATAATATCTTTACATAATAATTTTCATCACATCGTTTGAGTTCAGAAATAAACAGAGCTTGTTGCCAACCCAGTACAAGTACAATTACAGTACAAGTATAGTATTTGGGTAAGTACTTACATAACGAAAATCTGCTTTATTTGGGTCCGCACCTATCATGATCCAGATTTTCCTACGCGAGAAAACATGCTCGAGCATTTGGACGGAGGTTATTGGCTTGTAGCGTAAATATTATTGGGACTCCGTTTTAATAATAAAAATATCTTGGAGATCGTCCAGTTCTACTCAGTTCTGCGGAAAAATCATTAAACTTCAACAATAGAGACTAAATTTGAATGTTTTTATAAACACTTGTTGATAACAATAATGATTTATTAATGTTCAGGTATGCGATATGAACAATTAAATGTGTTCAATGTTGTGATATAGCGAAACATTGGCATCGGCCACAGTACACAGTGTGATTTTTCGTCAATCTAGCGGAACTTTATTATTGTCTCAAAAGAAGACCACTTTTCTTTGGTTATGTTGGCTTAGGTAAGGTAAACAAATAATTTTATGGATTTTAGAGAGTAAATTATTAATATTTAGGAGGATTTTCAATATATTAATATCATGTCGGTATTTTTAGTAAATATGCGATAATGAGATGCTTTCTTAATAGTATTCTTATGCGTTTTATTTATAAATGATTGAAATAGCAGTTCGTTACAATTTAATTACTGTAAGAAACAAGTATTTAAGTTGAGGGGATAGAAAACTATGCATTTAAATTCGTACAAATTCATTTAAGCGTAATTTTGGTAATTATTGTTGGTAAAAACACCCTCATAGGTACCTACTGGTATATCAGTACTTACACTGGACTCCTTTTTTACACGGTTTCGAAATAACACGGTGCTACATTCCAAGTCGTACCAATTGTGCGTAAACGGGTTCGTCTAGTATCTGGTTAATATTTTTACAAAGTTTTTTTTTTAAATTTAAAATTAAGATAAAATTACCAATAATTATTTTTTTTATCCTGAATTTATTTTTATACAAGGAAAACTATCCACAATTTTAAAATTTTATTTTGGTATACTTTTTTCACATGGTATTGCGTGAAAAGTTTCCAGCGTGTAAAATGGGAGTCTAATTTATTGCAAAACCTAATCTAGTAGATTCTTAGGATATTAAAAAATATATAAAATATAAAAAAAACCTCATAAGAACTTATCTTACATTTAATACAAAATAGGTTTTTTGGCTAATTTTTTTAAAAATCGCTTTTAAAGACTTTATATCATTTTTCACAGAATCAGTACACCTATAATCACCTACTTAATAAGCATAGTTTTTTTTGCGTTTGACTCTATTGCACGGTGTCTACTGAAAAGAAAAAAATTATGCCATTAAATTTTTTTCTAAATTGGAATTCAAATGCATTATTTTGTATCTCTCCAACGTAAATAGATGTTTGTTATAGATAATTAAGTTGAAACGAATTATTATTTTTGGAACAATTTTGAATATGAAAAATGAGTGTGAATACTGTATTATTTAACGTTTTTTAATTAAGTTCCTCTAGTTTTCCATAATAAACACACTGTGCGGTGGCTTAAGTGCTCTGTAAAACAAAACTCTCACGTAAAAGTACGAAGATAACGATTTTGACACTTCTTACAAAAATTGGTTGATTTCTAAATAAAAGGTGAAAATATCATAATATGTTTTATTTTGTGTAGATTATTATCATTAACCACCAGACCAGACCAGACCGCATGGCAACCAAAACGATTAGATATCTCAGTGTCCTTCAGAGATACGAAAGCAAAAAATAGTATGTGTACTATTGACAGTGACATTTTTTTCGATAAGGCGAAAACTTTTTACAGACAGAAAAAACTCTGTTCTCTGTACACACCATGTGGTGATAATTTCACCAGTAAGTAGCAAGTCGATTTCAAGTATCGTGATATGTTGGCATTGCAATGTAATTGATTATTTTATTTTTTATTTTAGTACACGAACCAGGCATAATGCCCAAAACTTACATGCACATGAACAAAAAATAGGTACATTTAACAATAATTGGACTAATAAAAATTAAAAACTGATTACTTCACAATAATTCAGTCTCTACATTCTTATAACATAATAGTGTGCTGGGGATCCTGTCTAAAGACTAATATAGATCCCCTTAATTTTGCTCAAAAACTGATTCTTACAACTCTTTTACTTTATAAGTAATTTAATGTCGTAAAACAGCTATACAGGGTGTTATGACTTACTTACCAGTGATTCCTGACATTATTTGGAGTAAAAATGGTAAATAAAATTTTGGTCTCAGGTGACTTTATTTTTGTTTTTTTTTCAAAATCAATTTTTAAATATTCTTCCACATGTCACTGGTCACTCAGTCGAGTAACAGCCCAACCCCTCACATCGATCTTAGCTGTCCAATTACTACCGATGACATTTCACTGGTCAATTACTACCGATGACATGTCACTGGTAACTCAGTCGAGTAAGTGCCCAACCCCTCACATCGATCTTAGCTGTCCAATTACTACCGATGACATTTCACTGGTCAATTACTACCGATGACATGTCACTGGTAACTCAGTCGAGTAAGTGCCCAACCCCTCACATCGATCTTAGCTGTCCAATTACTACCGATGACATTTCACTGGTTAATTACTACCGATGACATGTCACTGGTCACTCAGTCGAGTAAGTGCCCAACCCCTCACATCGATCTTAGCTGTCCAATTACTACCGATGACATTTCACTGGTCAATTACTACCGATGACATGTCACTGGTAACTCAGTCGAGTAAGTGCCCAACCCCTCACATCGATCTTAGCTGTCCAATTACTACCGATGACATTTCACTGGTCAATTACTACCGATGACATGTCACTGGTAACTCAGTCGAGTAAGTGCCCAACCCCTCACATCGATCTTAGCTGTCCAATTACTACCGATGACATTTCACTGGTCAATTACTACCGATGACATGTCACTGGTAACTCAGTCGAGTAAGTGCCCAACCCCTCACATCGATCTTAGCTGTCCAATTACTACCGATGACATTTCACTGGTTAATTACTACCGATGACATGTCACTGGTCACTCAGTCGAGTAAGTGCCCAACCCCTCACATCGATCTTAGCTGTCCAATTACTACCGATGACATTTCACTGGTCATTTACTACCGATGACATGCCACTGGTCACTCAGTCCAGTAAGCGCCCAACCCCTCACATCGATCTTAGCTGTCCAATTACTACCGATGACATTTCACTGGTCAATTACTACCGATGACATGTCACTGGTCACTCAGTCGAGTAAGCGCCCAACCCCTCACATCGACCATAGCTGTCCAATTACTACCGATATCATTTCACTGGTCAATTACTACCGATGACATGCCACTGGTCACTCAGTCCAGTAAGCGCCCAACCCCTCACATCGATCTTAGCTGTCCAATTACTACCGATGACATTTCACTGGTTAATTACTACCGATGACATGTCACTGGTCACTCAGTCGAGTAAGTGCCCAACCCCTCACATCGATCTTAGCTGTCCAATTACTACCGATGACATTTCACTGGTCATTTACTACCGATGACATGCCACTGGTAACTCAGTCGAGTAAGTGCCCAACCCCTCACATCGATCTTAGCTGTCCAATTACTACCGATGACATTTCACTGGTTAATTACTACCGATGACATGTCACTGGTCACTCAGTCGAGTAAGTGCCCAACCCCTCACATCGATCTTAGCTGTCCAATTACTACCGATGACATTTCACTGGTCATTTACTACCGATGACATGCCACTGGTCACTCAGTCCAGTAAGCGCCCAACCCCTCACATCGATCTTAGCTGTCCAATTACTACCGATGACATTTCACTGGTCAATTACTACCGATGACATGTCACTGGTCACTCAGTCGAGTAAGCGCCCAACCCCTCACATCGACCATAGCTGTCCAATTACTACCGATATCATTTCACTGGTCAATTACTACCGATGACATGCCACTGGTCACTCAGTCCAGTAAGCGCCCAACCCCTCACATCGATCTTAGCTGTCCAATTACTACCGATGACATTTCACTGGTTAATTACTACCGATGACATGTCACTGGTCACTCAGTCGAGTAAGTGCCCAACCCCTCACATCGATCTTAGCTGTCCAATTACTACCGATGACATTTCACTGGTCATTTACTACCGATGACATGCCACTGGTCACTCAGTCCAGTAAGCGCCCAACCCCTCACATCGATCTTAGCTGTCCAATTACTACCGATGACATTTCACTGGTCAATTACTACCGATGACATGTCACTGGTCACTCAGTCGAGTAAGCGCCCAACCCCTCACATCGACCATAGCTGTCCAATTACTACCGATATCATTTCACTGGTCAATTACTACCGATGACATGCCACTGGTCACTCAGTCCAGTAAGCGCCCAACCCCTCACATCGATCTTAGCTGTCCAATTACTACCGATGACATTTCACTGGTCAATTACTACCGATGACATGTCACTGGTCACTCAGTCGAGTAAGTGCCCAACCCCTCACATCGATCTTAGCTGTCCAATTACTACCGATGACATTTCACTGGTCAATTACTACCGATGACATGCCACTGGTCACTCAGTCCAGTAAGCGCCCAACCCCTCACATCGATCTTAGCTGTCCAATTACTACCGATGACATTTCACTGGTCAATTACTACCGATGACATGTCACTGGTCACTCAGTCGAGTAAGCGCCCAACCCCTCACATCGACCATAGCTGTCCAATTACTACCGATATCATTTCACTGGTCAATTACTACCGATGACATGCCACTCTTCACTCAGTCCAGTAAGCGCCCAACCCCTCACATCGATCTTAGCTGTCCAATTACTACCGATGACATTTCACTGGTCAATTACTACCGATGACATGCCACTGGTCACTCAGTCCAGTAAGCGCCCAACCCCTCACATCGACCATAGCTGTCCAATTACTACCGATATCATTTCACTGGTCAATTACTATCGATGACATGCCACTGGTCACTCAGTCGAGTAACCGCTCAACCCCTCACATCGACCTTAGCTGTCCAATTAGTTCGTATCAGGCTCTACTGGTATAACATAAAACTTTAATAAAGCGATTACTTGACGTTGTTTACTATTCATTAAGGTATATCGAAAAAATCGTTTTTTAGAAGAAGATAAAAATTTGTCTTTATAGAATCACATATACCACAAAGAAATTGGCCCAATTGACAACAGACCGTTGACACTAATTTATGGAAGAAAGCTAAATTTCTTAAAATTACTCAATTTTAGGCCAAGTGGGGGAGACCCAAACTTTGAATTGAGTATTTTTTTATATACTAAACTTGTTACATATTTTAGAACTTGTTTAATTCTGATATAGATGTGACCGATGTAAGGCAAACTTTTAAAAATATCGTTTATAAGTCTTTCTTGAACAGATAAATAACCAAATATTGAAGACAATATTAGTGATTTCTAAACGAAAATCTGAAACAGAAAAATCAGAAAAGGAAACGGTCACATCTGGGACTCGAACCCAGGACCGCTGTCTTTCCGGGACAGTGCTCTACCAACTGCGCTAATGGGACCCTATTCTCCTCGGTCACTTTTAACTGTATCATACTTCGAATAAGAACTACTAACATTGTCTTCATTTTTCACCGCACATTTTTATTGGCAACTATCTTTATGTATGATCGCAAGATTCAACCCGAACTAAATGCAATCCAGACAGCGTCTTTTTAGATAAACCTATCTTATTTTTTTTATTTAAAGTGCGACATCTGTTGACTTTTCTGCAAGTCTAGAATGAATATTTATTTTTCGGAATAACTTTATTGAGTAAAACCTCAAATTGTAATATTTAAATATTGAAGACAATATTAGTGATTTCTAAACGAAAATCTGAAACAGAAAAATCAGAAAAGGAAACGGTCACATCTGGGACTCGAACCCAGGACCCCTGTCTTTCCGGGACAGTGCTCTACCAACTGCGCTAATGGGACCCTATTTTCCTCGGTCACTTTTAACTGTATCATACTTCGAATAAGAACTACTAACATTGTCTTCATTTTTCACCGCACATTTTTATTGGCAACTATCTTTATGTATGATCGCAAGATTCAACCCGAACTAAATGCAATCCAGACAGCGTCTTTTTAGCTAAACCTATCTTATTTTTTTTATTTTTTTTTATTTTTTATTTTTTATATAATGTGCGACATCTGTTGACTTTTCTGCAAGTCTAGAATGAATATTTATTTTTCGGAATAACTTTATTGAGTAAAACCTCAAATTGTAATATTTAAATATTGAAGACAATATTAGTGATTTCTAAACGAAAATCTGAAACAGAAAAATCAGAAAAGGAAACGGTCACATCTGGGACTCGAACCCAGGACCCCTGTTGATACAGTTAAAAGTGACCGAGGAGAATAGGGTCCCATTAGCGCAGTTGGTAGAGCACTGTCCCGGAAAGACAGGGGTCCTGGGTTCGAGTCCCAGATGTGACCGTTTCCTTTTCTGATTTTTCTGTTTCAGATTTTCGTTTAGAAATCACTAATATTGTCTTCAATATTTAAATATTACAATTTGAGGTTTTACTCAATAAAGTTATTCCGAAAAATAAAAAGATAAATAACCAATTTCATTTGCCTTTCTGTGACGCAGTGGTCGAAAGGTCTGTCATATTGCCACATGAAATTAGCTTTAAATACTGTACTAAATATACTATAGACCATACTTCCAGTATCTGTTCTGTGGTGACTTTAGTAGTAGAGCAGAAATACTACAATAATGTAATCTGGACTGCCTACGCGTATGTACGATTGTACAATGTACATGTCATATACAACGTCACAGGAAAGCAACCAACTGCTCAATACGCCACTACCTATGAACAAACTATTTAGTCATAATCCGGTTTTTTTCAATGCCGTATTTTTTTAATAAAGCCATTAAATGCCTTCATAAAATTTAAAAGTCCATAATTATTAATATAAAATGTTTCTCCTTTTCGTGTTGTCGTTTGTTTATTAGAAGAACCGTTGATTCCAATAAGTTCCTACCTGTAATCCGACATTGTTAGAACAAAATTTATTATTTTATTTAGTATGGTACCCGATATTTACAACGTCTTATCGTGTTAATTAATTCTCATTAAGGAAGAGTGTTTATATTTCATGGTTTACTTTTACACAACTGTTTATAGTGGTATATTATTGCTTATATTGGTAGGTACCTATCTCACACCTTTCATAATAATATTTTTTATTTATTTCACTGAACAGATTGGTGAGTGCAATACTCTGTCTGCAATATAAAAGCGTGGATCTAAATAAATGACATGATAATAAAATAAAATTGTAAACATAGCACTTGTAGTACGGTGGCTTGAGGGAAATTATCCATCTATTGTGTAGGGGCGTGCCCTGCCACTGGGCGACGGCCTGGACAAGAGTGTTTTCCGATCTCCGGTAGCGCTGACTCACTCCGACTACTTTGTGGCGCATCAAGGATCCCTTCCCTCTGCGAAAATCTGCGAGGCGCTGCATCGCCAAGGGAGGCCGAACAGCGCCCTTTATGCGTGGTTATACTGTACTTGGAGTGTGTTCATGCTGACTTGGGTATACCTTGACCATATTTCGCTTCGAAGCTTTTAAAAATGTGATTACCACACAAGAGACGGCGTCAGTTGCAGTGGGACTATGCATGGGATCTACATTTGGGGAAAGTTGTAAGACTGGATGAAGTGGGGATGGGAAGAATAAGGCCGAGAAATGCCTGGCTCCCTGGCCATTAAAACAACCTCTTGGTTCTGAATAATGGTTTCTCACCAGGGCGAAACTGATAGTATTTTCGTAAGAATACTGGTAAGGTTTTGATTGCATTGGCATTGTGTTCCTGTGGCGATATTATGTACTTACATTTTGCCTTGACATAATTACGTTTCACCCAGAACGAAAACCAAACCCGCGGTAAAATACACGCGCAGTTTTATTGCGATAACTGAAACCTTATCTGATAACAGTTATTTGCTTTACTAAAATATAATTCCCTAATCTGTGTTATGTCTGACCTGACTTATCTGCGGTACAATTATTCTCATTTCAACCGGTTCAAGAAGACTGAGTTCAAGTCGCAACATACTTTATAATAATATAATAATTACGTTCGAAAAAAACACTAATTTATCATCATTAACCTTTTAAACCTCTCTAAGCCCGCAGTTACCATTTCTGTGTTGTATCCTCCTAAACCTTGTTTTCTCTCCAGTAATCCAATGAAAAAACTGTTTGAAAATCAAACATATTCAAATGTAGGAGTCGAAAGTACTTTTATGACGGTGTCGTGAAATACCATATAATAAAGTCGGTATCTTAACGGCGTAAGTGAAGAAGGCGTGTAAACAAATATTCGGTGCGCTGCCTGGCGTTTTGGACCGACCAATGACCGAATTTGCCCCAGCAGGCCTAGAAAATTGATATTTCCGCGGGATTTATTTGAATTAATTCCGATTATTGCTTTACTAAAATCTCAGATGTTTATATATTTATTTATTTATTGTTTGTTTGTAAATATTACATAATACAATTAATGAACTTAAAATGTCCAACTAGGCGATTGCCCGTTTTAGGACATTCCAATATGATAATGTTTTTACATGTAAATTATAGTGTTGACTATTCTGTTGTTAAAATAATACATATGTATATACATATTCTAGAATACTTTCAGTTATACCATGATATATTTTAATATTGTTTAGCTGACATAATAAACTAAAGAAATATTAATAGATAAAAACAAGAAAATGAATTTGAAAATGAAACTGAATTGAAGAAATTCTGTTGGTAAAGTAATACAAATGTATATTCATAATCTAGTATACATTCAGTTATACCACGACATAAATGAACATATTAATTTATAAATAACATATTATTATAACATATTCATTTATAAATGAACACCTCGGGAAGTTACTAATTCATCGTCTAGAAAAATAAAATCTAGTGTTTAAAGCTAATTTTATAGCTGAAAAAGCGTTATACGTAGAAAATTTTAAGGTTAAGGTAGTGTTTATTGTACTATTAATCTTAAATACAAATAACTAACATCCGTGGGTACCGGTCTGAGAAAAAAACTATTTAAAATGTGAGCGTCGAGCAAACTCCCTCGAAACTCGTTATGAGAAAAGATCAAGCTACAAGCCAAAAATGTGTATATTCTTGGCATACCTTATATTGTAGGTAATAAGCATTCAAATCGCTTGACAAAAGAAGTCTAGAAACGTTCGATTTCAAGCACAAAACTGTTTTTTATTTATTTTGTAAATTATTTTATAAGAAAGGAAAAATGTTAATCAAGTGAAACTGTCACAGATAATTTTAGCTATAATACTGTATTTGTAAAAGTTGTTTCCTTTACGCGTTCATACATTTATATTGAAAAAAAATTGTAGTTTACATTTATATTTTTTATTGAGTAATTCATATTTTTATTTGCATTCTACTCAAACGAAACGATAGGAAAACCTTCAATTTATGTAAAGCATATTTTTTGGTATTCATAATGTACACCAATTCGTTATAAAGATTAATCAATAGTGATTTAGCATTAAGCTTCGCCGTAAGTATTATCTTTGGTACCCACGGTATTATTTTGGATTCGTTGAACAACCAGGCTAATAGCTTTTCGACTTTGGAAGAGGTAGGCATCCACACTAAGATACTTTGGATATGTAGCTTGCCAAACTTGAGAACTCGTACCTGAAGAAACTCATGGTCACTGACAAAATCGAAGGCAGCAGAAGCAAAGAAAGACTGTTTCTTGAAGTATCCACATAATTTTTTGTTATATTTTTTAAATGCGGTTTAAATTGTTATTGTTGTCCGTCGATAACTTTGTATAAGAATGCAGTAACCTTCACGTGTTCATTAAAGTAAAGCTCGGAATGTTTTCGCTTCATATTTATCCGATCTAGAATTCGTAACATGGTAAGTAGTATATTATGTATTTAGGTCAGAAAACGCAATAACACTTGGGCAGGGAAATAAATCGCTTAGATATTTGGCCTTGAAAACCCAAAATACATTATTTGTGATGATTTTTTCGGGTTCAAGTGACTTTGGAAATGACGTAAGATAAGTATATTTATACTATTTGATTCGAATTTTTTCTGCCACTATTCTACTTATTACTGCCACTATTTATCTCTGGTAAAAAAATACCATTGCAGTAAACTCGACTATTAATATATGCCCCCGAGGGGGTATGCAATATCCGATCGGAGCGTTATGAGTTATGAGTTTTCCTTTAAACGTCTCGTGTACGAATGACAATGACACATTCTACGTATGGCTTGTCGTGCCGTCTTGTTAAAATAACGTTCTACTGTTAAATCTTTTGTCGAAATATACCGCAAGATGTTCGCGATATGACAAGCTCTGCTGATCTTTTGCGAATTGATAAACCGGGATTGCTGTGTATGGAAATTCAAACCTCACTAACTGATTCCTCTGTTCTGGTTGACTTTCTGATCCACGACCTGATCACACTTTCATTGGAAGACTGATTTAGGTGATGTCCCGAATAAACCCCTAACAGTGCACGAACCGCCATTTTTGTAAAATTTCTTTACACGAAATGCACGCTGCGCATCCGTAAAACTTTGAACCGAGCAATGGTGGTTTTAATATCGTATGACTTTCTGGCCCACCCTGTACAATACGTAATAATAAATTAAAGTTGAGCCAACATTTTCTAACAAAACATTATAGCAAGCACGTGCATCTTGTCAATCCGAAGTTACACAACTCGTAAGGATTCTCAGCTATGGGCTTCATAATAGATAATTTGCTTAGTATATTATCGGTCATTGAACGCACTTCGTTGAATCAATATTGCAACTTCAAGGGACAAATTCATTTGTTTGCTTATCGAAAAACGCAACTATTAACACTCCAACCGCACTCCTCCGTGCACCTAGAAATAGTATTCGCGATCAATACATGTGTATATATATTTTTTTGTAAAGTTGTGATATTTTTATATTTCTAGCAAAATATAATATTGATGATGTTGCAAAAAGGGTGCGTTTTATGTTCCAGGTAACTGAGGTAGCCACTTGACCTACATCATATTCCCTACACAATGTTAAAGACTATATAATCACTCAATAAAATATAAATTATAAAATTGTATTTCATTTAAAAGTTATTAAAAAAAACATCGACCTGTGACATAAAACGCATGCTGTATAAACAAAAAGTTGTAAAGCTGTGTGTATGAAGCAGAAAGAACTCGATCGGTGATTTTTGGTGTGTCAGAAAACTTGCAGAGCTTTAACTACTTTAATTCCTGAGTCGACGCAACATTTTCAGCACGCAATATCATAGCGAAGCTTTTGGTTTATGAAAAATACGATTTTATTTATAAGCCAGATGTACTTATTTTTCTGGTCAAAGTAAATGTTTCTGCCAATTTTTGAAATGGAGCTACTTATAATAATTTCTAGCATGAAAAATCAAAAACCATTTTGTATTAAATTTAACATGTAGAGCTTCTATCATCCCACCACCCTATTCCTTTGGCTTCATACAATACCTTTCCGTTATGTAAATAGTTCACTAGCTCCAAATAACACAGAAAAATATAATTAAATTCGATTTTTATGAAGGAAAGGTTCTTCTAAAACTGGAAGACACGTTTAACAAAAAAATATAGTGGTTCAATGGTATTTCTAACTTACTAGACAAATAAACTACGGCAATTTAAAATACAGTTCTGCAAAGGTTATCATTTGGTAGTATCTAATATCATTAATTCACAATGTCGTCTAGAACGTTCAAGGGTGGATGATCTAAAAATGAATAAACGGCCATGGCAAAGGGCACACCGGTCTGGCGATGGCGTAGCAAGAAAGGAGTTCAGCATTTCAATATGCAACGGTTTTGAGTGCATAAAACGAATGCCTTTTCATGCGAAGTGCCTCCGTATTGGTAGGTAACTTTATTTATAAGACGTATTACTTAGTCTGCGTTTTATTCAATAGCTGTAGAGAACGAAGCATCGAATTTCATACAAGTTTTAATGTTAGATGCACTTCTAGTAAATATGTAGGTACCTCAGTATTATTCAAATATCGTGTATTATTTCACAGATCTTTTCTCAATATTTGAATGCTTTGGATAATAATGGAATGGATCTATGTATAAATGTTCAACGGAGTTTCGGAAGGGATGGTTATTGATTTAGTTAAAATAAGGTAGATTAAGCGGGGGGTTAGGTTAAATGGTTGGTTGATAGGATATGAATTATTGTCAGTTGACAATTATACAAATAGACTCCGTAATTTAAGTACCTATAACAAAATTGAGTGAGTTTCTGTATTTTTAAAATAAGATTTATTATTACATAAAATAAATTAGGGCCATGCAGCGAAGTCGAGATCTCTTGCAAAACGCCATATGTATTTATCATTAGCTGAGAGCTAGGGTTAAATACATATGGAGAATAGCGAACGAAGCAATGTGTGTTTGTCCTAAACTGAGAACTGTTGCACGAAGAAATACCTGTTTGCCCTGAACTGAAAGCTGTAGCACGAATGTGTGTTTGCTTTGAAATGAAAGCAATGTGTATTTGCCCCGAACCAGAGCGTATTCGGACCACATATAAGTTTAAAAAAAATTATTTCGGACATTTAAGCAAGCCGATTAAAAGGACCTGCCTATTCAGAATGAATATAATTATAAGTATAAGTAATGAAACAGTTATAATTTTGCCAAGTACTAAAGATAATATAGTAAAAATAGGAATCATTTCTAATAGTATGCATAGCTTATAGAATCCATCCAGTCGAGGAGCAAGTTAACTTGATAGTTATCATTTATCATGAATCATTAATCGAGACCTATCGAAACTAAATATAAATAGGTCAGTTCAAAAGGAAGAATTTGGACAATCCATTCATATTGTTAGAAATATGTTTTTTCGCAATTTCAATTTTATAACCTATCCAAATTTAAAAGCTTTCATCCCTAGACAACCGGGTCGTCTCTTACTCTTATTCACGTTGTTTATAAAGAAACATTGTTTTAGTTTTAACATTGAAATTACTAATTTTAATTAATCTTCAAGTTAAGGTAAGAAGTAACGAACTCATCGTAGTTATTTTGCCATGCTTGGCATTATTTGCAGACGTGTCGTCACGACGCCGACGCGGGCGAACGTGCTGAACGCGTCGACGTTTCGCAGCCTTTCTTCTATTTTCCTCGGGTACAAAGGACGCCCGGCGCCGAGGGAACGTGCCTACCAACATGTATGCCTCTAGCTCTGTGGTTAGTTAACTCACGCATACGGTGACTCAAAGCGCATTCGCTGCCAGTAAAAATATTGCATGTTTACAAACACTTATAATTGTTTACAGATTGAATTTTAATGTACCTACGAGAACCTACTTAGTATATGACCCTTTTTGTTATCGATTTTCCTTTCTTACACTCTGTTTTCAAATACTCTTTTGTCTTGTTTTATGTCGATATTCTGACGTCAATCCGAGAAATCATGACTCCAGTCAATAAGTCATCATTTATGTTCACGCCATATAAAATTTTCATGTTTACATAATTATTACAATGTTTTCAATAATATAATAATCACTCTCCGTGATAAACATATTTAATTTAATTATATTGTTGGTACAGAAAAGTACTTTTACAGATTGATAATAGTTTACAGTTGTCATAAGTTACCACAAGGGGCGGTTCTACACTTTTAGTGAGCTAGAGTGGTATTGAGTGGTATTGGGGGGGGGGGGAGGTCGAATAAATGCCGATAAATGTGACCATTTAAAATAAAATAATATGTCAAGTTTATTTGAATCATAGACAATTAGAGCATTTTGGCTCATTGGTTACGTTGAGCCAATGATAATAAAGTTATCTCCTCTTCAAAATGAGTAAAACAACGTTATGTTTCGTCATATAGGTACATAAATAACATTATGTAATCTACTTGTAGATAAGAACTTCAACAACATCACAGCTGGCTCTATTATAGTTAGTGAGAAAAGAATACAAAATATCTTAAGGCGATGCCATACGTAGTAATGCAAAATCATGTGTTTTTGGTTTGAAAATTTGGACGCCTAGAAATGATTCAGATGCTCTAATTAAATACTGCGAGTAGAATACATCTTGGCCTTTGAAATAGTCGAGTGTTTTTTAGATAAGTCTTTTTATAAGCCCAGAAAAAAATATTGTAAAAGCCTATGAAAACTGCTTTAAAGTTCAAAATCTCCTACTTACGAACCCATTTTCGGTTATGATTTTATTGTATAATGTGGCAAATTAAGTTATTTATAAAATGATCGAAAACAAATTAAATATTTATGCATGAACATCCACAAAATAAAATTAAAGGCACTTTCTGGCCATGTTTTTTTCTTGCATAAATCAAAACAGGCGGATGGTGGAAGCGGGAATTTAAACCTTATCGCCATCTACGTAAGGGTTGTTATCGATAGCGGCTCAATTTAAAATATTACACGTTCGTAGTGCATCGCCTTAATCCTGACATCGAAGTTTTCTGCACTCCTCATGTCGACACCACCTTTAACTAAATCAGTTACACGTATAAATTTTGATTTATTTACAAACTAGTTTGCCGTGTGACGGGCGTACGCTAAAATAAAAGGCAAATACCTGCATAGCCTGGCCATTCCCCCATTCCTTGGGGCTCCTCCAAGAAGTTCTGGGTTGGAAATAGATGTGTTTGAGAAGAAAGCTACCAATATATTTATCTGTGGTGCACTCCACATGCTGTGATTGCTGTGTACTAGAATATCCTGCCTTGTGGCACGTCATCCTAGCTTCAATAATATTTAATGCACGATATTTCCGCTCAGCTAACTTCAATTAATTATTAGTTCAACAATCTGTAGTAGAACAATACATCGCCTGAATATGAATAGCGTACAGATAATTATGGTGAAAACACGTTTTGGTTATGAATAATTCTATTTCTAAGGGAAGAACTGAAAGGAATTCACCCAAGAAAGTAATGTAAAACTAAAAAGGTTCTTTGTTTTCCCGTCGGTATAAAGAATGCATAATTTCCAACCACTTTCAATCCTTTCCCTTTCCTGCACTTCAATTATTATTTTTGAGATTGCTGTTTTTATTTGCATTCGTTACATTTATAACATACGCCAAAATGCTACGTATTAGTTGTTATTCGCAAACAGACTATAATTATTGTACGTAGAAATTGGCACACAATACAATCTAATAAGATTATGATAATGTGTTCTTTTCAAACGAAGCATTAAATTATTTGATTTTTTCTTAATTGTGAGTTAAAAAAGCTCACGACACGTTTTTATACCAAAAGAAAGCTACCTTACCTTCGCTGTTTTTAGGCTGTCTTGGCTGGAAAGAAACCTCGTGAGTTTTTTTACTACCAATATAAATATAGTCGTACTGCAATACAAATCCATTTTAATAAATAGTTGCTGTTGAAATATCTACTATTATTCCTTGCAAATGATTTGAAGTATGGCAGAATCATTCGGCTATCCCCGATGTAATATTTTTTTCCAATATTGATAGAGTAATATGACATTATCTTATTATTAATATTGACAGAGTAACATAAATTCTTATTCTTAATATTGATAGAGTAACATTAGATCTTATTCTTAATATCAACAGAGTAACCTAACTTCTTATTCTTAATATTGATAGAGTAACATAACATCTTATTCTTAATATTGATAGAGTAACCTAACTTCTTATTCTTAATAATGACAGAGTAACATAACTTCTTCTTCTTAATATTGACAGAGCAACCTAACTTCTTATTCTTAATATTGATAGAGTAACATAACATCTTATTCTTAATATTGATAGAGTAACCTAACTTCTTATTCTTAATAATGACAGAGTAACATAACTTTTTCTTCTTAATATTGACAGAGCAACATAACTTCTTATTCTTAATATTGATAGAGTAACATAACATCTTATTCTTCAATAAAAGTGACATCACCTCGGGAGTTAATAAGTGGATGGTTGGGTATATTCACAGACATTAAAATATTGTAATAATAATTTATACAAATGCACTTATTTTGCGAAGACCGGGTATAAATTATTATTTATCGAAGCGGGGACGACTTCAAGAGCATTGAAGTAATAATTATGGACAAGAAAACAGCGTAGCACACAAAACAACACACCCAAGAATGTGAATGTACGGACTTCTGACGTAAATTATTCTATAGTTTACTGTAAACATTAGTCAGGAGTTGCAAACTCTGTAAAACCGTTATGGATTTTTAAGAGACAATCTATAGCAAAAGGTTTTACTATACCTAGGTAATTCTTTATTTTATTAGTAATTTTTAAGCTTATCACTGAAAGTATAAAATATAATTTGTGTGGTTTGATTAATCCATTTATGTAGAATTAGAACAACCTGAATGTTCCAAACGAATTAACACGGACTTTTCCACGAATAAAAAACTAATAAGTAAGTTGTTCTTATCAGAAGTACTTTAATAAGGCGATACAGCTGTTAAACGATGCCACAATTGACCATTGGCATGTTCTGTACAATTCCGTAATACCTTATTTTGATGTATCTCATAGGTTTAGCTAGCGTAAGCAATGTAAGCGCCCGAAAATATTTTGTTTACGACCTGATTACAAAACATTGGCTTTTCTCTACTTTCCATAAGTATAATATGCATGCATTTCTTCCGGAAGCAATTCTCTAAATGATAGTGAATATTCTATCAAAATCCGTTGCATAGTTTAGAAGAACTAAGCGCACAAACAGAAAGACGCGGATAGCGACTTTGTTTTAAACTATTTAGAGACGCTACAGTTTGGTAAACAGGCATCTTTTGGGCCCTGTCAGAAAATAGCCGCTATCTTTATAATTTATTCTGCAATTCATTTCGATTTTTCTAGTTGTACTCGTTAGTTTATTTTGGAAGATGTTTTGTTGTAGATTGGATCATATCACAGCCATTCCAACTGCTTTAGACAATAATATAATTCAAATAACTTCTTAGCCTGCTTCTGTTTTATTAGTTATGCCCTTCAAAAAGGCGATCAAGATCCAATTACGTTGATCTCTAATCTCTACAGTTGTTCGTGATCTGAATATTATTTGAAATGCAGTTCGAATGGTTTTATACTAGATACAGTTGTTTTAGAAATTAAAGTTGGAAACCCGTTTATTAATTTTATTTTAGGGAAAACAATAGTTTACAATACCCATGGTTTATACATACGTTGGTTGACACATTTACCAGCTTTATTATTTATTTTTCAGTCATTATTGACATACTAATTTGGGTTGTTACTCTGTCTGTCAGTAACTCCGGTTAAACAAACTATAGAACTGTTGCTTTGAATTTAAAAAAAAATTGAAATATTTGTTTGTTTGGAGAATTCATGCAAGAGATAAAGTTCATGTCTACAATATTATTTTTTACAGAATTATTGCCATTTTCAAAATTGGAACTGATTTGTAGAGAATTCAGACTATCTATGATTTCTCAACGGTTTGCGCTAGTTTTAAATAATATTTTTAAAAAAAACGTACACAATGCACATGCCACTGTTGTCATTATTATGTATGTGTATCGCTCGCAAACCACTGATTGTTGGAAACCACTATTTGCACACCCACTGAGTAGATTATCTCATCATCGCGTTGCGGCCGGTGGCATGATATTGCTATGACGACTGATATTGTTGTTGTGGAACCGATTCTCAGAACTCGAGAGGCTCGACTTTGCGTACTACGTACTGGCCTAGCTGCTAGCTATTAACTACAAGCTACTTGCTTCTTGCTAATCGCAAACAGTGAGCTGTATTTACGGTACAACAGCTAAGCAGTAAACAAATAAACATCGTATCAAAAGAGGAAATGTTTCATGTTTTTATCGTGACATGAATTTTATTTATCACTACATAATTTTAATAGCTCGGATGCAAAATGATAGTTAGAATTCATGGTTAGAATTTGCAGAGATCAATTATGGAAGGACTATGTATTTGATAGAGCACAAGTTTATATGTAATTAAGTTTGGTGAACACAATATATTAACTTTTTATAATTCTCAATACTTACATTTAATATAGTGTCGGCGTCTGAAAGCAAAATAACTACGAACAGTGACCTTAGGCGATGATGTCAATCAATTTCTGTATAAACAGGTTTCCGAAAAAAACAATACGATTTAGATTCTGTTAGTTCAAACATGCAGATATATATTGCATTACATACCTATTTTAATTATACACATTGCTGGTAAGCGATAGCTTGTTTTTGGACACGTTGTAAAAAGGGATTTCCGAGAAAAATTAGAAGATTCCGAGAAGGATTTTTGAAAGCCTACAGTCTACAGCTTACAGGTGATGGAATAATTAGCGACTAGTCGAGGGGGCAAAATAATAAGTAGGATTTTTTAGATATATTATTTTTGGTATTTATTCATTTATCATAATCTCCATACGTTATACGTTATACACAAATATATTTCTGGAAAAGATTACAGCATTTAGTACACATAGAGTACAGTAAATAAAAAATGGTAAACATAAAAATAAAACAAGTAGTACGTAGCAATAACAAAAATAGTATAAGTAAGTAAATAACATGTGCATATTGAATATTTTATAAAGATAACAATATCGAAACTGAACATACAAGAGTTGATATTATTGTGTCATGTTACATTGGTGCAACTAGAAAATGTGATATTATTGTGTCATGTTACTTTGGTGCAACTAGAAAATGTGATATTATTGTGTCATGTTACTTTGGTGCAACTAGAAAATGTGATATTATTGTGTCATGTTACTTTGGTGCAACTAGAAAATTTGATATTATTGTGTCATGTTACTTTGGTGCAACTAGAAAATGTGATATTATTGTGTTATGTTGAGGAAAAGTTATATAAAGACAAGTATAAAAATGTCACGGGGGCAGTTCTTCTATTTTGTGACATGCGTTAAAAGATAGTTAATGAACTGTCTGTAGGTGACGTTAAAAATGTCGATTGGCAGAAGTCCTAGCTTTTGGAGGATAACAAAGCGCATGAGATCTGCCACGAATCTCCATCTGGCTTAGATTGAAGGTAAGTACATTGAATTGATTTTCACGTTTAAGTTTTTGATACCTAGATGCATACCTTGATAAGCATTTGTCTTCTTGTTTTCATTTGTATTACTATTATAAATAAATAGTAGTAGTTAATGAGTAGTTCAGGTAGCCTTTGTTGATTTATTTAACGCAGGTGATTAAGTTACAAAACTGTTTTACAATGATCCATTGCCATACTCTACAGAAAATTAAAAAAATTAATAGTGTATTATCCAAGGTGGATATTTTCAGTTGCAAACTTACCAAATACAAGAGGTACATAAAAGAATATTTCTCTGATGGTTTGTGAATAATGTTATGTCTCTATTGTTTATAATTCTATTATGATTTGATTTATACCTACAAACTCTCTCAATGGCTATGAATGTATCGATAAATGTTTTGTTTTTTAAATTTTTAGTTTTATATAATCTTTTGTTTTGAATAAATTTTTGAATTCATATTCCTTTCTTACAAATTAAATTTACTAATTATAATAATGAGGAAATCCATAATTGGTTTCATTTTGTGCCATATAATATTTATGTACAAACTGAAATAAATGTAAACTGTCGATTTCTCGAAAATTAATAAATAAAAAAAATAAAATTCTTTGTTCGACCATTCTAAGAGACAACAAAAACATAATAACAAAATAATAAAACGTAGGTTCACAATTCACAATATTATGACCAACCGTGGGTTTATAACTGCGTGTTAGGTTTATGCCTCGTGCCGCGAAATTTATGCCATAAAATATACTCTAATTAAAATTCCTGTCAATGGTTCTTGAAAACGTCGTAAGTATTTCCGCAAAATACCTGCGCATATAAGGGTGACCGGATAACTCACCAAAATGACAATTCAACACTCATTTGAAAAGTCATGAAAAGTGATGAAACAAAAACTAGGCTAAATAGGTTACGTAGGTTAGGTTTATAGTTTAGTTTTTCACTTTTATTGAATTTTTATCACTTTTTAAAGGTGTATTTAATTATCACTGTGACTCTCGCCATCACTCAAGGAATAACAAAACCAATATAATATACCTGTATATCCATAGCTATATTTATTTACCCTTTATCCTTCCGTATTTCGGTATAAACCTCATGTTAATTAAAATATATATAATATTATTTATTAATTTAAACACCCCGATGGGCTAATACAGTGACAACAGACGGTTTTTGTTTTTAAAACACCACCAAAACTTGAAAAAAATGAACATACTACGTGGTACATATAATTTTTCATTAAATGCACGTAATTTAAGAAAAGAGAAATAAACCAGTTTTAAAAGTGCAGATGGCATAAAAATTATATAAATTAAAAGAACAGGTTTGGTAATACGTAATTTCCAAGTAAATACAGGTAATTTACAATAAGAAGTAAATGAACATCCTACGCAATGATCCTTAATAGTAATATAAGCCACATTAAAACATCATTCAGGTATGTCTTATATAATGATAAATTGTATTAAATATGTCGATATTTGAGGTGAATTTATTTCCAAGTTTAAGAAGGCGAGATATATGTGCGTTGTGTGAAGGTTAAAGCTGGAATTATTATTGAAGAATAATATATTTCGCCTTGTTGGTCGATTTGGTAAGTCGATGAGATGCAGGAGTTAACAACATTCAGTTTGGGATGAATAATTTTGTACAAAAAAGTTAAGTCATTTATTTTTCTTCCACTTTCTAGGAGATGTATTTTAAGCGTATTTAATTAGAATGTATGGTTTATGTGAAGTTTGAAGTTAATAAATCTTAAAAGTTTGTGCTGCACGCATTCAATAATTCTTATATTATTGCAGAAAGAATTTATTTACTTCCAATTTGATTATTAAATTTACAAAGAAGTGAGAACATATTTATGAAGAAACTCTTTATCAATATATGTACATGAGTATCATCGAACAGAGAATACATTACTTGAAAGAAACTTGATACAATTAAAAGAGATCTACGTGAACTTAATAGAAGAAAGTTACCTTCTCTTGGGAAGGGATATTTCAGATAATTTGATTAATTTCTAATTTCAAGGTTAAAATTCAAGTTCAATTTACATGCTCTTATTACTTCACCATAGGCAGGTTGTTTCACAGAACTTGAATTTTATCTTCGAAATTTCATGAATTATTATTCAAATTCTGTGAAACAGTCCGTCCTGGTATACTCACTAGTAATAGTTTAGGATTCTAATTTAAATGGAATAAAACAATTAAATTAAGGTATTTCGACAGCAAAGATTCAAATACGACGACTTTAAAGTCCGCACTTAAGTGCGGACACTGTTTTTACCGCGAAAGTATCATTAGCATAATCCTTAGAAACGTGTTGCGAAAACTAAAGTTCAAACTAAGTTCAAATTAATTAAGTAAAAATATTTTGTAAGAAAAAGGCGAAAACTAAGCCATTACGGGGGATAACAAAAATCTTATAAGAAACGTGGAAGAATCTTACAGAAATTGAAGATTCAGCAAAAGTTCAAGAATAGGTTAGTTCTAATATTACGAATAGAAAAACGTATTACAATTTATAATCACAACTTGGAATAAATTTGGCAACAACGCGGCGCGCATGCGTAGCGTCACTCGCCGCCACGTGGTTCACATTTTTCTCTGATTTTACACATTTAGCCGATGAGTTTTCCGTGGAATAGTAGTATTTCCATAAGAATGGAAATGTATCCATTATTCCACACTTTCCGTATACTTATATTGTTATCTTGTGACTTTGTTTTAAAGTATTTTAAGGTTATAAGCCTTTTTACAAATATTATTGGATATTATTGGAGTGGAAGCCACTTGGGGCGCTGCTATCAGTTTATTTACGAAAACATTGTGGTTCTCAAAATGTTTTCGGTGCTGTGTTTGCAATTTTCCTAACACAAAATGGTTTGTTCAAAAAAAAACATACGCATTGTATATTTCTCCCTCAAATTTGGTGTTTTTACTTAAAAATCAATCAATGAAAATAAAACCTTCAAATGAAAATAATATTTTCATTTGAAGGAATAATTCTGTAATAATCCGTGTGGATTATTTGGAGATAAAATAATAATCTTTATTTGACAAACAGCTTCATGAAATATGTATTTAGGTATATAATAAAGAAGATCACAAGTAGTGCCAAGTGGGCGAGTTTCGTGATCTAAAAATCTGACCACCTTTTGCTTAAATTTCATATGCATCACTGTGTTTCACCATCATTAAGTTCAAATGGGATGAAAATATACTATATCAGGCAAATGGGCTAGAACCAAAATGTACTACATTGGTTTCCATTCAAATCTATATGGAATGGAATTTTTATGTTCTTCTTTATTCTATGGCCAATAATTAGAATAAACTCCGTTCTAACATTTAAAACGTTTGCTTCTAATTTTATCTTATTCAATAAATCAAAATTACCACAAGCAGGTAGGTACTCAAATACCTACCTACTTACTCAATAAGCACGAAGATTTGACAATCGATCAAATATGAAAGAAATAATATTTACTGCACCATTAAGACGTCACCATGTATTTCCGGAACCGGAACATAACAAAAAAATTTACAGAAAGATAAATGCAAGACGCTCAAGTAGTCCGAGTTTAAAAAGGTCTTCGCTACGCTCAGTCTAAGATGAACTAACTAAGACGCTAAAAATGGTTGATTTTTATTTCTTGCTAGAGCTATCCCGATGAGTTATAAAACTCATTGTAGGACAGAAGGAACTTACAACACAAAGGTGGGAGTTAATAGTTTCGATTTTACATAGGATTTTAATTACAAAATTATAAGTTTCACATACGAAACAGAACAAAAAAAAAAAAAAAAAATAATCAAAATTATAAGTTTCATATACAAAACACTACAAAAATTTAAAAAGGGAGGCTATGTAGCACAAACAAGAAAAAACAAAAAAGGAAACAGACAGCGATACTTACCTAAGGTACTTACCACTAATAAATTGATAAAAATATATTATGCTCGATTAAAAGTACAGGGGATAGAAAAGGAAAGAGAAAGAAACAAGACAAAACACAAGACGACAAGATTACGTATTTTCGTTTTAATATGTTTTAAATAATATTGGTTTAGATTTATATCGTTATATAGATAGTTGAGATTTTATCCCATATTTTGTAGTGTGTGTTAGAGGAATGAGGATTTTATTGTTATTACGAGTATTGTGGTTGTGGATGTCTTGATTAAAGTAGCTTAATATTAATTTGGGCTGATTGTTGGGTAATTTATAGGATGGAGCTTGTGATTTCATGTTTGGAAGGACTGTGATTGGATTTTAATTTGAAATGATAGATTGTGGCTAAACATATGAAGATTTGATTGGTTTCGGCTTAATGACAAAACTCGGTGTAGCGGTACAACATGATGTCATTAGAAAATAACGTTCTGGAATAAGATTTTAAAGTTCTGTGAACTTTTAGTAACTGCGTAGTAAAGGCACGCTTCAAAGCAGTCGGGGAGTGGCTGGCTCGCGTTCGGCTGACGCAATCCCGCCCGCCCCACAGCTTGAGAGCTTTGCCGGCTCACTAGGAATGGGTTTGCCTTGTATGTATTATCGAACGAGCCACCCAGCGGTACCCAGTTTTAAGCTATAGCAGTGCGCAGTTGCCCCACCACAGCCGCGTAGTAATCTCGTGTACCGCGTGTTCCGCGTACCGCCTACCAAACCAGATATTCATAATATGCCAAATAATAAACAATAACAACAACCCGCGCGATTATAAATAATACTGATATAATTACGTAATTGGAAAATTTTTCGTTTTAGAAGAATAAAGCATCCCGAATCGGTACGTTTTAGTGCTGCAACCCTGTTGTGTCCATTGATTGTCCAGTCCGTTTTTTTGAGAGCAAGACTATCCTATCTTTCGAGATGTCCGCGTCGCCCATTGCCCGCCAGGTCACGCAGAACCAGTCCATCCCCTCGCGCAGGATGCTGTTGACGGACCCCTCGCAGATGCCCGACGTGTACTCCAGCACGCCTGGTGGCACCCTTTACTCAACCACCCCCGGAGGTAAGCACTTGCAAATAAACAACAAGTCTCCTGGGCTCTCTCTTCGCTCAAGTGTAGGGAGAATCCTTCAAATTCCGACCTACCACTTTGAATCATCCACGTTTTCATTAATTGTGCAAAAATCGAACGTTCGTCCAACTTTATAAAAGTTGAAAAAAAAAGTGTTGCATAATGTAATTCTCATGGGCTCTCTGGAACCCAAGTGATAAGAAAACCTCTGAAATTCCGACCCACCACAGTAAATAACTCGCACTTCCCTTCATAGGTCAAGCAAGTTTCGTACCTTCCATTCCCCAAATGATTTCTGACAAAATTATTTAAGTGGAAGCTACAAGCCAAAAATGTGTATATTCTTGCCATACCTTATATTGTAGGTAATATGCATTAACATCGCTTGAAAAATTGAGTCTAGAAACGTTCGATTTCAAGCACAAAACTGGTTTTTATTTATTTTGTAAATAATTTTATAAGAAAGCAAAAAAGTTAATCAAGTGAAACTGTAACAGATAATCTTAGCTATAATACTGTATTTTTTAAAAGTTGTTTCCTTTATGCGTTCATGCATTTTTATTGAAAAAATATTTTTTTTAGTAGTATACATTTATATTTTTTATTAAGTAATTTATTTTTTACAAGCGAAACGATGGGAAAACCATCAATTTATCTGTATTCATAATGTTCACCAATTCGTTATAAAGATTAATCAAAATAGTGATTTGGTTTTAAGCTTCGCCTTAATTTAGAACCATTCGCACTAGATATGTTGAAAAACCGCAGAAAAATAATATTACTTTCTATATTATATTTTCTACGATTAAAACTGATTGTTTAGAAAAAATGCACTTTATACGACCATGAACAAGTATTTGTGTAGTGGTGAACTAAGATAACAGTTTATAGATTTCCATAAATAATTGTCTCATCTTCTGATTTGACATTATCTTCTCTTATTTGTTTCTCTTCACATTGTCTTCTCTACTATCTGATAAGCTGGAAAAGATAATTTCTCGGTAGGCAGACAACATTGCCGCACCAAACCAGCCGGTTCGAAAACATGCTGATTTGCAGAATAAATCAACGATTGATAAATAAATAATTTGCTGTCTAACACTCCATCAAACCGCAAGTATTTAATTGTTAGACAGTTCGCGAAATCAACGTCCATTATTGTGTTTTTAATGAGAATCTTTCTAGTTTCTCCGAGTATTATCTGCGAATTAAAATAATCATTTTTCGATAAAATATTAAGTTTATTAAGAGAATATTGATGGAATAAGCAGCTAGATTTGTGAATTGAATCCACACTGGAGACCCCATTGGTAATCTTCTCTCGAGGTTTGTCATCTTGGGGATGCTGTGTGAAGGGAAATATAGTGAACAGGCGTGACCTAATAACACCCTCAAAGTGTAAAAGCCACTGAAATGAGTTAATTATCCAATTGAAGAATAACGAATCGAAAAGACATCCACAACATGTCATCGATTCTACTAATATAAACCAATTTAAGGCTCGATTGGATTCTTATTTGGAGAGAAGAAAGGAAATTCGATATGAGCAGAATGCTGTCTGCTCATTAAATAATAATAATATTATTTATATAATTGATAAATATTATTGATAAAAGTTGTTTCTAACATCAACGGGCAATTGGTTAAATCTTGAATTGTAAAAGAAACTATGTTGCCATGAGAATAAAAAAATAGAGTTACTAGAGAAAATAATAGGTAGGTACCTACTGAAACTAATTCGGGCAAAGCCACCGAAAAATGACATCTATTGTCCCTTTTGTTTAAGCCCCCGCATACGCAATTTCTACCGATTTATAACAAGTTTCTTGTTAACTCTTTATGATTTTAAGTTACAAAAAAATATATGTTATTTTTTAAGATTATATCTATACATTTGTTATGCCGATACGTTAATTATATGAAATTCCCTCGATAGAAAAAAATCGCAAAGTAAGATCCGAAAATTATTTAAAACACGTTTTTTTCTGTTATTTAATATGTTATAAGGTTGAAAAAATCACAGTGCATCTTTAAATGCAACTAAAGCATTTGTCGAAAGATTTTTGCCCTATTTCAAACAACACTTTATTAAATATTTTCACCATATTTGCATGGTTATTTAATATTAGCGCGTTCCCTTAAGGCGATGCACTACGTAGTAATTTAAAATCATGTGTTTTTGGTTTGAAAATTTGGTCGCCTAGAAATGTTTCAGATGCTTTAATTAAATACTGCGTGTAGAATACATCCTGGCCTTTGAAATAATCGAGTATTTTTTAGATAAGTCTTTTTATAAGCCCAGAAAAAATAATGTATAGGCCCATGAAAACTGTTTTAAATTTTAAAATCTCCTACTTACGAACCCATTTTCGGTTATGATTTTATTGTATAATGTGGCAAATTAAGTTATTTTTAAAATGATCGAAAAACATTTAAATATTTGTGCCTGAACATTTACTAAAATAAAATAAAAGGTACTTTTTGGCTATGTTTTTTTCTTGCAAAAATCAAAACAGGTGGATGGTGTGAAGCGGGAATTTAAGCCTTATTGCCATCTACGTAAGGTGTGTTATTGATAGCGGCTCGATTCAAAATAGTACGGTTTAACATTCGTATTTATATATCTCCCTTTCAAATCATCTTTGGACCGTTCCTACGGGGTTGACTAAAAACTATTGCGAATCAACATTTAACCCCGGTGTTATTCCGTTATCACTAATTGAACCCACTCAACACTTCCACACACTAATAGGGATGCATTATTCCTTATCTCTGCTCCAAATTGCAAATTCGTGTGTGGAAGTTGAGTGGTAGCTGCCCCTCGAGTGGTTAAGTGTTACAGAACTAATTTGAAGCATAATGGATTACTCCAACCGCAAGTGAACCAAAACAATACGCTCAGTTATTATTGCGATTACGAAATGGATGAGATTTAAAGCTGGTCCATGTTCATTGATACGACTGGTTATTCCGGTTTCACATAATAATTATTTCATTGTATGGGCTTACTGAACTCTCGACATTCGTTCTGAGTATTTTAGAAGTGGGAAGAAATTTAAATATTAATCACCTTGTTTATCATTGTAAATGCGATACAAATGCCACAAAAGAAATTCACAACATTTTAAAATGATAGTCATGACCTCATTTGGGAAGCATTAAAGGTTCATAAACATGCACATATTTTTGTATAATTTTCAAGATGAGACTGGGAATGGAAATGATTGATTCGGTTTAACCTTTTCGTTGCCAACAGGGGTACCCAAAATCTTTAATTACTTTCCTCCAAGTTTAATTTAAAATAGAGACCTTACAGTTTTGGTATTTCTACAAAACCTATGAACACATAATCTACCATTAAATAAAATAAAAATTACTAGGTTAAAAAAGAAAAAAAATAAAAATTATATATTTCATTCCTTGCTCGCTGGAACCATACCCACTGACTGGCTGAACATACCGGCTGACTGGCAGCAGTTACCAAAGTACCAACTAGTTCTAAGTTGTAAGCAGTGATGTGATGTGATGTCTAGGGATATTTCCCTAGATCTAGGGGAAAAATATTTTTTAGGGAAAAAGGAAGGAGCACAAAAATATTTTTTGAAACCTTTTTCCTAAACGCATCCGAGGACACGAACATTTTGTGAGGAATCATTTTTAATGAAATTACCTTCTATCACCCCCCAAAAAATATTGTGGGGAATTTAGTACTGAGCAAATGGAGAATACCCTACACCAATCCATTCTGAAATCTAGGGAAATTTCGGTGTGACATTTAGGGAAATAGAAATTTTGGGCATACCATCACTGGTTGTAAGTTAATACAAACTAGTGAATATTAATGAATAGTTTTTTATTTGTAAAATTAACTAGATTATGATGATTATTTAAGTCATAGACATAATTTGTAATAAAATTCGTGGAATTAAAATGACAAAATTCATGGGGTTACAGAGTCATCCCTCATGGCACCCAAATATTTGTTATTTTATTTATTTTATTTTATATTATAGAAACAAACAGTACATGATTTACAGAGATGAAACAATATACAGGAATAAGATACTTCATCTTGTGTACCTATGATATGTTTTCTTGTAATGTCTGCTAAGTGGTGTGTTTATTCCTTAATTACCAGGTGACGTGTGTAGTATATATGTGTGTGTGTGACGTGTGTAATGTATGTGTGAGCGTCTATGTGCGTGTGTGTGTCTGTATGTATGCGAATTGAACAGTTTAAATTATTGACATGATACCACGTTTGAATTTGGGCAGTGAATCCGAAAAAATGTCAATGTTAGAGTTAAGACAAATATTATTTAGAGTATGAAGAGCTCGATTAATTGGCGAATTAACTATGAATTAGTTATGCCGAAGGTTAAGTGAATCCGATAACTGTGGCTTATCCCAATCAGTACTAGGAGATGTTCAATATGCCTGTTCAAATTGAGACGCGAGAGAAGCTTAGCGACCTTGCTAACATTCGGATTAGACAAAAAATAATTCCGGCGTATTGACTGTGGTTTTAGAAATAGACGCCGTTTGTTTTATTCATTTATCTACGAGTAGTGCGGCTTAGTAGCCACTGTAAAGGTCAGTGTACTGCGTTAGAGCACTCTGTTAGCCGAGTTCTGCAATTTGTCCAAATTATAGAATTTCAGCGTCTATAAAATGTATGTTCATATTAAACTTACGTTTCCCTGATATTAAAATAGGACTATGTCCCGAAACGCGACGCTTGCTTGGTCGCCTCTACAAACACAAAACTTTACATTAAGGCAATGAACTACGTCGTGTAATATTTTAATTTGAGCCGCTATCAATAACAACCCATACGTAGATGGCGATAAGGTTTAAATTCCCGCTTAACACAATCCACCTGTTTTGATTTATGCAAGAAAAAAACATGGCCAAAAAATGCCTTTTATTTTATTTTGTGGATGTTCAGGCATAAATATTTAATTTTTTTTCGATCATTTTATAAATAACTTAATTTGCCACATTATACAAAATCATGACTTAAAATGGGTTCGTAAGTAGGAGATTTTGAACTTTAAAGCAGTTTTCATAGGCCTTATACATTATTTTTTTCTGGGCTTATAAAAAGATTTATCTAAAAAATACTCGATTATTTCAAAGACCAAGGTGTATTCTACTTGCAGTATTTAATTAAAGCATCTGAAACATTTCTAGGCGACCAAATTTTCAAACCAAAAACACATGATTTTGCAGTACTACGTATGGCATCGCCTTAAAATAGACTGCGTTCTGTTTTCTGTTTTGATAAGCTGGCAAAATGTCATGACATGCCATTATTGCTCAGGAACTTACTGCGATATTAAGATATGCAACATGCATCAGTATGACCTGAGTTACCGTCCACAAATTGTTAAGATCGATAACACAATTAGCCCTCACGAAAAAACGTTTTTATTGTGCATAGTTATTTTTATAGTAAACTTATTGCGTAAAATCTCAAATCTTAATACTTAAATACAATATTTACCACTATAAAACGACATAATATATAATAATAATAACATAATACATACGGCGTATTCTTGACTTGATTCGACTTGTCACTTTATTTTCTTATATTATATCTACCATATGTCTTTGCTTTCATGTACCTTTGTCTACTCCTGTATTTTTCTTTTTACTTTATTCGTGTTATTATTTTGTAATTTGGACGATGTCCGTTAATAAATAAATAAATAATCCGAACCGAGTCTTTTGTGCTTTCGTTATTCAATTTTTTTGATTGCAAAATGATTAACTGAGTTCTATGATTACTTATGTGATTAATCTTAATTAGGGTACGGCTTTTAACGTCTGGATGAGATGTTTCAACTTTTTCATTGTACAAAAGCTATTTTTAGAAACTAAGAGTGTTGGCTTTAACCTTATTTATTTATTTAGTTAGTGGTATTACACCCACTTGACTTTAAAGCTTGTACAAGAAGCAACTTGTACGAGGTGCAGCTGTGCTGGAAGTAAACAATAATCTGTTCCGTATAATTTGTTGTGATGTTGTTTAATAATAATAATAATAATTGGATGACTTGTATAGCGCCGTTTTTGTGCAAACCTCAAGGGCGGTGTACAAACTTATAATACATTTCTACAGTGATCTATGTTATTACTTAACTATTTATAGAGATAATATACAGTACAATACTTACCTGGTAGGTCACTTGAGATTAACACTTAATTAACATTATCTAATTGTTTATTAGCGAAATTTAGATTCAGGATTTAGGACATAATTGGAAAATTGAATATAACTGGACTTTCTCTTAGGAATGGTATATTTAATTTAAGGGTACGACAGCTTAAAAAGGTAAGTTTTTTAGTTTAGACCTGAATTCTGTTGGACTTGTTGTGGATCTTAGTTCTGGAGGGAGTTTATTCCAAGCCTTCGGCCCAGATACTCCGTTGCATATTTAAGCACAATATGTATTTAATGTATCGACTGTGGTTTGGTAAAACCCTTCAAGCAACATAATGATAACTTTACAGGAGACGATAAAAACGAATATTTCTAATTATAAATCTTTGATATGTTTGATGGTGGTTATTTGTTTTTCAATATTATATTATCTCGTTATTAGAAAATATATTTATAATTATGAGATATTTGAGAGTTGAGTAATTTCGTCTGTGGTTTCCACGAAAGAACATAAATACGTATACATTTAGTCTTTAGAATTAAAAATGCCTTAATCAGCAAATCATTTTGTACTTTTTAAGACTATTCTATGTAAAGCCACTGAAAAGTAACATTCTAAAACAAGGCTGCCCAACCCCAGGCCCGCGGGCCACAATGTGGCCCGCGAACGAATTATAAGTGGCCCGCGTGAAACATTTTCAAAAAACCCGCCAATCCGCCAATTTGAAAAAGTGTCGCGGGCTCGCGGTAAAACAAACAATGCAGCTTGCGCGCGGTCACCAATGTTGCCAACGACGGCGATTTATCGCTATTTAGGCTACTCAGAACGAGAATCAGCGACGAAAAAATCTAACCTGTTGAACTTACTTTTGAAACAAAAATACACCGGTTTTCGACATAATATTCTTTGCGTCGAAATAGAATCCTGTAGCCACCCCCCTCCCCCCATGGAATTCGAAAAATTGCTGTGGGGTATCACATATGATGTTCGGGTGTGCGGAATTTTTTCTCAGCGAAGTTCCGTAACAACCCCCCCCCCATGGATTTCAAATATTTTGTGGGGAGCACTTATTTAGATTTTTTTTGTGGGGAATTATGTTTTATAGAAATTCTCTAACAACCCCCCCCCCCCCATGGAAATAAGAACCGTCAGGTATTCAGTGGCCCGCCAGTGATTCAAAATCGTCAATTTCGCCCAACTGCTAAAAAGGTTGGGCAGCCTTGTTCTAAAAGAATGTGGCTTGAAATGCTCAACTAAAACATAGTCGAAATGAAATGAATTTGAGTGAACATTTGGGTGAAGACTATTAATAACAATAATGATTGGATTTTTGTATAGCGCCGTTTTCGTGAGAAAATCACCTCAAGGGCGCTTCTATGTAAGCAATTGAAAAGTAAAATTCCAAAAAAATGTGGCTTGAAGTGTTTAACTAAAACACAGTCGAAATGAAATAAATTTGGGTGAAGACTATTCTATGTAAAGCCACTGAAAAGTAACATTCTTAAAAAATGTGGCTTGAAATGTTTAACTAAAACACAGTCAAATAAAATAAATTTGGGTGAAAACTATTATATGTAAAGCCACTATAAAGTTACATTCTAAAAAAAATGTGGCTTGAAGTGTTTTACTAAAACACAGTCGAAATGAAATAAATTTGGGTGAACATTTGTAGTGTATTTTTCACGAGCTATGATTAATTTGATTTGTTTAGAATGTCCCTAGAATATTTGGTACTATTATCACCTGGTAATTAGTCACATTATGACTAAAGTACATTTAAAGTCCCAATCTCTCGACGTAAGTGTGATGTCAACTTCATTTTGCTGACATAAATGAATTTTACGATTTGCTCAGTTGTTGTACATACCATGATTCACTCGAGGAACTGTTAACCTGACAAAGTTAATATATTTGTCAGGTTAACAACTATCACTAACTCTTTAAGCACCTATTTTGAATCGTTTCACGGTAAATATTCGAGATGCTGGCCACGCTTAGGCCTATTTGAGCATAAAGAAATAGACCAAGCCATGATCCATATATAGCGTAATGTGTCGCCCACCTTCAGCGTGGCCAGCGATCTCGAATAATTACCGATTTCACTTTTTTACACATACATATAGTCCATCCAATGTAATATAATCGCTCATTATCATTCTGATTGTTTTTTCCGTTTCGCATTAAGTATTTATTTGTTCTGTCTTGAAAGAGTGATATGAAAAATAAAAAAAGTACACAACACAACAAAAGAAATTCCTTTTTTCACATTTTACAGAATTTTCATTAGCTTTTATTCTCTGAAGTTAAATTGGGAGCGTATTATTATCTTTTGAGTGAATAATAACAAAGCCATCACACACACACACACATATATATATATATACATTTAATATTATCTCCGTCAACAAGATACCTATGTATACATTTATACCCATCCATGTTATTCACTGTCAACACGAGGCAGATAAAACATTAAACAGAATGTTTTGTTCTGTTCTGGTTTATGATGACACTTTGTTCGGATTACAGTTCGGCTTATCAGAATTACAGCGTTTGTTATTGTTTCTGTCAGAGAATGAATAAAAACGATGATTGCATGAAAATGCAGATAGGGTGAATCAGTGCGAAACAAACGAAGTGCAAAAATTATGTACTTACCGCCATGCAAACATTAATGGAAATTTAGTTTGTTCTGCCTAATTGAGAAAACGTTTACAAACACTTTTTCCATATACCCGGAATCCCGTTTAAAAAAAAATGTTGGAAACCCGTTGTTACGGAAATCGGTTTTTATATCACTGCCCAAATCTATTCGTAAGTATATAAACCGATTTCCGGTTTACTCTATAAATGTTTAACCAATTTTGGTGTAAGGATAAAATGATGGCATACTTTATATATTGTTTTTAATATTTATTAAATTTAATATCACATAATACAAATTAAAAAATACAGGTAGGTCTTAGACGAAACTACAAAAGTATACTTGTTTTAACAACTTATACTAGAATCTATTTGTATGGATATCATGGAAAAGAAACAGACACTCAAGTGTTAAAAATATATATCTGTAAAAATTATAAATGATAATCAATCGAAGCAGTTGGCTGTTGAGTGATTAACGGCTAATTTAATAACGTATTTATAGGTCAATCATTTTTTCTTTTTTTTAATGTAAGTCACATTTTTCACGGTAAATTTACTGCATAAGTGGGAGTAGAGCAATTGAAGCAAATCAACAATTGTTAGAAATAGGCTGTAAAATGGTTTTATAAAATGAGTCGGTTATTTGGTTTGAACTGGTACAACAAAGCATTTATTGCCATCGTGAATGTAAAAGAAAGAGAATAGGAAATAATGTAGGTATCGCGTTGACGAGTAATCGTTTAGTAATTCGATAATGATATTATGTAGTCTAGTTGCTTGGAAAACAACACGTGTAGCATTGAAGTAGAATCAACTTGAATAATAATACTCCCAAAAATAACTTGATTCATCGAGGAAAATATTTGTATAATAGCTAGTTAATAGGTGCACGTCGGGGTTATTAATGGTTTGGAATAAAGTTTTATTTGTAACTAGCTGACGTGCACCCAGCGTTGCTCGGGGTTATTACTGGTTTGGAATAAAGTTTTATTTGTAACTAGCTGACGTGCACCCAGCGTTGCTCGGGGTTATTACTGGTTTGGAATAAAGTTTTATTTGTAACTAGCTGACGTGCACCCAGCGTTGCTCGGGGTTATTACTGGTTTGGAATAAAGTTTTATTTGTAACTAGCTGACGTGCACCCAGCGTTGCTCGGGGTTATTACTGGTTTGGAATAAAGCTTTATTTGTAACTAGCTGACGTGCACCCAGCGTTGCTCGGGGTTATTACTGGTTTGGAATAAAGTTTTATTTGTAACTAGCTGACGTGCACCCAGCGTTGCTCGGGGTTATTACTGGTTTGGAATAAAGTTTTATTTGTAACTAGCTGACGTGCACCCAGCGTTGCTCGGGGTTATTACTGGTTTGGAATAAAGTTTTATTTGTAACTAGCTGACGTTCACCCAGCGTTGCTCGGGGTTATTACTGGTTTGGAATAAAGTTTTATTTGTAACTAGCTGACGTGCACCCAGCGTTGCTCGGGGTTATTACTGGTTTGGAATAAAGATTTATTTGTAACTAGCTGACGTGCACCCAGCGTTGTTCGGGGTTATTAATGGTTTGGAATAAAGTTTTGAGTTGTGAATTCTAATGCACCTGAAAACTGGGTGTATTTGATGGAAATAGTATTATTGTAAAGACTTGAGAAAGTTTACTTTTTAAAGTATTTATTTCACTTAATCATGTCATATCTTCCTGTCCTCGACTTTTTCGCTCGCCAAACATTCGTATTGGTAGTGTTTGGCGAGCGACGTGCTGAAATAGGCCAAACCATGATGCGTATAGCGTAATGTGTCGCCTACCTAAAGAAAATAGAATACTTAACGAGGTCAATCATTTATATATTGTCACGCCTCACCCTTTCACTATATTTTTTGACATATCTATCGGAACATACTTATAATCATATTGCTTGTTCCGTTAATAAACGAATTAAGGCGATGCCATACGTAATAATGCAAAATCATGTATTTTTGGTTTGAAAATTTGGTCGCCTAGACATGTTTCAGATGCTTTAATTAAATACTGCGAGTAGAATACATCTTGGCCTTTGAAATAATCGAGTATTTTTTAGATAAGTCTTTTTATAAGCACAGAAAAAAATAATGTAAAAGACCCATGAAAACTGCTTTAAAGTTCAAAATCTCCTACTTACGAACCCATTTTCGGTTATGATTTTATTGTATAATGTTGCAAATTAAGTTATTTATAAAATGATCGAATTTTTTTTTAATATTTATGCCTGAACATCCACAAAATAAAGTAAAAGGTACTTTTTGGCCATGTTTTTTTCTTGCATAAATCAAAACAGGCGGATGGTGTTAAGCGGGAATTTAAACCTTATCGGCATCTACGTAAGGGTTGTTATTGATGGCGGCTCAATTTAAAATATTACACGACGTAGTGCATCGCCTTAACTCATAATATTGCAGGAAATCAGAAGTTATCATTTATCAGCTATAATCTCAGGTGTCTTAACCCTTAAATGCATACTGTTGCAAAACTGCAACATACCGTTCAAACCACCTTTAACTCTTTGGTGTATGCATGCCGTTTTAGAATTATCAAGTTCACGGTAATATATTTTATCGAGTGGCATCACCTTTTTCTTTCGCGAATGTCAAATGTCACTTTTTCTTTAACAAAGTGAAGATTCTCGAAAATTGGTTGGAGGTTAGAATTACAGTTTTATTTTGCTGTTATTATTTTGATTTTCTTAGGTAAGTAGATACAATAATACAATACTTATATGTAATAACTCGTATTTTTCCGGTACACTTATTAGTTTTGAGAATTTTTTTTAGGTTTTTTTTTTTTTCATACGTAAATTATTCATGTTAATTTTTATTAAATACATGGTGTTGTAAACCTGCAACAATTTTTTTTTAATCAAATATCATTAAAAAATTACAAAAAAATAAAATTCTTTATATTTCCTTGCATATGCATGTAAATATCTACAAAATATATTTTTTCCAGAAAAATAAATAAATCATGCATTTAAGGGTTAATTTGTATTTAAATATCATAAAATAAAAATGATGTATTTCATTATTAGCGCGTCTGTTAATTAGTTAAAAAAGTCATCGATTTTAATAAATGTCAGATTTTATCTAATCTGCAAAATCTTTATTCAGAGAGGAAAATAAATTTGAAATTCTAGCAATAATAATAACATGTTGATTTTAATATTCGTAGATAGGGTACCTACATAATTCTTATTATGCACCGAGGGTCTGCCCCAAAGATATTAGAAGAACCTAATATCTTTGGTCTGCCCTCAATAAGAATTAACTCAGCCAAACGGCGCCTAGCGCTGTATTAGGCACGGAGAAATCTTACCGATATGAAATACTCTTCATTTTTCAAAAATCTGGTCAAATTATTCGTTTTCCTGTTAAAAATGGGACTGAGGGCCCTATAACGAATGAATTGAAAGAGTTCGTAATAAAATATCAGTCGAATTAAATGTTTTATGCAGACGGCGGAACACGTGTTCATACAAATAGTGATATTGATACTGACATACTTATATTGTAGCATGACGTCATGATTTCTATTCTATGATAATATAGAATATATATATCATAGAATAGATAATTAACTTTGCGTGATGTTGCTTTTTAACAAGATCATTTTTCTCCCTGTGGTATTATCTGCGCCTTGTCTGCTTGGAGCCTTAGCAAGTTGGCGCCCGAAGCGGACTGCTACAATTGCGCATGCACCGGCCCTGACCGAGAATTAATAATTTTCAAAACAAACTTTTTCTTTTTTGTACTTATGAAGGAATTAATGAAATGATGTGCAAACATCTTTATTGTACTTATGAAGGAATTAATGAAATGATGTGCAAACATCTTTATTGTACTTATGAAGGAATTAATGAAATGATGTGCAAACATCTTTATTGTACTTATGAAGGAATTAATGAAATGATGTTCAACATCTTTATTGTACTTATGAAGGAATTAATGAAATGATGTGCAAACATCTTTATTGTACTTATGAAGGAATTAATGAAATGATTGGCAAACATCTTTATTTTAAATTCTAAAGTACAGGTGCATATTGCAGGAAATAATATATTACGGTATACGGACTTTGCGTTGCCAATCTCAATTCTAAAGTACAGGCGATCTTTGTTCTCGACAAAAAAACTAAAAACCGTAAATCGTGAACATTAAAACTTCAAAATATTCAATTGCGAAAGACAAGTAAAGTATAATGTGTTCCATATTTTCTTATGTTCGATTTATTTCTAATAAAATAATAAAATAAACTCTGCCGAAGTGGGGCAGAATCATTCAATTCTTTGTTCCTTCAAAATTAGTTTTATGGTTTTAAAAAAGTAATTTTGAAGGAACAAAGAATTGAATGATTCTGCCCCACTTCGGCAGAGTTTATTTTATTATATTTTTATCGCTCTGTAAGAGAGATAAAAAGAAGCCCTGTTTCGTTTGCGGAAACCAATCCTGCTTTATTAAAAATGGTTCGCTTCGGAGTGGGTGACATTCATGTGAATAATCCAGAGAAACCCACATCATTATGGGTCAAATAAAACCCGACCGTCAAAATAACAAAATGCTGTCTACAAGGTTGGAAAATTCACAAGATGCATTCATTGTTCTATTTTTCAGCAATGTAATCTACCAGCACTATTCTCTTTTTTCCTAACAATACGGGGGACCTTATTATGTACGCCTTTGAATTGTACCTATTCATAGATTTCACGAATAGTTCGAATAAAAACTATTTTTAAACATTGAAAAAACCTTTGAAAATAAACGAAGAAAAATGAGTATTGCTAATTATTTATTAAGAAACTCTTCAAATTATTGCTAATCCGGTTAAAAACGGGGTTGCCGGCCCCCGACGAAGGAATGAATAAGTTTCCTGTTAAACTTTGAGTAAAATACGAATATATTATCACGATGTTTGAAAAACGTGTTCATGAAAATCGAAATATTTTCGCATTTCATCATTATGTATTATCAAGGCAAATTCAGGTGCACGTTCCGATGCATATCCCGTTTTTTTATCGTATTACTGATAATTTTAAGAGATTCTCAATAAATTAACAATACTCATTTGTCAATGATAATGGAGCAATCAATGATAATGGAGCAAATTACATTATACCGGAAACCAGTTCCGGTGCATTTCAACGCAAATTAAGCACTGTAAGGTTGGGTTTGGTAAGGTTAAGTTGGGTTGGGTTGGGCCATGTCAAGTTAGGTTAGGTTAAGTCAGGTTTTTAAGATATATTTTACCATCTTCTGTGTAGTTCGCCACTGTTATGAATCACAACGAATTATAGGTCAAGTCAATGTTGATTTTAATCAGTTTCAATCATTAGTCAGTATTTATTCTCTATGTTTGATCTGTCCAATTTCATACTCCGCACATCTGCTTGTTGTTTGGTCAACCTCAATATTTTCAAAGAGTCAATTCAACCGGTATCGGAAGCGAGTGTTTACCTGATTTTTGTACGACGGTTTATCACGGATGACAAAAAATATGTTGGAATTATCGGCTCAGCGCAGATTACACGAACCTAAAAATCTCGTTTACGATAGATAGGTACCAAAAAAAAATTGGCGCAAAATGTTGAACGTCTGTAATTTAGAATACGACCTTCGAATATGTAGGTACCGATGAAATACAGCTTAATATTAAATATATATATATATATATACTTGTGATAGCATCGCTGCTACAGATTAAAAAAATATATAGTTCAAAAATAGACGGATTAAAAAAAGATATCACACGAGAATTCCAAATGCTAGGGGCTAGTGGTATAATGAATTGCGTAACAATTGGGGAATTTTGTGGGATGGAGAAAGTAGCAAGGAACTGCGGGAGAGAAGGTCGAAAGGTATCCGGATATTCGGATGTAACTAATCATAGCTAAATCCACTTCAAACGAAGTTTCGATACTGAATGGTGGTCTCTCTCACCAGTCAACACAGTATTGAAAGTATCCTACAATCTGGAATGAGATGAAACTAATGTACCATCCACACAGTTTTTAAATATATTTTTGACGGGTATCGTACCCACGACCTCTGGGTCCAGAGAGTCAAGGAGCGGCCGCTCTGCAACGGAAGGTCGTCAGGTTGTTAGCTCTCCTCTTGCCACATACGTATGTCAATCTGGTCATTATTGTATTTAGTACCAAATTAATTCCTGTAGACACTCGAGGAAATGCAAGCCGAAGTCTGGTACATACTAGTATCACAATTATTCCAGACACGTGTGAAGATGATAACTTTTATGATTATTTGGTATGCCAACATTGACTTCACGAAGTAAGGCCGTGGAGGGACGCGCGACTTGCTTAGTACATCGGAGACATCTTATAGCTACAAAAAGGTTCACTTATCGATATGTGTGTTGATGGTAGGTACTTATATGGGCAAGTTAATTGTAAGTAGGCACCGTATATGGGATATTTTCTTTTCCAGCTCTTCTTAGAATACAACCTTTGACGAAGCGAAACTCAATGTTTTGGCAAACACCCGTTCTAACCGCGCGCTAGTTGAATTGATAATTTTTAAACGTGTTTAGGTAAGAATTCTTATTTACATTCATCAATCTTTCCCAGTACCGCAGACTTCGATAATATACAACCTGATTAAAAGATAACCTCTCTTTTATCTGTATGAAAGATCATTAAAATCGTAAAATGTCGACCCTGACCGAGACGACGCGTTACGTCTGTATCTGGCACTAAACTTGTCATATCTTATAAAAGTCACTGTGTTTGTACACGCTAATCTCCGAAACCACCCAACCGATTTCAATGAAATTTTGTGAATGCTTATGGTTGGTTCCAGCTTGAAATAAAAAATAGTTTTGGACTCAAAAAATCTGAAAAAAAACACTTTTTTTTCTACTTTTTTTTTAGATTTCTTATCTAATAATAATACATACAACCACAAATTTTAACTTCCCGAAGGCGGTAGAAGGCGGTCTGTGGCAGGACAAGGTTTTATTTTATAAATTGCATTCCAAATGGTTGAGTTAAATTCTAACTGGTTTCTAATCTTAATATATAAAAATTCAGCCTGCTTATGTTTGTGCTCGTAAAACTCGAAAAGTAGTCAACCGATATCGAAAGCAAAAAAAATAATTAAGTCACAGATAATCTTAGCTATAATACTGTATTTTTTCAAAAAATATTTTTTTATTAGTTTACATTTATGTATTTTATTGAATAATTTATTTTTTATTTGTATTCTACTCAAGCGAAACGATAGGAAAACCTTCAATTTATCTAAATCATATTTTTGGGTATTCATAATGTACACCAATTCGTTATAAAGATTAATAAAAGTAGTGATTTAGCATTAAGCTTCGCCTTAAAGTGCAGTATTGTTACATACGTATACGCTCAACATGGACCTAAAAGGCCTTTTTAGGTCCATGGGTATAACTCCGATCGAAAATTGGAACCGAAATATTCTGACGTCATATGATTGCCTAACTATATCCACCAATGAAATACTCTGAAAGTCTATGGAATAAACTTTTAGAGTTTTTCATTGGTGTTTAGTTCCTAATGAGAATTTTACTGGAATATCTATGGATTTTTAGGACCAATTTGTTTCATACAAAAAGCCCGAAGATATCGATCTAGTGAGTGGTTTATTTATGATCTAGTCTGCTCTAGGGAGTGGTTTATTTATGGAGTAGTGTGACGATATCTGTAATATTATTGGGTACCAGTACCACCTACCTACTTATCTGATGTTTCTTGTTATGCATCAGGGTGCTTTTTACATTTCACCTCTGCGGCCTCAGAGGCATAACGAATAATGTGCTAGATCATTGTTGACCTTTATATCTACTGCTTGTTCTGATAATATTTACTTTGGAACTGTCAACTTCAAGGACAGCGTTAAATTGATTGTTTACAAACGCACATCGTACTTTTTAGCGAAAGCGAAAACTTCAAGAATCAAAATTTATTTTATATTAAAGATTTTTATTATGAAACCAAAAGCGAATCAAAATTATACATTTTTTAGACAAAACATCAACAAAAAAATAGAGAACTCTGATGTTTTTAATTTATTTTTCACTACCTAACTGTGTACCTACTTTTATGGTTTCCATAAAAATAATACATTGTCACAAAATTTTCCAGTAGGCATTATACGTGGCTTGAAATTAATAAATATTTTCACAAATTGATGATAAATTTATTAGATTTGCACGCATCAATTTCTAATGAAAAAACATTTATTTTACATTAAATTAATAATTATTATTACGGAGAATAGGAATTTTGTTCAACTTGGTTAAGAATCTTTTGTATAGAATTTAAAATAGTAAATATAATAAATAAAAAAAATTATTGGTTATTTCAGCCGAACAGAGCGGTGAGCGCAATACTTAGTTTGTTTGCCATAATAAAACCAATATAAATAATACATAAGTAATATAAAAATAAAGAAATAACATTCCATATAAAAAAAATATATATTATTGGTTATTTCAGCCGAACGAATAAAGGTGAGCGCAATACTTTGTTTGTTTGCCATAATAAAACCAATATAAATAATACATAAGTAATATAAAAATAAAGAAATAACATTCAATATAAAAATAACAGGATGACTTCAAATTTTTATGACATTTTTGAATATTTTTTATAGAATAACACAAAAAAGAAAATATGAATAAATATATAGATTCATTTGCACTAGTATTACGGTGGCTTGGAAAACTCTCTCGTCAGGGTATCTATTCCCCAGTCTCGATCGTTCGCAATTTCCGCCGAAAGTACATACACTGGTAGAGTTTGTTATTCTTGAGTCTCACCGAAAGTACATACTACACGCCATACGTCAAAATTCATTCGACTTAAACAACGAGTGGGTCGAAGCAGTAGAGATCGGCAAAACTGTCAAAATCTCATTGCATCCTGGTGAATTGCCTTATACAAAAAAAAGATCGTTTCCCGCGCGCTTTTCGAAGTTGGTATCGGATTCGTTTAGTTCTGCATTGTTTTAACCATTTTTCTGGCATTTCGATATGTATCCACCACCGCCATTCATTTCAGAAAAAGTGCGGTAGCAAATAAAAACGTTGACAGAACGACGCGGCAACGGTTTGTTTTTGACATTTCAAATTAACTCCATAGAAACCTCAAACACATCAGAAACATAGACAATATTCACAGGGTTGCCAACACAGTCATCTCTTCAACCGTGCGACACTCAAGAATGTATAAATATAGAACTTATGACAAAAGTCGTAGAGATTTTCGTTCGTAGATGGCGCATAGCGAGTAATTCGTGGTAGAGACTCTGGAATAGATACCCTGGTCGTCGGCCTGGGCGAGAGTGTTCTCGGATTTCTATGATGCCTGATGATGTAGACGCGGATTTTCGGTTCTTGGATTTCTGGAAGCTTTGATATGCATATTTACTAAAATAAGATGCATGGTTTGCTAATACATTTTTAGAAAAATTCAAAAAGTTGTTTCCTATTTTTTAGCTGACTGATTTGACTTGCTCCAAATGATTCTTGCTTCATGGCCCGAAAAAAATTACAAAAAAATTATCTCTGTGTACAAAATAAAGTAATCATTAGGTTTTTGAATGTACCTACCATAGACATATGAATATTATCATATGTCTGTGGTACCTACCTAATTTGTCGTAGTAATAAATCTCGTGTGATAGGTGTTGCCATTATTCTCGTCACGGTTATTTAAATATATGTAAATTTCGTAAGCCTGGTGAAATAACATATGACAATTTTATTCTGTAAGCGAAAATGATGATTATGGATTCCGACTCCTTCCAATTCAGGGTCAACCAGTATTTCATTTTGTTTTCAAGTTTGATAATGATAATGAAGGCATTATCAAACTTTGTATCAGAAGGCGAAACAGCTGTCACGCGTAATAATAATTACATAGCAGAACTTGTTTATAAATGAACTGTTTTGTGTAAATTTAATAATAATATTATTGACTAAATAAAAGAAAAACCAAAAATTAAAATGGAGTTCTACAAATTAGCTGATAACAATAAATATTGCAATATGTCAAGCGCCTTGGAGACGATCAATGTCAATCGTCAATGTGTTGAGTTGCTTGTAGATGTCTGTGGAAAGAGTAGGTACCTCAGAAGTATGTTATACGCATTTGATGTACAATGGCTGTGCGATGATAATATTTTGTCAATGTGTTGGGTTGCTTATGGGTTGCTTGTAGATGCTGTGGAAAGAGTAGGTAACTCGGAAGATGCTCAGAAGTATGCTATACGCATTGATGTACAATGGGCGTACGATGAGAATATTTAGATTTTACTTTCCATAACTCTGGAAGATCGCAATATAATGTAATTAAAAGTAAAACAAAATCGATAGAGCAATTGTCAATCGCACATTGATCAATCAAAATACCCATCATTGTCCTGTCAATGGAAAGTGGCAAATGTCAATTGCTTCAAATTGTAAACGATCATTTACCAATAATTTATTGTCAATCGCATCAATGAAATAGATTGACAAAACTGTTGACAAGTGATATTGATCATCTCCGTGCCGCTTTTTTTCCCTGTCTCGGATAAAGATACCTTCTGTGCTTTATTCCAACTTCGCCCCTAGTTTCATGCCAGAAATTTTCCATAATTTTATAAGGTTTCTACGGCAAAAAGTCAAACATAGCCTTAAATAATTTAAGGTAAACATAATTACTAAACAAGCCGGAAAAAACTAAGTAAAAATGTCTAACGACATTAATTATTATTAGACATTTATGAGCCCCTATATGTAAACACAGTTTATTTAAAATTAACTTATTAAAGTTTATTTATTTTTCGGAA
The DNA here is from genome assembly GCA_026573805.1 of Hesperophylax magnus. NCBI lineage: Eukaryota > Metazoa > Arthropoda > Insecta > Trichoptera > Limnephilidae > Hesperophylax > Hesperophylax magnus. Next base: position 5,585,085 of record JAIUSX010000002.1, read on the forward strand.
TAACTTTATTGAGTAAAACCTCAAATTGTAATATTTAAATATTGAAGACAATATTAGTGATTTCTAAATGATTTTTAAAAGTGACCGAGGAGAATAGGGTCCCATTAGCGCAGTTGGTAGAGCACTGTCCCGGAAAGACAGGGGTCCTGGGTTCGAGTCCCAGATGTGACCGTTTCCTTTTCTGATTTTTCTGTTTCAGATTTTCGTTTAGAAATCACTAATATTGTCTTCAATATTTAAATATTACAATTTGAGGTTTTACTCAATAAAGTTATTCCGAAAAATAAATATTCATTCTAGACTTGCAGAAAAGTCAACAGATGTCGCACATTAAATAAAAAAAATAAGATAGGTTTATCTAAAAAAGACGCTGTCTGGATTGCATTTAGTTCGGGTTGAATCTTGCGATCATACATTTTTTTTTTTTTTTTTTATATTTACTCCACACAGGAGGCCCTGAAGAAAATAATTTCCCTCAGGGCCTATGTCATCTTTGGGGATGCTGTGTGGAGGGTCTTTTTGTGGAGAGGAAGGAGTGAACATGGGTCTTGAAGAGTCCCATGTTGTAGGAGGGAGGAAACACAGAGGCCGGCAGTTCGTTCCACAGCCGAGCTGTTGAACTTAAGAACGAATCGTAGAAGCGACCCGTTCTCATGTGACAAGTGTCAACTGTGTACAAATGTTGGGCGCGCGTTTGGCGTGTATCCCGACTACGCACCGGCGCCGAAGGGATCAATGACGCTAGTTCCTCAGAGCATCTTCCATTGTAATACCGATAGAACAAGGACAGCATACCTACCCGACGTCTGTGCTCTAAAGATTGCAGTCCGTTTGTTAAGATTGGGGAATCTATCAAACGGACCGCCCGTTTCTGCACAGAGTCAAGGGTTTTTTTCAGGTATTTTGGGGCTCCAGACCAGAGATGGCTGCCAAATTCGACAGTAGGGCGCACTTGCGATTTGTACAGGGTGAGCAGTTGTGTACTATTAAAGTATCTGCGGGCCCTGTACAGTACGCCCAGCTTCTGAGAGGCCAACTTTACTCTGGCTTCGATGGAGCCCCCGTACCTGAGCTGGTCACTTATAGTTACACCAAGCATATCAATGGAAGGCCTGTTCGGAAGATTGCTTCCGTTGAAGGAGACTAGATTATCATTTGGATCCCTTTTAGACGTAATCAGACAGGATTGGGTCTTTGAAACATTAAATTCGACGAGATTATTTTTACCCCAGGAGGAAATACTCTCGAGATAACCGTCCATTCTCTGCTTCAAAGCCCTCCGAGCCGTTGGAGTTTGTGTGCCCTTTGGGGGCTTGTCAAACAAAAAGCTATCATGAACTGTACTGTCATCCGCGTAACAATGAATCGGTGCACATGTCAAAAGGTCATTGATGTGCAACAAAAACAAAGTCGGAGACAGAACCGATCCCTGTGGGACGCCAGCATTTATGGAGTGCGAGGAAGAGGTGAAACCGTCAGCAACCGCCTGAATCGACCTATCCCTTAAAAAGTCAGCAATCCACGTACACAGGGATGCGGGAAGTCCGTAAGAATGCAATTTGTTGACAAGTCCTCGGTGCCAGACCCGGTCAAAGGCCTTGGATATGTCTAGTGCGACCGTTTGGGTCTCACCGTGACGTTCCAGGCACCGCCCCCAAACATGCGTCACATACGCGAGAAGATCACCGCACGAGCGGTTCCGCCGGAATCCGTATTGACGGTCGTTGATAATTTTGTTCTTCTCGAGGTATGTGAGCAGTTTGTCGTTGATCACACGTTCCATCACTTTGGACAGAACTGATGTGATCGCTATGGGGCGGTAGTTGGCCGGGTTGGAGCGGTCACCTTTCTTGGGAATAGGGTGAATTACCGCTTTTTTCCAACCAGAGGGCACAGTGCCACACTTCAGGGACATTTTGAAGAGCTTTGTCAAAACTGGAACTATTTCCGCAGCACACCTCTGCAATACCAAGGCAGGTATTCCATCAGGTCCACTAGCTTTGTTAACATCGAGCCCCCGTATGACGTGGAGTACATCCCGATGCCGGATCCTCAGCTTTTTCATATAGAAGCCGCAGTGAGGAACCGACGGCGGAACAGCACCCCCGTCGTCGAGGGTCGAGTTTTCCGCAAACATTTTTCCTAAAAGGTTTGCCTTTTCGGTGGCGGTGTTTGCTAGTGAGCCGTCAGGTCTGGTAAGAGGTGGCAAACTGGGTTTGCAAAAATTTCGACCTATTGAGCCCGCATAAAGATAGTTGCCAATAAAAATGTGCGGTGAAAAAATGAAGACAATGTTAGTAGTTCTTATTCGAAGTATGATACAGTTAAAAGTGACCGAGGAGAATAGGGTCCCATTAGCGCAGTTGGTAGAGCACTGTCCCGGAAAGACAGGGGTCCTGGGTTCGAGTCCCAGATGTGACCGTTTCCTTTTCTGATTTTTCTGTTTCAGATTTTCGTTTAGAAATCACTAATATTGTCTTCAATAATTAACTTATTAAAGCTTTATATTTACTCTAAGATATTAACAATACTCGAAGAATACAAAATAGAGAATTGTGACAGAGCTGGATAACTCGGGATCTCTGATCCGAGGTATCCAATATTATTATTTTACCAGCCGAACTATCTCAAACATTTCAACTATCCAAATTTTATAAATCAAATTCTTAACAACTATTGAAAATAATTTTACCCCCTAAAACGATTGAAACATGGCTTAAAAAAATTTTAGGTAAGATTTCCGAAATACGATCCTTCTACTTCCTGTAACATGCCTCGTTCATTAGAGGTTATAGCGTTATATACATATATTATAAATTAAAGTATTTAAACTGTTTCTTCCCTTGATAACATTTATTACAATACATTTTCCGTTTACTTTTCAGGTTCTCGCATTGTTTACGAGAGGGCCTTCATGATGAACCTGCGCAACTCTCCGATCTCCAAAACGCCCCCGCGCTGCTCCCTGCCCTCGGGGCTGGCGCGCGGAGCCCCCGCTTCGCCCCCGCGTGCCCCCGTCCCGACCCCCGCCTTCGTACGCCCAGAACCAAGGGTCGAGGAGTCCGCCATCGACGAGCAATTCGACATGGAGTTGTAGGCATTACCTACAACTATTAATTGTTCTAGAGTGACACCACAATTAGCGGATGAGAGTATTACGACACTCATTTAAAAGTAAACATTTGGGAAAATGATGATATTAGAAGTATCTGTGTTTGACTTCTTGACACCCAGATGGTCACACAGATGCTCCTAGCTACTTCAGTGCAAAGTTTGTGAGTTTTTGAGCACCTGTCTTTTAGAATACATATTTAAAAGTGATAGTATATTGTATCAATGACTAAATTAAATACCTAATGGTATTTATATAATGACTAATGACCAATAAAAAAACACAAAAATCTTCATATTGTATTCATCTGTGTAAGTACTAAATAAAAAGAAAATCCAATAAATAGCGACACTTGAAACATTTTATGAATGTGGTACTCTTCTTCTTATTTTGTCCTGGAGGTATTTCAACATTTTATCCAAATTGAGTCAGTTTACTAAGTTGTGTTCAGTTGTGTTGTAAGCACAATCACTCTAGCACTTAATGTATTGTCTAGTTGTGTAGACTCCTAACACTTATATTAATTATTTTTACTATGTTAAGTGCGGATATCGCTAAAGCATCAAAGGAAAAAATCAGATATTGCTTATGGAACCTCACGGTCATATTATATTAAGCAATAAGTATCACAGTTCACGCAGGTATCCCAATATCATTTTCAATCATGCTTGAAATGATCAGAGCACTTAAAAATATTAAAACCATTTCATGTAATGCTTGATGTGTTCAAATAAAATTTGCTAAAATCAAAACTTATTTTTTAATGATTGCATTTACACACTTGTCATATAAAATATTTTTTAGTTTAACTTGGATCTTAAAAGTATTTGTTATGGATGAAATAATTTGTCTTGAATCCAACAGGTGTTTTGTATTCACGGAACAGTCTGTCTACATCCAAAAAGCATTCATTATACATGAAAAATAGTTCATTATGCATGACATAGTCCTTCTTGGATCTTACAAGCATTCGTTGTGCGTGAAAAAATAGCCTGTCTTGAAACCAACATTTCATGCAAAATAGTTTGTCTTGAATCCAACAAGTTTTCGTTATGTAATAGTCTGAATTATTATATAAGTATGTATCTAATGCTTTCATCTCTGTATACTGTAACATCGCTTCTTGTGTCATATAAAAAATGTTCACATATATAGGAGATTAAAATTTTTTAATAATTCATTGTAATTTTTCTCATTATAAGATTCCTTAGAACTTCGTCATATATGTAATTAACTTTGTCTCTTGATTCCATGTTGTGATGTGTATTATTAACTCCTTTCATTGAACACTTCCTGCATTTATCCCATCTAAGTTTGATTTTTTGATTGTGGTACATTTAAGTTATAAATTTAATTTTAAACACCAAACAAACCATGGACAATTATGTGCAAAAAAATATTGTAAATGCATATACCGTTTATGTGGACAAATGATTTTTACAAATTAGATATTATTAGATTGTAAATATTTGAACCAGGTAAAACAGAAAGTGTTGTGAAATAAGAATAAGAGTGGTTTTTAAAAGCTATATTCAAAGATGCCTTTCACATTGTGAAATCACTTAATCTCAGTTCGGTAAAGTTGTATGTACTAATATTATATGCATTTTGGCATTTGGCCTGATATGAAATGAAAATTATGTAATCGTTTTAGACTTTTTTTATCAATGGGCATTGGTTGCGTTACAGTGAAAAACATATACCTGTACCTTTTGTCCTTCATTAAAAAAAAATTCCCGGTTCTAGGAAGATTAGGAATAATAATATATTACATATTATTCACAATATTTCCTTACCTTCCCGTACCCAAGATGATAACTTACGTTACTTGGTTTTTTCATTTTCTAAATCTCCGTTCGTTTACACAAATACGTACACACTGGAGCTAGGTTACTTTGTCTGCATCGGTTGCTGTTACAGCTGGCAGATGATTACTTGGCTTAAGAGGAATGCAACAGATATATTCAAAGGAGGTCAAATATTTCAAGATTATTTCAGGTCTAAATGCATACATATATGTAAATACATAATCCATTATATATTACATTACATGCAGGGAAATGAGTAATCAATGCTGACTTGTCATCTTGGGGTTCAAAAGGAAATTTACAAACTTCGTAACGGGAAGGTTAAATATGAAAAAGTCATGAAGTCTTTTATAATACATATTGACTGGTAGCCAGCCAATTGAATGCAATATTAAATAAATTTTGTCAATAAAATACAAGTCATTCATTTAGTAAACTAAAACTCACTTTACTGTTTATTTACCTCTAAGGCTGTGTAGGTGTAATTTATTTTACTCGGCGTTAGTTGCATTGTTGTGATTGCAAATTGCAACCCATCATCGTGTTCCGAATGAAACTAAAATATATTTTCTTCACTTCTTATTACTTGAATTTGTGATAACGCTATGTTTATACTAAAGTATTCTAAGATATAAAGAGTTTGTAGGTTAAGCGGTGACTAATGTATTCAAATAATGTAAAAATACATTCAATATTTAAGAAAAACATGTTGTGCTACGTATGCGTTTGCTAACAGAAATGCGATCCGAGCCTCGGAATTATGGGAAAGGAACAACGCAACAGCAAATGGCGTGAAACGCCGCTTGCGGTTGCTTTGTTCCTTCCCACAATTCTAGGCTCGGTTCACGTTTCGGTTCGCAAATGTGTACAGAGGATTACAAAATATGTCTCTGAATTTGCAAATATTACTGTGGTACGAACCAATATAAAATTTACAAGATAATTCACCAAAATGTTGATTTGAAAAATCATTTTTATAATTGTTGTTAATCTGGTATCAATAAAAAGCTATAAGAATTATCAGTTATTTTCATTTATCATTCTCGCATTTAAAATATTCAATACATAATAAAGAAGAAAAAAATATTGTTCACCAATTTATTGTTCCCCGTGAAGAAATACGGAATGAAAATTGACTTTTTTTATACAGAATTCTATAAATATTACACATTTATAATATTTTGTAGAAAGTAAGTAGACCAAAGCAATAAAAAATGTAAACTGAAGCAAGGCAGTAGGACAAAAAACACTAGAAATAAGATTCCTGAGGTGCACCATTCAATTTGATTGACCGGTTGTATCAATCTGCTTAAGTTGAACGTAAAGTTGTACCGTTTGGAGATGTGTTGTATGCGATATGGGGGCGTGGCTATTAAGTTGAATGGTTGTACCGCCAGAGCATCCAACCACCATTCAACCACCCAACCACCCATGGAACTATAGTATCCATACTCTTTGCAACCACTCAATCAAGTTGAGTCGTCTGTAGCTCGGTTAAACCGTTAAACCAATTTTACTCAGTCTGCCTCGGGAGTCGTTATGCGCAGTTGTTTGTAAGGATTTAACTTGCTTGTGCGATACCACAAGCAAGATGTACTCTGATAGAGATGCCAGGAGTGAAACTCTTGTGATCCTTTGGAGCAGTTAAAATGTATCGAAAAGGATGCAACGAATAAAACTATTTTTTTTTAGTAGCATCGTAATATTTTTTATTTTTTTTTATTTTTTTTTTTTATAGTGAATACCTCACAAGAGTCCCAACTGCTCCCGTCTGGAGCCAGTGAGACTATGGCATCCCCAATTGGGGGATGTTGTGAGGCTGAAGGTAAGTGGGGAAGGGATAGAGGAAGGTGGGGAAGTACCTGGCTATTCAGATCTAGTCACTAAACACGGCTAAAGCCATTTGGAGCAACGTTTCAATTCTGAATGGTGGTCTTACACCAGGGCGATACTGGTAGTATCTTCCACTCTGGAACGTGCCGCAAATATACTATATATTATTTTAATTAATTAATTGTGAAATAACACAAATTAATCAAACAAAATTTATTTGCGCACGCCGGGTTCGAACCCGCGACCTTCGGAATGGCAGTCCAATGCGTTACCACTGGACTATGCCGGCCGTCAAATATGATATTATGACTGATTTTTTTTTCATTCCATGAGCCATTTTTTGCCAAAATTTTTTTGTTTTCGTGCTAATAGTCAACGATGTTACTGGAGCGATTGCAAATATTGGATGTTTTTAATAAAGTAGAAGGCATGCTGCGTGTGTTTCCCAGAGTAGAAATTAACAAAATTGAAACAACCATCTGTACGCAACACTCAACGGTTTACACACAATGGTCGAACCGATCAAATTGAGTGGTCGAACCAACCAAGGTGGCTTAACACTGTATATTACACTAATGTGATTGGAAAAAATGCAAGTCCGATGTAAATGTGATGAAAAAGAATAATGAGTTGAAGATAATGAGATATTATTGTACAAATTACTTAACAGTTTAACACATTGGTACCTGTTAAACCAATTAGTAACTTAAACACAATCAATTTTTTGTAAGTAATAAGAATAATGACCAACAGTATAAAATTATTGAAGGGGGAACGCTGTTGTAAAATGTCACGTTTTATAACATTATTGGTAGATGTGAAACTATCCAATCATAATCACATTGTAAGTCATATTATTTGAACCAGTTCAATCAAAGAAGAAAATAATAATATATTGTAATAAAAAATATGGGCAATGAAATACCGGCCCTAGGAATAAACATTTTTGACCATTGTCGTTTTTTTACAACATACCCCATGTTGGCGTTATGTTTTTCACCCGGTAGCCATAAACTACAATAATGCTAAGATAAAAGAGAATAATGTTTGTGTCAAAAGTCAAAATTGACAAAGTCAAAGTTTGACGCTTTTGACAGGAGTCGATTTGTTTTTTTGTCTCCTCTTTCAATTATTATTTTAAATCATAATAATTGTACACTTTTATTGGCGAGCTTAAGCTCCCGTGTTTCACTATTTGTCGGAATTCACCAATTTTAAGTTACATGCGTACTGAACAAGAGGAAAATATAATTTAATAGCCTGCGGTCTCTGTAATTTTATGAAAAATGAGTACCTTTGAAGGATTAATTTCTGAAATTGAAGGTATTTCTGTAGATCAATTTGAAGGAAAAAATCTTAAATCGAGAGTGTATTTCCTTTCTCACTGTCACAGTGACCACATGATGGGCATAAACAGTGATTATCTCCTCAACCATCTTCAGCGCGATGGTTATAGTATCTTCACTTCGGAAATAAGTTCGGTGATTTTAAAGAACAAATATCCGAGATTGACTAGCTATGTCAAAGCCCTAAATATTGAAGGTTAGGAACTATGTTTGGTAAACTCGAGCCTACATGCAAAGGCTCTTTCAAAAAAATAACACTTGATTAGAACTTCTCTATCTGATGTTTAAAAGTATTTACGTTGCACATATACAAAATAGGTTTAAAGGGTTTAGTTTGGGTTATTTTAATAATGCATATTTCCTAGCCTAAACATAACTTTGATTGAGAAAAAATGGAATTTAAATGCATCTTTTACCATTTCTTGTAGTAATTAAGTTGAAACCAAGTGCTATTTATATTATTTTTGCATATTAAGCGTGCAGCGGAATTCGACAAGTTTACCCAATGTTTTTGTAGTTATAAATAGAACCCAAAAGTACAACACACAGAATGCATTTGTTTCTCAGATGTAAACTGACTCTCTGACATCAGAAGTAATTTAGACACGTTTCTAATCTTTTTTCGTATTTTTTTAAATCTTCTAGAAGCCCACACTATCCTGGTACCAAAGTCTCCAAACGGTGATGAGAAGTTCATAAGTGTATCTCTTATTCCTGCTGGTCACTGTCCCGGCTCAGTGATGTTCCTCTTCAGAACTGCTGACATGGCCACTATCCTCTACACCGGAGACTTCAGACTACATTCCAAAGATCTACCGAAGATAAAACAACTGAGAGGCAGAAGTGGGGAGGCCCTCGCTATCGACAAGATGTATTTTGACTCTACTTTTTGGAGTGAAGCCTTTCCTGATTTTCCAAGCCGCCATAGAAGCTGCAATATTATTAGTGATGTTATTCGAGAGTGGATTTCCAAAGGGAAAGAATACATCGTAAATATTAACCTTCCAGCCTACTACGGGTCAGAGTTTTTGTATAAAGACGTGGCAGACAAACTGAAGATGCCGATACATGTGCATGAGGATGTACGTGGTTCATACAGGTAAATCTTTATTCATACCTTATGCATTAGAAGCAACTACAAATCCCATACAATGGAAAGATGCAGTACATATTTAGTGTCTATGTACATGATGTATTAGAATTTTTTACAGATTTACATATTGCACTAGCAAGAAGGAGTCAGTGTTTAGCACATTTCATGTTGTGCGCCAGTAAGCACGATGATTTGACATTTTCTTTGATTTTCCTTCCGTGAAGTGTGCTTTTCTCTTATGTAATCATTTATATTTTTTAGGCAAATAGCCGATATGGAAGGAGTTTTTACAGGAAATCCAATGGAAACACAAATCCACAGCTGCACCGCAATCAAAGGATGCTCCATGCGGCAGTTAACGTGCAGGGATTGCAAGGGCTTAAAGATTCGACAAATAAGACCCACCGCTCAAAGATGGACCAAGATGAAAGAAGACAGTAACATACTCTCCGAAGAAAATGCAGGATTCTACATCTGTTATTCAAGTCACTCGAGTTCTAATGAACTCAAAGCGTTTATTCAATATTTAAAACCGAAAGCGATTGAACCGTGTGTTGTCCCTAACAAACAAAGAGGACGTAAAAACTTGATAGATATATCTGTTCAAGAAAGATTCTATGAATCTATTAATTCATTTTGTGAAGATTTTTTAAAAGTTCCTTGCAGAATGTCAGATATACAAGTAGAATCCACCCGACAGGGGGCCATTCGAGCTGAACATTCAGATTTAGAAGAATCTTCTTTGCCTTTGAAGTCTTATAATAAAGGAAAGATTGTATATCTGGATAGTGACAGTGATGATGAACCACCAATAAAGAATTCACGGCTTTTGACAATAAAACAAAAACTTTGTAAATAAATATGAATAAATTTTTAATACGATGAATTAACTTTTGATATTATTTTTGTATTAAAATTATTCACCCGTGCTCAAATTACCCACACTGAAAACTCTATCTGTAATTTAATTTATGACTTTAACCAAAACCTCCTAGATCACGGAGGAGTGATCTATGGGGTTTTGCTTTAACTCCTTGGACTAATTTGTTCAGTTGGAAACAAACAGCTGTAGGGTCAATTTGTTCGGAACACTTTGGGAACAGTTCATATGGTCTCATAGAAATCGTTGTGTCTCCCTTATAGTTGGAAATGTGAACTAAACGGTGTTAGAAAGAGAAAACACCAAGCTTTATATACATAAATATGGAAGTTAACCACAGAATAATTAAAATGTACACCTTGTTAGGTTCGTGGATTTGAGGGCCTCCAGCGAGGGGGGTGTATAGTGCCGGCGACTAGCTCTGTGGTCGGCAAGATGGACACCTCGACTTCAGGCGTGGATCGTCAATCGGACTTATGTTTCTGGACCTACCTTTTGCTGGAAAAGGTTCACGTCGCCTTCAGTTACCAAATGAAAGAAGTATTGTGATACAACAGGTAGCACATGCCGTCACAATATGAGACAGACAGTAAACAGTACACAACACAAAACATGGGTGATAAACATCTTGGCATTATCCTATCTAAATTCTCTCTGGGCTCCGGGGCATTAAAGTTAATAATTGGTAAGTCACCACACAGTAGGGAAAGAACAGGTTAATAACGACTCACGTAGATCTGGTTTGTTCAAATAAGATGCCCACCTTATTTGAATGGGCTGCCGCGAGACCCCACGCCTTGCGGCAGCAAGCGTTGGATTAAAACGCGGGAACTTTCAGCACCACCATTGACGTGCCCGAGCTCTAGGAGCGCTTGCTTTGGCGGGTCACGGGTCATGGCCTAGCTTTGTGCCGAGATTTAGCGCATGTTGGAACTAAAAACTGGTTGGGTTTTCTCCGGCATTTGGGAGTCCGTAACTATAGCTTATTTGCGTTGCGTAACAACCTCTATGAAACCAAAGCCTCTGACTGCAATTTGAGAAAAATTTGTGATTTTTTTACAAATTTTTTTTAAATAAGTGAACGAAAAAGTGAGGTAGCGATAATGTTTATAGTATATTTGTCTAATAAAATGTGTTTTTATTTCATTATCACTAATTTCAGTTCAGTGTTTAGACGAAGAAACAGACGTGAGCCATTTTTAAAACCTTTTATGTTTGATTTAAAAATATGTTCAGAAATATCCCATTTATTTGGATTTTATTGAAAAGCGGAAATCCACACAAATTCTCCGACATTCTAACAGCATCTTTAGTAAAAATAACGGTCATAGCCTCTCGAGCAATTGGTTGTATGTACATATATACAATTACCATATTATTTAATTAATATCATTCCTCAAAATATTAATATGTATCAACTGCTTACTGCCAATGAATCCACCTAGGTTTTGCCGTCCGTCCCATATTTTTAGGGTTCTTTTATTTATTTATTTTTTAAAAATATTTTGACAAAATGTGTGAACATCCTGCTTCAATTTATATTTCAAAGGTGTTGGTATCAATGTATGTGTACACTTCAATACACTGATCACATGTTCATGTAAAATAAACAGTACTAACACTCACCTGATGTTTAATTAGTTTCGTAGTAGAGCTAATATTATTTTTCTACCATTTTCCGAATTTAATAAATTAAAATTTTTAACTTTATTTTTTTTTTTTAAAAGGTCAAATATTTCCAGGTTGCGAAAAATCTGAAAATATTTTAAAATCTCCTATTACCACTACAGTAAGTGGAAAATGTTGCTTGTGTTGTGATGGAGAACTTAGCCAGCCGAGGAATTGAATACATGACGCCTGGGTGGGACCCAAACGCGATGCCAACTCAGCCACTGACCGGTCATAGTCTGGTGGGGCTTTTATATGTAAATACGGCACAAGAGTCCCATCTGCTCTCAACCTTCTGGAGTCAGTGAGACTATGGCATCCCCGTTGGGGTATCTTGTGAAGCTGAAGGTAGTGGGGAGGTAAAGGAGATGGAGGAAGAGAAAGGTGGGAAAGTATCTGAGCAATATGTATTTAATTCTGAATTGTGGTCTTTTACCGGGGCGATACTGAGAGTACCTTCCACTCTGGAACGTACCGCAAATATTCTATATATTATTTTTAAATGAATTAATTGTGAAACAACACAAATTAATTAGATAAAATTCTGGGATTTGCTGTCGAAAGCCTTACCCCTCAATCAGATAATCTTACCCATCAGTAAATATTGGCACTATCAGTGCAATAAATTGTTCAGATAATGGAAAAATCATGCAACACAAAAGATAATTATATGTTATCTCTTTTTTTTTTTTTTTTTTTTTTTTTAAGTCGGAGGCGGTTTACTTACGTTCCCCGCGAGCACTTAGGCCATAGGCCCATTGTACTATCTCCCATTTTACCTCATTCCCTTGCCAGTAACCCGGTCCCTTTAATGAAGTTCACCAGGGCTGTCATTGGATATGTGGCGATGTCTTCTGGTTCCACACTGTGTCTTCCCAGGTATCTGAGCCTTATTCCCAGCAGAGCGGGACATTGGCACCATAGGTGAATTGGAGTCTCTTCCTCCTCTTCACATTTCCTACAGATGTTGGTGTTTTCCACTCCCAACAGTTGCATGTGTCTCCTGAGATGGCAGTGTCCCGTTAATAGTCCTACCAGTTCCCTCAGTGAGTTTCTGTCCATATCGAGTAGTTGCCTGGTTCGGTTAGGGTCCGGTCCGTTTATGAGTACTTTAGATTGCCTCATTCCGGGTGCCTTCTTCCATTCCTTCCAGTGTTGGGATTTGACCCACCTCTTGATATGTAGTTTGGTGTGGCAAGCTGCTACTCCTACGGCCGGCTCGGATCCCGCAAGTGGTGCTTTCGCCCCTTTCCTTGCTAGTTCGTCAGCCCGCTCGTTGCCCTCAATACCTTTATGTCCTGGTACCCAGAGCAGGGTTACTTTATTGATGGTCGCCAGTTCTATAAGGATAGTCCTGCATTCCATCACCAGTCTGGAGTCGCATCGGTTACTTTCCAGTGCCATTAAGGCCGCCTGGCTATCTGAACATATATTTATGTTCTTATTTCTGTACCCGATATTCATATTCTCCTGTGCGCAGGCTAAGATGGCTTTCATCTCAGCTTGAAACACAGTGCAGTGCATTCCTAGAGGTATACTGAGTTCCCTCTTAGATCCCTGTAGACAGACCCCGGCCCCTGTTCCTTCCTCCATCTTGGACCCATCTGTGAACCAGATTAGTTCCTGTTTGGAGTTTGGACCTGGGACCGAGTCCCATTCCTCCCTTGTGGGGTACGTCACTTTAAACAGCTGTCCGAAGAAGTATTCGGCTTGCTTGCCGTCCTGCTTCATCCCAGCCGTCGGACTAATTGCCCTCAGTCTTATTCCTATCTCCGTGTGACTGTTTCTGGGCAACTCTCCTCTCCATTGGCCATTGCAATGTAACCTGTAGGCTGCCGCCATCGCCGCCCCCTCTATTTCTATGTTTAGTGGGGGTAGGTTCAGCAGCACTCCCAAGCCTAGTATTGGAGTGGTTCTCATGGCTCCTGTGATGCTTCTGCATGCAAGTCCCTGTATGTGATTGAGTGTGACCATCACTGTTTTCAGTGTTGTTCTCCTCCACCAGACCAGGGCTGCGTGCATGATCCTTGGTTTTACAACGGCTGTGTAAAGCCATTGCATCATTTTAGGTTTGAGACCCCACGTTCTGCCGCAGATTCGCCTAGTTGCCCACATCAGAGCACAGGCCTTTCTGCCTACAGTTTCCACCTGGTTTTTCCAGCTCAGTTTGGCATCTATGATGACTCCGAGGTACTTAACCGTGTCAGAGGGTTCTAATTCCTTTCCATAGAAGGTTGGATTGCTCCATCCTTCTAGTTTCCTTTTACGCGTAAAGATTACTAGTTCTGTCTTGTCTGGGTTGACTGACAGTCCTGTTTCTTCACACCATTCTTCCACTGTTGCCAGTGTTGACTGTATAAGGCCTCGGGTTGTGTCTGCATCCCAACACCTTATTATGGTTGCAATGTCATCCGCATACCCTTGCGTATATAGGCCCCTGTTGTTGAGTTTCCGGATGAGGTTGTCCACCACCAGGCTCCACAGCAAGGGTGATAAGACCCCTCCCTGTGGACACCCTCGTGTCACCAGCACTTTGATGCTTACCTCACCCCTTGTCACCGTAAGTATCCGGCCTGAGAGCATGTTCTTCAGCCACCTTCTGGTGGTTTTGTCGAGTCCATGTCTTTCTGCCGCTTCATCAATGGATTTAATAGTGGTGCAGTTAAATGCTCCCTCTATATCCAGGAATAGCCCTACCGCCAGTTCCCCAGTCGCTTGTGCCTGCTCCAGTTTGTACACCAACCTGTGCAGTGCCGCGTCGACTGACTTACCTGCTTGGTAAGCAAATTGTAACTCGTGGAGGGGCTTCTCTTTCAGTGCCCCGTCCCTTATGTGCCTGTCCATTAGCCTCTCCATTGTCTTCAAAAGAAATGAGGTGAGGCTAATTGGGCGGAATGCACCTGGTTGGTCGTAGTCAGCTCTCCCCGGTTTGGGTATGAACACTACCCTTGTCTTCCGCCATGGTATGGGGATGTATCCGAGGGCACAGCATGCCCTCAGGATCTTCGTCACCGGAAGTAGGATTGTATCTAGGCCCCTCTGTAGAAGTGCCGGAAAGATTCCATCCTCTCCTGCGCTTTTAAAAGGGTCAAACCCTCTGATTGCCCATTTAACTCTGGAGGGAGTAACTATTTTAGCCGCAGTGTCCCAGTCCTTACCTTCCCGTGTAACTCGGGCTGGTGGTGGACCGGTGTCATCTGCTTCTAACTTTTTGTAGCCGGGAAAATGTTTCCCCAGCAGTACCTCCAACTCCTCCTCCCAACTGTTGGTAAATCCTCCATCAGATTTTTTGAATGGGCCTTTTGCTGCCCCTGGGTCTTTTGCAAGAATTTTTTGGATTCTTGCAGTCTGTGGGATGGTTTCCACCTCCCCACAGTATTTCTCCCAGGAGCATGTTTTGGCTTTCTGGATTGCCACCTTGTACTCTTTCTGGTATTGCTTGTGGGCATCCCAGTTTCCTGACTTTTTGGCCTTGTTGAAAGCTTGCCTTACTATTTTCCGTAGCTCCTGCAGTCTTCTGCTCCACCACGGTGTTTTGTCCCTGGTACTTGTCTTCAGAGGGCAGCTATTTTCGTATGCCCTTATCATTGAGTCCCTCAGTACTTCTACTGCGTCCTCAATTTCTTCGGGGCAGCCGTATTTAGCTGGGAATCTTGTCATTCCTATATTTAGTTCCTCCGAGTATCTAGTCCAGTCAGTTGCTTTTGGGTTCCTATATGTATCGGTCCCCGTTTTGCTTGTTTCTCCCTCTAGTTTAAATTCTATGTGTCGGTGGTCCGACAGGGATGGTTCGTCCGATACTCTCCATCCTGAGACTCTCAATGTTCCTAGGGTCAGGTCTATCACCTCCTGTCTGTTACTTATAACGAAGGTGGGTTCCCTACCTCTATTAAGAATCTCAAGGTTCACTGTCATCAGGTATTCCAGGAGGTCCTGTCCTCGTTTGTTGATGTCCGTACTCCCCCACACAGTGTGGTGCGAGTTAGCATCTGCTCCGAGTATCAGTTCCCTACCCTTCTCCCTGCAGTCCTGGACGAGTCTCGTTATTTCCCTTGAGGGTGGTGGTTCCACAGAGTCATAGGGCATGTATGCTGATGCCACAACTACTTCCCTGCTTCTTTGGTCCAGCGTGACCTGTAGCTTCACAGCCACTAAGTCCCTACTGCAGTGTTCGGGTAGCAGTGTGCCAGGTATCCCTCTGATGAGAATACAGGCCCTGGGTCTGTCCCCCGACTCGTTATAATAGAGTAGACCTTGGTTCATGTTTAGTCCTCTGACCTTCCCCCTATAAGTCCAGGGTTCTTGGATCAGCGCGACGTCCACACTGTCCCGGGTGACTCTACTGCTAAGCACTGCAGTCGCTGCCGGACTGCGGTGCAAGTTTATTTGAATGAACTGTAAGTTTTTAGCCATTACTGCCTAATCCTTAGGTCATTCCTCCTATTTACGCTCCTCGGTGTTAGGAGGGCGCACCGTGAAAGTGGCCTTCCTTATCCCGACATGCGCTATTTTCCAGGTCCCCTGATGGTCCCTGCATTTCCACGTCTGAATCCCCTGGGGGATCCCGCCGCGTTGCGTCCGTCGGAGGTCCTTCTTTACGGTTCCCAGAGGGCCCCTCAAGGGAAGAGTCCACCAGGGTGGTCCCATCTCTCCTCTCCACTTCCTGTTGGTTCCTCAAAGGCCCCAAGAGGGATGAGTCCACCGAGGCAGCCTCAACTCCTCCTTCCACTCCCCCTAGGTTCCTTAAAGGTCCCTCGTCAGTGTTGTCTTTGTTTTTGCAGTCCATATTTGGTCCCACGAGTATCTAGGGAAATAAAAGGTCCACCCCAGCAGAGCCCCGAATGCCGGGGTAAGGTCTGTATACTCCGAGATGCGACCTTGTGTCTCGGAGGAACCGTTCGTGACACTATTCCCCAGTGTCATTCAGCCCTGGGCACGGTATCCCACACCTTAGCTTGGGATGGCTATTGCAGGTCGTGTTTCCACTCCCTGAGCGATGGGTTCGCCACACTCCCTACGCTACTGTTATCTCTTAGTTTGATAAACTTATTGATTAAATTAATGCATTGTTTATCACGTAATTATTAAACATCATATTCATTTTACTTTATTTGGTGAATTTCATCGGTAATTATTAATCATTTGATCAAAAGTAGTAGAATATCATTTGCTAGTTTCTGTAATTATTTTATGAAAGATGAGTACGTTTAAAGGATTAATAACAGAAATTGAAGGTATTTCTGTTGATCAGTTTACAGGAGAAAATTATAAATCGCGAGTATTTTTCCTTTCTCACTGTCACGATGACCACATGAAAGGTATAGATACAGATAAATTTTATAATTATCTCATGAAAACGAAATATACCATCTACACTTCAAAAGTAAGTGAAATCATTTTAAGTACGAGTTACCCGAAATTGACCAACTGTATCAAGTCCCTCAATACTGAAGGTTAGTAAAGTTGTTTATTTGGTTATGAATCAGTCCCTAGTATTGAATTATAACTACCTAACACCAGGATTATTTCAGACATGCTTCTAATCTGACTTTCTATTTTATAAATATAGTATTTAAATCTTCTAGATGCCCACACTATCCTGATACCAAAGTCTTCAAACGGCGATGAGAAGTCCATAAGTGTGTCTCTTATTCCTGCTGACCACTGTCCTGGCTCCGTAATGTTTCTCTTCAAAACTGCTGACAAGATCATTCTCTATACCGGAGACTTCAGAGTGGACCCCGTAAATCTACCAAACATAAAACATCTAAATGTTGGTGGCAAGCCCATTCCTATTGACAAGATGTATTTCGACTCCACTTTCTGGAACGAAGACTTTTCTTATTTTCCAAGCCGCGAAACAAGCTGCGATACTATTACAGAACTTATCAAATAGTGGATTTCCAAAGGAAAAGAATACATCGTTAACATTAAAATTCCAGCTTACTATGGGTCAGAGTTGTTGTATAAAGATGTGAAAAATAAACTGGGCAGTTCGACACACGTACATGAGAAAGTATTTGAGTCATATGGGTAAATATTCTTTATAAGTGATGTATGTATTGGTATATTATTATATTCACAGAGAAAGGTTGTATGTGATGTCATTGTTTTAGTATCTTCTGTCTTTTTTGTTTTCGTACAAGATATGTGAGAATGACCATTCTCTGGGACTTCTACACATATTTCTATCCATTATGTAACAAAAGAAGTCTCACTCGCCAAAAGAAGAAACATATCAGATATAATCTCTCTGTTTAAAATCATTAACAATGTATATGATTCATCTTTAATTAATCAAATTAACCTTAATATAAGACCGAAATCCACAAGAAACCCTGTAACCTTTTGGATAGATACTTGTCGTAGAAATACAGGTTTTTCAAACCAACATCGAGAATGACTCGATTGTATAATAGATACTGCAATCTTCTAGATTTAGATATATTTTCAAACTCAATTAATACCTTCAGAAAGAACTTATACCTGATGATCTCCTCACTTAGAGCCATTTTATTATTTCATTTTCTTTACCAATCACCTACTTATGCATTAGCTCCACTATATATGATTCGTGCGTGCATATGTGTATATATGTTTGCATAGAATATGCGTACAGTGTACACACTTATGAGTGTGTTTGTATTTAAATTTGTATGTACGCATCTATGTATGTGTATATGTATGTGTATATGTATGTGTATATGTATGTATGTATGTGTATTTATATGTGTATTTAAATGTATGCATGTATGTGTATACATATTATATATATATATATAATATATTAATAAGTATGTAAGTTTCTTCCTAATAATTGATTTCGATCCTCCTTGTTTTTATATACATTCTTGTAATTAAATTTATTATTACTGTAACTAACCAATTACTATTACACAAATAATATTGAGATGAATGTTGTGCTCACCTATAATTAGAAACATCATTATAACCATGTATAAATGTAAATTACTGTTAAAATTATGTGATGTATTCTGTTGGCGAGCCAATAAATAAATAAATAAATAAATAGGAAAATCAAGTACATAGATGCCAAGTATGTATTTAATGTACACACTTGGTAAATGTTCAACACATTCAATGTATTGTGTAGTCAGTGATCATGTTGGTGATTTGACATAATAATTATTTGTGTCTTTCCCTTGAGGTTTATGATTATCGGAAATGTCCTTAAGTCTCTTATGCAAACATTTATCATTTTTAGGAAAATGACTGATATGGAAGGAGTATATACAAGAAATCCTGAGGACACTCAAATCCACAGCTGCACCATGTTCAAAGGCGAGCGGCAGTTAACATGCGTGGACATTACGAGTTTAAAGATTCGACAAATAAAACCAACTGCTTGGATGAAGATCAAAGAAGGCATGTTCAAGAAGGATGACAATAATGAAGAATTCCGTGTTTGGTATTCAAATCATTCAAGTTTAAGTGAACTCAAAACATTTATTCAGTATTTAAAACCAAAAGCAATTGAACCTTGTGTTGTTGACCCTAAGGGATCTGAAGATATGAAAGAAAAGTTTTATGAATCTATTCATTTATTTTGTCAAGACTTTTTAGAAGTACCTTGTAAAATGCCAGCAGATTCTAAGAAAGTGGGGGGCTCTGATGCCGCCGACTGTTCGCAAAAAGCAGATACACCGTCCTTGTAAATTTGTATTTTAATATTTAGGTACATTATTTTCGTTTCATTTAATTGGATTTATGTAATAGGACATTTAAAATTGCCTACTTACTTTTAATTTCTATTAAAGTCCACAGTATTATTTTTGTATATTATTCATACCTAAAGCGCAGTGCATCAGTGTTTGTATCTGGTTTGGCGTTTTCAGCTATTCCAAAACCGCTGCGTTTAATCGCAGTGCGTTCCCCCACTTACTGTAAATAACGCTTGGTATTTTTTTGATAAATATTTACATAACCGCCACAATTTTACTAGGCACAGATAAATTACACTTCGTTTCAACTTAATTACTACAAGAAACAAATATGTATTTACCACGAGAGAGATGGTAAAAGATGCACTAAAATTACATTCATATTTTATCAAAGATCATAATTTCCCTTATAAAACGATCCCTTTGACACCATTTTGGATTTTTTTTGGATAGATTGAAGTTTGAGAAAGTTTTGTTTTAATTTTAATATGACAAAATACTTAATTAACTCAAAGTATGAATCCAATTATTTATTTTGTGCATGTTGAATAAATGAATAGTTTTCTTTTAGTATTTGTGGGAACAAAGTGTAATTTCCATAATCTGTGCCTAAAACTGCCCGTGGTTAGGAAAATATTAACCATTTTTTTTGTCAATTTATCTAGATGCACTTATCGATGCATACTGATAATTGTACAGGGTGCGGCAGAGAGGACGGACGGTTTTAAAAAAATCATAAAATAGTTAATTTTTACTCAAAAACAAATTTATTGATGGAATCAGGTTCGCGAGGAAATAGCATTTGAGACAGTCAAGTGTGGAAAATCACATCAGGCATGTGGTGGCCGAAATCGTTGATGCAGTGCTGGAGGCGTTCTTGGAAGTTCGCGTAGACTCTCTCCAACATCGCTCTCTCAACTTGGGCGACTTCCACGCGAATTGCGTCCTTCAATTCGTCCAGAGTTCGGGGCTTGTTCTCGTATACTCTAGCCTTGAGGTGTCCCCATAAGAAAAAATTAAATATGGATAAATCTGGGGACCGAGGAGGCCAATGAACATCGCCAAACCTGGAAATAAGGCGACCAGGGAAGAGAGGGCGAATAACGTCCATTGATACTCTGGCTGTGTGGGCGGTCGCCCCATCCTGCTGGAACCACACCGTCTTCGAAGAAGTAAGGGCCAATGATGCAAGTTTGCGATACAGCGCACCAAACCGTTACTTTTGGGCTGTGCAGCGGTCTTTCGTGTAACTGTTGCGGATTTTCATTAGCCCAATAACGTAAATTCTGCTTGTTAACCATGTTGTTTAGGTGAAAGTGGGCTTCGTCACTCATGAACAAAATGAGGTTCTCATTTTGATCGATCAGTGCTTCCATCTCACGTGCGAAGTTCATTCGTTGTGCATAATCTCCGGGCTGTAACTGTCCATATGCAAAATTCGCCTTACCGAACGATCACTGAGGCGAAGTGCAGCAGCATGTTTCCGGGCAGATCGAGTCGGACTGCGAAGAAAGGCTTGTCGAACGCGTTCAACATTTTCAGGAGTTCGAACTGTTCGCGGAGCTCCTCTTGGTCTTCTGTTGATCAGTTCACCACGCCTGCGAAGTGATTCAACCCAACGAAGGATGGTGTTTTGATAGGGAACACCTCTATTCCGATGAATGTTGAAGTGGCGACGAAACTCACGCTGTACGACGGTGACTGACTCATTATTTCGGACGAAACAATCATAGGCGAAAACGCAGTGCTCCACCGTCCACGGCTCCATGACGACAACTGGTAAAACAATGCTAGGAACTAACGAATCAAGCGGCACCCCCCCCACCTCTCTCGTAGACGGAGGGGGAGAGTATTACCCATCTCAAAAACGTCCGTCCTCTCTTCCGCACCCTGTACATACATTTTTGTTTGTTCTCTCTTTTTGAGCTTTGGTGTGGACTCAATACTTTTGACGGAGATTTGAAACAAAATTCGATAAATATTTTCATGAGGCATCATTTTAAAAATTATTTTATTAGAATTTTTACAATAATATGTAAATTTTAGTGGTCTTTGGGTATCGTCTTTCCAAATATTGACGCTTAACATCACTTTGAATGATTTTTTTGTAAATTGTACCGTCTTACAGATAGTGAGTTTATAATGTACATAATGTACCGATGTCGTTTCCCCAGAATAGCTCGTTAAATTCAGAGCAATAATTTTTTTAAACGTATCCATATGGATACGATAGCGTTTAAGAGGTTAAATGACGAGGTATATAGTATATTCCTTTTTAAATGTTTATTAAATTAATGCACACATTACTATGACAATATTATTGATCCATTTTACTGAAATGATTTCCTTTTTGATTGTGTTCAGAATCATCATTTATTGTATATTTTATTACATATTTTTAGATAAAAAGTAATACACTCTCTCACAAATCTGCTACCCTAAAAACCAGGTAATTGTCCAATTAGTGAAAGCGGTGTATTATAGTGCGTACACACATAAAATGCTAAAATTTAAAATAGGTATTTCGTAAAAACAATCAAACACCACTATGGATCTTTCGTAATTTTTTTATTTCTTGCAAGGTGTCATGTATACACTTGCGAAAAGACAGAGATGCATGCTGAAAAAATGGTTAGATGAAACAAAAATTTGTACTGATCTTTTCTTTTTTTTTCTATCTGATTTTTTATGTACTTTTTACAATATAATACATATAAAAAAATTTGTGTGGACGTATCAAGGTGTTATATTTTAATTTTTTTTGGTGGATGGTTTATTAAATAGATAAAACAACTGTAGTTTTCATTGAACACAATAATTTTATTGTAGAACTAAAATGTACTGATATTTTTTCACTTTGTGAAAACCATTTTATTTCAAATACGTTTAAATAAAGATGGCTTTACATATGAATTGAGTTTTCTTGTTACATATTCATGTCTAAGGACGGGTTGTTTCGGAGAATTTGAACAATTCATCAAATTTCAACATTCATTTTCAAGTTCTGTGAAAGATTTTTTCAAGTTCTGTTTTTATTTCAGTTTTCTCAAGCAACTAGCCTACAATGACATAATAACAGAACTTGAATAGGACTTTCACAGAACCCGAAAATGAACGTTGAAATTTGATGAATTGTTCAAATTCTCCGAAACAACCCGTCCTAACAAACAGTTGATTGAATTTGAATTAAGAGATTATCATGGAATATTAACCCGAGTGATCCAAAAGCAAAGTTGTCATCTTCACTCGTCGACGAAAGCTTCCGGATATTCAGGTAATATTTGGCGATGAAGTGATCCCTATCTCGAAGGAAGTTAAGTTCCTTGGAATGTTTTTGGACTCCAAGCTTACTTGGAACTCTCATATAAATCACGTTGTTACAAAATGTGAAAGCAACATCAATCCCCTTAGATTTCTAGCCGGAGTGTTGTAGGGATCCCACCCAGCTTCTTTAAAACTTCTATACAATGCCCTCATCCGAAGCCATCTCGATTACGGATCTTGTCTGTTTGATCCAATGTCCACGTCAAATTCTCATAAATTAGATAAAATCCAGTCAAAATCACTTCGCCTTGTCTTAGGAGCCATGAAATAAGAAGGCGATGCCTGGCAGAAAAATATGTTTACAAAATATGTTCAATAACATCCCATCCCTTGATTCCTATACTTCAATCATTAAAGTATGAGGTTAATTCAAATCACTTTTGGAAAAATCATACCCCTCCACTTTTTTATGATTGCTACAACTCTTTCCTGGATTTATCTACAAACACCTATCTCAATGAATCTCTTCCCTTATACTCATACCCCTATGAAAGCCTTACTTTCTATCCGAAGGTCCATCAATTTATCGGAATAAGTAAAAAAACATTAAAAACTCAACTCAATTAAATAATGCAGAATTTAACACAATTATTGAAAACAACTGGCCAAATTACATACATTTTTTCACAGATGGCTCCAAACTCAGTCAGTACTCCCATTGCGGGGCCAGTGTCTATGTTCCTCACAGAAAATTGTGTTTCCCACACAAACTTCCCAAAGAATGCTCCATTATCTCTGCTGAATGCATAGCTATCATAGAAGCTCTTCAACTCGTCAAATCATTAAATATTAAAAACGCCCTCATCCTTTCAGACTCGCTTAGCTCACTACAAAAAATAAGCGCATCCCCACTCAATTCCAGTAGCGACTCTCTAATCTGCTCGATCAGGAACCTACTGCATTCCATGTCACTGGTTCATGCATCAGTGGTCCTAGCCTGGATACCGGGACACCTCGGTATTACTGGGAATGACATGGCTGATTATATTGCTAAGGAAGCCACTGCCCATGGTCCGTTAAGTGATATCCCTATTCTGGTTAGAGACCATTTCCCTATTCTAAAAACTAAGTACCAACTCCAATGGTCTTCTGAATGGAAAAAATCTTCTCTGATAAAAGGTCACCAGTACTCATTAATTCAACCTTCTATTCCTGTTAAGCCCTGGTTTCACAAATACACTACCATGCCTAAAAAATATATTTCTTCCTTAACCCGAATGCGGCTGGGTCACACTTGTTGTCTTAGCCATCTTGCCAGGTTCCACATAGTCAGTTCGCCGTACTGTGATTGTGGGTCAGAGGGTACTCTGGACCATAATTTTTTTGAGTGTCCTATCAATGACCAATTTCCAAACTTCATGCATGAATTGTTAAAACTTGATATTAAATTGCCTACCAGTATACCCTGCCTTCTTAGTCTAAACACTACTGAAATTTACTATTTGTTGGCAAAATTTATTTATAAAAATGGCCTTAATATCTGACCATAATAATAAATATAAACCAAATTTCTTTCACTTTCATTTGTTCAGGTTCCTATTTTCATCTATTTTTACTAATTCCAACTCTGCATATTTTGACTGAGTTAAAACACTATTCTTTATGCATTTGTATATTTTTCTTGATTCTTTTATTGTATTTGTTTATATTCATTTCATAGTACTGTTTTAAAAAAAATAATGCTTCTAATTTTGGAAAAATCTGTTCTTTTAAATAACAAAAAATGCCCACTACTATTGTGCACAGGTTCCTATTTTTATAATTTTGTAATTACCTAATATTACCAGCTCTGTATTGTTTCTGTTAAGTTATGTTTATGTTACACCCATGTTATGTTCATATTATGTTATGATATGTTTATGTTATGTTCATGGTATGTTTGTGTTATGTTTATCTTTATGTTTTATAATCACATTTGTTTACTCCCATATGCTGTGTTTGTTTATAAGATTGCCAATTTCATAATTCTGTTTAAAAAAAAACGCTACTAATTTTAGAAAAATCTTTGGTTAAATAACGAAAAGCGCCCACTTATATTGTACACAGGTTCCTATTTTTATAATTTTGTGATAATCTACTGTTATGTTATGTTTGGTTTATTTATGTTACGTTATGTTATGTCATGTTGTGTAATCAATTTTATCCTGTAATTCATTGTATTTATTAATAATTAAAAATGCTGTAATGTATGGCCAAGATCACTCTTAATGGGTGAAAGCCAATATAAAGAATAAAAAAATAAAAAAACCCGAGTGATCATTCACTTAAAACTATCACCCGAAGAAAAAAGTTTTTGTAGATAGTGAAAATCCTCCTCATTATTAATTTAATTTATTTCCTTTTTACGTATAATCATTCATTACCTATTATTTTTTTATTTTAATTTTCATTATTTTTCTTGAAATGTAACTGGGCATAATTTTTCGCTTGTAATATGGCAGACTTTACAATTTGGGAGGCGGGCTTGGGTACCGCCCCTGGAATCATTTTTTGGATAACCAACACCTCTGCCATAAGTCACACCGAGTGGTTCGCTACGTTTAGTGATTTAGCAGGGGTGCCCGGGTTCATCAAGGGAGGTGTGTTCAGGAGGTACCTGCCCACCAGCTGCGTGGCATGCCAGATGACCTTGATCTCTACAAATTTTGATCAATCGTTTGACGCCGCAGCGGGAGGGATATATTTATACGTACGCACTGATTCCTAGATTCCTACCCACCCATCATACCTTTTTTCTTTCCAGAACTTCCTCTCCTTAAAAAGACCCAGCAACCCCAAAGATGACATTGATCTCTACAAATTTTGATCAATCGTTTGGCGCCGCAGCGGGAGGGATATATTTATACTGCTAAGATATGGATAAACCGGGACTCGAACCTGGTTAAATATTGGCTAAGCTCAGTAGAAAAGGTAAAGCAGAGGAGATTCGTGTACGATCAGGGGTGGGCAGTTCCTTTGATCATCAGCTCGTCCATCGGTCAGGAGGTTGGAAAAGGCCATCACAATAATAACACATGAGTAAAAGGCACAAGGTATATTAATCATCTTCTAAAGAAACACAGGTATAAATTGGATCTCTACTCTCTCTACTCTCTGTGACGACCGGATGAAACGAGGATTTTACCAGTATTAATGATTTGAACACAAGAAAGAGGGGTACTGAAGGCTTACGGATTTCCTGGTTCTGAAGATGGGTAGCGGCGAAACGTGTCGGGCTGTAGATGTTCTGCGTCTCCGGGGTACGCAACGGTCAATTGTTATTGCGTTACACTTGGAATTTACCGGAAGCAAGGCTCCGACGGTGAAGCTAGAGTCGTGATGACGGCACATGTTTGTGACTTGGCAGCGCGTGATGTTAATTATTAACTGGAACAAGATCGCGTCCGTTATCGCGTAATTATGCATGTCATGCCCGCGAGTAGTTTTTGCCTTCGCGAGCGACAATGCTGCTATGCCCGAGGTCGGTTCTGGACTGGCGGGCGCGGGAAGCGTGACCGACCAAGGCCCGAATGGGATTGTGACTGAGGAGCGCGGGGAGCGTGTCAGCTCTGCTAGCGCTGGCTGTCTGGGTGGCCTGTCACGTGCACTGAGCACGCGGTGGCTAGCTGCGAGGGGAAGCTGGGGCAACTATGCCTTATTTAATTAATATGGAGACTGTATTACGTAACAATACGTACGCACTGATTCCTAGATTCCTACCCACCCATCATACCTTTTTTCTTTCCAGAACTTCCTCTCCTTAAAAAGACCCAGCAACCCCAAAGATGACATAGGCCCTGAGGGAAATTATTTTCCTCTGGGTCTCCTGTGTGGGGTTAATGTAAAAAAAGTCTGGTATTGCACCGTCCGTTAAGGATATTGAATTATGAAATGGAAATGGATGGTAGAAAAAGTTGGAGATGCCCGAGGAAGATATTACACGATCAAGTGAATCATGTTTGGTAAATTGATGCGCATGTGATAAATTAACCCTTACCACTCCATTATTTTTTGCCAGCCAACTCTAATTTAAATAATGGCAAAATATTAATTTATTGATAGGCAGGTACAAAAAAAATCGTTAAAAAATTCATTCATTATTCCAGGGCTTCCCAAACTTTTTTCAACTGTGACGCCCTTGGGAAGTTGCCATATATTTTTGCGAGTTAGGGAAGCCCTGCATTATTCAATAAAAAACAGTTTACAGAAAACATTATGGACTACTTATATTTTTGCATAGTTTGGTACTTTTTAAAACATTCTCCAGGATGGAGACCAGGTTTTCTGGAACAGGTCTCACACAACCACACTGTTTCGCGTCTTCCCCTTGGAATCTTTCCGTTACTACACACAGTAGTCTTTAGACGCGACTAAAAAACAAGAAAATGTTGCTTGTTTTTTAATCGCGTCCCCTTTTTCTGGATTCCCGACCAACCCTTTTATCTCCCACTATTTGAGTAATAAGCCACTTTCAACACAATTTGAGACATCAAATCTTCTATAAAAAATAATTGGAATAATCCTAAAGCAGTGTTTGGTCTAAGATTGTCTGGAATTCTAATTCCGGAAGTCGTAGAAGAATATGGAAACTCGGGAATCACGAAATTTTAGGTCATTTCGTTCCAATTATTTGGCTCACTATGTCTTTCGACATTTGTTGTACTGTCATCATTATCATTATTTTTTTGTGTGCTGTTAACACTATCATCATCAGGATCTTCAAAATCACAAGCAACAGGCTCGTACTCACTATCTATTTCATAAGATTCATTTTCCGAAAACACTTGGTATTCAGGTGCCATATCACGCCAAGTTCCCGCCATTTTAGGTTATGTGAATTTGCAAAGGTTATTTTATAGTAAAATAAAAACGGAAAATAGTCAAAATCTTATGAAAACGTGAATTTAAATGTTTTTTATCTTTGCGCACGAAAATACACCGCGCGTGCACGTCTTATCTTGTCGGCCGCCAGCCGACAATTGAGTTGTAGCGTACAAATAGTGATGTCGGCTGGCACCCGACAAATGAGTGGTAAGGGTTAAGAAAGTTGTGTTAGACGAATGTATGTCGTGAAAGTGAAAGTGGTCAGAACACATCAAACAAATAGGTATTTATCATTATAATTGGAAGACATGGCACGATGAAGTGAATCAAAAACCTACAAAATGAACATTTCAATTATTGACAGTATTATTATTTCCACCTTGAAACTACACCCAGTTTACTAGAATTCACAACTCCAAAACTTTATTCCTAACCATTAATAACCCCGGGTTCATTTCAGCTATTTATATAAAGAAGATTGTCTGTGGCAGCCGGCGTTTGTTTGATTTTTATACAAATCTATAGTTTTATTCCGAGCATACCAGACAGCAGATGGATGTACCTAAATAATAAATTAAATAATTAAGGAAATGAACCATGCTGAATACTTTATGAGGTTTGTTACTGGACATGTATCATGTGTCAAATGGGATTTAACCAAAGATATTAGAAGAACGAGATGTGCTATGAGCAGTTCATACTGTGCGGAATTGTTTTGCCCAGTGTCGCCGGTTTTGTTCACCAATACTACTGCACACCTTCGCTTACGCTAAGGTATCCGCACTAATACATAGAACAGATTTCTATGCGTACACGTCCCGATAGTATTCAAAGTACCCTAATTAGGTAGTACTCCGCCTACGGTCCGGCGGCCAACATAGCATATCTCGTTCTTCTAATATCTTTGGAATTAACCATAGTAATTAAAAATCGGTTATTTTTCTTGATTCCTAATGCTCCCATTTAACCTGTTTAGAGATAATAATAATTGCTGCACATTAACAAGTGTAGAAACTGTTTAATTTTAGACCAATAAATATGCAAACAACTGGCCCAATCAGTCAGTTGTCCGACGACATTCGTGAAGTTATGTTTCAATTGCAAATCCTTCCCCAAAGTCAATATTGTGTTAAGCCCGAGCAACGCCGTGGAGTTCTACTAGTGTGATATATTTATTTTACTTGTTTCGTTTAGAACAACTATGAAAACTCACAAATATCGCTTTGCAAAACTGCTAATTGTTTATTCACTAAAAATAGTTTAATATTTTTAACTATAATTTTTAATAACATAAGTAATTAAGTTCAACATAGTTTCTTCTTGAGAATTGTTCAAAAGATTCAAAACTTTGATTCATTGAGTGAGAAATTTACATAGATTAATTTCACAAGGTGTCAGTAGTATGAAATCACCATCGCAGTATGTTTCCCAAGAAACTTTGTGACTCACATTTCAGTCGTACGCACAGAGGGCATGCTTAGTTAACTCATAGGTGATTTGCCTGCAGTGAAAGGGTTAAGGGCTTGGTTTTTCAATATCTTTCAAATATTTATAATCCAATTCTTTATTTTTTACTTTTTATACATACAATTTCTAAATAATTATTTTCTCTTTCTACATTTTTTGTATTCCAAGAGTATTTTTTAATTTATTCTGCTGTGACTAGATTTTTTATTCTTTAATGTTGTGTTTCTTTTCAAAATCTTTCAATACTTTATCAGCCAACTTTTCCGCCTCATCTTCTACTTGTTCCACCGACAAAACCTCAGGAATATAGAACTGCATCATATTTTGAACCTGAAAATATTTTTTAATGTTATTAGTTGATAATAATAATAATTAAAAACCAGTATAAATAAATAATTAGAGATATCAGAAAAAGGTTTAATTTTTTTAACCCCTAGGGGCGGGACCACTGCATTCGCAGTGTTGAAGAATCGTGCCCATGCATGGAAGCACTGCAACGGAGGAATGTTTTCTAAAAGAAACATATTTACCCCAAACGGTTTATTTCATACTTATTCTATATGTAAGTGTCTACAAAATGACTAATTTAGATTTTCGAAAATCAATATATTTACCTGCTTTATGTGTAATAGAAAATGATAAATTCTCCCAAAGTGAAACCTCTGCATACTAACATTTATAAACAAAAAAAAATCTACCTGTCGATTGCAGCCTGCTTGAAAAATAGGCAAAACGGCACCTCTGTTGATAAAGTTGTGCATTACTGTCATAAATACATGTATTTATTGAACTGTCTACTTGTTAGCGTCAACAAAAATATTTTTTATTTATCGGTGTTTCTCGTCGGCCCCTTTAGGTTAATGAAATGTAGATGTGTAATATGTATATGTGTAAAAAAGATGAGAGAGTGATATGTAGTGACATTATTGAAGTTTCTCGTCGGCCCCTATGGGTTAATGTAATGTACAATGTACATGTGCAAAACAAGATGAGAGAGTGATAGTGACATTATTTAAGTTTCTCGTCGGCCCCTATAGGATAATGTAATGTAGATAAGCATTATGTACATGTGTAAAAGAAGATGAGGGAGTGACATTATTGAAGATACATAACATAAGACTTACTCCATTTTTCAATGTAGAAATAGAGCTAGGACAAGAACTGCATGATCCTTGCATTTTTAGTTTGAGAAGTCCATCCTTGAAGGAAACAAAGAGACAATCTCCACCGTCTTCCTGAACCGTGGGACGGATCCGGGTATCCAGAAGTTCTTTGATCATTTGAACAGTTTCATCATCGTCTTCATTGAATTCTGAAAAGAAATAAGCGTGACATATTATTGTGTATGTATTGGACTGGTAGAGTATCACAGGGGTTAGGAATGTCGGTGTCCGCAGTTCTCTGCAGAGCAGGACTGTGGGGAGCAGAGGAGCCGGTTTCATCAGCAATGAGAAAATGACTCCGCAATAAGATTAGTATTAAGTAATTTACTATTGAATTTAACCTGTTAGTTGCGGTATACTGATATATCGGCACAATGCCTCTTGAGTGCAGAGATATAATAGGCCGGGCCATAGAAAACGTCCCGCAAATACGGACTTGGTCACAGCATGGGAAATATGTGAATCGAAATTGATAATATTGGCAGTAAGGAACTCCAGTGAAAAATATTATAGCTAAAAAAAATATATTCATATAGATCAACAATCGCTGATTCCGAATATATTAGTTTTATTAAATATTATTATTACACATTCACATTAGGACCCGATGAAAATGTTGTAATGCAAGTTTTTAAATAGCGGTAAACTGTTAACCAAGTGTAGTAATGGATCCATTTTTGCACTTTGGTTCAATACAATAATATTAGTGAAGAGATCATAAAAAAATCATAGGCTTTTTGAGACTTTTCGACTGGTGACATCACAGGTCACATGTATTTGAACTTCTTATGAAACCATGATTTTTTTTAATATATATATTTAATAGTGTAAAAGTAATATAATTATGCAGGTATAATAATATATTCAAAATATCTACATTACAATATTTAACGAAAAATGAATATGAAATACAATGCAAAAAGTGAAAGTACACTGTTGAATAATTTTTAAAATTGAAAAGTTTACTTGATGTAATATTTGGGTCACAGCAAATCAACATTTTTTTGGACGGTAAGTTTTTAGATTTTCACGGCCAAAAGCATTTTTGTTGTTTGTTTTTGGGGTGTTATGCCGTGTTGCGCTAACTCCTTCTTTAGCCGACGTTTCGGACATCGTTGCAGTGTTCATCATCAGGGCAGATCCGGTAGATCCGAAGATGTGTAGATATATCTTCGGATCTACCGGATCTGCCCTGATAATGGACACTGCAACGATGTCCGAAACGTCGGCTAAAGAAGGAGTTAGCGCAACACGGCATAACACCCCAAAAACAAACAACAAAAATTTTTTTGGACATCTATTAACCCCTAAGAGCTGGACACCTACATTTGCAGTGTTGAAGATCGTGCTCATGTTCGGTACGAAGCACAGCAATAGCAGTGTCGAACTTGTAGATTCATTTTGCCTTTGGAAATTACCTCTACTAGGTTAGTTAAAAACAAATGTCGCTTTATCAAGTATTGTATTGTATATGTTAATGATGATCAATCTTTTTAACCGGAAGGTCAATTTACAGATGTTCAATTTGTTCGCAGGCCGCAGGGGATATGGTACATATAGCTTGGCATGGTTAACTTTGCAGTCGATAGTGTTGAAAACTATATATTTTTAACAAAACATTAATTATAGAACGCACAAAGCGCCACAGTCGAAAATTTTATATCTGCAAGGCCAAACAAATAAATGCTATCGATTTTCATCACATATAATAAAAATACTTGCAATTTTGATTTTCTCGACAGACAAAACTTTGTCGTGAAACCCTTTCGTATTTTGTAATATAAATTTTGAAAATTTAAAATATTTGCCTAAATATTTGGGTGATTTCTATGATCGCTATTAAATAAGAAATATCAAAACTATCTTCTGTTACTTATAAGTTTTCAGAAACAACATTTGGAAATAAGGGTATCCTTATAAAAAAATAACACAAAAATAAAATATCAATAAAAGCGTTGCAGGCAAAAATTTTGAGAGGTTCAAGGTCAAATCAATAAATGCTATTGATTTTCATCATTTGGAACCACGAAAACCTTTAAGAATGCGTAAAAAAAGATTATTATTTTTAGAGGCTAATTCAAAACATTGATGAAAGACTCAAGTTTTCAACCAAATCTTTTTATGAAACAGAACAGAAACTGTTGAATAATTTTTGCCGCAATTTTTTGATATTTTGTTTAGCCTTTTAAAAACTTCATAGGCCGCTCGAAATGGGATCATCACTGGTACAAAAAAATTATTTAACTTTATTAATATTTCTTGTCGGCCACAGGTTGGTTTGAATAAATCTAATTATAAACATCGATATAAATAAATAAAATTAATGAAATTGTTATTTGATATTTTTTGGTGAATTAAACACACAATTGCAGAAGGTTTATTTTGAAAATAATATTTGTCCGCCACAGCGAAATTTAAAAGATACTTAGACAGGTACACACAAATCATTTTAAAGGGAACACGTTTGAATGTACATACATTTGTGCACACTGATAGGATCGCGAGCATGCGTCAAACTGATTACAACTAGTTTGGAACATCAGTGTGCCCTCCTAACATATCCCGCAGTAGCCCTACGATAATGGGTGCATAGAGATGTTTGTTATAATCTTCCAAGATTGTCGTTGTAATTTGATTAAGTCAAGGGAGTTAAGTGTCTCTCGGTAAAATTAAGTTGTGATTTTTAAAACGGAGTCAAAAATAATATGTGGTAGGGGTAAACTATTGACCTGCCAATCGAAGGAAGTTTTATATAATCTTTATAAAAATATAGGATCTATTCGGAGTATAGTGTCAGAAAATAAATGTTTTCCGGAAGGGTATTAAAAAAAGTAATAGTTATCAAAGTAATTTTTTTTTTCTATTATTATGCAGGTAGATAAAGCTTTGAAAATTCCACTACGTAAATTTTAAAACCCTACTAAATATTTATTGTTTATATATTTAACATATTTATAGCGTTCAAATTTGCAGTATCTCAAAAATGTGTGTTGTGGTTTGTTGACTTACCTGAGCGGAGAAGATATGTGATAATTATTTTTTGATTCGAAAAGTACACCACTACACAATCAAGAATCTCTTTATTTTGATTTATCAGTACATATCTATATGTAACTAAAACCCAAAAACCACTGACATTTTTAACCGGAACAAATGAATCAGGCTAATTTTATTAGCTTTTGGGAACAGCTCATATGGTCTCATACAAATCGTTTAATGTCATAATGAGAAATATGATCTAAACGGTGATAGAAAGAGAAAACACCGAGCTTTATATTCAAATCTAGAAATTGACCATAGCGTAATTAAAATGTAAACCTCTATGAAACCAAAGGTTCAGACCGCAATTTGAGAAAAATTTATGAAATTTAGTGAAATTTGTCTAGTGTTTATTTTCATTATCACTCATTTTAGTTCAGTGTTTAGACGAAAAATCCTAGAGTGCACAATTTTTAATTTTTTTTATGTTTGCATTCAAAATTTTAATATTTCAAAAATTATATGTTTATTTCTAATAATAAAATTTGAAAGCGTATTTCTTCACCTTTCAAAATCAGTTTTTAGTTTTCGTATATATTCAGAAATATTCCATTTATTGCAAAGCGGAAGTACAGATTCTGACAGAATATGCCAGAGGCCAGAGGCCTGAGGGGTCTGACTTAGCATATTATTTTCTAATAGAAAATATATAATAACTAATTTGTTTCAAGGAAATTTATTTGGTGCCGTCAGTCTGGGCGTTATAGATTAATAAATATAATATATATTTTTTCATTAACTCCAAATCCCCTCCCCTTTTCTAAACACCTCCATTCGGATAAGTTTACACCTCAAACCTAACTTCGACAAACAAAATAATCTCACGAGTGTCACTGGATGGTTGCGCATCAGTTAAAACTGGTAGACCGCTGGCAAAGAAGTCCATTATCGTAGCGAAGACTTCGGGTTTAAGTATTTTCCAATCCACGTCCTCATCCTGCTTCGTGATAGTAATGAAGTCGGAACCAAAGAACACCGACTTTACCCCTTCAATGCGGAATAACATCTTGCCTGCAAACGAGAATAAGATAAAGTAGAAGTTATCTGATTGAGAACTAAATACAGAAACTAATGTCATCACTGAGTTGAAGAAATTAAAAGGCTTCTAAACTAAAGTAAAAAAAGGTTTGGTGATGTTTATTACAGAACGGAGCTGAATGAATATTATTATAGATTAAAGATACAAATAATCATAGTTTTAAAAGTTTTTTATTTATTCATTAATATGTTTTGGTACAAATTATTTTACACAACTATCGACTACCGGATTAGGCACATGCCCGTATTACGTTATGTCGAAATTTGACATACATTATGTATGTATATATATATATAAAGATATGGAAATAATATAAAGACAAATTGATAATAAAATGTATAATAATAATAAACAAAAAGATAGAGTCATAATTAAGCTAGTTGAAGGTCTTTCTCACGCTATCAAACACCTCCTACAGTCTTTTTACAACTATGTAGCGGTAGTTACTAGTAGGTTCTAGAAATTCAATAATGCAATGTGCATCACATTGGAACCTATAAGACGGCGAGTGTACGCTGCACCAACTTCCCTAGAATAATAGCAAAGCCGCCAACCTACCTAGAGTCAGACCCATTCAAGTGTCCAGCTACAACTGACGACGGGTGGCCACTCTGTCCCCCCACATCCAGCCGAAGGTAGCTACAAGCGTACCCAGTCAAGCTTGCGGTTCGAGCCCATCATCAGCCAACCAGGTCCACAGTCGTACCTTTGG
Source organism: Hesperophylax magnus (assembly GCA_026573805.1). Classification (NCBI taxonomy): domain Eukaryota; kingdom Metazoa; phylum Arthropoda; class Insecta; order Trichoptera; family Limnephilidae; genus Hesperophylax; species Hesperophylax magnus. The sequence continues at coordinate 5,620,054 of JAIUSX010000002.1, forward strand.
CTTATTTCACACTGGAAAGACCAATGGTCTTCACCAGTGATGAACACCACCTGCAAGTTCGGTCTCCACCGATGCGGTGTCGAGCCACCGACTTCATCGCCGTGATCATGGACCACGGATTCACATACCACCGTGATGTGACCTACATATGTTACACATCAACTACCATGACGACATCGTCAGCAACAACTGTGACTACTCTGGATACTCTATTTGGACTGTGTAATGCGACTACCTCAATTAAGCCGCTGCTAGGATTGGTCTCCTTACCAGATCCCCAAAACAACATACTATTTAGTCACCAAGCAATTTAAAATTGAATTCATACTCTTATTTTTGTCACATGTAAACTAATAATAGTACAAGATCTGCCTTATTTAAATGATTACTTACTTTTATCTTTATTCGGGGTGTAACAGCACATACCTGAAGGATATTAACTAGCGCTTCGTGAGCATATTTGGAGTAAAGTATGTAGATGTCATTTTGCTTTCTTAATGATATTTTTTTCTATTAACACATTTCGGCCGGGTATTTTTTGCGCTGGCGCTATGCCGAATCCGGGTGAAAATAAAGGTCCCATGTAAATTTTTTTAAATTTGTTTTAAATCACTCGTCTCATATCTTCGAAAATAATTAAAATATTTTAATAAAAATTTCTACATAGTAACTCAGCATACCCAAGCTATAAAAGTACTAAACGAAAATCGAATATTATTTGAAATGTAACTCAATTAACCTTGTAATATGTTTATTACGTTCCGACTATCGGTATTTGTTCACACCTGCTTTCTTTAAATGCGCCCGACATCTTTCGCTCGCTTGCACATAGGAGTTGAGTGGGTGCGAAACGGAGAAAGAGACACGGTCATAAAAACCCTCATTCCAGGAATTGAATTATTTCACTAACAAATAATATACTATCCTTTTGTTGAAATACCGATGTAAACGAAAGGCACGAAAATACATTTAAAAATTAGATAATTATGTGCATATAGTTTATATTATTACTATTATTACATTTTACAAATTGGTATAAAATATTCATGTAAAAACATTGAATAATTCCGTCTTTTCTGCCATTGAAATGAGGCCGGCTCAAAAGATAGAACTACCCTTCCCGGCCTTAAGGGGGGGCTAGGGTTTTAATTTTTTTTTTTTTGCCTTTTTTTTTTTTTTTTTTTAAATAAATATGTTAAGAATATTGTATTGTTAAGAATATTGTGTTCAAATTTCAAGTTGATTGGAGCAAAATTGACGAAGTTACGAGTATTTTTATACATATCGGATTTTAATCCCTACCCGACCATACGTATAAGCCGAGCAGAGCAGGAAGCTGAGAAACAAACTAAAGAAGGCAGGATTCGTCGTAGACTTTATGGACCTGGCATTGATGATTCAGTGTGAGGTAAGCCGATAAAATTTGCTTATAAACGTTTAATACCAGATTTTTTAGTGTTCAAAACTTTATAGCGTTTTTCCCATAACTCACGTTTTCAAAGTCGGTGACCGTCATAACTTCAAAACTACTGCACCGATCCTTTTGAAATTTTGAAAACTATTTTTGTACATAATTTACGAGGTAACAACGCTGGAGAGTTTTTTTCAAATTTGTTAATAATTATTATTTTACAATAACAAATTAGCCGATTTTTTTCACTAAAAATAGCGTTTTTCCCTTCAAAGTGTTCCAAAAAAGTGAAAAATTAAAATTTCGAAAAACCCTCATAGCGTTACCCGGGAAAAACTATTATTTAACGAATGAACATTGATTTTTTGATTTCAGATGACCCAGCACCGAGTTATGAGGGTCACCGCCATTCTACTTTTTTTTGAGACACGTCCGAATAATTGCTGCCATTGCCGTGTTTTTTAATATTTCTCCGTGAAAATTTTATACAACATTCTTAAAATGTCATACTTTACTGTCCTATTAGATTTAATAAAGAAATTTTAACTATGTTGTCACAAAAAATTCACAAAAAAATGCCTTTTTTCGTACGAATTAACCCTAGCCCACCCTTAAGCATCAATCGACCGAACGCGTAGAACTATCTTTCCCAGCCGAAGTGTGTTAAATACAATTTTTTTTCAAAGTTTCAATCACACATCGCAACTGAGTAGTTGGGAACAGCCTAGCTGGTCACGTGATACGCACTCCGTCTTGTTCCAGCAGCACGGTAACAGTGGAGAGAGAGAGCATATGTAGCAGTATGACCAGGGGGAATGTGTGATAGAAACATTATTTTGTATTTAATTGAAAAAAAATATATCATCAGACAGCAAAATGACATCTGTTTTCTAATCCAAATATGCTCAGGAATCACTGGTTAAAATCCTTTAGATATGTGCTGTTACACCCTCTGTAAAGGTAAAAGTAAGTAATCATTTAAATAAGGCAGATTTTGTACTGTTATTAGATTACATGCGACAAAAATAAAAGAAAATAAGAGTGTGAAAACAATTTAACATTACTTGGAGACTAAATAGTATGTATTCATAGACGATAGTCTGAAAAGCCGCTCATAAAAATCTCTTTCTACCACGTCTCCCACGAAAAAGAAAAGGACAAGATATTGAGAAAATTTTATAGAATAATTATTTGTTTATGATTTGTAAAATGTAATTAAATTTTATTTCCATACCATTTAATGCGTCCTTATATTCTTAATTATTTCTTCGTACAGATATTTTCGACTGAAAAAGTAAATATGCGCACATGGACAAATAAAATTCTTGTATTACCTAACGTTTTTATTTAGATTCAACATATTTATTAATGTACTTATAACATTAAAATATTGACTGAATCATCAACGTACGTGCTTATTGATACTAAATATATAAATATATTGTACTAGCTGTACCACGCCACGCGTTGCTGTGGCTCAGTCTGTCTCTACAGATAGAGAAACACGTTTTTGCTTTTACGTCCAACAGATGGTGCTGTTTTTCAAAAAAGGTATGTTTGTCCAACAGAAGGCGCTGTTTTTTTAAAAAAGGATGTTTATACCAGTCACAGGTGACATCTATATAATATAGGTATACAAAAACACATGCATTTTCCAATGCAACGTTGTGTCAAAATTTTAAAGTAATCGGTGAAGAACTTTCGGAGATTTAAGATTTTGAACAAACAAACATTTACATTATTATTTACATAGATTGTAAAGGCCCCGTCAATTATAGAAGAATAGTTACTGTCACCCATCAATATTATAAGAAGCAAGTCGGGGGTTTAGGATCACAGGGACCTATCTACAAAAACATTGTTTTGAGATAAACGCAAATAAAGATAGCCCAACTGTATCTCTTAAACGGCTGTATATAGAGCTTCGTTCACTAATAATTGTGGCATTACCGAAACCAAGCTGAACTCAAAACACCAGTTTTTGTAGTTAGGCCTCTGTGGTCCTAATCCTCCAAATTTAAGATGTACATTCCTTTCGAATGCTCCATGATGATGTACATAAGAGCTCTGCCCGGGAAAACAAGAATTTCGATTTTTTATTAAGATTTTAAGTGTCTTTTCATAATAAACCAGATAAATTTGGTCCGCACCTGCGTGGAGGTAAGGATGCATCTTTATTGGAGTATGATAGTGTTATCACAAGATAAGTTTTATAGGGAGCTCTGGCTTACCGAGGGGACTACAGAAGGCAGCTGTTCCGTTGGGAAAGTCCATGGTGTGTCCGGGCTCTAAGACGGCAGTACCAGGAAGAAACTTTAGACTGTTTGGATTGGGTGTATCCTGCGTTTGGATAAACATCGACCTGCGATGAATAGCAAATAGATTGCCTCGGTTTCGATTGTTTTTTATTATGCCCATATTGGAGAAGGTATTTGTATTTTTGCATACACTGCGAACATTTTTAATTCTGCAAAAAATGCTATGCTTATTGATAAACTAATAATTCAATATAGATACGAATGATACAGTAAAAAACCAAAAGATAAACTTATCGAATTCCGCTGCACCCTAAATATATATAAATAGCACTAAAAGAAATAACTATTTATGTGGTGGGAAATGGTAAAAGATGCATTAAACTTCCATTATTTCTTAATCAAAGTTAAGTTTAAAGGTTATGAAACAAGCATAAATTTTTAAAATAACCCAAACAAAACCCTAAAATCCTATTTTGAGAATATTTAAGTAAACCCCCGAATTAAATAGTTGTCTCCATTAGATATTTAAGTTAAAATCATGTGTTGTTTTTTAAAGAGCCTTTGCATGCAGCGGAGTTCGACAAGTTAACCGACCAAAACTGAGATTTTTTGTTGAAAATAGGGATTAATGAAAGCGGGTATTAATGAAAATAATGTTAGGGTAAATATTACAAGATGAAGATTATAAATTTAAAAAAAGATGCAATGTTTGATGCAATCATAATAGAAAAGTCCAATATCATTTATATATTTGACGTTGAATATAATCATATCGATAACAAACTTTAAAAGTTGATTCGCAATAGTAAATTCACATAGCTTAAGTGATTTCTGGGTAAACTGACGAAACATTTTGATTTTTAACTATTGCGTATCGAGGAAATTAATCAAATGTCAGAAGCCCTTGGAAGCCCTCTTCTTATATCTGTCAAAAATAAACACGAAGTTGTCGATTATGGTCGACATTTCACCCTACGGCTATACCAACAAAACAATATTAAAAAATACTCATAAGTAGGTACGTTCACAAAATGAATCTAAAGACCCTATCAACTTTTTTCAAATAGAAAATTATATTTATTAGCACGATTATAAAAGTAACCAAGAAAAGAACAATTATTAGATGTTAAATCGAATTGCGCGCTTGCAGCAATAAATAATATTTGGGTTTACCATTTTCCAAGCCAATATCAAAATGTCAGATTCGGGAATCAATCATTATCATACATTTGAATCAACAAGCTATGGGAGATCCTCGGGACCAAAATATATGCTGTGGTTGGCTCATCGAGGGGGTAGAGTGGTTTATTCAATGATATTTAACACCCATAGTGGACTAGATAGCCAACCTGGCGGCCATTGCCGTAGGAATTTGAAGCCATCTTGAAAGAGTCAGATCACGGCGGGAATTCAAAATACATGCATTCTATCGTACATTAAGAACATATTTGTTTAAACATCTCTTTATGAAATGTATACTATATTTCTAATTAAATATTGAGTAAATGATTAGTAAATAAATAAATGGATTATTAACCGACTCACGGAATGTGTGACAAAAGGCTTTTCTAATTATGGTTTTAATACATACCGTACCACCATTTTAGGACTCAACCTTGGCCAAATATATTAAAATAAGTTATTGAGAAAGAAAAAGGACTGGATTTGACAAAAGTTTGATTGGGAATTGGGAAAAGAGAAAAAAATGACGTATTATATTCTAACAGGATAGGCTCCTGGGTTTTTATTAGAAACTAGAATATGTACACTCATTTTTCAAAGCAACACAACTAAGCATAACAAACACTGTTTTGAATGGTAACAATTATTTTATAAGCAATAATTATTAGCCTGAAACACTCATCCACATTGAAAAATCTCCTGATAAAAGATACATGACGCCAACGGGACTTGAACCCGTGTCCTTTCGATTTCCGGTCGACAGCTCTGACCACTGAGCTATGGCAGCTTATCTCTTATCCGCGAAATAATTAAATATATACTAGTGTTTCATTCAACAATTACTGCTTGTTATATTTTTTCAACTGAAAACAACCAACTTTATTTTATTTGTTGCGTTGGCGTCATGTATCTTTTATCAGGAGATTTTTCAATGTGGATGAGTTTTTCAGGCTAATAATTATTGCTTATAAAATAATTGTTACCATTTGTGCTATGCATAAAAAATCTTGTCTTAAACATTAGTTTACCAAAAAAAATACTGTTTTGAATGATTTCTGCTTTTACGTTGTACTTAGAAAGTTGACAATGGGATAAGACAATATGCTGCAATAACGTATATAGTCACATAAGACATAGGCCTAGTCATAGTCATATAGTTACAGGTTTAAGACTGGTAACGTAAATAAATCAGGATTTACAGATGTATTGTAATAATTGATAGGGAGTGACTTTCTTAGGCAAACATAAGTTACCGCTCACATTAAATATTGGAATACCGGTAGGCCTATATCAGTCTTTGCCTAAAATTAATGTAAATAAAACATTATACATTACATATATATCTTATAAATATAAACAAATCGATGTAGAAAAAAAATTGTAGACAATATTACCTAAGCAATTGGAACCTGATTATATTAAAAAAGTGAATTTGCACATAGACCTACATTTGCTTCATAAAGACTTGTTCAGAGCAGACAATTTTCAAAATGAAATCCTTTGAATAAAATCAAAGGCGGCTTTGCAGCCAGCACCTAGGCATTAGGCGCTTTTTGACCGACACCGATGTTTGCGGCTGTCGACGACACATCTGGTCCAGCTTTGCCGGCAACATGGTGGTCCGCTTGACAACAGGTCTCCAATCCTAAATATTTAATTAAACTTGATAAACCAATTCTCCATTGTACACACGCAGGCAAATCACGCTGGCTGACCTTTTCAAGATGGCGGATCGGCTCTTCAAATCACTACGGGCGCTGCTATACGGGAGGTAGGGTGATTGGCGATCTAGTCCACTATGGGTGTTATATATCATTGGGTTTATTTAATACAAGTGGCGTAAAGCAACTCTGAATGCATTTGCAAATGATTTTTTTAAAACATGTTGATAATAATATACTAATTATTGTATTAAAACTATTGTTCGGAATAAAAGGGAAAATTTACAGGAATGTTATTTGCAGTGAAGACTTCTACATTGATGATGTAGAATCGAGATTATTAGTGCCTTGGATAATATATGTAGTCTTTGTATTCATTCAAAATTTGAAATTGAAAGTCTCATTTAGTAAACTATCATGAAAAGGATTTGACTGGGAAAGTGTTGAGGATAATTTTATTCATACAAAGAGTGTCACAGCGTGGCAGATACTTTCAGTATCGTCTTGTTGAAAGTCGTGAAAAAATACCATTCGGATTCGAAAGTCTGTTTGAAATAGATAGGTACTTCTCCACCTTCCTCTCCCATTTCCTTCCCCTCCTCATACTGTAATGGCTCATTTTATTTTATTTTCAGCACAGCTATATGAAATATACCTAAATAAGCCAAATTTTAATATTAAGAAAGATATGTATATTATAACTCCACACAGGGGGCCCCAAGGAAAATAATTTCCCTAAGGGCCCATGTCATTTATGGGGATGCTATGCGGAGAGCATTTTTGAGAAGATGCCTGTGCTGTAGGAGGGAGGAAACACAAAATATTACCACAGCCGAACTGTTAATCTCAAGAACCTGTGCTCATGAGATAAATAATGCCAACCAAGTATAATATTGGGCGTGCGTTTGGTGTGTTTTCCGACTATGTACCGAATGGGTACCTGACACTAGTTCCTCGGAGCATCTTCCTTTGAAATACCGGTAGATCAAGAACAGAATTCCCGCCTTTGCTCTAAAGATTGCAATCCATTTGTTAATATATGCGAATAAATCAAACTTATCGCCCGTTTATGCATTGAGTAAAGGGTTTTTTCAAGTATTTTGGGGCTCCAGGCCAGAGGTGGCTGCCAAATTCATCAGTTGTTAAAAGTAAGTAATGATGATGTATTCAAAGACCGGTCGGTGGCCGAGTTGACATCGCGCTTGGGTGTCACTCGGGCGTAGTGTGTTCAATTCCTCGGCTGGCTAAGTCCTCCATCACAACACAAGCAACATTTTCAGCTTACTGTGGTGGTAGTAGGAGATTTTCAAATATCGTCAGGTTATTCGTAACCTGGGAATGTTTGTCTTTCTTTTAAAAAAAAAATTTAAAAAGTATTTAGTGGTTTGTACAAACCTTTATAAGTGCGGGGAAAGATATACCAAAAATAATATTTAATAGCTGACTTGTACCCGGCATTTCTCGGGGTTATGAATGGTTTGAAGTAAAGTTTTGAGTTTCTGAATTCTAACATGCCTGAAAACTGGGTATAGTTTTAGGGTGGACATAATATTATTGTTAAGAATTGAAAAAGCTTATTTTTTTAAACTATTTGACTAATTTGATCGTGCTACGTCTTCCTTGGGAGTCCCTGACTTCTTCAATCATTCTCTTTCATGCCATATAGTCTCCTTACACCCCTTTCTTCATTCATCACATACCTACTCTTAATTTTACCCTACATAAATAATGTCTTTCTTGAAATTGTGGGATAAGTCAATTTAAATCTGGCTCTATAAGAAAAGCCCAAATAGAGCTACTCTTCAAAAATTAACACTGCCAGAAATATATGAAATATTATTTATTAAAAGGAGCTGGCAAATTTGGAATTCGAAACGCAGTGTGGAAAAATCTATAAAAATGCAACGAGGATTTAAAATCAATATCACCTGCCAGAGTGGAATCTGAGCGAGTCACTAAATATGAAACCCCGGAAACTTCTAACTTACAATATTGAATGAATTTTTTTTTGTGTTATGTACTTTTTCCTATTTCGATATATTTTTTTACTTTTGAACAGACACTTTTGTATCATTGGAATTTAGTTTACATTGTATGTTACTTAATCTATGCATAAATATATGAAAAATAAAATAAGCAAAAAGTAAACAAGTGTAGACGTAAGCGAAAATACCCACACAATAACACAGGGTATGAATATCCATCAGGCCAGCGAAACTAAAGGTAAAACTAATCATGTGTGGGCTCTACATGTTTAGGCAACGAGCGACAGTACGTTTTTTCCAACGGATCGAGAGCAATTCAAAAAAGCTTTCATATGCTTTAGAGATATGAAATCCATTCAAGCACTCACAGTTGCTATATCGTTTTACTTACTTGTCCCGTGTGTCAAGTCAGGGGTTGCTCATTTTGAACTCTGCCCGAATGTGCAGACAGGGCCGGCCCAATTAGAGCAGTCCACTCCGAGCGCCAAACTGCCAAGGCGTCAAGGCGCTGATAATACCTAACACGTAACTGTCCTAACTCATCACTATTGAGATCATTTTTAGTAAAAACGGCACTCCCCAAAAATACAAATCATATGAATATTTTTGATTGCAGTGATCACCTACATAGGTGTCCTACTGGTTTTGGCAAGGGGTGCCAAAATTTTACTACAGGCGCCGTTTGGCTCATGACCGGCCCTGTACGCAGAATAACGTTTTAGTAAGAATAGGGAATGTTTTAGTATAAATAAATAAAAAAAAATGTAATTGTTCATTTTTTAATTGAAATTAAATAAAATACAACCTGAAATATGAATTAAATGATGTTTTTTTATTCTACGATGAAAATTATATTAAAGAGATAAAAAGAAGATTATTTTTATTGAACAAGTTTTATATCAAATGCTGGAATTAATTATTAATAAAAATGAATACAAGACATCTTAAAATTAAACATTCATATTATGATAGAAACTAAAAATCTTATTCTACAATAACTAACAGTAAATGATTACAAAGAAAAGAATTTAAATGATTTTAATTGAATTGATACGAAACAAGCAAGAATCTCACTTTAGTAATAAAGTCGACTCGTTGCTTAAACTTTACATTTTAAAATAACATAACAATTGTAAGTCAAAATGTACTTTTCATCTCAAAATAATATATTGATACAGTCATTGCGTTGCCGTCAAGTTGTGGATATTATAATACAATATTAGGTAGAAATCGGTAAACATTAACAGACTATGAAACTCTTCGATAATTACTTCAGCTTCCATTTTTCACCTTTATAATTAGGCATGATTTGAATTAAATATAAATTACATTTACTTTAAGAGGTAAATTACGTTCTAATGGTTTTGATACTAAAAATATGAGAATATAATATCTTAAATTACTTTTATAAATATTTTCAGGGACAACTTTTGGTACACATTGCTCCCAAAGATGTAATAGGCTATCTGAAATAATGTACATGCATTGAAAGAAGGAAATGACTATTTGCACAATTATTTAACCAAGAGGCGCATGAATAATTTAATATCTGTGATAAATGTTTCTTTACAACTTTTTAGAATGAAGAAAGTTTGTGCAAAATGTTTAGGGAAAAATTAGAATACACTTGGCAATGAATTTAGTTATTCAATTGCTTTCAAATAATATAATTTTTAAAATTTATACAAAGAAAGAAAGAAGGATGAAGGAAGAAAGAAGAAGGATTCTGTTATAATGTGAAGATAAGCTTCAGTCGAATCAAGTATAACTACCTATGTTAGGGTTGTTCAGATTTCTGTATATTTCTATTGATTATTATGACATAAGGACTACATATAAGAGGAAAATTTAGATGAGAATTTAATGAGAATTTTTTTATCTGTTTTATTTCTTATTAGATGATGTTTATCGTACATCCTAGGTACATATATGTTAAATGAATGTGGAAAAATGAGAAGACAAGCAATTGAGGCGAAATTCACATAGTTCTTACGATAATTAAGAACCAACCACGTTTTCTAGTTAGGAATACAATTTGCGATGAATTTTAGACATCGACATTTAAAACCTATAATGATTATACTTAATATTAATGATTATAATTAACACAAAAATCAAATGGTAACATTATTAATTTGAAATATTCAAAGATATATCAATATCGTAAATCAATTATTAATTCAGAACAGGTAAACAATACTTGAGATTAATTTAATTGCACATTTACAATACTATAAAATAATGTGGTAGCGATTCCAGATAAAAATTTCAAACAGAGTTGAAATTAACCGAAGACTTAAAAAAAGACAAAGCATCGACATCGATGAAGACTAAAACTACATGTTATAAGGCAGTGAAAAAGTCAGAAATAGTCATAAAAAGAATCATTGGCAGTTTATTATCTAGTCATTTACATTATTTCAGGGTAGGTGCAGCAATTTTGAAAGAATAATTTAAAAAAAGATTTTTCAACGTTTCAGTTGGTTTGAACTTTAATTGCAAGAAAATTAATTTGAACTAAAAATGACATTTCATTACCCCATTTTACTGCTTAGTAGTTAGTGTTAAGAGTTTCCCCACGAGTTGGCTTATAGTTTATTGAAATAGTTAGTGTTAAGAGTTCCCCCACGGATTGACTTATTGATTATTGAAATAGTTAGTGTTAAGAGTTCCCCCACGCGTTGGCTTATTGTTTATTGAAATAGTGTTAAGAGTCTAGGCGTTGGTTTATTGTTTATTGAAATAGTTAGTGTTAAGCGCCCTTGAGATGATTTTGCACAAAAATGGCGTTATACAAATCATCCAAATATTATTATTATTATTAGTTTATTGAAATAGTTAGTGTTAAGAGTTCCCCCACGGGTTGACTTATTGATTATTGAAATAGTTAGTGTTAAGAGTTCCCCCACGCGTTGCCTTATTGTTTATTGAAATAGTGTTAAGAGTCTAGGCGTTGGCTTATTGTTTATTGAAATAGTTAGTGTTAAGTGCCCTTGAGATGATTTTGCACAAAAATGGCGTTATACAAATCATCCAAATATTATTATTATTATTGTTATTAAGAGTTCCCCCACGCTTTGACTTATTGTTTATTGAAATTTAAAATGGTTATCCTACCCTGACAAGTCAAGAAAATATTGCCTTAAACCTAAATTAAAAACAAATATTTTTAAAAAATACAAAAAAGACAGACAGAAAACTTATAAAATAAAGAAAAAAAAAACTTATAAATAGAAATAATTATAATGAAGTGATAAAAAAAAACTTAGAGGAACGATTTAGAAAAAAAAAATTTAAAAAGAGAATTTTGACATATTTTAAGAGAAACTTAACAAAATATTTAAAGCCGAAAGAATCTACCGTAATCACAATATCCTAAAGATTTGAAAACAAAATCTTACACTTAAAATAAGAAAACATGATTTTAGTTCAATGATTAATGAAGAAAACTTAAGAGTAAGAAAAGAAAGAAAGAAAAGAAATGATAAAGTTACTTACCTACCTAATGAATTAAAATAAGGTCATTTAAAAGAAAAAAAGCAAAACAAAAAAATCTATTGCACGCATGTTGAAAAAAGTTACTAAAAAGGCTTGTTAAAAAAAAACAAAGATAAAGAAAAAATATAAAAAAAGATAAATAAAAGAAAGATTCTAAAGAGAAATGAAAAGAAAACCCAACTATTTTTTTAATGATGTTACTGTGTACTTAGTGGAAAATGAAAAGAAATAAACTAAGACCAAAGAATTGAAAGAAATATGTTATAAGTATAACATGTAAATTAATGAAAAGAAAGAAGTTACTAAGAATTAAAACTTATAATTAAAAAGGGTAAAGAAAAACCTTCACATGAAAATGCGCCTACTGATCAAACACTATTTAATAACCACCAAAGCCTCAAATCTTATTACATATTAGGATCAGTTGTTGGAATGGTTATTAATTTGTTGGAATGACTGAGGTGTGTCACTTTATGCTCCGAGTTGCTAAAAAATATGCATGTACGATTTTTTTATTAAGCCGAGTAAAACTGATAATATACTTATGCAGTCTTTTAAACTAATTTTAATATTACATTTAAAATTTACGATTAACGTTAAAAATAAGTAAAACTAGGGTACCTTAACGCTATGAGTTATTAATCGGAGTATTCATAAATGTAATTTAAAATTAAAAAAGCTAAGTCAAAAGTAAAAACCACCTCCATTCTTGAATTAATATGGCATTCGACATACAATGTCTCCCCATATGAGAATAATATTACAATCGTTTATTTTTGATGATACTACCTTATTTAAAAATTATACTACCGAATTAAAATGGATAATCGGACCAGCTCAGAGGTTGAAGGGAAGCGATGATTCTAGATTTGCATTGATGGCGGCAACGTGGGATTCTGAGCTGCATTAAGTGATGGAAGTAAGGGAGGTGGCTGGTTAGGGGGCGCAACGACAGACGCAGCACGAAGGGAAGAGGAACCAGTCCATGAAGATCCCAGCGCAGTCCTGATCCGGGTCGTAGGCCAGTAGGCGGTGCCACTTGTACTTCTGTTCGCAGCCACAGTCTCCGGCGCAGCGGTTGGTCTGCGTTTTGCTGCAATAAACAAACATATTATGTTCAGTTCATTGGATTTATTATGGTTCATCTCTTCTACACCCATTCAATTTCACGAAAGCCATCTTGCTATCTGTAAGTTTGTTTTTAATACAAATTAACAGATTGATTAAATTTTGCACACTTCTTTAAAAAATAGTACTGTCAATATCTACATTAGATTTCTAAAACCATCCCCTTTTCACATCGCTTAAAGCAGAATAAAGCCCGGGCATCACCAGATACCATTTAGTAGGTACTCTTATAAACAAAAAAAGATAATTATATTATTTTTGATGAATTTATTGTGTTATTACTTGCGCAGACCTGTCAAAAATCGAGGGATATTATAATTGTGATTTAATTTTTTTTTTTATAAAAAATACAAAAATTAAACACAACCACAAAAAATTGCCATTGCTGAGAATCGAACCCCGATCAACTGCTTAAAAGGCAACTATGCTTACCATTTTACATCACCAACTATTATTGTAACAACGGCGACATAAATTCATTATTTGTACTAAAAGAAAACCGGGCAACCCAGAAAAGTGGCAAATCAACACACTCTCGAATAGTGATGAAAAAAACTAGGTTAAATAGGATACGTTAGGTTAGGTTTACAGCACAATTTTTCATCATTTAATCGGTTGTTAATGACTTCATAACACTTTTCTTAAGTATGTTGAATTGCCACTGCCTTGAGTTGCCATTGAACCCTACTAAAAAAAGAATTTAAGAATCTTACATACATACATCCAAAATTATATTGTTTAATTGCATGGAAAAGATCATGTAAAAAAAAAGAAATCAATACCAAGTCCATTAAAAAATATATATTTTTGGCTTTCACCCTAAGGGTCTAAGCCATCATTTCAAATTATAGAGAGATGGAAGGTGAATTAAAACATAATTTTTTTTTTAAATTGGCAAGTTTCAAAATTATATGGAAGATTGCAACTTCCAATTTTTGTAATACAAAGCTAAAATAAAAATATACAAAGTAAGGATCATCATCATAGTATTAGTCCTCGAACACGTCAAAGATTCTGGGCAAAAGGGCAATTTCTAATCATGTTTGTGATCCTCACCTGTTAGGGAAAAAGAAGAATCTTTTATTAAACTTTGAAAACAACTGGGATCGAACCCGTGTTCCCCGAGTGCTAGCCATCGATCGTTACCAACCGGCCACACACTCATATTCTGCGCTGTGATATTTACCAGTATTAACCAAGATACTTTCCAAAAACTACTTCGAATTCTGACCACTAGATGGACAACGATCTTTAAAATTTCAGGTAGTAATACCAATGAAATTAGATAGATGGCATTAGCGAACACACATTTAAAAATATTATTACGAAATAAGAAAATTTATATATTGAACTGAAAAATGAAAACAATTTTTTTAACATTAATTCCGCGGGATTTTCTGAAACTTGATTGCAAATGGAGAATCGTTACTCATTTCCGGGCTCTCAGGGCCTGACTTTATTATAAAATATCTTTCTGCTGGTGTAGAGACAGTTTGGTTATGGTAAGTAATAAGAATTGGGTATGCATAGATAAAATAAACAAGGGAGATGTGCGATGCAACATTTATGTATGAAACTGCGCGCGTAAAGGTGTTGCCAACATCGATCACCCATACTACCGCAAATCGCATTTACACACTTTACTTGGCGACAGTGGGCACGCTTCCATGCCATATCTCCGTTTGTTTCTATTATATATGGGTATGGAAATATGACATATGGAATGGTACTTACGAGCAGACTTCCTGGTGTATGGCCTGTTCGAAGTGCATCGTGTTGACTACGGCCCGGACCTTTCCCGCCGAGTTGAGCGCCCAGTATGGCGTCACTATCTCCATCTTGGATTCGCAGGCATCGATTCTAAAAACAACACAATTTATATTCATCAAAAATTTAGGATTTGAATAAATATTTCCTCATCTACCACACTCACCGTATCCTAAGATACTTTGGACACGTTACTCGCCAAACTGAGAACCTAAACCAGGAGAAACTCATAGTCACTGGCGAAGAACACAGTATGTATGCATCAGCGGTCACTGGGTTCAGGAAATTCTTGGCATTTACAGGAGTACCTCAGGGGTTAATCTTGGGTCCCCTGTTATGCTTAATATTAGTTGATGATATTCAAGAATGCATCCAATGTACCTACTACTTGTTGATTTTTGCTGAGGATCTCAAACTGCTCAAGATTATAGGCCACATTTATGACTGTATTAAATTACAATTTGATATGAACGTAATGTCTGCATCGGCAGATGAGAATGAACTTTTCTGAAATGTTAAATAATGTCACTATGACATACCACGGGTTAAAAAACCAAATTCAAATTCGATTATAAGCTTAAACGTGAAATATTGTCTTTAGTGAAATCCGTAACGGACCTCGGGGTCACATTTGATCCTAACTTACCCTTTCAGATCATACAGTGCACTTATCAGTTATTGACAGCACATACCTCCTGGAATGATATAAATAGTTCGTATAGAATAACTACCGCCAGGGTCGACACCACGACCTGCTGTGTATTCCACATGGCGGAATGAACAGTATATTATGGTGCTGCTAAATAATATCTCTAGGTCTTTTGACATTCTCCAGAATTATATTAGGCAAGAACTGTAAAATATGTTGTTATTACACATTTTCATTCGTAATTGTTACGTATCGTAATATGATTAATAAATGTGTAAAGCCGCGTCTCCAGCAATAATAATACCAAGGCAGGAGAAGCAGAGGAAGATCGAGTGATTAAAAAATATCAGGACATCGATTAGTGTAGGATATTTGAACACTAGGGAAATTGGAGTAAGGATCATGATCCTCGAATAAAGAAAAAGCCTCGTCTACCACAACTCACCAGAATTATCTGGTCGGTAGAATATTGTAATTGCAGCTACTCATTTGCTGATATCGTTTAAAACAGCTACTCAAAATCGCTGATAACTCTTAAAAAAGCTAATAATTCGCTGATAAGTTTAAAAAAGCTACTCATTTGCTGATATCGAAAAAAGTAGGTACTAATGTTTTGCAAAAATGTTGTGGATAAAAGAAATCTGAGAGCTTTGATTTTCCGAATTATATTGCTATATTGTGGTCGAGGGGTAACGTTCTCGACTAGCAATCCGGAGGCCGCGGGTTAAAATCCCGGCGTGCACAAGTAAATTCCATATGATTAATTTTTATTATTTCACAATTTATAAAAAATAATACATAGTATATTTGCGGCACGTTGTTGTGCGTATATAATATCGCCATTATTACCCGCCATTCAAAATTGAAATATTGTTTGAAATGGATTTTGTCGTGTTTAGTGACCAGATCTGAATATCCAGGTACTTCCCCATCTTCATCTTCTCCATCTCCTTCCTCACCCCACTACCTTCAGCATCAGAACATACCTCTATTGAGGATGCCATAGTCTCACTGAACACAAATGATTGGGAGCAGTTGGGACTCTTGTGGGGTATTCACATAAAAATATATGTATATATATTAAATACGTAGTCACAAACTTTATTTTTAGTAAGCTTGCTCAAGGCGAAAAACTTTTTCAAATCCTAGTCATTTATAATAGATAACTTAGTGAATATTTGAAATTTGAATTTTTTAAATATAGCCTATTATGAATCAAGATTCAATAACATGATATCGAAATTTTGAACGCGTCAATGTTAAAAAATTACGAACTTCTCTATAAATCAATTTTAATGACCAAATCAAGGCTCCGTTGAATTTATCGTTAAAGGTTGCTATTTTTTTAATGAAAGTAATATATGAGAATTTCATGCCATAAAATTTTATGCCAAAAATTCTTGGCGACGAAGTTAGACTGATTTTAAGGCACGTTCAAAAGATGCGATATACGCACAACAACACATTCTTGGCGACGAAGTTCGACTGATTTTAAGGGCCCACTATTCGAATTTCATCCAATTTCCGACATACTTTCCTTAAAATTTTGAAGTTTTTAAGCTCTTAAAAAAATATATGTTATTCTTTAAGATAGTATCTATTTGTTCCAAAAGCCGAAACGGTAATTATTTGAAATTCCCTCGATAGAAATAAATCGCAAAGTATGCTCCGAAAAATATTATTAACACGTTTATTTCTGTTATTTTACAAGTTATATGTATGAAAAAAATCACAATGCTTCTTTTAATGCTACTTTATAGACCCCAAAAGTGATTTTTGCTATTTTTGAAATACGCCGTGATTTATTAAACATTTTCACAACTGTCGCTTACGCCTATTGCTTTTAAATCATATTTATTATAGCGCGCTCGCTCCGACTTGAAGATTAACCTATCTTCTTTGAAAAGTTCATTCGCCAACTCGAGGGCTTTGGGGGCAGACATGTCGTTCAACGTTCTATGATCTACAGACGTGCGATTACGTGCAAATATTTGAATCTATAAAGATAATTTTTACGCGTGTAAAGTTTATGAGTTAATAAATATTGTTTTTTCAAAGATGGGAAATACACGAAAGATATCCCGTATTTCAAAGAAAAAATGATATCTCATAAAATTATATCCTATCTAATAGGTGAGAAGAAAAAA
Organism: Hesperophylax magnus; assembly: GCA_026573805.1. Classification (NCBI taxonomy): domain Eukaryota; kingdom Metazoa; phylum Arthropoda; class Insecta; order Trichoptera; family Limnephilidae; genus Hesperophylax; species Hesperophylax magnus. The sequence continues at coordinate 5,637,740 of JAIUSX010000002.1, forward strand.
ATACAATTTTTGATTTATAAGCTTATATTTATTATAAACGATAATTTACTATAAAAATTAATAATTCATATTTTTATTTATGTATTGTGTAGTAAAAAGTTATAAAAATTATTATTTTATTTTTTTCAGAATACGATAAACGATAATTTATTATAAAAATTAATTATTATTTTTATTTATGTATTGTGTAGTAAAAAGTTATAAAAAATTTTATTTTATTTTTTTCAGAATACGTACTTTGGGAAATAAAACTAATTCCAAAACATTAGAAATTACAGGGCAAGTTCTTATTAATTCACAATGCAACGATGTCCGAAATATAATATAATATGTAATAATAATATACGGGCCATCTGTTTCAAATAACAATACTCGAACGTGGAATTCAGAATAATAATGAACATGCGAGCGAAAGAAGCTATTGAAAGTTCTGAAACTGTGGGGAATATAATTTAATAAAATAAAATACTTTTTTGTTTTAAAACCACGATATTTATTAATTTAAGAACCGACCGGTTTCGCTTTACTTAAGCATCATCAGGGTACAAATTAATACTAAACAAGAAGTACATAATGTGTGCATATATATAACAAAATATAGAGGGAGACAACATGATACAAATATAAGCAACACAAAGACGGTCATAAAATACATTAACATAAGTGCACAAGTAATGGAAAACCCGCTAGATAATTATGTAGACTAATGGGTTATACGAATAAATCGGGAGAAACAAAACATCAATAAAACCTCAATAATAACGGTTTTTCCGAATTCGCAAATCATTTGATCGATAGCTTGCCTTCCTGAATAAATCTAATTTTATTTAATCATTTACGGCCAAGATATTTTTGACAATGGTGTGTTTTTATCTTTCTGTATTCCAATCATTTAGCTTTGCTTCTAGGGTTGTGCCCCAGTATTGCTTTTTGGAGACTGTAAACGGATCTCTCGGCATTTAATGAAACTGCAGCAGAACAAAGGCTGTTGCTATATTGACGTTCATGGTATGTTTTGCTCAGATTGACGATAAGGTTTCCAGATCCGCATTTCGCTCGAAGCATGTTTAGGGTAATAAGTTTATAGTTTAGGGTTCTTTCACCGTATTTATGGGAACATTTCAGAACCACCAATCTTTCATTTTGAGTGAATCTTGTGTTTGTGATTAAATTATATTTGACGATTTAAACAAATAATATTTAGAGAAGTTAAAAATAAAATTGAAAGTTCACTGAAAGCTTAAAACTATTAAAAGTAGTAATTTCATAAAAATGTAAATAAATAGAGCCCCTTTCACTTTTTACAATGTAATTTTATGTTGCTTACATGTTTTATTACTCTTTATAATTATTGAATTGTTTAAATGAATAAATAAATAATTACAAAAAAGTCTTCTGATTTGTAAGTCCTCGGGAAGCACTAAGGATCTTTCTATCTATCTTTATAATATAATAAATTTGATGAGCATAAAAATGTAAACGTGTATATAATTTATATAAATGTACAAAAGTAGATATTACACGTGTATAAATATTATATTGCGCATATTATACAAGATGTCGGGGGTAAAGTGCACAAACTTCGGGAGGTGATTCTAATTGATAGTACAAGTAAAAAAGAAAAAAAAACTTTTTTTGGAATTCCAACGTTTTAAGATAGTTTTCGAGTAAAAAAGTTTAAAACCTTATTGATGTAAAAATATATTTATTGATTTTATAAAAGTTATAAATTACTTTTATAAAAGTGAGAATAGTATTTTAGTAAAGTAAAGTAATTTTTATACCTATACAAATAACTTTCGTAAATGTTTTTTGTAAAATTAAAAAAAAAAATAATTAATTAAATCCGTAATAAAACCCATATTTTGAGAACCATCTTCATTTCGACTTCCTTCTCATTTGGTCGGTGCATTATTACTCTAAGGTCGGTGCTAACTAAAGATGGTTCTGTTTTTCTAAAATTGCAATAGATGTCGGTAATTTAATTTCATAATCCCCAAAATTATTCCTAATACGAATTTAGACACCTCTGTCGGATTCTTTTAACACTAAATTTTGTGGGTGTTGCCAAATCTAAATTCTTTACGCGGAAAGCGGGCCCTTAAGGCACGTTCAAATGATGCGATATACGCACAACAATATATTCCTAGCGAAGAAGTTAGACTGATTTTAAGGCACGTTCAAGTGATGCGATATACGCACAACAACACATTCTTGGCGACGAAGTAAGACTGATTTTAAGGCACGTTCAAATGATGTGATATACGCACAACAACACGTTCTTGACGACGAAGTTAGACTGATTTTAAAGAACGTTCAAGTGATGCGATATACGCACAACAACAAATTCTTGGCGACGAAGTTAGATTGATTGTAAGGCAGGTTCAAGTGATGCGATATACGCACAACAATACATTCCTAGCGACGACGTTAGACTGATTTTAAGGCACGTTCAAATGATGCGATATACGCACAACAACACATTCTTGGCGACGAAGTTAGACTGATTTTAAGGCACGTTCAAGTGATGCGATATACGCACAACAACACATTATTGGCGACGAAGTTAGACTGATTTTATGGCACGTTCAAGTGATGCGATATACCCACAACAACACGATCTTGACGACGAAGTTAGACTGATTTTAAAGAACGTTCAAGTGATGCGATATACGCACAACAACACATTCTTGGCGACGAAGTTAGATTGATTGTAAGACAGGTTCAAGTGATGCGATATACGCACAACAACACATTCTTGGCGACGAAGTTAGATTGATTGTAAGGCAGGTTCAAGTGATGCGATATACGCACCACAACACATTCTTAGCGACGAAGTTAGACTGATTTTAAGGCACGTTCAAATGATGCGATATACGCACAACAACACATTCTTGGCGACGAAGTTAGACTGATTTTAAGGCACGTTCAAGTGATGCGATATACGCACAACAACACGTTCTTGACGACGAAGTTAGACTGATTTTAAAGAACGTTCAAGTGATGCGATATACGCACAACAACACATTCTTGGCGACGAAGTTAGATTGATTGTAAGACAGGTTCAAGTGATGCGATATACGCACAACAACACATTCTTGGCGACGAAGTTAGATTGATTGTAAGGCAGGTTCAAGTGATGCGATATACGCACCACAACACATTCTTGGCGACGAAGTTAGACTGATTTTAAAGAACGTTCAAGTGATGCGATATACGCACAACAACACATTCTTGGCGACGAAGTTAGATTGATTGTAAGACAGGTTCAAGTGATGCGATATACGCACAACAATACATTCCTAGCGACGAAGTTAGACTGATTTTAAGGCACGTTCAAGTGATGCGATATACGCACAACAACACATTCTTGGCGACGAAGTTAGACTGATTTTATGGCACGTTCAAGTGATGCGATATACGCACAACAACACGTTCTTGACGACGAAGTTAGACTGATTTTAAAGAACGTTCAAGTGATGCGATATACGCACAACAACACATTCTTGGCGACGAAGTTAGATTGATTGTAAGACAGGTTCAAGTGATGCGATATACGCACAACAACACATTCTTGGCGACGAAGTTAGATTGATTGTAAGGCAGGTTCAAGTGATGCGATATACGCACCACAACACATTCTTGGCGACGAAGTTAGACTGATTTTAAGGCACGTTCAAATGATGCGATATACGCACAACAACACATTCTTGGCGACGAAGTTAGACTGATTTTAAGGCACGTTCAAGTGATGTGATATACGAACAACAACACGTTCTTGACGACGAAGTTAGACTGATTTTAAAGAACGTTCAAGTGATGCGATATACGCACAACAACACATTCTTGGCGACGAAGTTAGATTGATTGTAAGGCAGGTTCAAGTGATGCGATATACGCACAACAATACATTCCTAGCGACGAAGTTAGACTGATTTTAAGGCAGGTTCAAGTGATGCGATATACGCACCACAACACATTCTTGGCGACGAAGTTAGACTGATTTTAAAGAACATTCAAGTGATGCGATATACGCACAACAACAAATTCTTGGCGACGAAGTTAGATTGATTGTAAGGCAGGTTCAAGTGATGCGATATACGCACAACAATACATTCCTAGCGACGAAGTTAGACTGATTTTAAGGCACGTTCAAATGATGCGATATACGCACAACAACACATTCTTGGCGACGAAGTTAGACTGATTTTAAGGCACGTTCAAATGATGTGATATACGCACAACAACACGTTCTTGACGACGAAGTTAGACTGATTTTAAAGAACGTTCAAATGATGCGATATACGCACAACAACACATTCTTGGCGACGAAGTTAGACTGATTTTAAGGCACGTTCAAGTGATGCGATATACGCACAACAACACATTCTTGGCGACGAAGTTAGACTGATTTTATGGCACGTTCAAGTGATGCGATATACGCACAACAACACGTTCTTGACGACGAAGTTAGACTGATTTTAAAGAACGTTCAAGTGATGCGATATACGCACAACAACACATTCTTGGCGACGAAGTTAGATTGATTGTAAGACAGGTTCAAGTGATGCGATATACGCACAACAACACATTCTTGGCGACGAAGTTAGATTGATTGTAAGGCAGGTTCAAGTGATGCGATATACGCACCACAACACATTCTTGGCGACGAAGTTAGACTGATTTTAAGGCACGTTCAAATGATGCGATATACGCACAACAACACATTCTTGGCGACGAAGTTAGACTGATTTTAAGGCACGTTCAAGTGATGTGATATACGCACAACAACACGTTCTTGACGACGAAGTTAGACTGATTTTAAAGAACGTTCAAGTGATGCGATATACGCACAACAACACATTCTTGGCGACGAAGTTAGATTGATTGTAAGGCATGTTCAAGTGATGCGATATACGCACAACAATACATTCCTAGCGACGAAGTTAGACTGATTTTAAGGCAGGTTCAAGTGATGCGATATACGCACAACAACACATTCTTGGCGACGAAGTTAGACTGATTTTAAGGCACGTTCAAGTGATGCGATATACGCACAACAACACATTATTGGCGACGAAGTTAGACTGATTTTATGGCACGTTCAAGTGATGCGATATACCCACAACAACACGATCTTGACGACGAAGTTAGACTGATTTTAAAGAACGTTCAAGTGATGCGATATACGCACAACAACACATTCTTGGCGACGAAGTTAGATTGATTGTAAGACAGGTTCAAGTGATGCGATATACGCACAACAACACATTCTTGGCGACGAAGTTAGATTGATTGTAAGGCAGGTTCAAGTGATGCGATATACGCACCACAACACATTCTTAGCGACGAAGTTAGACTGATTTTAAGGCACGTTCAAATGATGCGATATACGCACAACAACACATTCTTGGCGACGAAGTTAGACTGATTTTAAGGCACGTTCAAGTGATGCGATATACGCACAACAACACGTTCTTGACGACGAAGTTAGACTGATTTTAAAGAACGTTCAAGTGATGCGATATACGCACAACAACACATTCTTGGCGACGAAGTTAGATTGATTGTAAGACAGGTTCAAGTGATGCGATATACGCACAACAACACATTCTTGGCGACGAAGTTAGATTGATTGTAAGGCAGGTTCAAGTGATGCGATATACGCACCACAACACATTCTTGGCGACGAAGTTAGACTGATTTTAAAGAACGTTCAAGTGATGCGATATACGCACAACAACAAATTCTTGGCGACGAAGTTAGATTGATTGTAAGGCAGGTTCAAGTGATGCGATATACGCACAACAATACATTCCTAGCGACGAAGTTAGACTGATTTTAAGGCACGTTCAAATGATGCGATATACGCACAACAACACATTCTTGGCGACGAAGTTAGACTGATTTTAAGGCACGTTCAAATGATGTGATATACGCACAACAACACGTTCTTGACGACGAAGTTAGACTGATTTTAAAGAACGTTCAAGTGATGCGATATACGCACAACAACAAATTCTTGGCGACGAAGTTAGATTGATTGTAAGGCAGGTTCAAGTGATGCGATATACGCACAACAATACATTCCTAGCGACGAAGTTAGACTGATTTTAAGGCACGTTCAAATGATGCGATATACGCACAACAACACATTCTTGGCGACGAAGTTAGACTGATTTTAAGGCACGTTCAAGTGATGCGATATACGCACAACAACACATTCTTGGCGACGAAGTTAGACTGATTTTATGGCACGTTCAAGTGATGCGATATACGCACAACAACACGTTCTTGACGACGAAGTTAGACTGATTTTAAAGAACGTTCAAGTGATGCGATATACGCACAACAACACATTCTTGGCGACGAAGTTAGATTGATTGTAAGACAGGTTCAAGTGATGCGATATACGCACAACAACACATTCTTGGCGACGAAGTTAGATTGATTGTAAGGCAGGTTCAAGTGATGCGATATACGCACCACAACACATTCTTGGCGACGAAGTTAGACTGATTTTAAAGAACGTTCAAGTGATGCGATATACGCACAACAACAAATTCTTGGCGACGAAGTTAGATTGATTGTAAGGCAGGTTCAAGTGATGCGATATACGCACAACAATACATTCCTAGCGACGAAGTTAGACTGATTTTAAGGCACGTTCAAATGATGCGATATACGCACAACAACACATTCTTGGCGACGAAGTTAGACTGATTTTAAGGCACGTTCAAATGATGTGATATACGCACAACAACACGTTCTTGACGACGAAGTTAGACTGATTTTAAAGAACGTTCAAGTGATGCGATATACGCACAACAACAAATTCTTGGCGACGAAGTTAGATTGATTGTAAGGCAGGTTCAAGTGATGCGATATACGCACAACAATACATTCCTAGCGACGAAGTTAGACTGATTTTAAGGCACGTTCAAGTGATGCGATATACGCACAACAACACATTCTTGGCGACGAAGTTAGACTGATTTTATGGCACGTTCAAGTGATGCGATATACGCACAACAACACGTTCTTGACGACGAAGTTAGACTGATTTTAAAGAACGTTCAAGTGATGCGATATACGCACAACAACACATTCTTGGCGACGAAGTTAGATTGATTGTAAGACAGGTTCAAGTGATGCGATATACGCACAACAACACATTCTTGGCGACGAAGTTAGATTGATTGTAAGGCAGGTTCAAGTGATGCGATATACGCACCACAACACATTCTTGGCGACGAAGTTAGACTGATTTTAAGGCACGTTCAAATGATGCGATATACGCACAACAACACATTCTTGGCGACGAAGTTAGACTGATTTTAAGGCACGTTCAAGTGATGTGATATACGCACAACAACACGTTCTTGACGACGAAGTTAGACTGATTTTAAAGAACGTTCAAGTGATGCGATATACGCACAACAACACATTCTTGGCGACGAAGTTAGATTGATTGTAAGGCAGGTTCAAGTGATGCGATATACGCACAACAATACATTCCTAGCGACGAAGTTAGACTGATTTTAAGGCAGGTTCAAGTGATGCGATATACGCACCACAACACATTCTTGGCGACGAAGTTAGACTGATTTTAAAGAACATTCAAGTGATGCGATATACGCACAACAACAAATTCTTGGCGACGAAGTTAGATTGATTGTAAGGCAGGTTCAAGTGATGCGATATACGCACAACAATACATTCCTAGCGACGAAGTTAGACTGATTTTAAGGCACGTTCAAATGATGCGATATACGCACAACAACACATTCTTGGCGACGAAGTTAGACTGATTTTAAGGCACGTTCAAATGATGTGATATACGCACAACAACACGTTCTTGACGACGAAGTTAGACTGATTTTAAAGAACGTTCAAGTGATGCGATATACGCACAACAACAAATTCTTGGCGACGAAGTTAGATTGATTGTAAGGCAGGTTCAAGTGATGCGATATACGCACAACAATACATTCCTAGCGACGAAGTTAGACTGATTTTAAGGCACGTTCAAATGATGCGATATACGCACAACAACACATTCTTGGCGACGAAGTTAGACTGATTTTAAGGCACGTTCAAGTGATGCGATATACGCACAACAACACATTCTTGGCGACGAAGTTAGACTGATTTTATGGCACGTTCAAGTGATGCGATATACGCACAACAACACGTTCTTGACGACGAAGTTAGACTGATTTTAAAGAACGTTCAAGTGATGCGATATACGCACAACAACACATTCTTGGCGACGAAGTTAGATTGATTGTAAGACAGGTTCAAGTGATGCGATATACGCACAACAACACATTCTTGGCGACGAAGTTAGATTGATTGTAAGGCAGGTTCAAGTGATGTGATATACGCACCACAACACATTCTTGGCGACGAAGTTAGACTGATTTTAAGGCACGTTCAAATGATGCGATATACGCACAACAACACATTCTTGGCGACGAAGTTAGACTGATTTTAAGGCACGTTCAAGTGATGTGATATACGCACAACAACACGTTCTTGACGACGAAGTTAGACTGATTTTAAAGAACGTTCAAGTGATGCGATATACGCACAACAACACATTCTTGGCGACGAAGTTAGATTGATTGTAAGGCAGGTTCAAGTGATGCGATATACGCACAACAATACATTCCTAGCGACGAAGTTAGACTGATTTTAAGGCAGGTTCAAGTGATGCGATATACGCACAACAAATAAATTAAATATGGTGACTGAATAAAGAGTCCTCAGTATACACTACACATAATACACATAAACATGAGTATTGCTGATTTATTAAAATAATCTTAAAAAGGTGATAGCAGTCCATTTCCTAATAAACTATTAGCACTTTCATAATAAATGTAGCTGCGTTCTTCCTGTTATTATATAGTGACGAAATGCGAAAATATTTGATTTTTTATGAACACCTGTTCCGACATCGCCATAACACATTCGTGTTTTACCGTTAGGAAATCTGTCAAATCATTCGTTAAAGGCCTGCAATCCCATTTTTAACAGAAATACGAATAATTTTTACAGTAACTTTCTCCATGTAAGCATCTACCGCAATGGGGTATGGTCACAAACTGTGAATACCGTTAAATTGCGGAAGATTTTAAATATTTGATTATAGTACTAAAAATGTGTTACCGTCTTATTAAAATCACACACCAGTCCCCCCTTAACATTTCATACCTTTTATCTCTTAACAATTCTCGTCTTCATACAGCTTTATGTAAGTTTATTAACTTGAATGAATTCAATATTTAATTTGTTTTATTATTCTCCCAATAGATTAACCAATTTTTTTATCCACTTTAACTGTTACCGGCACAAAGCACTCTTTTCAGGGTGAAATGCCAAAAACCAAAAAAAAAAAAAAGTGTTATTTAAATTTTTCATTAATATTTTTTTAATTCTCAAACGATCTAAAACCGCATACTTGGGAACGGTTCCAACTGGCTACAACGTCATTATGATATAAAACCTATATCATATTCTTGGTATCAAATAATCAATAATTAACGTCGCTCTTGATTGAACTTTTTATGAAATAGATATTAAAAACTAACTAGGGATTGGCCAACTAACAAATCCAGCTAGGATTTGTTTGCACAGGTTTTTTAATTTTTTTTAAACATCTACCACATAAGTAACCAAACTGCCGACGAATCGTCTGGAGACAGTGAGACTATGGGATCTCTAATCGGGGTATGTTGTGAGGCTGAAGGTAATGGGGAGGGGAAGGAAATGAAGAGGAGGAAGGTGGGGAAGTGCCTGGCTATTCAGATCTGGTCACCAAACACGCCCAAATCCATTTCAATGGCGGTATTACACCAGGGCGATACTGAGAGTATCTCACATTCTGGAACATGCCTAAAATATACTATACATTATTTTAAATGAGCAATTTGTGAAATAACACAATTTAATCAAATAAAATTAATAATTAATTAATTATTGAATTAAATACTTACGTACATAAGTGACAAGTTTTAACTATGTCTGTATGAACGTAATGTATGGAAAGATTAGATACATTCCAGGAGATTATTGTTTGACAAGGATACACGTTTTATTTTCAACAATCAGTTAGGTTTGCAAACTCCTCTTACTACTGAATATTCGTACGCCCAAATTATTGAATTAACACTTCGTTTGAACTTAATTAGTACAAGAAAAGACTATGGAAAAACGTGCACAAAATAGGTTATTAGGTTTTTTGTTTGGGTTCTTTAAATAGTTGGTGTGTATTTAAATCAAACATGGCGGCAATAGACATTTTGACAAGGGAAATTTTCAACGTTGAACACTTACGTAATATGTAAGTAAACAATATTTTTTATTTATGTTTTTGAAAATGTGTTCATAGTTATCTACGTCATGTACATAGTTATCTATGTCCTAATACAATCCTTATACATGCATGAAATATAGTTATCTATGTCAAAATACAATCCTCACACATGTATTATTAAAATATATTTTAAATGTTTTTTAAATACATCTAGGTGACAATCACGTAAACACGCGCGGATATACACGAACTTCTCTGAAATCGGATGACATTACAGCGGTTAATATACGAAATAAACGTCAGTCCTACCCGACGGGCATTAGGTGAGGTACCCAGAGTTGTCGACTCCAGTTCCTGCGCAGGATGGTTTAATTATTAAAACCCATTTAAGATAGATACAATAAAATACATTGTTTTTACGATTTTCGATTAGATTTTGATTTTCCTTTTTTTATTTTTCTTGTAATTTATGGACTAATATTTTTATTACAATGGAAAAAATGTTTACATAAGAAACCTAAAATTTTTATTAGCTGTGCAAATTTCATGACGGTAGATCTATCACACCTAGGGATCATTTTTTATGAATCAAAATTGCGATAATATTCTGGTAAAAAAATTACACAAAATCAAACGAAGATCTCAGCCATAAATCGCAAAAATTCCATGATGCAGCTGTACTATATACCTATCCTAAGATAATTACGTTTTTCTACCGATTTCCAGGTATTTATTTTTGCTTAACATATTTTATAATTTCCTGACTAATGAATTTAGATCTTCACTATACATTGAATAACGAATACGTAAAAGAAATCAACCCGAAAAAACAAGTTAAAAAAATTGTAATCACTTATTTTGATTATTATTGGTTTGACTGAGGATTGAACCTCCTTCCCCAAGGGCTGAATAAAATGAATAAGCCGAGCTATCACTTAAGGCCCCGTAGTAAGCGTTCAAATATGGTTTGAAAGGGAGATATGTAAATACGAATGTTAGAGGGAGCGCGCTAATATTAAAAACGATAACAATTAAGCGAAAATGGTGAAAATATATAATAAAACACGACTCGTTTGAAATATAGCAAAAAAATTTTCAACAAATTATTTAGTTGCATTTAAAGATACACTGTGATTTTTTTCATACGCATAAATAACAGAACAAAATGTGTTTTTAATAATTTTCAGAGCTAACTTTTTTCTATCGAGGGAATTTCATATAATTAACTTTTCGGCATAACAAATATTTTCCAATAAGAGGTGTTATTTTGAATAGCCCGCTATTTCGGTAGATGTTACTTTTGAAGCTGTCATTTTTTGACATTTGACAAGTAGAAACTACGCCATTAATAAAAATGGAACGATACACGTTTCAACAACGCATTGAAATTATTAAAATTCACTTGAGTGAATCAAATGCAAATCATATTGAGTGATGAGGCCCATTTCCACCTCGGTGGCTTCGTCAACAAGCAAAATTGTCGCATCTGGGGTTCGGAAAACCCAAGAGTTATTGTTGAAAAGCCTCTCTTTCCTCAACGTGTGACTGTTTGGTGCGGTTTATGGTCCGGCCGAGTCATTGGACCTCACTTTTTCGAAAATGAGGCTGGTGCAACAGTTACGGTGAATGGATCGCTATCGAGAGATGATTAATGATTTTTTATGGCCGGAATTGGATGATATTAATCTAGACAACGTATACTTTCAACGAGACGGCGCTACGTGCCACACAAGCAACGAAACCATTGATCTTTTACGATTAAATATCAAAATAACACCTCTTATTGGAAAATCCTGTACATAGATATTATCATAAAAATAACATTTATTTTTTTGGAACTTAAAAACTCGAAGAGTTAAAGAGAAACTTATTAATCGGTAGAAATTGAAAATGCGCGGGCTTAAATCAAATCCTAATTGGGTATTTCGTATGGTGACCGGATAACTCATCAAAATGATAATTCATCACATTTTTAAAAAGTTGTATAAAATCATGGAAAGTGATGAAACAAAAAAATTATTAACTGGGTTAAGTAGGTTAGGTTAGGTTAGGTTAGGTTTAAATTTTTTTTTATCGTTTCTAATGACTTTATAGCACTTTTTAAAAGTGTGTTCAATTGTCACTGTGTTGAGTTATCATAGAACCGTTTATAATTTATTAGCTAGTATGGGCCGTTAAGATCAGAACCATGAAAAAGTGAGAAACATGTAATATTATCCTAGTGAATTGCTCTATAATGATTATATTGTTCAGAACGTTCGACAAAGCTTCATAAAAAAACAATTCCAGAAGTACCTACACAAAAATAAAGATCTGATGGTAAAAATTAAAACAGACCTAATATCAAACCAAGAGCCATAGCAGAATGACTTGACAATCTCAGTGAGTACCACAATGTACCAAAAAACACACTTATCTTGGAACAAAAATATACAAAAAAACTCTCCCCCGAGATAAGAAACTACGAATTGTCATCCTTCGGCAAAAAATACCAATGGCTTATTGATCAGGAGGCGGATTCTCGTTCTTTATCCGTAAGGAATATATTTAAAAAAAACATCAAAAATGTCACCGGAGACAAAAATTTCATTATTATTTTTTACTCCACATAATGCCAGGAATCACGTCCCTTAACACCCTGTATACTTCTACTTAGAAATTCACATCGACCAGGCAAACATAATGGAACTTTGAATATACGTGGACCGAAATTAATAAAAAAATAATCATTGTACACAAATGTAACGTCGCAAAAACAATAATAATGAATTCATTTAGTTACCTTCCGCTAGAGTTTCCCTGATTTGGGTTCAGGAAGGGCGGAGTTGCGGGCGCGCTGGTCGGGCGGGCGCGCGTGGTGCCCCCGGCCTGGCGTGCTCGGCGCGCCCATGGTTCGCGCACTTCGGGCCCGGCGCCCAGCGGGTCGGGCACTCCGGGCGCGCCGCGCTTGCCCCGCCGCGGCAGCCCATACTCGGTGAACACAGTGAAGTCGCCGTACATGCGCTTCATCAGTGCCTTGTTCTCATCTATGAAGTGCTCGATTCTGTCTCTGTAATAAAAAAAAAAATATTTCAGCTTCAGTTTCTGCATCAGTTTCAGTTTCAGCTCCAGTTTAAGCTGCAAATTCAGTTTTAGTTTCAATTTCAGCTTCAGTCTCAGCATCAGTTTCAGTTTCAGCTGCAGTTTAAGCTTCAAATTCAGTTTTAGTTTCAGTTTCAGCTTCGATTTAAGATTTGGTTTCAGTTTTGATGTGTTTTCACAATACTTAATTCAGCTGTGATTCGATCGATTATTTTGATGTATATTAAGTATTTCTTGTATTAAAATAAAGGATATTTATCGGACAGTTTATAAAACGTTAACTAACAGTTACAGGTGCGTCGCAGATCCTTCATACATGGAATATAGCTAAGCTTTAGGTTTGTAAATGTTTTAATTTAAGGTTACAATCTATATGTAAAATATGCTTTTTTCCAAGTATTTCTTTACAATATTAAGACAAATTATCAATCCAATACTGTATTTGTATGCATTTCTTGAAAGAAAATTTCTTAAGACGGCAGAATCAAGTTTTATGGACTCAATTTGGCTCAGGATTTTAGACCCCGATTTTACATCCTGACAGAAATTTTAAAATAAAGAAATCGCCAGTTACTACAAGAAAGGTGCGCTAAGGTTTCTGACATATTGAACAAGAGTAACTATATACTGATCAGAGTAAGTGTGTTAGTTGAATATAAATATGTATAATATAATATTTATACTTTCATACTTATAATAATACTTTCAAAGCAAAACATTGATATTTATAAATTTTGTTTTATCATACCTCGATTGCAGCGGGCATTAGTTGTACCAAACCTGGTCAATAGTCTGCATTACATTTTTGTAGCCATGTCAAGGTAAGGATGTCGATTTGTCAAACACTACATTAGACACGGTCAATTTTTGACCTAAAACCACGAACCGAAACCGATAATGACAACATCCATTATTGATAGTACTTTCTGCTTACGATTGCGGATTCTAGTTTTGCCAGGCGCACTACAATGTATGCATTACTGTCAGGTAATAAATTCAATACAACATCATTACCTGTTACTTATACAATGTCTAGTTGAAAACCATCCAAAATACATTGTGTCTTTCGATTGAAAAAAGTTGAAACTGTTTTGAAGAAAAAGTTGTATTTGTGGTTTTAGGTATCTACCGACATGTCATTAAATTTGTTAAAATCTTCTCCAGTGATTTTATAATTATTCCTTTTTTTTTAAGTATTGCAGTTTTGATTTTTTTTAGTATTGCAAGCATTGGAACATTTATAAAAATAGAAGAGCTGATGGAAACTCTTGACGCAGGGAACTCCCCGGATGAGCTGACCGCGCACCTCTAGGCCTAGCGCTACCGATAGGGTATATAGTTAGGTTAGATTGTACTCACATGGGGTAAGTGTTTCCCGCAGTGGGGCAGAAGAGCTGATGGAACCTCTTGACGCAGGGGACTCCCCGGATGAGCTGACCGCGCACCTCTAGGCCTAGCGCTACCGACAGGGAATATAGTTAGGTTAGATTGTACTCACATGGGGTAAGTGTTCCCCGCAGTGGGGCAGAAGAGCTGATGGAACCTCTTGACGCAGGGGACTCCCCGGATGAGCTGACCGCGCACCTCTAGGCCTAGCGCTACCGACAGGGTATATAGTTAGGTTAGATTGTACTCACATGGGGTAAGTGTTCCCCGCAGTGGGGCAGAAGAGCTGATGGAACCTCTTGACGCAGGGGACTCCCCGGATGAGCTGACCACCTCTAGGCCTAGCGCTACCGACAGGTATATAGTTAGGTTAGATTGTACTCACATGGGGTAAGTGTTCCCCGCAGTGGGGCAGAAGAGCTGATGGAACCTCTTAACGCAGGGGACTCCCCGGATGAGCTGACCGCGCACCTCTAGGCCTAGCGCTACCGACAGGTATATAGTTAGGTTAGATTGTACTCACATGGGGTAAGTGTTCCCCGCAGTGGGGCAGAAGAGCTGATGGAACCTCTTGACGCAGGGAACACCCCGGATGAGCTGACCGCGCACCTCTAGGCCCAGCGCCACCGACAGCGCGCTCCATAGTATCTGCATACAAACACAATCATATAGTTATTAACAACTTAATTGACAATCCTGCCATCGTTGTCACTATTAAATTCTATGTGCCGACTAGGAACGCAAGACAAAATATAACATTCTTCTGCAATACATACACAACCAACTATCAGACACACTCACTAACCAATAGGATGCATGATCTGGGCAACAAGTTTGGGGGTACTATTGATATATTTATTAATTCCATTTATAAAATTAAGCATAATCTATACCAGCACTTTGTTGAATCCTATGAATCATAATAGCGTTGGTAGTAGTTTTAGTGATTTATTTTATATGTAGTATTGTTCTAGTTTCTGCATTATTTGATGTTACTGTTACACGTTTTACTAATATTGTTTCTTATCAGTTTATCCGTTTACTAACATATCATGCTTTAAAAATATTGTGTATAATTTTCGATAGCTCATCTGTTCTTAAAATCCACGCAAAAGCCCGGCTGGGCGTGAAACCAAATAAAATAAATTAAAATATTTAAAAAAAAACAATTTAAAAACCGTCCCGAATAGGGAAAAGAGATTAGAGATTATTTTAATATTCGAAAGTGCAGTGTCTTTAAGGCGATGAACTACGTAGTAATGCAAAATCAAGTGTTTTTGGTATGAAAATTTGGTCGCCTAGAAATGTTTCAGATGCTTTAATTAAATACTGCGAGTAGAATACATCTTGGCCTTTGAAATAGTCGAGTATATTTAAGATAAGTCTTTTTATAAGCCCAGAAAAAAATAATGTAAAAGGCCTATGAAAACTACTTTAAAGTTCAAAATTTCCTACTTACGAACCCATTTTCGGTTATGGTTTTATTGTATAATGTGGCGAATTAAGTTATTTATAAAATGATCGAAAAACATTTAAATATTTGTGCCTAAACATTCACAAAATAAAATAAAAGACACTTTTTGGCCATGTTTTTTTCTTGCATAAATCAAAACAGGTGGATGGTGTTAAGCGGGAATTTAAGCCTTATCGCGATTTACGTAAGGTGTGTTATTGATAGCGGCTCGATTCAAAATATTACACGACGTAGTGCATCGCCTTAAATTTGGTTGATAAGCAGGTAGATTGTCTTAACCTTTAAAGCCTCTGATATATGAGAACTGACAGAATGCAGATTAGGCGTAAATTATTTTCAAATTACATTCAATTTCAGATAAATGCGCTATTTTTAAACGTATTTCAAAAATTACTGTTGCTGAAAGCAGGTGAAAAATTCTTTGTGATTTTAGAATTATAACAAATCGAAGTAAAATCAAAATAAATTTACTAAACAAATTGAAAGCAAACAGAGATAAAATTTTCAACGTCGTCGATGGTTTTTATCAAAGATATTAGAAGAACGAGATATGCTATGTTGGCCGCCGGACCGTAGCCGGAGTACTACCTAATTAGGGTACTTTGAACGGTATCGGGACGTGTACGCACAGAAATCTGTTCTATGTATTAGTGCGGATACCTTAGCGATGCCTTAGCGTAAGCGAAGGTGTGCAGTAGTATTGGTGAACAAAACCGGCGACACTCGGCAAAACAATTCCACTCAGTACGAACTGCGCATAGCACATCTCGTTCTTCTAATATCTTTGGTTTTTATCGTGTAAACTGTAAGCTGTAGTGACTACTTCACACGAAACAAAAAAATGTATTTATTTAGAAGTAGCCAATATAAAAGTTATTGTCACTTAACTTTTTTTCATTTAATATGAAAATGTTTATTAAAAAAAATGCTTAATGTACTTTTATAGAATTATTTTAAATATTATGGGAGCGTTTATGGTAAATTTTTGAACGCATACTAAACGCGCGGAAATATCTCTGTCTAATACTTTGTAAATCATATTTCTCACTTTAATACAAAATGAGACAGTATAACTTTTATTAGACCGTGTCAGGCTGGGATATATATCTCCCAAAAAGACTCTACGGTTGTTTGTTGTCTGTAAAGTTTATCTCCCGAAATTGCCCAACGGGTTAATTAATAGGTTGTTTTTAATCTTTCATAGATTGTGACAATATATGATTTATTATGGTATGGAGGTACGTAGAAAGGTAATTGGAGATTATGTATTGTTGTCAATATATACCTACACGATTAATAGAAAAAAATACTTTAAATAATCGATGCCCATGTATACCCTTTTCATGTTCAACCAATCCTATTTTTATTTGAGAGAAAAAGTAAAAAAAGTTTAACAAAATATGACATTTTCTTGGTATTCAGAGATTTTTTTATTTTTTTTATCGTTCGTATTTATTAACTTTTAAACTATTTAACTTTTGTAAAAATTAACATAGACAAACATTTAACAACACTTTCTAAGCGGTCACGACAAAATTAACATTCGCAGAAGTCAACGCTCTAATCGGTGCCCGATTTCATATAGACAGAGTGTGCGGTGCATATAATACTATAAATTTAAAAAATGTATTTTTGAAGACGCAATTGAAAAATTGCTGGAAAATGTTATATACACATCTAGTCTATGTCTAGTGAAAAGATATCATTGTATTGTTCCGTCCTCCTTGCCCTCCATCATTTAATTCAATATTTCAAAATATTAATTAGGCGTACCATATTCGGCTAGATCTATTTTGATTTGTTTCCTTCTCAACATTTCACAATATTAATTGGGGGTGCCTTAGTCGTCTAGAGCTCCCGAGTTGTTTCGTTCTCAACATTTGACAATATTATTTGGGGGTGCTTTAGTCGGCTAGAGCTACCGAGTTCTTTCCTTCTCAACATTTCACAATATTAATTGGGGGTGCCTTAGTCGTCTAGAGCTCCCGAGTTGTTTCGTTCTAAACATTTCACAATATTATTTGGGGGTGCTTTAGTCGGCTAGAGCTACCGAGTTCTTTCCTTCTCAACATTTCACAATATTAATTGGGGGTGCCTTAGTCGTCTAGAGCTCCCGAGTTGTTTCGTTCTCAACATTTCACAATATTATTTGGGGGTGCCTTAGCCGAGTTGATTACAAACAAACAAAAAATAATGGCGCCAGCTTTCCTCTGTTCGTATTAATAATAACCGTCTCGCGGATACCAATTAAATAATTTCAAAATAGCGTTGTTAAAATTCTTAGAAATCATTCTTACAAAGTTAAAGTACAACACAAGTGCGATTCTATTACACCTGCCTACAAAGTAACGAATAAAACATGGGATTTCGAACTCGAAGTAATGAATTTGAGCAGTGACCGTAATTTGGGTATGCTCAAGGCGTAATGCCGTCGTTGTGCAATACATTTCAATTAGCTCCGTTTTCATGCGAATGAGAATTATGTTAAAATATACGAAATTCCTGAATTAATTCCTCGTGTCTAGACCGAAACTAGCCAAAGGGATGCTTTGCAAAAGCATCCTAGAAGTGCCTCTACGCAGGCAAGTTCCTTTATAATTCCATTCTCACGTTGTTCTTTTTTGTGATTGTTACAAATATATTTGAAAGGTGGCAATATTTTTTGATTGCCACCGCGTATACTGTAACAAATACGTAAGTAAGTTTTTATTTCATTATTTTATTTACAAGTATCTCCCGGAGACATCTCAAATCCGGGTCATGAATCTTGATTGAAAAGAGAATTGTAATTCTGATCGGGTTTTCCAAACTTGCCGAATCCTGTTAAGGATTTTGAATTATCAAGAACTACCATAAATACAGTATTTAACAGGTTGTTCAAATAATAGTAAAATTGTCTAATTATACACGAAGAAAATTTACAAACCGAAAATATTGATTTATTAAAAAATTATTCGTAATCCTGTTAAAAACGGAACTGCAGGCCATTAACGAATGAATTGTTAGGTTTCATGTTAAACTTTAAGTAAAAAATGAATTTATTAACGCGACGTTGGAACACGTGTTCATAAAAATCATAACATTTTCGCATTTCGTTATTATATTATATAAACATATCAAACGCAACATTTTATTAGGAAATGGCCTGTTGTCCCTTTATAATAGGATTTTAATAAATCAGCGATACTCATTTTTCTCCACTTACAGAAATAATATTATTTACAATTATAATATGTATGATGTACGTAGTAATGTTGGTGCGTCAGACCACCAAATAAAATTGTTGCAAATTTGTCACCTACCTCGCATGTAATAAATATGCACGAATATTAAATCAAGAGAGGGTAGAAAAGTTATCGTGAATTCATCTACCTAAAAAAACTACATGTTGATTTTCACAAACTCTTTTAACGATAGATTCCTTGACTTCTAATGATTAAAACCTGAAGCAGAAAGTGCCATATTAAATTACAAAGTTTTGCTATGCACCATAACATAATATGCAATTCATAAAAGCATGCGTAATTGTGACAATTTAGCTAAGCAATCGTTTAACGATTTTACGAGCATTTTTAAAGGCGCAACATTCGAGACTTGACAAAAAACGCGGGTAATTTATTTTAAAGCATGTAACACGATTAAGCATGGCTACCTCCAAGTTAATTAAAATTTTCAACAATTATTATTTTTTTAAATATTCAATTACTATTTTCTTGATTATTGATTGCCTCGTACACATTAAGTATCGAGGCTGCGTTTCAAGATTAAAATACATGCTATCATTATGGACGAGTTCATAAATAACTTATTTGCCAATGGTCATGTAAAGTTTTCAATTTCCATCTGGAGAAAAATAAGTAGTCGCCGCATAGCGCTGCTCTCATTTAATCGACATTGGATGATTACCTTCACATGAAATATTGTTGTACTAAACCACGCGGTAAAAAATGCTTCCTGAATTAATTTGAGTGATAAATTGTAATTAAAATGACTTGCTACTGAGCGCTCGTTTTAACAACTCTTTCTGTTATGGCGCGAATACGTTTATAGGAAAGAAACGAAGCAACCTTAATTCCTCACCCATAATTCAGGCTCGGCTCGCAAAACGTATACGTAGCACAAGGAAAGTTTGCAACGCATCTATCACCGGTAATCCTGTCATTTTATTTGCAACATGTTTTTGAACTTAAATATATTTTCGATGTGTATGAGATTTTCAAGCCAGTGAAATGGTAGTAAATTTCATCAATACTAGCGAACATGTAACAAAAAATGCTTTAAAATAATTCTATCGTGATTGAGGTTGACATATTTGTACCTACATGTTGAAAAGCACGTGGTGCGACTTAACTTACCAATTAGACTAAAAATAATTGTTTTGTAAATTGGGTAATTTTTCTGAATCGCTGTACACGCTAAATACAACTATTTACGTCTGCTGAGACGGTAAAATATACATAAAAGTTAAATTTTTTGGCAATCAAAGTTAAAAAATTCACGCGTTTTGACCATGTTTTTTTTTTTAAATACATCTAAATTTTTCTTGTTCCACGTTTTTCGTGTTAAGTGTGACCAGCGATTCTGAAATCATACCGTAAATTATACTATATTTCACTAGTCTATAATTGAAACGATTCTTTTAAACTTAAAAAAAAAAACAGTTTCAAATTGTATTTTTAATATTTATAATAATTGCAAATAAAGCACATTCACAGGGTGACGAAATGACATGTGCCTTGAAAGAAACGATAATTTACACCCGGAGGTAATCAGGATATATTTCACACGACCTACCTACATACAACATCTGCATCGGAAAATATCACTCTACCTACGAGAACATGCAAAATGACTAATTAATTATTGCAATATCAATAAAACAATGCTTCAAGCTTGGGGAAGACCAGGTCATAACGCAATAGTCTATAGTTTAAACACAATCTCCGCTTCTCCATTATAAAAATAGATATCCGTAGATATTCTCTATAATAAGAATTGATATCCACAGATTTTCTCCGTAATAAGAATACGTTTAGTCAAAATAAATAAAATAACTCACCAATTTAGCCAGCGAAACCATTTCGTGAGCACTCTACAACTTCGTGATTTATCTAAAAACGTAAGCACCATCATGAGAATAGACAAATAAATACACAAATTAATCGCACCAGAATCGTAAATTACGTTTTGAATTCAATCAAATTGATATTAAGTCAATATTTTAAATATTGCTACCTTACAGTTAAAGGCTAAGGTCACAAGTATTTAAATATACATAAAGTTAAAAAAACATTGCAACAATAAATTTTGATCAGAATTTAAATAATGTTTTAAATATGTAAAGGAAGGATGGATTACCTATTTAAAATTAACACATGATTCTAAGTTTTTAATACGCGGTGAATTTATGGTTCAAATTATTTACATTTTCCCAGCGGTTTCGGCTTGAAGCCGATTATGTAGAATTAATCCCCCGTATGAAAACACGCCCAAACGTCACCGCGCGCAAATCTCGAATGTCAAAATTAGCTGAAGACTGGAGATGGTGGCTATTGCCCGGTGGAAATACGCTAGGATGATGTTACGACGGAGGATCAAAGCAACGATGAAATTATTTCGTTGATAGTTTATCCGGTCACTATAGTGCCACGAAAATGGTTGCTCCTAACAAGCATTATGTTATTATGACCACCTAACCTAACTTATCAATCATCATATTACGTCATCATGCAACCTAACCTAACCTAATAGGCATTGTATTAGGTCATTTTAATATTATCTGTTTTGCTGATTCACCGTTCGATAAACCCTTTAGGTGGTCATTATATAACAACCACCTCACCTAACTAAACAAGCATGATATTACGACGTCATGCAACCTAACCCAACCTAATAAGCATTGTTTTAGGTCATTTTAATATTATCAGTTTTGCTGGTTCACCGTTCGATAAACCCTTTAGGTGGTCATTATATAACGACCACCTAACCTAACTCAACAAGCATGATATTACGACATCATGCAACCTAACCTTACCTAATAAGCATTGTATTAGATTGTATTTGAATATTATCAGTTTTATTGATTCACCGTTCGATAAACTCTTTAGTATTTGCATTATTATTTACATTTATGAAGTAGAATCGTGAAGTAAATTTCAAATATTTGGCCCCTTCTGAACATAATCATATATTTGAAATTGGAAGAGTGCTAAAGCAATAAATGGACGATTCAGTACAATGAAAAACGTATCATGCATATAATTTGTACAACAGACATCGTCTACATAGGGCGTTTACAACGTTGCGATTTTGTAGATCTTTAAAAAATATTATATATTTATTAATCACAATTTAGTAATATTATATACAAGTACACGTAGGTTTGACTGCTTCAGTTCTCAAGAGCATGATATAAAATATAATTGACGGTGTAATTACCTACCCACTTATGTGTAAATATCATATTGGAATAAATTAATGAACGCCAAAAACCAACGAAATACAGATCTTTAATCTGTTCTGTGAATGGATGTAGATTTATAATTGATTGCTAGAGATGTAGAGATCTATAACGGCGGCCATCTTGAATGTATACCTAAAAACAATGTATTCTTTCGGACGAACTTAACACATCTTCTATACTTCGTTCGCCGCTAATATTATAGCGATGCGTAGCGCCATTGGCGGATCGTGATTTGTTCGTTTATGTATCTGTGTGGAACCTGCAGCGAGTCACCTGTACATCACACTATACACCTACGGAGAGCGCCCATTGGCTCTTCGCGGTCGACTTGAATAGGATTGTTCTTCTTCCGGTTGCGTTTTTTTTAACTTTTGAAAGGAGATGCAGGTTTTCTTTGATTTGACAATAAATTCCTCGTTTAAATTTGAAGTACCTACTCAAGCTACAAGAATAAATTCTCAATTTTATTTCACGAACTAAACGAGTTATAATAGAAATATGCCGAATTCCGCTAAGCTTGTAAAGAAGGATTGATGCATTAATTATTCAGAAAACAATTAACTACTACTTGGAATACTCTTTTATTATAAGCTTAACTACAACATTTAATTTTATTTTTATAATTAATTAAATTACAATAAGACATCGTGAAATTTTGACCTTCCGTATGATACAAACAGGGGCCTGATATTCGTATTTTATTTATATTTGCTATGGTAATTCTAATTATTAATTATTATTGATAATAGTTATTATTATTCTTGATAATAGTTATTATGCGTTAACTATTATAATTATGCTTCAAATGTGAGTTTTTCTGCGGGAGTTTTTGAGAATATTGCTATACGAAATGAGTAGAAAAACTGTTTTCTTTTCATCTTTCAGAAACGTATGGGAAAACATAACCTGAATTCAGTAATTTTTCGTACAATTAAAGGGCAATAGATAAGTTATTTGTGGAAAGGTTTAAGTAGCATCCAAATGCACATCTTTCTTAGGTGCTATATTAAAATACATACATAAAGAATCAATATACATAAAACTTTTTTTTCGTTAGTACTTATTGATAATACAATTTACATCGATTTATATCCTTAAATTAATGGCGCCAAGCAAAAACTAGTAGATAAAAAAAATTTCATGAATATTAAATGAGTGCAATAAATACATAACTGTTACACCAAGATACGTAGTATTTAAACATGACGTACTTTCATTGAGTGCATATGTATTAAATAACATTTTTTTATTTTGATAATCCTATTTTAATGTAATAATGGATTTTAATTTGGGCAGAGATTTATTTAAAATAATTAAGCTAAGTCCCATTAAGATCCACGAATTTAAATTTAGTGTTTTGCAGGTAGAGCATTTTTTTTGTTATCTAGCACAGACTATAATTAAACAAATAATAACGACTTAACGAGGTGGATTTTGAGTTATTTGGAAAGGCAAGTCTTATTTTCTTCTTTCTTCTTGAAGAGTGATTGTGTTTTATTCAATTTTATTTTATTTTTCAGTTTAATTGCTTACTTGGTTACCGTCAACCATTGAAGTTTCCGCTAGTAATGTATTTTTAAATATGGAAAATGTTAATGATAAAACGGAAAACAACATATTGCTGGTGAAATTGAAAAGAAAGTTATAAAATAATTAATAATTAAAAGCAATAATTAGTCGAGTGAAATATCAATAAAAATTGAAAATATCTCCAGAGTAAGAATAAATGCCGCCAACGGGAATTGAACCAGTACCTTCTGATGTCCGGTCAGGTGCTCTGAATCACTGAGCTATGTCGACATATTTCCAACCCGCCAAATAATTCAATATGTACTAGTACCTCAATCAACAATTACTGCTTATTATATTTTTTATTATTAGTTTTTAATTTAAAAAAAAAAATATATATAAAATACAAGAAAATAATTGTTCTGTTTATGTAGTTTCTAAGAAACACAAATTAAAACAAATAAATACAGGGTGTCCGGGGGTAAAGTGCGCTAACATCGGGAGGTGATTCTAAATGATGGTAGAAGTAATACAGATAGGTAATTTTTTTCGATATTATAAAAGTTTTATGTTAGTTTTTAGTTAAAAAAAGTTAAATTCCTGCGAAAAAAAAATTTATAAGGAAAAAAAAAAAAAAAAAAAGGTAAAAAAAGTTTTTTACATCTACCATCATGTAGAATCACCTTCCGCAGTCAGCGAACTTTACCCCCGGGATCGGACGGTAGGATAAGATCAAATAGAACTCTAAAAATAATACATCAAAAAATAATAAAAGAAAGTGATAAATATAAACAAAATAAAAGAACGAAAAACAACACAACGGGGAAAATAAAAGTAAATAAATAAAAATGACAACACTTCATAATAATTCATTAATAACCTTGTGGTTTATTTTTCTAATATTATGAATTTGTAGGATAAATTAAAGATTTGTGCAATATTTAGTAGGTAGAAATTTTTTTCTATGTTTCAATACATTGGTTTTTCAAAAGAATGACACACGACTAATATATAGGTGTTATAAATTTTGTGTAAAGAGACCCATGCTTTTGTTGGGTGGTTCAAAAATAATTTTATTTAACAATAATTTTGTTTTGTTGTTAGGAAGCTGAAGAATGACTAAATGAAGAATGAAGAATGAAAAATCAACCCGTAAAAAACTAACTACTCTTTTTACTAAAATACATCTATCGTTATTAATAGATTTATTTATTTATTCCTATTTAATTTTTCAGTTTAATGTTATTTCTAAATTATCGATACATAATATACAATGTACCAGCTATATTCTGTTATAATTACCTATGTGAAATCCAAGCTGGGCGTAAAACCAAATAAAATAAAAATTTAAAAACATATATTTTCGTAGAAAACAGTCATTTTTTTGGTTTGACATGTTAATGAAATAAATCCACGAATTCATATAATTCGTTATGACCGTCCGAATTATATGAATTCGCTTAAGACAAGCATCATCAGGGTACAAAAATAAACTATTAAAAAATACACAATATGTGCTTATACAAATAGACAAAATATAACATAGAATAAAGAAACAGTGAGATAGCATTGTCATTGTCAGCAAGTCTATCTGCCGAATTTCTGCTCGATCGGATTTCGGGAAATGGCTTAAATTTCACTTACAAGATTTGTGTTCTTTAACAAAATAAAAAATAAAACAATAATTATAAATTTTTTATTTATTAAAAGTTCATTATGTAGAAATTATTTTTTTTGTACAAGGTATCAGGGGGTAAAGTGCACTTACTTCAGGAGATGATTGTACAGTACATGAGATGCACTACGTCGTGTAATATTTTGAATCGAGCCGCTATCAATAACACACCTTACGTAGATGGCGATAAGGCTTAAATTCCCGCATAACACCATCCACCTGTTTTGATTTATGCAAGAAAAAAACATGGCCAAAAAGTGCCTTTTATTTTATTTTGTGGATGTTCATGCACAAATATTTAAATGTTTTTCGAACATTTTATAAATAACTTAATTTGCCACATTATACAATAAAACCATAAGCGAAAATGGGTTCGTAAGTAGGAGATTTTGAACATTAAAGCAGTTTTCATAGGCCTTATACATTATTTTTTTCTGGGCTTATAAAAAGACTTATCTAAAAAATACTCCATTATTTCAAAGGCCAGGATGTATTCTACTCGCAGTATTTAATCAAAGCATCTGAAACATTTCTAGGCCACCAAATTTTCAAACCAAAAACACATGATTTTGCATTACTACGTATGGCATCGCCTTAAAAAGATAAATTACTTTTATAGATATTCCAGCGTTTTAACGTAGTTTTTATATGAAAAAAATTATGGATTTTCGATAAATGTTTTTTAATTTTTTTTCACTTCTACCGTCATGTACCCCCGGACAACAATAATATTAAGTAAAACAAAAAAAAGTGTTATTTACAATTATTTTTTTGTTCCATTCAGTACGTTACTATTACATTTACCTAACACGTTGAATGCCATGTAGGTCACCGGTGACCTCATAACGAAAATCGTAATGTTTCTCCCATAGCGCCGTGACGGTCACCGGTGACCGCAGTTAATTTTCTTGATTTTCATGGAAAATTTTGGTCGAAAAAAAAAGGAATACGTTTTGATGGTCGCCGATGCCATCTGAGTATATTTTGAAAAAAATTTAAAATGGTAATGTTTCTTCATTTCCACAATGGCGTTCAACGTGCTAATTTATTATTCGTATTACGCACATAATGTTGTTTAATGTTTTAGGAAGAAACAAACACTAGTGATCTAATGTTCACTTTCCTTGACGGAAAGTGACGCACCAAGACGCATCAAGATTTACAGTAGAGCTGGAAAAGCGTTCTGTGTTGCAATGAATATTAATTAATTGGATTGGATTTTCCCTACCGGCGTTTAACTTATTTATATCCATCTCAAATGGCAACCTTTACATTTAATCCATGTGTAATATTATAGTTTCTTGCTAAAG
This sequence comes from Hesperophylax magnus, assembly GCA_026573805.1. NCBI lineage: Eukaryota > Metazoa > Arthropoda > Insecta > Trichoptera > Limnephilidae > Hesperophylax > Hesperophylax magnus. The sequence continues at coordinate 5,664,959 of JAIUSX010000002.1, forward strand.
GTCAGTTAGATGCTTGATTTGTAATAATAAATGATGTTTACCTATCAATTTTGGAAAAATATCTTCTCAAAAAATATGTTATATTAGATAAAGCCGATTATCTCTCGAAAAATATCTTCTCTCAGATTAAGCCGATTATCTCTCGAAAAATATCTTCTTTTAGATAAAGCCGATTATCTCTCGAAAATTATCTTTTCTTAGATAAAGCCGATTATCTCTCGAAAAATATCTTTTCTTAGATAAAGCCGTTTATCTCTCGAAAAATATCTTCTCTTTTATAAAGCCGATTATCTCGCAAAAAAATCTTCTTTTAGATAAAGCCGATTATCCAACGTTATTTCAATCATGAGTTTTGGAGCTATGAAATATCTGTTCATCCTGCATCCAAAAACAAAGAAGACAATGCTTTTTCTTCTTATTTATAAGTTATTTGAAAAAAATAAGTTTCAGGGAAATTGAGCGTAGAAATCTGCGTAGAAAAGTGTGCGTATAAAAAGTTACCCGATAAATACATATATCAAATACATATTATTAAAATACTAAGTAATTTCTTCTTCTGTCTGCGACGAATTTTTACGATCATTGCGAATGTTACTACATTCATAGGTAGAATAGAAGGCGACATGTGTGCATTAACCATAGAATGAAGATGAATACAAGAAATGCGATGTGGGCGTGTTTCGTGATCCATACGTCTGGCCAATCGGAAATTTTAAATACAGGAATGTGTTTCATCATCGATATGATATTTAAATGGGATAACAACATACGATGTCAGGCAAGTGTAAAAGCAAAGCGAGCGCTAGTTTATAGAAGTGCCCTGCAAACATTCAAAGTAGTTTATAAAATTTTACGGCATGGATTTGACGAACGAGATTTAATCTTCCATAACTGCGGTAAGTCTAGATATAATGACATAATATATAAAATAAACTCTTTCTCGCTCAAATTAGATGATGTCGCAGTAACCGCCATGGTGGTATCAAATACGAAATTGACACTTGTTTGACAAACACTCGCGTAAACCTTCAAAGGTGTTTGTCAACTTCTTTCTGTCAAACACGTCAAACGAAAAGCGGGAAACGCCGCTTGCGGTTGCTTCGTCCCTTTTCCTAAATTTGTGGTTCGGTCGCTCATCTTTTCTCCTGTATACAGGGTGTATCGGCAGTAACCCGACAAACTTTAACCAGCTATTCCTTAACACATTGGGAGTAAAAAATGTTATAGGCACTTTGCTGTCCGGTAGTATTTTTTTTTCAATTAAAAACAAAAAAATTAAAAATTTCCACACTACATCACTGTCATTGGCATTGCTTTTCATGTTCAACAGCTGTTATAAGCAAGTATGTCGAAAAGCGTCTCTTTCGCACACACTAAATAATAATAGTTAGAAATGAGACGAATGGTGCCGTGCCATTTCGTTGTGATTGTAAAAGTGCGCCAATATAGGTACACACGTGCATTATTCAACGGAATTCGAATAAAATATTGCCAGATGGGTTTTCAAACTTTGACAAAGGATAAAACAGTGGTGACATGTGGTGAAAGTATGAATAATAATTTTTTTATTAAAAAAAAACGTTACCGGACAGCAAAGTGCACATAAGATTTTTTACTCCAAATATGCTAAGGAATAGCTGGTTAAAGTTTGTCGGGTACGTGCCGATACACCCTGTATACACATCCAAACACGTAGTTACTTTGACAAACACACCAAACGAAGTTAGGATGTTCAAATACAAACAGGAGGCCATGATGAAAATAATTCCCAGGACCTATGTAATTTTTGGTGATGCGATGTGGATGGTCTTTTTTAAGGACTTGTCCTTAAAGAAGACAATTAAATTCCTTAAATTCCTCTTCTTGAAGAAGAGGAATTTCTGGGAAGTAAAAATGTAGTAGGAATCTAGGGATCATTGTGTACAGGAGTGACGGATTTATGAATACATCACTCCCGCTGCACGTCTTCCCAAACCAGCCTCTCCCTATCTGGCACGCCACGCAGCTGGTGGTCAGATGCATTCTAAACACACCTCACCAGATGCACCCGGACACCCCTGCTTAGTCAACAAACGTAGCGAACCACCTACAGCAGAGGTGTTGGTTATCGAATAAAATTTGCCGGGGCGGCGGTACCCAAAACCGCCTCCCAAATAAACGTCTTTAGGTTCGTCGTTTGAACGTCTACCGTCTTACCCATAATAGATAATACAGAGGGATAAGAATAGGCTAGTTGAAAACGTTACAACCGCGGTATTAGAGGTCGACAGATTTTTAAACTGCCTAACCCCCAGGATTAGGGACATGTTACTAAGGTAAATACGGAGATTGGAAGCGCAGTGAAAATGTAAAAAAGCAGTATTACCTATTGGCAACACTATCAGAGGAATATTTTTAATCGAAATATAGATTTATCAAAGCAAATATGGAACGCATTATCAAATGTGCCGAATTTCGAAGCAATTCAAAGCAGACCGGGTCAATGACATTGCAAATGTCCTCTGAATAATCGTGAAGTTAGCAACTATAAGCGAAATGCAAAAATGACCGTATTTTTGAGGATTGTAACAAAGTGGTGCCAGTCTAAAAAAATCTTGTAAATGGCCCTTCCCACCGTATGGCTATACCAGCGTTGCAGCGGCGTATTAGAGAATCTTAAATAAATCTTAAAATAAGTAAGACGGATTCAGTTTAAGTCAGTGGCGCCATTGTCTTCCATTCAAATTTACACGAAAAGCATTTTTCTAGTCTGTATTATCTATTCAGTGGCATTAACGGATACTTGATCTTGTCTGTGATTACCGATTCTGATTACCCATTCGAGTATATTCCAGATTTCGCTGTATTTTTTGTAATCTTGATCCTCTGCAAAGTAGTCAGTAATGACGAGTCGTTTCAATGATTCAGTCACCCGTGACTCAGTGTGACGCGGCCGCGTTGCGTCATTTTTGTCTGATGGTGATTTGATTGATTGATTACTGCGCCGAAAAACAAGAGTTCTCCTTACTACATTATGATATTTCACGCATCACACGTTACAGGACATGGAATAGCAGGTCACTGTGCATCACGTAGGCCATTGAAAGCATTCATATGAAATATACTTATTGGTAGCCGAGTGTACAAATGCGTTTGGTAATTTTCTCATCATAAAAATAGAAAATTGACCCAGTACTCTGAATGTCAATTTAAGAATAAAATACATTAAAAAGCTGTCTCTAGGAAAATGAACGATTTAGCATGTGCGTGCATGTTTACGCATCTTTTAGCAAACTTTTATTTTTGAATATTTTTTTACTCCACACAGCGTGCCCTGAAGATAATAATTTCAAGTGGGGTCTTGAAGAGACCCTTGTTGTGGGAGGGATGAAGCACAGAGACCGGCAAATCGTTCAATTCGAGTACGAGTCGTAGATACGACCCATTATCATGTAACTATTGTCATCTACATTGCTGGGCAAATTTTCTCGACCTCTGCCAAAGGGAACAATTACGTTAGTTCCTCGTATTGCATACCTTAATAAATTACGATTTTGATACATTTTTTTAATTGTTTTCTTTTTTTTCAAAACAAAGATTTTAATATTGCACATTTTATTTTAATTTTCAAATTATGTTTTTACTATAATAATTATAGGCATCACGCAAGACCCCCAACACTATTATGATATTTATAATATAAGAGAAACAATTAATTTATAAAAATGCATTATTATAGAGCAATTATATATAGCATTTGACTTCTGCATAAACGCTGTAAGCATGTAACAGTATGTATGCATGCGTATTATGAAACGCTTATGACTTTGACCACGGAAATAACACATTTTTCTTGTTTCTCGCTAAGAATCATTATTGTTAATCTTTTGGAAATCATCGTGTCTCGTATCGGCCTTAACCCTTTACTCTCTGTCCAGAATTGCTTGATATCTCTATTTAACAGTAAAATTAATTTTCACTGGCCTTCGAAACTTTGATTGGCTTGCTTTTTTATATTGGCCGCAAAATAACTAAGCTTGTAGGCAATAAACCATCTATCTAAGTTTTTGTATAGATAATGGAATAGAATGTTGTACAATAAAGTACAACATTCTTTATTGTACAATGTAAGTATTCAAAAATATAAGTTTGCTAAAAGATGCGTAAACATGCACGCACATGCTAAATCGTTCTTTTTCCTAGAGACAACTTCTTAATGTATTTTATTCTTAAATTTACATTCAGGTCAAGTTTCTATTGTTGTGATGAGAAAATTACCTTTTAATTAATTATTAATTAATTAAAAAGTTTTTGTATAGATAATTGAATAGAATGTTGTACAATAAAGTATTTTAAGTTTTTATATTAATATTCGAATTCCTTACCGTTTTGGGAGACGTTTACAAAAAAACTGAACCTCATATTAACATTTAAATGGTGTACATGGGTCAAAAATAGACCCGAACAAACCTATGACGATTGTAATTCAACAGGCGTTCGAAATTATCATAACCCTTGCCCAGTATTCACCAGTCACACGTTATGCCACAGAACGCTGCTATGTAGGTGCACGCGCGTGGAAAAAATGACAAAAAACTAACATTATCTGCAAAATATGTGCAATATTACGTTAAAATAAATATGCTTTCAATATACGAAAATTCTTTGTTATTTTTTTAATGATAAAGTAATGTTTATAAGACAAGGTTTTTTATGCACAGCACAAAGGATAAAAAATTATTATAAGCAATAATTAGTCGCCTGAAATATCCATACAAATTGCTTAAGCCGATGTAGCTCCGTGGTCCAGAGCACCTGACCGGACATCAGAAGGCGCGGGTTCAATTCCCGTCGGCAGCATTTATTTTTACTCGGGATATATTTTCAATTTGTATGGATAGTTCAGGGGATTAATTATTGCTTATAATAATTTGTTAACATTGTTTGTAACTTCGAATTAATTTTAAAGTTTGGGCTCATATTCAAATAATGTTTTATTATGTCTAGATTTAAAGAAATCATGAAAACCGAAGCTTGTTTTTCTCTACTTCTATTAACTACGAAAAAATAAGTGATTTTATTTTTCGAGGTTTCTTAATTTTAGTTTAGAGAAGTTATTTTGAGTTTAAAAGATTTCATCAGAAAAATAATCCAGAAGACTAGAAGAGAATAAAAGTGTACCTTCTTGAACTCGTGTGAATAACCTTATTATTGAATAATTTTATCACTTCGTGTAAAATATAATATTACAATAAATTTAAATACAATTGAAAAATTCAAAAATTACACAATACAAAGTCAACACTACACGATTGAATTCGAGTTAAATTAGACCCATGTATACCGTTTATGTATAAGCATGTAACATATGTATGTATTCGCATTATGAAACGCTTATTGCATTATTGATTAACTAGCGGAAACCTGTAAAAATCACGGAATAGTCGGGGAGAGGTCGTCACCTATTTTTTTTAAATTTTAAAAAAGTTTTACATCTCCCGCCATGAGAAAGTTTTGAACTTTCTGCAATTTGATGCAATGTTTCGTGACGTCACACGAGACAGGTGACAATTCGAATGGCAGTACCGAAATGTCACAAGCGTTTCGGCGGGCTTATATTTTCGATAATATTCGCTATAGTTCTAATTTAAAAATTTGTATCAGGTAGATTCACATACATAGGTACTCGTAATTAATCAATTAACAATGGTTTTGACTGCAGGCTACATAAGGCGGAAGTTAATAATATAGCAGTTAGATACTTAATATATAAATAATTAATATGTTTGTGGTAAAAACTTTAAGTAGGTACATATTTGTTTGTTAGAAATTAATTCTAAAGCCGCTTCTACAGCGACAATATTACCACAAACATTAAACCAAATGTTTGTGCAAACATTAAACTTGGCGACAGGGCCACAATGTTTAAGTTTAAAACTGTAGGTACGTACATATTGTGTTAGGAATTAATTTTAAAGCCGCTTCTACAGCGAAAATATTATCACAAACATTGAACCAAATGTTTGTGCAAACATTAATTTTGCGGCAGGGCCACAATGTTTTAGTTTAAAACTGTAGGTACGTACATATTTTTGTGATAGGAATTAATTCTAAAGCCGCTTATACAGCGACAATATTACTACAAACATTGAATCACATGTTTGTGCAATAAACTTGTTGTGCAATGTTTTAGTTTTCCGTGGCCGATGGAAAACAAAAAACATTGTACCCCAAACCAATGTTTTGGTTTTTGTTGAACTTTTGTGGCCCAGCCCCAATGTTTCAAGTTTGCGCGAAAATTTGGTACAATGTTTGTGGTGATATTGTCGAAGTAGCAAATAATTTTTATTTATTTTTTTAATTAAATAATTAATCAATTTACAGAGTATAATCAATAATGTTAACTAAAATAATTCATACAATTAGTTTTCACTGCTTTTGAATTTTTAATGTTCCTCTTCTATAGAAGCTGGCGCTTGTGTCTAGAAGAGTGGTGAGTTGATAGATGAAGAATATTTAGTGTTTGTAATTATGAATATTAAAATTTAAAATTAATTAAAAAGACAGTTTCATCATTTTGGCATTTTAATGTTTGGCAGATTTCAAGTTTCAATTTTTCAAGTTTTTTAAAATTCGATAGGTAAATTTCTTCTAACCTTTCGAACACCAGACCATTTTAGAGGGAGATCATAAATGGAATCAAATATGAACTCCCAAATGTTACAAGTGCAAGCGATTCTGTTAAAATCGCATATCAAAAAATTCCAGCTAGGGCGAAATTCCAATGCCAGCAGCGCATGAACGGTTTGTCGGCGGGAAAAAATTCTTATCACTGGTGCACCCACGATTTTCCAGAGGAAAATGCAATGATCTTGAAGCAAATATTTTTTATAATAAATACCTTTAGTGTCACAAATCCTGCAATCATATTATCCCGTGATTTCTCACGGGTATGTGCTATTGTTAACATAATTCAGTCGGCTAAGAGCAATGACAATACATGGCTAAGAAATGTTCATTATAAGGAATATCTATATATTTACATAATAATAATTGTTTATTCCAGAAAAATAATATAAAAAAGTAATATTCAATTAATTATTCACCAAATAAAATTCAGTTCTTAGTAAAATAAACCAAAATTTTCTGCTTTTGGCTAATATTTAATAAAAATTAAATAAATAATTCAACATGAGTAGGATTGATATTCAAAACATCCTGCGGAAGGATCATCCTATTCAATTGGAGGACGGAGAAAAACCTGTAATTCATGAAGAGGTTTCCAATAGTGTTCGGAAAACATTCGTTGACTTGACTTACTGTCTGGCGGCCATTGTTATATACCTTGTTGTATATAACAATAATCTCTTTGAATCCCAAAGAAATAGCTACCATATTTCTACCTATTTCTTTATTAATATTATTTTTTTTTAATATTATTTTTCTGGAATTATTATTATTATTATTTAAAAATTAAATATTAATATACATAATATTAAATATTTATATAAAAATGCAAGTTTCTTTGTTTGACCTCTATAGACTCAAAAACTACTGTACCGAATACTGTTAAATGAATTTCACTGCTAGTGAGAAGGATTGATATAATCTATTATTTCTTTATAGGCACCGAATAGATAAAACGCTCTAGAAATGCCTTTCATGTGAATTTGAATAGAAACCAATTTGGTTCTGGTCCATTTAGAACGCGCTCTGTCATTCTTGAATCATGACATAATAGCATTTATTGTGACCTTGTTTATTCTATGATAAAATCTGTTATTTTTCTGTAATAATGGATTCGCCTGGTGAGCACTGAGCAAACGTCTCTATTTGTAAAAGCCGCCGACTAATGCCTGCGGGTATCTGGTAAATACATATTTATCCTCCGAACCATTGAACCTCCAAATAGTGATTGGACATTGACCCACATAGAAGACTTCCGATTCGCATAACTTCGATTGCCTCGACGAAACATCGCAAGTGAAAGTGACTACAACTTGCTGTGGATATGTTGGGCGGGGGCGGGACCCGCCCTGATGCGTGACGTGTGGCGCCCCCGCCCACCAGACCTCACGCTCTGTTAAATCCAAGGTCAACTACACGCTAGGTACTTGATTTGGTTAATCTGTGATAATTCATTATTTAGCACTGTTATCTGCGGGTCTTATGACTCTTTAGTGAAGATCAGTCGAGGTGACCCAACGCTTTCCCGTCCGTTCTAAGTAACAGGAGTTAATTCCCTCAAGTCGCTAGCAAGGACTCTATTCTTTTAAGGGAAGCTACATTTATGTTAATTGCATATATATACACAAATATCAACACATAAAAAATATTGATAAAACTGTTATAATATGATCAAAATACCATGTCTTTAGGTACTTGTCTCTAACGGTGTAAACTTGTCTTTGATAAGAAATAGCCATAGTTTTATCAGCCTAGCCAAGCAAGTTGTTTCATTCAGAACCTAATTAATATCATATTATTAACAAAAACGAAAAAAAGAAGAAAAATAAAATCATATCAGGTGATGCAGTAACGAGGACTCAAGACCTCCTTTTATGAGGTAGGCAACCCAAAGGTACGGTCAATCGGTTTGGTGGGTAGGCAGATCCTGAATACACTTCACCCGATGCACGCGGGCACTCCTGCTAAACCACCAAACGTAGCGAACCACTTGGGGTGACCTATGAGGTGTTGGTCATCCAATAAATGGTTTACGGGGTGGCGGTACCCGAACCCGTCTCCAAATTTTGAATTACTTGAATTTATCATAGAAATTATTCAATAATTTATTCTCCATAACAATTTATTAATCTAAATACACAAGGTAAATGAAATAATAAATAAAATATGTATTTCATTTAATTTCATTATCTTGGTTACGACATATATAATATACGACTTACCTTCAATAAATATAAATATCTCTTCAATACTACATTATTTACTACAATAAACATGTTTTACTATCGAACATTATTTACTATTGAACATAATTATGTGTGTATCATATTATTTAACCATGTTGTATTAACGCATTTAATGTAAACTTCTCTTGCTTCAAGTAAATGTTTTTAATGGAAGAGAAGTATAAATTAACCAATTTAATATAAATTTCTCTTGCTTCAAGTAAATGTTTTTAATGGAAGAGAAGTATGTATTAACGCATTTAATGTAAACTTCTCTTGCTTCAAGTAAATGTTTTTAATGGAAGAGAAGTATAAATTAACGCATTTAATATAAACTTCTCTTGCTTCAAGTAAATGTTTTTAATGGAAGAGAAGTATGTATTAACGCATTTAATGTAAACTTCTCTTGCTTCAAGTAAATGTTTTTAATGGAAGAGAAGTATAAATTAACGCATTTAATATAAACTTCTCTTGCTTCAAGTAAATGTTTTTAATGGAAGAGAAGTATGTATTAACGCATTTAATGTAAACTTCTCTTGCTTCAAGTAAATGTTTTTAATGGAAGAGAAGTATAAATTAACGCATTTAATATAAACTTCTCTTGCTTCAAGTAAGTGTTTTTAATGGAAGAGAAGTATGTATTAACGCATTTAATGTAAACTTCTCTTGCTTCAAGTAAATGTTTTTAATGGAAGAGAAGTATAAATTAACGCATTTAATATAAACTTCTCTTGCTTCAAGTAAATGTTTTTAATGGAAGAGAAGTATAAATTAACGCATTTAATGTAAACTTCTCTTGCTTCCAGTAAATGTTTTTAATGGAAGAGAAGTATAAATAATAATGATGTGAAATAACTGGATTGTAAAACTAATTGTATGTAAAAAACCAAAAAAAATATGTCGCTAATGTACACGAACCAACCATTAGAATCTTAAACGGAGAAAAATGAATATTGCTATTTTTTTTAATAATATTTTAAAATACTGATAATTTGGTTAAAAACGGAATTGCAGGAATTACGAATGAATTAACAGATTTCCTGATAAACTTTTAGTAAATAACGAATATGTTATTACAATGTCGGAACACGTGTTGACGAAAATAAGAATATTCTCGCATTTCGTGATGATATATGCGTGATAGCGCCTGTAAATTCATTCGTAATTACTGCAATCCCGTTTTTAACGGGATTATCAGTAATTTGAAGAGATTCTTAATAAATTGGCATTGCTAATTTTTCTCCGTGTAGACAGGCCAGATAGGCCAAAGAACTGATTAACAGGGATTTTTTATATGTAATTTTGTCAATATCACCAAGTAAAGGAAAATAACCTTATTTGGAAGACAGGCTCTCCCAAAACACACTACTAATAGTTTATTTATTCCGCGATGTTACACAATCCATTGGTAATGCTTTCATTCAATGCGTATATTTGAAAATAAATAGACTTAAGATTTGATTTTGTCACTAAATGAAAAGAAAATGAAAATTGGGCTGTCCGTTTTTCAATTGCTGTTATAACTGGCTTTGCGCGCTAGCTATGTTTATATTTTATAGTGTGATTTTAGCTGATACTTCAGGCGGTAGCTATGTTTATATCTTAAAATGTGATTTTAGCTGCTGGTTCAGGCGGTAGCTATGTTTATATCTTAAAATGTGATTTTAGCTACTGGTTCAGGCGGTAGCTATGTTTATATCTTAAAATGTGATTTTAGCTGCTGGTTCAGGCGGTAGCTATGTTTATATCTTAAAATGTGATTTTAGCTGCTGGTTCAGGCGGTAGCTATGTTTATATCTTAAAATGTGATTTTAGCTGCTGGTTCAGGCGGTAGCTATGTTTATATTTTGTTAAATTAAATTCTTACTCCCGACTATTTTTTAACGTAAATTTTGAAGGTATCTTTTCAATGTTTATTTTCTTTTATTTTAATTTTGCAAAAATTATGCCTTTTTTCTATGCGGTATCCAATTTTTCATTTTATGTGAAACACGCTTTTAAGTACTTAACGTTCTTTTAAATACTTGATATTTTTTAAAAAAATTAATAAAAAATGTTCTACAACTGCCAGTTTTAATTAAGGTCTGAAATGGTTAACGTTCTCGGAAACTGGTGCTTTTGGTGGTTTAAAAACCGGCAAAACTTGGGTCAATGGGTCAATCTGGGGAATAAATAATTATCATATTAAATAACGGACCGAGGTCTGGGGAATATGTTATGAATGATTATATTATTATGACGAGCAAGTGGGTGGAGTAAGAAGTCGGGAATGTCACAGCAAGTCGCGACACGATCTATAAAGCGAATAAAATACTGGCGTCGTGTCATTTCGAGTCGGAATAAAATAAGAATTGTATATTGAGATAGAACCTGCAGAAAAGCAGCCATGTGGCAGCTTCGTGGGACTATCTATTCATTGTCTAAAAAAAAAAAAATGTAAAAATTTTCAGTCAATAAAGATCAGCTTAAGAAAAAAAAAAAAAAATACTTGCGTCGTGTCTTGTCCAGACTGCGTCGTGTCATATCGAGAACAGAACCAAATGTGGAATATGTAAGAAATTAGTGTATTTCGGTTGTGACACTCTGTCCGTAACTCCTGTTCAATAAGCTCTTCAATTTGCTTTGAAATTATGTTTCATCATTCTCAAAATTAAATGATTTTGATTGGAGAATTAAGACAAGCGATAAAGTGTCCACCTATAATATAAAATTTTTAACAAAACAATATTTTAATAGCCATTTTCGAAAATGTTTCTGATTTGTTGAAACGTTGCGCTTTTTGGCTAACACTCAATTATTAATCCGAAAATTATAATATCCCATAATTTTTCACGGGTCTGCGCTGGTATATTTAATATAATATTATAATACATCAATGGTGTGAACAGAGAAATGCTTGCCATTATATTTGTCTACTTCTGCAGATAAACGGTGTAATGGTTAGTATCTACCTAGTTATATTTTGTACTTTCTCCGTAGGTACTTTAAATTTCTCACTGAAGCTATAACTAATTATACACTCCTTGTGTAACACGTGAATCGTTTTGGATGTATCAAATTATGTTGTCAAGAAAAAAACTTGAATTTAAATTTTGTTAAGAAATTGAACTTACTGTGAACTGGTTGCTAAATATTGAAGTGATTTAAAAAGTTATCCATAGATACTTAAAATGTACCAATTTTAAAACTATCGTGATGCATCAAGTGTAAAATTTTATTTATTTAATTTAAAATTTACATTTACACATGCACTTTAGGTTAGCGCAGTGATGCAGAACGGGCAGTGCGCGAGCTCACATATCCCTTTCGCACGTCCACTTCATAAATCTTAAAAAACTAATACACACACCTCCCCAGGCACTGAAGTCAACCACTCTAACAACTGAGCCAACTCCCAATTGGGTAGGACCGACATTTATTTCATATTTTTACTACTGTGATATCATCCAATTTCAGAGAAATACGAGGAATATGTCTGCATAATTGTCCCCAAAATATGATAAATGATGTCATTAACTACGAGTCTATCTGCAGAGATTCAGTTTGATCGGATGTCGGGGAGTGGGTTAATTATACATATATACATTCATTCTAGAATACAAAAGTGAAATTCAAATAGATGTATTTAAAAAGACTTAGGACGGGTTATTTCGGAAAATCTGAACAATTCTTCAAATTTCAGATTTAGGACGGGTTGTTTCGGAGAATTTGAACAATTCATCAAATTTCAACGTTCATTTTCAAGTTATGTGAAAGATTTTTTCAGGTTCTGTTTTTATTTCAGTTTTGTCAAGCAACTAGCCTACAATGATATAATAACAGAACTTGAATAGGACTTTCACAGAACCCGAAAATGAACGTTGAAATTTGATGAATTGTTCAAATTCTCCGAAACAACCCGTCCGTAATTTTCAGGTTCTATGAAAGATTTTTTCAAATTCTGTTATTATTTCAGCTCTGTCAAGCAACTAGAGTATAATGATATAATAACAGAACTTGAATAGGACTTTCACAGAACCTGAAAATGAATGTTGAAATTTTTGCATCAATTATTATTTTGTATTGTTTTTTTTTTTAATCCATAACCCAAATGAATGTCCAAATAATGCTATTGCTTTTCTTTAGATTTCTCATCAAATTTAAGTATAATTTTAATATGGTTCCGGTGAGTTTTTTTAACATTTTTTGAAGAACCGTTTCTCACCTCAGGAAATTTAATAAATAAAAACTATAAATTAGGAAATATGAATTTCACTGAAGATCCCCGCGAACGTTTGAAAACATGTAAAGTGGCCCCTTTTGCAAAAAAAGGTTTTGCATCGCTGGGTTGGCGGGACTGTAAAAAAATTGTAGGCTTTACGTTTTGACTTTTGTTGAAATCAACTTTCTAACGGTCTTGTTTAAACTACTAAATATACTAAAATGTTTCTGTTCCTAAAAGTCATACACACTTTCCAACTGTTAATAAATGACAACCCATGCAACGTATTTGACAAAGGCCTGTTTAAAGTGTATATGGTACCGAATCTTAACAAAAATACTTGAACTTTTGTATGTTCCATTACACATCATTGGTTAAAAAAATCCTCAGTTTCTAGAAGATCTCGGCACGTTTTTCGTGAACCAAAATGAACATTCAAAATTCCTCGATAATGATGTAATACTTAATACGTACTATTCCAACAACTCGTCTATAAATTCCAGTAACTGGGTGTTATCTGATGTGTTTTTTCTTTGCTAAAATAAGATATGTGGCCAGAGATTGGCGGTAGATGTTGCAATATGCACATACTTGTGTTGGAAAGGTTCGACTAATGAACCCGAGATGTTCGTAATTTGTGATTCAATCTGTTGCATTCTAATTGAGTTTTTTATTGTCAATGAACCCAGGGATTTATCAGAATTGAAACCGATGAGACATCTCCATAATTTTAATTTCATGCCAATTATTAAATAATTAATTTCAGAGGAATGTATCTACGTAGATAGCTGATGGACTGTTATTAACTTGAAATTATTATAAGCTTATGAGAGTTTTAAAAATAGTTTTTTTAGATTTGTGCACTCGAAAAATTACAACTTCAAACTGACAAAAAAATATTATTAATATTTTTTAGACAACATTTCGTTGCAATACTGCCAGAAGTCATTTGTCTAAAAACTGAGATAGAAGTGACAGTCTACCCATTTTGTCAGGCTTTTCCACTAAATAAGTCATTACGTCATAACACATGGTTTATGGCTAATATAGCATCCTAATAATCACGAAGAGTATAATAATATAAATGATAAATACAAAATCACTAACATATGTTTATGAATTTTGAAAGTGGGAAGTGTGGAAATGCATATAAAATACGCCTAAAAATCTCTAAAACATATTGGTGACTTCTTGCGTGACAATAATTAATACCATTCGTTGTTACATGATAAAACAAAAATTTTAATTCGCACATAAAGCAGTTGTAATAAATGATTAAAAGTGCATTTAAAAAATCGTCCTCGTTATTAATTTATCTTGAAAATAACTGATTAAAGGCAACTGAAACAACAAAATTTGATTATTACGAAATCAATATTTTGTTAGTTAATTATTTCTGGCAAAACGCCAACGATGTATTTATTGCTTTACATGAATTGATTTTATTTTGTGCACCCATTGTAACATCTCCCTCATGAACGATGCACGTCACAGGAAGTGAATTACAACGAATCTCTCATTTCTAGGACCATGTTGATACTTTGTATATAGTCTTGGTAAAAGACGAACAATCAGAAATGAAACATTAGGTTGCTTAAAATGCCGACAGATACTTCTCAACCTTCCTCTTTACGATCTCCTTCCCTTTCCCACTCTCAGCCTCACAGCGTACCCCAATTAGGGATGGATAGTTCCATGACTCCCGACATTTGGGTGTAGTTGGGATTGTTGTGCGGTATTCACAAAAATAAAAACCTACCTACTAAGAACATCATGAAAGAAATCATCCTTTTAAAATTAGATATTTCATAAGTACTTTTTAATTACTTCTAAAATCCCCAAAAATCCGTATGGGTTTTTACTATCAATTAACGAAGCGATTATTCATGGTTACATTCCAAATATGCAAAACATTTCGATAATTTAATTGCCATTTTAATAACCGACGTGTTTGATTATTAACATATTTTTATGTATTAATAATTATTATTCTACTTCTAAGAATCTTGAGCTACCATTATCGGTTGAACTGACGCCATCTATAAATCTTACGAAGAAGTGCGATACTGATTTAGTTATCAATGAATTCAATAGATGTCCTTAAATCATATCATTTTTAAAGAAGAAATCTGCAAATAAAACTAGCCAAAATAATTGTTATTATGATTCCCGATGGAATTAAATGCGAGTTATCAATTCATAATTAGTCGATAAAGTTCATAAGCACATAATTAAATACGAATATCTTTTTGCAAGTATCTATTTTTATCTTGTTAAAAATAGTTTTGAAATGTGCATGCAATCTACATAAATTAAATCCTTGGCCAATTTTGAGAAATACTATTCACGTTTCCATGATAACTCTTCAAAATGACAATTCAACACACCTATAAAAGGTGATATAAAGTTATGAAAAGTGATGAAAAAAAAACTAGGTTAAATCATCACTTTTCATAACTTTATAGCACTTTTTATAGGTGTGTTGAATTGTTATTTTGATGAGTTATCCGGTCACCATTCTTCACTGACAAGAAACAACTGTTGTCTTTTTGGGAGGTACATAACCCAGCCGGTGACTGGATAACTCTTCAAAATGACAATTCAACACACCTATAAAAGGTGATATAAAGTTATGAAAAGTGATGAAAAAAAACTAGGTTAAATCATCACTTTTCATAACTTTATATCACTTTTTAAAGGTGTGTTGAATTGTTATTTTGATGAGTTATCCGGTCACCATTCTTCACTGACAAGAAACAACTGTTGTCTTTTTGGGAGGTACATAACCCAGCCGGTGACTGGATAACTCTTCAAAATGACAATTCAACACACCTATAAATGGTGATATAAAGTTATGAAAAGTGATGAAAAAAAAACTAGGTTAAATCATCACTTTTCATAACTTTATAACACTTCTTATAGGTGTGTTTAATTGTCATTTTGATGAGTTATCCGGTCACCATTCTTCACTGACAAGAAACAACTATTGTCTTTTTGGGAGGTACATAACCCAGCCGGTGACTGGATAACTCTTCAAAATGACAATTCAACACAACTATAAAAGATGATATAAAGTTATGAAAAGTGATGAAAAAAAAACTAGGTTAAATCATCACTTTTCATAACTTTATAGCACTTTTTAAAGGTGTGTTGAATTGTTATTTTGATGAGTTATCCGGTCACCATTCTTCACTGACAAGAAACAACTGTTGTCTTTTTGGGAGGTACATAACCCAGCCGGTGACTGGATAACTCTTCAAAATGACAATTCAACACACCTATAAATGGTGATATAAAGTTATGAAAAGTGATGAAAAAAAAACTAGGTTAAATCATCCCTTTTCATAACTTTATAACACTTTTTATAGGTGTGTTTAATTGTCATTTTGATGAGTTATCCGGTCACCATTCTTCACTGACAAGAAACAACTGTTGTCTTTTTGGGAGGTACATAACCCAGCCGGTGACTGGATAACTCTTCAAAATGACAATTCAACACAACTATAAAAGATGATATAAAGTTATGAAAAGTGATGAAAAAACTAGGTTAAATCATCACTTTTCATAACTTTATAGCACTTTTTAAAGGTGTGTTGAATTGTTATTTTGATGAGTTATCCGGTCACCATTCTTCACTGACAAGAAACAACTGTTGTCTTTTTGGGAGGTACATAACCCAGCCGGTGACTGGATAACTCTTCAAAATGACAATTCAACACACCTATAAATGGTGATATAAAGTTATGAAAAGTGATGAAAAAAAAACTAGGTTAAATCATCACTTTTCATAACTTTATAACACTTTTTATAGGTGTGTTTAATTGTTATTTTGATGAGTTATCCGGTCACCATTCTTCACTGACAAGAAACAACTGTTGTCTTTTTGGGAGGTACATAACCCAGCCGGTGACTGGATAACTCTTCAAAATGACAATTCAACACAACTATAAAAGATGATATAAAGTTATGAAAAGTGATGAAAAAAAAACTAGGTTAAATCATCACTTTTCATAACTTTATAACACTTTTTATAGGTGTGTTTAATTGTCATTTTGATGAGTTATCCGGTCACCATTCTTCACTGACAAGAAACAACTGTTGTCTTTTTGGGAGATACATAACCCAGCCGGTGACTGGATAACTCTTCAAAATGACAATTCAACACAACTATAAAAGATGATATAATGTTATGAAAAGTGATGAAAGAAAAACTAGGTTAAACAGTTAGATATGTAACCTATTTAACCTAGTTTTTGTTTCATCACTTTTAATGACTTTATATCACCTTTTAAAGATGTGTTGAATTGTCATCTTGAGGAATTATCATGGAACCGTTTAATCGATATTGAATAGTTCCTACAATGGCAATAACACCTTCGTTGACCTACATATTGTCGGCAGAAAAGCTGTGCTAATGTTACGATGGCAGATCTGAGAGCTGACCGACAGATTTAATAGCTTCAAACTCGTAGTTTTTTAACTTCACAGTTAACAAACCTACATTCATACTACCTAAATTAACCTGTAAGTAAGAACTTTAAAACGCATTAATAAAACAACAAAATTAAGGTTAGAGAATATTAATCACAAATGACTTTGAAATAAGTGAATCTAGCGCACCTCAAAACTCAAACACACAGTTCGAAGGTCACGCGGTGAAAACTTTACTTGGGGTTTTTCCTGATCTCGTAACGCTATAGGAGCTTATTAGCTATAATACAGGAAACAGGGCGTCCACAAAACTAAGAAAGAAGTTTGGATGGTAAACGTACTGTACGTTATAATCTACGCTTTCATAGATGGCGTTAATTTGATTATTTTTTGAAAATACAGTTTTTGCAAGTTATTCTTTAAAATATCTGGACGAATTATTTTATAATGTATAATGTACATACGCATACGCAATATGTATCGGTGATTAGCACGTATTTAAAAAAATATTATTCTTTAATGTAATCCTTTCGATCAATAAAGTGAAAATTCTAAAAATTTAGGAAAACCATATTGCGTAGTTAAAAAAAAAAAAATACTGAATATTTCAAAGCTCCCAAGTTCATGGTAGAAATGACATTACGAACCGAAAATATTTTCGTTTAACTCGACACATCGGAAAGAACATTGTTCAAAATTGTAGACCCATGTAGAATTTTTAATAGTTTAAGGCGATGCACTGCGTAGTAATTTAAAATCATGTGTTTTTGGTTTGAAAATTTGGTCGCCTAGAAATGTTTCAGATGCTTTAATTAAATACTGCGAGTAGAATACATCCTGGCCTCTGAAATAATCGAGTATTGTTTAGATAAGTCTTTTTATAAGCCCAGAAAAAATAATGTATAAGGCCTATGAAAACTGCTTTAAAGTTCAAAATCTCCTACTCACGAAACCATTTTCGGTTATGGTTTTATTGTATAATGTGGCAAATTAAGTTATTTATAAAATGATCGCAAAAAATTTAAATATTTGTGCCTGAACATCTACAAAATAAAATAAAAGGCACTTTTTGGCCATGTTTTTTTCTTGCATAAATCAAAACATGTGGATGGTGTGAAACAGGAATTTAAGCGTTATCGCCATCTACGTAAGGTGTGTTATTAATAGCGGCTCGATTCAAAATATTACACGACGTAGTGCATCGCCTTAAGAAATATGTATAACTAATGTAATTAAAAATAAAGTACCTAAGATAAAAGAAAATTGAAATTATAGATTGTACAATAAAGCACATTTTTCCCTGTCGCCGTGTACCCGTATTGTTAGCGCGTTGCATGTGTTATACTGATGCCACAGGCGTAGGCCCAAGCGACTTTGACCTTTGTGCAATAAAAGGCTATCCGGCCATAACATGCCTTCTTCCTCTTGCACCGGCTGTCACTTGCACAGCCAACAACTAAATGCCAATGCCGTCATTAAAGGTAAATGTACGGGTATTAAAAAAGGCACTGTTGGTAACGCAACGTCATAATGTTTTGTTAAACGCATTCACCAAAGGTAAATCGGATAAACTTAGTGTTTGGTAGGCGTGTTCTAATTCTAGTGAATGTTTTCACACTTGTCAGAATATCTAAATTCTTTCTTTATTTGACTGCCTGGGGCCTACTAGTCCAAAGCTCTTGTGTTCATTGGCGACATCCGTTATTAGCGACGTTTATTATTATATATTATCAAGGCATACATGTGGATGAACACGTGTTCCGAAACATTTAAATTTTACTAAAAGTTTATCAGGAAACGGCCTGCAATTCCGTTTTAATCCGGATTACCAATAATTTGAAGAGATTCTTAATAAATTAGCAAAATTATTTTTTTCCGAAAGCCCGGTTATAATATTTGTAAACTCACCCACTTTCTCATAAACGACACATGTATCAGATAGAAATGTTCTATTATGATTAGGTATCTCGAGTTGAGTAGAATATAGTACTCGCACAGATGCATTGCTTGAATAAAGCGCATTTCAAAATTGTCATTCGACTTAATTTTTTATTTATAATGAAGGTAGGTACACAACAGAGGATGGCTAATAAAAAAATACATATAAATAACAAATTGTAAATAACAACCGTTCATTTAAGGTGTAGATAACAATTTATAAGAATTAAATAAAAAGTATGTAAAACGACAACAACAACAACAACAAACAATAGAGACAATATAGTTTGAGTCAAGTCAAGTCCAGCGAAAACAGGTTCTATCAGGGCTATCGCTATGTCCAGAATCTTGCCATCTTGAGTGAATGTTATATAAAGTCGACACACTCGCACAAGAGGTTGGGAGAAGGTTAAGTTTGTTCTTTGAAAAGGAATATGGAAAGTTTCAGTGTTTCTCAGTAGATGTTGACTGATATTGATTTTGATTGCGGCCAAAAGAGAAGATTTTACATGGTTATTTTTAAGTTTTGCAAAGAAATGTGATGTCATTTTTGTAACGACTAAATTTTAATTTTAAATATTTTGGGTGTTTCTTATAGGCGGTAAGAAGTAAGGAAAAACTCAATTGATAAATTAGATAGTTTTAAATACAAATTATAATCAAAAACATACTGAGTTCTCAAATGATTGTAGAAAGTTTTCAAATAATGTTCAAATTCGATCAATATATTGTGTTGTGGTGGTTATAATAAGCAGGCGTCAGCAAGACAGACAAGACGTCCGTTTCTCAGTGACGCTTGAAAAAGGATATCACTGACGGAAATGTATACATATTATATACACACAATCCTATGTTTGTGTTGCTTGTTGAACTCTAATTATGTATATACGAACGCGCCCCATCTTTTTATGATTCAACGTAAATATCCGGGTTACCTTTCAAAAAACACATTTCTGGTAGCAACTAGCCACTAAACTACTCAAAAAAAACATTGGTATTTGAGTACTACAAATCTTAAAAAAATGATTGGTATTTAAGTAGGTGCTGCATATTAATAAAAAAATAATATTATTATTTTAATACATTAAGAAGGTAATATTGTTCAATTAATATTTAAGCGGTGATGAAAAAAAAATATGTTGCAACAAATAAAAAGTGAACGTCTTTTGAACAAATTTTAATAATATTCACACACTACACGGCTGACGTCACAGAGGAAGAAATTTATATTCCGTTCCATATTCAAATTTTACGCGTTGGACATCAGGGGCCCGATTCATGAAATGAAGCATTTTAAAAAAACGAATGTTTTTTGTAGATATTTTCATCGCGAAATACAAAATATGAGAAATTACAAAAAACTAAAAAAAACTCATTTCATTAAATAAAATAATATGTACATTTTTTTATAAAAAGTACGAAATCTTCGCATAAAATATTTCATCTTTTTGTGGCAGCGAAAATTCTCAAAATGTGACCTTTGGTATTTCTCGTTTTTTGCTCCATATTTTGTAAGTGCCAATCAGAAAAAAGTTTTAGATTTAATTAAAAAAAACTTTCTAAACAATGGCAGTATTAATGTAACACACAAAAGATGTCAGTATTACTAATCAAATATCAATTTGTACAATCAATTATTTACAAAACTATTAAAGTAATTGCAAAGGTCATTCTGAATCAAAAGTAATACCTCTTTGATTGTTGAACATTCCAAGTACAGCATTTGGTTTTTACAGCAATAAATCAATCAAAGAAATATGTATCCATTTATGACCTATATATTGATGCTGAGATGTAAACTTTTTTGTACATATACGAGTAGCATTTATATTTGCTTACTTATTTATTGCAAAATGAAACAAGTCAGATATGTGTACTAATTTTTTACGTTTTTTTAATTGAAAGGTCTAATTGTGGCAAACAAATGAGGTTTTCCAATGAAAATGTAGTAAAAATGTGTACCTATATAAAATAACAACGCAGAATTTAAATATACAGGGTTTTCCTATAAGAGGTGTTATTTTGAATAGCCCGCTATTTCGGCAGATGTTACTTTTGACAAGTAAAAACTACGCCATTAATAAAAATGGAACGATACACGCTTCAACAACGCATTAAAAATATTTAAAATTCACTTGAGTGAATCAAATGCAAATCATCTTGAGTGATGAAGCCCATTTCCACCTCGGTGGATTCGTCAACAAGCAAAATTGTCGGACGTAGGGATCGGAAAACCCAAGAGTTATTGTTGAAAAGCCTCTCTATCCTCAACGTGTGACTGATTGGTGCGGTTTATGGTCCGGCGTAGTCATTGGACTTTAATTTTTTGAAAATGAGGCTGGAGCAACAGTTACAGAGATGATTAATGATTTTTTATGGCCAGAATTGGATGGTATTGATATGGACAACGTTTACTTCCAACAAGACGGCGCTACGTGCCACACAAGCAACGAAACCATTGATCTTTTACGATTGAATATCAAACTAACACCTCTTATTGGAAAACCCTGTATTTTCAAAAAAGTTTTATCGAATATATTATCATATAGTTAATAAAACGATTTGAATTTTGAAAATATACTAAAAAACTCGCATCAAAAAGTTCTGCTCGAATCTGACATTATTCGATACTCCAGGAACGTAACTGTGGAGATATTGACAGTAACTATGTAATGTCTTATGCCCTTTAAATTTTTATAAGCACCTACAAGTTGTAAAAAACAGGAAAAAACTTACTATGTAGGAATATAATTTTTTTATTTTAAATTCAATATATTTGCGATTCGGAATTCGGATTCATGGAAGAGTAATGTAATCATTCCAAATTTCTATTATTTATAAAGGACTAGCTGAAACAATAGAAAATCAGAGGTAGACAGTATATTTTTTCTTATTTGAACCTCAAAGGTGCAAAATTTCATCAAGAAGGATCAATATTCTGTTTTAGGGGGTAAGAAACGAGGGCGGGTGGTTTTTTGAATATCGCATGCAGACAATGACCCTTATCTTGTTTTGAAGGTGTGCAAAATGTCATCAATCTCAAAATAAAACTGTAGAATTGATTTGAATAAAAATCAAATCTACGCCGCTCACCATGGCTTTCATTGCTTATAGCAACAGTCAACTCGAAACTTTCAGAAAATATCGATTTTGATATCGCTATTAACAAATGCGCGATACGAAATCCATTCACGAATATAAAAAAAATATTGAGATATTTTTTGTGTTGTTTTGCTCAATATATTTAAAGAATTGCAAAAATTCCCAGGTTACGAATAACCGGATAGTATTTTAAAAACTCCTTATACTATCATACGGAAAACTTTGCTTGTGCAATGATGGAGGACTTAGCTTGCAGAGGAATTAAATTCACGCTGCGCGCCTGGATGGTAATCCGTCGTATTTATCAATTAAGATACTCATCGATCGTTTTTGCTACTTGGGAACAATTGCTTAACTCTATATTAATATTTGACATTCAAGAATCTGGTCTTTGGTATCCGCTCGGCCGCCGTGGGAAGTGAAAGTGGACGGCAGAGGCAGAAACTGCCTTAAATGTTCCAGAATACGCCATAACGACGTAATTCCGCCCGACCCCACACGTGAAACTAGCACTTCGGTGACCCCGCACAAGGCGCACTTTCCCGCACGAGCACCAAAATTTGGTCGCGATTCCGTAACACAGGATATTCTCATATTTATAGCAAACGGACCATATTCAATAAACTTATTTTGAAGAACAGCAAAAGTAGGAAATATTGTATTATGTATGTTATAAGGTGTGCAATTTATTATGTACATTATAAGGTGTGCAGTTTATTATGTACATTATAAGGTGTGTAGTTTATTATGTACATTATAAGGTGTGCAGTTTATTATGTACATTATAAGGTGTGCAGTTTATTATGTACATTATAAGGTGTGCAGTTTATTATGTACATTATAAGGTGTGTAGTTTATTATGTACATTATAAGGTGTGGAGTTTATTATGTACATTATAAGGTGTGCAGTTTATTATGTACATTATAAGGTGTGCAGTTTATTATGTACATTATAAGGTGTGCAGTTTATTATGTACATTATAAGGTGTGCAGTTTATTATGTATATTATAAGGTGTGTAGTTTATTATGTACATTATAAGGTGTGCAGTTTATTATGTACATTATAAGGTGTGCAGTTTATTATGTACATTATAAGGTGTGCAGTTTATTATGTACATTATAAGGTGTGTAGTTTATTATGTACATTATAAGGTGTGGAGTTTATTATGTACATTATAAGGTGTGCAGTTTATTATGTACATTATAAGGTGTGCAGTTTATTATGTACATTATAAGGTGTGCAGTTTATTATGTACATTATAAGGTGTGCAGTTTATTATGTATATTATAAGGTGTGCAGTTTATTATGTACATTATAAGGTGTGCAGTTTATTATGTACATTATAAGGTGTGCAGTTTATTATGAACATCATAAGGTGTGCAGTTTATTATGTTCATTATAAGGTGTGCAGTTTATTATGAACATTATAAGGTGTGTAGTTAATTATGTACATTATAAGGTGTGCAATCTATTAAGTTCATTATAAAGTGTGCAGTTTATTATGTACATTATAAGGTGTGCAATCTATTAAGTTCATTATAAAGTGTGCAGTTTATTATGTACATTATAAGGTGTGCAGTTTATTATGCACATCATAAGGTGTGCAATCTATTAAGTTCATTACAAGGTGTGCAGTTTATTATGTACATCATAACGTGTGCAATCTATAAAGTTCATTACAAGGTGTGCAGTTTATTATGTACATCATAAGGTGTGCAATCTATTAAGTTCATTATAAGTTGTGCAGTTTATTATGTACATTATAAGGTGTGCAGTTTAATAACTGCCCTCACACCAGCGATCAAATTTAAAAAAAAGTATTCACTATTTTTATTATTACATTATATCAAAAAACATTTTGAGAAATATTTTTATGCATACATTTTTTAAAACTATAAATATAAAGACAACTCATCTAACGTAACATAAATACACTTTCTTTGGACTTCCATAGATTAATTTCTAATTTATATTTTGATAAATTGGTATGTAGGTACCTTGTAATAAACTTCCCAGAGGATAAAATTGGAACGTTGCTTGAAAAGGATTTAACTGTGTTTGGTGACCAAATCAGGTACGTTTAAATCTTTCTCTTTCCAATCTCCGTCCCTTTCCCACTCTCCTCACCATCACATAAATACCACATTAGGTGATATCATTGTCCCACAACGCTGTGTTTGGTGACCAGATCTAAACAGCCTGGTAATTTTTAAACATCCCTTTTCCCACCATTTTCACTGTTGCTTTTTATTCTCCAAAATAATAAGTAAAAATTACGATAATAATTCATTTTCTATAACGATTTAAAATGTGCCATTTTCGATTTGCCGCCAAATCGACATGTTCGTTTTTATTCGTGGATTTGGCGTCGTTGTCGTCTAGCTTACGTCATAATGAAGTTGTAGCCAGTTGGAAACTTTTCGGAATGTAAATTTCGGAATCATAAAAATAAACTTTAAATCTTCCGCACATTTGTACAAAATACCCAATGTCAAACATCTACTGGCTTTTGTGCGGTATTCACATTATTAAACAATAAAGATGAATCACAAAGAATCAAATCTGTCTTATAATTATTGGAATTTATTATTTTCATACTAAATACTGATTATTAGTTATTATTAGATCGCAATTCCGTCCTCAAAACGTTCTTATGAGTTTTATAGAACCGCGCCTAAGAACACATAATATTACCATTACGGAATACGAGATGGGCTTAATTATTCATGAAAATAACATTTCAAAATGCGATTACGATGTCTAAAACACCAAAAAATAACAAAAACATCATCCGGAGAACGCTGGAAATGAAAACTTGTCGTTTTGATCAAATACATGGTTTTCCAATAAGAGGTGTTATTTTGAATAGCCCGCTATTTCGGTAGATGTTACTTTTGAAGCTGTCATTTTTTGACATTTGACAAGTAGAAACGACGCCATTAATAAAAATGGAACGATACACGCTTCAACAACGCATTGAAATTATTAAAATTCATTTGAGTGAATCAAATGCAAATCATCTTGAGTGATGAGGCCCATTCTCGGAAAACCCAAGAGTTATTGTTGAAAAGCCTCTCTATCCTCAACGTGTGACTGTTTGGTGCGGTTTATGGTCCGGCGGAGTCATTGGACCTTAATTTTTCGAAAATGAGGCTGGAGCAACAGTTACGGTGAATGGATTGCGCCATCGAGAGATGATTTATGATTTTTATGGCCGGAATTGGATGGTATTAATCTGGACAACGTTTACTTTCAACAAGACGGCGCTACGTGCCACACAAGCAACGAAACCATTGATCTTTTACGATTGAATATCAAAATAACTCCTCTTATTGGAAAACCCTGTATATACCTCGCTTTCGTGCCCACTTACTTCAGTATGAGATATGTATAACTTACGCAAGCTTTTATAGCACTTCCTTCCTTTTAGGAATACTCACTAAAACAATAAGTGCAATGTACAACTCCCAATAATTAAGGCGATGCACTACGTAGTGTAATATTTTAAATTGAGCCGCTATCAATAACAACCCTTACGTAGATGGCGATAAGGTTTAAATTCCCGCTTGACACCATCCGCCTGTTTTGATTTATACAAGAAAAAAACATGGCCAAAAAGTTCCTTTTATTTTATTTTGTGGATGTTCAGGCATAAATATTCATTTTTTTCCGATCGTTTTATAAATAACTTAATTTGCCACGTTATACAATAAAATTATAACCGAAAATGGGTTCGTAAGTAGGAGATTTTGAAGTTTAAAGCAGTTTTCATAGGCCTTATTCATTATTTTTTTCTGGGCTTATAAAAAGACTTATCTAAAAAATACTCGATTATTTCAAAGGCCAAAATGTATTCTACTCGCAGTATTTAATTAAAGCATCTGAAACATTTCTAGGCGACCAAATTTTCAAACCAAAAACACATGATTTTGCATTACTACGTATGGCATCGCCTTAATAAGATTGACCTGTCAGTGGCCGAGTGGTCTGAAGCGTCGGATTCAATCAAAACCACAATAACAAGCAGTTATAGAATTTGTTTAATTTGTTTTAATTAAACTTTTCAATTGAAGATTTAATTTAAACATTTTGTCTAAACACTTTTGAATGTTTTAATTACACATTTTAACTGAACAATTTATTAAAATATTTTCATAAAACATTTTGCCTGAACTCTTGTAGGTATATGTATTAATTAAATAAATTGATTGAACAATTTATTTGTTGCCCTTGAGGTGATTATGCACAAAAACGGCGATATAAAAATCATCCAAATATTATTATCATTTAATTAAACATTTTTATTGAACACTCTATTTAAATATTTTCATTAAACGATTTGTCTAAACACCTTATATGTTTGAATTAAACATTTCAGTTAGTTTTATTTTAATTAAACATTTTAACTATGGAAAGAATTTTACTAAACACTTTAATTGAACATTTTACTTAAATATTTTCATTAAACGTATTGTCTAAACACTTTATATGTTTGAATTAAATATTTTCGTTAGTTTAATTTTAACTAAACATTTTAATATTTAAAAAAAATAAAAATAATGTTTAATATAATAACATACCTAAATATAATATAGAATACATACACATGAATCGAAGCTAAACCGAGACAGTGCTAAAAAACGTTCATATTATTATTACGTTAATAAATGTCAGAGAAGGTTCCTAAAACAATGACGCCATTAAACTTTTTCAGTGCATTTGCTTCAAGGTTCTTATATGGATTATTTACAGCTAGTTTTTTTTTTGTATTAGGCTATTCGATATCAAGTTACTATTACTAGAAAAACTTACTGCGAAACATCACGGAATGTGGCTTGAATTGCCAAGGTGAAAACTGAGAAATTTAGCTTGTTCAGAATCAAAATATATTACACATTCAAAAATAACTTAATAACTAACCTTAACGCAGTTTTCTCAAAGATAGACAGAGAGATTTGACCATTAAACAGCTCGGTCTAGCACACACTACTTGCTTTGTCCACATTCATACATCATCTCATACATACTCTACTACTATTATGACCCTTGACATGGTACGACTCAAGCCTTTTATTGGATTGATCGTGCCATGTTATCTCCCCTGACTTCTTCTACAATTCACATTTGCGTCATATATTTTCATCACACTACTTTATTCGTTCATTCGCTCCATAAGCCCAAACCATCTAAACGTTCCTTTCTTATTACGCTTAGATACACATTTTTCACATGTAACCAATATACTAAAAGATTACAAATTTGAGATATATGGAAGTACAAAAAAGTCATGGGGGCAGTTTTACCAATTTGTGACTTGCGTCAAACTTTAGTTGCTGAACTGTCTGTAAGTGACATTGAAAATGTCGAAAGTCAATGCAGAACTGTTAAGCAGTTGAGTCGCTCTGTAGATAGGCGCGTTCTGATAGGCAGACGTCCACGCTGTCGGAGCATACAAATGAAGTATACATATTAGGCACATATAAGTTAACCCTTACGACACAGAGACCTCATTTGTACAGCATTAGGTCTAATTTCATCCGTCCTCTGCCAGTCCTTGCCTTGTTGATACCTTACCGTTTGTCCGGATGTGAAAAGATTCTTAAAAATTAACGAAAATCTCTTTATTATTAGATGAAATAAATTTAAATAAAAGATCAGTCAATATACCCATAAAAGAACAAGAGACATCTTGACGAAGATAAATTAATAAACATCTCTACTTTCGACCGTCACGAACTTGCTCAGATTTTTGCGTAAAAAAGTTGGATGAAAGGAAGATTGAAAATCGTAAACGATAATATAATTCTTAAGATCCACTTATTTATGTATTAGGTTATATCGCATAAATTATCGCATCACTGTGAACAATCTTACGCTTGTATCAATAAATTAGTGTTAATTACGTGCTAACTTTCTTTTTAATATTAAAAAAGCAAATATTCAAATGCTATTTTTTCACAAATTTCTAGACGAATTTCATTATAAAGTTTCCTAGAACATTCGCGATTTGTTCGTGCTTTATTTTTGGATTGAATGTATTTTAATTTCTCGATCGTTTTATTTTTTTTGGCGTCTTGATATTGTTGATTTATTATTTGCGCCTTATTATTTTCATTTTGAAATTTATATTATATTTTATTTATTTATTTATTCACACCTTAAAGGCTTAATTGTACGTTGTTCAGGAGTACAATAATACGTGTAGAGTACATAACATAAAAAAACTGATTATGAACGATATAAGCGGGTGCAATTCAAGTTGTCATAGAAATTTGTATAAAGGAGTTCAATAATCGTATATACTAACAAGAGTACAAAATACGTAAAAAAATATAACAGTTAAGAGAAAATGGAGAAAATATTTAATAAAACACGACTCATTTGAATTAGAGCAAAAATCTATCGACAAATGCTTTAGTTATATTTAAAGATACAGTGTGAATTTTTTCATACATACAACATATTAAATAACAGAAAAAAAAAAGTTTTTATTAATTTTCCCAGCACACCTTGCGATTTATTTC
Organism: Hesperophylax magnus; assembly: GCA_026573805.1. Lineage (NCBI taxonomy): Eukaryota > Metazoa > Arthropoda > Insecta > Trichoptera > Limnephilidae > Hesperophylax > Hesperophylax magnus. The sequence continues at coordinate 5,694,048 of JAIUSX010000002.1, forward strand.
TATCGAGGGAATTTCACATAATTAATAATTATCTTCAAAAATAACGTATATATTATTTGGAACTTAAAAACTGAAAGAGTTAAAGAAAAACTTGTTATAAATCTGTATAAATTGGAAATGCGGGGGCTTAAGGTACTATGAAAGTAGTAACAGTAGCAATGTGTTGTAATTTTGATGATATTTATAGGAATAAACATGAACAGTTTCTTGTAAAACCTGTTTGTATTTATCGAACCTTTATTATGCCAGATTGGGTGTTTTACAGCACATAGCTAAATAATCACAGATATAAAAGGTGCAGATGAAAAGTATGAAATATATATCAAAAATTGTAAAAAGGAGTTTGATAAGTCTGATATAGAAATATAATAACGTAGTTAATGTAAGTTAGTTATCATTATTATATAAATAAGTATGAACAGTTTTTTGTAAAGCTCGTTTGTAATTGACAAATCTTCATAACGCCCGATTGGGTGTTTTACAGAACGTAGATAAATTAATGTGAAGATAAAAGGTGCAATGAAAAACATATATACAGGGTTTTCCAATAAGAGGTGTTATTTTGATATTCCATCGTAAAAGATCAATGGTTTCGTTGCTTGTGTGGCACGTAGCGCCGTCTTGTTGAAAGTAAACGTTGTCCAGATCAATACCATCCAATTCCGGCTATAAAACATCATTAATCATCTCTTGATAGCGCAATCCATTCACCGTAACTGTTGCTCCAGCCTCATTTTCGAAAAAGTAAAGTCCAATGACTACGCCAGACCATAAACCGCACCAATCAGTCACACGTTGAGGATAAAGTGGCTTTTCAACAATAACTCTTGGGTTTTCCGAGCCCCACGTGCGACAATTTTGCCTGTTGACGAAGCCACCGAGGTGGAAATGGGCCTCATCACTCAAGATGATTTGCATTTGATTCAATAAAGTGAATTTTAAATAATTTTAATGCCTTGTTGAAGCGTGTATCGTTCCATTTTTATTAATGGCTTAGTTTTTACTTGTCAAATGTCAAAAAATGAACAAACAAAAAAACTTCAAAACTAACATCTACCGAAATAGCGGGCTATTTAAAATAACACTTCTTATTGGAAAATCCTGTAGATCTGTTACAAATATTCAAATAGACGGTATTTTGGTTTGGACCATAGACAATAGACTTGTATTCAATTATCTTCGGTTTGGTTCAAAGATAATAGACTTTTATTCGATTATCTTTGGTTTGGACACTGGTGGTGGCGGGAAACATCGATAAACTCTCTGTGCCATTGAATTAATGAATTTTCGAAATTAATGATAATTTTGTATCATTTTCAGTTTTCTTAATTGTATATTAGAATGCACGAATAAAATTTACTGAAAAAAATATTGCCAATTTTTTAATAATCTCTTCTAATTATTCGTAATCCGGTTAAAACGGATTTGCAGGCCATTAATTAATGAATTGACAGGTATCCTGATAAATTTTTAGTAAAATACCAATCTTTTGTCACGATGTCGGAACAAGTTTCGTCAATATATATTATTAAGACAAACGCAGGTACACGAACAAGTGTTCCGATATTATAACGAATTTACTAAAAGTTTATGAGGAAGTGGTCTGCAGTCCTGTTTTAACCGGATTACCTATAATTTGATTTTTTATAAATCAGCAATAGGTACTCATGTTTCTCCGTCTGGGCTAAAATTAAGAATATTTTCACAACTGTTGAAAAATTGAATTATTTATGCAAATATCTTGAGTGAAAATTAAAGAAGAAAAGTTAATGCTTACGCGTTGGTTAAATTGGGTGGAAATAAATATACATTCTTACCTACCTTAAGTTATTGACGAATTATAATATTTATTATTTACAAAATTTTTATATACTACATGCACTTAAAAAAAATAAGATTCAAGAATAACGAAGTACTCGGAATTATAACAGATATATTAAAATAAAGTCATAATTACATAAGTACAAGTTGCTATAACTATGCAAAAGTGCTTCATTACGAACAAAAAAAACAATTATCAAAAAAAGTTTCGTTTGCGACCCTGACAATGATAGATTATTCTAGTAAATCCGTCTTGACCCAGTTATAAAGCGAACCCAGTCAATGGTAATAATTGGACAGTGTAATACAAAAACGATCCAAGTGTTTTTATTACTTCATACAGGGTTTTCCAATAAGAGGTGTTATTTTTAATGACCCGCTATTTCGGTAGATGTTACTTTCGAAGATGTCATTTTTTGACATTTGACAAGTAAAAACTACGCCATTAATAAAAATGGAACGATTCAACAAAGCATTGAAATTATTAAAATTCACTTGAGTGAATCAAATGCAAATCATCTTGAGTGATGAGGCCCATTTCCACCACGGTGGCTTCGTCTACAAGCAAAATTGTCGCATCTGGGGCTCAGAAAACCCAAGAGTTATTGTTGAAAAGCCTCTTTATCCTCAACGTGTGACTGTTTTATGCGGTTTATGGTCCGGCGTAGTCATTGGACTTTACTTTTTTGAAAATGAGGCTGGAGCAACAGTTACGGTGAATGGATTGCGCTATCGAGAGATGATTAATGATTTTTTATGGCCGAAATTGGATGGTATTTATCTGGACAACGTTTACTTTCAACAAGACGGCGCTACGTGCCACACAAGCAACGAAACCATTGATCTTTTACGATTGAATATCAAAATAACACCCCTTATTGGAAAACCCTGTACTTTATGACTCTTGTATACGAACATTTTTTTGTCTTTAGTAGTTTTTGTAGTAATTATCATAAAATTATCTCGGAGACAATGCGAAGAATTATGTATGCATAAGCTTAAAGGTGACAGTTATAATATTTGAATATTTTGTAAGGTTTTTGACTCATCTGCGTTATGAAAATGACGAAATTTGTGATGTGATACAAATTAATGACCCTTTTCACAGGGTTACTAATGTATTGTACCCAATGTACAGATAAATTTAAAAAAAAATGTAAAGCGATGTACCTACCTACAAGGCAGAACGAATATATTTCGCAATTTATTTCATTTGGGCCTAGTATATAAGTATTTTACAAATATACAAGGCTATCAAAGGATTAATAATGCATCCCCAAGTGGGGTATGTTGCGAGGCTGAAGGTAGTGGGGAGAAGGAGGAGACGGAGAACAGGAAGGTGGGGAAGTACCCAGCTATTCAGAAATGGTCACCAAATACGGTCAAAGCCATTTCAAGCAATTTTTCAATTCTGAATATCTTCCACTCTGGAACGTGCCGAAAATATACACAATGTTATTTTAAATGAGTAATTTGTAAAATAACATATATTAAGAACCCGCGACCTCCAGCTTGCTAGTCGAGAGCCTTACCCCTCTACCACGGAGGCCGTCAAAATCAGTCAATCTGAATAAGTTGTTTAAATTAAAAATAAAATATCATATCAAACTAAATGGTGTATGATAAACGCGGTAATAAATAACGAAAAAAAGTCATAAAATAATAATATTTCAGCTATTATCTCAAAGACACTCGTCTAGGGTAGAAATCTGAGAATTCATGGAATACTTCAAAATACTATATTATACTTTGCCTACTCTGTATGTACATCCAGGGGCGCCACATCATTGTGCAATGTGTGCTGTGCACACGGGCCGCTAAGCTAAGGGGCGGTTTGATGAATATACCTCTCTACACCAATCGCCAATTGATACAGCGGTCTTGAATTATTTTTAGATAAATTCTTCTCTACAAGTGCGCATTCACTGGTTAATCCATTTTGTTTTAAATTAAAACATTAATTAAAATGATGTTGCTAAGGCGTACACGTGTTAAAACAGTGTATTTAAGATTGTAACTGATTCGATATAGCGATATAAGCGTAACAAACAAGACTACATAAGGATTAATAAGATTCTTTTTAGCAGATTTTAGTCAAATTCACAATTAATATTTGTACTTTCTTACTTCTTTTAAATGATGACACTAGGCAATATAATCATTGATAAACTTTAAGTAGATTTCTAATATATCGGAACACGTGTTCATGCACGTGCATTTACCTAAATACTATATAATGACGAAATGCGAAAATATAAAATATTCATGAAAACGTGTCCCGGAATCGTGATAATATATTCGTCATTTACTAAAAGTTTATAAGGGAATCCTGTTAATTTATTCGTAACGGCCTGCAATCCCGTTTTTAACCGGATTACCAATAATCATTGGATATCACTGTTACAGAGGTATATTGTATCAGGACCATAATATAAACTAACTAACTTAAAATCACAACGGTTTGTCGAAAAGGTTGGCAGAAAGAATTGGCCGCCATGTAAATCTACCTAGACACTCTTTCCAAGCTTCCATGCTTCATTCACTCTTGATATGACTATTGAAGCTACAAGCCAATAATGTGTATATTCTTGATATGCCTTATATCATCACGAATACAGGTAATAGTTATGAAAATCGCTTGTCAAACGGAGTTGAGAAATGCTCGATTTCAAGCGCAAAAGTGATTTTTATTTTTTTTTAAAACAATTTTATAAGAACGCAAAAAAGTTAATAAAATGAAACTGTTAAAGATAATATAAGCCTTAATATTGTATTTTTAAAAAGTTTTTTTCATTTATGCGTTCATACATTTCTATTGAATAAATATATTTTTTAGTAGTTTACATTTATATTTTTTGTTGAGTAACTAAAATATTTATTTGTATTCTACTCAAAGAAAACGATAGGAAAAGCTTCAATTTATCTAAAGCATATTTTTTGATATTCATAACGAAAAACCAATTCGTTGTAAAGATTAATCAAATATCACTATTTAGAATTAAGCTTCGCCTTAAGTAATTGTACGATTTACTTGACCGCAAAATTTCTTCCTCTAGCGTCCCCGTATTTTTAATCTTTCACTTTATATATATTCTCTTTACACTACTTTCTCTGTTCATCCGCTCCATATTTCCAAACCATCAACTTTTCTTAATCTTATTAATTTCGCTTACATCAATCAGCCTTGCATTCTTTCCGCACCATAAAATTACATTTATAAATTTTTAATGGTACCATTTTTTTTAATAATGTAGGGCCTTCATTTTTGTTGCCTTTTGGCTGCTGCACCCCTCACGGTGGCCCTGAGTGCGTGCCTGCGCTAAATATGCTATATACGTATTATTTCGAGGATAAGAACTAAGGCACATTTCCACCCATTGCACCATATCCGATCGTGACTACCGACTCTACCTACTGCGAGATATAGGGCCTAGAGACTAGAGACTAGATAGTTATCCAAGTGTTTATGTACACTTACTTATCTAGAGTCAATGCTACAAATATATATAATTTACCTTGCGTTTTGATTTACGCTACATATTTCACAAAGGATTTGTGTTGCCGCCTGTTCTCTGAACAAAGAAATTTTGTTTTGAGAATAGATATTTTATAATAAAATATTTTTTTTTACAACAATGCTGAAAATCTATAGGACGTCTCATTAAAAACTCTCATCTGGCAACAATATTTGCACAGATTTTTTTCTGTCTGGAATTTAAAGATCAAACATCTATTCACCGACAAGATAATATCAATTAACACCTATGAAGGTTAAGTAGACTGAATGATGTTGAAATGAGAAATCCCTAGCGCGTATATACGGTAAAACCATTGTGCTACAAAAATATTGAACTGGAAATAATGCAAGGTTGATGTAAGCGCAATGAATAAGATTAAGAAGGGGACCCTTAAATGGCTTGGACACGTAGAGGGGATGAACGGAAAAAGGAGTGCATGGAGAATATAGGAAGATTTGGCACGATTAAACTTTTGTGTCAGGTCATATCAAGAGTCAAGAATCAAAAATAACAGAAGACCGTATGAATGTGAATAATAAAGGAGTGTGTTACAAAACACAGCTCTGCGGTGGTTTAATAAGAAAAAAATTGTTCAACTGAGGCAATAAACTATGGAAATTAAAAATATCTGCAATAGCTAACTGTTCATTTTGTTTTAATCCTTTTAGGATACTTTGGTGACTAATACAATACCAAAGTGGATATCAATATGTAGCGAATTAAAATAAATAATTTAATCGCGATTAAATTTGCTCAAACAAACTATTAAGATAATATAACGGGTTTCATGTGAATAATAATCTAAATAGTTGAAAATAATAATCTAATGATTTGACAGCTCGCAATAATAATTACTTCCAGCCATTTAATATTTACACAAAAATCTATTCAATGGAATAACTTGAGAAGAGATAGTTAAACAGACCAAAATATATGAAAACAATATGATTTGATTTGATTCTCAAAGCCAATAGTATCTAAGTATTTTGTTTAGAACTGAGTACATGGGTTCATCAGAGTTCATCTGATGGTGGATATTTCCTCTGCCTTGGAATACTGTAAGGCTGGCTGTTTAATATTGAAACAGTTTTGGATAATATCTACCAAGTTTTATCATCATATACCTACTGTCATACCTACTCTCCATTTCCTTCCTTAAAAATAGCCTTACCCACACTTGAAAATAAGAAGATTTTGTTGCATTGTAAATTATCGCAAGTACAGCAGTCGAATTCGTGTCGTATAGCAAGAAGTTGCAATCGTAGTGTCCTCGTTGTATTATACATGCTTTGTGCTAAATATCAAAATCACATCTCGTTTCGGAGGAAATTTCACCCCGTGAACAGTGCAAGTGCGTCGACAGCCCTATTGCCGGGATTCTGGGGAATTCAAGGTAGGCCGTTCCTTCATTCCACTTTTTCCCGTGATTTATTCAAAACCAATTGAATGAGCTCTTCATTGTCGTATTTATTGTGAATTTGATTTACGGTTCACTTACGTGTAATAGAACACGTTACATTGTTTGGTCCTTCGAGCCGGAAACGTCGTCTCAAAATCTAAGAGCCTCGGCCTTTTGTCTTGCTTGTTATAGAGTGAGAAAAGAACCGCAATTTATACTATCATCGAATATGAATTACAGAAGGGTTTTCAGTTTTTAGATATATTTATTACTCAAAACACCAGATTTCTATTATTTATCTACTAACGCCCTTTTTAGGGACTTTTAGAAGCAATTATAAGAATAATACAGAATTATACATAACTGATCTGCCTCAGTAACAATATTTCGCATTTGTTTAGTGGTACATTGAAGATGTCCTCTGACTCATAATTGTTTCCATTCATTATTATTCTGGGCGACGAGTAATACAAAAATAAAATATGCCAGTCTCAGAATTTCTGCACTGAAATAAATTTTGACTTTTAGTTTTACGTAGCGGATTCAAAAGCTTTTTTATTATTAATTATTTTGGCCTATTTACACTTTCACCCATTAAGGGTGATCTTGGCCATACACAATAAACTTTTTATTTTTTATAAACAAATACAGTAAATGACAAAATATAAATATACAGATTATACCACATAAACATAAACTAACATACTTAACATAAACGGTGCAGAGCTGGTACTAATAGTAGGTAATTACAAAATTATAAAAATAGGAACCTGTGTACAATAATAGTGGGCGATTTTCGTTATTTAACAAAACAGATTTTTCCAAAATTAGTATCATTTTTTTTTAAACAGAATTATGAAATAGACAAACTTGTAAACAAATATCAATGCAAGTAATTGAACTGTCAAATGCATAATTTTGAATTATATCATATAGAAATAAATACACACTAAAAATCATGCTGTCCGAAAATTTAAAAGAGTGTTGTAGCTCAATTCCTGGAATACCAATTTTGAAATTTTGAAAATGCTAGAAATTTAATTTGTTTTTTTTTTTCAATTGCTTGTACATGAATACTGTAATGACTGGAGAATTGAACTCAAGTTTACTACTTACAAATGAAAATATAACAGTTTAATATTGTTGAAATTTCTAGTTCACCTAGATATAAATCCCAACATTTGTAAGCCTTTGTTAGATAATTTCGTTATGTGGCAAATTAAAGATTTGATTGAAAAGTGATGTACAAGTCCTTAAATTGTGTTAATCTTACAAGAGCATTGTTATCTGTATGAAAATCTAGTTGCGGAAGAATAAAATATGTTTGCAGAAATAACACCATTTTCATATTGCTCGATTATAAAACACCAGTGAAACGTTTTAGGTTCGTGTAGTAAATAAATAAGTAAATTGTAACATTATGAATAATGATACAGTTTCTGTTTGAACGTGGTTATAACCATTTGAACAAATTGGTAATTGTAACAGTAGGTTATTATTATTTGTTGCCATTAAAATGGTGTCCATGCTCCAAGCCAAGTTCTGATTTATCTAGCTTCTGAAACTTGCGTAAGTCGCGTCACGAACTATAACAGGTAACAGATAGGGTTTCCGACATTCCTCCATATTTATTACAAGAGATAAAATAATAAGATATCGATCATAAAAATTTGCAGGTACAGCTCTAATCAGATTACTCAGATATTAATTACTGCGCAGTTATCTAAAGGTTTATCTTAATTCTTAAGGGCCTTACGTTTGACATTGTAATGATTGCGATTCGTTAAGTTCTACTATATAAGTGGATGGTTAAATTATTTTTGATAGGTAAATATTATAACTTTATCTTTTCATTATGTTTTCTTGTTATTTTCTAGATTTTATCTTTTTGTATTTATTTTTAATGCTAGATTTACTGACATTGATTGTAAACCTATTGTTATTAAAATGCAGTTTGTGAAATTATTGAAATAAATTAATTTTTATGAAAGTGTAGGGTAAATTATAGGTAGTTTACTTCTCCCGAAAATAATAACAACATTACTTTTATCTACATTCATGTGAGACTGGTATCACTGTAAGCCTGCGCGCGATACCTCACGCGGCAAATATTTCATTCTCTCTCCAGTGGTGTAGCCGCCGGTTTAGCTCTCAATTTCCTCTTTCGCACGCGATCTGTTTTGTTCATAAAATTATTGTAACGTGAGTTTTGTTAAAATAAAAACTAAATTGAAAATATCCGAATTATCATTTTTACACAACGAGAGTAATCACGCAACCTTGGATTCTGCGGATTGGAGAGCCACAGAATCATTCAGCCAACAGCCCATTTAAATTGGCGATAATTACAATCCTGCAAAAAGGTTATTTTTTTAATATTTTTACGAAAGTTCCATTTTTGGTGTACACTTTCGCACTAATATACGTACTTATTACACTTAGCATTAGATTCTCTGGCATTTATTGTATATTTTTGCTAAATAAAATTGAAGGACAGCAAACTGGATTGGTCACTTCCTAGTTCAATAACCAATAGTTTTTTTTATTTATTTAATAACTCGATCGATACGGTATTTACAAAATAAATTAATTGAGCGATGTAGATTTCGGGGCATTCGTTTTTAGGTTCGGCAGCGTTCATTTAAAAAAATGATACCTCCGGATATTAATACGAAAACATATAAAACGGCTAACTGTTGTTTAATGCCAATTAATTCACCTATATTGTATCAAAAATGCCATATTTTTAGGTTTTATAATTAAACCATGTGTGCAAATTTAAAAATTAAATCGATAAAATTGTCTACGTAAATTTGGCCTACAATCGTTCAAGGCCTAGAGCGATGAGACCAAAATATTGGCAGCCTTCGTACGACTGGTTAAGAATAACTCTACATATTACAATAATAATAATCGTTACTACTGTACAAACTTATTAATTTAACTCAAAATGTTTGCATGCACTATTGTTCTTCTCCTTCGTTGTTCGTTCGTAATAATTTGTGATAAAGCAAAAATAAACAAAACTCCGTCATTGAAACTAAAAGTGGTACCAATCTACTCAATTTCGTCATTGAAACTAAAAGTGGTCCTAATCTACTTAACTCCGCCATCTGATATTATTAATACTCCAGCGTCTGGACGGTGTAGGCCCTGTGATTGGTCAAATCTGATATTATTAATACTCCAGCGTCTGGACGGTGTAGGCCCTGTGATTGGTCAAATTCAAATTGTGTATAAATAAGACTTTAAAGATTAAGACACGATTTCATACTGAAATAGAATCGCCACATGTAATACGATATTTATTCAAAAATATCGTTTCTGCTCATACAATTTTTGGATAATATCGAAGAAAATATGTTTTAGAAAGTTCATGATCCATTGGATTAATTACATTAGAGTGAAAAATATCCACAATTACGTGATTACGTTTGACGTTTGACGAAAAAAGCACGCGTTCATTCAACATGGCCGATACGCACCGTGTCAATAGATAGCCGACAAAGCGCTCCTCTGGCGGTGAAAGAACGAACCGAAAGTGGCTGGCGCGAATATTTAAATATGCAAAATTACTTGACCATTAATTAACAAGCGTTTTATAAAAAGATTTCTTCTGGAAGTTTATTTAAACTTTGCAATGGCATCGTTTCTAAAACAAACATTTGATTCAACTTAATGACAATAAACAACAACTCTTTGCATGTACGATTTTGAAAAATATTGATATTTAATATTATTTACGTTAATAATAAGTGTTTAGGCGAACAATTATTGCTTGTAAAATAATTGTTACCCTTTGTGCTATGCATAAAAAATCTTGTCTTAAAACATTAGTTTACCAAAAAATAATAATTAATATTTGACAAGTTCAAGTATTTCACCTAAAAAATGTAGACAATTTGTCTCGACGCCATCTAGTGAGAGAGTTAGCACTTACAATGCCTTTCTCATATAAAAATAAAGTTGGTTGTTTTCAGGTGAAAAATGTAACAAGCAGTAATTGTTGAATGAAACACTAGTATATATTGAATAATTTCGCGGGTAAGAGATAAGCCGCCATAGCTCAGTGGTCAGAGCTGTCGACCGGAAATCGAAGGGACACGGGTTCGAGTCCCGTTGGCGTCATGTATCTTTTATCAGGAGATTTTTCAATGTGGATGAGTGTTTCAGGCGAACAATTATTGCTTGTAAAATAATTGTTACCCTTTGTGCTATGCATAAAAAATCTTGTCTTAAAAACATTAGTTTACCAAAAAATAATAATTAATATTTGACAAGTTCAAGTATTTCACCTAAAAAATGTAGACAATTTGTCTCGACGCCATCTAGTGAGAGAGTTAGCACTTACAATGCCTTTCTCATATAAAAATAAAGTTGGTTGTTTTCAGGTGAAAAATGTAACAAGCAGTAATTGTTGAATGAAACACTAGTATATATTGAATAATTTCGCGGGTAAGAGATAAGCCGCCATAGCTCAGTGGTCAGAGCTGTCGACCGGAAATCGAAGGGACACGGGTTCGAGTCCCGTTGGCGTCATGTATCTTTTATCAGGAGATTTTTCAATGTGGATGAGTGTTTCAGGCGAACAATTATTGCTTGTAAAATAATAATTAATTATTAATTATTAATTAATTAATTCATTATTTTTTATTTTTTTTACGTGATTAATCACGTAAAATTAAAATTTGCTTTCGTTGTATTGGATGACAGCCGGAATAATTTCTATTGATGACATTTTCTTTTTTTGGTATTCCTGATATGAGTGTCTAGAATTTTTACCATAATTTACTCTATGCAAATATTATTTTGGTATTTTGGTTTCTTTTACAAGTAAGGAAATATTTTTAAAAAAGTTATTATAGGTTAGGATAGGTTAGGTTGGGTTATGCTAGATTAGGTTAGATTAGGTTGGATTAGTATAGTTCAAGTTAGTTTATAGGTAAGGTTAGATTAAGTTGGATTATTATGGCTTAGGATAAGTCAGGTTATGTTAGGTTAGGTAACGTTAGCTTGGGTTTTTATGGGTTAGGTTAGGTTGGGTTATTATAGGTTAGGTTGGATTTGTATAGGTTAGGTTAGGTTAGGATAGGTTAGGTTAGGATTGGTTCGGTTAGGTTAGGTTAGGCTAGATTGGATTATTATAGGTTAGGTTAGGATATAGGTTAGGTTAGGTTGGATTATTATAGTTGAGGTAAGCTTAGGTAAGGTTAGATTATTATAGGTTAGGTTGGATTATTTTAGGTTAGGTTAGGACATAGGTTAGGTTGGATTATTATAGGTTAGGCTGGATTATTATAGGTTAGGTTAGGTTATTATAGGTGAGGTTAAATAAAATAATAGCTAAATAAATCATTTGTGCTAATTAGGCACTATTTTGCCGGAATATTGTATTACATTATATTTTTTTAATTTACGTTTTTCAATTGTCTCTAGCCGCTCATTTCAGGAATACCGACAAAAGAAAATGTTATCAACAGAAATTATTCAGGCTGTCATCCCATACAGCGAAAGCGAATTTTCATTTTACGTAATTAAAAATTAAAAAGCTAAAATTAAAATTTTCCCAAATGCTGTTCGATTCCTTTTATAGTAATTAAGGTAAATCAGAAGGTATTATTTAAAAATATTTCCTATTTTCCGTGTCCAGCGATTCCGAATATTTACCTATATTAATTTACCTTTAGCCATTTAGGCAATTATTCGGGAAAGGTAAAGTTTTACCTGAACAAATGTCATTATTATTATGCCTAAACGCCTTCCTGTTCCGTTTTTTAACAATATATACTCACCCTCTCTCTGTGTATGACCTAATATCTACCTATTAAATGTAACTGTTGTTAGTATCACTTAAACTGGGCGAAGCCCAACTAAGTGCCGCCCGCAGGGCCTAGCAGAAAAAAACCCGCGGAGCGGGTTTTTAACTGCTAGTTGAAACTAATAGTGGTACCAATCTACTGAATTTCGATTTTGAATTTAGAATCATGCCAAAATGTATTCACACAGTGAATACATATTTTCAGATGAGCACATGTGTTTTAATTTCTAACGACTGTTTCATAGAATTTGAACAATTCATCAAATTTCAACGTTAGTTTGCGAGTTCTGAGAATCTTCTATCCAAGTGCTGTTATTATATCATTATAGGCCAGTTACTCGACAGAACTGAAATAATAACAGAACTTTCACAAAAATTAAAAATTAACTTTAAAATTTATTTATTTATTTATTTAGACGCCGTAAAAGGCTTTTACAATATACATGATTTATGTTTACAGTGGTTCACAGGAGCGAAACAGTATTATGTTAAAAAGAATAATTACAGAGAAATTATGTTGAAAATTAAACAAAAATAACATCTGGTATACATAGGTACATTAGCATTTTTATTTTCAATCCGTACAGTAGTTTAGTATTGAGGTTATTGTTACCTTCAATATTGAATTTGGTTGAATTTGCTGAAGAGTTAGCTCTATTGAATCAAGACGTAAGACATCTCATAAAAATTTCGGGAAAAATTATAGTTTTGATTAAGTATATAAAATTATTAGATAACACTCTTCTGTCTGATATCTGATGTAAGTGCATTGTTTAGGTTCTGTGATAACTTATGAATAGAATGGTATTATGCCTAATAACATTGATAATTACGACAGAGGTATGTTATTATAGCCTTCTTATAGCTATATTCCGTGCAGTTGAACACATCTACTACTTCTGAGAAAGCATTGCCAACTGCATGCAATCTAGGTATAAGGGAGTTTCTAAATGACGCAGTGCTGATATTGTTATTAAAATTAAAAAGAATTTTGGATCGAGTGGTTCTAGTGGGTATATGGAAGGTAATTAGGCTTAATATATCAGGGCTGTCTATAATACCATTGACAATTTTAAAAATAAAAGTCAAATCGGAAATAAGTCTTCTATCTGAGAGTTTAAGTAGGTTTAATTCTTTCATCAAGTGATTGTAATTTATTGATTCTATAGGTAGACCGAGTTTATAGTTAATGTATCTTAGGAATTTATGCTGAATTTTTTCAATAGAATCGGAATGGATTTTAAAGTTAGGACACCAAATAGGAGAATTATATTCGATTTGACTTCGAAGAAGTGAGGAATATAAGATTTTTAGTGTTGAAATATTTTTAAAGTCTCTGCCATTTCGGAGAATGAAGCCGAGCATTTTTAATCCTTTGTTGGTGACTGTTTCTACATGTGAAAGAAAGTTAAATTTTGAATCGAAAATAATGCCGAGATCGTTAATTTCACTTACAGAGGCGAGGGAAACATTGTTAATTTTGTATTGATAGTTAAGGGGTTGTTTTGTTGTGAAAAATCTTATAATGTGGCATTTACTAATATTGAGATAAAGTTTGTTAGTTTTGCACCAATCTTGAAGTTCATTTAAATTTATTTGAATGTGAATACAGTCATTTATTGTTTTTATAATTTTAAATAGTTTAAGGTCATCGGCAAAAAGTAGCACTTCAACATTTTTATCAAATACAGTAACAATATCGTTTATGAAAAGGAGAAACAGTATTGGGCCTAAATGTGACCCTTGGGGTAAACCGCTAGTAGCTATGAATTTGTGAGAAAGGTTAGAATTATTTTTTACTTGAAGATTTCTATTTGTTAAATAGCTATTTATCCATTCCAATAGTTTACCCTCAATTCCGATTTGACTAAGTTTATTGAGAAGAATTTTGTGGTTAACTTTGTCAAACGCTTTTACAAAGTCTGTATATATTGAGTCGACTTGAGTTTTGTTTTCGAGTGAACATGCTATAAAATTTTCATATAAGGAGAGATTTGTTAATGTGGATCTGCCTGGCATAAATCCATGTTGATTAGTTACAATGATGTTGTTAATATGTATGGAGATTTTATCGAGGATAAGTTTTTCAAACAGTTTGGGGATAGTTGAGAGCATGCAAATGGGTCGGTAATTAGTGACATCATGAATATCGCCTTTTTTAAATACAGGTGTTAGATAGCAATTTTTCCATAGGTCGGGGAAGCAGCCAGAATTTAATGATTGGTTAAATATATGACATAGTGGATTGGCTATTATTGATGCACAGTTAATTAGAAAGGCAGGACTAATTTTGTCAGGACCCGCTTTTTTCTTTAAGTCGAGTGTTTTTATTTTGCGTATAACATCAGGAACATTTATATGTAAAGCGGGAATGTGGACCGATTTCTTTGGATGAAAGGGTGGAAGTTGAACATTTGGGATATCATTATCGTAAACATTTTTGAAGAAGTCGGCAAACAAATTAACGATGTCATTAGTATCACTACTACTTTTCCCTTCGAAATACATGTATGTTGGTAGGCTAGGTTTGTTTTTTCTTAGTGAGTTTACATGTGTAAAAAAGTTTTTGGTATTTGAAGGAATAGACTTTTCTGTGTTGAGTATGTATGATTGATATAATTTTTTGGAGAGCTTTTTACAGTCAGTTTTATATTTATGAAATATTTTGTAGTCTGAGATAGAGTTGCTCTTTTTGAAATTTTTGTGCCAGATTTTTTTGTTAATTATTAAGTGTTTTAAGTCATTATTAAACCATTTGGGGAACTTTGATGGTTTGAATTGAATTAAGGGAACATATTTTTCAATAGCCGTGTTGATGATGGAGTAGAAAGATTCAAGATTTTGGTTAACATTTGTGTTTTTGTCTAAAAAGGACCAGTCTGTAGTTTCTAAGTATTTTGTTATCAGTGGATAATCTGCCCTTGCAAAATTGTATGAATATTTAGGAACACTATTAGAGTAAATGTTTAGGAAGTTGTTAGTAATGGTGATGTTTAAGGGAGGATGGTGGGAATCTTCGGGATGAAGGGGGTCTATGGATTTACATAATTTTACTGAAGGATCGCTACTAAATGCAAGATCTAGTAAGTGGTGATTAGAATTGTATACGTTATTAATTTGTTTAAGACCTAGGAAATTTGACATATTTGTAATTTCACGAGCATTAGCAGATGTATTAAAATGAGTTGTTGAGTTATCACTATGGGTAATCCAGTCTATATTGGGAGTATTGTAGTCGCCGATTAGCAGCATTCTAGCTTCCGGAAATTTGAGCTTGAGGGCCTCTACATCTTCAATGTGGTTTACGTAAATTTGTGTAATTGATCCGGGAGGAATATAAACACATCCAAGAATGATTTTTCCTAGGTTCGTCTTGAGTAGTAGGAAAATTTGAAGAGTGTTCAAATAATCCGAAACAACCAGTTCTTAGTGTTTTAAAATATTTATCGGTGCATTTGGTATGCAATTTCACTGCGCGTTTATTAATCACCCATTTCAACATCATTACATTATTTTATAACCATAAGACATAAGTAGTAAAGCGGGCAAACCAGCTGCTTTCCTGTAATAAGTTAAATCCGATTACTCGTGAAAGCCGCCTTTTACTTGAAAGTATCATTAGCGCTACAAAATGCAGATACCCTGGCGCAGGTACTTCACAAACTATATTACTCATTTTCACACTTTTTAAATTTATTTTTAATATTTTTTCTTCATCATACAAATAACTCGCCAAAGAAATGAAAAACCCAATTTTCATATTGGATAATGAAAATGTTTTTTTTTCCATTATGAGCTCTGTAGGTTTCAAGTATCAATTTAGCTGACGTAAATTAGAACACTCTTTAAATTGTCCAATATTATTATTATGTATTCAACATTGTTAATTCTTGTAGTTCTTTACTTTAAATATTACAATCGAAATATTTATAACACTTTAGTATGCTGAATTCTGTAGAAATGAGATCCCCGAGGCGTAGGTGTCGTAAAACCATGTATGATCGTGTTAGAAATGTGGAGATTCGCAGAGAATACAAGGTCGATGGAAGCGTAATGATTAAGAATAAGAAAGGGACCCCTGGATGGTTTCGGAATGTAGAGTGAATGAACGAAGAAAGGAGTATAAGAAGAATATCTGACGAGAATGTGAGTGGCAGAAGAAGTCAAGGACGCCCGAGGAAGCCATGGCATGATCAACTGAACCAGATAGTTGAGTTGGGCCATGTGAAGTGTCTGAATAACAGAAGATTATTGACGTGTAAATTATACACATTAGATTATCTACGAGTAAGTGTAAATAATTTACATTAGATTATCTACATTAGATTATCTACATTAGATTATCTACATTAGATTATCTACATTAGATTATCTACATTAGATTATCTACGTTATATTATCTATATAAGATTATCTACATGAGACTATCTACGTGTAAATGTGAATGAAGCAAAGTGTGTGTGCCAAGATCGAGTTATTTGACGGTCCGTCCTGTCTCTGTCTACCCCTGATGGTTAGTTAGATAGTTTGATTGCCATAAATATCAGAAAACCCACTATAGAATGCTTCAAAATGCTCACCGTTCGAGAGTTATTGTTATTGCAGACTGAATACCAGCTCTGCAGTTAAGATAACGCTAAAGCCTCTCGGTAATCTGTTGGTTTTTAAGGTAGGTACAGATATCTTATTACAGCATCCGTCGTTAAAAAATCTATACCACCCGTGGTTTGCTAAACTAATAGGAGCAAATATGACTGATCTGAAAGGTAATTAATATGTTTATTTCTCCATTGTCTTATCGACTGCAATACGCAATTATTGGCGATGCAATCAAATTACGAAATAAAGCGTGTTAATTGTATTGAATATCATGTTCCGTGCGAGCAGACAGTTCTGAAGTGATGGCAAATTTCCGAGAATATGAGCAGCACGACGGATAATAAATAATAACTTTCAGATAATCAGTAACGACGAGTTGCTTGTCACATTTAACATAATCATCATTAATTTAACATCGACGATCAATCCCATTTAAAATAAATATAAATTACAGTTGGAAAGTAGAATTATTTACATATTTATTTGTATCATTAACGTCTTTCGGCTTTAACATAATATAACTTACAATAAAATAGTACAAAAGCTGAAATAAGGGAATTGCTTAAGTAATAAAGAGATCTCATGGGTGTGTGTAAGAGCAAAAGATTATGGAAAATAAGATATAAATTATATACAATCAACTCACAAATACAAAATCACGATCGTCAACCTTGATTATAATTTTCAAAAGCTGAAATGGGCCGAGAATCGGCGGTTAACTTTCAAATGTCAAAATGTTTAAAATGGCGTTGACTATCGATGTCAAATAAAAAAAATCAGTTGTTTGACGGTTGGTCAAACAACTGACCTTAAGAATTGCCATGATGGGAAGTTTATTCATCAGACTGATAAAATATCAGAAAATCATGTTACATATAGGATTTGTAACAAGATGTGTGCATCACTTTACTTACATCGCATCTTTTACCATATTATTGTAGCAATTCTATGTCAACGTCCCAATATCATACTCCTATGCGACGGATTCAACAACTAGGAAACAAATACTCAGATGTTGTTGATATATTTAGTACATCAATTTCAATATATAAGCATACCCTATTGAAGTTTTTTTTTTCATCGAGTAGTGGAATATTTTAATAAAGGTATTTAATTTGATTTGACTAACATTTAATAATTTTGTCAACTGAAACAGAAAAAATATTTTGGATTTTTTATATGTTGTGCCTGCATTCTGTGTAGATCAAGTTGAGTGATATTTTGACTTTATATTTATTTTTCTGCAATTGTATTAATAGTCGTTTCCTGCACTATTTTCATGTATAATTTCGTAAATATTTTTTATATATATGTATGTCAAACCCAACATCACAAACGATGTATATCCGATATGGTTCAATAAGAGCATTATAGATAAACTGAAAAGAAAGGAATCGCTCAGAAAAAGATATCTATTGCACAAAAAGCAATCCGATTATCTGATATTTTCAGCGAGTAGATCCGAGCTAAAATCTGAAATAAAATTTGCTAAAACACAATACATGAAAAATGTTCAGAATGGGATCAAAGACGACATAAAGTTTTTCTGGAACTATATTAGGTCACAAAAAGTTAACCCAACCTCACCAACATGCTTGATTGAGGAAGGCGTAACTTTTACTAACCCTAACACAATTGTAAATAAGTTTGCTGACTATTTTCATTCCGTCTATAGTCAAGTAACCCCTAAACTTGAAACCAATTTCCCAACAGCATCACCCTGGAACGTTGGAGATATCTCACTCGGATTGACCAACATCCAGGAAATAGAAACTTGTATCCGGAATCTCCGACCTGATAAGGCTACTGGTCCGGACGGTATTCCTCCCTCAATAATTATAAAAATCTCTCCAAATATCTGTGTTCCCCTTGCGTACATATTTAATCTCTGCATCATGTCTTCCACATTTCCACAGTGTTGGAAACTAACGAGGGTCAGCCCCATTCACAAAGCTGATGAAAAGACTGACGTCAGAAATTATAGACCAGTTGCAGTACTGTCAACAATTCCAAAAATTTTTGAAATGATTATCTGTGATAAAATCAGTCCACAAATCACGCCTTTCTTAAGAGGTAATCAACATGGCTTCTTACCGAAGAAATCAACGGTAACCAACTTAATCTCTTTCTCTCGACGGGTAGCACAAGGCCTAGACTGTAGGCATCAGACGGACGTAATTTACACGGACTTCGCAAAGGCATTTGACCGAGTAGATCACGATATTCTAATAAAAAAGATGCATAAAATAGGTTTTAATCAACCCTTACTGACATTTTTTGCGTCATATTTAAAAGATAGAAGTCAGTATGTAAATATAAATGGATACGACTCCCATAAGTTCGCAGCTCTGTCAGGAATTCCTCAAGGATCGAATCTCGGTCCCATGTTATTCCTCATTCTGATTGATGACATTCAGGATTGCATACGTCACAGCTCATGTCTACTATTCGCAAATGACATGAAACTGATGAAGGAAATCGAATCAGATTATGATTATTCGAAACTGCAGGCCGACCTCGATTCAATCATGATATGGTCGGTAGAAAATAAACTTAACTTCAATATTAAAAAATGCGTTGTTATGACTTATAGTCGTTCACAAAATCCGGTATTCTGCCAGTATAGAATGAATGGTGAAGTACTTACACGCGTAAACATCATCAAGGACCTTGGGGTGATCTTTGATCCCAAGCTGACATTTTCAAACCACATAGTCCAGCTTACCTCGGCTTGCTCCAAAACTCTTGGTTTTGTAATTAGAACTTGCAAACAATTCAATAACAAAGAAGCAATGACCTCCATGTTCAACGGAGTGGTCAGAAGCAAGCTGGAGTACGCCAGTACTGTCTGGATACCTTATCAACTTAAATACATAAATATGATTGAACAAATTCAAAAAAAATTCCTAAGGTATGTTTACATGCGATCATACGGAATATATCCGAAATTCATGCATCACATGGAACTGCTAAAGGAGACAAATTACCAAAGCCTGGAGACTAGGCGTAATGCCGGACTCATGGTATTTGAATTAAAGTTACTAAAAAACCTTATCGATTGCCCATATCTCCTGTCATGCTGTGGATTATTCGTTCCTGATAAATACTGTCGAAATCGTAGCCACGACCTATTCTGTATACCGCAGGGTCGGACAGATGTCATTGCCCGACATAGCATGACAAGAGGTATGACCTTACTAAATGCCCTACCAGCGGATATAGATGTGTTTAATATCACTATACCATGTTTTAAAAAATATATGTACATGTATTGTTAGTTTTAATAAAATTGTACCATAATTGGACTTACCTGTCTGTCGTACAATAATAAAAAAAAAAAAAAAAAAAAAAAAAAAAAAAAAAAAAAAAAAAAAAAAAAAAAAAAAAAATGTAAAAGCCTTAAGGCGATTTAACCAGCGGACGAGAATTCAAATTTCGTTAAAAGACGATCTCGCGATCGGACGTTTTTTTAGACCGAGACAGAAATACCGAATTCATTCCGCTGCGAGCCGTACACTCGCGCGGCAGTGAAAACTACAGCATGGTTCCGATGAAATAACAATTATTGTTGTTTAATTCTTGGTTGTAGCTTTCTTCCTTATAAGTAGTTACATACATATTTGTAAATTATACGTCGGAGTGCGTAAACATAAATAAATACAATAATGCAGTTTGTTGACATGGTAGATATAAAATATGTAGGTATATAAATATACATTTAAAAAAAATTTCAAATATTTGTTTAATTTGTTTTTTTTTTTAAATATTTTACACGAGTTTTCCAAAGGTGAGTAAAAATCTTTTGTTTTACTTATTTATTCGTTTGTCCGAAAGGTATTACCGTAAGTTTTATTTCTAATACTTATCTTCAAAGTATTACTTGATTTGATATGTATGACATTGAAAAGAGGGTTTATTCCTTACAACTGAAGTAGTTTATATATTAAAACTAGGTTTTATTTCCAACTATTTTCTACGGTACCTACCTACATATGTAGTTATGCGATTGCATAATATTGTATCGCTTTCATGTATTTGTTTTCATGATTAACGGAGCGACCTGACTCGTCTAATTTTCGAAATGTTATTAAATTCACGAGTAAAAATCATAGGTTTGTATGTCAAAAATAACCTTGGTTTTTTTTCCTAAAACAAGAAGCTCAATTCACAATATGACATTATGAAACTGACAAAAAGTAACACAAAAAACATTAAATATGTTGAATTATACCAATGTAATAGTGAATTGGACAATAAAATAGAAATTATGAACAAAAAAATGATTTGAATCGCACATCACGAATCGAAATTCATTTGGTTCGTGTCACTTTTTGACTACCAATCACAAACAGTTTCACGTACTTTGGCATAAGTTTTAACATTTATACATGAAAAAACGATAACAGACATAAACTCCTGTCCATAGTTGATTATTTTCCCTGGAAATTAAACAACACAAAATTCTCGCCAAATGTTATAAAAAATATGTGCTTATTCTGACTGATTCTTTCGAACGACCCTGTAGCATATAAGTACGAACAATGTACATGGATAATTAAATATCACTAACCTTTGTTTTTTCTGAAAATATATCTCCCACGTACGTTTTTGATGTCGTAATTTTTGCTATCTAATAAAACTTTTTTTCGAGGGTATTTTCCTCCTCATTTTTAAGCGAGGAATTTCTTTAAAATGTTATCAAGTAGACTGGCGTGGAATAGACGTCCGCTCGCCGCCCTGTCATAGCGGGGAATGATAAAATTTCGGCTTGCGCCGGGGCAAGTCACAAACAACAAACGCGAATCGAAATTAATTACTATTATATACTTTAAGAATATATTTTTTGGTCATAAATTATTTCTAATGTTTCAATTATGTCTTGGTAAATTATTTTGCTAAAAAAATCTGAACTATACCAATTTGTAAGACCATAAATAAATAGTTCAATTGAGGGATTTTCGTCACAAAACGCGTGCTCGGATTTATTTATTAGTAATTTTATTTGAAATAAAAACACAATTCTTATACATACATATGATAGATAATTTATTGATTGTTTATACATTATTATTCAATGATTTGAAATATTTGTTGTATAATACAACTTCACCTTTGAAAATGCAACAAATCTGCGCATCGTCCAACGGTAACACTTTATTATGATATGAAAATAATATTATTTTTCAAAATTTTACATCTTACTTTACAAGATAAAATAACGATCTTTCGAAATCAATTTGTGTTTTTTTCTAGAAAAGTGTCCATACGTCTAAAAGTGGCCTCAAAAATGCCAAATTTCAGGTCAAGTCTACCTATTTCGCCTTAATAGGCGTGAAATAAATAAAAAAAAAAAAAAAAAAAATCTATTTTCTTGGTGTGTGGGACCTTTAAGTACCTACACATTGTCATTTTGCTATTATTCAAATTGACAGCCCTTGAATTTTGACTTGGAGAGTTGCCAAACCTGAGAGAGGAAGAATCTGTGATTTGCATTGGAAGCAGTGGCCATTCTTTGATCACCAGCCCAGATCAGTGGGCATTCCTCTTGGCTGAGGTTTGACGAACACATTCGGCAATTTTGTGAGTATCAGCTTTTGCATATGGAGCATTGACTATTGGATTGATTGAATCGGATGACATCTGCCGATCCTGATTAGTTAAGAGGGACCCTTTCAGAGACCAGCCATCATTTTGGAACCATCATTATAGAATAAAGATTATTATAGATTAAATTCATCGTGGCGTTGCGTCGTATACATAATGTTATTTATTTTTAATTATTATTTTTGTTTTTTGGGATATATTACCCAGGGTGTCCGTGGGTAGAGAGAATTAACTTCGGGAGGTGAAGTAAAAAATATACATAACTTTTTCTAAATTCAATGTTCATACCCATACAAAAATATTTTTCCTTAGAAGAATATGTATTTTCCCATACAAACAATTCATCTTTTTCACCTAAAAACTACCTTAAAAGTTAGTCTTTTTTACTTCAAAAATCATGTAGAATCACTCCCGGAAGTTAGCAAACTTTACCCCTGGAAACCCTTTATATTAAATTCTGTTGGCAGATTTATCGCCTTAAGTCTTAAAGGTAATGTAACGATGTTCAAAATTCGCAAAACAAGTCATTAAAACGTTGACTGGATAACTCATCAAAATGAAAATTCAACAAGTCTTTTAAAGTTTTTGTTTCATCACTTTTGATGACTTTATATAACCTTTTAAAGATGTGTTGAAATGTCATTTTGAGGAATTATCATGGAACCATATTCTAACGGACGAAATTACTACATTTTCTTTTAACCCTTTCTTACTATGCTGGAAAATCTCTCGAACTCCAAAGCTAGGTACTCAATACACAGGGTACACATTTACATGTATTATTGATGTAAATCAATTTATCAATAATAAATTATATGGACACATGGGCATAAATAGTATGTATTAGAGCTGAAAACGAGGAAAAACATCGGTCACGAACAAAACGCATAATACGTCTATATGGCTACTATTGAAGAAACCACTACTGTGTCACTCAGTAAGCTAACAACGCTCACAGCAGACAAAACGTCCATCCGGCTACTATTGACGAAACCACTACTGTGCCGCTCAGTAAGTTAACAATGCTGAGCATACAAAACGTTCATACGGCTACTATTGACGAAATCACTATTGTGTCACTCAGTAAGTTAACAACGCTCACAGCATACAATTTTTTTTTCTGTTGCGTTCTATAAATACTTATATATTTTATCCAATACATAAATGTTTTGCTGAAGAACAATTAAAATATAAACTCTGTGTTTAGTATATTTATAGAGTTATTTAAATAATTTTGTCAAATCAGTTGCTGCACCGGGCGGCGAAGAGGATTAATATAATTTTAATAATTTTTCTAAGAATAGTGTTTTTTTCGTAAGACCGTATTTTGCATGTCCTCTAATTACGATAAAACCATTTAAAGTTTAAAGGTTAACTGTACTCAAATAAATTGGCATTGATATTTACTAACAAATTGCGAAAGTGTGCGCAATGGCATTGGATAGTGCAAACATTCAGCAGAATTGGGACCTAGCCATACCCCAATACAGTTCACGATAGTTTGGTAAAATACACAAACTTTACTTGTGACAAGGAAAATACATGTCGGCTTTAAATTCCATTCACTAGAGACCTTGATATCTCGATTAATAATACCGACAATCATAATTCAAACCATTTTATTAACTCGGGTATATTTATAATTGTCCGAAATACAATACAATGGTTCTTATAGCTTACCCAATAATAAATAAATATGAACTTAATTATAAAGGAACTGTAATATTATGTAATCGACGCATGAACTACACATAGCAGTTACACTATCCCCCCTTTTTATAAACGCGGTGATCGGTGTAGCGAAAAACTTGACTTACTACCACGGCTTAGATATGGTTAAACCTGCTTTAAGACGACACAATACCTAATAAAATAAAATCGGAACATAACGAAATAAGTGAAGAAGGTGTGCATCAAAATATGCGACGCACGACCCCGGCGCATTGGACGGACCTGCGGTCGAATTTTTCCAAGCAAATACTCCAAAATAAAGTGGGAATCTTAACGACGTAAGTGAAGAAGCCGTGTATAATAATTTTCGTCGCGCGACCCGGCGTATTGAACGAACATAAGGTCTAATTTGCATTAACCGGCCTTAAAAATTGATCTTTCCGCGGGGTTATTTTAGAAAGAAGAAAAAAGATATTATAGTTATATTAATAACTCATGTACATTCTAGCATCACGTTCATCAATCAAATGCATTTTACGCATATAGCTTTGTATTAGTGATCGACGAACCGGTGTATGCAAACTGTTAGCCATAAATTGATAATAGTTTGACTAGTTAATAGTTAGTAATAAGATAGATAATTGTAGAAATTATCAATCTTCAAATTTCAAAAACGATTCAAAAACGGTCCTTCACAAATCCTCCAAATATATTATGAACCAAAAATGCAAGACTGTTGAGTTTTGTAAAAAATAGGTACTATACTTCCTCTATTGATTTTATTTAAAACTATCTATATTTTTTTAAAACTTCTTTGCCATCAAGAGTCGCATATCAAAAGGATAAATTAACTTAATTTATAAAAAAATCTGAAGAATAAAATATAAATATAAAAAATCACTAATTAAAAAAAATATATGTGTAAAAAAAAAAAAAAAAAATTATTTTTTATTTTTTTAAATTTATTTTTTTAAAGAAAGACATACATTCCCGGGTTACGAATAACCTGACAATATTTAAAAATCTCCTACTACCACCATAGTAAGCTGAAAATGTTGCTTGTGTTGTGATGGAGGACTTAGCCAGCCGAGGAATTGAACACACTACGCCCGAGTGAGACCCAAGCGCGATGTGAACTCGGCCACCGACCGGTCATTTTTCTATATTTTTAATTTTGGCTTTGTTCTCATAATATACGAGCATTTTTTTCACGATCATAGATTGGCTAGTTTACCAATTCATTGCAATTCTTATGTCGATAGTGATTGATGGTAGATAAACCACTACAAAGGGGTTTAAATCAAAATTGTTGCGTTGAACTTTGAAAGAATGGACGGAAATGGCTCTAAAAGGATGTAAACTCTCCATTTTGGACAGGATAAGAACCATCATCTCTGTGGTTTATGATCTCAGCTTCCGGCCCGAAAGAATAAAATGATTTTCAGATTAAGAACTGATTCGCACTAACTACATTAATAAATATAAGCAATGTTATTTATGAGAAGATGATATGAGAATCAAAATGATTAAAAAAATGTTCGAGTCACTTTGTGCTGATGAAAATTTGACTGCAATGATTCCTGTATTTGTAAGAATACTCCTAACCTAACTCCCAATGAAATTGTATTAAACGCTAAAGCCTTTACCATTTTACAATGTTCTTTGCTTAGGAGAACTGTCAGTACACAGAATACGCGTACAACATTTTTATGTTAAATTTAATTCTGGATAAATTCGCTGTTTTTGAAAGTATTTCAAAATAAAATACTCTAGATTTTTGTATTATAACGGACATACGCCATTAAGAATATTACAATTTTGAACGCAAAGAAAGATATAGTTTTTTAAGTTGCTTGATGATTTTTATCATGCAAACTGCTACTTTAATTTCTACTTTACACGAAACTTTAATTAGACAGTATATTAGTATTAGTAAATTTTAAAATTTTTCATCGATTCGCTTTTTTTTGTTTAGTATAAAAATATTTATTTAAAAATTTGTAAACCTTGACAAGTGCTTTGCTTTGTTTCACAGGATTTGAACACTTGTCAAATTTAAAAGTTTATTTTTAAGCTCTGTGATGGTTCTATTCAAGTTCTGACATGTTTTCTGTTTTATGAAGCCACTGGCCAATAATGATATAGTATTAGAACTTGAATAGAACCTTCACAGAGCTTGCAAATCAAATTTGCAATTTGATGAATTATTCAAATTCCGCGAAACAACCCGTCCTAAATGTTATTTTGTAGAAATATTTCAATTTTTTCAGGAGCGTTTTGTGGTAATGAAAACTAAAAACGCGGTATGTTCTTTTTCTAACACTGTTTAAATCATAATTCTTAACGTATTACAAAATGAGACAGGCCGTGTCAGGCTGGGATATACGAATATGTCTCCTAAAAATGATACGATTTTTTGTGGTCTGTGAAAAAAATCTCTCAAAATCGTTAAAGGGGTTAAAAAAAGTGTAAATAATTAAGAGGCTAGAAATGGTATTAAAAAGACTCGTAACATATCTGAATATGAATCTCATATGATTTATGAAATCGCTGTAGAGGAGGACCAAAGATATTAGAAGAACGAGATGTGCTATGCGCAGTTCGTACTGAGTGGAATTGTTTTGCCGAGTGTCGCCGGTTTTGTTCACCAATACTACTGCACACCTTCGCTTACGCTAAGGCATCGCTAAGGTATCCGCACTAATACATAGAACAGATTTCTGTGCGTACACGTCCCGATACCGTTCAAAGTACCCTAATTAGGTAGTACTCCGGCTACGGTCCGGCGGCCAACATAGCATATCTCGTTCTTCTAATATCTTTGAGGAGGACTGAGAACGCAAGCTTAGATGCGTGAAAGTATGAAAAGTGTTGGATGAATAAGATGTCACACTTGCTGTTATAAAGTAGTTGATACAATGTCACACTTGCTGTTATAAAGTAATTAAAAATATATAAGAAAAATAACAACGGAAATGTTAGTTGACATGCATTGTAATATGAACTAACTAAAGAAACATTTACTTAGCAAGATAGCATCTATAGATAAATTCTCGTTTGACGTGTTGCGGTTTTGCTCAAAAAAATCATGAAGCGGGATAGACGTATTAATGGACTATCGGGGTACAGGGTAAAAGGATGAGTGTACCGAGAATTATTGTAATTATTGTGCACGATTTACACTGCATTCGGCATGTGCAGTGTGCACCTACCTTCACCAATGTACCGCACAGTGAATTATTAATTTGCACGGCGGTGCACTGTGTAAGGTAATGATACTGTTCAGCGACGGACTAGGAAGATTGACAATTGAAACATAATTATATGTAGGTTTAGGTAAACGAGCAAACTACATGCCTATTATTGCCTATTACCGAATAATTGTTTTGGCTGTCAATATTCTTTCAGGGCAAAGTGTTGACCGTCAATATTTTCGTGTTCCGTAGAGATCTACAGCAATCACTCCATCAAACTTGAAAAAAAATTGTTAAATTATTTATTAAATAATATTTTACGCTTTCGAAATCATCAAAGTTTTGGTAAGGGCAGGTGGTGAACTGAGACGTACATGCCTTTACATAATAGAGTGAGAAGGAAATATATTTGGCACAGCAATATATTGTTATAACATCGGTAACCGGGTGAACTCACCGTCAAGATAGGGCGTGAATAAGCAATGCTTGACAATCTTACGAAATCTTGACCGACAAGAAATTGTCATTTGCTAAATAGTTGCCCATTTTTTCAGTCTTCTAGTCAATTTATGGTCAGTTTATCTTATTATTATTACAGTTACTTTCCTCACTTTTGCATCTATATTTTTCTATTGTCTTTAGATAGATAAAACATTCTATTCAGGACCGTGTAAAAATATAACTTGACCATTCTTTGTGGCCTCAGTATCAATGTTAAAATCATGTTGATAATCGAAACATTTTATTAATTGAATTAATTATTCGAAAAACTGCAAGATGTATTTTTATTTTGGTACAATATTTAACATTTCTTAGTACAATCCAGTAATGTTGGCCTCACTGGGTGGATTACCCTTGCTGAGGCCGATTGATAGTCTATTGATATTCTAACATCCAAATGCCCTAAATATCTATATATCTATAGTTTGTTGATAAATGTGGTAGTTTTCACCGTTGCTGACTAAAACATTTTTCAAGCTTCTTATGAATTTTATGCAATCGACGAACTACATAACTTCACCGTGTAGAACTATCTCGCCAAGTATGTGATATTGACCATTGTTTCGGATTAATATCCTGCTGAAATTAATTTATGATATTTAGATTACAAAATCATTTCAGTGAAAATCTTTCCTTTAGTCCGCCCCTGCTTTCGCAGGACTCGGACTGAGTTGCAGTCTGCGAAATATCTTGAGCAATCAGCGAGATATGGATCACAATCAAACTCGGTCAAACACAGATGTACCTTATAATAATAATATTAAAACTTGGAACACAAAGCAGCCGCCTTAAAACTTGCGCCATTCCGACTAACGGAGAGTTTGTTGCCGTATTTTGAAATACAAATAATGGGAAATACACAGATTGCGTCCTGAAAGATACAATAATAATATCCCCTTTTATTCGAGTTCATTTCCATAAAACTACTTATAAGATATATATGGAATGGTTTGAGTACACGCTCTACTATTTATAAATTTTATACAATGAGTTTTGCGGGGGATTGATATATATCCATTATCATTACATTTTCAGTCGGGCAACGCACCTTCTGCAAAACATACAAAGACACCCACATTCGTAGTTTACTTTAGATTGATACCAAATGCAGAATACAGTGTTGCGATGCACGTTATACATATACTAATATAAATATGCTAGTGGTACCACGGTACTGGTGAGTGGCGTTTGAAGCTAAACACAGAGAAGTTTAACACGACCAAAATGTGAAACAATAACCAACTGACAGTAATTTGCAATTTTACCTTTACCTAAGGTTAGGACTCAATCATCCATTAGGATAATATAATAAGATGTATGAAAGTGAAAATGGACGTATATTTTTTTACTCGCAAAAAATCTGAGGTCATATTATGGAATCCTGTATATAAGTAGATAATTATTTGTACTTAACAAAAAAAACTTGACCATTTTGATCTTATTATTAGAAACAAAACCTGAGGGATAAAAGTCAATAATTTAAAAACTGTCCAAGGGACGCAAAGTACCTATCACTAAAGGTGGGGAACTAACTTAGTATCAATGCTGTGCTAATGCGTAATACCAAATTGAGGGTTTTATCGTATGAACCAGTAACAGTGATAGATATGTAATGTAATGTAAGAATTCTCATTATGTGACTCAAAAGTGGTATACAATTACACTTTCTTCTGTCCGAATAGCAGACTTATACACATTGATGTATTTTGTTATAAAACATAAATACCCATTTAATATTAGAAAATATATAACTACTTGTTTTCTAGACAATTTCGTACGTATATCGAAACTCATACAAGAGTCGTAAAGACCTTTGCAAGATTCTGAACTGTGGCAATCCTTATGGTGTAGCGGTAAAATAGAGAAACCTCGGGAATTAGTTGTTAATAATTAACAATGATAGCTTTAGTTATTTCATGCATCATTACGATTAAAAATGGTGTTTTCTCAGCTCAATCACATTAGAGATTCAAGTTCATTAAGTTATCATCATTTGGAGAAACTCACCGGTATCTGCACAAATGACCCATTGTTAAGTATGGGGTAGGAGTAGAGAGGTACTACAGGAACAGTGCCATTCTTTAGGAAGATTGGACCTTGGATGGGTGTCGCCGCTTGCATATGGCCTCCGCTTCCATCTTGCCCTGCAAAAAACCAAAAATAAACATATTATATAAATATAATTAAATACTAAACAAAATATATTGGAAAAACACATTGCCAGATCTCCAAAACACTTAGTCACAAAGACAAACGACAACTTGACACAGAACAAGAGTCATTTTTCTAGGCCGACTTCCTGAAGCATTTCCTTTTCAACAACAACATTGTGAAATTAAAGTACGAGGTCACCTAACTGATGACTTAGTCAGTGTTCAAGGAACGGAAAAGATTTGCGTCTTTTATAAATGATCATAGAAATTGGTTCCAAGGTAAATTGGATCATAATTGTATTTCCATTGTATTTGGAGTCTGATTTAAAGATCCTCGTCCGACCTTAAAGTCTTTGGGTTTTACTCATCAGGAGCAAGGTCGCGGGACTAAGGATAGTCCCATCCTGAAGCTCAAGCAGTTCACATTCTTGTAGCGTGATCAGGTAAGTTGCTCGGTAGTGGCTTTATTGTTTTACTTCTAAGAATAGTGAAAGAACTTTTCTAAATAAAGTCCTTGTCAATACACAAGTACTTAAATAATTAAGTGCATGTATCAATCACAACGATGATAAATTCTTATGTAACAAGCTTTCAAATAGTGACATTCAAATTAAAAAGACATAGATAACCAGCCGGTCTGTCACCTCACATTCAGGAAGTCCTTTTGAACTGAAGGTGAAAGACTACTTCAGTCAGAATGCTCTTCTAAAGATTGTGGTGAACCCGCTGATAGATTATCTCGTCACGGATATAAAAAAACAAAACATTTGTGAACATTCACTATTCAGTTGCCAAGGTTCTCTCTTTCTCGGAAAGCGTGGATAATGTTCTACATTACATCTAAAACTACATCTAGTGCTATCACAATCACTGTGCGTACATTACGTACAAATTAGGTAAAAAATAATATGTAAATGCGGAGATCTAAAATCACACAACAAAGTGAAGAACAGTATTCACGCCGGATTCCATTGCAAGGCTAAAGAATTGAAACTTTATTTCGCGATAACTGATTTAAACTGGATTTGGTGAAAATGCTGGCTTCATCCCTAGAAGGTCATTAAAATATTTTTTAAAACCATTTCGCACTCACCGTTTGCTGGTGAAGATCCAGTCTCTGTATCGTCTTCATAGTAATCATCGTCGTAATCCAGGACTGCGTGGAGCTGTGCCCTGCCCTGCCCCCCCTGCACCCTGGTGTACCCGCCCGGCCTGCTGGGGATGTCCTGACCCTGGCCCTGGGGCTGCTGCGCTTGCTGCGGCTGCGGGGTCTGCTGGGCTTGCTGCCCACCCGCGCCGGGGGCCGTGTACCCATACCCCCCTTGTTCTTTCACCGTGGACACCGTGGCCCCCGCATTGTTTGTCTCGTAATACTCATTATTGATATTAGTTCTAACACTGGACTCGCGAGTATTTTGGCTGTAGGTGTTGTAGTAGCCAGCGTTGTAGGTGTGCTCCTCCCTGTAGTTGGGGCTGGGCGGCAGGTAGCTGGGTGAGCTGTATGGGTTGTGCCTGGTCTGGGGCGGCTGCGCCAGGGGCGGCTGCGGGTAGGGCTGGAAGGGCTGCGGCTGCAGGTAGGGCGCGGCGCCTAGGGGCAGGCTGTAATTGGCCAGCGCCATGCCGGCGCCACCAAGCACCAGCGCCGCCCACAAACACAACACGGCTCGCTCGAGCATCGGTCACGATTTGCACTTTATCATTTTGCGAACACAATTTGTTATATGGAGCGCGTGTCCTGGCACTTAAACACTACGTACACTCGCTGTCATTATTCAACTTTAAGCACTGGGTATTATTTTCATACTTGTCATAATTTTTAATTGTGTCTAATTATTTACATTATTGCAGCTCTTTTACGTTTCCATTGACTGTAGATTATCTAAACGTTGGAGGATCTATAAGAAAGAAACATTTAGTGTGAGTGTGTGAGTCAGCTATTAGTCAGCAAGTGTTGCGAAGAGCAGAGACAGGAGAGAAGAGAAGAGAGAGGATGTGAGATGGGAAGTGCAACCGAAGGTGGGAGTAGTTGGCAAAGGTGGTTTAGAGAAGTTACATCAGCTGTGACATCCAAAACACACCACGCCACGTCACCACATCACGCATACGGTTACACACGTCTATAGAATCGTGTTTCCCATGCCAAAGACAAGTATTACACGAACATTTACTATTTGTTCACAAATACTACGGGATTCGTGGTAATGTGACGTAAATATACATGACACTCGTAACACCCAAGGGCAAACGAAGCATTCGAATTGCTTTTCATTCTGATACATATCAATAACTTCTCCCGAGATTATAAAGTTTTCTGATTACCGCAACGTCAAATGTAAAGGCCAAACGCAAGCAAATATTACTCAAGGAGACTTTTGTTTGTCTAATAGGCGATAATTTAAATTCACTGTTTTAAACGCGAGTTCATTGGCGCATAAGGCAGTTCCATTAAAATCATCAGTCATAAAGGTCATCAGTCATTTTTATGTATCACTAGGCTCCTCTTACCAGAGCTCCTTCCAGAGAACGATTTATTTTACGTACATATTTCACAAGCTGAGCATAAAAAACAACTGAAATACAACCTAGTAAACATAGTTCTTTTGCTGTCCTATTAACATTTAATATGGCACGCGGCGCACGTATTCATTTACTGGAGCAAATCCTTCTGATTTTATCTTTGTGTCTAATCGAATAAAAAATAAACAATTAAATAGAATTGGTTACCTCGCCCAACTAGTTGCGTGTATGTGTGTCGTGTATACATAATATAAGGAAGTATCTACTCTACTGGCATTGTCGGAGAAAACCGCCACCGAAACATATCCGGCATGTTTGTCCATTTTCGGTTCTAATTATATTATTGGTGTATCTGTCTGTTTGGGTATTTGTTAATATAGCTCAAAATATAACGAGTTTAATCTTGTTTCGTATACTATTATAATGAATTCCAAAAGTATCGTATGTAATCCTACTGATAAAAAGAAGTTTTGTAACAATTCGAAACAAATAGGAATCACATTCCTTAATAAATTATTGCAGGAATGTGTGCCGGACACATTTTTACATAAAAATTTGCGTTTGAGAATTCCTCTGCATTCCCAAAAACTTCAATACTTTGTCATCTTGTTTATTTATTCATCTGATATCGAAACAGCGTCATAATCATGAATATGCAAAGCGTACCAACAGGTCGGGGACCGCGGACAGAAGATAGTTCCACAGAACCGACTTCGAATTGTCCCCAAATCAACCATGATTCGGGCCACTTCAAGGAATAGCGCTACAAGATGTAGACGTTAATAATCAGATACATAATTAATCATCACAAGGAAACTGTCGCCTGTGGCACGCGGAGTGCTGATTGTGCGGGCACAGAAGTCGGATTTCTGCACATGCCTGCTTTGCACTCTCACTTCTCGAGATATGATATCAGGATATCAGATAAGAATACAATTATACCAGTTGCAGTCATTTATTCTTATCAAGAACTTACGGGAATTTTTAAGGGCGACACAATGTCGAACCTTTTCTCCAACACGTCAGCAGTCCGCAGGCGGATATTCTGGTTTCTGAGTACGATAACAACAGTAGCCGATTCGAGAGGGATACATACCAGCGATTTTGCACGGCATAATCTAGTTGTGATATTAGCGCTGTGAAGGTCAACGTCTATTTGTTAATCTGTTACCGCCTTATACAACAATGTTAAAATGATAACAAAGGTCCGTGCTAAATGCTACCGAAAGAGTTATACCGTCGTTTTCACCACAAATAATCAAAGAAACTTAAGGACAGAACACAGATCACGTACTCGAGAATTCAACCAAAATGTGGTATAATTTTATTGAACATTTTTATTGCTAATTTGTGGTCTCAATCACGTGTAATCATCAATGCCAGAGTTTTTATTGGTAAAAAAATTCTGTTTTGTTGCATATTTTTTCTTGATAGTTAGAATTCGTATGGACTCAGGACGTGAATGAGTCATTTTAGGAATGCTGCTGTGATAAATTATTGCTTTGGAGTTGTTGCCGACGAATGCTATTAATATGACGATTTACGAACACTATCGCTATTTTGGTATTCAAGTTTGGCAGCTGGATTATTGTCCAGATTTTGTCATTCAAAGTCTAAAAATTTGAAAAAAATACGTCTCTTCTATAATGAGTGTGAAGGAAAATGTGTTTTAAAATTGTCCAATTTTGAAATAAAATGTTACGATTTCAGAGGTCAAATATTATTACTTTTCTATTTAAGCTATGTACAAACAGGAGTCCTTGAGGTATCCCCGGGATAAATTTAGAGAGTTGCGCGCAGGGTATCGCAAGAGGATAAAATGAAAATGGGTTTTTAAAAGTCCCATGTTGTAGAAGTAAGAAAATACGAGAGCCGGTGAATCATTCCATGAAGTCCATTTAACATTTTCCAGGCGGATAACGTCAAACATTTATAAATTTTGAGAACGCGTTTGGAATGCCTTTCGACCGTGCACAATGCCAAAGGTATTTTACGAGACTCACCTATCATTGAAAAACTTGCAGATAATATATAGCTTTTCAATTGCCAATTTTGTTTTATAGCATGTACTAATCAGCATCAATACGAAATAACAACAAATTTAAAAAAACTTTTTTACATAGGAATGTTGCAGTTTGCAGTAGGCATTTATTTAGTGGAAATATATGTATGGATCTTTAACCATCATAAAGCTAATATTTTGTCACGTATTGCAACACAGTTCATAAATCTTTTCACGAATCTTCGCATCAAATGCCAAGATTAAAAAAAACATCCAAAATTAGCGTAGTATCCTAAAGTTCAAATGATAAATCAATAGTTTTTTAAACAACAAAAGAGAACATTTTCGATTTTTGTGAAAGCCTGGACCTTGTTATTCAACAATTAAATCATATGTATTTCATATTTTTCCAGTTTGTTGAGAGGGAGAGGTAATTTTGTTTCTTTCAACCAAGTACGAGAAGGAAGGCAAGATAACTGGCCACGGATCCACTTTTCACTT
This sequence comes from Hesperophylax magnus, assembly GCA_026573805.1. Taxonomy (NCBI): domain Eukaryota; kingdom Metazoa; phylum Arthropoda; class Insecta; order Trichoptera; family Limnephilidae; genus Hesperophylax; species Hesperophylax magnus. Next base: position 5,729,346 of record JAIUSX010000002.1, read on the forward strand.
GCATAGTAGGTGAAGGGGAGAGGAGGGGGGGAGGTACTTTTTAAATACATTTATTTGAATTTCACTTTTGTTTATGGCAAGAATGAATCCAAATCTTGGAAGCGGAAACCAACCCACTTCTCGACTCGGCACATAAACTCGTTGTCGACGACAATATATTCTATCAACTTTTGGTTCAATCACTTACACACACGCGAACATTTACGCGGACTCGTATGCATTTCTCTGAAATCGGGCGACATAACAGTAGTTAATATACCAAATAAATTTCGGTGCTACCGTAAAATGTCAATGTTTTATTGTAAAATATGGAAAAATAAGTTCTTTATATTATGATCGGAAAACATTTTAATACTTGTCGATGGCGATTTTGGCGATGTTTTTTTGAAAAAATCAGAACAGGCGGCCTGATTTTGTATTCCATCAAAGGAATTTCAACTTTATCGCCATCTGCGTAATGCGTGATTTTCTATTCTATCAAAGGAATTTCAACTTTATCGCCATCTGCGTAATGCGTGATTTGCTATTCTACCAAAGGAATATCAAAATTATCGCCATCTGGGTAATGCGTGATTTTCTCTTCTATGAAAGGAATTTCAACTTTATCGCCATCTGTGTAATGCCTGATTTTGTATTCTATCAAAGGAATTTCAACTTTATCGCCATCTGCATAATGCGTGATTTTCTATTCTATCAAAGGAATTTCAACTTTATCGCCATCTGTGTAATGCCTGATTTTGTATTCTATCAAAGGAATTTCAACTTTATCGCCATCTGCATAATGCGTGATTTTCTATTCTATCAAAGGAATTTCAACTTTATCGCCATCTGCGTAATGCGTGATTCTGATTTCATCCGATTTCGAATGTTTGGATCTCTTAATTATTTATAACACATTTAATTTTAAATCTATTTGTGTTTAGCCAATAAAAATGAAGTGTCATCTGACGTGTAACAATACTAGAGATACTCGAAGTAAGTGTAAAAAAGGTTTCCTGACCTATTCAATAAAACACAAGGTACTCGAGAAGTAAGGAGCCGCCAAAAAAATGAATGAGCTATACAAATAATACAGTGCAGCCTCGCCATTAAGTTGTCCACGTGAGATCCAAATAGAAAGTCGCCAATCCAGCAGAGAGAATTTAGCAAAAAGTTTTTCTCACTTTGACGCGATTCGAGTAAAAGCAAAGAGATGGTGATAGCTTTTTATACAAATGCCTATTTTAACTCGTTCATTTGGCGTATTAATCACAGCGGGTCCGGCCTTCCAAAATATCACGAGTAGGTGCACAGGCTGTTTATAAAGATTTTGCATTTAAAAATTGCAAAAAATGTAGATTATCAAAAAGATAGCGCACCTAACTGAGTTGTAGTGAGGAATTAGATTCTGGATTGTATCGACCTCGACCTTTGGGTCTGTAAGTAAGTTTGCTCTCACTTATCTAGCGGTCGATCTCGATAATAATCCACTTGAAGCATAATTCATATGTTTAATATGTTATATATGATGATTAACGTTTTATTTTGGCGTGACTTCTGCTGACCAAAATCAACTTTTAAAATGCATTTACAAAGTTTTCGACAGTTATAAGAGAAACAGATAAATTATTTGTTTTTTATCTGACTAACATGACAAAAAATAATTGAAATTTTTTTTTATAAATTTACTAAAATATATTTTTTTATGTGTGAATCAAATATGTGACAAACCAGCAAGTGTTAATATGGATTGTTTTGTTTGTGTGTACCTTGTAGAATTTCATGATTTGAAAATGCCATGGAAAACACAAGGTCCCGTACCGCTACGCGTCACACTATAAACTGTCATTGCACAAGCACCAGCATTCAGCACCGGCATCGCTCTTTCAAATTAACCTTTCGGCTCATTCCACTGAGCGTTATACCGCGAATATTCATTTCTCATCACGAGGACCTACTTAGCACTTTACTAAATAATAACAGAGTTAAGTATTGCCGTATACATAAAGAAGATTTCCTGGATATACGATTTTGAGTCACAAAATGAAGCACGGCAATCCGAGATATGGTTGACGTCGGATCCCTGCTACCATTCATAGAAAAGTAGCAGACAGGGTGGCTTGGACATACGTCTATTCAAAATGCCAGAAGACCCACCTCTGTACAAAATACAAGAGGCAATTGCAGTAGGTAGTCGTCCAGATAAAGTCCCAGACAAAGTTGGGTTAATCGACTCCTAAGGCTGTGCCTACAGTGAACAGATTCCGCCCAAATTGACACTGGTCTATTGGATAGTTTCCTGACCCGAATAGGACAATGGGAAGAAGATCATGAAGGTGACGATTTTATGTGCGTTAATTGAGGAAAGTAGAAGGAATACTAAACTACAGAACGAAACGATGTTTGAAGGCATAAAAAGTGGCAGATTTAAGCTTGGTGGACTAGAAAAAAGCAGCAGGAGACCGCAGAAGTGGAGACGACTTATCTGAGGACATTTTTTCTCAGGGAGACGCGAGGGAAACTCGACGATTCAATAATCTTGGCGACTACCGCCGTACATCTGCGTGGAGAAGAATATATAAGTAAGCTGGAACAAATCCAGAAAAAAATCTCAGGACGCATGGAAGTTATCCGAGGTTTATGCACCATATAGACTTACTTGATGCAACAAATAGATTTAGCCTAGAAAACAAAGACATGCAAATCTTGCAATACCTAGTTTTACTATATTCTCTATTGATAGCAGACTCCTCATGGAATGCTGTGGCTTATACGTATCCAAAAATTTCAGCCGTAGTCGTCGCCACAACTTATTCAAGATACCACACGGCAGAACAGATGTTCCAGCACAACATAACGCGTGACACGAGGAATGGTGCTTCTGAATGAAATTTTTGAAACAGTTGATGGATTTAATTCATTTTTATTTACCTTTAAGAGTTTTTTTTGTATAATTGTCTTCCCATATGTTAAGAGTGTCAGAATGAGATTTATTATTGTTATTAGATGAATAATCTGTCGTATAGTAAAAAAAGAAGTGCCCAAGAGTAGTAACGTCAATTCATTGTAAATGAAATTACATGAATTTTCGCAAAATACGATGATTAACAAAGACTAGTCTCAACCGCATGGAGCCAGCCTTGCTACGGTATCCAAAATGTGGAATATGTTGTGAAGGTGAAGGAAAGGTGAAAAGAAAGAAGTAGGGGAAGAACATATTGTTATGAAGCGATTTTAAAGTAGTTAGGTACTATTTCAATGTATTAGTCGTATATGTTGGCGGTACTGCTTATTTTTTTTTTGGGCGCGAGCGTGGCCGGCCTGTTTTGTTTTTTCCGTTTCCGCACTCTGGTTTTGACAGCGGATTGTGCGGCCCGCTGTTAAAACGACAGTCACAGAATTTAAAATTGCAAATGTGCTAATGTAATAAGAAGTTCGGAATTGACGACATTCGGGCGAAGAAAATGTCAAGTTATTAATTAAAAAGTATTTCTGCATTCATCCGCGTAATAAGCGAGATTTTTGGACTGGGATTTAAAACACGAGGACAGTGCCGGCCCGGCTCGTATGTTTAATATAATGTTCCGGATTAATCAAAAGAATCGTTCTACTGAGTAGGCGTTACGCCCGCGAGTTTAGATAACTGCAGCAAGAGATTTCCCGTCGGAAATATATTTAAAAACGGATGCGCCGCAAACACGATACGGGGCTCACAATCATAACGGCTGGAAGTCCGGATGATCATCACGCACACAGAAGGTCTAAGGGTCCCTTCCCACCAGCTGGTAGTCACGGAGGACGCATTATCTTGATGTCGCGCAGGACAAGGCGTCAAAATCACCACGAGGAGGCGAGATGGGCCTCTTCAACTGCAGATTTACCGCCGTGGATGATTCATAGTTAGTTTAGAGTAGGGAAAGTGTACTAATGGTCCCGGGGTGAGTCCTACCTTTTTTTTTAATTTGTAAAAATACTTATGAGCACAATAGAATATTCAAAATTATCTACCTACCTCTGGTTTTTATTTGTAGAGAAACCCTGATCAAAACCTTTACAGGAATGTCATATTAATCAATTGCCCATGCTCTGAGACGGGGTAATCGTGCTCTCCGCATTTTAACATACTCTGATTTAGTCAGAGTTTGGCGTCCAAGACTCCCCTGGACGGGAGTCAAAGTTGATTTGCGGGGTCCACAATCTGTCACAAAGTGACTCATAATTTATAGTTAACAATTTGGCGCTCCAAACGCGGTATGGTTTCGAGTTATGGCATTCCTGTAGACGTTTTCTTCGCCCTGATATGTAGTGTGTGTAAAAAAAATATTATTCATCTGTTCAGTGGGGGTGTTAATTTCGTTTGTTGATAATAAACGGTCGCTGTCATAACCTATAAGTGCAGTCACGGTGATTTGAAATGTCAACAAATCACTTTACTCCAAGTCACCGGTCTTGTAGCCGGCGTGACGTTAGTTAGGTATTATGCGCTATAATATTGTGGGTTATTAATATCTGCTACCTGTCAATTCGTGTTGATGTTTCTCATACGTCAATCTGACATTTCTAGTACCTATTTCGGGTACATCGTACGCTAAATAAGACTGACGTGTATGCAAGTTGTTTATCTCGCACATTAATAAATGCATGCATTTTTATTATGGATTGTGACAGCCTCAAGTTGTGATTATTTATTTAAACTAATTACGTACGTTGGGATCTTACGATCTTGAATTTTATTAGCACTATAAATACATGTACTCGCAAGAATTGTTTTCATCTTTATTTGTATGGTTTTGAAGTACCGTTTCATTAACATATAGATGACGTAAGAAGGCTGGACTCTAGAATAACGATAAAATCTTGCAATTTTAATGAAAAATTTTGGAATTATTGCAATTAAATTTATTTCTTATTTCAGGGTTGTCAAATATTTTTTTTTAAATAAAAATAAATTATTATTATTTTTTTATTAATCCAGGGTTGTCAATTTTTTTTAAAAATAAAAATAATTTTTTTTTTATTATTTCAGGGTTGTCAAATAAAAATTTTTTTTTAACAAATTAAATTATTATTTACTTTTAAAAACAGGGTTGTCAAGTATAAAATATTTCCAATTTAAAAAAAAAAAAAAAAAATAAAATAAAAAATATTTAATAAAATTAATCTTTGTGTCAAACATACTTCAAATCCTCCATTATGTCTACCACAATTCCGAACGTTAATGTTGCTTCCAAGGAGGAGCTGGTTAAAGAATTGACTGCTCGTTCTATTGAACCGGAAAGCACCGTCCAGGCACTACGTACGCAAGCGCGCGCCTACAATAAAACAATAAAAGAAACATTATCCGCGGTTACAGAGGATAGTGTTTCGGATATGGAATCGGAAAATGAAATAAAGGAGAAGGTTACAGTAATCAAGAAAACCAAAATCATTTATAAAGAAATATCGTCGCGGGGACTCACAAATTGGGATATAAAATTCGATGGAAAAAGTTGTGTTAGGGATTTTTTGTTATTAGTCAACGAGCGTTGCAGAACACGTAACATCTCGCACAAAGATTTAGTTAATTCTTTTAGCGAAATTCTAGATGGTTTGGCTTTACTCTGGTATAGGTCAATTTATAGCCCAGACTTGGAGTGGGAGGACCTCTCCAGTCTATTAATAAAGCAATTTGAAGGACAGGATAAACAGCTAGATATTGAAAATGAAATTTTCAACTATAAGCAACCTAGGGGTATGTCGGTTTTCGAATTCACCTTGAGATTAAAAGCTCTCAATAATAAATTAGACTGCAAAATTCCGGAAAATAAGTTATTGCGAGTTGCCATGAAAGGACTAACGCCTATGTATGCAAATTTATTATCATCTAGGGATTTTAATTCTTTTGAAGAACTAACGAGGTGCGCTGCTAAACTCGAATCATTCACGGAGGCTTCGTCGTCTTCGGCAACGTCGAAGGTTGTAGAACCACAAAAAAAGACAAGTGACTTTAAGAAGTTTACTTCGTTCGCCAACCAACATTATAAACCTTTTCATAGTCAAAACAGTTACGGGTCACCAAGTAAGAATGATAACCCTACTAGGTATTCTAGACCTACAAATAATAATAATAATTATACTCCTGTTGCATCAGGTTCTTCAAAACAACAACTTAATACAAGTTTTTGTACCTTTTGTAAGTCCAGGGGTCATTTAATCGCGAATTGCTGGAAAAAAATGGCGATAATAAAAAATCACATTTTGGGAGTATTAATAATGAGAAGCACAATAAGAATCCAAAAAACTAGTACAGAGTCAATCTTACCGCGCCCCTTCTTGTGCACAAAGAAAAAGGGAGTGGAAGCGTTGGCTCCGCCTAGTTCAACAATTCCTTTCTAACCCGTCTTCTCCGACAGTGGACGCACTGCCGCAGGAGAAGGTTAATTTTGAGGATGAGCGTCCTTATGCAAATATTTATGTCTTAAATAATAATTATAAAGCACTGCTGGACAGTGGTGCTTCCATGTCTTGTTTAGGGGGTGATAGTTATAAGATATTTTTAGATTTAGGGGTAGATTTAGTTAAGGTAGATTTTAAGGTTACCACAGCAGACGGTACCTGTCAACCTGTTTTAGGTTTCTTAACTTTGCCGGTGACGTACAATTCAATCACGAAAGAGATTATTTTTTACGTCATCCCATCGTTGACTCCTAATTTCATTTTAGGCGTTAACTTCTGGAGACAGTTTCGGATCGCGCCGGAACTATTCTCAGAGGTTCGTAGACCTCAACAAAAGGGACAAGTCAATGAGGTACGAGCAATTCGGCCTGCCTCATCTCTCACAGCATCGGAAAATAAAGCTCTTACAGACGTTATTAAAAAATTTGAATCAATCTCTTATGAAAACAAAGGGCTAGGGTTGACTCATCTAGTCCAACATACGATTCATACAACAGGCCCGCCAATTAAGCAACGGTACTACCCACTGTCTCCGGCAAGACAACGTCAACTTGATGCCGAGGTAGACGAGATGCTTAAGTTAGGGGTAATACGCCCGTCTCGTTCTCCATGGTCGAGTCCGGTATTGATAGTTACAAAAAAGGACGGTTCAGGTCGTCTTTGCTTAGATTCTCGCAAAATTAATAACGTCACGATTCGCGACGCGTACCCTCTGCCATATATAGCGCGGATCCTAGACAAGCTAGGTGGAGCCAGATACGTCTCTTCTATAGACCTCTCAAAGGCCTTTTGGCAGATTGCCTTAGACAAGGAATCTTGCGAGAAAACAGCTTTCGTCGTCCCTGGCCGGGGTTTGTTTGAGTTCACCCGTATGCATTTCGGACTGAAAAATGCACCTAGTGAGTTGCAAAGATTGGCAGATTTCCTTTTTGGTCCAGAATTCGACGATAATGCTTTTTGTTATTTAGATGATTTGATCTTGATATCCGAAGACTTGGAATCACATCTTAATCTGTTAAATCGTGTATTTGAACGTTTGCGAGACGCAGGTCTAACTATAAACTTAAAAAAATCCGAGTTTTGCAAATCTGAACTTAAATATTTAGGGTATTTAGTAGATTCGCAGGGTCTCCGCACGGATCCAATAAAGATAGAAAGCATCAAAAGTTTCCCAGTCCCGAAAAATGCAAAACAAATCCGGGCATTCATTGGTCTATGCGGTTACTTTAGGAGATTCATTAAAGGATTTTCGGGAATAGCTGCCCCTCTTACTAAACTCACAGGATCTAAAAATGGTATCAGCAATTTCAAGTGGTCCCAGGAAGCTGAAACTGCTTTTAATGATTTAAAACGCGCGTTAACTACGGCTCCAGTTTTATGCTGCCCGGATTTCACCAAACCTTTCTCTATCCACTGCGATGCGAGCTCTGCAGGAATCGGTGGGGTTTTGATCCAAACCGTAGACGGTGCGGAACACCCGATTGCATATTACTCGAGATGCCTCAATAATCACGAACGTAACTATGGTGTCACTGAAAGGGAACTCCTAGCGGTATTGGATTCCGTAACTCATTTTAGGCCTTACATTGAAGGGGCACACTTTACGGTAGTAACAGACCATTCTAGTCTAAAATGGCTGGGGTCCCTATCGAACCCAAGTGGTCGCCTAGCGCGTTGGAGTACTCGACTGTCTCAATTTACTTTCGACGTCGTTCATCGTAAAGGTACACAACATACTGTACCAGATGTCCTTTCTCGTAAGGATCTTGCATTGATATCAGGAATAGACTATAGTTCTACGTCAGACAAATGGTTCCTAAATGTATTTCAGGGGTGCCAAATTTCTCCTCAAAGATTTTTGAATTTCCAAATTAAAGACAACGAGTTGTATCGTCATTCGAAAGCCCGTTTGGCCTTATGTGAGGACACCGCATGGAAAAGGGTCATTCCTCAAGAGGATAGGAAAAATATTATTTCTGACTCCCATGACTCCGTTCAAGCCTGTCACCCAGGGGTCTTCAAAACCTATAAAAAGCTACAACTTAGGTATTATTGGCCTAGCATGTACAAAGACGTCAAAAATTATATTAGTCAATGTACTGTTTGTAAGGCGCATAAGATCAGCACGGCACCACCGAACGGTATGTCTACAAACCCTAAGAAGGTAAACAGGCCTATGCAAATGCTTTCCTTAGACTTAGTGGGTCCGTTGCCTCGTAGCTACTCCGGACATACAGTTATTTTGTCTTGTGTAGATGTTTTCTCAAAGTTCACATGGTTATTCCCGCTGCGCAAAGGCACCGCGGGTAGCATTGTAAAAAACTTAGAGGAAAACATTTTCCTGGTACATGGTGTACCGAGGACCATTGTTTGTGATAATGGTCCTCAATTTATTTCGAAAGAGTTCAAAGAACTCCTTAAAAATTACAATATTCCTTTACCGTTTTACAACTATCTTTATACCCCACAAAATAATGTGGTTGAGAGATACAATCAGACATTAGGTACTGCCTTATCAATTCTTGTCGAATCAGACCATCGTAACTGGTCAAAATTTTTGCCACAAGTTCAGTCCGCTATGAATAACACCGTCAATTGCGCGACAAACTTTACTCCGTATTTTCTAATGCACGGCCGTGAGCAGATTCTCGATGGAGATTTGCACCGTAACCCTATTTATGAGGGGGATAGCAACGCTCAAAGGGAAGCTTCGCCTACCACATATGCGCAAAAGTTACAAGGTTTGGCAGACGTCTATGAGCAAGTCTCAGATGCTCTACTTAAGGCGTACAAAAAGGGGGCTAACCATTACAATTTGCGTAGGAAAAACGTCACTTATCACGTAGGTGATATAGTGTGGAGACGAAACTTCGTACAATCAAATGCGTTGAATTATTTCTCAAAAAAATTATCCCCACGCTTCGTGCAGAATGTCGTGGTAGAGAAAAAATCAGACCTCGTTTATACTTTAGCAGACTTGAATGGCATAGTGTCCGGCGACTTCCACGTAAAGGATATCGTAAAACTGGACAACATACCTATGTAGTCCCTACGCTTCAGTACCTCGGAAAGTCTGGCCATCTTTTTCGGGGACTGTTGGGTTTTAATGAATTTTATATTATTCATAATTTTTTTTTCAATGCATGGTATTTCATCCGGCCTGATCAACCGAGATGGTGATTCCATGCGTTCTGACAGTCATTAGTCCTGTCTTAGATTCATCTTTAAGAAAATGGGTTATTTACTTGGCGGGGGTGTTTTGTTTTTTTTTTGTAAGATTGTTGAGGATGGTGGGTTGTTTAATTACAATAACAACCTCAACTCTGGTGGCAATGCTCGAGTTGAGAATATATTTAAAAATACATATGTGCAAATATAAGTATAAATTATACATAGTATTAACGCTAAAACAGACGTAAGTTTGGACGTCGGCTGAACAGATGAATAAGCTAGGATTATTAGTTATAAGTTTTGTATCCTGAAATACACGGACATGTCCGCACTCTATCTCTGTGTGTTTCAGGCATACCTTTTTTAGGTTATGTTCATGTTTTTTATTATGTATCATTGTTTGTTTTGGATTACTTGGAGAGCACAGAGATGCAAGGATTGTATCTCTTTGTTTTCTAAGTGAATTATAAATGAAGAATTACTGTTATATTCACCTTATCTATAAGATTTAAGAGATCTTATAATGTGGGACGATGTGGTATCACATATCTTTCCACATTTTAAGCCAACATTGAAATTAAGTTTATTTTTGTTTGTATAAGATTTTGGATGTATACTGTTATTATTGTCCTGAGAGACTTATAACATTGTTACTATATACTCCGTGGTTGAACAACGGTTTACAGTGAAAACCATAAAGTTGTTATTTACTTACTGCTTACGCCTTCTATAGAGTTGGACGTATACCTATATGACTGCACTAAATTATAGCTGCACATCTCATTAACAAAGCGCACCTTCTAAAAAGTTGGTTGTTTACTCTAAAATTGGCACCATCCGATGCGATGGTTGTATACTATTAAAACTACTTAAATTAAACTAACATGGTATCATTGTTGTTTAGTTAAGTATTGCACACCCAAGGACCAGAATAGGAGGTTAGTTAGGAATATTCTTCCAAAAGAAGATTAGTATTTTATCCTAAAGGATGTAGAGTCAGTGAAGTGTAGATGGTGAACCCATTAATTATTTTCGGCCTACGAGAGGCTATTTAAATTCAGTGATTTTTTTTCGGAACAGTGATGCCTAGTGCATAGAGTTTAACATGTCGTATTTGGAGGAGTGATTTAATCATTTTGACGGCCGGCATAGTCCAGTGGTAACGCATTGGACTGCCATTCCGAAGGTCGCGGGTTCGAACCCGGCGTGCGCAAATAAATTTTATTTGATTAATTTGTGTTATTTCACAATTAATTAATTAAAATAATATATAGTATATTTGCGGCACGTTCCAGAGTGGAAGATACTACCAGTATCGCCCTGGTGTAAGACCACCATTCAGAATTGAAACGTTGCTCCAAATGGCTTTAGCCGTGTTTAGTGACTAGATCTGAATAGCCAGGTACTTCCCCACCTTCCTCTTTCCCTTCCCCACTTACCTTCAGCCTCACAACATCCCCCAATTGGGGATGCCATAGTCTCACTGGCTCCAGACGGGAGCAGTTGGGACTCTTGTGAGGTATTCACTATAAAAAAAAAAAAAAAAAAAATCATAAAATGTATGTTTTAATTTTAAGATTTATCTTTTAAGTTAGTTTAAGTGTTTTGTTCCAGATGACACGTCAATGGCAGTGTTCGGTAAGAGACAATATTACAATCACCCAGTTTTTCTGTGGTAAGGGTGCTTGCTGTCCATTCACTTATCATCTTACAAGAAGTTGTTTTTTAAGATAAATGGGTTTTCTAGTTTTAAGGTTGAGAATGGTTGCATTGCGAGCCTACTGTCCGGCCCTACACGTTGGATAGGCGCGATTGGGGTTGCGATGCACTCATTCGTCATAAGAGTTACTATTTTTTTCTCTACCTCTGATAATTGCATTATGTGTTTCACATCTACTGTTTATTTTATTTGTGATTTTTTTTTACTAGATACTCCTCGGGACCAACCTAGCCAGTTCAGGGCATGTTAAAGTTTTTGATTTGAAGTTTTTGTTTTGTTTGAGGGCAAACATTTTTCTGGGAAGGGGGGTATTGTTATGAAGCGATTTTAAAGTAGTTAGGTACTATTTCAATGTATTAGTCGTATATGTTGGCGGTACTGCTTATTTTTTTTTGGGCGCGAGCGTGGCCGGCCTGTTTTGTTTTTTCCGTTTCCGCACTCTGGTTTTGACAGCGGATTGTGCGGCCCGCTGTTAAAACGACAGTCACAGAATTTAAAATTGCAAATGTGCTAATGTAATAAGAAGTTCGGAATTGACGACATTCGGGCGAAGAAAATGTCAAGTTATTAATTAAAAAGTATTTCTGCATTCATCCGCGTAATAAGCGAGATTTTTGGACTGGGATTTAAAACACGAGGACAGTGCCGGCCCGGCTCGTATGTTTAATATAATGTTCCGGATTAATCAAAAGAATCGTTCTACTGAGTAGGCGTTACGCCCGCGAGTTTAGATAACTGCAGCAAGAGATTTCCCGTCGGAAATATATTTAAAAACGGATGCGCCGCAAACACGATACGGGGCTCACAATCATAACGGCTGGAAGTCCGGATGATCATCACGCACACAGAAGGTCTAAGGGTCCCTTCCCACCAGCTGGTAGTCACGGAGGACGCATTATCTTGATGTCGCGCAGGACAAGGCGTCAAAATCACCACGAGGAGGCGAGATGGGCCTCTTCAACTGCAGATTTACCGCCGTGGATGATTCATAGTTAGTTTAGAGTAGGGAAAGTGTACTAATGGTCCCGGGGTGAGTCCTACCTTTTTTTTTAATTTGTAAAAATACTTATGAGCACAATAGAATATTCAAAATTATCTACCTACCTCTGGTTTTTATTTGTAGAGAAACCCTGATCAAAACCTTTACAGGAATGTCATATTAATCAATTGCCCATGCTCTGAGACGGGGTAATCGTGCTCTCCGCATTTTAACATACTCTGATTTAGTCAGAGTTTGGCGTCCAAGACTCCCCTGGACGGGAGTCAAAGTTGATTTGCGGGGTCCACAATCTGTCACAAAGTGACTCATAATTTATAGTTAACAATATTTAATACAGAAGAATCAAGAAATGACAAAAACTCTGACCATTTTTTGCTTAAATTTTATGAACAGAATTGTGTTTTCATCATCATTTTTAAATTCAAATGTTATGGTGATATACGATGACAGTGTAAGAGAAATACATTGAAATCTACATGGAAAACATTTTTTGTATACATAATTAATCTAAAGCAGCTTAAAAGAACTATAGGATTTATCTAGTTATTCATATCTGATCCCAAAACACGTCTAAAATCATTTTAAGCATTATATATATATTTTTTAATGTTGGTCTAGCATCATCATGACAGGTCGGTGGCCGAGTTGACATCGCGTCTGGGTCCCACCCAGGCGTAGTGTGTTCAATTCCTTGGCTGGCTAAGTCCTCCATCACAACACAAGCAACATTTTCAGCTTACTGTGGTGGTAGTAGGAGATTTTCAAATATTGTCAGGTTATTCGTAACCCGGGAATGTTTGTCTTTCTTTTTAAAAAAAAAAAAAAAAATAATAAATAAATTTGTTTCGTACCACTTTGGGTAGATTCTCTTATGCTACGTATACATACTTGAGCTGAATTGCCGAGCTGAACCTCAACTTATGGGAAAGGAAGGAAGCAACCGCAAATGGCGCGAAACGCCGCTAGCTGTTGCTTCGTTCCTTTCCAGTAATCCGTGGCTTGGTTCGCGTTTCGGTTCGCAAATGTAAACGCACCATAACATTCACCGATTTGTTCTGAATTCATTGAAAAGAGCCTCCGAGTTCATTTTCACAAACTATACAAAATATTGTTTTTTTATGTGATTTCTACACATGAGGTCCCAATCACCAGAGCCAGTGGGACTATGGCATCACCAAAATATTATATTTTCACCAATATTATTAGTATTGATTTTAGCCAGTTTTCCTATCACACCGTGAATCCTGAAACGAACATCCATCAAAGCACAGGCTAACTTTCTTTTTGGCATAATTTGACATTATGACATTATAGTTTTCACACCATTCGGATGCTGACCTCATTAGAGGCACAAAAAACACATTTTGTAAGTATCGTGTTCGAGCATATTTGAATAATAACATGGTTTTAAACTTTTAGTGATTAGGATCGTAAGCAATCTATCTATCACTTTATGTTACTGATAAAAAAAATTCTGTAATAGGTCTCGGTAGCACAGTTGGTAGACGCGTTACTCTCGGATAGAGTGATGGTCCTGAGTTCGAATTTTTAAATAGGTCTCAGTAGCACAGTTGGTAGACGCGTTACTCCCGGATAGAGTGAAGGTCCTGAGTTCGAATTTTGAAATAGGTCTCAGTAGCACAGTTGGTAGACGCGTTACTCCCGGATAGAGTGAAGGTCCTGAGTTCGAATTTTGAAATAGGTCTCAGTAGCACAGTTGGTAGACGCGCTACTCCCGGAGAGAGTAGAGGTCCTGAGTTCGAATTTCGACCGCAACCTAATCTATTGACTATTCTCTTTTTTTTTTTTAAACTTTGGCGCTGTTTTTACAAAAACACGTTATTACCTGTCACAGGTGACATCTATATAATATAGATGTTAAAAAAAACACACGTGTATCTGAACGCAACGTTGTGTCAAAATTTCAAAGCAATCGGTGAAGAAATTTCGGAGATTTAAGATTTTGAACACGCGAACATTTATATTTTTATTTATATAGAAGATTGGCATTTTCATAATTCGTACATACCCGTATAAAGTAATAATAATTTAAGTAGGTATAAGCATGATGAGCTATGTAAAAAACGGTAAGAGTTTGAACTGCGGATTCAAAGGTCTCGAGTTCAAACCCCGGTTTAATGAAAATAAAAGCTGATTAATGGATTCAGTTTTTTTCATACCATGAGAAGTTAAAAGTATAAAAAAATGTGGAAGATATGATACGAAAGAGAATGGAAAAACAAATCAGGGAAGACATGGCACGATCAAGTGAATCAAATACTAGAGTGGGATCGTGTGAAGATTCAGTACCGCAGAAGAGAAGACAATGTAATAATTTGAATGTAGCAAAAAAATGATGGCCTCCTTGGTTTTAGGGTAAGGCTCTCGATTTGCAATCCGCAGTTAACCACTACCTTCAGTCAACACACCCCAGTTGGGAATGACATAGTCTCACTGGCTCCAGATTGTTGGGAATAGTTGGGATTCTTTCGCAATATTCACATAAAAATATAATAAAAAGGTGTTTGTGACGAGATAGATGCATGGTGGTCCATGCTCTCTGTCTACCCCTGCTAAGAAATTGCAAAATGGTTAGTTTTACTCTCAGTATCGCCTTGGTGAGATTCAAGAGCCTGAGAGCAACAATAATCGAAATACTTACTGTCTCAACTGTGTTTGTTAACTAGATCTGAACTACCTACTATTCCCACTTGCTCTGAACAGTTAAACTATATGAGTGTACAAATTATAAAACAGGATTTTTTTTGTATAACAGACCGCGTCCATTAATCATACACAAAATTTTACATACGTCAGTGTAAAGATCTTTAATTTTGAATGCATGAATAGTATGAAATGAATTAAGGGAAGTTAATACATTGTTTGCATGTCTCTTGAAAGCTTCAAGGTTTATGTTGAAGAGAGATATTGTTAAGCAGCACCACCCCGTGACTTGCCGTGCTGAACCAATAGGTCTGTTCTGCAATGTGGTATGCGTAGCCGATCGTGGTGCCGCCCCTGGCAGTAGTTGTTAGGTATGAACAACTTACGGAGATATGGACTATCTATCAAATTATATACGCTGTTACTATTTTAGGCGAAGCAATATTTTTAACAATAATTGGAACCATACAAAGTAATTATTCAGTTTACTTTGCTTTAATTACCAATTAATCGGAAATCTGCTCAGAGAGGAGGTGGGTGGAAGGAAACCTCTTTCGTTTTAGGAATTAGTCATCAGTTATAAAGCCCTTGTTGTATGTCACTAAAACTAGTTCTCAATTACAAGTTATGAGCTAAAGTTGGTAGGCGCCGTAGGTGGTAAGAGAGGTTTGTATTTAGCAACTGAATATTAAAAACTCTTAATCAAAATTTTTTTTCATCCCGATAGGTAGATGACTTCTGTATTACTGAGGGGCTTTTGAAATTTACATTCAATTTTTCAAGATCTATTTAGAGGTAATTGTTCCAGTGTACCATGAACTGCTATCCAGCTGAATAATAATGAAACGATAAAAATAATTAATTAATTAACAAATCATATACTGTTATCTTTAAAAGCAAAGAAAATGCATGTTTTACTAGCCAGAACACACTGAAATAATAATTTCTAGGAATGTGATATAAACTGATTTGAAAGATAACTGAATTTTTGACGTGGGAAATAAAATTATCTTTCTGATCAAGAAGAATTTCGACATTTCAAATGTTTTGATAAATTTTAGCCAAAGTAAGGCACAATTGAGCTTACTTCAAGCACATGGACGCTAGACACGCTGAAAATACACTTTCGTCAGGTTATCTGTGTTTTATCAATAGTGCCAGAAACAAACATGTGCAGTAAGCAAGCAAACTGATTTCTAAAGTTCCAGCTTGAGTAAGGAAAAATGATCTGAAATGAGCCAGAAACAAAGCAGGAGGACGCACAGTCGCATAATGGCAGACGGCAACAGCAGAATCTCGAGGTCCGTGACAGGTACTTAAAGCTTTGTTTGAATTCAGCATGAAACCTTCTGACCGGCCACGGGGAACCAATATAAACACGATGATATTTGCTATTCACTTGCAGTGTGTCGACGGGAGGTAGTTCCGAGCTGTTTTACATTGCGAAACGTGGAAAGTGGTGATTTAAACAAACACGTACACTTTATACACTGAATAGAGCCAATTGGCCATTTTCACAAACTTATTGAATTATTTACCCGTAAATTCACTTAAGAGGAACAATCAACATATGCGAAAGTGTTGTGTCTAAGAGATTGCATATTTGCAAATTCTTAAATATCCTTAAAATCTGTCAAAAATCAACAAGATGGAGGAGCTCAGAATGTATTTTTGTTTAAAAAAGCAATTTATTTGAAAAAAGGGTTTAATAACACTTTAATCATAAATATTAGAATAATTCGTCGATATTTATCGAGGTACCATTTTAGTTGAATTGCAATATTAGTTGTAATTATTACACATCCAATACCTACAGATGCAAATTGTACCTTATCTTGGATTCTCCAAGACCATAAAAATTGAAAAAATATTTTCCGAAACGTACAATTTTTTTTCTGAATTATATTAATATTAATAAAACGTGCAGAAGTATTATCAGAAATCATTTTCCCATTATGATTTGTTGTACTTATTGTTCAAATGCAGGAGACTAATTAACGAAAATATGTATAATGCAAAAAGCCTTCAATTTATTTATAAATCAATTTAGAATTCGCTTCCAATTCGGTCCCATTCGAATTTCGTTTGTAATCGAGTGGAAATACTGATGTTCACGGCCGTACCTCCGCTGGCGGGGAAATTCAAACATTCCTTGCATACTAACTAATTACTCCTCGCGAACAGCCTTCTCATGTGTGCATTTTGCTCTAATACATTGAAACATTTCTTACATACTAACTAATTACTCCTCGCGAACAGTGCTTAGCTCATGTGTGCATTTTGCTCTAATACATTGAAACATTTCTTACATACTAACTAATTACTCCTCGCGAACAGTGCTTAGCTCATGTGTGCATTTTGCTCTAATACATTGAAACATTCCTAACATACTAACTAATTACTACTCGCGAACAGCGTTTGGCTCAAGTGTGTATTTTGCTCATATACATTGAAACATTGTGCATTTTGCTCAAATACATTGAAAAAATACTAACTAATTACTCCTCACGAACAGCGTTTAGCTCATGTGTGCATTTTGCTTTAACACATTGAAATGTAAACTGGTGTGAAACATGTGTAATGAACGTTGGCGATTGCTGATTGGTGAACTTTTTCGGTCTAGATGACCAAGAGAGAAAAAAGATTTTGTAATAGATAAATTATGCTAAGAATAAATATTATTTAGTAATCTGGAGTGCCGCTTCTAATATCTGATAGTCTTCGTACGAAATGTTGAGTTTTCAGTTTTTACAATATAAATTTGTCTTTTTTTTAGAGTCATACCTAAAACATTTTTTTTAAACTTATTATTTGAGGTATTTCATTTTCTTTTTAACTGATTTAGAAGGTTATACCCAACAATGTAATATATCATTAAATAAGTGATTGAGACCGTAACCTTTATATTTTTCTGTTTCATGGTTCATTTAGATTTATTAGTATAAACTTCTTCTTCAATGATTTATTATTGTTTGAGTTTATAATATTGAATTGTTTGGATGGTTATGTTAAAGCTAGTTAACTTGATTTATTGGAAAATTACATATATGGAATATGACATTATGTACGAAAGTGTGACAAATAATTTTCAAAATTCGACCAGTAAAATAAACCGTATTTAGAAATGTTGCGGAAGTCGCTGTTGAAAATTAATAATTAAAAACTTTGTTCTTATGAGTACGGTGTAAGACCCAATGCACATAATATTAAAAAAATTGGTATCAACTGCATAATTACGATTGACTGCAGATGTCGTGTAAATTATTCAATGGTGACATTATGTAGAACCAATATACGGCCACTATTTGCATGTGAAATAAACACATGTTACCCTTTCTCTTCTATATTTGTTGTTGTAAGTAAAATTGAGATAGAGCAATACATTTAACAGACCCATGTTACCGCTTATTTTTTTGTTGCTTTAAGTGAGATTGAAATAGAGCAATACATTTAATAGACACATGTTACCCTTTCTGTCTTTATTGCGTTAAGTGAGATTAATATAGAGCAATACATTTAATACATGTTACCCCTTCTGTCTTTATTGCGTTAAGTGAGATTAATATAGAGCAATACATTTAATACATGTTACCCCTTCTGTCTTTATTGCGTTAAGTGAGATTAATATAGAGCAATACATTTATTAGACACATGTTACCCTTCTGTCTTTAATGTGTTAAGTGAGATTGAAATAGAGCAATACATTTAATAGACACATGTTACCCCTTCTGTCTTTATTGCGTTAGTGAGATTAATATAGAGCAATACATTTAATAGACACATGTTACATGTTCTGTCTTTATTGCGTTAAATGAGATTGATATAGAGCAATACATTTAATAGACACATGTTACCCTTCTGTCTTTATTGCGTTACGTGAGATTAATATAGAGCAATACATTTAATAGACACATGTTACATGTTCTGTCTTTATTGTGTTAAGTGAGATTGAAATAGAGCAATACATTTAATAGACACATGTTACCCCTTCTCTTTATTGCGTTAAGTGAGATTAATATAGAGCAATACATTTAATAGACACCTGTTACATGTTCTGTCTTTATTGCGTTAAGTGAGATTGATATAGAGCAATACATTTAATAGACACATGTTACCCTTCTGTCTTTATTGCGTTAAGTGAGATTAATATAGAGCAGTACATTTAATAGACACATGTTACATGTTCTGTCTTTATTGCGTTAAGTGAGATTAATATAGAGCAATACATTTAATAGACACATGTTACTCCTTCTGTCTTTATTGCTTTATAAGTTTACGAATTTTCAAAATAAATAGGCAAACAAATTAATACGTGAATTTTATAAAACGAAGACCTATTTTTAAATATAAGGTAGGCAACATTTGAAAAATTATTAATTCTCTCGAGTTACGAAAGCTTGCATTTTTTATTCATCGGTCAATCTAACTATTGCGTCTAAAATACGTGTTATATCGCAAGACCGATGTCGAGATAAATACGAAATTTTTGAATATTTATTTTTATGAAATTGTTTAAAAATAATTATTTATGAAGGTGAATAACCGAGAAAATGTAAGCACACATATCACTCGTTAATATTTTTCATTAATTAATAATATTTGGCTAATTTATATAGCGCCGTTTTCGTGAGAGAGTATCAAGGAAACAATGGTAGGACTCCTTGAAGGGTAAAATAAATCTTTAGATATAAAAAACCAATCATTGTAAAACATGAATGTATATAGGTACAATAGTTTCAGTAAATAATATGGATTGTATTGAGATTAAATTAAATTAAACAAACTTAAAATAAAATGTTATTTCAAAAAATTGTGCGTAACCACGGGCTCCTTGGTCGAGGGGTAAAGCTGATGACTAGCAAACCGAAGGACGCGGGTTCAAATCCCGGCGTGCGCAAGTAAATTTTATTTTATTAATTTGTGTCATTTCATAATTAATAAGACCTCCATTCAGAATTGAAATGTTGCTTGTAATGGATTTGGCCGTGTTTGGTGACCAGATCTGAATATCCATGTACTCCCCACCTTCCTTTTCTCCATATCCCCCCCCCCTCCCCACTAACTTCAGCCTCACAACATTCCCCAATTGGCGCCAGACGGTTAGGAGCAGTTGGGACTCTTGTGTGGTGTCAAATTTTAAAAAAGGTATAGAGCATGCAGCGGAATTCAAAGTTATTTCCATCATGAGCATTGAAGCTTTCAATTGGAGACTAAAAACATTATATTTGTTTTCAATAAGAAACAAGATAGTAGATAACGTAAAAAGCTAATGAATTAATAATGAAGGTAATAATAAATAATAATAATATTAGTCATTTTAAATACATGTAGGATAACAAAAGATTTTTTAAATATTTATGTTGAGAGATCAGTAGGATTTATAGGCCCTATTAGGAGTTCTACAGAGCCGAACCCTCTGATATGAAAATATCTGGAGTCGGTGAATTATTTTCCCATTTGATCTCTGGTGATTTGACGTATTGTTTTTATATTGTTTTGTATTTATTTTGCTTATATAATGAACTTGCATAATGTTGATTGACTAGATGATCATTTGTGGAAAAGTGTGTGGAAGGGTTTAGTTTTTCCTATGGGGAATATTAAACCCAGACATAAAATCAGAAAAGAAAATATATAGTGATAATTAATTGTGTTTTTGTATTGTTTAATATTGCGCACTCTTATCTACTGAAACTTTAATATTAATTCACGAATATATCAATAAATTATATCGAAAAATATAAAATCGTGAATTAATATTAATCTTTCAGTCATAGACTAATATTAGACTACATCAATGGTTTCAGTAGATAAGAGTGCGCAATATTAAACAATACAAAAACGCACTAAATTATATAATTTAATTAGAAATTAAGTAATATAAATAATAATTATTTTTTTTAATTAGAAATTATATATATAAATAATTTCTAATTAAAAAAGTCAAACTACAGAAAATGACAACAACAAAAAATTTATATATTTTTCGATATAATTTATTGATATAATCTTGAATTAATATTAACGTTTCAGTAGATAAGAGTGCGCAATATTAAACAATACAAAAACGCAGTTAATTATCACTCTGAACTTGAATTTATATATCCGCAAACTGTGATGATGAAGGAACTGATTGAGCTGTAAAACCACTCAGAGTATTTATTACACCATTACAACCGATCAAACGCAATTTAAATCAATCAAAGTATTAATTATTGTGCAAGTTCATATGAATTGATTAATCCGTGAAAATATTCAATTTGAATGAGGGCTTTGTGTAACGATTGTCTGTTATTGCTCTTGGTAAGAATTTCCGGATTTTACCTTGTAAATAAATTAGATCTGCGCACTACAGTACACTACACCTGGCGGGCTTATAACGTGATTAAAAACTCAATTCAACAATTATCACGCCATTAATTTGGTTGTCGTATTATTTTTTGTTTATTGTAAGCTACAATAGTGTCTAAATACCGAGAAGTATAATTATTTTTTTTATTATGTACAAGAACATGCTTATAGATTTTATAATGCTTTGTCGCAGGGACAAATAATACTGCCACATCCGTAGAACTTCTGAAAGGCTTTTAACATGTTATAATTGCTGTTGATTGTTTTTTTAGAAGGTCTCAAACTATTGATATAATTTCTATTGTAAAATTTTAATATTAATTTAAATATCTCGGTTTGTTATCAGCTAATGATTTATAGCTTTTGACTGAAGGAGAGATTCTTTTCGTGATTTCACTGAAATGCATGTTTTAACAAATTACGATTTCGGTCCTTGGAAGACCATTTATGGTAATTTTATGAAACTTTATTTATGCTAATTTAAATTCGTTTGTAATATTGAATATTGTTAATAATCCTTAAGCGTCATGTTAGTATGCTGTCCTTGTTTCACTGGAACTCTCTACTTGTTCTCTATGAGTAGTTCATAGTCGTCGTGGATCCCTTCGATATTGGTGCAGTCAGAAAACACACCAAGGGCGCGCTCAACGTATGTAGATGGTTGACATTTGTCATATGAGAACGTGTCGTTTCTATGGCTCGCTATTGAGTTTAACAGCTTGGTTGTGGAACGATTTGCCAACCTCTATATTTCCTCGTTCTCTCCTAAAAAAGCCCCTGCACACAACATACCCGAAGATGCCTTAGACTTAAAGTATATATAGGAAATAGAGAATTACGACTGTAAAATTAAGATTTGTATTGATTTCAGTGCTATCTTAAATATATACTTCCGAGCTTTGACATGATCTGCCCTTTCTACTTCAAACTTTTCCTTCTCTTCTTTCTACGATAATTTTTCTTTAAAGTCCCATAGGTAACTTTTCCATAAGGCTTTGCATATGTGTTCGCAGGGATGGAAAATTCCTCCCCTGCCGTCTCTACGAGCCTTTGCTCCTCTCCTTTGATTCTAGTTTGTCTACGTGACGTACGACCTTGAACGTACTCATTTCACGTTACGGATCAGTATAAAAAGGCTTCACCGAACGTTGTGTTGGTTTTTTGTTTCTCGGTTTAGAAACCTAGTTATCTGTGTATGTGTGGTATCCCTTGGTTCTTTTGAGATAGAGTGAGTTGAATCGATTACCGCTGTGTTTTAAAACCATTTCATAAACCTTATCTTCTAAGTCGCCTGCTCCCCCAACTAGCTACGTGATTCTACCTGTCATAGAGTAATGTGAGTATAATAAAGTGTTAGATTTTATATATGTGATATACATACGATAAATTTATGGTGTTAGTTGTCGGCGCCATCCATGTATATATTTTGGGAGGGGAAGGAGAGGAAAGGAAATGAATTTTTTTCAAGTTAAGACTGGCTCCTCCGCTTACCAAACAAAACTGATGGATGATAATTCGAACAAGGCAATCGATATCTGCGTGTCTGGATATCACAACCGGCCGGGTCTCCCCTTGTTCCAAATCGGCAACCTTCACGCCAGAATAAAGAAAACCAGGTCTCTTCACCAATTTCAGAATTGCCCCAATCTCAAACACCTCCAGGATAATCTACTTTACTGAGTGTAGAAGGGGAAAACCATGACATCCCTTGTCACGAATCTAGTCGCGAAAATGTGACACGCAAGGTCCTAAGTTACGTGCCACCTCTAGAAAACGTTGTAACTCCCACGCCGTCGGGGATTTACATCCCTTTCTAGGTCAATACATATATAACACACGACGATCTTGTCGACATTTTGCCCGCTTATTAACGATAGGTTGTGTGCCTACCCATTCAGCCAATTATCATGTGAGATATATGTAAGGTCTACTCGATATGCCAAATTTGGGATGAGGACTGTCTGTATTTTAATATTTGGTTCCAGTATTTATTTTATGAGGTTACTAGCATCCTCGTGTATTAGGTATGGGTAACTTCTACTGAATACCTATCCTCTCAGGTAAGGTATAAACGGATAATTGGTTTGATTTTTTGCATTTAATTTAAAGAGGCTGCCTACCTCTCGAAAGATACCTGTTGAGAAAAGTTGTTCGGTTGGTAGTTTTATTTCGGAGATTACCATCTCCCTCTTTCGACTTTAGATTTGTTTTTGTGCATCCCAATTCGTAACTTAGAAAGTCAAACAATAGATGAAAAGTATTAAATTAGAAAAGTCAAATAACAGAAGAAAAGTTTTCATTTTGTTCCGTCTGGTTGCATCCGAACGCTTTCAATTCGGGACGGCATACGCTAGCAAAACTTCCCCTTTGACTGACTGTACCTGCGTCTTGTCCTATATATGAAAAGGTCGTTGACTCGTCTCTCGCTCACAGCTGATTGACGGTTCGCCTAGCACATCCCTGTTAATGATAACATTATTTGGGCGGCAGGTGTAGTAAACTTAGTTGTATCCGTCTTTAAAAAGGGTCCTCTGAAATTTAATAAATAATATAAAAAAACTCACCCGGTTAGTCACCTCTCATTCTCAGCGTGAAGCTTACCTGGTTACACTATATAGCTAAATCACTTTAATTTTCGACCTCCTCCCTACGCTTATAAAAGGGTAATTAAATATTCCTGTAAATAAAATTGTACCTCCCTAATCTGTTAGGATTCGAACCCACAGTTAATAATCTATTTGATTCTCTGGTTTTCGGTCTCCGTGGATAGAATGCCATCTCGCCAAATCAATAACTTAGCCCGATTAAACACTTCCTGCCTTTAAGTACATTCACTCTATTTTAAAAACGCAATCATTATTTTTATTATTTTCATGTTTTTAAGACAAGCAATCTAGTTCGAACTGTATACGAAATCACGTTTAAATCAACACAACTTTATAACACAATCGCGATTGCACAACACCTGGCGCCCCTGAGGTGGGTTTTTACAAAACGGCGCTCTAAAAATTATCCGATTGTTCCTTACTGTCATTATTATTAATTGTTTTCTCACTGAGTCCAACCACTTTCACTTCACACAAAAACCGGTTCAATAATATTTCACTTTAGTTCAAAATTCCACAATACTATTAACACTATCTGAATCCACTAATTCACTGCAATTTCACACAACACTTCTCATTTGTATCGATTTCATGGAGATGTCAACGTACTCAAGTTCCAAACCTGACTGCCCGTCCCTGCGCCCTGTCCCGTGTGAATGTGTTTACTCCAGGCCTGTCTGTCCATAAATCTCCCGTCGTTGTCTAAACAAAAAATTTTTTTTGAGCACGTTCGTTTCGTTTATTTTATGTGAGTGTCCAAAACATCACAGCCTCCCTTTAGTTCTAAGCCCAGCGGGTAATCTCGCTTCCTCGTGTTAGTCGATGGGATTAGAAATAACTATAGGTAATTTACGTTTCTCGAATACCTCTGTATTTATTTTTTTATTTTTATTTTAAATTTTATTTTAATTCTTCCAAAATGTTGAGCGCCCCTGTTCTTCGTTTCTAACCTAGCATCTGTTTATTTTTTGGTTCCCGTGATTATCGGCTTGTTCTGCTGGTGAGTTTTTTTCCGCCCTCACCTTTTTCAAGTGTTTTTGTGTCTCTATGGGTAGAAATTCAATATGTCATGTCACACTTATTTATTTTCGAATTTTAAACTCCGAGTTTTGTTTATTACATAATAGTACTTGACTTAACTTTGTGTTTTTTCATCTCAATGCGTTATTTGTATTATATTCGAGTGTTATTTATTTCCATGTTGATTTGTTTTTATTTTGTGTCCTCGGCTGTGATCCGATGGTTTTTTGTCCGTCTGTGTTATTTATGACTTAAACATTCTCTGCCTTTTAGATCTGGAATAAACAATAATTGTTTACAGTTATTCTAATATCAATGGTATAAAATATGCCATATACTTCACGATATCCGATGCAATGTTTATTTTAGATTTGTCCCAGCTATCTTATTCTTGTGTTATAATTAATCCGATTTCGATGTTTGTTTATCCTTTGGCTTCGTTGTTTATGAACATTTTAGATGTTTTTTGTCGTCACAATGAATTCAATGTTTTCCGGGTCTGTCTGTTTATTCTATTTTGCCTTTGAAGTACGATGTCTCTGTTATCATTTTTGACGATAGGTACCATTTCTTTTGCTGTTAATGTGAATTAATAAGGTTTATGAAATCCATTTTTTTTCTCAACAACAGTAATGAACTCAAGCCAGCTTTTATATCTATCTCTCCTGGTTTGCGGCATCAAATGACATGATCTGCCCTTTCTACTTCAAACTTTTCCTTCTCTTCTTTCTACGATAATTTTTCTTTAAAGTCCCATAGGTAACTTTTCCATAAGGCTTTGCATATGTGTTCGCAGGGATGGAAAATTCCTCCCCTGCCGTCTCTACGAGCCTTTGCTCCTCTCCTTTGATTCTAGTTTGTCTACGTGACGTACGACCTTGAACGTACTCATTTCACGTTACGGATCAGTATAAAAAGGCTTCACCGAACGTTGTGTTGGTTTTTTGTTTCTCGGTTTAGAAACCTAGTTATCTGTGTATGTGTGGTATCCCTTGGTTCTTTTGAGATAGAGTGAGTTGAATCGATTACCGCTGTGTTTTAAAACCATTTCATAAACCTTATCTTCTAAGTCGCCTGCTCCCCCAACTAGCTACGTGATTCTACCTGTCATAGAGTAATGTGAGTATAATAAAGTGTTAGATTTTATATATGTGATATACATACGATAAATTTATGGTGTTAGTTGTCGGCGCCATCCATGTATATATTTTGGGAGGGGAAGGAGAGGAAAGGAAATGAATTTTTTTCAAGTTAAGACTGGCTCCTCCGCTTACCAAACAAAACTGATGGATGATAATTCGAACAAGGCAATCGATATCTGCGTGTCTGGATATCACAACCGGCCGGGTCTCCCCTTGTTCCAAATCGGCAACCTTCACGCCAGAATAAAGAAAACCAGGTCTCTTCACCAATTTCAGAATTGCCCCAATCTCAAACACCTCCAGGATAATCTACTTTACTGAGTGTAGAAGGGGAAAACCATGACATCCCTTGTCACGAATCTAGTCGCGAAAATGTGACACGCAAGGTCCTAAGTTACGTGCCACCTCTAGAAAACGTTGTAACTCCCACGCCGTCGGGGATTTACATCCCTTTCTAGGTCAATACATATATAACACACGACGATCTTGTCGACATTTTGCCCGCTTATTAACGATAGGTTGTGTGCCTACCCATTCAGCCAATTATCATGTGAGATATATGTAAGGTCTACTCGATATGCCAAATTTGGGATGAGGACTGTCTGTATTTTAATATTTGGTTCCAGTATTTATTTTATGAGGTTACTAGCATCCTCGTGTATTAGGTATGGGTAACTTCTACTGAATACCTATCCTCTCAGGTAAGGTATAAACGGATAATTGGTTTGATTTTTTGCATTTAATTTAAAGAGGCTGCCTACCTCTCGAAAGATACCTGTTGAGAAAAGTTGTTCGGTTGGTAGTTTTATTTCGGAGATTACCATCTCCCTCTTTCGACTTTAGATTTGTTTTTGTGCATCCCAATTCGTAACTTAGAAAGTCAAACAATAGATGAAAAGTATTAAATTAGAAAAGTCAAATAACAGAAGAAAAGTTTTCATTTTGTTCCGTCTGGTTGCATCCGAACGCTTTCAATTCGGGACGGCATACGCTAGCAAAACTTCCCCTTTGACTGACTGTACCTGCGTCTTGTCCTATATATGAAAAGGTCGTTGACTCGTCTCTCGCTCACAGCTGATTGACGGTTCGCCTAGCACATCCCTGTTAATGATAACATTATTTGGGCGGCAGGTGTAGTAAACTTAGTTGTATCCGTCTTTAAAAAGGGTCCTCTGAAATTTAATAAATAATATAAAAAAACTCACCCGGTTAGTCACCTCTCATTCTCAGCGTGAAGCTTACCTGGTTACACTATATAGCTAAATCACTTTAATTTTCGACCTCCTCCCTACGCTTATAAAAGGGTAATTAAATATTCCTGTAAATAAAATTGTACCTCCCTAATCTGTTAGGATTCGAACCCACAGTTAATAATCTATTTGATTCTCTGGTTTTCGGTCTCCGTGGATAGAATGCCATCTCGCCAAATCAATAACTTAGCCCGATTAAACACTTCCTGCCTTTAAGTACATTCACTCTATTTTAAAAACGCAATCATTATTTTTATTATTTTCATGTTTTAAGACAAGCAATCTAGTTCGAACTGTATACGAAATCACGTTTAAATCAACACAACTTTATAACACAATCGCGATTGCACAACACCTGGCGCCCCTGAGGTGGGTTTTTACAAAACGGCGCTCTAAAAATTATCCGATTGTTCCTTACTGTCATTATTATTAATTGTTTTCTCACTGAGTCCAACCACTTTCACTTCACACAAAAACCGGTTCAATAATATTTCACTTTAGTTCAAAATTCCACAATACTATTAACACTATCTGAATCCACTAATTCACTGCAATTTCACACAACACTTCTCATTTGTATCGATTTCATGGAGATGTCAACGTACTCAAGTTCCAAACCTGACTGCCCGTCCCTGCGCCCTGTCCCGTGTGAATGTGTTTACTCCAGGCCTGTCTGTCCATAAATCTCCCGTCGTTGTCTAAACAAAAAATTTTTTTTGAGCACGTTCGTTTCGTTTATTTTATGTGAGTGTCCAAAACATCACAGCTTCGAGTTTACTTCAAGTTGAGAAACAATGAACTTGAACACTATGTGTTCAATACAATACCACCGCCTATAGCTCGATTTCAGTTACAGAGATACTGTTGGTGTTGGATTAAATATTGAGAGTATTGGGTATAGCATATCGTAATCCACAGTACCTACCTTCTCAACCACCACTTTTTGGAAATTATTTGAATACTAAATTAGAAGAAAAGTGAAAACATCGAGTTCTATTGTTTTCGCGGAGAAAAATGAAAATGTTTCGTATTCGTCCCTTCGTTCTGATTTTCTCAAGGTATCGCATTCTAGAAGTTTAAATCATAAAAAACAGTTACACAGGATTTTACAATAAGAGGTGTTATTTTGAATAGCACGTTATTTCGGTAGATGTTACTTTTGAAGCTGTCATTTTTTAACATTTGACAAGTAGAAACTACGCCATTAATAAAAATGGAATGATACACGCTTATTAAAATTCACTTGAGTGAATCAAATGCAAATCATATTGAGTGATGAGGCCCATTTCCACCTCGGTGGCTTCGTCAACAAGCAAAATTGTCGCTTGAAAAGCTTCTCTATCCTCAACGTGTGACTGTTTGGTGCGTTTTATGGTCCGACGGAGTCATTGGATCTTAATTTTTCGAAAATGAGGCTGATGCAACAGTTACGGTGAATGGATTGCGCTATCGAGAGATGATTAATGATTTTTTATGACCGGAATTGGATGGTATTGATCTGAACAACGTTTAATTTCAACAAGACAGCGGTACGTGCCACACAAGCAACGAAACCATTGATTTTTTACGATTGAATATCAAAATAAAACCTCTTATTGGAAAACCCTGTAGATAAAAGCGTATTAAGCATAAGTTCATTTCCTCCCAATCCACTTTTCCTCCCACATTCACTTTCTCCCAATTTCTTAAATAAATTTGTTCGAAGCTGTATTCAAAGTTGGTGTTTTGCATTCATTTTCGGTTGTAACGAGTAGAGATCCTAGCGCTTCATCGAGGTGCAATTTATTAGTAGGCTTGAGGGACTAGTTTTCCACATCAGAGAATTCCTTTCCAGGCCAAAATCAAAACCAATTATTTCTGTAATAAGAATATTTCCACCTAGTGCCGTCTAATTACGTTGTAATTATCATCGTCTATCCAAAAGTACGTCCTGTTGAATTTATGAATGCACACATTTTATAAAATTTTGTGGACTGTTCCAGTTTGGGAGGCGGGTATGGGTACCACCACCCCGGAAACCGAAGGTCACCCCAAGTGGTTACCCTTACTGCTAAAATAAATAATGCATTATTATAAGAAAATATACATTAGTGGCCGAGTTAGAATCGTGTTTGGGTCGAAATTTTTCGCTTTCTGTGGAGGTAATAGGAGATTTTCAAATATTGTTAGGTTATTTGTAATCCTGGAAAATGACAGATAGGTTAATCTTAGACCTAGTTACGTCCAATATCACATATATGTGTATGTGTTATATCTGTCTGTGTATTGCTGTCGCTTGTAATGTTATTCTTCTACCTCTGTTTTCTATATTTTACTTTCCTGTTATATTTGTGATTTCGTGTTATAATTTTTATTATAAAATTTACCTGTTGACAAATTGCTTTGACAGTTTAGCGGGTGTGTTAATGAAAAAAAAAAAAATAAATATATATATATATATCGCGTGCTGCGATAGAACTCCAGTCAACAACATGAAATTAGTGAACAAAACAATTGACGGCCTCCGTGTACGAAGGGCAAGCCGAGGGTCGCGGATTCAAAACCCGGCGCGCGCAAGTAAAGTTTATTTGATTCATTTGTGTTATTTCACAAAATATTTATTTAAAATAATATATAGTACCTGTAGTGAAAGATACACTCAGAATTGAAACATTGCTTGAAATGGCTTTAGCCGTGATTAGTGACCAGATCTGAATAGCCAGATATTCCTCCACCATCCTCTTCCCCGTCTCCTTCATCTCTCCACAACATTTAGTCACACAACCTACCCCAATTGGGGATGCCATAGTCGCACTAGCTCCAGACGATTGGGAGCAGTTGGGACTCATCTGAAAATGGGATATCCGTTGGGGAAAAAAATTAATTAATAAATTAAATTAAATCATTATGCTCTCAAACTGAACTGACTATACCCACAGGTCGCAATCGTTTTGCAAAGCATTAAAAATATACACCTGTTTGAAGTTCGAAATGTTCAAAGAAGGAAATGCACGGGAAAATAAGTTTGGAAAGATCCGATAAATCAAGCAAACATCATTGCTAAATAGTTGAATGATATTTCAGCGAGAAGAGGACGCACTAATCAACTTCATCAAATTCTAAAATAGTGAGAAGCTATTTGGATTTAAACGATTTCCATGTCTGGTGTGGAGACAGCGTGTTGTGCCTGTCTGTGAGGTGACATTTCTGTATTCAGCATTGTATCGACACTCGACGACACAAAACATATTTTAGCATACTGATTTTGGCCCAAGGCGCGGTACGTGCTTCCTCGGATTCCTTAAAAGCTAGTAGACTACTTTGGTGGGCAAGCTCTTTGGCCACTACACGCCACCCAATGCCCAATGCTATCATAAATCTTGGTATACAAGGCTAGGACACTTCAGCTAAGAAAAATAAAGAACTTTCAATGTGGTTTTACCATCAAAGGTCAACATTCTGTTATCATTGATAATGTTGTTTTAAATATTGTTATATTTTTCACGCTTTTCAATGTGAATATCGCACAAGAGTCCCAACGGCTCCCGGCTGTCGTCCAGAGCCAGTAGGACTATGGCATCTTCAATTGGGATATTAATTTGTAAGACAGAATCAGTTGGGATGGAAAAAAGATGGCGAATGTAAGGTTGGCAAGTTCTGTCATTTCAAACAATATTGCTCATTTATTAAAATGCTTGTAAAATTATTCCTTTTCCTGTTAAAAACGGGACTGCAGGCCTTTAACGAATGAATTAACAGATTTCCTATCTATCCGTATAACACAAATGTGTTATGAGGATGTCGGAACAGGTGTTCATAAAAATTCAAATATTTTAGAATTTCGTTATAAAATTTATTAAGATACACGCAACTGCATGAACACGTGTTGCGATATTTTCTGAATGCACTAATAATTTGTTAGGCCTGCCAACACGTTTTTCACAGGATTTTAATAAATCAGCAATACTCATTTTCGTGTTTAATGTGGTATTTCACCAGCGTGAAACTGAGAGTGTCTATGATTTAGATTCAATAAAGGGTTCTAAATTAGAAGAATGTATGTATATTTTCATAAGCCTTAACATAATATCATCACGTGTACGTTAAGCCTTGAATTTTCTATTTGAGTTCTTGAAAAGATTTATAAATAGTGATTGTACGTACGAAATAACACAGCAGATGGAATGGGCAGAGGAATTTGGCCTTTAATATCAACTGGGATCGTTATCAGCCTCATGTAAATATTTGTCTTCTAAGATATACTATTCCACACAACTTTGCTTTCGATCCCTCGAAAAGTCAAAGGGAGAAAAGCAGATCGTTCTTGGTATTGCAATAAAATACAGGTAGTAGATTTTTAATTAGATTAATTTCATGTGTACGATGCTGTGGTAAATGTAATTGGCAGTGAATCATAATAAAATTACAATAACGCAATGATAATTTCAAAAAGCTATCAAGCCTAGG
Organism: Hesperophylax magnus; assembly: GCA_026573805.1. Taxonomy (NCBI): domain Eukaryota; kingdom Metazoa; phylum Arthropoda; class Insecta; order Trichoptera; family Limnephilidae; genus Hesperophylax; species Hesperophylax magnus. The sequence goes on from JAIUSX010000002.1 coordinate 5,761,130, forward strand.
ATAGGTATGTTCATTGGTCAATGGCCACTACATAGTGTTAAGTGAGTCATGTAAATAATGAACCCATTCGTACCCGGCATTGGACGTGTTAAACTGCGCTTGGCGGAGACCTGTACTGCATTTAATTGTGTCGCAAAGGAATTGCCGCCAAATGCCGCCATTGCATTGTAGGAAACTTAACCTTTGCAAATTCATAGCGATGTTTATGTACAGCATGAATTCTTTCAAATACTGATGGAAAGCTAAACTAAATTCTTATGCTGCGTATACATTTGCGAGCCGAAACGGAACGAAGCACCCGCAAGCGGCGTTTCGCGCTATTTGCTGTTAAAATTAGATGCAAGATGTATAAGAAGCTTATATATACGCCTCTTAGACTATTTATTTAATTCGGTGGCTAACTAAGAATTCGTTTGAAATATCCCGCCAACTTGATAACATGATAAATAGAAATCTGCATAAAGAAGTAACCATTTTTTAAAACTTATTTATAATCCTTAAATAATTAATTATGTTGCCTTAAAGGCCCGTCCTCAGCACGCTGACATTATGAGCCATTTGCATGAATGAAATTCGACGAGTGAGAGCAACTTTCTTAATATTAAAAGAAATGCTTTCCGTCAATTTGTAAACAAGTTTATTGGTCAGGTAAATCCACTGCCTGCACACTTTGCCAACTTCCTTCGGCTAAGGTAAATTATATGAGCTTTTTAATACAAACATTTTAACTCAAAGCCAAATAAAATTTAACAAAATTGAATATATTGATTTTCTTTATTTGTTTCGCTTCGGTGAAATTATGCAACGTTCATAGTTCGTGACTTCTGTACCTATAGGAGGTGTGAAGGCAATATACTTTCTGATATTATTTCAAGACACTCAACCGAAATAAACATATTACGCATACGTCAAAAATAAAATTCACTTAAATAGCAACTGGTAGTCGCACATAGAACTGAACGTTTGACATATGACTTGGAGCATTGCTTGTAAAATAAAAACATGTCTTTGGACTTACTCCGTTCAAATGTTATGAAAAGACACTCGTTTGATTACATCACTGACAGAACCTCGTCTTTCGGCAGATTTCAGAATTTGACCGTCAATCGGCTGACGGACACTTTTCGGCGAGATTTAGAAATTTAATGTAAATAGGCTGTGGCAGTTGTTAGTCGCGTCGGCGCGCGTCGGACTCTGAGCAGGTACTGAAGGCTGGAGATTGCAGACGGCAAAACTGCGGGCGGCGGGCTGGGCTCGCGCTCGCAGCCGCCGCGGTCGCCTTTCGCGGATATCGGGCCGTTCCGCGCGCTCGTGTCGGATCCGTCAGACGGCGGATTGCGGATTGCGGACTCCGAAGGTTTTTCTGGTCGGCGGACGGAAAATTTGCGAGCGTCATCGGAACGGGGAAATGATAGCGAGCAAATGCCGCTTTCCGCTGGTAACCCCCACAGAAAGGCTGCCGATATTATGAACAATAAAAATCACGACATATTTTTTGTTTCATCATATGATGTGATTTGCGTATTTAAATATACACTTGTACTTCGGAAGACGTATGAGTAGGCTACATCCAGTGTAGTCACAATCGCAGTGATTTTATCCTGAATTACGTTAATGTAGACAAATACAAAGTACAGGACAAATCATAAAACATCCTCCTTTAAACCAGTCTCCAGAAATGACTCCCGATGCAGTCAATTGGCTGAATATCCCAAGCATCCCATTCTGACTTCAACCAACTATCCTCCACCAAAGGAAGAAGTTGAATATATGAAAATGGCAATACAATAGTAATTTTTTTTTAAATGCTGTGGAAATCAAGGTTAGCGTTTGAATTAAATTATTGCAAATAAGTATTAACTTATGATTCGTGAATATCTACTTTAGGTTTGTGCGCAATTATTATTATATTACATACTAAAACTAAGTTTGATAAATCGAACATGAACACGTGGAATGTAATATGAGTGAATGGTGCGTTTGATTACGAGTTGCGACATTGAATACGTAAAAAAAGATTAGTTAGTACATACCAAATGCAATAAATAATACAAATCCGGGTGTTCCTTTTCTGGTCATTAGTCTCTACTCGAGACCATTTAGCACAGTGATAAGCAAACTTTTTAACCCGAGGGCAATTTATGCATTATCAATTTATACGCGCGCCGCTGGTAAGTTTTGTGCTCGACGTGTAATGGATCTTGAAAAACCTAATTTTATTTTCTAAATAAAAAAACATTCGCCGAGTGAAAATTTTGCAGGCGTATTTTTTCGGTTCCAAAGCCAAACCAGTAAATTCTGTCCATTTTATCATTTAAAATATTAGATGCACTACTTCGTGTAATATTTTGAATCAAGCCGCTATCAATAACACACCTTACGTAGATCGCGATAAGGCTTAAATTCCCGCTTAACACCATCCACCTGTTTTGATTTATGCAAGAAAAAAACATAGCCAAAAAGTGCCTTTTATTTTATTTTGTGGATGTTCAGGCACAAATATTTAAACGTTTTTCGATCATTTTGTAAATAACTTAATTTGCCACATTATAGGTACAATAAAACCATAACCGAAAATAGGTTCGTAAGTAAGAGATTTTGAACTTTAAAGAACTTTTCATAGGACTTATACATTATTTTTAGGGGCTTATAAAAAGACTTCAGAGGCCAGGTTGTATTCTACTCGCAGTATTTAATTAAAGCATCTGAAACATTTCTAGGCGACCAAATTTTCAAACCAAAAACTCATGATTTTGCATTACTACGTAGTGCATCGCCGTAAAGATAGACAGAGGCTGGTTCAAAATAGACAGACAAAAACAAATTTTTAGAATACAGCTTTGAAAAATGTAAAAAAAAAATATGTATGCCCTCGGAAATCCGAACAATTACCTTTAAATAAGAAAATTATTAACTCTTTCTTTTTATTTATTTATTTTCAGAAACGTTGTTTGACCTATAAAACGGAAACCATGCAAAATACCAATACCTTTGGTATGATTGGTACTTTTGGTATGCAAAATATCAAGAAATGGGTTCGCGGGCCGCGTGTTTCTCATCACTGATTAAGCGCTTGCGTAAAGTAAGTCGTGGTCTAAAAACAGTGGCTGGTACGTGTCGGGTTTTTGAGTCTAGCTTTATTGTTCTAACTGCATGTGCAGGAAAGAGAATGGTCTCTTTTTAATTAGTGGTACTGTTTAAACTGAGCTTTGTTCTGCTTTGTGTACCTAACATTGTACCGCGAATCACGCTTAAGGCTATCAGGAAAGAGTGGTCGTGGTAACACAACTGTCTCAAGGCTCCCCTCAGGGCCTTAATGTCGCCTATGCTTGTGCTTCCACTACTGTCTCAGGGCTCTCCTCAGGGCCTTACTATGGCCTACATTCGTGCTTCCACTACTTGTCTCAGGGCTCTCCTCAGGGCCTTACTGTCGCCTGGGCATCGTGCTTCCACTACTGTCTCAGGGCTCTCCTCAGGGTCTTACTGTCGCCTGAGATCGTGCTACCGCTACTGTCTCAGGGCTCTCCTCAGGGCCTAACTGTCGTTTGAGCTTGTGCTATCACTACTGTCTCAGGGCTCTTCTCAGGGCCTTACTGTCGTTTGAGCTTGTGCTATCGCTACTGTCTCAGGGCTCTTCTCAGGGCCTTACTGTCGTTTGAGCTTGTGCTACTGCTACTGTCTCGGGCTCTCGTCAGTGCTTTACTGTCGCCTGAGCTCGTGCTACCGCTACTGTATCAGGGCTCTTCTCAGGGCCTTACTGTCGCTTGCGCTCGTGCTTTACTGTCGCTTGCGCTCGTGCTTCCACTACTGTCTCAGGGCTCTCCTCAGGGTCTTACTGTCGTTTGAGCTTATGCTATCGCTACTGTCTCAGGGCTCTTCTCAGGGCCTTACTGTCTCTTGCGCTCGTGCTTCCACTACTGTCTCAGGGCTCTCCTCGGGGCCTTACTGTCGTTTGAGCTTGTGCTATCGCTTCTCGGGCTCTCATCAGTGCTTTACTGTCGCCTGAGCTCGTGCTACCGCTACTGTCTCAGGGCTCTCCTCAGGGCCTTACTGTTGCCTGAGCTCGTGCTACCGCTACTGTCTCAGGGCTCTCCCCAGGGCCTTACTGTTGCCTGAGCTCGTGCTACCGCTACTGTCTCAGGGCTCTCCTCAGGGCCTTACTGTCGCCTGAGCTCGTGCTACCGCTACTGTCTCGGGCTCTCATCAGTGCCTTACTGTCGCCTGCGCTCCATTTTTCCTCAAAAAAACACGCAAACATTCAACTTTGTACAATAGTGCGGTCATAATACACCGTCCAAACCTTTTTTATAATTTGGAGACGTCAGGCTTCTCAAAAAGTATATCTCAGGACTATCAGTTATTGTCATGGAGGTTGCAGAGGTGTGTTTGTCGACATCCTGTATGTTAATCGTGAAACCAAATTAAATTATTGAGAATTTTGAATGCAAACATATAAAAACGTATTTGTAACTAAAATAACTTATTAATAACTATTATTAATTAGTCATGTGAGAATAATTATTAAATGATTCTCGATTTTTTATTTAAATTGCCGTCAGAATCCTTGGTTTTATAAACGTATACATTTCGATTCTTCTGTGGTTAATTTCTAGATTGGAATACAAAGAGCGGTGTTTATTTTCTCTTTCTAACGCCAGATTGTACTTCTCACCAAGACCATAAGGAAGATATATCGATTCCTATGAGAACACATGAGCTGTTTCCAAAAGCGATCAAATCAGCCGGAGGGTTTAATAAGTCACTCTTAGCTGTTGAGAAAGCCGAGAAAAAGGTGCTATAAAAATTCTCAATAAACAATTATTGATCCTCTACAAAAAGCACAAAAAATGGTAACACGTGTTATTAACAAGCGATTCAGCAATTCGACTTTTTATTGAGTACCTATAATGTCTTAAATATACGTCAATTCCATTTAAAATTTATTTTAACACATTTCTTGTACAAATACAATAAAAAACACTCGTACAACACAATCACATTAAAAAAATAAATAAATCGGATTTGTATAATTTATTATGTATACACTGAAAATCTTCAATCTGTAAAATTCACCCGCTATAACTCAGGGGTAAAATCTGTAACATAACAACAAACAAATGGGTGGTGCGCTAAAAATATTGTCAGTCTCTCCCCTACACCGGGTAAAGAATGCTAGTAATTTTTAAGCTTATGCCAACCTGCCAGAATCATCCGTATGCGAACTCTCAGCTAAAGTGGTACCATCTCGGCGCGACAAATAAAAGTACATGTAAATGATATGTGTATCAGACGTAATGGTGACACATAAGACTGTAAGGGGCCGGTGATCCCAATCTGTGGAGGCGGAAGGCGTCGTCCTTCAGTGGCGTGGAGGGGTAGAACGGGGCCGTCTCTGAAGCCGCTGTAGAGCTGGTCCGAATGCTGTTTTCTTGTTCTTGAGCTGATTCCGAGTCTGGTCCGAAGGGGTAGGCAAGTCCGTGGTCCAGGGTGAGGCGGGGGTCAGAGTGAAAGAAGGCGAGTAGAAGCAGAAGTCGGAGCGAGGTAGAGGGCAGAGCAGAGAGAGAGGTGTTGAGCTGGTGGAGGTTGCTGGCTATCTGACGTTTTCAAGGGACTGTTGCCCGTTTTGGTATCCTATTGTGCAAAATACGAGTGTCGGGGAATATTTTCTCCATGTCTCGTGAACTGAGGGTGTAAAGTACCTGGGGGATGGTTTTTTTCTACCCGATGAGTGGGCTGCCTATAGCAACTTATAGGACTAAAATACTATATTTTTTGTATTTTATTTATTAATTTTTTTTTTGATTATAGGAATTTTTTTACATATATTTTTTTGTAAATTTTGTGTTTGTTTTTTTAATTAGAAAATCGTTTTTAAAGTTGATTGTTTGTAAATGTATACTATATTTTTTGTATATTTGGTTGCAATTTTAATTTTTTATTTAAGTCCACTCATCAAGGGGGGAAGGTTATAGAGACTGGGAATGGATAGGTGGGTTCGTCGTCGGGACTTGAGCGCCCGAGACATGCTATGCTGGGATTTGAGTGCATAGGAAGTTTCGCATAGAATGTTTTGGCTAATTCTACCACATGAGTTTTAAATGGGGGGATTTTCGTGCCTGAATTAATTATACTATTACGGACGAACCAAGGGCTTTTGGTGAATCTTCTAAGTGTGACATTCTGGAATGTGGCGAGACTTTTTGTGTTTGCTGTGCCCCAAATGGGTGAGGCGTATGACATGATGGGGCGTATTTGTGTTTTGTAGATGAGTAGTTTGTTTTGTATGGAAGTTTTTGAGTTTGAGTGTAGCAACGGGTAAAGGGCGTTGGATGTGTTTTTTGCTTTTTGTAGTGTAATATTTATGTGTTTTTTCCATGTGAGTCGTCTGTCAAGTGTAACTCCAAGATATTTGGCCGATTTTTCCCACGGTATAGATTGGCCGTACATTGTTATTTCCTCTCGCGGGGCGCGGCTGCCTTTTCTACGAGAGAAAAAGACGGCCACGCTCTTTGAGGGATTCACGTCTATACGCCATTTATCGTACCAATCTTGGAGTAAGTCAATGTTTTTTTGTAGTCGGTACGTAATCATCCTGGGTGAACAGTATCTAACCATAACTGTGGTGTCATCTGCGTACAGAGCTTTGTGAGAATTTGAGTTTTCAGAGAGGGGGATGTCGTGAGTGTAGACATTGAAAAGGATTGGAGAAAGCAGAGACCCTTGCGGGACCCCAGCTGTCATGAAACGTTTTTTTGAGAGAGCGCCACCGTATTTTACTTGAAAAGTACGTTGGCGTAGAAATGATTTGAAGGCACCGAGTAGTTGGGGATCGATGCCTGTTTCGTGGAGTTTGAGAAGTAGGCCGTTTATCCATACTTTATCGAAAGCTTTGGCTATGTCCAGGAAAATGGCGCCAGTTGATCGCTTGGTATTGAAGCCACCGATGATGATTTCGGAGACTCTGAGAAGTTGGTGGAGGGTGGAGTGATTTGATCTAAAACCGTGTTGCTCTTCAGGTAATGTTGAAACCTCGTCAATGTGCTTGAGGAGCCGTGTCAAAAGGATCTGTTCGTAAATTTTACCGATGTTTGATAGAAGGCTGATTGGACGGTGATTTTCGCAGAAGAGGGGGTCTTTTCCCGGTTTTGGGATGAGAATGACGTGCGCGTGTTTCCAGTTTTTCGGGAAATAGCGCAGTCTGAGGGCTGTGTTGATGAGATTTACTAATGCTAGTATTCCTTTTTGGGGGAGAGCTTTAAGAGCGAAGTTTGTTACGCCGTCGGGGCCGGGGGCTTTTTTATTTTTCCGGCTTTTTATAGCGCGGATAACCTCGGCTGGGGTAGTGAAATGTATGTTTGTATTGGGGAGATTATTTAAAACATTATTGATTTTGCGGTTGACATTTGCAATGTGATCTAGATCGGCGTGTTTGAAGCTGGGACTGAATTGATTTTCAAGACTGTCAGCGAACGCCTCCGCTTCCGTTTTATAGGACCCCGGCGGCCTTTGCTGGCCGAGCGACGTTCACACGGGCCCGCTTTCTCTTTGATTCCTGGAATCGAGGCCCGTGTTTGTGACGTGCCCGCGGCCCGCCGCCGGGTTGGCTACCGCCTCTCGGCCGGTAATTTCGGGCTCGTGGTCGAACGCGACCACGGCCTCTCTTTGTTCAGGCACGGTTCCCAGAATCGCGCTTGTGGAACGCTCGGGCGGCAAACCACCTCGACGCTATGACGGCGCGCGGCCCTTTGCTTCGGGTCGCGGCCGAGCGTTCCCTCTCGTATAAGCACGATTCTCATAACCGTGCCCGAATTGAATGCTATTAATCCACCAGCTCTCTCAGTATACTTCTCTGCCCGTGTCCCCTCTAGCCAAGCTCCGACGTTTCGTTTATTGTTACATTTTGTATTACATTTTCATACATTTACATTTTTCGGCAGTATATTTTACTTTAATAACAGGGAAAATAGCAAATTAATAACATGGGGCGACGTCGGCTGATATTGAAGCAGTACGTCCGTTACAATATGATTTGAGATTTTCACTGTCAAAAGTATTATAGTGATACCTTTTAAAGGTAGTATGCCGTGTTGCGCTACCTCGTTTAACCAAAGTTTCGGACAGCATTACAGTGCCCATCTATTGGATAACCAACATCTCTGTCATAAGTCACCCTAAGAGGTTTGCTACGATTGGTGATTTAGTAGGGGTGCCCGGGTTCATCGGGTGAGGTGTTAAGAATGCGCTTGTCCACCAGCTGCATGGTGTGCAGATCGGGAGAGGCTGGTTTGGGGAGACATTTTGACCTTTCCAACTGGTATCTCGACCCATAGCTTTGCGCCGCAGTTGGAGGCATATATTCATATGTCCGGCATTCCTGAAATACTGAACCCTAGATTCCTATCCAACCCTCATACTTTTTACCTTCCCAGAATTCCCCTTATTCTTTTCCTTAAAGCAGATCCTCGAGGCTGCAACCCGAAATATGACATAGGCTCTGAGGAAACTAATTTTCCTTAGTGCCTCCCGTGTGGGGTTAATTATATATAAATATATATATATATATATATATATATATATATATATATATATATTAAAAAAATGAGAGTATATGATTGATAAAAACGACGGAATGTACCTAATTAGGTGGCAATAGGTCAAATGGCAGAGATGCCAGTCCCCATAAAACAAGAGAACCTGGGTTCAAGGTCATGATTAGTTTCTTAGAATAGGCACAGCCTATTTAGAAACGAATGTTGATTGCTTTGTTAACTGGACCATAATATATTCACGCCTGTTTTGCAGCTTTCCCTCGTCGTACATTTTACTTGTCGATAACATTGTGAATATATCCAATATACATGTATCATTAATATGTAACTAATAAGCATATAAATAAATAAATTAAAAGTCCCATTTGCGACTGCTACCCTTTTTCTGTTACTTTATCTCTTTAATATTTATTTCTGAATGAGAGTTGTTAATATTCTGTAAAAATTAAACAAATAATATTGTTGAAAAAGTAAAATAATGGAATCCTTTAGTTAACTTTTTTGAATACTTGTCTCACTTCGACACACCGACTTCTTCCATCATTCGCTTCCGCGTCATGTTTTCCTTACCTTTTTTTCGTTCATCACTTACGCTACATTTTACCATACATGAGTATTTGATTAATTTGATTGTGCAATGTCTTCATCGGGTGTCTCCGACTTTTTATAGTATTCAAACCACTTACTTTACTCGTGGCACTAATAAAAACAAACTTTGAAAATTTCAACGAAATTACTTCAGTAGTTTTCGAGTCTATACGGTATACACATACGAACATTGCCTTTTCAGTGAAATCAGTTCAGTAATTTTCGAGTATATCTAGTAAACACTTACGGACATTGCCTTTTCATACGAACATTGCCTTTTCAGTGAAATTAGTTCAGAAACTTTCGAGTCTATCTAGTATACACTTACGGACATTGCCTTTTCAGCGAAATCAGTTCAGTAGTTTTCGAGTCTATATAGAATACACATACGGATATTGCCTTTTCAGCATAATCAGTACAGTATTTTTCGAGTCTATACGGTATATACATACGAACATTGCCTTTTCAGCGAAAAATAGTTCAGTAGTTTTTGAGTTTTTATGGTATACACTTAAGGACATTTCCCTATCAGCGAAATTAGTTCAGTAGTTTTCTAGTCTACATGGTATAACCCAACAATACTAGTAAATGGTACTGAATGCACAAGAATGCATCTACTTCTAAAGGTGCTGTCAGATAATTTGATGAAACAAGTATAGATTTGAGTTAAATCACATACCTAGATTTTTTAATTTTGATTTTTTAAAAAGAAAGACAAACATTCCCGGGTTACGAATAACCTGACAATATTTGAAAATCTCCTACTACCACCACAGAAAGCTGAAAATGTTGCTTGTGTTGTGATGGAGGACATAGCCAGCCGAGGAATTGAACACACTACGCCTGGGTGGGTCCCAAACGCGATGGCAACTCGGCCACCGACCGGTACCTACTACCTATTCTTTCCCGGCAAAAGAAGAGATGAAATGTCTCTAAATATAATCCCCGAATAGTATACAGATACCCATCTCTGATATGACATTATAAAATATCACGTTTACTTAAAGATTCTGTTGCCATTTCCGGCTTCGGCATCAAATCACCTTCGCCTCACATATATTATTACTCGTGACATACTCTCTAAATGACAAAATCAGTCAGTGAACCCAATGGTCCAACTAACACTGCTGAGACTAGAGACTGGAGATGGTAAGCCGTGTGAAATTTCTGCATTTGAATAATAATTTAAGCTTTGCTTGTGTTAAATTGCATTTTATTTAATGGTTACGGAACATATCTATCCCGTATAATTAACAATGATCTTTAATATCCCACCGCACCAACGAACATATTTTCATGAAAGGATAAACTACGAAATTTAGATCTAAGCTATCCAAAATGATATGATGGCTCAGTTAAATTCGCACAATAATTATTACTTAAGCAAGCCCTTTTTGACAGAGAAATTTAACCATTTTGTTTAAATTTTAATTATAACATTTTCTTTCTGCTGTAGAAAACCCACCCATTTCAGAGCAGTAGTAAAGTATTTTACAATCAATTTATTTTAAATTTTGCCATCTAATCCCGCGGTAACAACACCTCTTATTATTTTTCCGCGCTCGGTCAGCAGTTCTGCAAATTACATTGATTTTGATATTGCACTATTTTGTTTGTTTATCTATTAAACGATGTTTCCAAACATAACGGAACATGTTTTCAAATTAAAAACTGCTGTTACTAGGCATGTACCTGCAGAATGACTCTCAGATATTATCAAAGCACTTGCATTACGACTGGCAAAAGTAAAGCTACGATTAAACTAACCGATTAAATAGTCCAAAGTGAAAAAGTCAAAACTACCATTCAGAATCGAAACTTTGCTTGAAATGACTTTAGCCGTCTTTTTTTGATCAGACCTGAATAGCCAGCCTTCATCTCTTTTCTCTCTTCATTATTACAGATACTAAAGGAATTGGGGTCGATCTCTTAGCCGTAATATTGAGTTTTTGCGATTTGTAGTAAACTAGATCTTCTAGTTAGCATTCGTAATACTGATTTCAATCAATTCACACACGAAGATAAATGAGTATCGCTGATTTATTAATATCTGGTTAAAAACGGGATTGCAGGTAGTTCCTTATTAAACTTAACTTATTCTTATTCTGAATATATCGGAACACGTGTACGTGTACCTGCATTTGTTCTGATAATATGCAATGACGAATTGCGAAAATATCAGAATTTTTATGAACACGTGCTCCGACATCGCGAGTTTACATCACATGTTTCGTGTTTTACTGAAAGTTTATTGGGAAACTTATCAATTCATTCGTTAAACGCCTGGGATTCCGTTCTAAAATGGATTACGACTAATTTGAAGAGATTATTAATAAATTTGCAATATTGTAAATTAGTAAGTTTTCTCTGTGCAGTTTGTCTGGATAGCCGTTGAAAGAACTCATAGCTGAAAATTAACGATTAGGTTAATGAAAACCAAAACCCATTTTTTTTTATTTTTCCTAATGAAGGCTTCCTCGGGTTTACGTTTTCAACAATTTTCGCCATGGGAGAACTTTTACAGAATCTATAACAACGCTCCTCTATGAAGGCAGGTTGGAATTTTTATTCCCGAAATTACAATAAGATGTGGGTTTTTGGCTTGACTGAACGTTGTTGTCTCCAAAACTTTTCAATACCGCGTGATAAATAAAATCGTGTGAAGGTGCTTCTTATGTTTACGTGAATCAGAGCATAATATACTTAATTTGAAGTAATTTTGACCAGTTAGTAGCCAAGGTATATAGAGCATTGGGTTCGCACTCAGAAGTCGTGTGTTCAATCCTAAGTCCTCCGTCATAGCTGTCTAGTGGCAAATATTGTATGCGAATCAGTTTGTGGTTTTATTGTGAACTGTAATCAATATTTGACAAGTATTGGGGTGGCTGTGGTTAACAGTTAGAATTGGAAAAGAATTCTGACTTACCCTTGGTCTTTTCGATCGATATTATGGCCTTGAAAGATACTGCTGGTTATCACTGCACAAGCTTCTGCAATACACTAGAATTAAACGCTTAACGTGTACACTGCAAAGGTTTTCTTAACAGACTGGTGATGTGGGGAGGGAGGTCTTAATTTTTATATATGAAATAATTTTACGAACACTACCACACATATAAACTTTAAAATTACGAACATATGTGAACGAATAACAGATTAGATATTGCGCTAAATATTGCAAAATTAAATACATATTTTCTATGTGTGCATATACCTATACATATATTTTTAACACTGATTTTTTATACAATATTACCACAAAACCACATTAGTTAGAGGTAAAGTACATTTTAAATTTATTCTTAAAATTTTGAATATTTTTTTCAGCTTGTATTTCTTTAGTAAGTTTGTTAAAACATTTAATGGCTGAGTATGTGTAATGGTATTGTGCCGTTGTTGTATTGACTTAAGGGATTATTATTGGTCCAGTGGTTCTCGATCTGGTGCTCAATTACTCTATAATTAGTTTATCTTTGTGGATGTGGAGTAATGCATTTCTGATTCTAGTTAATTTTCAAACTTTGAAAGAGTTGAATAATCTGACGTTTTTTTTTAATTATTTGAATGAGTCTTCTTTGGAATACTTTCAGTGAGGCTAAGTTAGTTATATATGCTCCTCCCTAGCCTATTATTCTGTATTGGAGAATTGATTAGGGTGGTGCACAGTAAACCATTTGTAGTATTGGATTTTGAAGAATATGATCGTCGCGACTTGCGGTTTTATTAACCATGTATATAAAAAAACATCTTTTTTATTCTTATTTTACGCACTGTATATTTTATTAATTCTTCTCCTTAACTTATGTATAGAGATTTAATACTACCTAATCCGTCTATATTATTTCAATGAAATATTTTTTATTGTGCATTCCTGTCATTTATCTTAGAACAGGTTACTACACCTAGTGAGGTAGGTAATGTAAATCATATAATTCAATTATATAAAAATGAATTATGGTACCTATTAATATTGTTTTTTTTTGCATGAAACTGAAAATACTATATTTCAATAAACGCTGATTTATCGGCACTGAACTGAAGTGAAATATTTCTGATCACAGTGGTGAAAGTAGGAGTAATAAAAATTTTTCCGACTTTATGTCCGGGTTAAATCTTCCCCACAGGAAAAACTAAACCTTTCTACACACTTTTCCACAAATGATCATCTAGTCAATCCACATTATGCAAGTGAATTATATAAGCATAATAAATACAAAATTATACAAAAACAACATGTCAAATCACCAGAGATCAAATCGACAAATAATTCATCGACTCCGGATATTTTCATATCAGAGGGTTCGGCTCCGTAAAACTTCTAATTGGACCTATAAATCCTACTAAATTAATAAATAAATAATATATCCCTCAATATATTAATTTTAAAAATAATAATTACAAAACATTCATAAGTAGTCATCATACTAACATGATTCAAATTAACTAAAAATACTGTGAGGCTTTATAAATCAGAGTGAAACTATATAAGAAAAATTATGTTAAATGCATTTTTGTAAATTTTTCAGTGCTTCACGGACAGTACTTATTGATATAAAATATTGCTAATTTATTTAGAATCTCTTCAAATTATTCGTAATCCTGTTAAAAACGGGACTGCGACGTTGGAACACGTGTTCATAAAAATCATTATATTTTCTCATTTCGTCATTATGTATCAATAGGGCAAACGTAGGTGCATGAACACTTGTTGCGACATATTTGGAAAATACTAATATTTTATTAGAAAATTACTTGATTTCCCGTTTAAACAGGACTTTAATAAATCGGTAATACTCATTTTTCTTTATGCATTAAACATATCTGCTAGGTTCTTCTTCGTATTGGTTACCTAAGGTGTGTAGGCGTGGTACAAGAGAGTTTGTTAACGAATAGTGAATATTTTCAGAATCCGGGAATGATAGTCTTTTTTTATAAAATAAGAGAAGTTGTTAAGCATTGTCTAAATAAGCTCTAAAACACATGAACATCATAATCTAAAAGTTTAAATTATAAATTATGTGGTGGACTTCACATCTGGTTTCATTGAAAAATCGAAAAATCGAAAACGTCAGCAATCATCTTCCGACTTAACACATATTTTTTTTTGTAAATTTTGTTACGTGGGTCACATGCAAACTACACAACCGTTCGTCACAAAAAATCATCTGCCCCGTTCTGAAAACGAATACAAATTAATGAACGTAACATTGAGTTGTGCGTCGATCTTGTTTTTTCATTTCGTCTAAGAATCTCACGTTTCTTACAATAATCGTTTTTCGCGTGTGTTTTCTCGCTTTGACTAATGCGCCATCGCATCTTCCTTCCCACTGCTTCGCATATTACCATTATAGTCAAAGCATTTTATCACTGTAACACTTTCCATTTCATTGACGAAAGCGAGATTTACGTGCGTTTGGTTGAAACGCCTCGGTAATATTTTGTAACAGGTGCTTCAAAATGAATTAAATTTATTTTTTTAAGAAATACTTTTAATTTATATAGAAGGGATCAATAAGATGGATTATTTTTACTTTTGGAATAACATAATGAGTAAAACCCCAAATTGTAATATTTAGTTATTGAAAACAATATTAGCGATTCTTAAACGAAAACTTGAAACAGAAACACCGCTCTGAAATAAAAATAAGATATTTATCCAAGACACAACCTAGATTGCATTTAATTAGAGTTGAATTTTACCAACATACATAAAGATAGCAGCCAATAAATTTTTTTAGTTGTTCTCATTCCATATATGATACGGTTAAATGTAACCGAAGGAGATAGGGTCGCATTGGTTCAGTTGGTAGAGCGGTGCCCCGGTAAGGCAAGGGTTCTGGGTTCAAGTCCTAGATGATACCGTTTTCTGATTTTTCTGTTTCAAATTTTCTTTAAAGAATCGCTAATATTGTCTCCAATAATTAAATATAAAATTTCATATCTGGGTCATGTACTTCGAGGGGAGAAGTATCACTTGCTCCAGTTAATATTGAAAGGCAAGATAGAGGGTCCCAGAAGGCCTGGTAGGAGACAAATTTCTTGGTTGCGAAATATACGAGAGTGGACCGGCATTAGAAGTATGGAGGAGCTATTTCGGGCAGCGCAAGACAAAGAGACATTTTCCAGAATGATCGCCAACGTCGGGGGGACCTGATACGGCACATAAAGAAGAAGAAGAATTAAATATGGTTTATATTATTATCATACGCACATAATACGTTTTCTTGTGTAATATGAAATATAATTGCGTTGTATGTGGGATCAAACCTTGAAAATGCGGTAATTACAATATTTTACGACTTTTGAGCGAGGTCACGCAAAATTCCATAAATATTGATTGAGAGAAATTAATTATTATAATAAACCATTTACAATTATTACAGTAAGCCCATTATTTTTTATTAGGTTTTAAACTTTGTGGTGGAATGTCGCACAGTCACTGTAATGTTATAGTATATACCTAAATTAATTTATTGGAACGATTTAAAAAAAAAAAAATTATAAAAAAGTGTCCATATTATTTTATATCTCTTATCTTATGCATGAACACAAAGTTTTTTATTGTTGTTATATATTATTACTGTTGACCTGCCACACGGTTGATATTTATTGTTGTTAGATATTATCACTGTTGAACTGCCACACGGTTGATATTTATTGTTGTTAGATATTATCACTGTTGAACTGCCACACGGTTGATATTTATTGTTGTTAGATATTATCACTGTTGAACTGCCACACGGTTGATATTTATTGTTGTTAGATATTATCACTGTTGAACTGCCACACGGTAGATATTTATTGTTGTTAGATATTATCACTGTTGAACTGCCACACGGTAGATATTTATTATTGTTAGATATTATCACTGTTGAACTGCCACACTGTTGATAGGTATTTATTGTTGTTAGATATTATCACTGTTGACCTGCCACACGGTTGATATTAAAAAAAAAAAAAAATGTTTTCATATAATTATTATTATTTTATAATGTAAGTGTACGACCATATGTGTTTGTATGACTGTATAATATGTGTATGTATATTTACATATTTGTATATATCTCCCTTAAATTAACAAAGTATAACAGGATTTTTCGACGTTAAAAGTACCCATTGACAAACTACTAAAAAGTGGTTTATTGGGACTTTCTATTTTGTTATATTATTTCTGTTTTATTATATTATATTATTTTTTTTATAAAAAAAACCGCTCAACACTAGGAAATTGGCACTACGCAGAAATTTATTTGATTCTGTGTTTTTGTAGTAATATGTCCATTTTAATTATTGAAAATATAGGTTTGCGCTTGCAAATATATAAAACGGCCAGATTTATTGGTATGAATTTTACGTCTGATAATAATTTCGATTAGAGTTTTAAAATGCCAAAAAAAAAAAATCATTATAAAACGGTAGTTTAGTTACTACTTTGGCAGTCTCAATACTCACTTTTCAAAGCCAAAAAAAGTGAATGAAAAAACGCTTTTTTTTCTCTCTCCTACAAATGGTCACTTTAAAGCTATATCATCACATGGCATTTCCTACCGGACTTTCTGCTACGTACAAAGATTTAATAATATTTTTCTTCTCTGTTTTTCTTGTGTAACATATTTGGCGCACCTAGGGTAAAAACGGTAACCGGATAAATCATCACAATGATAATTCATCACATCTTTCAAAAGTTATATAAAGTCATGGAAAGTGATGAAACAAAAACTTTATTAACTGTGTTATGTAGGTTAGGTTAGGTTAAAAAAATATTTTTTCAACTTTTTAAAAGTGTGTTGAATTGTCACTGTGTTGAGTTATCATGGAACCGGTAAAAACATACTTTTTTTTTTTTTTTTTTTTTACAGTAATACCGCACAAGAGTCCCAACTGCTCCCGTCTGGAGCCAGTGAGACTATGGCATCCCCAATTGGGGTATGTTGTGAGGCTGAGGGTATTGGGGAGGGGAGGGAGATGGGGAAGAGGAAGGTGGGGAAGTACCTGGCTATTCAGATCTGGTCACCAAACACGGCTAAAGCCATTTCAAGCAACGTTTCAATTCTGAATGGTGGTCTTACACCAGGGCGATACTGAGAGTATCTTCCACTCTGGAACGTGCCGCAAATATACTATATATTATTATTAATTAATTAATTGTGAAATAACACAAATTAATCAAATAAAATTTATTTGCGCACGCCGGGTTCGAACCCGCGACCTTCGGATCTGTAGTCAAAAGCGTATACCACTAGACCACGCCGGCCGTCGATTACTATTAAATAGCAAGCGTGGCAAGACGGGACGATGCTCTTATACGGAACGACGCTTCATTTGCTCAGCCTCATGACTCATCGGATATTTTCACCCGGCCGCCAAAACTCTGTGCGGTTTATTTGATTCTATTCTCACAAAAATTGTCAATAGTTCTATTCCAAATAAAGATGCATTTTTAATTTTGAATATATTATTTTGGGTATATTTTAATAATAATAAAATAATTGTTTTATGATAAAAAATATAATGACTTGTTTACTTTGATTTTTAATCCTTCAGTAAAAATCAATTTCGATGTTTCACGTCTGCCAAGCGTCCCGCGAAGACTTTTTTTTTTAATGATATTTTCTCGCAATGTTAAGGCGTTACAGGTCGTCACTCATGAAGCGTGTCTCACGAGCGTGCTCGATACAAAACAAAATGCCATCTTCTTTCTCGGTGTTGTTCAAATACCAACTTAGTGAAGTTGGTATTTGTAGTGACTCCACTTAGTCCCCTCTGCGCTGCGTGGGCACCGCACCGCGTAAATCACCAGCACCAGCTGAACGATATTACAGACTTCAGAAACAGTCGCAAAATGGCGAAACATACATTTTAACCCATCTAAGATGCCTACTCCAAAAGGCGCCTGGATACGATTTTATTTATTTATTTACGTGAGTACTCATATGTACGTCCATGGGGCTTTAACATAGCAATAAAGTAACTATAATTAGTGTAAACATAAGTAAAAAGAGAGTTAAATTAGTATGAAAATAAATAAAAATAACAGTGAAAAAGACGAAAATGTTTTGAAAAATGGTCGACGTACATGTTTTTTTTTTTTTTTTTTTTTTTTTTTTTTTTTTTAATGCACCCATCGAGTTACACAAAAAATTAAAAAACGTTTATATCAAGGTCGGTACATACCTATAAAAATTTACACGTATAGGTACCACCATAAATATTAGTTATATGATTTAAATTATTCGTTTTTAGGAAAGGAGAAGTGTTAAAATCTTTAGTACAGTAATCGAAACACTGCGAAAAGCGGTGACCGGATAAATCATCACAATGATAATTCATCACATCTTTAAAAAGTTATATAAAGTCATGGAAAGTGATGAAACAAAAACTTTATTAACTGGGTTAAGTAGGTTTGGTTAGGTTAGGTTAAAATTTTTTTTTCCAATGACTTTATATCACTTTTTAAAAGTGTGTTGAATTGTCACTGTGTTGAGTTATCATGGAACCGCGAAAAGCATAGTGAATTTATAAATTTAAATAAAACAATATCATTGGCACCCATTTAGATTATTCAGAATAACTCATGTTTCAACTTCACTACTCTATTTAGTCCCCTTTGTTTGAGCCATACCACCTAAAGCCCAGTCTCATTGGGTATGACATTTACACGGAAAATGTTTTGAAAAGATTTAACCCATTATGGTACGATCTGTTTTGAGCCAAATGACGCCTGAAAAGTGTCAATGTTCTGACAAGATTTAACCTATTATAGGTACGATTGGCCTTGAGCCAAATGGCGCCTGAATACTTTGTTTGAGCTATATCACCTAAAGCCCAGTCCCACATGGAAAACATGGAAAAGTGTCAATGTTCTGACAAGATTTTACCCATTATGGGTACGATCGGTCTTGAGCCAAATGGCGCCTGAATACTTTGTTTGGGCCATATCACCTAAAGCCCAGTCCCACATGGAAAACATGGAAAAGTGTCAATGTTCTGACAAGATTTAACCCATTATGGGTACGATCAGTCTTGAGCCAAATGGTGCCTGAAGACTTCGTTTGAGCCATATCACCTAAAGCCCAGTCCCATTAGGTATGACATTTACATTGAAAAGTGTCAATGTTCTGATAAGATTTAACCCATTATGGGTACGATCGGTCTTGAGCCAAATGGCGCCTGAATACTTTGTTTGAGCCATATCACCTAAAGCCCAGTCCCACATGGAAAACATGGAAAAGTGTCAATGTTCTGACAAGATTTAACCCATTATGGGTACGATCAGTCTTTAGCCAAATGGGGCCTGAAGACTTCGTTTGAGCCATATCACCTAAAGCCCAGTCCCATTAGGTATGACATTTACATTGAAAAGTGTCAATGTTCTGATAAGATTTAACCCATTATGGGTACGATCGGTCTTGAGCCAAATGGCACCTTTTTAGATTTTAGAGCCTTTTCGAAATATTTATAATTCTTATATGAATTTTTTTTTGCCGGTGCTTTCTACTATCAACAGAGCAACGCACAAATTTCACGAAGTCTTCTCTGAATAGGCCCAACGCCTTAATGTATAAAGGACGGTAGGACATTAACAGGGAAAACGGACTTCTATCTTAAAATGTTAAAAGATTAATTATATCTACATTTTACCCATCCTGTAAATTTTGGCGCCTATTGACTAAATTTTATTTAGTAATGAATGTCAAAACATTGTGGGCGTATATAAAAATAAATAACGATAAATAAAAAAATATTTTTCAGGTGCTTTCTCCCCTGGTAGTTTAGACAGCATTTGACCAAATTTCACCACCTTTATGAATGAAACCTGCCTTGAAATAACTGTTGCAGTGTTTAATGGTAAAATCTGATTTACCCTGGTCAGTTCAAGTATTGAAACATAATTTTGTGTATTTTTTGTTTCACGTATGTTTTGGACTTTCAAAAAGAGCCCCCAAACTTTGCGCCGGGCCCCCAAACTCAGTGGAGGGCTTGCTGAGCGCTGACTTGCAAAGAGCCAAGGCGATCATCTGGAGAAAAATTTCTCTTTGGTAATCTCCAGCCACGACAGCCCCCTTCCGAGAGGCCCCCAAAATCAGTGGAGGGCTTGCTGAGCGCCGACTTGCGAGGAGCCAAGGCGATCGTCTGGAGAAAAAATTCTCTTTGGTAATCTCCAGCCACTCCAGGCACTCTCACGGCTTAAGATTCCGATTCTTTCTCTTCACCATATCGTTCTACTTCCTAATGCATTCAACCTCACAAAGTTCTAAGAGACATTAATAAATTACAAAATTTGAAGAGACCTTCTTTCTGTTTATAAAAAATATAATTTAAAAAATACTGATTGTGGTTGTGACTCTGTAACTCTGGAACTTTGTACATTAAATACAGGAACAACGTACTGCCATATAATCAACTCCGGGAGATGGGAAGAAAAACTGTTAAATGAATATTTTCATAACAGCATATTCTAGCACTGTATTTCTTCTGCTGGCATTATTTTCTTACTAATTGCACAATGTAATGAACGACCCTTATATTCAGAAGTGCCATACCTTAATGGCACGATTGAATTGAGTGCAATAAAATTAATCTTTTCATAACAGCATATAGAGCACTGTATTTCTGCTGAAATTACTTTCTTACTAACTGCACAATGTAATGAATGGGTTATTTTCGCAATTGACACCAAAAAAATGTTATGTTACTTTTTTATGAATCTGATTTTCGAACCAGAAAGAAATAATTTGATATTTTTTTGCTTAAATCCTTTCCAAAACCGCAAATACCTTAATGGTGCGTGTTGGCCGATGGTCTAACCGCCTACGCAGTTACCGCTAACAACTGTCACTGGAACCTGGGACTCCCTAGAAAGGTTAGCAGGTGTGACGTCATACCCGTCTTCCACTAGAAAAAAACATCGTTTTGGCGGCAATAAATATAACTAAATGACATTTTTCATTTATAAAATTAAAATACCGGTTTTCTTTATGTTTCTAATTTGCGATGACCCCTTCATTGATGTTATCGGGCTTTTAACTGACTTTCAAACTTAGAGGTTTACAATAATAATAAAAATAATAATACTTGTATGATTTACATAGCACCGCTTTTGTGAAAAGTCACATTATTGCTTCTGAATATATTGTGAATACAAAATATTGATTGATTTAAAAAAAAACACTTTCTTTGGTTCAGCTCTCTTTTGGATGCCTATTAACATCTTATGCTGTTCACTGAGAAAAATGAGTATGCCAACTTATTAAAAATATCTACAAATTATTGGTGATCCGGTTAAAAACGGGATTGCAGACCTTTAACGAATAAACTAATATGTTTCCTGTTAAACTTCGAATACATTATCACGATGTCAGAACACGTGTTCAATTGAAACATGTTAATTGATTGGCCTGCAATCCCGTTTGTAACCGAATTACCAATAATTTGAAGAAATTCTCAACATGTTAGCACACTCATTTTTCTCTGTGTTTGCAGAGTATTATATGCACAGTTAAATTGCGTTATTTCACAATTTATTAATTTAAAATAATATATAGATTACTTGCGGCACGTTACATAGTGGAAGATACTCTCAGTATCGCCCTGGTGTAAAACCACCATTCAGAATTGAAACGTTGCTTGAAATGGCTTTAGCCATTATTAGTGATCAGATTTGAGTCCTCACCTTCTCTTCTCCATCTCCTTCCCCTCCCACTACATTCAGCTTCACAAAATACCCCAATTGGGGATGCCATATTTTTACTGTCTCCAGACGAGAGCAGTCGAGAATCTTGGGTGGTATTCACATTTAAAACATAAACAAAATGTTAAATTTTTAACAGTTCACAAAGAAGTTTATTTTTGTTCACTGGTGATGGAATGCAAAACCATTCTTGAAGAACTTGCTACCATCAATAAAATAACCCTGATCTGGGTACCGGGACATTATGGAATTGAGGGCAATGAGCGGGCTGATGGACTAGCAAGGAAAGGGGAGAAAGCACCACTTGCGGGATCCAAGCCGGCCGTAGGAGTAGGAGCTTGCCACACTAAAACACATATTGAAAGGTGGGTCAAATCCCGGCACTGGGAGGAATGGGAAAGGGCACCCGGAATGAGGCAATCCAAAGTACTTATAAACGGACCAGACCCAAGGCGAACCAGACAACTACTCAACATGGACAGAAACTGGTAGGACTACTAACGGGACACTGCCATTACAGGACGCACATGCAGTTATTGGGGGTGAGAAACACCAACAGCTGCAGGAAATGCGAAGAGGGTGAAGAGACTCAAATTCACCTTTAGTGCCAATGTCCCGCTCTGTTGGGAACAAGGCTCAGATACCTGGGAAGACACATTGTAGAACCAGAAGACATAGCCACATATCCAATGATAACCCTGGTGAACTTCATTAAAGGGACCGGATTACTGTTAAAGGAATGAGATAAAATGGGAGATAGCACAATGGGCTTATGGCCTAAGTGCTCACGGGAACTACATGTAAACCGTCTCTGCTCTATAAATAAATAATACTATTTTCGTACTGGCAAGAAAATAAAATGACAATTTGTAAAGAGAAATAATATAGAAATACCATGACTCGAATAGGACACGTGATATACATCGTAAATTTGAAATATAAATGAAAATGTAAATATAGACGTAGACTGCAAAGGCGTCAAGAGCTGTTATACATATAATATTCAATATTCGAAATTTAAAAAAGGGCAACATACATTGATTATTAAATTCTTTATAAATGGTCCTAAATTAAAAAAAAAGGTAAACTTACTTTGTTTGCACTTTCTTTGGTAAACTTATTGTTAGACAATTAAATTAAATCAATCTATACAATCAGTGGTCGAGGGGTAAGGCTCTCGACTAGGTCGAGATCACTGGTTCAAATCCCGGCGTGCACCAGTAAATTTTATTCGATTAATTGTTGGTATTTCATATATTACTAAATTAAAATAATATTTAGTGTATTTTCAGCACGTTCGAGTGTTAGAGCAGAATTCTAGAGTCCAGAAGATACTCTGAGAAATTAAAAAAAAGTTAATTTAACTTCGATTTTTTTATCAATTGAATTTCTATGCAAATAAAAATGTGAAAAAAAACCATATAGCACAACGGAAACAATCATAATCTTATTTATTAATCTGCTGAACAATAAACAAATCATTTGGATATCGCTCAAGAAAGAAAATTCAGAAAAGAGACAGAAGATTTGTATTATTAAAATAATTAGATTATTTTATTTAAAAATATATTAAAAAAACAACCCGCAAAATAAGAAAATTTTATTTATTGTAATACTTCTATTTTAAATTTTTCTCCTACTTACGCCATCTCTTAGGCAGGCTAGTAGTCAATTTCAAAGATTTTTTTTTGGTTTGCCTAAGGATTGAACATTCCTCCCCACAGACTGGTTCTTAAGAAGCTGTGAAGTTTTAAAATAGGCACTGGCTCTTAAGATACTGTAAAGTTTTAAAACGCATTTTAAAAATTTTTACACATTTTTTATTGGTTTAACTGAGTATTGAACTTTCTTCCCTAGGGATTGAAGTGAACCACGCTAACAACTGTGCCCAATCCTGATTGGGTAAGATCGATATAATGTCAACCAATTTTAGAGAAATGTGTCTATTTTCGCGTGTGTATGAGTGAATGCCACCAAAAGTTGATAGAATGCATTGCCATCGACTTTGAATCTATCAGCCAAGTTTCAGCTCGATCGGCTTTCGAAAAGTGGGTTAATTTCCACTTTCCAGATTTGTATTTATTCAATAATTTACGAAAACAATAGTGGAATGCAAATAGATGTAATTATAAATACACGTTTGGTTTTAATAATAACCGGCGGTCTTAAAATACTTTCACAAAAATACACGTTTGGTTTTAATAGTAACCGGCGCGGCGGTGTCAAAAAAAATAAATATATATATATTGTGCCTGTGCCTTTCCCATGTCCAAGAAAAATAAATTGCCCTTCGTATGTTTTTTTTATCATTTAAATAAACGTTAATTTGATTCTAAATGCTCTTGTAGACAAATTAGCTAACAATAATATACCATTTTAAATCTTCACGGTCATTCTAC
Organism: Hesperophylax magnus; assembly: GCA_026573805.1. Taxonomy (NCBI): domain Eukaryota; kingdom Metazoa; phylum Arthropoda; class Insecta; order Trichoptera; family Limnephilidae; genus Hesperophylax; species Hesperophylax magnus. The sequence goes on from JAIUSX010000002.1 coordinate 5,785,357, forward strand.
ATTCTATTCTAGTAAACGTGCATTGATTTTATATTTAATATTGAATATTTATTTTATTTTATTTATTGATTTATTGTGAAAAAACAGTATAAGCCATTTACATTTCACAAATAACAGTTTATAAATTACAGTTTATAAGAAGTAAGTACATACATTTATTTGCATGGGTAAGTACATCAATACTATCTGATTAACCAGATTTGTTAAATAGTATGCTTATTGCCGTCTTAAATTCTCTTTGGTTCAAATTGAAAATGTCAATCACAGAAGAAATGTGATTTAACAAAGTAGTTATTCTCCCCAAAGGCATGATCATTGGTAGGTTGGTCCTGCCCCTTGGAAAAATAAATAATCTGTGCTGTCTAGCTCTGATGAAATTATCAGGGACATAAAAAGAAATTCGTTCCAGAATATCTGGATTGCAAATGTGCCCATTTAGCAGCTTGTGCGCCACTAACACCATTGCAATATTTCTCCTAACGTCTAGACGTTCTATCCCCAGCATTCCGGCAAGAAAATCATAATAAGAAACATGCGGTCAAAAATAAACATAAGTGATATATGTTTAAAAAAACTTACTATCTCTTTTTTAACATATCTTGTTTTATGTTTTCCTGATGATCAACTAATTACAATATGTAATTAAGGATTTGCAAACTCTTTTTACAGTATAAGATAACAAATACACTGATGGAAAGGTTTATCCTCCGGAACTTTTGTGAAGTTCATATTTTAAGAAATCATCTATTTTAAAATGTATTCAAAACTTTAAAAAAATTTGTTTGGCTGATGATTGTACCTTCCTTCCCAGGACCGGAGTCAACCGCGTTACCGACCTCGCCAGTTGCCGATTGGGTAGTACTGACATGTATTTCTTATATTTGCTGTAATGCCATCCGATTTCAAAGAAATACGTTTAATATTTTGGCGTGTACCTACGTGATTGACGCCAAAAGTTGATAGAAAGCATTGTCATCGACAACGAGTCTATCTGTCGAGTTTCAGGTCGATCGGATAATGATTTCAGCTAAGGAAGTGGGTTAGTTAAAATAGATGTATTTGGAGAAAAGGCTTCAGTACAAATTGTTGTGACGATTTTGTAATAAATAAACAAATAAACTAGACGATTCAGATCTTACGGAGACCAACGAAACAACACTTTACAAATGGGATATTTTGAGAAACTATGAATACCAATTTAAAATGTGTGGAAGATTTAAAGTTTATTTTTCTGATTCTGTTCATTGTACTAATAATGTGTAATTTTAATTTTTCATTCATGATTGATTAAAAACGATCTAAAACCGCACATTCAGAAACGGTTTCAACTGGCTACAACGTCATTATAACTTAGAAAACGCCAAAGTCTGGTAAGACGGCTGTCACCAACGTTGCCCGGCGTGACGCAAACGCCGCCAAATTCACAAATAAAAAAATACTATTACATAAGTACATTTACATTTTCTCAAAAGTATTCCAAGTGAAGCGAAAGTTTACCAAGTCTTTTTTAAAGATCTGAAATTTATCCTTAATAATAAAGGGTTTCCCCTTTACCAAGGCTTGGTTGTTTTGTTTGGGATATTCCAATGCCTTTTAATAGACTGCATTTTTTTTATAAATACAGGTAAATATATAGTACAGTGAGGTGAGAGATCCGCACCCTCAACGCGGACACAGCACAGTTTGAACATTCACATTTTTTATCAAAATTATTAACGAGTTTAAAAATCTTCATCTTGACTTAAAATACTCGTCTATTGACAAATTCCAATGAGTTTATTCACTTCAGAGTGAATCCATTATATTATTATTCTTATGTTTTATACGGGCCAAGGTCAGGTTGATGTCCAACAACATTGTATTACGGAGATCCCATTAATTATTATTATATGAATTAATGCATTCACTAACTCGCTGATCCAATGAAACATGTTGAACATAACTCCGTAAGTAGGTATGACCTGATTGTCTTTGATATAAATCACTTGTTGCCTGTTCCTCGAGTGAATCGAGTGAAATGAGTTATGGTATGCGTATATTACTTACGAAGACATAGCAGAATAATTTATTATTACGATCTTTGTATTCAATATAGAAGTAAGCACGTACATACTTACTAATTTTGCAGAATCGGGATATAATCCATTAAATATATGCCTTCACATTATTTGTAGCGCTCTTCATGGCAGCCGGACGCGTCCTAACGCGTCCTAAGCGTCAACCGCTTTGTGTTTTTTTTAAAATATTTTCAAGGGAAATGAGGCAACATCCATTTGAAATTATTTTTAAAATCAATCAATCAACATTTTAAATAAACTTAACAACCATTTATAAGAACTTTATATGTGATTTGAGTGCATTGTGTTAAAAGTGAATATTCGGATATTTTGCTCAAAATATCCGATATTTGAAACGAACGTCGATTGGTAAATGCACGATGATCGGTAAATCGGTAAATGCACCCCAGTTGTTTAGAACGGAATTCTCGGAAACTTTGAAGGGCCTAGCAAGTGTTTCCAGTCTTCAGTTTTAAGTGCAAGGTAATTTAGTATCCCGACCGTCGCCTTTTATTACGGGCAGAATGCACTGCTTTGAAGTTTGACTTTTGTTGACAATCACCAAGATAGACTCGCCTCATTAGTAGCAGACACTTACCTGGACGGATGAAGAACCTCGTGCTGGCACTGTTGGTGGACTCTCTCGCTGCAGCAGCTGGTCCAGTTTATTCACCACAAAGGATTCTTGCTACAGAGTCTCCATCTTCTACCTTCGTGTCACTTAGTCCCGTACTTCATTTTACTTAACTTAACATCACTTTTATTTTTGTAATATTTATATTTTTTGTAATACCTGCATCAACTGTAAAGCTCCCCTGAGGTGATATCTCACAAAAGCGGCGCTTTACAAATTGTCCAATAAATAAATAAATATTTACCTATAAAATTCCGCATTTGATGACCCTTGGATAGGAACTGTACCTACACCTACTTAGTAAAATAAAATATTATATGTTCAAAATCTCTTCCGCAAACATCAGATTTGTAAATAATACCCACAATTATAAACCATATATTTTATGTTTCAAAAAGGAATCATACAATTTGACTAAAAAAGTCACTATCACAATGACAATTCTTTTTAATATATTCTTCAGTTAGGTTTTACCATAATATTGAAATCCAATAAAAAACACCAAATAAACACGACGATTTCATATTTCAAAAAAATAATCTTTACTCTCTCATATTTGAATCAATAAATCGGTGTACATAACTTATTCTTTATTATTATATACTTAATTTACTTGTTATTTTTATTTACTTTATATTATCTTTTTCCGACTTCCTGTTCGGGTTAATTCTTCCCCACAGGAAAAACTAAACCCTTCCACACACTTTTCCACAAATGATCATCTAGTCAATCTACATTTTGCAAGTGCATTATATAGGCATTATAAAGACAAAAGAATACAAGAACACGTCATCTCACCAGAGATAAAATGGGAAAATAATTCACCGACTCCAGATATTTTCATATCAGAGGGTTCGGCTCGGTAGAACTCCTAATAGGGCCTATAAATCCTACTGATTTCTCTAATATAAATATTTAAAAAATCTTTCGAAATCCTATATTTATTTAAAATGACTAATTATTAGATACTTAATTTACTTAATATTATCTACTTAATGTATTTACTATTATATACTTAATTTAAGTATTATATTATTATATATTAAAGTGTTCAAATTGTCTGGAGCCAGTGTTGTCTGTTGGAGGTGGAAGAAGAAAATTTACGACTGGGAAGTATCTGGCTATTTTGATCTTCACTTAGCAAGGCTAACACAAATTCAGGAGTTGCAAAACTGTGATACACAACACTCATTTCTGCTACTCTTTTCTAGAGTTGCTTATTTCACTGTAAGTAAATACTGTGGGATGGTTGCAGCAGGTAGCAAGGTGCCATAATTCATTGTATAATGACTGCAAATTGATTACACGTTGTTTCAACTTCGTATAGTATAAACACAGTGATCGACGGACGTCACGCGCTGCACTTTACAGTACTAATCAACGGGCAGTTTGCCACGCTATTGCACAGCAAGCAGGGCCAGCCCTGGCGCTTGGCGCAAGTGTAATTTTGACGCCCCTTGTCAAAACCAGTAGACGCCTAGGTAGATAATCACTATAATCAGTAATATTCGGATGATATGTATTGTTATGTAGCGCCGTTTTTGTGAAAAATATTCAAATATTCTCAAGAATTGAGACCGTTAGGTGTATTATCGGCTGCTGCTTAATGGACTGCTCCAATTGCGCCTGCATAAGGTCGGCCCTGAGCAAGTGAAAATAAACATCGACGATAATCTAGCAATGATTTAATATACTCGTAATATACAGGGTGTAACGGCACGTATCCGATGGCTTTTATTCATAGATACCTAAGTGTTTTTGGAGTAACGAATGTAAATGTCATTTTGCTGTCCGATGACATTTTTTTCAATATTTGATTTCTACCACATGTAGTCACTGATCACGCTGCTACACGATATTGCTACGGATCACGTGATACTGGCTCTGTCTCTTCTGTTACCTTGCTGCTTTGTTTGCATTAGGTCCACACAGGAGGCCCCGAGGAATATAATTTCCCTCAAGGCCTATTTCATCTTTGGGAATGCTGTGTGGGGGGTCATTTTAGAAAAGGAAGAGGAGGAAATATAGGAAGGAAAAATAGAGGGTAAGGTAGGAATCTGGCGTTCTGTGTGCCATCCCTCCCGCGATGTTTTGAGAGTCCTGCTAGAGAGGCAATAAGGTCTCCATCAACCAGTCTCTCCCAATCCGGCCTGCAGATGCATTTGTAGCCAAGACCCGGACAATACTCACCCCATGAACCCGGGCACCCCTGCGAAGTCACCAAACGTAGCGAACAACCATAACCATATACAAAACAGTGGAAGTATGATGAAATTTTATTTTGTTTTAAAGTGATTAAAATTATTATCGGATAGCAGATAACTATTTTTCATTTCAAATATGCTCAGGAATCGCTGATTAAAATTATTCTGGTACGTGCTGATACAACCTGTATGTATGATTCTGGAACGTGCTGATACAACCTGTATGTATGATTCTGGAACGTGCTGATACAACCTGTATGTATGATTCTGGAACATCCTGATACAACCTGTATGTATGATTCTGGAACGTGCTGATACAACCTGTATGTATGATTCTGGTACGTGCTGATACAACCTGTATATATGATTCTGGAACGTGCTGATACAACCTGTATGTATGATTCTGGTACGTGCTGATACAACCTGTATATATGATTCTGGAACGTGCTGATATACCTGTATGTATGACTTCTAGATTTGAAGATTTCGAAATTTAGATAGACACATAGATTCTTAGGTATGTTTTATGTGAATTTCGCACAAGATTCTCAACAGCTCCTGTCTGAAGCTAGTGAGGCCATGGCTTCGCTAATTGGGGTATATTGTGAGGCCGAAAGTAGTGAGATGGAGGAGAGGAAGATGGGAGAGTATTTTGTTTTACCGAATTGTGGAATAGAGTTGCATCCCTCGGAGGTCGTCTAATGAGAAAAATATTTAAAGGTATAGGTATGTCAGAGGGGTTCCACGACACACAACTAAGGAAATTTTAACACACTTTTGAATAGTGATATAAAGTTATTAAAAGTGAATATGGCCTACAAAGCTAACCTAACGTAACCTAATTGCGACTGTCGTGAGTTGGCCACTTACGTCTGAGGCATATTTGCAGAAAAAAGGTTGCTAAGATATTACTATATTATTTAACCTTAAAGGTCATAAAACGAAAGTAAACTAAGACATGATAAAAATATAATATTATGTTCATTGTAGGACCATTTGTAGATACGGGAAAATACAGAAATAATTTATCACTGTGAACACATTTGACCTTTATTTCCACATAAAATGAATGACTTGCGTTGAAATAATAAACTTCTGAGCAATATAATCTGTAATAGGTATTTATATTACATTGCTTTAATAGAGAGCAATATTTCAATAGATAATGCTTTTGTCTTGTTCACGCGATAGCTTCGGTAGGTCAGAGGTAGAGATCTACCTACTTGACAGCAATTGAACTTCAGGTTCAGTAAAAATACTGTGTCACTTACTTGTTTGCAAGTTTTGATTTATTTGGTTAGCTGTTCGATTGTTTGACCTTTGTAGATTTTTTGTTTGAATTATCTTGTACACAAATTGATTAAAACAAAACTACGAGCGTGATTGGGCAATGGATTGGTTTTAAAATATATGCGGGAAAACAGACAGTGCAGTTTTGAACGGCCATTAAAAAAACGGCGCAATTTAAATAAATAAAGTTTATTTTATTTTATTTGGTACATCATGCCATTTTATGCACCAAGTCCTAAATATGTCATCAGCAAGATGATGCCCCCCAGCAGCGATACATTGACGAAGGCGATTTCTGAAGTTTTCGGCGGCATTTTGTCACATCTCGACGGGTATTTCTCCAGAATTTGATCTTCGAGATCTTCCAAAGTGTAAGGTCGATGTTTAAAAACATTTTCCTTTAGGTAGCCTCATAGAAAAAGTCACAAATTGCCACCGGAAGTCCCGGCCCGTATCAAAAAAAGCGCAGACGGCGAAGCCCCGGTGTCGTCCGGACCAAACCATGGTAACGACTGAAAATGGCACGACCCTCCAGACACAATGAGAACCCTCCCAGGTTCATATCTTTACTACACGGGATATACCAGTCCTTCAAAACTGCACTGTCTGTTTTGCTACACCCAGTATGATGTATAAAAAAAATAACTGTCATGAGGAACGACAGTGAAAAATGTTATTCAGACAAAACGATCTATTTATATAAAGCGGAGAGTGTCTGTGGCGGGCGGCCAGGCGGCCGTCTTGCCGACACTAGGCGGATGGCGTTGATTTGTTTTTTAAACAAATATTCAATTATTCCGAAATTGACTAAATTTTGCACACTTCACCCTCAAAATAAGAAGGTCACTGTCTAGACTGACACTGCCGGGGACTGAAAGATGTATGTAGAATCTTAAGGCTGGCCGCATACATACGTTTTCCGTATTCGATTTCCGAATTCGTTTTCCGTATTCGGACATCCGAATGCACGGAATCAGTAGAAAATACATTAACTGCCGCACACGTTCGTTTTAGTTCCGAACGGAACAAATTCCTTGCGCACGTTCCGAATGCAAACCGGCGCGTTCGGAGAAACCGAATGGAAAAAACCTAATGACGTCATGTGGAACGCAGCTCTTGCATACATTTTGTTTGTGCCGACGCAAACGTTGTTGGCAACACTGGTACTGACGTTTATACATTCCGAATGAAGAAAAACGAACGTTTGCGCTAGTCTCACGGAATTCCGAATACGGAAAACGAATTCGGAAATCGAATACGGAAAACGTATGTATGCGGCCAGCCTAATACTGAAGTTTAATTGCATCATGGTTATTGCAACAATTATTAACTCGATTTTGAAAAATAATTAAGCAATCCGTAAATCAAAACGCCCCTGACGTCATTATACCCGGTTAGCATTGGCATTGTGGAGCAATATGGAGAGATTACTCATGGAACTCCTATCACTTCAGATCAAATACATAGACTTAAAAAAATAACTTTGAAATCGTGCCTACTAAAAAAATACTTCTTTTATATTAATTATACTGTAAATATTGTATTTGTAATTAAATTAAATTTTATTATTGAATATGGCTGAATGGAGTTCTTCAGATATTCCTAAGATGATGAATCTATCGCAAAACCAGCAAATGTATAATTAACCATATAAAGTATTTTTTAACTTAATTTGCTAGTTCGAAGCGGCTCACATGCGTTGTGCGTTGTCTGTACGATCCTAGTGATGAATTTGTCCCATCCTTCTGCCGATTCTTTCCCGAAAACTTCATTTTATGCACTTATCTATAAAGATTGGCCACTTATAGATAAGTACATCAGTACTTTCAGTACTTTCACCACAATTGTTCAGTTTGCAATATTATCTGTGTATTTCAAATGCGCTGTATACATCTTATTTTTTAATTTCTGTAAAAAAAATAGTATTTTAGAAACAGGAAAAAATTATCATTCCGTTGTGTGCATTTAAAACAAACATTACTATTGCTAAATAATAAAATTTTAATATCAAACGTGAAAAATTTTGTCAAAAACGCTAACCACATTTTTGCTAAATTTTTTACTCCAATCATAGAAAAATTGAGAGAACTCGATATTTCAAAAACACGTTTGTTTTGTTTGGGAAATTTGTAATAAAACTGTACCTTTACTTTTATTTCGTTCATATAATAAAAAATAATTTTTTTAGTTAAACCGATTGATAGCGGTGCGAAATATGAATTATTCATTAATAGGCTATTTTTAGGATTTTATGAATGGATTCAATTTTGAATATTTGAGACAAACGGGAAAAAATATTATTTTTTTCTAACTTAAAAAAATGAAAAAACATGATATAAAAATGATAAAAATACTTTTATAAAATATTGACTCCCGGTTATATATGACCCTCAAACACAATGCCTAACAACAAATCTCGAAATCCTGCTTCTTTTAGAGAAATCACTCTCATTTGGGGGTTGTCATTCGAAAGGAGCTAATAGTATTACACCTATTCCGTCTTACTTATAATAGGTAATACGGAGGGGTAGGAACAGGTTGTTAGAAAACGTTATTCATAATCACGCGCATGCGTATTGCGTACTGCATATAATACGGTAGATTAGTGGCTGACCGGTTTCTAAACCGACTCCCAGGATTAGGGACGTATTACTATCGTATTAAGATGGAGATCGCGGACTTTGTTAACAATCTGATTGATTCTACAAAAAATGATCGGTCGCGCAATGAAAATATAAAAAAAACAGAAACACTCATTGGTAGCACTATCAGAGGAATATTTTGAATCGAAATTTCGTTTACAAAAGCAAATACGGAACGCATAATCGAATCCGTCAAATTTCGAAGCAATTCAAAAAATAACCGAATCAATGACATCGCAAATGTCATCTGAAGGATCGTGAAACGCGCAATGGGAAAATTGTAGTGTTTTCGAGGATTGGAACAAAGTGGTGCCAGTCTAAAATAATTTTGCATGCATATTATTATGAGTAAATATTTTAACACGAGCAGTATTCGGCCTTCTTCTCCGTACCAGCGCTGTAGCGGCGTATTAGGATATCTTTATAAGTAAGACTGATAAATATTATCTTATGTAGGTACTACATCAACTCTATGAAACATTTTATGTGAGCAGTATAAATACTAAACATGTATTCACACATTTGGGCCAATGCGACCGACCCAAAGTAGTTATTAGCGAAAATCGTAATGATGTGAGAGAATTAGATGATTTACGCTTCTGGGTGTTTGTTGTCGACGGTATTTCGTCCCAATCTGATCTAATTGATGTCGTTAATTTGACGTAACATAATAAATTCTGTATCGTTAAAAATCGTCCATATAATACGGCCTGACCTTTTAAAGGAATTTGTAATAAATCGCTTTAGAACTCTACGTTCCACGGTGATAAAATAATATCGTAACAATAAAGCAAAAAAATAGATTTATGTTCCCCACTAAGCGCTCCAGAACGGTCAGCTATAGCGTAGTGAAATTTGCACAGCTTTGAAGCTCTCAAAAACTACTGTGCTATTCTCTTAGAATTTGAATAATTCTTAAAATTTCAAAGTTAATTTTCAAGTGCTGTGAATTTTTTTTTCAAGATCTGATATTATTTCAGTTCTGTCAAGTAACTAGCCAATAAAGATATAATGACAGAACTTGAATAGGACTTTCACAGAACCCATTAATGAACATTGAAATAGGTTTGAGATAGGTCTCATCGAGAAACCAGGCAATATATATTTTATTCTGCAACAATAATTCCATGTTAGTTAATTATCTACCATATTCATGCCCCTATTTCTCGAGTTCACACCACTTGTAAACAAATTCACCTCAAATATCGACGTATTTAATATAAGTTTACCAATGTTTTCGAGACACCACAATGATGTTTATAATGCATAATATTATTATTTAGGAGCGATTGCATATATTTTTATATTTGTCACACTGTTCACTGGTAAATTATGTATTTTTCTGACTGTTCATTTGTAAATTACGCATTTTTCTTATGGTTCACTTGTAAATTATGTATTTTTCTTACTGTTCAGTTGTAAATTATATATTTTGACATTATTATTTTTATGCCATCTACAATTTTTTTTTCTTTCCGCTTTCTCTCTTTACATTATATACATTTTATTTTATAAATTTTTAAACACCACAATTTTCAACTACCACACTAGTCTAATGCCCGTGTTATGGGAGTCATACAAATTATACAATGTGAAAAAAAATATAATAAAAAGCGTTATGAAGGTGAAGAAACAATATATATTTTTTAAAATTAATTTTTTGAAATAGTTTTAGAAAGTCTTCAGAAATTCTTTAAAGAATTCTTGCCCCTTTCAAATATCCAACGTTGAACACCTATAGTAAAAAGTTGTTATCTTATTAGTTGATTTTATATCGGTGCTCAATGCGTTGTATATTTTAGTGGAGATGAACCAGAATTCTCGTTGATTATTCATGAATTAATTTTAATGCAACTTTATATCCACCACGTATAATGCTCATTTTTTTAAACTTTCTTATTTTTATTTTTTGTTATTTAGATAACAAAAAATATATTTAGAAATATGTTTAGACATTAAAAAAGTCTTGTCATATCTGTACCATTAAGTAAATCATGTAAAATGTAAAACCATGTAAAAGCCTACCAGGGTATTTATCTATCTATATAAATAAAAATGTAAATGTTCGATTGTTCAAAATCGTAAATCTCTAAAAATGCTTCACCGATTGCTTTTAAATTTTGACACAACGTTGCATTCGAATACGCGTGTATTTTTATTTACCTATACTATATAGATTTTTTTAAAACAGGTCTCTCTGTTGGACAAACGTGCTTTTTAAAAAAACAGTGCCATCCGTTGGACGTAAAAGCAACATGCGTTATTATTTCTCTATATGTACAGACTAAGTCACAGCAACGCGTGACGGGATACAGCTAGTAATAAATAAATATTCATATTGAAATTAATGACCACATGAATAAATAATACCATTTGGCCAGTCGTGATCAGAGTACCTACATTAGATAAATCTATGCTACCAACTTATCAAACTACTTACTAACTACCGGATTGGAGATATAGTTATGCCACCAATAGCAACGTTGCAACCTCTCATTCTGTTACATTCGTTGTCTATGAGAAAGAGGCAGAGGTTACAACGCAGCTATCAGCGGTGAGCTATCATGATTCGACCACGTAACTTTTGGCAAAAGCCACGCCCTGTCGGTCTTGCAGTTCTAGAACCACGCACCTTGGTTCCGCAGACAATAAAGAATTTCGTCTTTCTATTATTTGTTTGAACTTACCGGTAACTTACATTATTATCAGACGGTAATGGGTTTGCTGATCACAGTGCCGGATTTACCATAAGGCAGAGTAGGTAGTTGCCCATGGGCGCCGCAAATCTTGGGTGGGCCGCCCGCGAGGTGAGACAAATAATAATTTAAAAAGTTAACAATAAATATTAATAGACTCACAAATAAATAATCTACCCCATTGGTCCACAAACCATAGTCCGCGTGATGACATGGCAAAAATGTTTCATTTTAATTTTCCTGAACTTATATAAGAAAAATGTTAAAAGTTGGATAAGAAATAATTTCGAAGCGAGTAACTTTTTTCTATAATTTAAGCTATCTGTTTCTAAATAACTAAAATACCACATGTCTTTCTGTAAATTAAAGATTAATTTCTGTAAATCAAAGAAATATACATGCACCTATGTTTTTTATGTGTGTGTGTGTGTGGGTGTGTGTGTGTATGAGGGTGTGTGCGTGTGTGTGTATGTGTGTGTGTGTGTCTGTGTGTGTGTGTGTGTGTGTGTGTATGTCTGTGTGTGTATGTGTGTGTGTGTGAGGGTGTGTGTGTGTGTGTGTGTGTGTATGTCTGTGTGTGCGTGGGTGTGTGAGGGTGTGTGTGTGTGTGTTTCTGTAAAAAAAACCAATCACATTGATCTCTATAGATACTTTTTACAAGTTTAAAAAAAATATATTTTAAACACCACTGTTTTATCCTTACACTATAATAGCCACGCTCAGGCTTCGCCTTTGTGGGATTTTTTTGTTACTCTTTCATTCTATATTACTATGTATGTACCTGAATTGTATATGTATCAAAAAATTTGTTAATAAAAAATAAATAAATAAATAAATAAAAAAAACCTATGAGGTAGTTATACGTCCAACATAGTTACCAGTACAAAACTGTTACAAGTAAACTGAATATAATTTAAATAATTTTACTGCTATCACAATAAGCGGATAAGGTTGATTTTGCAATGATTGAGGATTTAGCTAGCAGAGTGTTGGCCCCGACCAACACATTGAGATCCTACCAGAATTACGAGTCTCCTTAGAACAGAGAGATGTCTGAATTCCTTTCTCTGACCCAATACGATACGCGACCTAAGGCGGCATCGTACATGTGGAGTGTAAGTTTAATTTATATATTATTTGCGGAGGTCAGCAAATCCGGCACTGACTGCACAGTATCATTGGTATTAAGTTGTGCTAGAACCTTGCGCTAGGAATTTCATCGCTTTCCGCTCCAGATTGTGATCGTCGGCGCTGCGGCTGTGACCTCGCAGCTGGGATCACGGAGAACGTTGCCGCTTTTGTTGTTACGAGTTGCGACAACATATCGATAATGTATATTATTATAACACGCAATGCGATTGTTGTCATTGTTGGGCTATCCTTCAACCCGCGCTGGCTTTATATTTTTATTTATTGATTAGCTTTATATGTCATTGATTCGTGAAATGTTGCAAAAGTCATAAATTTCTTTCCTACACAAATTGTTATGATAAATGCCTAGTTAAATGTTTGAGTTTACGTATCGGAATATACGTTATTTTTAATCGGGTATCTTATAAAATCAGCTGTATGGTTTTTATTCATTTTGTTGGTGTGATTACCGTACGAGAATGGAAACTAGGGAAGGCAAGGAAATGGGGTTGAGGACGATGGAGAAATATCTGGTTAGATCTGGTCACCAATGACGGGTAAAGAAAGACATTTCAAGCAACATTTCGAATCTGAATGTTAGTTTTTCACCAGGGCTATACTAAAAGTATCTAACACTCTGGAAAGTGCCGCAAATGTACTATACATTATTTTAAATTACACAAATTAATCAATTACAATTTACTAGCGCATTCCGGGATTTAAACCCCTGATCTCGGATACGTAGCCAAGGATCGTAGTCATTTAACCACGGAGGCCGTCTAAAACAAATTCAACATTTGAAAAAAGAACCTGATAAAAATCAAAATAAATTTAAAATGTTCACTAAATAATGACTCACCAATAAAGGTTTTGTTATTTATTAGTCAACTCACCCGTGTCTAAAAATATTCTTCCAAATTCAAAAATTTCTTTGAATTTCTTCCAAAAATTCCGTAAAATATTTTTGCTTCCAACTTATCGCAAAATGTATCTATCGATAATTGTACCTATTTTTAAAATAAAATATTTATAAGCAAGACCATCTCGAACAGGATGTCCCTAGTGAGACAGGCACAGAGAAAAAGTGTAAATTTTAATTATATTGATGTACCTAATAAATAAATTAATGAGTACGTACAGGATTTTCCAATAAGAGGTGTTATTTTGATATTCAATCGTAAAAGATCAATGGTTTCGTTGCTTGTGTGGCACTTAGCACCGTTTTGTTGAAAGTAAACGTTGTCCAGATCAATATCATTCAATTCCGGCCATAAAAAATCATTAATCATCTCTCAATAGCGCAATCCATTCACCGTAACTGTTGCTCCAGCCTCATTTACAAAAAAGTAAATTCCAATGACTCCGCCTGACCATAAACCGCACCAAACAGTCACATGTTGAGGATAGAGGCTTTTTAACAATAATTCTTGGATTTTCCGAGCCCCAAATTTGACAATTTTGCTTGTTGAAGAAGCCACCGAGGTGGAAATGGGCCTCATCACTCAAGATGATTTGCATTTGATTCACTCAAGTGAATTTTAATAATTTCGATGCGTTGTTAAAGCGTGTATCGTTCTATTTAAATTAATGACGTAGTTTTTGCTTGTCAAATGTTAAAAAATGACAGCTTTGAAAGTAACATCTACCGAAATAGCGGACTATTCAAAATAACACCTCTTATTGGGAAATCTTTGTATTTTGTATGCTAAATTCTCTTAGTATATTTTATTCGCTTGAAAGGGAAAAATTTCGATTTCGAAATTTATTAAATAATTAACTGAAAGTGATTAATTAATAAAATTATTTGGGTTCTAAAGCTGTGCAAACCCAAAAATAACGATAATAAATGCTCCATAAATTAATTCGAAGGTAATTTTTTTGATTTATGAAAAATTAAGGCGCTTTGTTTCGCACCGTTTTTATTTTATATGGGATATTATTATTATAATATTTGTGAAGCTGAAAATAAAAAAAATAAAAATTCCTCAAAAATTGCATATCAAAACAATAATTAGAGAAACGAAATTAAAACAAAAAAGCACTTTACTATTATAAAACATAATTTAGGTACTTATTATATCGCATGGTTCCCAAAATCAGTGCCAGTTTTGCAAATTTAAAATTTTACGCATTATATTACATTACGGAGGAATAATTCACATCACGCACATCATCACAGACAACCGAAATTATTATGTTTGATGAATATTTTAGATACCTACAAACACATTAGATTTTACAAACATTTGCATTTTTTACAAACAATATAAACATTTGCTTAGAGAACAACAATAGGAGCATTGTAAACATTACAGCTTTTATTAATAAATTCCCCCTGCAAAGTATACACATTGTATTGTATTCGATTGATTTATTATGTCATCCCATTTTCTTACCCATATAATAAAGAATGTTTTCGTCTTTGTTCTATTCGGATCGGGGACCCATTCCGTCTACAAGGCGCCCAAAGAGGGTTGATTCCGGGATAAAGACTTGTCTTTCCTTAAAATTAACAAAGTTTTTCACTGTCATCTGAGAGAACTGGAATCGCAGTTAAAAGTATTTTAAAATGTTCAGGTAAAGGACAATTCCCTATCCTGAAGTAGATCCGCAATTTGGAAGGGGATTTTGGGATAACCAACAACTCTGCCATAGGTGGTTCACTACTTTTGGTAATTTAGCAGGGGTGCCCGGGGTCATCGGATCTAATATATGTGGTCACTATCAATTCAAATAAATTTAAAAAAGTAATAAACAAAAAAATATTTGCTTATTTATTTTGCACTGGTTACCACAATAATGCGGGAGCAACATCCTCGTACCGAATCCACAGATAAGTTTTTACATCAATACCCGCATTTTTTACTATAAATTGAAATTATTCCAACAACGTCCATCTTTGCATAATATTCTCGTTCGCTTCAAGATTTCCATGAAGCGATTTCAGTCTGAATGCGAGTCATATTCTGTTGGGGCATTCCCACGCTTTATATTATGCAGCCTGGTGTGAACAAGTTTACCTTTTTACAGTATTTGGAATTGTCATTGCATATTTTTATATTAAACTATTAGACCCCGCAATGTTTCGCTATTTCTGGTGTCTTTCTCGCGTGTCTATGACTTTTTCCACCATTTATTACTGTATACAATGTTACTGCTGAAAAACTACGTTACATCTACTATAATTCGACACAGTACCTCATTCCAGTGCAGAGATATTGCGTTAAGTATTCCTCAGGTGGTCCCGACTTCTTCTACCATTCGCTCTTAACACTCCCGGAACTAATAAGATCAAACTTTTATATTTTCAGGGATATCGGTTGACTACTTTTATCGTGTGATATTTACTCACAACAATCTGTACCTGACAAACGACGCTTCAATGGCGTCGACATGGTTTCCGGGGGAAGTGGAGCGTTGCCTCCCTTTCTGTTACACGGGTATTATGCTGGTGAGAGTGATAGATCAAACCGCGATGGGTTTTCATAAGTAGATAGCCAAGGGCTGTGAAGACGTCATAAAATAACCATAGAAATTTCCGTGTCTTTTCTTCGGCTTCAAATTTGGATCGGAGTTATACCCCCTTCGCCTGCCATTAACTGGACTACCTAACTACTGAACAACGCGGCCTCGCCCGCGTTTCGAGTCCATCATCAGCCAACTACTCACTACTAGCTTACTTCACACTGGAGTACCTGAAGACCCATGGTCGTCACCAGTGCTGAGCAAAACCTACAAGTCCAGTCTCCACCGACGCGGTGTCGAGACACCGACTTCATCGCCGTGATCATGAACCACGGATTCACGTCCCAGCGAGATGTGACCTACGTGCATCTCATCGTGATGTACATCAACTACTACACTGACATCGTCAGCAACAACTGTGACTAATCTTGCTACTCTATTTGGACTCATCTTTCATTCGCGTCTCCTAACCATCACCATGAAGTAATAACTAATAATAATCAGTTTATTCTTTATTTTTATTTCTAACAAGGTTTCTATAATAAAAGGTATTTTTTGATTTTTGTTTTACCATAATATGTCCTTTTTCATTGTGTTTTATTGTTTGTTCAAGCAAATATAATTTTGTTATTCTTACATAAATCATTTACGACTACCATAATGCGAGCGTTAGCTTACGACGATTTTCTGAACTGAGATGATTTTCTCAACTACCATACGGTAGTTGAGAAAATCAGCAAAATCTTTTATATTTATAAAATAAAAATAAAATAAAATGCATTGTGAACAAGTAAAAGGTTTTTGGTAGGTACTATAAATCAAGGGTATATTACTATCCAAAATATATACGAACGTCGGTGGGAATGACACATGAAAATAGTAGAAGTATTTGTGAGTATGACTAGTATCTATAATTACGTAAAATACGAATTTTTGTTTTTCAACAATGATTACCGCACAAGAGTCCCAACCGCCCGGACCCAGTGGGACCAAGGTATACCCTATTTGGGGAATGGTATGAAGCCGAAGTTTGTGGGTTAAGTATAGAAGTGGGTAAGAGGAAGGTTGGAAAGTAATTTGCTATTCGGATCTGGTTCAAAACATATCTAAATCCATTTCACGTAAATTTTTATTTCCTGCTTGTGATCTTTCCCCAGAGTGGTAGATACTTTCAGTAGCACTGCAAGATGGTGCAAGTATTATATTTATATGTTTATACAGTAAAATAATGTTGTAAAAATAAAACACTATGGGTTTTGATCCGGTCTGGAGCCACGGATCTTACCGCCCTGTCGTGAAGGTTCTTGAAAAGTGAAGAAAAATAACAAAACAAAAAACCTTATATAACCTAACCTTATCTAACCCAACCTAACCTAACCCATTATTTAATCTCGATCTGTAGTTTGTATATTGTTGTCTTTTATCCGGTTACATGATAAGTTTTTATATAGAATAGATAATTTAAAAAAATTATATTATCAATATTTTTTTAGTATATTTCGTTTTCGGATTAAACAAAAATATTCGCATTTTAAAATGCCCGAAACAATGACATTATTTTACATCGACGTTTAACGCTTCTTTACATGTAAAAATGTGTTTAATGGTGGAAACCACTGAGGTGTGTCCCACACGCCCGCTCAACCGTGACAGCCTTCGAAACCTAAAAACTGTACGCGAACTTGTCGGGCGCCCGATGAGTGATTCTAACGCCTGCGCCTTGTGCCTGACAGATCTGCCCGATAACTGCTCTGCCGCATGCATCACATACTAATCACTATTCGGTCGTCAACACATTGAGGTATTCACCGCTGGTGCGGAAGAAGAACGTCACAATCAAACAATCAATCAAAACTACACTTCACACAAAAGAAACATGGTAAAAGTTTTCTTAAAAGCATACCTACATGAAAGTTTCACTACCAGCCAAGTGACTCCGTAAATTGAATTTCAATAGTCAAAATATTGAGATACACAGGATTTTCCAATAAGAGGTGTTATTTTGAATAGCCCGCTATTTCGGTAGATGTTACTTTTGAAGCTGTCATTTTTGACATTTGACAAGTAGAAACTACGCCATTAATAAAAATTGAGCGATACATGCTTCAACAACGCATTGAAATTATTAAAATTCACTTGAGTGAATCAAATGCAAATGATCTTGAGTGATGAGGCCCATTTCCACCTCAGTGGCTTCGTCAACAAGCAAAATTGTCGTAACTGGGGCTCGGAAAACCCAAGAGTTATTGTTGAAAAGCCTCTCTATTCTCAACGTGTGACTGTTTGGTGCGGTTTATGGTCCGGCGGAGTCATTGGACCTTACTTTTTCGAAAATGAGGCTGGAGAAACAGTTACGGTGAATGGATCGCTATCGATTTTTTATGGCCGGAATTGAATGGTATTGATTTGGATAACGTTTAATTTCAACAAGCAGGCACTACGTGCCACACAAGCAACGAAACCATTGATATTTTACGATTGAATATCAAAAAAACACCTCTTATTGGAAAACCCTGTATATTGCTTGTGCGGAAGAACTTAACAAAGAGTTTCACAGAACTTTAGTAATAAACGTGTTTTAAATTTTACTCAACTTATAAACAACAACTAATTTATGCTAAATGGTTGATTATGAGATATGTGCAATTTAAAACACATTTATTAGTAAGAGGGTTAATGTTTGAGATTCCGTAAGTTGAACAGGTGAACTTTTCGGGCACCCGACGACTATTTGTACCGCCTGCACTTTTTGCCTGCCAGTCCAATTGGTAATTTCAGATACCATTTCGGTCGACAAAACGTTGAACGAAAGGTATATATCGCTGGAGCGGAAGAAGAAGAACGCCTCAAATCAAATAGAGACATTTTTCAGGAAATAAGTTATCAAAGATGAAATTTATACATGTTCTATAAAAGACCTTGTTGGGCATCCGATTAATGTCATATGTAGATGTGGCATATCACATGTTAATCGCAGTTTATCGGTCACAAAAACTTGAGTTATATAACACTAATCTGGAAAAAGAACGTAACAAATCAGAAAGACACATTTTTCTGCAAAGAAGTTTTCCGATTTTTGACTGACCTTGTTCCTTATAGTTTTTTTGGCTACGTAAACTATTCCTGTCGAGAGAAAAACCACACAATTGTTCTCTACCGACCACAACTTAAAAAAGATTTTTTAGCAAGTAAGTATTTTTTCATCAATATAATATTATTTACGCTTCGAACAGCTATTTGTGAAAACAAATCATGCCTTTGATTTTGAATCTCCAATGGCCCTTGGAAGGTTATACACTGAGACAAGTAATTTTTTAACAATTTTTTTATAATGATCGCAGTGTAATCAACTGTGCACCAATCGGGGTGTATGGAGATACCTATCTATTAAATTCTCCACTGTGCAGTATCATTAATTCCAGAGAACTTCTATTGGCACCTACGAAGGTAAAAGGTCAATGAAAGTGCTGTGGAGAACTTCTATTGGCACCTACGAAGGTAAAAGGTCAATGAAAGTGCTGTGGAGAACTTCTATTGGCACCTACGAAGGTAAAAGGTCAATGAAAGTGCTGTGGAGAACTTCTATTGGCACCTAGGAAGGTAAAAGATCAATGAAAGTGCTGTAGGAAGGATTTTGTTATGCTGGTCTTGAAGAGGCCTTAACTTTACGAAAATTCATGCTAACAATGCATTCTCTTGGGTCGGCTAAGCAGTAACCGTGTAAATAGCGCCGAGGTAACAACTTCAAATTTTCCACTGGTTTTTTTTTGTTGGTCCACAAAACTTTTTCACATTTAATTAGCGTTGTTTTAGCGAAATTGTAAAATAATCTTTGATTAATCGATTTTTCCGCTCGATTATGCACCCTTTATGTTGGTTAAATTCTTTATTTTGTTAATAATAAACAATTTTTTATAAGACAAGGTTTTTTATGCATAGCACAAAGGATAACAAATATTCAATTTGTATAGATATTTTCGATTTGTATGGATATTTCAGGCGACTAATTATTGCTTATAATAAATAATTGGTTAAATTCATATTATCTAAAAACTCTAAAAGGTCAATTTCAAAGTAATTAAGTATTTTATATTCTCTAAAAATTGCTTCAGCATCTAATCTTCAGCAAAAAGGAACGAAGCGTAGAATAAAGAAGAAAACTAGAAGTGACTTCTATACAAATTTGAATGGAAAAAAAATGTGCAACTAACTTAATATCTTTTGGTTCTAGACCATTTACCGTGCAGTCTGTCTCTCTTACGCTTACCTGGAATTGTATATCGCCATCCCATTTCAATTTTGTATTCATGGTGAACCGTAGTTTTGTATGGATATATCACCCCAAATTGGGTTTATATTTGAATCATGAAAAACGCCCCCGAGGTTTAAAAATTTAATAAATAATATATTATCCTTCACTACTTTCCAAAGAAATATTACAGCAAACATACATTTATGTACAATGAATTATTTAAGTACTAACTAACAACAACATTTATGTACACTCCCCTTCCATACACAAGCAAATGCTTTCAATGGAAGAGTAGTAAAAAACCAATGATGTAAAATGAATTATGTCCCATGTAAAACATATTATTAAAAATAAAAAAATAATTATAAAAAAAAAAAAAAAAAAAAAAAAAATATCTCTTTGATCTGAGTGTCATTCCCAAACATACACAGACACACACAAAAGATTCAACGAAAAGATTGAAATAAAAGATATGTCAATAAAATTATAAATACTGAAACCAATAAGCCGGATATCAGATAGCTGAATTAGCAATCTAGTTAATCAAAATCGGAGGTTTTGCGGGTCCCGTTTAACCAATCAACTTTTTGGCTATTTATCACGAATCAAACGAATGGATTTTGACTGTCGAGGTGTCAAGTCGCCTTGTTAAAATGTTGGCTAGGATTTTATCGCAATGACATCAACTATTGTTGGAGGCCGGTTCGCGCAGAGGACAAGATGTAGGATATTATCTGTCTTTATATTCTGACTTTGTCATATTTTGGCGGCAACTCAATTTTTGGCGAGGTCGTGTTAAAGGTGCGTAGTTTTGTCATTTTGTTTGTTTGCACTAAGAAACCAGTAACATAGCATTTTTTTTTAATGAATTGTTGAAAGAATTTATCAATTTAATTTTCTTATGCATACCTTTTTAAATTTCATACTACATGTTATACGTGAAGAAATATCAAATTATAAAAAAAATGTTATTGATTTTTTCACTTCAAGCTTACAATATTTGAAATGTGTAATTTTATTATACTGTTTTAAATAATACTGTATACTCTCAGTATCGCCCTGACGGAAAACCATCATTCAGAATCTGCGCGTTTGCTTGAAGTTATATATTTAGTAATTATACCGGACGGGTTGTCGAGGAAATCGAAGACGAGGATGTTGAGGCTACGACCATCTTCGTTTTCTATTCTCCTGGCACTCGAACACCGCTCAGCCAGGTACTCCTTCCTCTAGCCTGCATTATGGTATGACAAAGAATGGTGAATCCAAAATAAATACAGGTGAACGGATATTTGCAAATCATTCCAGTCGAGGGCACCCACCACATTCCCTGAACCATTTTAAGGACCAGATGGGTCCCTCTATCGGTTCTCACGTCAAGACTCTACTTTTGTGTAAATGAAGCTACTATTAAATGATTCTAAAAGCCCCCGACTGTCCCTACACGGCACAACATAAAGGTAATCTTTTCCATAATGTATTGGTGCATAACCGTTTTATGGAGAAAATGATTTTAAGGGACGTCCTGTCTCTCATATAGACTTTAACATAGGGCGCCGGTCAGTCCTAGGGTAGCCGCTACGTCCGTGCTTATAATGGGTCTGGCCTGGAGCGCAAGTTGATGCAACGGTCGGGTATCCAATGGCTAAAGAAGTCGGGTCCAAGGAAGAGAATTAAGAGCTAGGGTCTGGAATAGAGTCGAGAGTGTAATGATTTGTGCTGCTACTTGTGAATTAGAAAAATATTTTTTTTTTCTTCATATGAAGCGGTTACTTTGTGATGTGACATTATAATTTAAAATTAAACAATAACATCAGGGCAGTATTATACTGCCCTGATGAGGCTACGTGTTGTAGCGAAACCCGGTCGGCATTAAGTATGTATTTATTTTTTTTATTTATTTACACATATACGGCACAACACGTGCCATTAACATAATTGACATACTTATAATAGTACAACAGCATGAAGAATAACAGTATAAATGTTAGTAAAATTTAAATAAATAGGTAAAAAGTAAGGTAATAAGTAGTGTATAAAAACTATAATGTATAAAAGTAAACCTATAAGTGATGTTTACAAAGTTATTGTTTAATTTTAAAAGAAAAATAATTATTTATTTTTTTACTCTATATATTTTTAAATGTATTATGCTCTGCTTCTATTAACTCAAAGATTTTTATTTATGTACTTATCGCCCTGGTAATATAAAATATGTTTTGGCATTATGAACTTCTTTGCTATCGTTTATTTTTTTCTAGGAATGATACTGGAATCTGTTTAATATTTTACTTTATCCTACGAGCTAGAATTGTACTGCTTCTTTGACTGTTGTTACACACACCCCATAAGGGGGTGTAAAAGCCTGGCACCGGTGGTGCCTTTATTTTCAGTCTTATGTCGTTTAGTTTCCTACGCTGTTCACTGCGCCATCCCTGACGTAGCAGTACCTGCAGTAGCAGTGAAAGGGAATGTTTCCTTCGAACCTGATCTCCAGTTATCTCGTGGTCCTGCCGGCTGTAGTGAGTTACTTAGTCCCCAGAGTTCTTGAGAAGTCTCTTTTCCACTATCCCACTGTCTTCATAGGACACTGTGCTGCCGGGGACGGTGTGAAGGTTTTATAAGACCACCTTATCACCCCACTGCTCACTGTATCTTGTTGGAATTGCCTGTGGTGCGCCAGAAGCTAAGGCTGGTCTTGTGTTGTTCGGTGCCATGGAAACGTGTTTAAATTTGCTTTTCTTTTATTTTTCCTTTGTATGTTCTTATAAATGTTGTCACTCCACTAGCTTTAAGAACAAGAACAAATTGCCTTAGATGAGAGCACATTTTGGGTATTTATATGTATAAATGTATGTTATGCCGTGTAGAATTTAAGGAACATGTAAGTATAAATAGGTCATTGGGCAGTTTTACTATTTTGTAACATGCGTCAAAAGATATTTGCTGAACGGTCTGAAAGTGATGTTAAGAATGTCGATGGTTAGACAGAATTGGAAGAATGGCAGAATCGAGTAGTTGAGTCACTCTGTTGATTGAAGGATTCAGGGGGTCTAGCACAGTGAAATCGATAACTTTATCTATCGAATAAATAGAAAAAAATGTTTTTTTCAAAGATTTTTGAAGGATTTGTTTTCACAAACCTACCTTACGTACAATTAAAAATCTTTAAATTATGATCGCTAACATACTCATAGTTTTAAAAATTTTTAATGGCATTTTGTCTTGTAAACCGTATTCATGATTATGCAAAACTAAAAAAATATATTTAATTAGAAAAACGTATTATAAAGGTTATTGTCGATTCATTTTCAGTATCACAATTTAAAAAAATGATAAACCTTCTGACGCCCCCCTTGGTTGAGGAGTAAGGTTCTCGACTAGAAATCCGGACGTCGCGAGTTTAAATCCCGTCGTGCACAAATTAATTTTATGTGATTAATTTTTGTTATTTCACAATTTATTCACAGTATATTTGGGCAAGTTCCAGAGTAGAAGATATTCTCAGTAACGCCCTGGTGTATGACCACCATTCAGAATTGAAACGCGTCGCTTGAAATGGGTTTAGCCGTATTTGGCGACCAGATCAAATAGTACATCCCCACCTTCCTCTTCCCCATCTCCTTCTCCTCCCCACTATCTTCAGCCTCACAACACACACAAAGAGTAAAAATTTTGTGTCTTGATAAGAATCGAATAATGACGGCCGGCATAGTCCAGTGGTAACGCATTGGACTGCCATTCCGAAGGTCGCGGGTTCGAACCCGGCGTGCGCAAATAAATTTTATTTGATTAATTTGTGTTATTTCACAATTAATTAATTAAAATAATATATAGTATATTTGCGGCACGTTCCAGAGTGGAAGATACTACCAGTATCGCCCTGGTGTAAGACCACCATTCAGAATTGAAACGTTGCTCCAAATGGCTTTAGCCGTGTTTAGTGACTAGATCTGAATAGCCAGGTACTTCCCCACCTTCCTCTTTCCCTTCCCCACTTACCTTCAGCCTCACAACATCCCCCAATTGGGGATGCCATAGTCTTCTGGCTCCAGACGGGAGCAGTTGGGACTCTTGTGAGGTATTCACTATAAAAAAAAAAAAGAATCAATTTTTGAGAAAAGTTGATACAGCCTAGTTAAATGTCAACTTCAGGAGGTCATTCATCACATTAGGCCTGTATCGATTTTAGAGAGGTTATTTACAAAAATTATGTTGCAGAACTTTGGAAAGATACATGTTGTAAACATGAAAATTAATTAATTTATTTTATTTAACCAGTTAAATACAGCTGTAAAAATAGTATATTAAAAAATGTTTATTGATTTTAATATACAGTTTAATTCGGATGAATGTGGTCATTTGTATACGCATCGAAATAATAAAAAAATAACTGGCTTTATTTACAATACTAATTTTAATAAAAATTATCAAATTTCAAAACTAAAGGTTTTTTCGTCATCAAAATAAACTGAAAATTATGACAAAAAAGTAGTTTATTTAAAAAAATCCTGTTACGGGTGTAATTATTGTCCTTACAACCTGATTAATAGTTACAATTTGATAGACTCTATTTTATCGACTGTGATTTAATGCTATTACATTTATTGGTTCTGAGACAAAGGCGCGTGCCTGTGGAGATTGAATAGTTAATGACATAAAATATGCTATTTATAGTAGATATGTTCACGTACCTATGGTTGCCCGCCGGATGTCGTGTAAGCTAAGCCAATAAAGGCAGTCGGCTGGTCGCTTTCATTACATGGTACATAACAACTGTAGAGATTCACAACAGAGAATGGGGAGCAAAGTGGGAAATTTAATATTTTATGCTTTCAATATCACCAATGTCCTCTTTACCAGGAGTTTGTGTGGCGGAGGACATTTATGCTTTCAATAGCACCGATGTCCTCTTCACCAGGAGCTTGTGTGGCGGAGGACATTTATGCTTTCAATAGCACCAATGTCCTCTTTACCAGGAGCTCGCGTGGCGGAGGACATTTATGCTTTTAATAGCACCGATGTCCTCTTTACCAGAAGCTCGTGTGGCGGAGGACATTAATGCTTTCAATAGCACCAATGTCCTCTTTACCAGGAGCTTGTGTGGCGGAGGACATTAATGCTTTCAATATCACCAATGTCCTCTTTACCAGGAGCTTGTGTGGCGGAGGACATTAATGCTTTCAATAGCACCAATGTCCTCTTTACCAGAAGCTTGTGTGGCGGAGGACATTTATGCTTTCAATAGCACCGATGTCCTCTTTTCCAGGAGTTTGTGTGGCGGAGGACATTTATGCTTTCAATAGCACCAATGTTCTCTTTACCAGGAGCTTGTGTGGCGGAGGACATTTATGCTTTCAATACCACCGATGTCCTCTTTACCAGGAGCTCATGTGGCGGAGGACATTAATGCTTTCAATAGCACCGATGTCCTCTTTACCAGGAGCTTGTGTGGCGGAGGACATTAATGCTTCCAATAGCACCGATGTCCTCTTTACCAGGAGCTCATGTGGCGGAGGACATTAATGCTTTTAATATCACCGATGTCCTCTTTACCAGGAGCTTGTGTGGCGGAGGACATTAATGCTTCCAATAGCACCGATGTCCTCTTTACCAGGAGCTCATGTGGCGGAGGACATTAATGCTTTCAATATCACCGATGTCCTCTTTACCAGGAGCTTGTGTGGCGGAGGACATTTATGCTTTCAATAGCACCAATGTTCTCTTTACCAGGAGCTCGTGTGGCGGAGGACATTTATGCTTTCAATAGCACCAATGTTCTCTTTACCAGGAGCTCGTGTGGCGGAGGACATTTATGCTTTCAATAGCACCAATGTTCTCTTTACCAGGAGCTCGTGTGGCGGAGGACATTTATGCTTTCAATAGCACCAATGTTCTCTTTACTAGGAGCTCGTGTGGCGGAGGACATTTATGCTTTCAATAGCACCAATGATCTCTTTACCAGGAGCTCGTGTGGCGGAGGACATTTATGCTTTCAATAGCACCAATGTTCTCTTTACCAGGAGCTCGTGTGGCGGAGGACATTTATGCTTTCAATAGCACCAATGTTCTCTTTACCAGGAGCTCGTGTGGCGGAGGACATTTATGCTTTCAATAGCACCAATGTTCTCTTTACCAGGAGCTCGTGTGGCGGAGGACATTTATGCTTTCAATAGCACCAATGTTCTCTTTACCAGGAACTCGTGTGGCGGAGGACATTTATGCTTTCAATAGCACCAATGTTCTCTTTACCAGGAGCTCGTGCGGCGGAGGACATTTATGCTTTCAATAGCACCAATGTTCTCTTTACCAGGAGCTCGTGTGGCGGAGGACATTTATGCTTTCAATAGCACCAATGTTCTCTTTACCAGGAGCTCGTGTGGCGGAGGACATTTATGCTTTCAATAGCACCAATGTTCTCTTTACCAGGAGCTCGTGTGGCGGAGGACATTTATGCTTTCAATAGCACCAATGTTCTCTTTACCAGGAGCTCGTGTGGCGGAGGACATTTATGCTTTCAATAGCACCAATGTTCTCTTTACCAGGAGCTCGTGTGGCGGAGGACATTTATGCTTTCAATAGCACCAATGTTCTCTTTACCAGGAGCTCGTGTGGCGGAGGACATTTATGCTTTCAATAGCACCAATGTTCTCTTTACCAGGAGCTCGTGTGGCGGAGGACATTTATGCTTTCAATAGCACCAATGTTCTCTTTACCAGGAGCTCGTGTGGCGGAGGACATTTATGCTTTCAATAGCACCAATGTTCTCTTTACCAGGAGCTCGTGTGGCGGAGGACATTTATGCTTTCAATAGCACCAATGTTCTCTTTACCAGGAGCTCGTGTGGCGGAGGACATTTATGCTTTCAATAGCACCAATGTTCTCTTTACCAGGAGCTCGTGTGGCGGAGGACATTTATGCTTTCAATAGCACCAATGTTCTCTTTACCAGGAGCTCGTGTGGCGGAGGACATTTATGCTTTCAATAGCACCAATGTTCTCTTTACCAGGAGCTCGTGTGGCGGAGGACATTTATGCTTTCAATAGCACCAATGTTCTCTTTACCAGGAGCTCGTGTGGCGGAGGACATTTATGCTTTCAATAGCACCAATGTTCTCTTTACCAGGAGCTCGTGTGGCGGAGGACATTTATGCTTTCAATAGCACCAATGTTCTCTTTACCAGGAGCTCGTGTGGCGGAGGACATTTATGCTTTCAATAGCACCAATGTTCTCTTTACCAGGAGCTCGTGGGGCGGAGGACATTTATGCTTTCAATAGCACCAATGTTCTCTTTACCAGGAGCTCGTGTGGCGGAGGACATTTATGCTTTCAATAGCACCAATGTTCTCTTTACCAGGAGCTCGTGTGGCGGAGGACATTTATGCTTTCAATAGCACCAATGTTCTCTTTACCAGGAGCTCGTGTGGCGGAGGACATTTATGCTTTCAATAGCACCAATGTTCTCTTTACCAGGAGCTCGTTTGGCGGAGGACATTTATGCTTTCAATAGCACCAATGTTCTCTTTACCAGGAGCTCGTGTGGCGGAGGACATTTATGCCCCTAAGACCCCGCATACCCAATTTCTACCGATTTATAACAAGTTTCTTGTTAACTCTTTAAGTTTTTAAGTTACAAAAAAAAAAATTATTTGTGAAGATATTATCTATTCATTTGTTAAGCCGAAACGTTAATCACATGAAATTTCCTCGATAGAAAAAAAAACGCAATGTAAGCTCCAAAAAATTATTAAAAACATTTTTTGTTCTGTTATTTAATATGTTATAAGAATGATACATATCACAGTTTATCTTTAAATGCAACCAAAGCATTTGTCAAAAGATTTTTGTTCTTTATCGAACGAGTCGTATTTAATTAAAAATTTTCACCATTTTCGCTTAATTATTATCATTTTTTAATATTAGCGCGCTCCCTCTAACATTAGTATTTACATATCTCCCTTTCAAACCATCTTTGAACGTTTACTACGGGGCCTTAATAGCAACAATGTCTTCTTTACCAGGAGAGGAGGACATTTAGTAGGAAAAAAAAACTCTTAAATTAAATTCAATCAATTAGTTACATAACAACGAAATGCTTTTGTATTCTTGAACATGTTTCATAAAAAATATTTGTTACCAGATTACTAGAGGTCGGAATTTTTTTTCAGTGGAGAAATTCTAGGACTAACTACCATTATTGCGGAGAATTAGTATGGAGGGTATTAATGTGGATTCTTCAATGGAAACCTTCAATTTATCACTTAATAAGTACAAAATATAAAAGATTGTTTCTAAGGCAATTCAGTTATGTATACAAATAAAGATGTTTAATGGTAATACAATTGTAAATAATTTTATAAACTATTCCAATGTACAGCCCCTAAAAAAGGCGTTGAAATAAATAAATATGGTCACGTAATGGAATCAATGATTTCTTTACAAGACTGAGTAAATAATTTTATAAACTATTCTTATGTAAAATCCCTAAAAAGGCGATGAAATAAATAAATATGGTCACGTAATGGAATCAATGAATTCTTTACAAGACTGAGTAAATAATTTTATAAACTATTCTTATGTAAAATCCCTAAAAAGGCGATGAAATAAATAAATATGGTCACGTAATGGAACCAACGAATTATTTACTAAACTGAGTTTTTTCAGTGTTGGTTCAAATTTATGTAAAAACTGTACAAGGATTTAAACCTGAGACCTCCGGATTTCTAGTCGACAATCTTACTCCTCTCCTTTTACTGGTTTTCATTAGGTTTGTAATTTTTTAAGTTTGTGAAACTGAAAGTGATGTGACAAAAACCCTTATAATACGTTTGTCTAATTAAATATATTTTTTTTAGTTTTGCATAAATTGGTAAACACGGTTTACCAGGCAAAATGCCATTGGTAAGCGGTTTTAAATTTTTTTAATTAGGTCCGTTTGTAAAAACAAAACCTGAAAGAATCTTACATCTGCTTTCAAAAATTTTTTTTTGTTAATTAATTCAATGGCAATTGACAGAATATTTATAATTTTATCAAATGTGCTCCGCGCTCGTTCCCTTAGCCGGTTGTGTGCCTTAAGCGCGTTTACGCGCTCTAGGTAGCCGTGCTCACAAGGCCGGCCATACAAAATGAGCGCGTTAACACGCTGTTCCATATGACGATTTTGCTTGTCAAACTCAAGTAATTTGAAACATCTAAAATATGGAACCCACGGTGACATCTATTGGGATGATGAAGAAATAATTATAATAAAACAGTTCACAGATTATATCGACTTTAGAGTGATCTAAATGAAGCTTCAAGGTATCGGTGTAAACAGTGCAAAGTAGCTCTCTGCATTGAACCTTGTTTTGAGGAGTATCACACGGCAGAAGCCTATTTATTTTTTCGAGATGTGAAAAGTATATAACTTTGATTAAAATAATTATTTATTTTCTGTTTATTTAAAATATTTTTTTATTCGAGTAAAATTAAAAATTTGTGACAACCCTGGACATTTTGTGAAAATTTTGTGGTGTTTTTCTTGGTGAATGGCGACACAAACGACAAAAAGTGTACATATTTGGTAAGTCTTCAATTTATATTTTTAATATATTTCAGAAAAGGATTATTTTATAATTTTTTGTTTTTGCTAACAAATTCGCGGCCTGTCGGTACATCCGAGAAAAATACCTTCCGGCATTTAAAGGGTTAAATAAACATTTTTTTGGTATGAATTTAAATATTTTTGAAATCTAAAAAAAAATAATATTTTGACGTATCCTCTTTTCTTAGCCACCTTGATATCGACCACGCCTTTATTGTTATTGTCTTATAATAACTAGGTACTCTACAAACAGCGCTCGTATACTAATTTCATGGCCAATAGTTGAGTTAAATAATGATGTAGTTTTATTATCCGCATCGCAGTGTTTCTGGGACCGCAGCAGAACTACCGGTATACCTAATTACTACCGATATAGGTACTTATCGATTGTCTTTCAGAGCACTAAGATATTACTGTCCGGTGGCCAAGTTAGAATTAGAGTTGATACGAACGACACACAGGTACCTACTTAGGATTATGTGTACCTACACTTCCGACAGCGATGTCCTTGAGAAAAGTCACTGAGAAACAGCCTATTTCTTGCTCACTTGTTATTAGCAAGAAAGACACGAAATGTAGATAGGCATGCATTTGAATTTTGAATATTTAAAAAAATTGTAAAACAGTCTGTTATTTTTGTCTAGGCGTAGTCGAGTCATGTTTTAACTCGATCCTTTTGCGTTTCGTCTATCTGTAATTTTTTTGTGTGTTCCGTTTTCGAAAATCTGTTGCATCCGCTTAATTATTTAACTTTAGCTAGATGGCTAAATGCAACTAGGTGGCCAACTTTGGTTGTAGTTCAGTTAAGATTCTTTTTTTAAATATGAAATATTTCAAAAACCACTTGGTTTGAATAGTAGCAGAAGTCGGGGACGCCCAGGGACGGCTTTGCATTATCTATGCACTAGAAGGAGATACGGAGTGAAACCAAAACTCATAAAAAGTGAACTTTTCAATTTTTTAGAATAATATTTTCTCCACCTTAAAAATAGACACAGTTTTGAGGTACACTAGAATTCAAAACCTCAAAGCTTTACTCCAAACCTTTCATAACCCCGAGCAACTCCGGGTACGCGAGAGCTAGGTTTGAAATGAATAAAAAAACTTTTAATAAAATACATTTATAATGAGTAGGCAGGTATTTAAGTACCTTCTTAAAAATCTTATGATTTCACAGGAAATATTGTTTTTGATTTATTAAATATAATGTTCCAGAACAAATACTATCATTATTCGTTAGTTCTAAAAAACTGCAACAATCCGAAAATATTTATTTAAAAAAATAAACTCATAAAAATATATAATTTTTTGAATATATTGCTTTTAGAAGTAAACAAGATTAGTAAGTAGGTGAAAGTTGTTGAGGTAGTAAGTTTATTGTATTCGACTCAACGTTCAACATTAGCTGCTATACCCATTATGAATCCGTGCTGGTTCTGTTCAACATTAGCTGCTATACCCATTATGAATCCGTGCTGGTTCTGTTCAACATTAGCTGCTATACCCATTATGAATCCGTGCTGGTTCTGTTCAACATTAGCTGCTATACCTATTATGCATCTATGCTGGTTCTGCTCAACATTCGCTGCTATACCTATTATGCATCAATGCTGGTTCTGCTCAACATTCGCTGCTATACCTATTTTGCGTCAAATTGATCAGACCAAAAAATAAAATCTAGCGTCTAGACTAAAAACTTAGTATCCTGAATAGTTACCTGTTTTTGAGAAAGGTTAATATATCCTTGATAAAGGTCTTTTTAGGAGGTGTAACAAAACCGCGTTAAAATTTATACCGCAATCGATAATGATTAAAAATGTTAGACTGTTGTTCAAAAGCCATTTATCGAGACATGCTTCACCCTATATGTAGTTGTCTGTATACCTACACGGAGAAAACTATTATACTCAACAAAATATTGCTAATTTACTAAAAATCTGGTCAAATTACTCTTATTCATGTCAATTAATTGACAGATTTCCTAACAAAGTATCAGTAAAACGCGAATGTGTTATGAGGACGACGGAACTCATGTTCATAAAAATTGTTATACTTATCACTTGTTAATATTTATCAGGAAAAGCGTACCTGCATGAACACGTGTTCCGAAATATTCTGATTGGACTAATATTTTATGAGGAATTTGATTGCCATCACGTTTTTAACAGAATTTCAATAAATCAGCAATTCTCATTTTTATCCGTGTATATTGGTAAATGTCACGCATTTAAATTTCAAAGTCATTGGCCTTTTTAAATAAACGGAGATAGATTCAGGGTTTATTTTCTTATCCACCAAACGGCTTCTCAAGAAATTGAAAATATTTAACGTTGACTAATAAATAGGTACTATGTACGAGATATATGTGTCCGCACAAGAATGTAATGTAGGTTGCTGATTCTGAGCTCCTGAAGGGTAATTCTGATTCTTCTTAAGGATAAGGAATTGTCCTTAACCTGTTATGTAGCCGTTTGAATCGTAAGAAGTAATAATAATTAAAGCTGCCACAGGCTAGTGCTTGCAATCCTCGCGGCAAGTTTCGGAATTAACCGCGCCTGCCTTCTCCGGCCTGCTGCTTGCTGCCCGTTCGCCGGCCTCTTCAGGTCTTGCCCTCAGCGCCTTAACGCGTACCTTTCCGGGTCGCAAAAATGCGACCCGGAAACCAAAACTGAATTCAAAAGAATATTCAGATAAACGTAGTGGCAATTAAGTAAAAAGGAGAAAAAAAAACAAAAAATCAATTGACGATGTGATATTTCTGAGATTTCTCTACCCGGGGGCAAATATATAGAAATTGTCTCTACTGACTCTACTGTTTCTAGTGATTTTGTCTAAAGGTTCTGTATGTTTTTGTTACGAGAATTTTTAGTTGATGTGCTGTGCATGCCTTGTTCTAGTAATGCGAGTATTTTGTATAGTGTTAAATAATGTATCTGATAGTATTAATACTCCAGCGTCTGGACGGTGTAGGCCCTCTGATTGGTCAAATTTAAATTAATATTATTGTGTTTATATTTTATGAATTTAAGTGTTTTCAACACTGGGAATTTTTAATTGGTACCTTAAGTTTATTGGTATCTTTACTTAGGTTTCTGTGTGCTGATATATTATGCTTTGCAACATTTGTTTTTACTGGCAGAACACCAAGCAATAATGCAGTATTTCATTATGGATTGATCTGGTGCGAGGTATATATTTTTTATGATAATTGTTTAGAATATTTCTTAAGATTTGAAAGGTAGGAAGTCTGTATAGTTTACCATATCATATGTTGGTCAAAGAATAGACTGATATATAATGATTTTCTTATATGTTACGTATGGATTTATTTGCAATGGGAGTGTTCTGAGTGATAGTAATGATTTTTTAGGTGGATTTTTTGTGAGGTTAATGCTGAAAGTTATAATATATATTTTCTGATATGTAAAAATATAATTGAGTCAAGTTTTTTTTTTAATAATACTTCAGTTTTGTTTTTTTGCTTAGTGTATTTCAGGAAGCTACAAGCCAAAAATGTATATATTCTTGGTATACCTTATATCGTAGGTGGCATTAAAATCGCTTGACAAACGGAGTCTAGAGACGTTCGATTTCAAGCAAAAAACTGGTTTTTATTTATTTTGTAAATAATTTTATAAGAAAGCAAAAAAGTTAATCAAGTGAAACTATCACAGATAATCTTTGCTAAAATACTGTATTTTTAAAAGTTGTTTCCTTTACGCGTTCATACATTTCTATTTATTTATTTTATATATACACGGTGTCCGGAAACTCGTAGTACAAGCGGGAAACTGGAGAATCTACACCACATGGGGAACCCAAAAAAACATAAAGTTTTTTGATTTGAGCATTTTCACAAAAAAAAAAACAAAAAACCAAAAAAAAATTTTTTCGGCTATTTTTGGGTTAAAGTTTTTTCTGGTGTTTAGGGTTGAACAACAGATGTTTTAACCCTGCAGAGCAGAAATATTTTATGATTACACCGGATTGAATGAAGGGTGATTTCAAAATAGTGCTTAAAATCCGAGTTTCTTCATTTTTTTTACTTTCAAATAGTTTTAATTAGTTGGGTACTTTGATCTTCAGTAATAATTTATAAGAATAAGATTAAAAAAAAAAAAAAAAAAAAAAAAATGAACTTCTAACTCGATTTACTCGATAACGAAAGCTCAAATCAAAAAAAAATATACTACAAAATCGACTCCAAATGTGATGTAGATTCACCAGTTTCCCGCTTGTACTACGAGTTTCCGGACACCCTGTATATATATAAATTACAAACAATACCAAACAAAATGAACCTTTGTCTGTCCAACTGGGAAGGATTCCCGTTTCAGGACAGCCAAATTGTGTATTTAGTACATAATATTCTTACAATGGAATGGCGATGCTGTGAAAAAAAATTTTGAGAACATTATTGATTGCATTCGAAGTGACAGGATGGTTTCTTTATCTTGAATGAATCGCAAAGATGTAATTTTTTACCAGGGTCAATTTGGGTAACATTAGTAATTGCATTCAGAACAGATGAATGGTTTCTTTCGGGACATCACAAGTCTGAGATTCTTTTCAGGGCATTTTGGAGAACATTTACAATTGAAAAAAGATTTTTTGAATTGAAAAAAGATTTTTTTTTAGTAGTTTGCATTTATATTTTTTATTGAGTAATTTATTTTTTTATTTGTATTCTACTCAAGTGAAGCGATAGGAAAACCTTTAATTTATCTAAAGAATATTTTTTGGTATTCATAATGTACACCAATTCGTTATTAAGGGGGAAGTATCATAAATAGCGCTAAACATCACTTTGTATTTACCTAGTAAAAGGAATACCACTAAAACTTTATCTAAAAATTCTATAGGGGTAGTTAGAAAAATGTCTTATGTTACCAGTGAATTAACTTTTGTTATCGTAAACTTTTTTATTCTATATGAAATACACATTGCAACTTTACGTAAAACTTCAAAAATGCCTTCGCTGGAAGCAGAATAGCTCCTATCAGAGAGATTTTTTTTTTAAATCCATCGGTCATCTCAAAGTAAATATGATACAGGTCATTTTAAATAAATACAAAACACTTTAACATATATGGATTTTTGTTATGATTCAATTAAACTTCCCGAATATTTCAATTATTTTCCGTCATACAAAATCCTATGGATGAAATCATTGTCCATGGCTTGACCGAACACCGCTAGTCACTGTCAGCAGTGTTCCCGAAGCTCCCGATTTTTCGAGAGATCTCCCGATTTTTCACTTCATCTCCCGATCTACCGGAATGGCATCAATATCTCCCGATTTTTCAAAGCAAGCAGCGAATCGTCGTCACCCGACGATTCTTTGTTTATGGTCTGCTAAACAGGCAAAAAATTGTCTCTGGCAAAAAAAAAAATCCCCCGAATAGGGTATTAACAAGAATAACACTGGTCAACACATTTTTTGTCCCTTTAACGAAAGTAGCCAAATCTGACAGGAAATTTCACGCTGATTTCAGATATGTGATTAGTTTTTTTCTATCACGTCAGGTTTTTATGGGTTTTAAGTTTTACTAAAATGTGTATTAATTCATATTTATTCGTGAGTTATCATTGATTTTTTTATAATATGGCAACACTAGGCTCGAATGTCATTTGAATGTCACAAACATGAAAGAGAACTATGACAACATGAAGCTGCTGTTAACAAAAATTAAATATATAAAATACGAATGGAAGATATGAGGTGATCTAAAAGTAATAGGGCTCCTACTAGGACTGCAAGCGGGATACACAAAGTATTGTTG
The DNA here is from genome assembly GCA_026573805.1 of Hesperophylax magnus. Lineage (NCBI taxonomy): Eukaryota > Metazoa > Arthropoda > Insecta > Trichoptera > Limnephilidae > Hesperophylax > Hesperophylax magnus. The sequence continues at coordinate 5,821,097 of JAIUSX010000002.1, forward strand.
TTTTCCGTGCGAGTGGGACAGCAGAGACAGGAAAGACCAAGGACTGGCCTACTAAAAAGCACCTTAAACCTGGCACGAAGAATGTTCAACATGCTCCTTTAGTAAAATCTAAAGATATCTTACTTCCACCCTTACACATTAAATTGGGTTTGATGAAATTTTTTTTAAAGGCTTGTCTAAGGATGGAAATGGCATGATTTACTTAAAGTAAAAGTTTCCTAAGATCAGCGACGCAAAAATTAAAGAAGGAATATTTGTGGTACCACAAATAAGGGAGATCTTGACTGATCAGAATTTTATAACAGTGTTGAGACCATTCGAGCTAGCCGCTTGGTCAGCCTTCAAGAATGTTGTCGAGAACTTTCTTGGAAGTCATAAAACTGAAGACTATATCAGCATTGTGTCTGAAATGCTCATGGCCTATAAAATATGGGATGTAACATGTCACTAAAAATACACTTCCTTCACTCTCATTTGAATTTTTTCCCCGAGAATATGGGAAATGTCAGTGACGAGCACGGCGAACGATTTCACCAGGACATTGCGGCTATAGAAAAGCGATACCAAGGAAAGTGGGGTCCATCTATGCTAGCAGACTATTGCTGGACCCTGCAGAGAGACTCTCAAGATATTCACAAGCGCAAATCAGGAGCAAAAAAAATTAAATTGAATTAGTTTTGAAATTTTGTTAAGTAAGTACCCGTCATACTATGGAAGAATTATGTAAAAAAACATTGTTAAATAATAAAAAAACCTGACCTATCAAAATTTTTTTTTGTTTCATTTCGTGTTTATGGATACTAAATACATATAAAAAAATTAGCTATGCTTAAGGGAGTGCACTAAAAAAAAATGTCGACCAGTGTAATTAGAGAATACTGATTATCTAAGAATATTTTTTTTTTTAAAAAAGAAAGACAAACATTACCGGTTTACGAATAACCTGACAATATTTGAAAATCTCCTACTACCACCACAGTAAGCCGAAAATGTTGCTTGTGTTGTGATGGAGGACTTAGCCAGCCCAGGAATTGAACACACTACGCCTGAGTGGGACCCAAGCGCGATGTCAACTCGGCCACCGATCGGTGTATGTATGTATTAGACCTATACAAACCGATAATCTATGAATTTTACGAGCGAGAGTTTAGAATTTATTACGTAACGCCTCGATTCGCTTTTTTGGTTTTTCGTTCCTCGTACATATTATTTTTTTTTTAATTGTGTAATATTAAGTTTTATGTATAAATATCAATGTCATCAATATCGCTATACTACTATAATATTGAATTCTTATATGTTATCTTTAAAAATAACTAGATAGTACTTGCATTCTCTCTTCCATTTACCGATAGGTGTTATTTTTATGCTTTTTGGCAGTACATTGACATTTTTTATTCCTATATGGTGTAATATTCTATCGAAACACGTTAAAGTTATCTTTATTATTTCGATAACACATTGTGTATTATTAAATTTTCTTTATAAATATCAACGTCATCAATATGTCTGTTTTACTGTTAGCCAATTTAGCTCCTGTAATATTTTGGCTACATTTAAAAATCTATTTCGCCTAAGTATTATTCACATTGCTATATTTTGAACAATATACAACTTATTTTGTTCTCTGTCATTTCACCAGAAAAGAATCGTTGGACAGTTGTTAAAATATGGGCTAAAATTGGATTTACGAGTATATACTGTAATCGCAGATTATTGGAACAACTTTTGAATAATTCTTCCCAGAAAAGAGATACTTGTACCCAAGTTTCTATTGTAAATGCCCAGCATGCTTATAAAAATTAAATATTAATCTAATATAACTCCTAGTTACTCCATAACAGTAACAATTTCCACAATTTTATTTTCGCTCTTGCATTGTATTTTTTTTTGCTAATTCATCTGCTAAATTAGTAGGTATTTCATAATAAAGAATGCTAAACAGTTTACTATTGGGTGACAGCGGAATGTTTACATGTGAAGCCAGGTGATATGAAGAAAAACCTCTTGAGGTGATTGGATTGTTGCTTATTAAAATTGAAAATAAAAAGATTCTTTCGTTTCATTTAATCGTAGACATATCTCGAGGACAAAAATCGTTACTTGTTTGAATGCCGCTCAATTTTAATGTACATAGATAGGTATTCAATAAATTTTGACGTCTCTTGAACTGACAGTTCAAATTTCACAAAAAATTTTCTGTGTTGACAGACGTAAAAATAAGTCTCCATCGAATGTTACGGAAAATTGCGTCATTCCATGGGCAACATCTACAATTATCCTGCTTCTTGATTTTTTAGATCGTTGTTAATGGTCTGCTTCGGAAATAGTAAACGAGATCCGGATTGTTGACAAGGGAGAATTTTTATTATAATAGTTCTAGTCATATCCCGATTTTTCCCGATTTCTTCAAATTTCTCCCGATTTTTAGGCGAAAATTCTCCCGATTTTGAATTTTTAGTTTCCGTAACACTGACTGTCAGTCTCGAGGTGAATTCGGAAGTGAGAGCACGCTTATTTTGTTTATTCTCCAGTCCTCGGCCAACTTTCAAATTTCTAATAGGAATCCAGAGGAGATTGGTGCTATAGCCAAGGGGTAAGTGGAAATTAAATATTATTTATTTTGTAATATATAATTTGAAACTTGTTTTACGGTCTCAACTTTTTTTTACCTTTTTCAGGTACCACGTACATAATAAAGGGGCACATAAATGGGAAATAATAAAAGGGACTCGCGCGTACAGCGCCGAAAGAGACCGCTCCACTGGAGGAAAAGAAGAATAAGGTTTGTCAAAATACATCATTCCGATGGACACGTTTTCTACAAATTTTTACCGACTTCTATCGAAGTCGGTAAAACGGAGTAGGTGGTGGCTTGAACTCGGATCTAATTTCAAAATGCATTATTTCGGCATCAATCATAAATTTCTCCAGTTCTCTACCGATTTAGTTCAAAATCGGGATTAGTGAGTTTGGATGTGCACTGTACTCGGATCTAATGTCAAAATGCATAATTTCAGCATCCATCTTGGATTTCTTCAGTTCTCTACCGATTTAGTTCAAAATCGGGATTAGGCAGTTTAGATGTGCATTGAACTCGGATCTAATGTCAAAATGCATAATTTCAGCATCCATCTTGGATTTCTTCAGTTCTCTACCGATTTAGTTCAAAATCGGGATTAGGGAGTTTAGATGTGCATTGAACTCGGATCTAATGTCAAAATGCATAATTTCAGCATCCATCTTGGATTTCTTCAGTTCTCTGCCGATTTAGTTCAAAATCGGGATTAGGGAGTTTGGATGTGCATTGAACTCGGATCTAACGTCAAAAAACATAATGTTGGCATCCATTTTGAATTTTTCGAGTTTTCTACTGATTTGGTTCAAAATCGGGATTAAGGAGTTTGGATGTGCATTGAACTTGGATCTAACGTCATAACTTCAGCATCGAGCTTGAATTTCTTGAGTTTTCTGCCGATTTGGTGTAAAATCTGGATTACGGAGTTTGGAGATGGACTTTGCGAGACTAGTGTGAAGGTGCTTTCAACGATTCTACCGATTCCTTTCAAACTGTCGCTAAGATTGGGAACAATGTCTATCAGTTTTTGTTGTTTGTTTTTGGGGTGTTATGCCGTGTTGCGCTAACTCCTTCTTTAGCCGACGTTTCGGACAGCGTTGCACTGTCCATCATCAGGGCAGATCCGGTAGATCCGAAGATGTGATCAACCGGATCTGCCCTGATGATGAACACTGCAACGCTGTCCGAAACGTCGGCTAAAGAAGGAGTTAGCGCAACACGGCATAACACCCCAAAAACAAACAACAAAAATGCTTTTGGCCGTGAAAATCTAAAAACTTACCTAATGTCTATCAGATCCATTGATAAATGCACTGAATTTCGTTGATGGCTAATTCCGGGTAGTAGTATTATAAATAAATTATTAAAAAAATATATATAAATATATATATGAGAGACAGAGAAAATAAATATAAAATAATATATTACCGGTAACATGCATAGTAAGAATTATGGTGTATTTTATACAATGTACAAAAAACTTTTTTAATAGCCTTAACCACAAAGAAAGCCAAAGTTTTGGCACTTTTCGAGGATATTATGCTAAAAACATGAAAAAAGTATTTTTAACCAAGACATTTAGATAATTTTATATCAATTTTTATCAACTTCTTTATATCTATCATAGACTGTGTTTTTTTCTTAGTTTATGTACTTCATTCTACTTTTTTGTATATCTAAGTTAATATTGTAAAATATATTCTTTCCCGAGTACGAAAAAAACATTGAAATTAATTTTCAAATTACATTCATGATTTACAAATAAACTTTTTTCCATTTCTATCGCACTAAATATATAATCAAAAAATATTTGTCGTAACTTAATTTTACGTTTTCCCTTTTTTCACACCCATTGCTTTCTGGTAATATTATATTAAAAAAAAACAGTTATTGTCATTACACAAACCATACAATCAAATTTATGAACCAAAAATGTTTTCCAAGTCAAAACACGATTAGATTCTATGTGACTTTGAGTAAAAAATGAGACGTCAAAAAAGGTCCAGGGCGTAAAAGATGTGACTGTATATCCATTATTTTGCTAGTATGATTTTTATTCTGTCAAGTTGTATCCATTATTTAGTAAATAAATATAAATTTTATAAAGCACGTGTATTTTTATTTCGTATTTTATCAAAACCGTGTCAATCATCCCCCTATCTACTCAAAAGACGCAGGTGTTGGTTTTGAAACCGCAGCTGTTCTAGCGGCCGACCGATTCATTTACAAGTAGCAATAATACCTAACTGTACTAAAGTCGAGATTTGATACCGTCCCCTTAAGATTAATCAAAATAGTGATTTGGCATTAAGCTTCGCCTTAAAGAGTATCATTGGCAATCGATTTAATTTCCCTATCTATTTGGAGGTGACATGGATTGTGGATATAATGTAAGTAATAGGATTGGGCCATGCACGCTACCTTGGGATACTCCACAAGATATTCTTTAATTGTACGCAATACGCTCCAATTGGAATTATTATATTACATTGCTATAGTCATTTTAAAATAAGCTAGTTCGTTCAATAACAATGCTGTAATACCGCGGCGGGAAACATGTACATTGTACATGGCGGCGGCAGTTGGCAGATGAATTGTCAGGAGCACTAAATACAAATGCTGTAATAACGTATCTCTTAAATATCAACTGAGATTATCAGAAAAAACTTGAGCGATATTATTAGATATGCCTCCTGGATCATATATTACATTTATTATTGATTAGCGACGATAAGTTTCACCAAATCAGATAAAAAAATATTTTGAATTAAAAACAAAAAAAATGAAAGCACATGTAAACGTCAAATGATCATGATTTTTCATTTTCGGTATCGCTAACGGTAATAATCATATTTAAAATGAATAAACACTTGCAATGCATTAAGAAACGAAAACGGCGCTGTTCTCCAAATGGAGCCGATGAGTCGCGAGACTGGCCTAAGCGTCTTTCCGTCACGCCACACAATAATCGGCCTACCCCGCACAGAGTTTTGGCGACCGGCGGAAAGAGCCGACGGCTTTACCCCACTAGACGCGCCAACAGATGATTCACATATTTTTTTTTACGAATACTTCCCACATGAAAACTGAAATCAAGAATTTGAGGGGTGGCTTTGAGGGCGAGATTGGTGGATATAATTTTATCACGTAAGTATGGCGTGTGTAGATATGTTTCAGAATGCCTTAATTTAAATGGTGCCTACTAGCTATGAGCATTTAAACGAGAAATTATTTTCGTTACAATTTAGGAACGTCTTCTTTTTTATGCGAGTGGTAGATACTTTCATTAGCGTCCTAGTGAAAGACCAACATTCAGAATCGAAACGTTGTCAGAAATGGCGTTAGTCATGTTTGGTGACCAAATATGAATAGCCAGGTACTTACTTCACTTTCCTCTTCCTCTTGTTCCCTTCCCCACTGCCCTTCACTACCCTTGAAGGTTGGGAGCAATTCAGACTCTTGTGCAGTACTCACATACAAAAAAGAGATACAGAGACACGTGGAAAGAATGATTGTCTTCTGTCATCAGTTCCATGAATGCCAGGAAATTATTTGATGCTAAAGTGAGTAATAAAAGAAGTCGTAGAAGCCCGAGGAAGATGTGACAAGAGAATCAAAGACTTGAATTGGGTGTGTCAAGGTCGAGAGTATGAATAACACATGTATCAATGTGATTGAAGCAAGGGGTACTTTCAAAGACATAGTTTTGTAGCGATCTGTTGTCTCTGTTAGTTTATAATTCAAACACTTGTTTCTGGTTTGTATTTGCAACGAGTAGGCACTGAATTAAGCACGCCTGAAACATTTCCCCGGTAACCGAACCGTGATAAGTGTTAGCGAGATTGTCTAAATAAGGCGCATAGTCTGCAATTCGCGTTGAGCTGCATAGTACAGGGTTTTCCAATAAGAGGTGTTATTTTGATATTCAATCGTAAAAGATCAATGGTTTTATTGCTTTGTGGCACGTAGCGCCGTCTTGTTGAAAGTAAACGTTGTCCAGATCAATACCATTCAATTCCAGCCATAAAAAATCATTAATCATCTCTCGATAGCGCAATCCATTCACCGTTACTGTTGCTCCAGTCTCATTTTCGAAAAAGTAAGGTCCAATGACTCCGCCGGACCATAAACCGCACCAAACAGTCACACGTTGAGAATAGTGAGGCTTTTCAATAATAAATTTTGCGTTTTCCGAGCCCCAGATGCGACAATTTTGCTTGTTGACGAAGCTACCGAGGTGGAAATGGGCCTCATCACTCAAGATGATTTGCATTTGATTCACTCAAGTTATTTTTAATAATTTCGATGCGATGCGCATACCGAAATAGCGGGCTATTCCAAATAACACCTCTTATTCGAAAACCCTGTATTTAATAAAATCGTTAATTTTTATATTTAAACACTATGTTTACTGATTAAATAACCATGATTAATCTCAGCAAGATTTCCTAAATTCAGATGCCTAGTGTGCACTATTATATTTAAAAAAATAGATTGCCTACACGATAATAGTATTGTAAATTGTTATCATAAACATTTCGAAATGCGAAAATGTTTGATTTCAACTCTTCTACCAGCGTGTATGTCATTTATCTGCAGTACCTACCGTTCTAACCTCAGTTTGAAACTATTTGAAGAATTGATTAAATTTGAGAAAAAAACGAATTCTATTGTTTTCGCAAGAAAATAAATAAAAAATAGTCTTCTTAGTTGGTTAGTGTTTTTCGTTGTTATGGAAAATATTGTTTTTCATCGTGTATTCACTGTTTCGTTGTTTTTTATTACCTCGAGGTACCGCTCTATGGGTCATAGTCATTGAAAATATAACAAAAATAAATAAAAGTAGATGTTAAAAATTTCGAAATTGGTTTTTATTCAGGGAAATGAATAAGAATAAATAGTTTTATCCGCGTAAGCACTCAATTCTCTTAGGAAAGATATACAAATATAATATTGGATTGAATCATCGGTACAATATTGTATTTGTATGCCTTTCTTGAAAGAATTTGGCTTTTATAGAAATAAAAATATTGATTCATATTCGGGCGCAAACAAATAATTCGTATTAATATTTTAAGGCATAACTTGTTAAGGGGACGGTATCAAATCTCGACTTCAGTAAAGTTAGGTATTATTGCTACTTGTAAACGAATCGGTCGGCCGCCAGAACAGCTGCGGTTTCAAAACCAACACCCGCGTCTTTTGAGTAGATAGGGGGATGATTGACACGGTTTTGATAAATCAGTCAGCATTTTGATAAAATACGAAATAAAAATACACGTGCTTTATAAGATTTATATTTATTTACTAAATAATGGATACAACTTGACAGAATAAAAATCATATTGGCAAAATAATGGATATACAGTCACATCTTTTACGCCCTGGACCTTTTTGGACGTCTCAGTTTTTTACTCAAAGTCACATAGAATCTAATCGTGTTTTGACTTGGAAAAGATTTTTGGTTCATAAATTTGATTGTATGGTTTGTGTAATGACAATAACTGTTTTTTTTTTTTTAATATAATATTACCAGAAAGCAATGGGTGTGAAAAAAGGGAAAACATAAAATTAAGTTACGACAAATATTTTTTGATTATATATTAAGTGCGATAGAAGTTGATAAAAATTGATATAAAATTATCTAAATGTCTTGGTTAAAAAAACTTTTTTCATGTTTTTAGCATAATATCCTCGAAAAGTGCCAAAACTTCGGCATTCTTTGTGGTTAAGGCTATTAAAAAAGTTGTTTGTACATTGTATAAAATACACTGTAATTCTTACTATGCATGTTACCGGTAAAATTAAAAATAAGATGCGATTTTTGTTATTTATTTTTTATGCCGTGTTGCGCTATCTCCTTCTTTAGCCAACTTTACAGTGTCCATCATCAGGGCAGATGTGTGACACACAACGTTGGCTAAAGAAGGAGATAGCGCAATACGGCATAACATTAAAAAATAAATAACAAAAATACCGTGAAAATATCATATTATATGTGAGTTCAAAATGAATACTTATCTACAATTATTATAATTATGTCACAATAATATCAAAAAAAAACACGAAGGTATTACGTGAACAATACAGAGTAATAAGTGTAAGCTCCTCGTTTATTCATAAGACTATCATTTTGTAAGGAACTAACTCCAGGTCAATTGATAATTCCAAACATCCACAAAACTACATAATTTTAAAGTTTTAGATGTTCCGGATTCAATATTTTTTATTGAATTATTACATGCGAATTATTCAGGTAATAAACACATGAGATAATAATTATAAAATTTAACAAGTTTAGTTTCCATTTTCGACTCCCAAAATTGGTCATCTCGGCAAATGGTGTAAACTTTCATAGGTCTTTCCTTACCAAACCAGATGCCAAGCATGCAGACGTTCTCATTGGTAATGAATTTGAAAATACCAGTTGTGAGCTTTATTTACCACATAACTATTGTTTGTTTTGTCAAATTTCCAAAACGGGTGTTTTTTCATTCCATCTTCAAAGTCAAGAGTGGTCAAAGAAGATGGACATTTAATTTCGACTATGCCATCTGCGTATTTGCCATCCGGTGTGGTTCCGAAGAATTGTTTATTTTCATCAACGAACAAACCACAACTTATTATACTAATATTTTCCTGTTTTTCCAGTTGCTTAATTGCGGTTTCTTCATTATCTATACCATAACGTACAGCAGGAATGGTAGAGAGATTACCACCATACATGATATTTTTGACAAGAGAAGCGCAACTGGTTGTAACTCTTCTCTTGCAAACTTCACCGAAATTGGAAGATGTGAGTAATTTTCTCCTCCCGCTGATCCACTCTGCGCTGGTCCTCTGCAAAATCGTCCCTCTTTCAAGCATCTCACGTTCATCACAAGACAACTTTAATTCATTTAGGAAGGTTGTTTTGGCTTCCTCAAACACCTCTGGACTCATGTCGGGTTGTTGACAGTTTGATCCATAATGGGGGTCTTTTGATACAGAATTATGGAGTCTTTTAGGTTTTGATTTCTTTTTCGCAATTTCTACTAGATGTTTCCGAAAACGCTCCACGTTCGCGATCAAATCATTCGGTTTACTATTGAAAACAGCTTCATGGGTCGAAGTGTGAAGCGTTCCTGTATTGAAAAACACAACAGCAGCAGCGCAACGGGCTGCATAAGAACGACGTTGCAAGAAATTTATTCGCTTGCCTCCAACATACTTGGCAACCTGTGAATTGAAGCTTTCAACCAAATTGCTAGTACAGTTAGAAATTAAACTTCGCGAATGGTAGGGAAGTTTGCGGCATAGACTTTCAATGGCAAGCATCAGCCCCGAACCAACTAAAGCCGACATAATTATCATAGGCTCAGAACGTCGAGTCTCTGGTTTGCAGAAATAATTATTACAATTTTGGTGGTTGCCAAATACGTGTTGAGGACCATTTAGGATGTCTTTTTTTAGATTGGAAATTTTTTCTTCGGATGTTAAGTTTTGTGCAACCCAATATTTTATCGCGCAAGCTACACCCTTTCGCAAACGTAAATATCTCTCTTTTACGTATCTCCGTACGTTGCTCGGGTATATTGTGTCATTTGACAATTTTACAAAAATTACGTAAAAGATGATTTTCACATTCGATTTTTTCAACAATTAGGTCACCATACGGACGCGAATCTAAAATGCGTTTATATGTACTGGAATCGCCGTCAGCTACAAAGCGATTATAAATAATTCCATAGTCGGCTACGGAATTTTTGAAACCCTCAACAATAATGGTCGATTCCATCGCGGTAGACGATCCTGAATAGTTCTTGAAGCACACGTGCTCCCGAGGCTGTTCCTTCTTATTAGCAGCTCGTGAACAGATTATGCAAAATTTATTCTTGACACCTAAGAAAACGACTTTACCAAATTTTAAGCCCACTATTGCGGCTGCTCCTGACAGTGCAGAATAGTTTTTTCCGTAGGATCGTTTTGACCAGCAACCGTCGAGGGCAACAGCCACCAGCGGGGCTCCGTTTTTGTCAACATTTCCAACGGAGATTGCATATCTGCCTCTTCCTTGGCAGCTTTGGTCATGGAGTGCGCTGCTGCTGTTTCCCACCAATGTTTTTTCAATATTATTGGCAGCTTCCTTTTTTCACTAAATATGGAAAAAAACATTAGTCGAAGATAATATTGTTGATTCTAAAATTTGAAATAAGAGTTTTACAAATACGACAGTTTCATAATAGGTGGCAATAGCTGATTTGTTTAAGCGTTTGTCCCGGTAAGACGATAGGTTCTGGGTTCGAGTCCCAGTTGCGACCGTTATCTTTTATTATTTTTCTGTGTCTTGTTCATTATAACATATTTTTTTTAATTATTATTGTTATCTTCTGCTTCAATGATATATTACATCAATGGGAACAACCTTCAAAAGTTAAAAAGAGAGTTTTTCGTAAAAAAATAAAAAATATATACATTTTTTTTTTAAATAATTTATTTATAATACTACTACCCGGAATTAGCCATCAACGAAATTCAGTGCATTTATCAATGGATCTGATAGACATTGTTCCCAATCTTAGCGACAGTTTGAAAGGATCGCTAGAATCGTTGAAAGCACCTTCACACTAGTCTCGCAAAGTCCATCTCCAAACTCCGTAACCCAGATTTTGCACCAAATCGGCAGAAAACTCAAGAAATTCAAGCTGGATGCTGAAGTTATGACATAAGATCCGAGTTCAGTGCACATCCAAACTCCTTAATCCCGATTTTGAACCAAATCAGTAGAAAACTCGAGAAATTCAAAATGGATGCCAACATTATGTTTTTTGACGTTAGATCCGAGTTCAATACACATCCAAACTCCCTAATCCCGATTTTGAACTAAATTGGCAGAGAACTGAAGAAATCCAAGATGGATGCTGAAATTATGCATTTTGACATTAGATCCGAGTTCAGTGCACATCCAAACTCCCTAATCCCGATTTTGAACTAAATCGGTAGAGAACTGGAGAAATTTATGATTGATGCCGAAATAATGCATTTTGAAATTAGATCCGAGTTCAAGCCACCACCTACTCCGTTTTACCGACTTCGATAGAAGTCGGTAAAAATTTGTAGAAAACGTGTCCATCGGAATGATGTATAAACCTTATTCTTCTTTTCCTCCAGTGGATCGGTCTCTTTCTTAAGGCGCTGTACGCGCGAGTCCCTTTATTATTTCCCATCTATGTGCCCCTTTATTATTTACGTATCTGAAAAAGGAAAAAAAAATTGAGACCGTTAAACAAGTTTCAAATTATATATTAGATAATAAATAATATTTAATTTCCTAATTTTTTTTCGAAGAAAACTTCTTCTAACTGCTTTTCACTTTGTGATGGCATTATTTATTTTTTATTAAAACACAAATAACTTAGTTTACATCACTTTATTTCGATACAAAATCTCAACATGTTTCGTGAACCAAGTTCACATCATCAGGAGCACAAGTATACTAAAGTTATAATTAAAATTAGGTCTAGAAAGAAGAGGTAGAAGGAGCGGGGAGGGGTAAGAGTGGGGGAGGGTTATTCAAAGTAGGAATTAAAATGTCATTAGACGGGAAAGACCGGGTAATTGGGAAAATATTTAAAATGGGGTTTATAAAAATTTTTTGTTTATTAATAATATCTGCTTTCATATTCACGTGTTTTCTTATTTCTAAGATTTCAAAATTATTGATTTGAGATACCTTGTAACCAGAATGTAGTATTTTAAAACCTGAATTAATATCGAAAGTATGGTCGTTATTTAATAAATGATCCGCAAATTCTGATTCACAGTTTCCCTTTAAAGCCCTAAGATGTTCTTTAATTCTGATTTCAAAGTTTCTATTAGTTTTTCCTATATAAAAGGAATTACAATCATTACAGTTGAGTTTATAAACACCTGATTTTTTAGTTTTACTATCAATATCTTTATTATTAAGAATATATTTTTTTAATTTGTTATCCGTATAAAACGCCGGTTGAATAGTGAAGGGGATGTTTTTATTTATAATTTTGGAAGTATCATTATCTACAAATAGAATTCTACGCCATTGTTTGTTTGTATCTTTATAAATAGGATAAATATAAAGTTTAAAGAGTTTATGTTTAATTTTTTTATTTAGTATTTCAACTATCAATTTATAAGGATAGCCGTTATTAGATGCTATTTGTTTTATGATATTTAATTCTGAGGTATAATTAGGTTCCGACAAAGGAATCGAAATTAATCTATTAAGCATAGAATGGAAAGCTGCGACTTTTTGAGAAAAGGGATGATTTGATGAGTTATGTATGACAATATCAGTGTACGTATCTTTACGGAAAATATTGAAATCTATTTTATTACCTATTATTGTTAAATTTAAATCTAAGAAATTTAAACTCTTATCTATACCTATTTCTAATGTAAATTGAATATTTTTATGTATTTTATTTAAAAAGTTTAAGAACATATTCAATTGTCTTTCTGTTCCTAACCAAATGCAAAAAATGTCGTCCACATATCTCTTCCAACAATATACATTTTTAAGTAACAAGGCACCGCTATTAAAAATCTTATTTTCTAAATTATTAATAAAAATATCTGCAATCAAAGGACTCGTACTGTTCCCCATGGCCAAGCCATCTTTTTGTTTAAAGATTGTATTGTTAAATTGAAAATAATTTTGTTTAAAAATAACTTCGAAAAATAAAATAAGGTCATGGATAAGGTCTTTCTGTAAGTTAGATGAATTTAACAAATTATTGATGATGGTTTTACTTTCTTCTATTGGAATACTAGGGAATAAATTTACTACATCAAAAGAAACCAACATAGCATGATTAGGAATTTCCAAATCCTTTAGATAATTAACTAATTCTAACGAATTTTTAACTGTGTATGTTGGTTGAAATATATTAGCATTATTAATTACAGTATTGATTGCTGACGCTAATTTGAAAGTTGGGGCATTACAATTAGAGACTACTGGTCTAATAGGTTTATTCAGTTTATGTATTTTTAATAGGCTGTAAAGTTTGGGAATTTTTGGGTTAATTAAAATCAAATTTTTGTTATTTTTCATGTTTACAAAGATATCACTTTTACAACGTTTAACCGCTTCTTTCACCATTTCTTGACACTTATTAATAGGGTTATTCAGAATAATTTCAAAATTGTCCCCTTGTAGAAAATCCATTGTCTTGTTAATATAGTCAATTTTATCCATGATGATAACACTGTTACCTTTATCTGCCTTTGTAACAACCAGATTTTTTCCCTCACCATTTTAGAAATATTCTTAGCAATTTTTATGTCAGTATTAGAAATTATATTCTTTTCCCGATTTGGAACTGTTTTTTTGTTGTTAATGTTTTTTATCCCTTCAGCACATTTATAATGGAACGATTTAGGTTGATTAATTAATGCATTGTCCATATCCACTGCCAACAACTGCACTTGGTTCACGAAACATGTTGAGATTTTGTATCGAAATAAAGTGATGTAAACTAAGTTATTTGTGTTTTAATAAAAAAAAAAAAAAAAAAAAAAAAAAAAAAATAATTTCCACTTACCCCTTGGCTATAGCACCAATCTCCTCTGGATTCATATTAGAAATTTGAAAGTTGGCTGCGGACTGGAGAAGAAACAAAACAAGCGTGCTCTCACTTCCGAATTCACCTCGAGACTGGCAGTGACTGGCGGGTGTTCGTTCAAGCCATGGACAATGATTTCATCCATAGGATTTTGTATGACGGAAATTAATTGAAATATTCGGGAAGTTTAATTGAATCTCAACAAAAATCCATATATGTTAAAGTGTTTTTTATTTATTTAAAATGACCTGTATCATATTTACTTTGAGATTACCGATGGATTTTTAAAAAAAATCTCTCTGATAGGAGCTATTCTCCTTCCAGCGAAGGCATTTTTGAAGTTTTACGTAAAGTTGCAATGTGTATTTCATATAGAATAAAAAAGTTAACGATAAAAAAATTTAATTCACTGGTAACATAAGACATTTTTCTAACTACCCCTATAGAATTTTTAGATAAATTATTAGTGGTATTCCTTTTACTAGGTAAATACAAAGTGATGTTTAGCGCTATTTATGATACTTCCCCCAGCGGCATATACGAAATATCAGATATTTACGCTATTTTTTAAATATACAAAGAAATAAATTACAAATTTAAAATTTATACATTTATACAATGCGATTAAGTTGCATCATCAGTTGAATCTTCCATTTTTGATGGTAATAAAGTGAAAATTGGCTAATGACAACTGAAATATTTGTCATTTATAAGTCTTAGACGTAACGTTATCAAGGTATCTTGAGAATAATACTGCATCTATTGTAGTTCCATGTCTAGTGGTAGATTCCTTTGGGTCGTTAATGATGTGCAACTGAAATTCTTCTTCTAGGAATTCGTTCCGTCACGACACACAAGAATCGGCCTTCCTCGCACAGAGTTTTGGCTGCCAGGCGGAAAATGCCGACGAGTCACGAGGCTGGCCGAATGGAGCGTCGTCCCGTCTTGCTTTGCTTGCTAAACAAGAGTCGGTTTTATCCCAATAAGTTCTGAAAAATCCCGACCAGCTTTTCTGGATGGTAAACGGTGAAAAATGAGTTTTGCTAATTTATTAAGAATCTCTACAAATTATTCCTAAATTCCTACCCACCTCATATACCTTTTCCTTCCGAGAATTTCCTCTCCTACATTTCCTTAAAAACACCCTCCACACAAAAATCATCAAGCGAGACGTTACACGTACACACGTTGTGACGTGTACGAATGAGCGTAAAATCATTGAGCATGAACGAGCGTGGGTACAGTACTGGACTAAAGACTCGACAAAATTCAGAGCGCACCTTAAAACTCATCTCGTCAGAAAATTATGTCCATAAATGGTACAGTTGCAAATGAGCGTGGGTACAGTACTGGACTAAAGACTCGACAAAATTCAGAGCGCACCTTAAAACTCATCTCGTCAGAAAATTATGTCCATAAATGGTACAGTTGCAAATCTAATTTATTGGTTCCTAAACCATTTGCGCGATTTTCATGTGCGAGATTTGTGATTGAAAAAAAAAACATTAGGTAAACAAAAAACATTAGGCAAACCAAAAACAAAAACCGACTGTCATACGGCCATAGGTCGCCCCAAGTGGTTTTCTACGTTTGGTGATTGTGTGGTTTTTCTAGGTTTTGGTGGCGAAAGCGTCTGCCCACCAACTGCGTGGCAGATCAGATCGCGAGAAACTGGTTGAGGGATACTCTTTAACCTCTCCAGCAGGACTCATCACCTTGCACCGCAGTGGGAAGGATGGATTCATACGTCTGTCACTCCTGGACACACTGACCCTAAGATTCCTACCCACACATCATACATTTTTCCTTCCCTGAACTAACTCTCTTACCTTTCCTTGAAAAGACCCTCCACACAGCATTCCCAAAGATGACATCTCATCACTCTAAGGGAAATTGTTTTCCTCAGGGCCGTTCTGTGTGAGGCTGTTGAACATCACCTAGTTTCAATAGCAAAGTTTTACATGATGTACATAAGTATTAAGTATAATATAAGTATAAATTCTTTTTTTTTCACAGCTCTCACTATTGTTTCCTGTTCTGAGGCGGCCTGTAGTTTTGAAATTGTCTTTACGTCGTTTTCACAATGGCTGTAAGTTGAATATTATTTTTTTCTCGAAGCATAGAATTTAATATTTCTCTGTCCAAAAGATGTATTCAAACTAGGAGTAACTAGTTATTTTGGCTTACTGCTCTGGTTCAGCATTATTTTGTATAATATTATATTTATTACAGGTATTTATGTTGGGCAGTGGAGTATTCAGATATGTTTTATTTTTTGAAATATTTTATGAATAAAGCTTTTGTACATTGTAGACTCGGAAGTTTTTAAATATTTCTTCTGTCGGAGTTCTAACCGGAACTTTTAGAATTGTCTTCAGTACTCATTTTTGGGCTATGTTGAGCAGTTCTGTGTGAGTTTTCAAGGCAGACCCCCAACAAGTTATGGCGTACTCTGTTAGTGATTGAAATAATGCGTAGAACACTTTTTTAATGTCGTTTATGCTGAGGATATTACGGACGTTTCTAAAGAAGTATATGTGCCTGGTGAGTTTTTTTGTAATTACGTCAATTCAAGAGTTCCATCGGAGATTTTCATCGATTTCAATTCCAAGATTTGGATGCTTGATTTGAGATGCTTTTGGAGTCTGGTATAGTATGACAGAGGCATAATAAACCTTGAGCATGTTGGTAGATTCCTTGGCATGTGTGTTATTTGAGAATAAAGTCATCCGGCGGCTGTCCTCTGGCTGGTGTAGAAAATGTCAAATATTTTGTTTCATTGGCATTAAGTGTGAGGGAATTTCTCTTAAGCCAGTTTTACAGGAGACCAAGTCCAAGATCCGCTTCTTTGTACTTATCCAATCTCTTTCCTTAAATGAAATTACTGTATCGTCAGGAAAACTAATGATTTTTCCCGTCGTTACTAGGTTACAGATATCATTGATATATGTTAGAAATAATATCGGTCCTAGTAAGCTTCCTTGCGGTACTCTATGGTTGATTAGGAAAGGTTTGCCTTTTCTCTTGTTAATTTTAACTTTCTGTGTTTCCTTCTGCTCCATTATGTAATTTTGAGTAAGTTTAGAATTGTATTTGACATACCAATTTTTGAAAGTTTAGCAAAAAGGATTTTACGATCTATTGCATCAAAACGCTTTTGCTGGTCTATGAAGTTTCCAATGTTTTTTTTCCACTGGCTATTTTTTTTGTGATCATATCAAGAGTTGAAAAAAAATATTGACATATTCAAGAATTAAGTCAGAATTATCAACTAATGTCCAGGGGAGATTGTTTATAATCGGCTCGTCAATTGATGATTTGAATTGTTTGTAAATTTAGAACTGGTTATTTCATTTTTTTTCCACATTTTGGTTACTATTTTCAATTTTGTTCTTATAGTAGGCTTTTTTGTATCTGTAATAACTTGTTTGCAAATGTTTTTAGATCTTTTATCCGATAAATAAATAAAAATATCCATACGATACACAATTTATGAATATTTTTTTTAGTTTCTTGTGTAACACATCTCTTTTTCTTTTGCAGTTTAACATTCTGTATGATCCATGGCTTAATGTTTACATTTTTATTTGAGATTTTTTTTACAATTTTTACGGTATTAGAGAGAATTTCATGCTAAATGAGTTCTAGGAAATAATTCCATGCTTCATTTGTATTGTCCATATTTTGTAGTTTTTCCAATCGGTACATTGTAGATTGTGTTTAGTGACGTTCCAGTTGGTTTCTGTTTTTTCCGTTGTTAGTGGTCTTTTCATAATTTTATTTGGTTTGTTTATTTTTATTTAAAGCTTAGTTCTTTTAGTTATAGTTGAACAAAATAGAACAGTTTGAGCCATTTATTTTGTTTTACTCATAATATGGTCTATGCAACTTTCATTGGCATCCACTTTCGTAGGGACATTTATAAGGCTATCTAGTCCACGGGAAGCTAGCATCTGCAGATATTGTATTCTTTTGTGATGTCCATTCTCAAGAATATTTACATATACGTCTCCAATAAGAATTACATTTTTGGTTTCAATAATATTATGTCTATAATATAATATGTTAGTGTCTATTGCACTGTAAAAATAGTTTGTGTATTATTTATTACTTCTACTATTTTGATGTCTTGTTTTTACTATTGTAATTTTGTTTTGTAGTTTGGTATTTCTTTTCTTATATTCAAACTTATTATGCATCATATTAAAGATATACTGTATCACTAGTTTGGTTATACGTAATTATAATTTGTATAAAATAACTTTTTGTGGACTCTGTATTTTGTGGTTTCCCTTTAATAAACGGGAAAAAATGTTTTCCAGGTTTATCCGGGAAGGTTGGGTTCTGCCGATCACATATTTGAATTTTAAAAAATTCAATCAAAACTTGATTTTTTTTAAAGTTTCTCATTTAAAAAAAAAATCAAATTTTCTTTCGAAACTGACATTCCAAATGACAAAATTCATCATTGAGAATTGCAATTGCTCCGAGCAATTGGGAGTATTGTGCTGAATTCTCGTAAAAAAATTAAATCTCATCTTATCTGCGATATTTAAAGAATGACTTTCTTTCATATTCATGAAAAATGGTTGTACGTTCAAAATCGCTCCACCTACCATGAAAATGAAAAATCCCCAGATCTTACTAAATACAGAAAATATTTAACATTGCTAAAAGACCTATCATTCTTAAGGATTGGATTGAACTAGGGTTCATCAAACATTAGATCGCTCATTTAGGGTTCCGTCGCCTGAAAATGTGGGGAGTCGCTGGAATTGGGTTCGACTAAAGGGTAGGTTTTTGTTCACTGATAAGTCAGCTTTACATCAACGTGTGCCCGATTTTTTGGATTTACAACTGAAACTCTACGTGAAAATTACATTTGATTGAATCACTCGGAATTCAAAATTCACGGCGTGGTACTTTTTGCAAGTTTTTAATTGTGATTATTTTAAAATGCGATTATTCGCTTAGGCGTTAACATTGTTTGGCATTTCCAGGCATGGAAACAGTTCGGAACGCCGGCAGTGGGCTTGTAATGCGAAACAACCAATTATGACAGCAGAGGTTTCGGACAACAATTTCGGGCGTCTTCTCAAATTTCAGCAATAAATTTATATAATATTATTAAAATTATATATTTATTTTAATAATTCTGTATTTGAAATGAGTATTTCTATTACTATAAAAAATTAAACGACCTTAATTTGAATCTCTAATGATTTTTAAAGTTTACTAACGTTGTTTGTTCGAAAGTTAATTCTGATCGTCTCTGTAATTATTTGTCAAACAAAAAGATTAATTATGTTGTATATTATATTAATAAATTTGACAATATTTGTTTTCAGTTGGTAATGATCCCAGGCAAATATTTTATAAATACTTTCAGCATCTGCGCTAGTAAATAATAATACAAGCCCACAAACTCGAGAATTTATTATAATATTAATACGCTTTGGATTGACGTTTACACTGATGTTGCCATTGAATTTTTCCTCGAAAAGTCAGGATTAGAATATACATTTTTTTATAGACAATTGCGATATTTTAACAACCAGAACTGCCCCCCCCGGTGTGTGGGGCGTGCGCCACATGTTGAGAAATACTGCGTTAAGGTGACATAATACCCTGATAACGGAGATTTGCCCCGATGCGCACATTTTAATTATTTATGATGAGCTTATTACTAAAATCTTAAATGTTTCTAGAGGGATTCCTAGGGATGCAAGTTATTTATATTTAAGATTAATCAAAACAGGACCTTACCATTAAATATATTATGTAAAAAGGTATGTACATTTTATTAAATGTAAAATGTTGTAAGATAAGCGGCAAGCACCAGATTTTATTTTTCTAGACGATGAATTAATAACTTCCCGACGAATCCCTCTAGAAACATTAGAGATTTTATTAATGTATTCATAAGAATTAATTAAGTACTTTAATACTGCAACGCGCGTAACTGTATTCGTGTGCAGGTGCTGAAGTACTTACACCATTATAGTTCAGTGTCGGCCACAGCTTAAGCCGGAAAGGTCGTATCACTCCCGGTCCGAATGTACGGTGATTTCTTTTACATATTTTTTTATTTAATCAAACAATTACTTTTAAAGTTATAAGTGAAATTTTCTGTTTTTTATAATTTCACCTCTTCCACAAGTGATTAAAGGTTTTTTGTATGTTTCACCAATAAAAAAGAAAACACTATTTTTTAGAAATAATTTGTACTTTAAATGTGCACAGTGGTAAAGTTTCAGAAAAAAATTGGACATTGTGAAAAAAAAATGAAAACAGTTTATTTTGTAGATTTTTTTAAAATTCTTATGTTTGTTTATTTTAATAGTTAAATATTACGTTAAATATTTTTTTCAATACAAAATTCCGCTGTTATGTGTGATTGTTATTTGTAATTGAGGCGCCTAAAAATGATTATTTAGTAGTACTTTTTTTTCATCTAAAAAGAATTTCAAATATAATAATTACAAATAATGTACATTTTTTCTTTTTACATATAAATTATATTTATTTGGCTTTTTCAATTTTTGGGCACAGAAAAATTGGAAATGAATGTGAAGAATTCAGACATTCCATAAATACCTTTCGATACCTAATATAAGATTTTAACATAAAAATTGCTTTAGTTTAAATTGCAAACAGATTTTTCAAGAATTCACAGGGTCTGCCCTAGTATAAGATATTACACAAAGTAACTGGTATAAAATTACATAAAATAAAAAAGTTTTTTTCCATTCAATTCTGCACCAGTTTTTTTTCATTCAGTTTTTCTCCATACAGACAAATATTAACTATAAAGTACCTAAAGTCATTCGAATATTAAAAAGAGTTATTCATCTGTTAAATTGTACAATCGTGTAGATTGTTAGATTATTTATGGTAGAATTATCTCCCCAAGTTACTGCACTTACTTTCGTTAAAATGATATTCAAAATTAAGGGAAAATTTAACCAATTTATAATAAATCTGTTTGCTAATATATACGTACGTTTCAGCTGGGTTTACACCTGAAAGTAAAATTTACGACTTTCGTAAAATTTTGATAAGTTACTCACAGGAGCGATTACATACGCATCCAACTTATGTGCCGCTGCGATAATATGCACAATTTTGTCAAACAAAAAACGTAAGGGCCCGCAGAGTGTTGGATTAGGAGTTGTCTTCAAAGAGAAGTACTGATGGGGCTTTCGTTCGTTTAACGGCAGAATTAAGAATTGAGGGTCAACAAAAATTCTTTAATTTTATCCAAATTATAGCAATTGACTTCTAATACATATTGGAAATGATTGGACCGATAATTAAAAAGGAATGATACTAATTTTCGAAATGGTATTTCACCAGCTGAAAAATTAATGAGATTCCTGAGGCGTATGTGTGTAACACCATGTACAATCGTGTGAGAAATACGGAGATCCGCAAAGAGTACAAGGCTGATGAAAGCGTAATGAGTAAGATCAAGAAAGGGACGCTTAGATGGTTTGGGCATGTAGAGCGAATGAGGGAAGAAAGGAGTTTAAGAGGAGTTTATGCAAATGTGAATGGTAGCAGAAGTCTGGGACCCCCGACGAAGACATGGCACGACCAAGTGAATCAGATACTTGAGTTAGGCCATGTCAAGAGTCAGAATAATAGAAGAGTATGTATTAGACGATGTATGAATGTGAATGAGGCAAGAAGTGGGTGCCAAGACCGAGTTGTTTGGCGGTCCGTCCTCCCAGCCTACCCCTGGGGGGAAACGGGGTGATGTTTAGTTAGTTAGTTAGAAAAATTAATGGTGACTATTAGATTTTTGGCGTCAGGAAATGTTTTCTATGTATTCTTATATTGCATTTTTTTTATGAATTCATTGGAGATATTAATTTGTTGTGAAGTTCAAAAAGCTGATCCATCGGTTCGTGGAGTCGAATACTAGAATCATTATCACACATTTACACAGGCATTTTTTAAACATGACATTGTGTTAATGATAAATAATGTTATGTTAGTCTCCATAGATTATTGCAGTGTATTATTTCATAAAGCTGTTCATGGCGACAAGTAAACAAGTCCCGAGGAGCAACGGCGGAAAGACCGAATCTTACTGTCAGTGTTGCAGATGTCTGTTTTACCATCCCTACAGTGACGTCAAAACTTACTGTAAGCGTCTCAACTTATCAATCTGTTTCGATAAGCTGTGAGAAAGCCGTAAATTCCCGCGTGATCGATTAGACCTGTCAAAAACTTAGACCCGTAAAAAAAACTTTTGTAACTTGGTATAAATTACGGTAAGTGACTTATTGTGTCGTTTAAATTGGTAAATTTGTCGTAAGTCGCTTACTTGAGCAACTTACAGGAAAAAACTTACAAGTGTAAAGGCAGCCTTAAATATGGGAAAACAGAAGACAAAATGACTTTTATCCCGAAAAAAATGACGACACCAAGGAAAATGCTTAACGGAATGGAGACGGTACTACATAAATAAACACTTAAAAGTAAATTTTTGAGCTACATTTTCTACAGAACATAATTGCAAAATGTCAGCTTAATTAATTTTATATATCTATAAATATGTAGGTATATACATATATACGCACTCGATAAATTTCCAGCGATTCCTGAGCTTATTCAATTTGGAGTATAAGAAGTACATTCATTTTGGTTTCCGATGACATATTTTTTCAACTTCAAAAGAAAAACAAAGCATTGGACGGTGAAGGTTTTTTGATATCAAAATACTGATATAAAATTTTACCCATTAAATCCCACCTATGTATTGTAAATTCCTCTCATCCTACAATGAGTTTTTTAACTCATCGGGATTGTTCTATCAAGAAAAAAAATAATAACCAAAAAAGGATTTGTGATTTATGATTATTTGGGATGCCTTACATACTGCAAATGATTATATACTGTATGTAGATACCACGAATTTCAAAACACCATGCAAATTATGCAATTCATTAACTAATGCCAACAATAATGAAAATTATTATTATCATTTTAAATTTATATTTATAAAACTTATCCGTGTGAAATCAAACCATGTCACACTGTGCGAAATTTTGGCCAGCGCGGGGCGTAAACGAAATGTTTTGGGCTATAGCCGCGCTCACTAGAAGCTCGTCAACCCTTTGGAAACGACCATAATTGATATTATTTTGACGTCTTATTTCGCCTTAAGCAGTTAGGCTTGCATAATAATGTGAGAGTACAAAAACTAATTATAGTTGAATGGAAATAGTGCCATAAATACCATCCGTTAGCCGAAGACGTAGCGCTTACAAGCTGAACAGATAGTCCCTGTACACAGCGCGTGGCACTACAGCTCTTCATTCATTCACCGGAATATTACCGAAAACGACCGACGAACGCATCGCACTATTTCCAGCCTTAGTCTTAGTTTACGATGGAACAACTGCATAACAATAAATAAAGAAATATAAACCTGATATAATTTTTTTACATTTATTCTTTCACATAAGTTCACAATTTATGAAATCAATAATAAAAATAATTTAAACACGAAATTAAAAACTTTCACAACTTGGTATCTTGCGCCGACGTTTCCTTTACAAATATCTCTGGATGAACCCTTTTTCGTTATAACGAGAGAAAAAATATTAAAAAATTTTGTACTAAAGGAATTTATGGACTAGAATTTATAAACTATGAATAATCAATGCATGATTTTAAAGACGTGCTTCGCCGTTTATTTGAATTGGACAAGCACAAGGACAGATCGGGATTTAGTTGGACTTGACAGATTGGTAGAGGGAGGAGTGATAAGAAGTTAGTAGAAGAAGCGCAATAGCGGCAGCAGGAAGACCAGAGCCAGAGCCTTGGACATCTGAGAGATCTTGGCGGAGTTGCACAGATCGCCATCACAGACTCCGCACTCCTCGATTGTAGCTTTAGAAGAGAATGCTTTGCAGGCATCGTCTAGCTCGACCTCAGCGTTTTCCAGCTGATAGCAGCCACGTTTGGTCTTGATCTCTTCACCGTCTGCAATGAGAAATATCGATTAACAGTCAATACAGATCATACGAGTACCTTTAAATATACACATTTTTTTTTTTCATAAAAAATTTAAGAAAAAAATAAATAAAGTGTAAGCTAAATACTGTGGAAATGAAATCCTTGAGGCGTATGTGTCTTAAAATGTGGAGATCTGCAAATAATGCGAGGCTGATGTAAGCGTAATGTGTAAGATTAAGAGAGGTACGCTTAGATGGTTTGATATATATGAAGCAAATGCGAATGGTAGCAGTAGCCGGGGATGCCTGAGGAAGACATGACACGATCAAGTGAATCAGATACTTGAGTCGGACCATGTCAAGAGTCAGATTAATAGAAGAGTATGTATAAGACGATTTATGAATGTGAATGAGGCAAGGAGTGTGTGCCAAGACCGAGTTGTTTGACGGTCCGTCATATCTGCCTACCTCTGCGGGGAAACGGCGTGATGGTTAGTTAGTTAAAATTTGATTCAAAATAACTAAAATTTACAAAAGAAACAAAATTTAAACTAACAACTGATTTCTTTCGGTACTTCTGCATGTTGATTACCTAAGCTGTTAATGAGTGTTGTAAGGGAGTTTATAAACGAATTGGTACTGACATTATTGATGCAGCGAAAGATATTATTTTTAGTTCATGTGACTGTAGAGGAACACGAAATTGGATCAATTGCAAGACCGACAATAATATTGCAGAAGTAACTTTTAAACGTTTACAATTCATAAATAAAGTGGGTTTCGTTTCTAGATTTATCTAACCGGGAGGTGTTATGTACATACATAAAAAATAATATGTCGGACTTCCATTGGCTCCGGGCATTACAAATTCTTGTGCGAAATGCATTACAAAATATTTTTTTATTAAAATTTCATGAATAATAAAAAAATCTTACCTTTGTAAACGACCTTGACGCAGCGGAGCAGTTCATCGACATCCTTCAGTTGTCTCACGAAGAACGAATATGGGTTTGGCTTGTTCGTGATTTCAACATCTCCTTTAGGTGTGGTGATTTCAACATCTCCTTTAGGTGTGGTGATTTCAACATCTCCTTTAGGTGTGGTGATTTCAACATCTCCTTTAGGTGTGGTGATTTCAACATCTCCTTTAGGTGTGGTGATTTCAACATCTCCTTTAGGTGTGGTGATTTCAACATCTCCTTTAGGTGTGGTGATTTCAACATCTCCTTTAGGTGTGGTGATTTCAACATCTCCTTTAGGTGTGGTGATTTCAACACCTACTGGGACGCATGTCTCTTTTTTTTCAAATTTGTCGTTGCATTCTGCGCCATCACATTGATAGCACTCCAGCGTAAATCCTTAAATGAAAAAGAGATTACTTGAAAAAAAACGCAGAGAATAAAGAGTTTTATAGATAGGATAGTTTGGTAGTGGGCGGATTGTCAGCTATCAATATATCAGTGGCGGTAAAAACCAATTAATCATAATGGACGATGTTAAAAAAAATAATATTAAAATAATATATAAAGTTTTAACAAATAGATAGATGTATGCAACATTAATGGCAGAGGTATGTCTGCTTTAAAATATGTTAAAAAATAGAACCACGGTGAATAAACAAGTATTGTTTTAATTGTGAAAAATATGAATAAACATGTTAAAAATTACATTTTTTTGAGAACTTAGTGAAATTCCATACATAAGTGTAGACATATTATGGAATTAAGAATTAGAATTTATTGTGAATTGGAAAAAATAATTTATGGTTTATTTAAATGTAAAGGATTTCATAGTTGACTCGTATTTTCGGATAGCTTATTTTGAAACGCGCTTTATCCCAACCTGCGGAATGCGAAAGATGTTAAGCGGTACTTATTGTGTTTTTGTCTTTAAAATGCCATAGGTAAAATGAAATGGCTATGTAATAACTCACTGGTTTTTGCAAAATTATTTTTTGTTTAATTGTGCTTGTAATTTTAGTTGCATATTCAGAGAAATGTTTTTTTTTGATGTTATAAAAAGTATAGTTTTTTAAATTATTAAAAAAAAATTTTAATGTTATAAAAAGTATAGTTTTTTTTTTAATTATTATTATTTTTTCTTTATTATAGTCATTGGGAATTTTGCCCGTGTTGTGGTAGTCGATTACGTATAAAGGACATTAACATTAATTATTTAAAAGAATATGTCAAATTAGAAATATGGAAGAGTTTTAAAGAAATATAAACATAAATAAGGACTACAGCATTTAAAAGAATATAAGTAGTATATAATTTAGATAATTATATATATATATATACAAAATAAAAGTAAGTACTACTAAGTAAGCATATAACAAAAAAAACTGATGATATTTTATATATGCGAGTGTTTATGTAAAGTACATTGTAATTTGAAAGGATATATGAAAGGTATGAAATATAGAAGAATTTAAAAAATAACAAAAAATATATAGAATAAATAGTATAGAATGTAAAAGAATATAAGTATATAATTTTTAAAAAATGTTGAAATTGCTGAAAATCTTCAGCTATTTTAGTATACAATATATATATTTTTTTTTTCTGAAAAAAATCACTGTCACAAAATTGTTCTCAACAAATTAATACTGAAGCGAACCTAAATTATGCAATATATCAGTGGTGTCAAACTATTTTTGATAATTAATCGTCGATGTTATTTAAATACAAAATCTTTTACTGTTAGTATAGATTCATATGTTCCTTAAAGAAATTTCGTCCCTTTTCAGGGCCCCTTTTTTGGAAAGTGAGTAATTGTTCTCGATCTTTCGTTTCCGTTATTTAGTGTGTTGAATACTTTAGGTGCAATGTATGAGTATTTTCTTTGTGAAAAGGTGTTTTTTGTTATGGGAATTTTACATTTTATATGCGTAGAGTAGCGTAATTGTGAAAAATTTTTATAAAACATTTTTTTATGTGGATGAGAATTGTCTTAATATAGTTGACGAATATCTAAGACCGTTAATTTCTTGAAAAGTGGTTCTGATGGATGGATGGAATGAATATTTGAAGATGATCCTTAGCAAAGTTTTTGAACGGTCACTAGAGGAAAGAGAGTGGATACTATACAGCCATCCTCATCTTATAATTCCATTCGTGCCATCGATTGAAATAGAGGTAACTAAACACTTCTTAGACTTTTCATGTCAAGAATTGATCGAAGAGAATAGAAAATGTAAAGAGTAAAATGTATAATATATGAAAAAAAAACTTAAATAATAAAAAATAAAAAAATTTAAAAAAATAGTAGGTAGTCTTAATAGTTTTTTTTTTGTATTAGGCAATTCACCATAAAGAGAGTGTCTTAATAGTTTTATTATATCTTCCAGCCAAATAAGCATTCTATACGATAAAAATAAGTCCTATGAGGCTTGTGAAAATCTAAGATGGAATTTTGTGGCACTAAATGAAATAAACATATTTGCAAGTAACGAAATGACAATCTAAACTAATATTAAGATACATTATTTAAATGTATTTTAGTATGCTAGGAACGTAGGAACATTTCTTAAGGTTCAAAAGACCATGAAATCGAGGCAAATGGGGTGAGTTACCAACAAATCCAGGGTGGATGTCTTAGCACACTACGTGTCGTGTACTACGTCGTGTATTACGTCATGAACTACGTCGTGTACTACGTCGTGAACTACGTCGTGTACTACGTCGTATATTACGTCGTGTACTATATCATGTGCCGACGCTGAATTTTCGCGTATATCAACTGATTCTTTTTTGCGAAATTATAAGTTTTTGTAAATTGTACAGTCTTACCAGATAATTAAATATGTTTTTCAAAAAATAGTATAAGTATGATCGACTGTAATTAATTTCTCCAGAATAGTTACATATATTGAAGAGAATTTTTTGTTATGGTGCATATTGGTTATTGCGGCACTCAACACGTTAAACGTTCGAGTAGTAAAGATTTTCATTGTTAATCTTTTTCGCCTTAGCCCTGACTACCCCTTGTGTTCTGCCGCACAAATAAATGTTACCATATATTGGTATGCTATGTAGAGTATTATTCAGATCCTTTGTTTAGATTATAAAATGCACTGTCCGTCTTATAATTGTTTATGAACGTATTATTCTTCAAATAGTTTTATATTATATATTACATTGCAAAGAGTGATTTTAAAATATGCTGTTCACAAAGAATTCCGTGCTTATAACTAATCCGTTAAAATTATTATTACAAATCTAACTATTCGTATCTTTATTTAATTTCTGTTTTATTTTTCTTCTCAAATCGTTGCACATCTGCGTGCCACACGGGTTATAAAACTTTCACAGGGGTTAATGATTGAATTGGAGTTGACGCGAGTTTTAATTTAAAGAGTATTTGTTTTTAAAGTTCACTTGGACGACAGAAGAAAACGAGTTCACTGGTGGCGGAAATATAATATCACTGTAAGAACCTGAAGGAGCCAGCAGGAGCACCAGCATCAGCGCGGCGGTCAAGGTGTTCATGGTGACGGGAGTTGGCAGACGAACTGTATGGAGCACTAAAAACACTGCAATAACTGGTAGCACACACGAACCCTCCACTTATATGGATTTCC
The DNA here is from genome assembly GCA_026573805.1 of Hesperophylax magnus. Classification (NCBI taxonomy): domain Eukaryota; kingdom Metazoa; phylum Arthropoda; class Insecta; order Trichoptera; family Limnephilidae; genus Hesperophylax; species Hesperophylax magnus. Next base: position 5,849,810 of record JAIUSX010000002.1, read on the forward strand.
AGGGCTTTATCTGCCCAAATATCTACGGAGATTATCAATAAAACGTCAGTCTTATAATTAGATACCGATACTGATTACCGATTAGCAACGGCAAGTTGCTGAATAGAAATAGTTCAGAAAATGTTTTTAGTTTATTTATTTATTTACATATTATAACCTATAGTATAAAACAGGAGTCTTCAAACTACTGACCGCGGCCAACGCTGATTGCGTTTATTTTGATTACTTTGTATTTTTATTAAATTTTCAATGTAAGTAAATCAATTTGCGAGCCAGGTATTGGTACCGTCACCCCGGGAACAATTTTTTGGATAACCAATACCTCTGCCATAGGTCACCCCAAGTGATTCGCTACGTTTGGTGACTTAGCAAGGGTGTCCGGGATCCGGATTCATCTGCCCACTTATTCAAATTCAAATTCAAAATAATATTTATTGCACAAAAATACGGAGTAGGTACAAAGGGTATAGCTTATAGGTTGTAATATTCTCGCCTTTTCACCATTTTCTTTTACTTTGTTTAAAACAATATAAAATTTTCTTCTCTCTTGGCTATGATCGATACTTCTTTTTTTTTTTCTAAGGCTTTGCATATGTGTTCGCAGGGATGGAAAATTCCTCCCCTACAACACATAAGCCTCCATGAAAATTGGACCCTTAATTTCTTTGATAACTTCAGAAAGCTACTTAAAGCCCTCTTGTACTGTATATCTTTATAGACATGTGTACTTAACTAATTAATACGTTATTTACGATCTTTAACGCAAATATACCCGTATTTATATTGTAATTAAATTCCATCAAACGTTGTGTAATTTTTTTGATTTATGATATAGGATTTTAATTACTTTCATTTTGTGGTAACCCTCTCGGTTCTGATCGAGGTGTTGAGTTTTACAATTTTAATTGGTCTTTCCATTGCAAACCTAGACTTAAAATGAATTCTCTGGATGAGCTAACTTTCCTATTGTAACTATTCTGATTCCCTGCACCCTAACAAAGTTGTAGTTAAACGCTGATAAAAGATATTATACATGTTTATTTGAACAGGTGATTAAATATAACTCAAATGGTTAATTGTTAGTAAATTTGGCAATGATTAATTATTGTGTCTGGTTGGCGCCACTCCTTTTGATTCTGCTGCTATAAGGTACATGTAAAGATTGATTTAGTAGGTTAATGTAATTAGTTAATTGCATATTTGACGAACTCGGAATAGCCCATTTGCTGGCATAATTTGGCTCCAAATCCTCCTGCAAGTAAACGAGATGATCGTGAGTCAACAAGAAATTTGCACAATCCTTTGACACGGTCCTTTGATTGATACCTAAGTTATCGCGTCCCAAAGAACCTTCCACGTCATCATGTACTGCCTTCAAGTTTCCCCTCGGGTCCCGATACCTCCAAATTCCATCTCCTCCAAGGTCTACTATTTACTTAGGGCGAACCGGTTTCGTCCTATATACAATCATATACTCACGGTTGGTGTGGACTTACGGGTCGTGAATCCTCATTCCACGTTTAAAAGAGAATGCGAGAGTGGTCTACCGACCTAAATGCAAGCTGTATGCAGGTCCGCATTCTCCAGTAAACAGTACATACGAATAAATATATGTATACATACAGTTTGGGAAAGGTTTATAACTCGCAATACGAGGCTATCTACCTCGCATTCCGAGCTCGGATCTCGCACGAAGAGTTCTGCGAAACTCTAGGATTGGTAACCGAATATATACGTAAGAATAAGGTTATACTAATAAATACTAGTAGAATAAGAAATTATTTGATAGTTTGTTTTGGAGAGCTATCGAACTCCAGGCTTTTTGTTTGGTTTTGACGTTTTTATTTAAGAGAATCGTCATCTCTATTTGGTTTGGTCAATGGTCTTGTTGTAGGAGCGACCACTGCCTCCTGTTTGATGAACTGTATTTGTTTTAAACTTTACCTCCAGGTTTCAACATTAATTTCGTTCATCCTATCCCGTGATTTCTCAATTGTTTCAAGTAATTGATTGCCACATAAGAGGGTACACGACTCTCAACTGTCTCTGGCAACTGATGGGATCTATGCGAACACTCCATCAATAATGTTCAAATGTTTCGTATAATATTTCTATATAAATCTTACTAACCCGTGATTTTTCAATTGTAGATTGTGAATGGTAGGTAATTGTAAACACGCGGCTCCCAGCTGGTTCAGGTAACTAATAAAATCTATATGACTATCTAATCAATGGTATTCAAATGTTTCATGTAATATTCGATATAAATCTTGCTAACCCATGATTTTTCGATTGTTGTTTGTGAATGATCCATATCGCTGCACATTGCACAATGACATCCTGATGATTATCCTTATAACTCCGATAAATTATCTAGTTACGGCCAAGGTCGTTTTCAAACCATGCGGTTGACCCAGATCTTTGGTGTCTCTATTTGTAAACAAATCGAATAATATAAACACCTTCTTTGACACACTAACCTAAATGTGAGATTTGTTTATTTTAAAATTCCTTAGAAGTCATATGTGCCTCTTTACTTTTATTGTGCATTGTTAATTTAAATATTTTTAAATCCTGTATTGAAGTTAAACCATTTTTCATTTTCCGAATTTAGTAAATTTACTAGAAGTTAGGTGAAAATTAAATATAAATATATATATATATATATATATATAAGTACACATATCTCGATTGTCAAAATATGTTAAAAAAAAAGAGTACATATATTAATAAATAAATATAAAATATATGATTCTACATAGTCTGGAATATTAATAAATACATATTTTCTTTTTCAATAAAGTAGATATGTCCATAGGTAGGTATCTAAGAATCGCTACCATTTCGATGCTTCGATTAATAAGTAAAATACATATATATAAATATATTACTCATATATTTATTCTTTATATACAATATATTACTTTATTTTATATAAATAAATACATAATATACATATATTAATGTGTAATGCTTTGTTTTGTTGTTTTTAATAATTTAATTGATATACCATAATCAGCTGTATCTCCTCACTCCTAGGTCCTGAAAATTATTTATAAAAAGAAAACTTACCCCCCGTCAAGGTATTTCCGGTCGGGTGTACACAACAACCTTGATGAAGAAATCCTACCTAATTAATTGTATTTTTTCAACTAATTTCAAAATAAATCTTTTCGACTATTTATTCCTATATAATATTTTATTCTCGCTTGAATCATATAAATTAGCTGATATTTAATTTTTCTTCCGAACGAAATCCTAATCCAGAAAACCCGTTGATTTAATAACACCTTTCTAGTTTAGGCTTTTGAATGATAGCTGTTTCAAATTCTTTTTCGAAATGATAGACTGATGATTAAAATTCCGGTTAAAACGACAAACACTTTTAACACTGTCGCTATACGCACGATGGATTTTAATTGAACAATTTATTAATTCTAAATTTCTTTTTATATAAATTGATAAGAAAATTTATTCCGAATTGTGCAAACTTTTAATTAAACTCGACTCTTAATAAATTAATTTTTTCTAACTGTTAATTTTAGAACAAAGGTTTAAACGTTTATTATTATCGAATCCTTTTTTTTGTTTTTGTGTTTCTTTTAACCTAAGATGAAGTATTTACTATTAATAATTTTAAACAAAATTATAATCTATTTTTAAATATCAATTCACGAGCACATCCACTTTAATTTAACGATAACAAACTCTTAAATTTAATTCGAATGTTTTCACTTTGAATGAAATAATTATTTTTAAATTTTTAATAATTCACTTTTAACACTTTTTGCACTATTCACTTTTAACACTTTTAAGCACTTCACACTTTACTTTTAAAGCACTGAGTTTAAACGGTATTTATTTTCACTGTTTGATTTAATTTCACTGACTCTAGCACTTGTATTTTTCACAAAATTTTCCTAAGTCTTGGGGCTTATTTAAAATTTAACACTTAAAGATTTTTCACTGTTAATCCTACCAAAGACGTAGTACCGCCACGTAACAACTTTTCGAATCCTCGGCGCGACTGCCTCCTGACTGATGTGTTCCATCTTTTATATCCCTCTCAGGTCCCAAAAGACGTATCTGAATTTCTCTTGATGCTTAATTCTATTTCCTATCAACTCGTAAATCCGAACACCCCTTCCCCTAATTTCGATCGTTCTTCCATAAGATGTTCTGCTTTCCGGCTCAAGGCGGTGGCCAGTTTCCATCTCACAAATCTAAATCGATAGGGTCCGAATCGGGTAAGTCTGTGTTAATCGCCCAAGCTTCCTTTGTCCTGTGTTCATACAAAATGTAGTTAAATTCTCATGATTTTGTGTTCCTTTTTTTCTCAATTTGCGATAGGTCCGTCCTCAATAATATATATATACATCTCAATTTTATGCATCTCGTGCGAAAATTGTTTAAATCCATGTCGAAATCTTTACTACGCATTTTTGAATTTCGATTTGTTTAAATTCTACTTAATTTTATTGTTACTTATATGAGCTTTTCCATTTCCACCCGTACTCTCTATCTCCCTGTCGCAGATTTGAGTTTTTCCTTTATCTTTGAATTTTATATTTATCCGCGACGTTTTCTTGCACAATTTCTTCTTGATTCTTATGTCATTTCTCATAACTCTTATAATTACTCATTTTCCAAGTCGTATTTATTAATTTCACGGATAAATTCGAATTGTATCGCTTTTCTCCACATGGATCATTTCCTATCTCCGTTCTTTACCCTTCCTTTTATCTTTTCTTCACTTTTCCCGATGTGTGTGGTCTCCAGGAAAATTTCATACTTCATTTATTATTAATTAATATATAGTTTTCCACACTTCTACGGGAGATATACCTAATTAGACTCTGGGATATCTGTCATTTTTATTGTTTTACCCAATCTCCGCCCATTCTCCATCCCTCACTTACAAGATTTCACATAAATTATACGTCTGGACATATGTTTACGTCTCAGATTTTATGTACTACGGCCGTAAATTTAGTTTAATTTTAGAGCCATTAGTTTTAATCTCTTTTCCTAATCTAAATACTTCATAAGCCCAACGTTAAAGTTAATCGCTTTTCTAATCATTTATTACCTTAACGTAAATAAAAACCATGTTCGGATTTCGATTGTTTACCCTTCAAAATATACATGAGACCGCCAACCTTTTATCTTGTTTCGATCCCTCCGTAATATTGGGTAACTCCAATATATATCTAACCTAATAATTATGTAAAATGTCTACTTTTCCTGAATCTAATCTATCGCTATATGTTTTAGTTTTTCTGTCTTCTTCTGATACTCGATTTTCACGTCCCTAGGACCTTCGTAGCAGTCCAAAATCTCTATATTATCCTTCCATCCGGTCGCCGCACTTTTCTAAAATGTCTATTTTTTTTGCGAGATTTTCATTCAAGATTGATTTACCAATATGTCCGTTTCATCTTAAATTGATAACGATTAATTTCCATTGTTTCCAACACTCACTCCTCTCTTTAGTACGATTTTTATCGAACATGACACCCTCCTTCTATCATAAATAATTGCACTACAGTTGAAATTCCGCCAGTAACTTTCCTTTGCTTTTCCCGTCCTTTTTTTATACTATCACGTTTATAATTTTTTTCATTGCATTTTTGTGTGTGCGCTTTACAACCTGTAAAACTTCCAAGCACCCGATTTCAATGGTTCGATACCCCATAAATGTCTCAGTTATTGTAAACATTCCCAGGAGTTTGTCACCTTGAAAGTCGATGTTGACCCTAAAGTGCGTTCACCTCCAATTTCTGTGAGAATCGAAATGTCGTTAATTATCTTTTTTTATTGCCTGATCCACAGTTCATTCCTTTGTCTGCATTTGATGTACGCCTCTTCGTTCACTGATTGGTTACTCAAAATTTTATAGCTCTTTGTTCAGATCTATTGGTTGACAAAATTCAATGTTTATTTTGAAGCCTCAAAAGGGGGTTCCTAGTCGTTCCTAGACGATTTTAATGACCTCTGTGTTTATACTATAGAATCTCAACATAATTCCAACTATTACAGGTGCCTACTGAAAACCAAACTGAATCAATTTTAACCTCAACAGATGTCGCTAGAATGACGGTTTTCATTAATAATTTGTATATTTTTAGCAGCTATGGTTTATCTGTTTTTCACTGTGATTTAAACCTTTAATCACAGTTCCCCCCTCTGAACTCAATTTGCTGTGGCTAACGTTGTATACTACTTTAGACATCGAAATTGTGTTCAAATGTAGTCTAGCTATCCTCCCCCCCCTCGTTCTGTTATTCCTTTTCCTACATCACTTCCTGTTATTTCCTTTCTCTACCTCACTCTATCATTCCCTATCTCTCTCTCCATTCTGTTATTTCCTTTCTCCCCCCCCCTCATTCTGTTATTCCCTATCTCTCTTTCCATTCTGTTATTTCCTTTCTCCCCCCCCTCATTCTGTTATTCCTTTTCCTACATCACTTCCTGTTATTTCCTTTCTCCCCCCCCTCATTTTGTTATTCCCTATCTTTTTCTTCATTCTGTTTGGATTGTTAACAACCTTGACTTTGAATCACATTGTATTTTCTATTTTCTTTTCGCGTAGATTTTATTTTATGGAATTTTCTCTAATTTTGATAAACTCAAAATTAATCTCTTTTTTTTTTTCTGGGAAAAACACGCCCCTCGACTCGCGTGTTTAGGTGGTCCTCAACCTGGTTGGACTAAGACCTCCCTTACAATGATTCAGATAAAGATTGTTTGCAATCTCGCGGTCTATTGACCAACTGAAAAGTGGATGGTCTCTTGGTGTGCAAATAATTTTTCGTTTTGTTTTTGTTTTGTAAGTATGATAATTTTTGTGAAATATGTATCTTTGCACGACCTCTCCCAATCCAAAAATCAGTGGTATACATGTTTCATTTAAACTTTTCCAGCATTTTTTTTTTTTTCTTATTCGCAAATTTTTTTTTTTTTTGTGTAATTTCTAATTGTCTTTTCATAGATCATTCAAACAAGTTGTTCTAGCCTAGGTGTTACCCACCCTAATTTTTAAATTTCATAAATGTTCTTAACTAAACTCCAATTTTCTCATCGTTCCTGTTTCCTTTTAAATTTTTTTTTTTTTGAAAATTTAACCTAACCATATCGTAATTCTAATGTTCCCTTTTTATCTTTACCTAATGTCCACTCTAAATCTATAGATAGCCTTATTTCAAGTTTTCAAAAAAAAAAAAAAAAATCTAACTCTATGCATTGTCAATTTAAAATCTTGTTTTATAAAACGTACCCTATCCTATTTATAATATATGTATTTTTTTTTGTTCCTTTTGTGGGTATATAACTCCCATACGCTTTCCTTCTGTGTTCTTACTTATCTAACAAAATTTTCCTACACACTAACACACAATTTTTTTTCCTAAACTAGAAAATCAATATTATCGAAAAAATTTTCCTCTTACTCTATTAGTAAATTAGAATATGATTGTCGCTTATTAAGAGATTTGTTTACTCAACCTTAAAGACTTAAGGACGACCCGCCCCTCGCAAACGAACTGATAGTCTAATATTTTAGTAATTTTCTTTCTCCTTAAATTATATCGTATCCTAACAGATTTTAAATTTTTCTCAATCGTTTATTTATTTAAGGTTTCAAATATTTGTAAATTTCGCATTTTATTCGTTGATTTCCACTATCTCTAAACTTGGTTTTTGTTCCTTATTACATGTATAATATTTCGCTAAATGAATTGCGCTATAATCTCCTTTTATTTCCCGAGTTACCGGATCAATTAGCGTATACGTGTTACTATAAACTTCTGATCCAATTACATAAGGTCCATCGTAAAGCAGATTGAATTTTTTTATTTCTTTTTTGAGTAGGTTTGATTGTGTAAATTTTTTCAACTTGACCAGGGTCCCAATCTCATAAGTTATTAATCTTTTGTTGAGATTATAGTATTTCTGTCGATTTGCAGCGCTTTTCTCTAAATTTTTCCGTGCTGCTAGTCTTATTTCATTTATTGTTTTCGTAGATTTTCCGCAGCCTTGAGTATACCTGTCTAAACTATAAGTTGGTGATTTCCCAAAAGCTATTTCATTAGGTGAAAATCCTGTTGAACAGTGTATCGAATTATTGTAGGTTTGTTCTATTTCTTTAAGGAAAGCCGCCCACTTGGTATGTTTTTCGTGACAATAAATACGGAAAATTCTACCTAATTCTTTATTCACGCGCTCTGTTATGTTCGGTCCGGGATTTCGTATTGAAGTATGTACGATTTGTATGCCCATCCTATTTAAGTTGCTTTCCCATTTCTTCGATGTAAATTGAGATCCGTTGTCAGTTAACAAGGCATCTATTTGTATTGTTTTATTAAAATCCTCTACACAATTTAACACGGTCTTAGTACTTGCTATCCTCAATTTATATAATTTTACAAATCTACTGAATGAATCTTGGATCACGAAAATGAATCTAACCCCTCCTATTCCTCTCGGTAAAGGTCCGTATAAATCTGCCATAGCTAATTGTCCTACTTCTTTGGTAATTATGGATTTACTCGGCCCTACAGTTGGTCGAATTTCGCGCTTCGCCAGCTGACAAAGGTGACACCCTCTCACTATGCGTTTTATCTCTCGGTGCATGCCTGGCCAATAATACCTATCTCCCAAAGCTATCCCTGTTTTAAAAACTCCTCCGTGTCCGATTTCTAAATGTATCATTTTTATTAGTTCTTCAGTCAACTCTTGTGGTACTGCTAACACCGTTTTGTTTAGTCCTGTTGTGTAATATAAAGTCTTGCCTATTTTTTTGTAATTTTTCAAATACCTATTTACACCTTTTGTCGGCGGCCCGAATTTTCCTTTGCGCAAATATCCGAAAATTTCTCCCAAAAATGTGTCTTGTTTTTGTAGTTCAGTTATATTTTCTAAGTGTTTTCGAATCTGTTGTCTACCTTTCACTGCAAAAGCTGCTATCTCTGGGCACGTGTTTTTCTCCTCCTGTACATTTTTTGCATCACAAGAATAACGAGATAAAATATCAGGCCCTATATTTTCCTTCCCTTTGACGTACTCTACAGTGAAGTTAAATTGATTTAAATATAAAATCCACCGTGTTAGTCGGCCACTGTACATCTTCCAGCTCTTTAAAAATGTCAATGCTTGATGATCCGTCCTAATTATTAAATGTACTCCTCTTAAATATGTCTCAAATTTATGTAAAGCATATATTATCGCCCATAACTCTTGTTCTGACGTGGTCCATTTCAGCTCCGGTCCCCTTAAAGCTTTGCTAATAAATCCAATAACGTGGTGATTTCCATCTTCATCCAACTGGTATAATTCTCCTCCTATCGCAAACCCCGAACTATCTGTCTGTAAATAATAAGTACTATTTGGGTCATGATGATGTAAAATTACTGTCTCTAAAAATAATGTTTTCACCCTCTCGAATGCGCGCTGTTCTGAGTCACCCCATCGCCAGGTTCTATTTTTCTGAAGTAAATCGCACAAAACCCGTGTTGTTTCCCCATATTTATTCGCGAATCTACGGTAATAATTACAAAGTCCTAGAAAAGCTCTAACTTGTTTTATTTTCTTGGGTACCGGAAAATTTTTTATAGCATCAATCTTTTCCGGATCCATTTGAACTCCCAAAGGCGTTATAATATGTCCTAACATACGTACTTCTGTGAATAAAAATTGACATTTTTCAAGTTTACAAGTCATGTTTGCTTCCTTTAACCTCTCAAGTACCGCGTTTACATGTTCAAAATGATCTTCTTGACTACCACACGTATATATTATTAAATCATCTAAGTAATTAGCGCAGAATTCCCTCACCCCTGGTCCTAGAATTTTGTCCATTCCTCTTGAAAAACTCCCTACTGATGTTTTTAACCCCTGCGGTAATACCTTGTATACGTAAGATTTTCCATTGTATACAAACCCAGTATACTTGCGACTTTCTGGACTGATAGGTATTTGAAAGTAAGCTGAATTTAGATCTATTGTGGTTATGAATTTTACACCATGAAAACGCTGTATAATTTCTGAAGTTAATGGTGGTTTTTCTACTTCCGCCTGCATTCTGGTGTTTAAGAATCTAGCATCTAAGAGTATCCTAACCGTCCCATCTTTTTTCAAGGTAAATGTTAGAGGACTAGAAAACTGCGTGGCCTCTCTACTGATGATTCCTAATGACTCCAATTCTCTAATCTTTTCATCAATCTTATCCCTGTAAGCAAAAGGTACTGGGTAGGATCGCTTAACGAAAGGCGTCTCGTCCGTCATTCTTATTTCGTGAGTGTACAAAGTAGTTAGGCCCGGTTTGTCTATAAATACATTCTTATGTTTAATTAAAATCTTTTCTAACCCTTCTTTTCCTTTTGAATCTAAATTTAACTCGGACACAAAGGTCGTTATTCTACTCTCGAGGCACGCCGTATTATTTATTTCAGGGTTTACTTCAATATTAATTATTTTTCCACTTGTGCAATTTTGATTTCTAATCTCGTGTTTAGGTTTCCTATGAATTACGGTTGAATTTACTAACTCTATTTCCTTCTTCCCATTTCCTGTTTTTATTTTTAACTTTCTGTTTTCTCCACATTTAAATTCAGCTGTATATTCGTCTAACCAGTTGATACCCAATATAATTGGCCTAATTAACTTTGGTATTATTAAACACGGCGTATTTATTATAACATCTCCAAATCGCAATGGTACTAAAACCAACCTAGATATTCTCTGACTTTTATGTCCTATCGCTACTTTAATTTGTATAGTGGTTACAGGCATAATAGGATAAAGTGTTTGGTCATTTAAATAACTTTCATAAAATTCTTGAGAAACGCACGTGATTTGACTCCCGGTATCTATTAGACAATGAACTTCCGTGTTATCTATCTGTGCTTTGGCTTCCGGTAATAACGGTAAAGTGCTACCCTTTTCTACTTCCTCATAATCTCTGTCTTCGAAAATGTTGTTGAACCCACTAATTTCCCTTCTTGTTTTCTCTTCGTTCACTTTCAATTGATTCCATTCATCCGTTATTTGTTGTAAAGAATTGACACATACTTCCACATCTATTTCCGCTTCCGTTCTCGTTTCTTCCGCTCCATCCTTTCGTCTTCTCACATTCCTTTCTGCTTTTATTGGAACAGTCATCCCTTGTTCATTTCTTCCCAATCCTTTCATTGGATTCCACCCCCATTTCATCATAATCTTCAATGCAGTGTTGTGTTTTGGTGCCGGCGTCCCTCTCCCTGTGTGAGTCGTATTCATGAGGGCTAATGAATCAACCCTCGGCCGTTTCCCGAATTGTTTGCGATTACTAACTCCTTGCCGCTTGTAGTTTTTGTAGAACCTCCCTGTGAAGATGTCGTAGCTTCTGCACACTTACTGCAGCTAGCGCCTCCTTCCACACTCTCTATTGCGTGAATTCTCTTCTTTATAGCGTGATAACGGTCACGGTATTTGTCCTTCTTGTTGATCTCCTCCCCACTCCTTTTCTTTGTGTTCCGTTCTTCCGGTGTGCAAACCATTGTATCTAGTTTTCGAAGAAACTCAGCAGCGACAATCTCATCTCCTGACTGCCCTGAAAACCATAGCGATTGAACATCTTTAGGGTAATGTCTCATAATCTCGTCAACTACGCCCAACGGTGTCTCGGTAATTTTTAATGCTTTCGCTAAATCCCAATAATTTGCGAAATGAGTGAGCATGGATATATCTCTCTTGGAATCATATACCCCTTCCGCAAGACGACGGCGAACCTCATTCTTCTTTATATCTCCCCAATAGGTAGCTAAAAAATCTCTTTCGAAATCCAACATTGTTTCCCATCGCTTGTTGTATAACTTGGCCCACGTTTTTGCTTCTCCCTTCAAATTTTCCCGTACGACAATTAATGGATCTGTACGTTTAACTTTTCTAGTGTATTCTTTTAAATCTTCTAAGAAACTTATGGGGTTTTGGTTTCCACCGGAAAATGAAGGTCGTTCCTGCTGCGGTAGCATTTCCACTACTTGGAGAACGTTTTTCGGCGCACTATCCTCTCCTGTCACCGCCACTGTTGTTGGTCTTCCTAATTGTTTCTCAAGTTCCTGCATTTTATCAACAAGCGGTGCTAAAGCTGCTTGAATTATTGTAGTAATATCTCCGATGTTCACTGTTGACGTCCCAGCTGTAGCATTTTCCTCGATTGCCGTCACTAAAGCTTCTGTTTGCCTCCCCATTCCACGTTTTCCCACCATTTTCTTAGATCTTCCGAATGTTACCGGCTTATGTATCTATTTTTTTTCTTACTAAGCGACAACCTCAATATTCCTATTTTAATTTTCTTAATTATTTTATATATATGTTGCCTTTTTTATTCTATATATTTTTTTTTTCAAATTTTTCTCGTTTTTCTTATTTTTTTTTGTTTTTCTAGATTTTTCTTGTATTTTATCACCTGGCTGTTCCTGTAAAATTTCAAGTTCGTTTATGATTTTCACATCATCCTCTTGTATACACTTGCCTTGTTCGATATCCGACCTATTTTAAATTTTTTTACAATACCTATCAAGATGTTCCGTTTATCTATTTTCAATTTACAAAATCTATTAGGATTTTTTCAATGCCTAAAATGAATTTCCTTTTAATAGGTATATATACACATATATATAATCCCATCATAAACATTCGTCAACGACATTAAAAGTCTCGAGCCGACTCTGGATTGTATTTTTTTCTTTGAGATTGAAAGTCGAATTCTCAACTAACACTTTGTCTTTTCAAAACAACGTTTATTTGTTTGGCCCATACTTGAATTCCTTATCGAATCCATTGACTGGGTTCTCTGTGTCTTAAAATATGCCTCAATAGTCAACAACCTAACCTGAATGTCAACAAACTTATCATGAGTAAATCTTACGTTATTTCAACTTACCCGTTTATATGGTAAATTATATTATGTAAGATTAATCTTACCTCACAAAACAAAACATCAAATGTTTCACCCTCATTAATGACTCTGTCGATTATCGAGATTTGTGATCCTGACTAAATCTATCTACTCGTGCATTGGCGGCACGTAGAGCGATCATTTGAATTTAACACGTGGTCCTAATGATTAACTATGATTTAATACAATTACACTTTTCTATTTTGATATTATTGTTTTCATAGATCTACCTATCACACGATATGGGTGTAATATTTCCGTTATTTATTATGTTACAGATGGTCATAATAGATAACACCCCAACATGTCATAATAATTGTTTTTTCTTTTGTTTTATAATGATATTAATGTTAATCAAAAAAAAAAATATTTTTTTTTTGTTAATCAATTGCTATCAATCAATTTTATATTTTAAGTAATCATTATTTTTGTAAAACCAATGATATCTAGTAAGGTACATTGGGTGTTGTAATACATTAATCAATTTAATTTCTCTAAACCTTTCTATTCCTCTAATAAATCTGTCGAATGTCTAGTGATAAAAATAATAATATCTTTTCCTGACTTTGTGAATAATTTGTTAAGTACCACGGCCCGCCGCTGGTCTGTATTTTTGAATATAAGATAAACAATAATTGTTTACGTTAATACTCCACGATATCCGAATGCAATGTTTATGTTATATTTGTTCCAGCTATCTCGTTTTTGTGTCATTGTTTATTTAATCTCGACGTTTGTTATTTAATTTTTTGTTCCTCGGAGTGATACGTATTACTTAACGATGTTTCCGACTTTTAAGATATATAGATGTTTTTACGCCCGATGTTTATCTTATCAATTTTTTCGATGTTCTTTGTTTTCACAATAAGTTCGATGTTTTTCGGGCTTGTCTGTTTATTAAACTTGCTTCATATCAACATTCCGATCTGTTCGGTGAACCCAAAACATAAACAATGTTTTTGTTTACAGAACGCATTCCTTTTGACTGAATGACATCATTAACCTACATATCCTTTGTTTTTGTTTACATTATCGTATGAAAGGAATTTTTTATTGACTCTTAAGTTCACGGTCATTTGAATGAACACATTTTTATTTATAAGGACACTTTTTGTGTTATAAGTTTATTCGTTAACACATTCTTTTTGGATTTATTGTTTATTTACGTTAATCTATTATTATTTTTTTTTATTTCACTGTGTATTTATGTAATGTCGCACTTTTCTGATTTTTTTTTTTTTTGTTAATTCTTTAATTAATTACGTCCTATTTATTATTATTATTTTCTCCGTTTTTGCAATAGGTTGACCAATAAAACCTTTTTTTTTCCAATCTTATAAAACCTGAACCTCCTGGACACGGCTATGCAGTTGTAATGTTTTCATGGTTCAACATTAATTTTTGTTCATCCTATCCCGTGATTTCTCAATTGTTTCAAGTAATTGATTGCCACATAAGAGGGTACACGACTCTCAACTGTCTCTGGCAACTGATGGGATCTATGCGAACACTCCATCAATAATGTTCAAATGTTTCGTATAATATTTCTATATAAATCTTACTAACCCGTGATTTTTCAATTGTAGATTGTGAATGGTAGGTAATTGTAAACACGCGGCTCCCAGCTGGTTCAGGTAACTAATAAAATCTATATGACTATCTAATCAATGGTATTCAAATGTTTCATGTAATATTCGATATAAATCTTGCTAACCCATGATTTTTCGATTGTTGTTTGTGAATGATCCATATCGCTGCACATTGCACAATGACATCCTGATGATTATCCTTATAACTCCGATAAATTATCTAGTTACGGCCAAGGTCGTTTTCAAACCATGCGGTTGACCCAGATCTTTGGTGTCTCTATTTGTAAACAAATCGAATAATATAAACACCTTCTTTGACACACTAACCTAAATGTGAGATTTGTTTATTTTAAAATTCCTTAGAAGTCATATGTGCCTCTTTACTTTTATTGTGCATTGTTAATTTAAATATTTTTAAATCCTGTATTGAAGTTAAACCATTTTTCATTTTCCGAATTTAGTAAATTTACTAGAAGTTAGGTGAAAATTAAATATAAATATATATATATATATATATATAAGTACACATATCTCGATTGTCAAAATATGTTAAAAAAAAAGAGTACATATATTAATAAATAAATATAAAATATATGATTCTACATAGTCTGGAATATTAATAAATACATATTTTCTTTTTCAATAAAGTAGATATGTCCATAGGTAGGTATCTAAGAATCGCTACCATTTCGATGCTTCGATTAATAAGTAAAATACATATATATAAATATATTACTCATATATTTATTCTTTATATACAATATATTACTTTATTTTATATAAATAAATACATAATATACATATATTAATGTGTAATGCTTTGTTTTGTTGTTTTTAATAATTTAATTGATATACCATAATCAGCTGTATCTCCTCACTCCTAGGTCCTGAAAATTATTTATAAAAAGAAAACTTACCCCCCGTCAAGGTATTTCCGGTCGGGTGTACACAACAACCTTGATGAAGAAATCCTACCTAATTAATTGTATTTTTTCAACTAATTTCAAAATAAATCTTTTCGACTATTTATTCCTATATAATATTTTATTCTCGCTTGAATCATATAAATTAGCTGATATTTAATTTTTCTTCCGAACGAAATCCTAATCCAGAAAACCCGTTGATTTAATAACACCTTTCTAGTTTAGGCTTTTGAATGATAGCTGTTTCAAATTCTTTTTCGAAATGATAGACTGATGATTAAAATTCCGGTTAAAACGACAAACACTTTTAACACTGTCGCTATACGCACGATGGATTTTAATTGAACAATTTATTAATTCTAAATTTCTTTTTATATAAATTGATAAGAAAATTTATTCCGAATTGTGCAAACTTTTAATTAAACTCGACTCTTAATAAATTAATTTTTTCTAACTGTTAATTTTAGAACAAAGGTTTAAACGTTTATTATTATCGAATCCTTTTTTTTGTTTTTGTGTTTCTTTTAACCTAAGATGAAGTATTTACTATTAATAATTTTAAACAAAATTATAATCTATTTTTAAATATCAATTCACGAGCACATCCACTTTAATTTAACGATAACAAACTCTTAAATTTAATTCGAATGTTTTCACTTTGAATGAAATAATTATTTTTAAATTTTTAATAATTCACTTTTAACACTTTTTGCACTATTCACTTTTAACACTTTTAAGCACTTCACACTTTACTTTTAAAGCACTGAGTTTAAACGGTATTTATTTTCACTGTTTGATTTAATTTCACTGACTCTAGCACTTGTATTTTTCACAAAATTTTCCTAAGTCTTGGGGCTTATTTAAAATTTAACACTTAAAGATTTTTCACTGTTAATCCTACCAAAGACGTAGTACCGCCACGTAACAACTTTTCGAAATGACTGATGTGTTCCATCTTTTATATCCCTCTCAGGTCCCAAAAGACGTATCTGAATTTCTCTTGATGCTTAATTCTATTTCCTATCAACTCGTAAATCCGAACACCCCTTCCCCTAATTTCGATCGTTCTTCCATAAGATGTTCTGCTTTCCGGCTCAAGGCGGTGGCCAGTTTCCATCTCACAAATCTAAATCGATAGGGTCCGAATCGGGTAAGTCTGTGTTAATCGCCCAAGCTTCCTTTGTCCTGTGTTCATACAAAATGTAGTTAAATTCTCATGATTTTGTGTTCCTTTTTTTCTCAATTTGCGATAGGTCCGTCCTCAATAATATATATATACATCTCAATTTTATGCATCTCGTGCGAAAATTGTTTAAATCCATGTCGAAATCTTTACTACGCATTTTTGAATTTCGATTTGTTTAAATTCTACTTAATTTTATTGTTACTTATATGAGCTTTTCCATTTCCACCCGTACTCTCTATCTCCCTGTCGCAGATTTGAGTTTTTCCTTTATCTTTGAATTTTATATTTATCCGCGACGTTTTCTTGCACAATTTCTTCTTGATTCTTATGTCATTTCTCATAACTCTTATAATTACTCATTTTCCAAGTCGTATTTATTAATTTCACGGATAAATTCGAATTGTATCGCTTTTCTCCACATGGATCATTTCCTATCTCCGTTCTTTACCCTTCCTTTTATCTTTTCTTCACTTTTCCCGATGTGTGTGGTCTCCAGGAAAATTTCATACTTCATTTATTATTAATTAATATATAGTTTTCCACACTTCTACGGGAGATATACCTAATTAGACTCTGGGATATCTGTCATTTTTATTGTTTTACCCAATCTCCGCCCATTCTCCATCCCTCACTTACAAGATTTCACATAAATTATACGTCTGGACATATGTTTACGTCTCAGATTTTATGTACTACGGCCGTAAATTTAGTTTAATTTTAGAGCCATTAGTTTTAATCTCTTTTCCTAATCTAAATACTTCATAAGCCCAACGTTAAAGTTAATCGCTTTTCTAATCATTTATTACCTTAACGTAAATAAAAACCATGTTCGGATTTCGATTGTTTACCCTTCAAAATATACATGAGACCGCCAACCTTTTATCTTGTTTCGATCCCTCCGTAATATTGGGTAACTCCAATATATATCTAACCTAATAATTATGTAAAATGTCTACTTTTCCTGAATCTAATCTATCGCTATATGTTTTAGTTTTTCTGTCTTCTTCTGATACTCGATTTTCACGTCCCTAGGACCTTCGTAGCAGTCCAAAATCTCTATATTATCCTTCCATCCGGTCGCCGCACTTTTCTAAAATGTCTATTTTTTTTGCGAGATTTTCATTCAAGATTGATTTACCAATATGTCCGTTTCATCTTAAATTGATAACGATTAATTTCCATTGTTTCCAACACTCACTCCTCTCTTTAGTACGATTTTTATCGAACATGACACCCTCCTTCTATCATAAATAATTGCACTACAGTTGAAATTCCGCCAGTAACTTTCCTTTGCTTTTCCCGTCCTTTTTTTATACTATCACGTTTATAATTTTTTTCATTGCATTTTTGTGTGTGCGCTTTACAACCTGTAAAACTTCCAAGCACCCGATTTCAATGGTTCGATACCCCATAAATGTCTCAGTTATTGTAAACATTCCCAGGAGTTTGTCACCTTGAAAGTCGATGTTGACCCTAAAGTGCGTTCACCTCCAATTTCTGTGAGAATCGAAATGTCGTTAATTATCTTTTTTTATTGCCTGATCCACAGTTCATTCCTTTGTCTGCATTTGATGTACGCCTCTTCGTTCACTGATTGGTTACTCAAAATTTTATAGCTCTTTGTTCAGATCTATTGGTTGACAAAATTCAATGTTTATTTTGAAGCCTCAAAAGGGGGTTCCTAGTCGTTCCTAGACGATTTTAATGACCTCTGTGTTTATACTATAGAATCTCAACATAATTCCAACTATTACAGGTGCCTACTGAAAACCAAACTGAATCAATTTTAACCTCAATAGATGTCGCTAGAATGACGGTTTTCATTAATAATTTGTATATTTTTAGCAGCTATGGTTTATCTGTTTTTCACTGTGATTTAAACCTTTCATCACAAGGTTACATCCTATTTCTTCCAGCTAACCCAACAAATAAACATTATTTTACATAACCCAACAATTACATGTTAACAAATGTACGTAAATAAAAAAAAAAAAAAAAGCAGAGGTATTTAATTTAGTATTCATTTAAGGAGTATTGACATTTGTTTAAAAGAAATGTTTTTAGTGATGATTTATATTTAATTATGCCGGTTATTTCTTTAATGCTACGTGGAAGGTTGTTACATACTTTAATGGTCATGTAGCGTGGTTAAGTGTAAAAAAAACCAAAGAATAGTAAATATAAATTAAGGCGATGCCATACGTCGTGTAATATTTTTAATCGAGCCGCCATCAGTAACAATCCTTACGTAGATGGCGATAAGGGTTAAATTCCCGCTTAACACCATCCAGCTGTTTTGATTTAGGCAAGAAAAAAACATGGCCAAAAAGTCCCTTTTATTTTATTTTGTGGATGTTCAGGCATAAATATTTAAATGTTTTCCGATCATTTTATAAATAACTTAATTTGCCACATTATACAATAAAACCATAACCGAAAATGGGTTCGTAAGTAGGAGATTTTGAACATTAAAGCAGTTTTCATTGGCCTTATAATTTTTTTTTTCTGGGCTTATAAAAAGACTTATGTAAAAAATACTCGATTATTTCAAAGGCCAAGATGTATTATACCTGCCAAATTTTCAAACCAAAAACACATGATTTTGCATTACTACGTATGACATCGCCTTAAGAAAATATTTAATATTAATTTTAAATTGTAAATAACAACGTAAATAATGAAATTCCGTTTAAATAAAACGATATTGGAATCATAAGAAAAAAATTAAATATATTTATATAAATATATGTAACTCACTTAAAAAAAAGATGAGGTACACAGTAAATGCATAAGGGTAAGTATAATTAGTCAAATATATTTCAATATGATAAGATGTCTACACTCTACATATTACAAGAAATAAACTCAATTTCCGATGAAATAAAATTATGAACATGTAAAATACCAAAGATAAAATTCTAGAATATCTGTGAAATAAAAAAAAGTAAAAAATGGCGCCTATTTTAGGTACCTATATCAAATTTGTAACAGATGAAATGAAAAAAAAGGATACATATTTTACGTTTTATGAGTTTACCACCCAAGAGAACCGAGAATATTTTTTGAGGGTTGATATAAGAGCGAAATTGCTGAAATAATTTGAAAATATCTCGCAGCATCTTTTTTTTGATTTACAGAAATAGAAAAAAAATCTCGACCGCAGCTAAGTTAATATTGTCACTTTTGGATGGCATCAGCTTTGGAGATGATCTTTTAAGACTGCATTAAAAAAATAATGTTTCAAGAAAAGGGCATTGGAAAATGGTAGCAGAATGAGCACCAAAATGTGTATATATTAATAACTATAATATTAAATAGTTACATAGATGCATTGTATTGTTTACGAGAAAAGGCTAGCAGAATGAGAAATATGTATATTTTAACAACTATAATATTATAAAGGTACATGCATGCATTGTATTATTTATGAGAAAAGGGTAGCACAATGAGAAATATGTATATTTGGAAAATTATAATATTATAAAGGTACATGCATGCATTGTATTGTGTACGAGAAAAGGGTAGCAGAATGAGAAATATGTATATATTGATAACTATAATATTATAAAGGTACATACATGCATTGTATTGTTTACGAGAAAGGGGTAGCAGAATGAGAAATATGTAAATATTGATAACTATAATATTATAAAGGTACATACATGCATTGTATTGTTTACGAGAAAAGGGTAGCAGAATGAGCACCAACATATGTACATATTAAGCATAACTATAACATTATATTGGTACTTATATGTTATTTAGCAACTTAAAATAATATAATTTCTTTTTGTGTGTACCTTATTACTACAATAGTCCTACTCCCCAATTCCAAAGCATTGATTTATCTTTTAAGGTGGGCAGTTTTGTTTTAAATATACACTTTTTGCAATTTGCTTTAAGAAATATCCATATTTCTTAATCTTTTATTTGTATGCATATTAAATATTAAAATATAAAATAAATTTAAAAAATGCTAAATGTGATCTATTTTTATACTCAAAATCAGCTGTGAAATCGCTGGTTAAATCTGTAGGCTATGTCCTGATACATCCTGTATATAAGAGGGTGCTTTTACACTTTTTCTATGCGAAATTTTTCTAAATTTCAATGGGGCACCATCTGAAAATGTTTTAGTACATGAGAAATTTTTTTTAATCTATTCACTGAACTCCTAAAAAAAACTTTGTTATCATAATATACGAGTACGCAATGAAATCTATTTTAAGAGGGTTCCCCATTGAAATGTCAAAATGAGCCAATGCAGACGTTTAGTACTCTAATATATAATTAAAAATGTACAGGGTGTTAAAAGATCTACCTGATGTAATGATATGATTTGTTAAGGTAAAATGTAAGGTACATTCTAATGTTTACAAAAACGGTAGAGCAGAGATGTCCATCTCATGATTGTGGGATTTATTTCCTGTCAAGTAAGTTGGGTGATCATAAATAATAAGAGTGAATTCTTAATGGAAAATATATTGAAACCATCAAAAGTTACAACAAAGGAATACAAAAGATACCAATGAAAACATAGGAATAAAAGTAAGCACATACCAGATGGACTCCTGAACCAAACTAAACTAACTTTACGTGACGGGAAACGAAGGGATAGCAACGGATGGCGAACGAAGACTTGTATCCGGAAGCCAGGAACGGACCCGGGACGAAAGCCAGGACATCCTTCCCTTAGTGGAAACGGGAGGACGCAGCACCTCCAAGGTACGCCTGCAGGAACATCAGGTCTGCAGCACGTGGTAGTCAACCAGACTCTTCTACGGAGCCAGGACAGCAATCCGATTTCTTAGTGGCAGCGGGAGGACGCAACTCCTTCAATGGACGCCTGCAGGGGCATCAGGCCTGCAGCACGTGGTAACCAATCAGACTCTTCTACGGAGCCAGGACAGCAATCCGTTCTCTTACGACACGGGGATACTCCGCCAAGAACTACTAGCCACAGCTAGGACCAAGCCATTCGCGGTTTCAAGTCCGAAACACGAGTACTACGACATGACCACCGGCCAACACTCAATAAAAGCGGGATTCCATTATCACCACTAAAAATAATAACCAACACGAACTGTTCGTGAATGGATAAACACCCCGCGCCTTTTTAAAAAGAAAATAATAACTTCTATTCACATGATTAACTCAGATTGAAACCCCTTAAAAGGCGAGTGACTGGATCCGCCGACCGGCTGCCCAAGCTGGTCGGGGAGGAAGTGACCATAAACAAAACTGTCCTTCCTTCCTTAAAAATATTGCCAAAGTTCGAAAAAAAACACCATAGACAAAATAACCCCAATTAAGCAAGAACTACTCTTGTCACAAAATATTTATGTGACACTGACTTACCAGTGATTCCTGACATTATTTTGAGTAAAAAAATTGTATCAAATTTTGGTGTCCGGTGGTATTATTTGTTTTTTTTTATTCACGTATGTCGTAAATGGTCACAACCGAGTAATCGACCAACCCTCCATTTTGACCCTATCTGTCCATTACCTACTGATTTTAAATGTTTTAGGTAAGATAAAAAATCACCGGAGACCAAAATGACATCTTCGTTTTTTACTCCAAGGAATCACTAGTTAGTAAGTCAGGTACCTATTAACTAAGTTTCTTAACACCACACGAACGGTGTTGAAACTGGAATATAACTATACATAAATTATCTGTCATCTTAAATTTGTACTGCCTACACGTAAAAACACTCGGAGCGTCAAATAAAAAAATATTTTTAAATAAAAAAATAAATAGGAAATGAACTCTATTATTAAGATATTATATATATGTGGTTATCTTGGTGTACAAATAAAAATCTCTTCAACTCTGATACAGCGTTTATTGTCAAATTAAAAATCGATTTTACAGTCGCAATATTTACGCCGCTTTTATAAGGTGAAGAAGCTTCTCGAACATTTTGGTTGCTATGTAGATATTGCCAAAACAAAATTAAAAAGAATAAAATCCAAGAAGCTTGTTTGGAAAAAGCCGAAACTTCTAGAATGCCGTTCGAATCAAGTAGTGGCGTACCATTACATATATATCTACATTATATATAGGGCCTTATTAATAAAGTGTTGTAAATTTTTACACAACATTAATTTAGGGTAAGTGGTCGTTAATCTTTATTTTAAAATTTTTTTTAACGCTTTTATTAGTAAGAGTAAATGTAATTTTTTTCTTATCCTGAAAAGCCCCTTATTATGGTAAATACAGTTTATCAGTTAATTAATCAGTTAACTAATAAATTCATAATGCAATAAAATTATTATTTTTTAACCTTAATCAAAGACCAATTGTTTACGTCACGATCACGAGGAATAAAAAACTGAAACAAAAACTCCCGAAGCACTAAAATGCATCAAGAAATTCGTGTCCAAGAAAGAGACCCTTTAAGGTCACCAAAGTTTGAAAATGCGAAAAAAAATAACACTCACGACGCATTAAATAAAAATCCGTCTTCTTTTGGGTCTCCCATTGTACTAAAAAAACGAAAATAGCAATATTTTGGGTTTAGGAGTAAAAAGCATAACTTTGGTTCTACGTCAGGACAAATACTCGTAAATCGTAATTTAATTAAAAATCTAACCGTTTTTATTTTTTATTATTATTTAAGAAAAGTTAAGACCAACACAACCCCCAGCAATGGAAGAAGAGAACATAAAATTGTGAATAGAACGGTAAGCCAAAAACTCTAATTCTCTAAAACTCTAACTCTAATTTAGTTACACGTTTTATAAAAATGTACACTAAAATTTGCAATATGTTATTTTATGTGCCAACGTATCAAAATGCGTATGTTTCTTTTATCACCGTTCAAATCTCTCCGGATCGTTTGTGATAGTACAGATAAAGAATATGTAGCAGAATATGTAGAATATGTTTCGGTTATCAGTGATTTCCATTCGAAGGACCAGTCATTGTGGTATCGATTACATACAAAGATACCTGATTACTTTTAAATGAAAGCGTTGCTCATAATGTTATGTAAACTTTTGAACTTATATTCGAATTTGTTACTACCTGGTTAAAGTATGAAAGCTTTGGATATGGTAGACAAATACTTTTTAACAATAGTTTTTTACTCAGTAATTATATAGAGTACATAATATAGTTGATCCATTGTGGTGGTCTTTAAAACCTTATTATTCTATAGTTTACCTATATCTAGTATAAAAAAATATTCTGACACAAATCTGAAGTCTGAGTGTAATCTAATGATAATTTGTAATAGTGTATTTCATAAAATTGACATGGCAGCCTTGACTTAAGATTTATTAAAATGCACTGGTAAACTGTAATTTATAAGGTATTTCATAGTGATTTTTCATTACTAACAGCAGTTTAGTTTACTTTATTATTAGAGACACCCATTCATAGCTTTAATTTTTAAGAAAGGTAGGATTAATTATTGAAAAAATAGCTTTTATAGCCTTAATTTTGCGTTTTCATAGCGTTAATAGCTAAATAGGATAACATCAAGGAATGGGAGTCGGCAAGAGGGGAAAAACAATTAAATTAGCAAAATCACGTGAAACATGTTTATTGTATTATTGATTGAAACTCAACATGGCACATGTTTCTACAGTAGAGTGTGTCATGTTCGTTCTACGATCTGTCAATACAAGATTATAGCGACTAAAAATCTTTTTTACTATCGCTAAAAACACCATTTATCGCTTTAATTCGTGAAAATATCGTTAATGCTATGAATGGGTATCTCTACTTATCATTGAAAGCGATATTATGTGGTTATAATATATTATGTTTACTGGATTGAAAATGAATCGAATGGTTTTAAAATATGTTATACTCATAGACATGAGAAACCATATGTCTATGATTATAATGTATTTTAATTTTTGTAAATAGTTTATGAACCTACATGAAAAATTACACAAAATTCACCGTTTAAGGAATATTCGCCGATAAATAAATTCTCAAGAATTTACCCATTGCTAATTGTGACAGATTTCGTTATTTGATTTCAAATCAATATTATTTTAAGAATGCATTTATCGCTTTCGATATATTTTATTCACTGTGTTGGTACGCTTGCTAAAATAATATAAAATAAGGTATCAGAGATGTGAAAATATCAAATTTGCCCCTATCTTATTGATTGCTATCCCGTGTTACAATATTCTCAGGTACGTAATGATAACGATTAGTAAATGTTTGTACCTTCACAAAGCCATACTCGGGTACAAAATACCTAACTTTTCAATGGAAATTGTTAGTACCAGCATCCTCCTGATGAAAGACAGTGAGAGTTAGTGGAGGTACTGCCAGAACCTCCGCGCCTATATAAGCATAAGATTAAAAGTCCGGATTCAACAATATTTCAGTGTTAGGTACCTACCATACGTATTTAAATTCTCACTGTTAAGCGGAAAGCAGTTTAAAAAATCGAACTGTTTTTGGCTTAGGGCCTGGGTAGAATATGACCATTTAGTGAAGTAAAAAAGCTTTTCTACTTGTACTTTGATCGGTGGTGTAGGTACTTATTGGGACTTCTTTAGCTATAATCATTTGGTAGATCTGATGTTTTAGATAGCAATTTTATCATTTTTTATGTTTGTTACACATAGACGATATGTCAAATAACAGCATAGGTCGACCTCTATTTTTTTTTTTAGGTAACTTTCACTTTTAACTTTGAAACTTAACAGGTCTTTCAAACCATTTATTAACAGTATCTATTACACTTAAACTATTTATTTAAAATTCAAGGGATCTGTGACACTTAAATGATTCATTTCAAGTTCACGGTATCAGTGACACTTAAACCATTTATTTCAATTTCACTGTATCTGCGACACTTAAATCATGTATTTCGAATTCACGATATCTGTGACACTTAAACCATTAATTTAAAATTCACGGTATCAGTGACACTTATACCATTTATTTCAAATTCACCGTATCCGTGACACTTAAATCATTTATTTAAAATTAACGGTGTCTGTGACACTTAAATAATTCATTTCAAGTTCACGATATCTGTGACACTTAAACCATTTATTTAAAATTCACGGTATCTGTGACACGTAAACCATTTATTTCAATTTCACTGTATCTGCGACACTTAAATCATGTATTTCGAATTCACGATATCTGTGACACTTAAACCATTAATTTAAAATTCACGGTGTCTGTGACACTTAAACCATTTATTTCAAATTCACCGTATCCGTGACACTTAAACCATTTATTTAAAATTAACGGTGTCTGTGACACTTAAATGATTCATTTCAAGTTCACGATATCTGTGACACTTAAACCATTTATTTAAAATTCACGGTATCTGTGACACGTAAACCATTTATTTCAATTTCACTGTATCTGCGACACTTAAATCATGTATTTCGAATTCACGATATCTGTGACACTTAAACCATTAATTTAAAATTCACGGTGTCTGTGACACTTAAACCATTTATTTCAAATTCACCGTATTCGTGACACTTAAACCATTTATTTAAAATTAACGGTGTCTGTGACACTTAAATGATTCATTTCAAGTTCACGATATCTGTGACACTTAAACCATTTATTTAAAATTCACGGTGTCTGTGACACTTAAGCTATTTATTTCAAATTAACGGTATCTGTGACACGTAAACCATTTATTTCAATTGAGAACTAAAGAAGGATATTGTATGAAAAAGCTCTTTTTTATTCAAGGCTTGACAATGTTATATAAGTTCTGAAATACGGTTTTTTAGGAATTTCAGCTTTTCATCAAATTTCATAAAGCCGGAGTTCCTTATAATCAAGTATAATAAGAATCTAGTACCAACTGCATCAGAAAGTGTATCTAAATTAAAACACAGTGATTACAAGACCAGCATCGCAGACTACCTAAAACAGTTCTCACGTTCATGCACTGAAATGAAATAAATGGTTCATGAAAGAATGTTTTTCAATTGAGTCTAGTAGCGAAAGTATTAAAGTATACAATAAATATTGGAGATATTCATAAATATATAAAGATATACAAAAAATAAACTAGTTGTTTAATAAATGAACAAAAACTTTAATTCTCAAATTTATGACATATCATGTGAGATTACCAATAAATACTAGAGTGTGGTAAAAATGGTGACCATAACTCATCAAAATGATAATTCATCACATCTATAGAGTTATATAAAGTCATGGAAAGTGATGAAACAAAAAAAATATTAACTGGGTTAAGTAGGTTAGGTTAGTTTAGGTTTAATTTTTTTTCATCGTTTCTAATGACTTTATATCACTTTTTAAAAGTGTGTTGAATTGTCACTGTGTTGAGTTATCATGGAACCGGTAAAAATACATCCCACTACCAGATATTGTACCCATATTTCTTCTCTTCAATTCATTCGTTATATTTCCTATTATAATTTGACCAGATTTTTAATAAATTAACAGTATTATTTTTAATAAACGCGGCCTCATTGTGCGATTCCTGAGGCCCTAGACTGACTTGCGGACCTAGATGTCCACCTCTGACCCCCACCATACGAAAGAAGAAGAAAAATCGCTTGTTTTCACAACAACAAACAAATTAGCATTTTCGCTAAGAATTACTTTCAAAAAGGGTTATAAGCATAGCACCTTTTTACCAAAATGGAAACCATTATAGAAAATATTTGTAATTAAAAAAAATTATATCCCATCGAGATCAGGCGAATCTTCTCATTCCGTAAATCGTATATTAATGTCATAATTAGGTAAAATATGTTAATAATATAAAACATGTGTTAATAATATAAAACGAGCTGTGTTAATAATATTAACATGTTGTGTTAATAATATAAAACATGTTGTGTTAATAATATAAAATATGTTGTGTTAATAATATAAAACAGATGAGAAACAAGCTGTTGTAATCATCAAAAATAATGATTTCGGTTGTGGGTTTTTTGTATGCTTTCTAACTAGCTTAATAATAACTGTAGTTGAATAAACTCGGATTTGTTTTAGATTTAAATGCCATTTTATAAAATTGGAACTGATGCATTGTAAATTGGGTACCCGCCCATAGTATAATATTTTAAGATACAATTATTATAATTGTCATTTACGAAATTGGAACTGATATGTCAAGAATTCAGACTTTCTTGTAACTTTTCTCGAATCTACGCCAGTTTCTTACTAAAGCGATGATCTCTGGTGTCGAAGATATTATTATTATAATATTATTCTGTAGGTACGTGCAATGGATATGCCAAATAAAAAAAAACGTATTACCCAGTTCCATGAAATAGTATAAGATTTTGCAAAACATAAACCGGTCCATTTCTGTATTTTCTATTTATATGGGTTTCTATTTACGATTTTCCGAACCGCGCAGGCCCATGCGAGAAGTAAACAAAAAGATGGGCGAGGGAGAGCTGAGAGAGGTGGTGAGGTGGGGGAGAGAGACAGGGTTCGCCACTCTGGCGCCGTGACGTTGGCGTTGCCCTGGTGACCGACTGGCGCCGCGACGCCCCGGGGCCGTGCTTGCTACTCCCCGCTCAGTGCTTTAGTGCCCTGCATCTTCTGGGGGATGCAATTCCAACCTTATTTCTTGGAAGTACATAATAACAAGCACAATTTTGATGAATTGCATTCCTGAAACGATTTCAACTCAGTGAGTCTCCCCAAATTCTACCACTTTTCTTAGAAATTATTCACTACGAAAGAAACTAAATATAAACTCTAGAGAGCTCATTTTATAAAACAACAGTGGCTCCATATATAGATGCTGTTCCACCATATTATATTTGACCAACGAAGGAGACCTAAACAAACCACAAATGATTCAAAATATAGCAATAGCCCTGTTTTTAATGTATTCATCTAATAATATGTATACTAAGGAAAATTAATTAAATAAGATAAGACCTAAATTGGATTTCGATTAAAAAGATACTCCTAGCAATATGATAATTTTTATTCATACAATTATGAATAACGAAATTCCGAAATACTTAAAAGATGAAATTGTTTTTAGTTAAAACGGACATAATTAGAAAACCAGAAATGTAAACAGAATGCCGCATATTACAAAAACATAAACACAGAACTGTTTAATAAATAAAGAACCAAAAATTTTCGATGATCCATTAAACAATTATGTTTTAAAGTAAATATATAATTTATAAACAATTGAACTTAATTATGAAGTCAATATATATTTTTTAAATTTATTCACTTCAGATTAGTCGTGGATTATGATGATTAAGAATTGTTTTACCTCATAACTTTATATGATATATTGATGGGATTTTAATAAAATCATCTAGTGATAGATTCGGATTTATAAGATATATTTTTTTAAATTTAATTAGTAAATAAAACATTTGTACTAATTCAGGGTAGTCCCACAAAGCTGTCATATGGGAGCTTGTCTGTAGGTTCTGCGAATTAAACCATTCTTAATATGATGTTTAAGAAAATATTTGCAGATAAATGCATTTATAATTTTAAGGAAAAATTAGAACAGATCAAATAGTAATATTAGATAATTTAAATTACATCTATTTATAAAATATCTCAATATACCTGCCTAATAACAAGATATGTAAACAGATAGATTAATAAATTCAAAGATACTGGAAATTTTCGTTAATTAACCACAGCTTTATCATTTTAGGGCAAAGTATCTAATTTTTTTCACTGGTATTAGGTATTCAAGAGTACGGCTTAATTATTTATTTAATATTCGAGGAATTTTTAGGCCCTTTCCTTCTTTAAATTTTGAGGAATGTTTGTGTTCCAGTGGGTGTTTGTATGAGCTTTCCCCCATGTTATCCATAATAGTAGTCAACCAAATGAGAACTTTCATTGTAAGTAGGCTCTCTGATCCATATGGTACTTTTAAGTTACGTCTCTGTTTGTAAATATTTGATGTGACAATTTTTTTATTATGGCAGTGTAGATTTATTTATTTATTTTGTAAGAAACAAACAGCTTTAACATAATATACAATGATAGATATAAATATACAAGTTAACTGAAGTCAAGCCACAGAAGTTTTTTATACTAAAGTTAATTGGAAATTAAGTTTTAATATCTTAAAATTAATTTGGTGTTAAAGGAAGGGGAGAGGAAGAGGATAGGAGATGCTCTCGATACATTCCATACTCCGTTATTAATAATCGATCGTACGCATTACTTCATATCGATATTTCTTTAGGTTATTACCAAAAATGTCATGCTGTAAAATTTTGTATTATATTGTGCACATATACGAGGAATTGGGGAATTTTTTCGAATGTTTGTTCTACACGAGGGTAGATAAAATAAATCAGATTGTCGGGTTTATCTAGACGGAATATGAAGATTTATTAAATTGGTAAGTTCTGGTGAGTCCAGATTATTATTTAGGATATTAAAATATATTTAAAATGTATAATATATTTATAATTTTTAAATATATTTTATATATTTAATGCAAATAGTGCTTGCGTGTCTCCAAGTTCGAATTCCATATCTAAGGATGGATTCAACCATAGAAAAACATATGAGTTTAAGAGTGCAATGAGGCAAAATAAATTTTAATTTACAAAATTTACTAGCTAAGGATCGGAGCTCTTTTTTAAGATTAAGTATGTATGTCGAAAGTGTCATACATAATTTGAATTGTGATTTACTAGTTTTGTATAGAGTTCTAGGTTTTATCCATGAAATGATTTGTACAATAAATTAATTGTAACTGTGAACGGTCGGTTTATCGATGCTTAGTGAAAGTGTTATTGGTAATACAAAGTAAGATAAACACAATAGCTGTCAACATAAATGTATGAGTATGTTTTGTGGTATTTTATTATTGTGTTTCGGAGTAGTCTGTCCATCTGTATGGCGTCTACTTATGTAGTTATATATTTATATATCTTCCCGAAAGAAACCATTCATCTGTTCTGAATGCAATTACTAATGTTATCCAAATTGACCCTGGTAATAAATTTCATCTTTGCGATTCTTTCAAGGATAAAGAAACCATCCTGTCGCTTCGAATGCAATCAAAAATGTTCTCAAAATTTCTTTTGACAGCATCGCCATTCCATTGTAAGAATGTATGTACTAAGAACCTATGTACTAAATACACAATTAGGCTGTCCTGAAACGGGAATCCTTCCCAGTTGGACAGACAAAGGTTCATTATGTTTTGTATTGTTTGGATTACTTATATATATTTTATTTATTTTATCTTATATATATATAAAATATAAAATATGGTTAATTTTTTCCCTACCTTTATAACTAGTTTTATTATTATTATTTTTTAAATGAATACCGGCATCTATGGCATCCCCAATCGGGTTATTTAGTGTGCCTAGAGGTAGTGGGTAGGGGAAGGAGATGGGTAAGAGGAAGGTGGGGGTACTTGGCTATTCAGATTTGGTCACCAAACACGGCTAAAGACATTTAAAGAAACGTTTCAATTCTGAATGGTGTTCTTACACCAGGGTGATATTGAGGGTATCTTCCACTCAGAAACAATGGTTTACCTAATTTTATACCTATATTGTATATACTTTTACGTTTCCTAATTTTTTATGGTATATTCAATTAATTTAACCTACTTTTACGGTTAATTTTTCTAATTTTATAATTATTTTGATGGATTATTCAACATATCATACATTCTTTTATGGTTCATTTTCCTTATTTAATATCTTTTTTATTTAAAACATTTATTTTAATGTAACAACACAATGTTTCTGCTTTAAATGACCAAAAAATCTATTTTGATGATTTATTAAACTAATTTTACATACTTTTTATGGTTATTAACCTACTTTTATTTTATTTTATTTGCTTTTATTTTACTTTTATTTGCTTCCTACTTTTATTGTTTTCTAATATAAGATAATCTACTTTTGTACTCATATTTGCATACTTCTATACTTATTTTGTACCTATCTTTAAAAATATCATATCGATAGTGTCCAACAATGACAATACAATACCTAAATTCAAACGCCTAAAGATGTTTATCTCCTCTTACCGCAAACGCCTAAATATGATACTGGGTGCGTTCTAGTGATGTTTATCCCCTCTTATCGCAAACTCCTAAAGATGATTATTGTGTGCGTCATAGTGATGTTTATCTCCTCTTATCTTTAATAATTTTTTGACCCATTTAGTGCACCACTACACAAGCAAGGGTTTATTTAAAATAATTTCCTGTATAATATAATTTCATACACTCCTCTGCGAGTTAATCGGTTTACTATAAAAAAATATAAAACAAAGCAACTAATTAACAGTCACTCCGTTTTCCCGAAGGGGTAGGCAGAGAGGAAAGACCACCAAATAATTCTGTCTCAATAACATCGTCTCATAAATACTCTCATAATTCTGACTCTTGTCATGGCCCAATATATCATGAAAAATTAATGAATCATTGCACATACCTAAGTAGTGGCCCTTATCGATAGGTTTTCTCCTCATCTGTATGCGACCAGAGATACCCGTATCATCGTCAAGCGCGTATCACGCCTCCTGTCGCTTGTCGCTTGTTAGCGTTCGTTGATGGAGATGTGACATCAACGTTATTTATAGCTTTACCAAATGAAGTGTTATGCAACGCCGGATATTCCTCTCTTATTTTTATTTATTACATCGAATTTGTTATGTACATTTTTTCCGGACTAAGGAATACGTCAGCTCTCGAAAGTTTTCCTGTTTTCCAGTTAATAAAATGCTTAAAGTTATTAATAATCTTTTAAATTCCATAAAATGCACACTAAAATATTTCTAATATGTGCAGTTTAAAAACAAACAAAATCATTTTCAAGCAATTAACCTAAAATTGCAATACGTATTATATTATGTACTTCACATACAAACATACTCCTGATAGTCTAAATTAGAACGATGAGAAATTTAAAAAGAATTTGCATCAAATTGTGACAAAAATGATTGCCTTTATCTACAGTTTTACGAGCTTTTTAGAACTTTTTTTTATCTGGGTGCATCTGATATCATAATCTTTTATCAAACAGTAAAGGTAAATTTATTGATTCCAGTCTTTTTCATTATGTAAATTATTAAGTTTTCTGACTCAAAAATATTTTATTTTTGCCTTATATGTTTTTAAATTACATTGTCACTATAACAAACTCGGCCATTGATTACATAGAAATCGTACAGAAAACGATATTAAAGGTAATACTAAAAAAACAAAGACTGAGTGATACAGATCAAATATTTGACATTTGTGACGTACTAGTTATACGCCAATTATATGTTAAAACACTACTAAACTACATTTTCTTCCAAAAAAACAAATTTCAACATACACAAAATATCACTAACAAACCAGTTAGATAAGCGCACAAAGAAAACATGAAAACTCCGACGGTATGTACAAGCTTTGGACAAAGACACTATACCATGCTATAAAAGCATTCAACAGTCTAACACTTGAAAATAAAATTGAGGAAAGCAAAAATAAGTTCAGACACAAAATTACAAAGTGGATTAAAGAACAAAAAAGACAAAAAAATCAAACCTACACGTAATACACAAAACAAACATCACTCACAAACACACAACATACAATATAAATATACCGATTTTTACTTTATTTCATTTAATTTCTTTTTATTTTATTTTACTTAAATTTTAAATCTATATTTTTAGTTTAAATTTATCTTTATCTTAATCTTATGTTTTTTTCTTAACCAACATTATATATTTTTTCTTTAAATGTATTATGTATATTTTTTTGTATTATAACATAAAGGACTCAGCACGGATAAACCATCCAGTACTGGATTGTACTATGAAATGTTAAATATTGTACCAAATAAAAAAAAAATAAAAAATCTCTATGAATTTATTAATATTTTTACATTCTTTATTAAAAATCTATTTGACAGTGTGTATGCATAACGTATCTACAACTCCGTACATTTTTATAGTTAATTTATTAAAAGCATTAATTTATGCAAAGTTACAAAGCTGACAAATAAAATTCCACCCAAGGCTCCTTTTGCTTTGGTATAACTGGACTCAGTAGGCAAATTACATTTTTGCTACATGAATTTTCTCATTAAAGTGGGTATGCATAACGTATCTACTACTCGATACATCTTTATAGCTAATTTATTAGAAGCATTAATTTATGCCAAGTTAAAAAACTGACAACCAAATTTCACCAAATTCTCCTTTCGCTTTGGTATAACTAATTAATACCTATAATGAATTTTTAAATTTTTTCAACTTTTTTCTGTGATTTGCCGAATGTCGCAATTAGTAGGTATTGAAATCAATTCATTAAAAAAACCCCAAATTAATGTCATACATTTGATAGCTGCTTTCATTGGTGTTTATTAATTACTTACTGATTCAAGTTTTTTGAATTATTTTTTCGATCATATAAGCACAAGCTATTTTTTTTCAAATCCAAAAAGTTGTGCATTTTTTAGTGTTCTACGAAGGCTCTACGAGTAGATTTGGACAAGCGTTATGCGATAGAAAAAGCTTAAGTCGGTTATTAAAATGCTTAATCAAGCACGTCCTTTTATTTTATTGTCAGAATGTATGACGTTGATCAGATATGCCATATTGTCGTACAATCGTACAATCGAAATATTCGATTACTTACCTGCTATGTCACCCATCATTTTAAAAATATCAGTGTTTTGAAATCAATCAAGCGAGGGTTGTTTCGGAGAATTTGAACAATTCATCAAATTTCAACGTTCATTTTCGGGTTCTGTGAAAGACTTATTCAAGTTCTGTTTTTATATCATTGTAGGCTAGTTGCTTGACAAAACTGAAATAAAAACAGAACTTGAAAAAATCTTTCACAGAACTTGAAAATGAACGTTGAAATTTGATGAATTGTTCAGATTCTCCGAAACAACCCGTCCTAAGATTTCGAACTCTCATGGCCGGTAGGTGAGTTTGCTTTTATTCCAAATATCATTCCATTTTTTATGATTTCAAAGTGGCCTGTAAGGAATGTTACGAATATTATAATATTTCTATTATGCCCATCGCTAATCTGCAGCTACTCACTATCTACATATGAGATGTCTATGAAATGTCTATCTGAAAAAAGTAACTTACGAACGAACTTGCCTGGCTCCGTTCAAACCCAGAGTCGGTAGATGTTGACATTATACATAATTCCTAGCAAATGTCATGGCTTTATAAGGATTGATCGATGTTTAGAGTTGGTTCTTACTTCTTTTTAAAAAGGTATAACAGTTTTTTGATATTTTCATATTTTGATAGTATGTAAAAATTTAAAACTCGAAATTAATTTAAAATGTTTTGAAAATCGATTATAATTATGTGCAGAATATTTCGTAGCATCATGATAGTCTCCTTAGAAACAAAATGTATTAACAAGAAAAATCAAACTATCTATATATTTATAAATTATACATCTACTTTTTGAATATACACTATACATCTAGTAGGTGTTGGCTAAGCTGCACGGTACCTGCGTTCACGAAGCTTTAAAAAATTTCATTTTAAAGAGTTTTAAAAAACTGTATTGATATGATAAAATACTCTATAACACAGTTTCCTTGTGCTTAGTTAATTTTCTACTGGACCAGAATAGTCTTTTAAGAACTGTATTGATATGATAAAATACTCCATAACACAGTTTCCTTGTGCTTAGTTAATTTTCTACTGAACCAGAATAGTCTTTTAAGAACTGTATTGATATGATAAAATACTCCATAACACTGTTTCCTTGTGCTTAGTTAATTTTCTATTGGACCAGAATCGTCTTTTAAGAACTGTATTGATATGATAAATTACTCTATAACACAGTTTCCTTGTGCTTAGTTAATTTTCTACTGGACCAGAATCGTCTTTTAAGAACTGTATTGATATGATAAAATACTCCATAACACAGTTTCCTTGTGCTTAGTTAATTTTCTACTGGACCAAAATCATCTTTTAAAACCTGTATGGAAATGATAAAATACTCAATAAAACAGTTTCCATATGCTTAGTTAATTTTCTACTGGACCAGATTCGTCCTTTTCGTTATTTTGTCTTTCAAAATTCTAATAATCCAATTGAGGAAATTTTGAAAACATTGGAGAGTTTTCCAATCAGTAGAAGGAAATTAAATATATCTTATTATAAAAATTTTCTACCGACTTATAAAATATAATTATTTCGGTGGTGCGTATGTCCTGTGTAACTCTGGCTCAAAGAACTCTGGAACTCGGATTTGTTCTAAATATAAGATTCATTTTCAAAATTGGAACTGATAATGTGAAGAACTAAGGTAAGCGATAAAGTACCTACCTGTAAAATAATTTTAATTGTCATTTTAAATATTTTTTTTTGTGAAGAATTCAGATAATCTCATGAATTTTCATGGGTCCGAGCTAGTAATTTATAAAAGTTTGTTTTTAGTTACACTTTATTTATATGATATATGAATTGACGATTAACAACCTAACCTAATCTAACATAACTCAAAAAAATATTTCCTAATTTTGAACAACAAAAATATATTGTGCTAAGACAAAGCATTTAATAAAATATATGGTACTTAGACAAAGCGTTTGATAAAATATATGGTACTTAGACGAAGCATTTAATAAAATATACGGTGTTTAGACGAAGCATTTAATAAAATATACGGTGCTTAGACGAAGCATTTAATAAAATATACGGTGCTTAGACGAAGCATTTAATAAAATGTATGTTGCTTAGACGAAGCATTTATTAAAATGCAGACGTTTGAAAAAATAAACGGAATTGAAAAAAAAACCTTACTTCAAGTACTGCTTTTTTATATGTTTGAAATACCGTAGTTACCGATTATGATAAAAGTTATTTTGAGAAAAACGCGTTAATAGTTCGGATTTATTCCCGGATAAACACTGCCGGCCAGTTCGCTTAACCTACCTCTCTAAACGTCTATAACTCTTTCAATTTAGAAGTCATATTTTGAGAATCCGTTGAAAACTAAAATAAGATATTTTCTAAAATTTCGACTATGGAGTTGCTAACTCAATAAATAATAACAACTGTTATGAGGACACTCAAAAGATTAACCTGATGAGATAAGGTACTTGGTTCACTATCTGTAACTAATTTGTTTTCAGTAAATACAGACATTGATAAGTAACGAGTATAGATCGACATACTCATGTATGCAGTCAAGTGCAACGATGTAGATTTAAAAATAGTTAGTCTGTTGGTTAATTTTCCATTCGGCCGCATGCAGAGATAAATTTGTCAATTATTTATTCATGTTTAGCATGAGTATTTATGTTAGTTATAGACCCCTATCAAAATCATATCGATAAAAATGCTTTCGACAGTATCGCTTATCATTCGTTAACATTTTTAAGCCTGACCAACGAACAAACAACAGTTGTCGTCGACTAAAAGCACATTTCGACAATGTGTAGTCGTGTAAATAACCGATATAATATGTTGATACCAATAAGTACAAAGAAAGAACTCTAAGCTACATTGTGCCCAAGAAATCTAATAATCTACCAATATCAATAAAAAATAATACTTTATGTACCACTAAAGTCAAATATAATCTAAGAAAATGGCTATTGGACACAAATAGAGAATTCAATCCCGGTATACCGGGATCCCGAAATACCGAGATCCCGCAGACATTTTGCGGGACTAATCTCGGTCGAAAATATTGCGGGATCCCGCTGGACTGGCGGGATTACAGAGAAGCTTCTACAACTGTATCGACGCCCAGTTCTTCCACATCGGCTCATTGTGAACCTCAACCATCAACAAATAAAATCACTGAACATTTTTCAAGCGAAAACAATACCATCGAAAAGAGGGTATCACGAATGGTGTTTAAAGATGGTTGACCATTCCGAGTTTTCTGTACCTCGTCGGATTTGCGAGATCTTTTTAAAGCCGGGGGTTTTAACTTACCAACATCATCTAATTCAATCAAATTAATGGTTATGAATTACGGCAAGACACTAAAAATGATGGTTATCCAAGATCTTTTAAAGCTGAAAGAGAGCAACTACAGATTTACCCTCACTTATTCTGAATTACTTCGAGTCCGGTGGATTAAAAGGCACATACCTTCAATTCACTTACAATGCGCTAATGACTATTGTGCCAACCAGCGTGGAAGTTGAACGAGCTTTTTCAGCCGCTGGCTACCTTGTATCCAATATCAGAAGCCGTTTATCAGATGACACAATTAATACTTTAACTTACGAAGCTATTTCCAAAATAATGTTTAGTTAAACTTATGATGCTCATTGTACAAGAATATTGTTTATCGTGTGAACGTTATTATTTAAATTTAAGTTTTAGTTCAATTTCAGTTTCAGTGCCGGCAATCCGGGCGTTTATTTTATTTTCATTTGTGTACATAGATTTCTTTTACCCACCTCACTAGACAAAGTCTGTTCCGAGGCGGGTATGTTATGTAAATTTATTACTTATCTTCTTTGCCAATTTATGACTTAAACTTTACCCATGTCTAACTAAAGGTATACCTATTAATAAATCATTTAAAATGTCCCAAAGAACTTGTTTTATTATAGGTATAAATTTAAAACTCTATAAACAAGGTTGGTAGATCGAGGTCTTTATTATACGATTGATTTGATATCTAAGTCCACTCTGCTGGATCCCGCAAATACCTGGATCCAGCGGGACTAAGATTGTTCAGTCCCGCAAATACCTGGATTGACATTTTCTTGCGGGATTGCATTCCCTAGACACAAATGATATGTACTGATGCCCTACTGAGGCCCTTGTATAGCTAATTAGAATTCACAATGGAACTTAAAAATATATAGTAAATTGTGCCTACCGTATGCTAAATATGGATATTCTTTCGATGTGACTGTTTCAATTGTACTATAACGATATATAACACTTATACTGTAACTATATTTTTATATTTTCTATTCTGTTATATTAACTTAACCGTGTTATATTAACTAAACCGTGTCATTGCATGAAGTGTTGTCTGTATGGACCTTCTGACAAACTGCAAAAGCAGGTTAGCAGGTTTAAAATGTAAAATAAATTTAAAAAAAGATAAATAAATACGTAGATACTCTACCGCATTCTAAATTTGAAGAAATTATTCATAATTTTACAGTATTCATAACAAAAAACAACGCATCAATTCTTACTTTGAAAATACTCAGAAGGTGATTAAAGCGTTTAATTTTATTCCTTTTAGTGTTTTACGGCAGCTTATTTATTTATATACAGGGTGTTAAGGGACGTACTTGAATTTTTTTAACCTGTGATTCGTGACATTATTTGTAGTAAAAAATGTAAATGAAATTTTGGAATCGGAGACATTTCGCTGTTTTTTTATTGAGATGAAAAATCAGTAGGTATAGGAGAATTAGGATCGGTGTGAGAGATTGTTCGGTTACTAGGCTGAGTGCTCAATGACGATTTGTGGAAAAAATAAAAGTAAAAAAGTCACCGGATTCCAAAATTTTTCTACCATTTTTTCTCCAAATAATGTAAGGAATCACTGGTTAAAGTACGTCTCTTAACACCCTGTATATATAAGCTGCCATAAAATATACTACTTCAGCGAAACATCAATACATTCTCAGCCTTACTAGTAAAAGTGTTATTAAATTTATATAATTGATAAACATAATAAATGTATCGTGAACGGTTGTTCCTTTGTTGTGTAAAATTTAAAACACGGTTATTACCAAGTCTCTCTGCGTATAATTTTGACGAGTTGCTATGGTACAAAATAAAATTTAATTAAGTTAAAAATGTGAAAGTTAATGTGTCATGAAAATGCATGCGATGTCATTTTAATGAACAGAATGCTCCAATGAATAAAAAAGCTATTTGCTTGGCCCTTCGGGGAGGTGAGTTGATTATGGATTTACGGTACATTGTGCACATAGTACCTAAGCACCTACCCAATCACCAAGTACTGGCGAATCAATGCGTACTCATTTAATGAACTGAAAGATACGTATACGATAAGTAACTCCATTAATGGAGGACTGAACGCAGTTGAAGCTAACAAAAAAAATGTCCAAAGAAGCGAAGCTAGCAGTCCATAATGGAGTGCTGGTACCTACCCTGATATATGGCAGTGCGGCGTGGAACTGGCAGAGAAAAGATAAAAGTAGACTGAATGTTGTAAAAATGAGATTCCT
This sequence comes from Hesperophylax magnus, assembly GCA_026573805.1. Classification (NCBI taxonomy): domain Eukaryota; kingdom Metazoa; phylum Arthropoda; class Insecta; order Trichoptera; family Limnephilidae; genus Hesperophylax; species Hesperophylax magnus. The sequence continues at coordinate 5,889,568 of JAIUSX010000002.1, forward strand.
GAGGTGTATGTGTGGTAAAACCATGTATGATCGTGTGAGAAATGTGGAGGTCCGCAAAGAATGCAAGGCTGATGTAAGTGTAATGAGTATGATTAAGAAGGGGACGCTTAGATGGTTTTGGCATGTAGAGCGAATGAGCGAAAAGAAGAGTATAAGGAGAATATGTTACGCAAATGTGAATGGTAGCAGAAGTCGGGGACGCCCGAGGAAGACGTGAATCAGATAATTGAGTCGGGCCATGTCAAGAGTCATACTGATATAAGAGTATGCATGAATGTGAATGAGGCAAAGAGTGTCTGCCAAGACCGAGTTGTTTGGCAGTCCGTTCTCTCTGCCTACCCCTGCAGAAGCGACGTGATGGTTAGTTAGTTAAGATACGTCTCGTAAATAAGCACATAGTTAACTAAATTTAATGCATACAATGCATATGCAATGCGAGTAGGCAGGTACTGTATTCGACACACCCCTGGCTGCGATAAATTTACTGTTTACTGTTGTAACTCTTTTCTATTTTCTTTTATATATCGACTGGGGTTTGGTAAATCCCTTCAAAGGTCACAAAATGAAAAATTCTCAGGAGACGATTAAAACGAATATTTACTAAATAAAAATAATGAAGTTGATAAGAAAGTGGTCATAAGTTTTTCAAAATATTGCAATTTTGTTTATTATTATAAGAGTTTTCAGGGTCGAGTAATTTCATCTATTCTATAAAAAGCCTTTATAAAAAGTAGATTTAAATTTTATTTTTAGTGTTAAAAATGCCTTAATCAGCAAAAAATATATTTACCGTGTTGTACTTTGAAGGATAATCTATTTGTAACCACCAAAAAGTAACGTTCCCAAAAATGGAACTTGAAGGGTTTTACCAAAAAACAGACGATATTAATTTATGGAACATTTTTATTTATTTAAATAGCAAGTGTACTTAAGTAAATAATGAAATCAATATATTCTACCAATTCCATTTGGCTGGTTATTGCCACATTGTCATAGGAGTTAAGGGCTAACAGCTACCCTCCCTCACCCCCTAATGACATCCACAGCTCTATAAAGCTGCAATGCATAATATCAACCTAACTGGGTAGGTGATTACTACCCCCACATAAATGTGTTGGCAAATATTGCACACCCTTTACTGGCTAGTGGGTTTGGCGCGGGTGTGGAACTCGAGCTTGACAGGGTTGGTCTTTGGCAAAGATAATAATTTTTCATTTTACATTCATTCAATGTACGGAAACGAATAAATTTTTCATGGTACATATTGGTTATTACATCCGCAATTATTAAATGCACAATCGACTGTTTCTCCAACACACCAAAAAGAAACTTGAGTGAAAAATATTGTGGCTTAAAGAAACATAGATGAACAAAAGGAAGACAAGGCACGATGAAGTGAACCAGATATTTGAGTCGAGAAAAAATGTCAAGAGTCAGAATAAAATAAGAGAATGTATGAGACGATGTTTGAATTTTAATGAGTTTGGCGGTCCGTCTTCTCTGCCTACTCCTATGAGGAAACGGGGTTATGTTTAGTTAGTTGTTACCGAAATTGAGATGGTCACTCCGCATAAGTTGGTTTGATCTGGTCTGATTCGCGTGTCTATTAATTTAAATGTCTATGTTATATATACACTGTAAAAATAACAATATTATGCTATTTTCTCAATTAGTTGGTATAATGATAAAAGGTACTTAAAGAGAAACCTTACCTTGACAACTACTAACATACTAACATGTATGTAGTTTTATCGTTATCATTGGACTGCAATCTTTAGAGCACAGGCGTCAGGTAGGTATGCTGTCCTTATTCTATCGGTATTACAATGGAAGATGCTCTGAGGAACTAGCGTTATTGATCCCTTTGGCACCGGTGCGTAGTCGGGATACACGCCAAACGCGCGCCCAACATTTGTACACGGTTGACATCTGTCACATGAGAACGGGTCGCTTCTACGATTCGTTCTTAAGTTCAACAGCTCGGCTGTGGAACGAACTGCCGGCCTCTGTGTTCCTCCCTCCTACAACTTGGGACTCTTCAAGACCCATATTCACTCCTTCCTCTCCACAAAAAGACCCTCCACACAGCATCCCCAAAGATGACATAGGCCCTAAGGGAAATTATTTTCTTCAGGGCCTCCTGTGTGGAGTTAATATAAAAATAAAAAAAAATATTTTCAACTTAATATTTTCTTACGTTAGTGTGCAGATACTGTATTTTCCCAATGATACAAATATATTGTAAAAAACCCAAAGTGGGTAATAAAAAATAGGATGTTAATAATGAAATGTGAAAATTTTTCCTTAATCTTGATATGTTTCCTAAAAAGGCAGATATATTAAAGCATGCGGTAAAATATTGACAAACAAAGACAATCAATCATTCTCAAATAAGTTCTAATGTATTAAAGTAGTTATATTTAGTCAATGTTCCAATGCGATATATCATTATAATGTAACAATATGCCCAACTTTTTTACTAATGTGGTGAAATACAATAGGTGATAAGCTAATTGGCCGCTCTGAGAGTTGGTGACTGAGTTTTTTTTAATCTGGAATATTTTTAAAGATAAGTTTGGTTATTTATAAACAATTCAGTTATTCTGATTATTATAGAGATCATAAACACACCATAGATTCATATGTAAGAACAACCTTGCTTAAAGCTTGTTTATAAACACAGCCGGTTGCAAGATAGATTCATAAAAATGTGGCTTCAAGCAACAATTATTATTAATTATTATATGTATTACGTCGAACCACACGGTAACAACTTAAGACAAACATTGATATTTTGTAATTTATGAGTAGGTATATTTTCTTATCTCGACAGTGGATTGCGCTTGTAATGCTTTAATCGCCGGGATGGAGATTTATGAAGTAAATCATGCCAATCAATATTTTTTAATGGCAGGTTGATTCTTTTCAATTAAGAAACGAAGAAACAAAATTTAATTTACGTACCCTTGTTTTATTTACACTTTAAAATATATAATTAAATATCTCAAAAAGAAGATTTGAAAACCTATTTTGATGTGCTTAAACAAACAAACGACCGATTTACGTTGGTACATAAATTTACTGCACATTTTAGTACAAAAAATATCCACCTAAAAACGCTTTTTTCACAATGTTTTTGTTTTTAATTTGTAATAACATAGTAGGTTTGTCAAGATTTTTTTTTAATAATTACCATTAACTCAGACAAAATTGTAAACGTTGCCTCTAAAATCACGGAAAATTTAATTATTTTATGACCTTTATTTTATAGTTAAAAACACAAATAAATAAAGTAGCATATATCCGTACTCGATATTTGCTACTCCCTATTATTATTTTCCGACTTTATATCCGGGTTAAATCTTCCCCTATCGGAAAAACTAAACCCTTCCACACACTTTTCCACAAATGATCATCTAGTCAATCAACATTAAGTGCAAGTGCATTATATAAGCACAATAAATACAGAACAATACAAGAACAACACGTCAACTCACCAGAGATCAAATGGGAAAATAATTCACCGACTCCAGATATTTTCATATCAGAGGGTTCGGCTCGGTAGAACTCCTAACAGGGCCTATAAATCCTACTGATCCCTCAACAAAAATATTTCAAAAATCTTTCGTAATCCTACATGTATCTAAAATGACTGATTTTTGCATTTTTATATATAAATTTTTTGATAGATCTAATACCCATAAATTTTTAATGAGAGAGCTAGGTATAATGCCAGTAGCCGAAATAACAAATGGTAATATTTTTATAGTCTGAGAATGCCAAATTCTTTTTATTTCATTTCCTAATCTATGTATTTTCTTATTTTTTCATTAAGAGATTTTTGAATATTACAGGAATTTGGAATAGCGACATCAATGAAATAAGTTATTTTTTAAATTTTGTCATGTAAAACTATATCGGGTCTATTATGAATTATGACTAATCGTTCGGTCTGTTAGAATAGTTTTATCATAATATATTTTATAAAATTCGTTTTCTAAAAATGAATTTGGTTCTTATTCATAATATGGTATTATATTACGGCAGCCAATCAACTTATGTTTAATTACCAAACTTTGGTGAATTATTTTTAAAACTTGATTATTTTAAAATTATTATTCTTATTATTACTATTAGAAAAATATTATTCTATTCCTCTTGATAGGACAACTTCATTAAAAACCCAATAAAGGCCAAAAATATGATTTATTTCAATGCACAGACACAAATACAAAATTTATCCAAAAGACAATATAATTTCACAGTTAATCTTCGAAACTGAAGCCTTAGGCCCGGTAGCTTCGCAGAAATTCACGCGTAACGAAGTCGGCTACCGGGCCTAAGACTTCAGTTTCGAAAATTAACTGTGAAATCATGTTGTCTTTTGGATAAAATTTATAAAATAGGTTTTTATTTAAGACATTGACTGCTGTGACTTATGAATACTTTAGCATTAAATATTCTCAAATTGATTGACGAAATGAAAAAGAAAAAGCTATACAAAATACAAATAATATATTTCTCGAAATCTGTCCTCGTTACCACTATTCGGTTTGTTATTCAATCCACCCACTGTATTATCGAACTTAGCAGGATCAAATGATCAGAAACAAAATAAAAGGGTGAGATGGTTCCGCCTAAATTTGCCAGGCTCTAGTTTCGCAATGCGTCTTGGCCAAAAGCATAAATGCCATCAGAAGCACGCTGACCCCATTCTGGTGTTGGAGGGTGAACGGGGGTTGGCGGGTTGTGCGGGCGCTAGGGCGGGGAGAGAGGGGCTGTCGGCGCCAGGGCGGCGGGGACTCGAGGCACCCCTCTGCCCCATCTCCCCTCGCGAGTCTATCCCGCCATCCAAGCAAGCCGTGGACCTCACCGCTCACCGCTCACTCCTCCTCGACCTCTCATTCCGTGCTGAAGTTATTCCGTGAAGGACCAACACTGAATCTGTGACGCATCACAACAAATAATTCCCGTTTTGATTCGAGTTATCGCGGTTATCAATAGTGTCATATGCAATTTCATCACTAAATATAAATTAGTCATTGATTTTTGCTAAAAATCTTTGTGGAATTAACCTCTTTATTGGACTCATTGGTAAATACCGATCATAATATCTAATTTAGATAATAACGAATAATGACTGATGATTTCAAATGTCTATTTATAACACCACAATAACTTAAAGATAAATGATAAGTGTAAAGAATTTGAATATGTGATGAGTGGTGACGTCATTTTTCAATTGTTATTGAGATTTGATCCGAAATCTTTTGATGTGGAAAGTTTTTCAGTGAATTAAATTGGGTGATTATAAAACAAATTAATTTAAAACTAAATATTAATAATACTTGTTAATTTACAGATTCATCTGGCAGAATCATGACAGCATCCATCGCCAAACTCGCTTTCCTCATTTCTCTAGTTCACTCCAGTAAGTTGAATCTTTCTTTCTATTTTCCATTTTATAACCTTTAATGAATTCAATTGTATAAAGATGACATGAATCATAATGAATGCCATAAATGCACCATTGGTCAGGTAATAAACGAGGCGAGATAAGCAAAATAAATTGTTACGTCATTGTGATATTGCCATGTTGTTTTTTGGTGCAAATACGCCATATACTAAACCATTAATATTACACACAAATGTCATGAGATAAATATTTAATTATTATCAAATAAACCGAGAGAGGCACACACTCCAATTTTAATTATTATTTTTTTATTTATTTTATTAGGAACATTAACAGGTTTATAACATAACATGCATAGAGAGAGAGAAAAAATAAGTAAAAGAATTAGGTTACAACCCAATAACCAATGTTCACATCATGCAATTAAGATAAAGAAGGTTAAAAAGCAATAAACAAACAAAGAAAGGTTAAAAACAAAGAAATGTTAAAAACAAGGAAATAATAAGAGAAAATGTGTATATATATATATTTTTTTTATTTTTTTTTTATTTTTTTTTTTATTTAACAATTTTTTTATATAAGATAATGTGTCCTTACTGGGGTACCCCGTTCTAATATATAAATATACACGTATAAACACATACATACATATATATACATACACATGCATATACACATATAAATACATACGTAGACACATACATATACATAGTTGCATACATACATATGCATACATACATGCATACATACATACATACACACACGTACATTTGATATTAAATACAAATAATATGTAAGAGTGATAATGAATAAATGATGAATGTAATGTATTAAATTTAGAAAAGGGTTAATTATTACAATACTCTTTTAACAATTTTTTTAAAAGTTCCTAAGGTACATGACAGGATATCAGCATCAAAATAAGTTTTATTATAATGATTGCAAGTTCTTAGTAAGAAAGAATTTTGCCTGAGACTCGTTGAAGCAATTTCGATATAAAACAATGATTTGTCTCTAGTTTTCTTACTTGGGACTCTAATATTGATTGATGACAAAAGGGCTGGACAGTCAATATGACCACTCAAGACTTTGTGTAAGTAAATCATGTCCGCAGTGTCTCTCCTGCTTTTTAATGTTTTAAGTCCGTAGTGCTTTGTAGAGCTTTCCATATCGTAATAACGTAATTGTCTCCTGAAGTTCAAGTGATGTACAAACTTTCTTTGAACAGCTTCAATGCGTTTTGTGTGAATGTTATAAAAAGGATTCCATATGGCAGAAGCGTACTCAAGATGACTACGGACGTAGGAGTAATACAAAATTTGGAGTGTATGGATATTGTTGAATTCCTTTCCAATACGGAATAAAAATCCTAACATGCTCAATGATTTCTTGACAATCTTATCCACATGTGCCTTGAATGAAAGTTTGTCGTCAATCAGTACACCGAGGTCTCGAATTTGATTGACTTTTTTGAGTGGTTGACTGTTTGTAATATGGTAATTATATTCAATTTTATTTTTATTTTTTGTAAAGGTTATTACATAACATTTGGCAGTATTCATGTGGAGATAGTTGACAGTACAATAATCATTAAGCCTATTAAGATCTTGTTGCAGTTTATAACATTCAGTAATAGAGTTAATAGAAAGAAATATTTTCATGTCATCAGCAAAAGTAAAACTTTAGCATGCTTAAAGCATTTTACAATGTCATTGAAAAATATAGTAAAAAGCAACGGACAATTATTATACAACACTTCCACGAGTACCTATTTGAAAGTGGGAAAAAATATACCTTTAAATTATTTTCCACTTTTTTACAACGTATTATTTTAAATTTTAATTCTTAAAAATAATCAAATAAAATTTACTTACTCACGCCGGGAATTGAACCCTCGACCTTACTAGTCCGGTTTACCATGGAGTCCGTTTTATTACTTACCTTTCATGTTGAAGTGCTTATAAGAGGGGTCAAATTCTATTCGTCAAAATATTGTTTCATATTGAACAGAAGGTACGAATGGATTGATTTAGTTTTCGAAAGTTTTATTCGTATTAAAAATTACTTCGCTGAACTGAAAACGTTGTAAAAATTCATAATAAGTTTGACAGATTTTCTTCTTTATGGGAATAAAGATTTATTATTAATATTATGTTTGATCAACTGACTGAAATTTTCTCGATAATAAGAAATGAGTAGCACGATCATATCTCAGAAGTGGCTGATAGATAATTAATTATCTTTATAACATGCGTCAAATGAAAAATGTTAAACTAATTTTATTAGGTAAATATATACTTAAACATAAAGAAAATGTCATTGAATTTGCGATATGTAAGTACATGTTCACTCAAGATAAAGTAACATCAATAGTTCTGTTTTCGCAGGAACATAGATAAGATAAAATTTCCATTCTGCCCCTCAAAGATAAGCCTTTAACTTTCTTTCTTTTCTCAAATTCTTGACAAAAATTAAAAAAAACATGTAACCCTTCCAGCGTTTGAGGGTCATACTCGTATATGACCGTGCGTCCATATTTTATACAAGTATTTTTATCTTTTTTGTATCAAGCGGATATATTTTATTTTTTTGACATTAGAAAGATAAATAATTATTCTTTCTAGTTTGTCACAAATATTTAAACTAGAATCCGTTAATGAAATCCTAAAAATATCCTAAATGAATAATTCATATTTCGCGCCGCTATCGTAACAATCGGTTTACTTTAAAAATTATTTCTTATTTTTTTTGTTATATGAACGAGATAAAAATAAATCTACATTTTTCTTACAAATTCCCAAACAAAACAAACGTGTTTTTGAAAAATCGAGTTCTCTAATTTGTTCTATGATTGGAAAAAAAAAAATTAAAAATGTGGTTAGCATTTTTGACAACATTTTTCACGTTAGATATTAAAATTTAATTATTTACAAATAGTAATGTTTATTTTAAATGCACTCAACGGAAAGATAATTTTATCTAGTTTCTAAAACAGTATTTGTTACAGAAAAATAAAAAAAAAATAAGATTTATGCTATATACATAGAAAACATTGAAAACGTGACGAAAGTACTGAAGGGTTAAAATCATAAAAAAACAATAAATAATCACAAAAAACCTACAAAATAATATACCTGTTATGAAAATTTTAAATATCCTAAAACTTTGCGAAGGAAAGAGGTTGAGAATAACCTGAAATTAATTTGTATTTACCAATTTTTTTATATTCAAGTTTATATGGCCTCGTAAAAAATACATTGCATTTAATTACTGAGGACGGGTTTCTTCACGGAATTTGAACAATTCATCAAATTTTAAAGTTGATTTTTAAGTTCTGTTTAAGTTCTATTCTTATATAGGTCTGCCTTAGTATTATTATAATTCCGGTCACGAACCGTTACATGGGAGATGCATAATCATTGAGAATTGTCTTTAATATACATGTCGATTGTTCGAGTATGTATTTGCTATCGTCTAGTGTATATATTTTTGTTTCAAGTATAATGTATCAGTCGATACATCAAAAATGCCATAATAATTTCATATCATTTTGTGTATGTACCTTAAACTAATACTCCGTTTGCAAAAGTTTCTGGAAATGATACCTTTTCTTTATATCACTGTTACTTGAAAAAATCAAACATTAAAAAAAAACTATTTCACTTTATATATAGTATGTGGTTTGACTGAGGATCAAACATTCCTCCCCAGGGACTGGGGTCAACACCGCTAACATTAAGCCAAATCCTAAATGAATAGAACCGACATTTATTTCGTATATTAACTGCTGTTGTATTTTTAATTTATTAAATTTAATGATATCTAATTTCAGAAAAATGTGTGTTCATCCGTGGGTGTGCATGTATACCACCAATAGATCGAATGCATTATCATCGACAACTAGTCTATTTGCCGAGTTTCAGCTCGATCGGATGTCGAGAAGTGGGTAAATTTCCATTTCCAAGATACTGTTAAATTAATTAATTTTTTATTAGTTCATTTATTTATTCATTCAAGAAAACAAAATTGAAATTCATGAACAATTCACCAAAAGGAGAAGATTTTCTGAACTAAACAAAAGTTAACAAAAAAATTATTTTCGTATTTTTGGATTAAAGAAGAAAAATAAGTTTTCAGGTTTTCTCATCTATTCAAAACTGGCAGTTCTTTTTAGGTTATCAGCGCAACTCGTTTGTGGTGGACACCTGTATCTTATTTTTCAATGGGAAAATGCAGTCTATTTTTTATTTTTTAAATAATGACCTTCTAACTTAAATACCTGTTTATTTTTATTGTTATACTTAGATTTAATAGTTAAAATAATTTTTAAAGTTTTATTTTTTTGGGTCTCCTAAAAACGCATCGAATCTACAAACGTGACCCGTGACGTCCATCGTGACCAGTATCAAAAAGATTACTTTTTTTTTCAACCGACGCTTTATTTGTATGGGCTTCGATGTGTTTTTTTTTATTTTTAAAATACCCATTATTTCATTGATGAAAATGTTAGCATCATGTCACTAATTTTATCAATTTGAATCAAAGTGCAAAAACGCATCCATGACGCGCTTGACAATTTATAGACGTTTAAAACCTGCATTCAAATATTTTCATCGGTTCAAATATGAATGTGCATCAGAGTTGCCAATGTATACGTTCTAATATACCCACAAGGGATAAATAGATTTTTAAATTCCTCACAAAATCCTTTAAATTCAAAATGAAACAAAATTCTGTTGAAATCAGCATTCTTTTTATATTATCTAGTCATTTTCGGAGTTTTTCTTTCGTTCAATCATTAAACAAAGACTTTTTTGAAAATTTACTGCGAATAAATACGAAATATAGTGCTTTCTCATAATGATAGTTAATTTAATTCTTCAATATGGTTGGATAATCAAGGAATGTCCAAAATCCAATTCAGGGAATTCTCCACAAATTGGCAACCCTGATGTGGATGTTGTTGACTATGTTAACCATAGATATATTACTTACGTTGACTGTCTGTGATTTAAGTGTAACAACCAAACGATGTCTTTTAATGGATGTTATGTTATTAGTTTCTAAATGATGATTTATAAATTCTACGTATAATATATATCATAATTGATAAGTTATGAGTGTCAATGATTATTATTTGATTTGATAATTATTTCAAATACACACTTAGTATAGGCACCCATCTATATATTTTGTCATCAGTCATCAATACGTGAGCCGTTCTCAACTGGCAGTGAGGCAATAAACACTTGAGCAGTGACGGGAAGGCCCGAAAATATTATTAGTCAGAAATGATTTCATGCACTTTTTTGCTCTTTTAAATGCTGCATTATTTAATTATTGAAAAAGAAGACAATACCCACTAATATATTTAAACGAAACATGAAACAGAAAAAGACACAGAAAATAAAAAAAGTTAACGGTCGTCACTAGGGATCGAACTCAGGATGCTAGTTGTGTGGGATATCTGGACGAAGCTATTACTAAATGCAGTAATATACGAACCATGAAGCATTACGTATTAGTGTATTTAAGTTTTTTTTTTCAAAAAAACTTACATAAAAAATATTCGAATTTCCTTGTCTATGTCACTTGCAATACATTTAAAAAAAATTGTTTTTATATCAAACCGCACAAGAGTCCCAACTGCTTCCAACCGTCTGGAGCCAGTGAGACTATGGCATCCCCAATTGGGGTGTATTGTGAGGGTGAATGTAGAGGGGAAGGGAAGGGGATAGGGAAGAGGAAAGTGGAGAAGAACCTGCTCATTGAGATCTGGTCACCAAACACGGTCAAAGTCATTTCAAGCAATGTTTCAATTTTGAATGGTGGTGAGAGTATCTTCCACTCTATTTTTTTTATTTTTTTTCCTCTGCTGCTCATCTCACTAGGGAATTGCTGTGCCAAGATGAGCAGGTGCCTGGAAGGTGCCGTAAATATACATAAAGATATTTGACATTCGTCTTACAAATAATACTTTTACAGACATACAGTCATATAGTCGCGCGTCGCGTCGTTCGAAATGCAATGCCGCGAAATTGACATTACTTAATTTATTGTTCTTGGAAGCGGTGATTTGGGTAAATATTCGGTAATCTACGGTTGGACATTTCGGAGAAATAGACTACGAATACACGAAGAATACTTACTGACATGAAATACTGTTAATTTACGAATACATGAAGAAAGCTTACTAACACGATTTTTTTTTATTTACGAATACACGAAGAAAGCTTACTGACACGAAATACTGTTAATTTACGAATACACGAAGAAAGCTTACTGACACGAAATACTGTTAATTTACGAATACGCGAAGAAAACTTACTGACATGAAATATTGTTAATTTGCGAATACACGAAGAAAACTTACTGACACGAAATTCTGCTTATTTATTAAAAATCTGGTCAAATTATTCGTTTTCCACATTAAAACTGGAAGTGCAGGCCTATAACGAATGAATTAAAAGAGTTTCTAACAAAGTATCGGTCAAAATATAATGAATTATGAGGACGGCGGTACACGTGTTCATACAAATACTGATATTGATATTGACATACCGATATTGTCACATTCCGTCAGGATATCTATTAGGAAAAGAATACGAGTTCTCGATATATTCCGAATGACTAATGTTTTATCAGAAAGTTGGCATGTTGTCACTTTTTTAACAGGTTTATCGTGTAGATGACATTAAGTCTCACATAGAAATATTGTTACATTCTCGGTTTTGCACGCCAAACAACGATACGTCTCACGACCGAATAAGAAGAAAATACAAATTAACTATTGTACTAAATATTGGTCCCACAGGATGTGGGATATATCGATTACGTTCCACAAATTTCAATTATATTAAAACCTTACATGATAACATCCACCTCATCTGAGAAAAACGGTTTCAGGTAGAGATTTTGATAAAGATACTGATATTCGCGATATACCTTCTTGGTAACAGTGATTCATATTTAACTCATTGTTATTATCAATAACAAAATAAAGATATAAACTGCAAGCAAATGAAATCACGAAATCTATTAAAATAATAATTAATTAACTAATTTGTAAATGTTTGTTTGCTTTTTTACCATTGTCTATCTCTTTTCCACCTGACAAGAAATTACATTGAAATTAATTAAAAGTTTTTTTTTTAAATATTTTTGTCTTCATTCGATAAAGAAAATTAAAATTCGTAATAATTTAAATATCTTCTATTCATCATTCTAATATTTAGGACGGGTTGTTTCGGAGAATTTGAACAATTCATCAAATTTTAACGTTCATTTACGGGATCTGTGAAAATCCTATTCAATTTCTGTTTTTATCAGTATAGGCTAGTTGCTTGACAGAACTGAAATTAAAACAGAACTTGAAAAAAACTTTCACATAACTTGAAAATTACCTTCGTAATTTGAAGAATTGTGCAAATTCTCCGAAACAACCCGTGCTTAGAGTCATTATTTTGTTGTATTTTCCATTCACTTTTTCTATCTACTAAGGTTTATCGATAAAGGCGGTAACATGTCATCTTTTCCGGGCGTGCCTGGAGATCGCCAACGAAAAAGTAACACCAATTATTATAAGCATCAATTACTCCCTGAAATATCCATACAAATTGAATGCCGCCGACGGGAATTACGCTTGCGATGCTTTATATGACGCTTGCGATGCTTTATATGACGCTTACGATGTTTTATGAGGCTTACGATGCTTTATATGAGGCTTAAGATGCTTTATATGACGCTTACGATGTTTTATGACGCTTACGATGCTTTATATGAGGCTTAAGATGCTTTATATGACGCTTACGATGTTTTATGACGCTTACGATGCTTTATATGAGGCTTAAGATGCTTTATATGACGCTTACGATGTTTTATGACGCTTACGATGCTTTATATGAGGCTTAAGATGCTTTATATGACGCTTACGATGTTTTATGACGCTTACGATACTTTATATGAGGCTTGAGATGCTTTATATGACACTTACGATGCTTTATATGACGCTTACGATGCTTCATACGACGCTTACGATGTTTTATGACGCTTACGATGCTTTATATGACGCTTACGATGATTTATATGACACTAACGATGTTTTATGACGCTTACGATGCTTTATATGAGGCTTAAGATGCTTTATGACGCTTACGATGCTTTATATGACGCTTACGATGTTTTATGACGCTTACGATGCTTTATATGAGGCTTAAGATGCTTTATATGACACTTACGGTGCTTTATATGACGCTAACGATGCTTCATACGACGCTTACGATGCTTTATATGACGCTTACGATACTTTATATGACGCTTACGATGTTTTATGACGCTTACGATGCTTTATATGAGGCTTACGATGCTTCATACGACACTTACGATGCTTTACATGACGCTTACGATGCTTTATAAATAAATTTTATAAAATGACACATGCATTTATTATGGACTTCGGTTGCTGCATTCCATGCGATCTTTTGTCAGTCCGTGTGTTTTAAAGTTGAGTTGAGTTGAGTTCAGCAGTTGAGATGCACGCACATACCATTAAAAAATATTAATTAAAATTAAAAATATATGATCAATTGACAATTTTCAATTAAATTACCAATTCAGTTAGCTTCAATGTCTATATCTCGTAGGATACTGTAAGTTTTGTAAATACAGAGCTTTGATGTTCACCAAATCATTTGATAAGTCATACATACAATATACATTAGGAAAACTCACAGAGAAAATCATATTGACGCCAACAGGATTTGAACTTGGGATATTTTGCTAAATATTGTCATACACGGGAAACATTTTTTATCTGTGTTAAGGCACCTATTTACACTTGATTGAGTAGGTATTTTCCACATAAAACAACGAGTGATTGCTATAATATTGTAAAACACTTCTGGGCAATAAATACAAAATAAATTTCTGAGAACAACGGTTATCTTGATAATCAACATTATTAATAAATTTTAATCATTACATTGCACAAGTCGTTTAATAACACGTAGGTATCAGAATAAAAATGAATTGTGACATTTGATCGGGTACTAAAACACTTTCAGCGATAATGTCTCTATGAATGTTTTTCTGTCAACTTTAATATTGTCAACGCATTTAAATCTTTATCACAACACCAAATGTTTAAAATATTTGATTTTCAAAATATTTTATTTATTGTAGTTAAGATAGGTTTTACAGTAAATATTGAAAACACGACCTCCTCATGCATAAGCATGTATTCTAATAGTACCGAAGTAAAATCACTTTATAGAACTTACCAAAATAACCATATTACTTACGTAGCCATCACACAACTTCTCCACGGGGGTAAGCAGTGATATTGAATTTACACACATTAAACTCATTCAATTTATTCCTATAACCACCAGGTACTTTTCTTCACCCCATCTCATTCCACATCCCACTCCTTACAACCTCACAGCATACCCAATTTGGTAATCCTGGTTTTTGCGGTATTCACATAAAAAAATTAAACATTTTATTTTCGATATGTTAAAACATAACAACGGGGCAGTCTCGCCACAGGAAACCCTTATCTAGATTAATATGTCAATATCTGCTGAATTGACAAAATAATAATAAAGATTGTAAATATAACTGTCTGATATGACAGGTGGACAAAATTAAGACATATAATCGAAAACACGAATATAAAATCTGTTATCCTCACGATTATAATGAATACTATCGGATGTGACGTTAGATCGAATGATATATTTCATTTTTGAATGCATTATGGGCGCAATTGAAATTGATAAAATAAACAAATAATGTATTTCGTTAAGATATTAAACTGTGTGATTAACATCAAGTTTACGACATTCCAATCAGCTCATCAAACAAAGTCTAATATTGGCACCTACAGAACTCCATATTACAAATCGATTCATGTTATAACATCATGTACGGGTAGGTATACTGAATGCTTCTGATATTCTTGTGATTTAGCAATGTAATTACTGGGGAAATGCATGTTGCTTGGCGTCCTAAAAATAATTTAGGAAATTTCTCAAGTGGTCTTCTACACATTAAATGTGCTGAAGACAAATAAATTAATGGGCTAACCGTAATGCAATGTACAAACTCGTAAAAACAAAGTTTTTCTTTTACAATAACACATCTATTTTTAAAAAATAGATGTATATAAAATATATATATATATATATATATATATATATATATATATATATATATTTGTTTGCCTTAGGATTGAACCGTTTCTCCCCAGATACTGGCTCTTAAGTGCTGTGAAATTTTAAAAATAAATTTCAGAGAAATGCGTGTGTGTGCGCGTGTGTAAGCTAGAATACATTGTCGTCGTGAATGATTCTATCGGCCGAGTTTCTGCTCGATAGGATGTAGGAAAGTGGGTTTATTTCCACATCCATGATTCCTTCATTTCATTCATTCATTAATTGATTCATTCAATCCAGAAAACATAATCGAAATTCAAATGGATGTATTTAATAGCCATTTCCGCACTCGATTCAATTGAAATTCAAATGGATGTATTTAATAGCCATTTCCACATTCGATTCAATCGAAATTCAAATTAATGTATTTAATAGCCATTTCCACATTCGATTCAATCGAAATTCAAATGAATGTATTTAATAACCATTTCCTCTCGCGATTCAATCGAAATTCAAATTAATGTACTTAATAACCATTTCCGCACTCGATTCAATCAAAATTCAAATGGATGTATTTAATAGCCATTTTCTCACTCGATTCAATCAAAATTCAAATGGATGTATTTAATAGCCATTTCCGCACTCGATTCAATCGAAATTCAAATGAATGTATTTAATAGCCATTTCCTCACTCGATTCAATCGAAATTCAAATGAATGTATTTAATAGCCATTTTCTCACTCGATTCAATCAAAATTCAAATGGATGTATTTCATAGCCATTTCCGCACTCGATTCAATCGAAATTCAAATGAATGTATTTAATAGCCATTTCCTCACTTGATTCAATCGAAATTCAAATGGATGTATTTAATAGCCATTTCCGCACTCGATTCAATCAAAATTCAAATGGATGTATTTAATAGCCATTTCCTCACTTGATTCAATCACAATTCAAATGGATGTATATCAATTACCATTTCCGCACTCGATTCAATCGAAATTCAAATTAAAGTATTTAATAGCCGTTTGCGCACTCGATTTTTTTTTTCTGTGTAGTTGAATATCCCGTTATATTATATTAATAGTAAACCATAACTGACGAAATATAATTAAAGTATGTACCTACCTTTTCAGATACTTAAACTCTAAAAATGTACTTGTACTACCTGCAAAAACCCTTTGGGCGTAAAATACATAAATTAAGAACTTCTATTTCACCAAAACCAAAAAGAACCTATATAATATCAAAACAAAACCAAAATGAATCTTGTCGTTTTTTTTCATGACGTCAGAATTCTCCGATTTACTTATGCCAAACAAAACCGGCAGTTCGCGGCGTTTCAATCGTTCAAATAAGGATTTGTGAGTTCTACGTTCTACTTTATGTTTTTTTATAGTAATACATTTAGGCTGCATATACGTAATATTTTTTAAATAAAAAATCCGTAATTCTTATTCTTAATATGTTTTCAGTAGGTACATAATATCGAATTTATATATATATATTTTATTTTATATACTATATTTATTATTATTTATATAGAATTTATTCAATAGGTACATAATATCGAAGCAAATTTTAATTTTAAACTTAAAATGTTTGTAAAACTTTAAACTTCATTTTATTTTATTATTATTTAATTCATATACGACTACCATAATACGGGCATAAGCCTACCTACAATGGTAGTTTGAGAAAATCAGTAAAAAAAAATAAACAAAAAATACATGTTCTCAAATGATCTGTTGTGTGCAACATTCTAAAATTTAAATTAATGTTCTTATTACAAATTCAAAAATTCGTAATTATTATTTTCAGTACATATCTGCAATGAATTATTTATTCCGCTGTTATTACAATGGTTTGTGTTGATTGTGAAGTGGTGAATTATTTATTGGTCAGCATAGTTGGTTCGATTCTCGACCTGGCACTTTTTAAAATTTAAAAATATTTGTTTATACTTTGATTTGAAAAAAATACTTTGGTAAATATACAGAAAGGTGGGGCACAGCTAATTCGCACCAAAAAAACACTTTGTATCAGTTAGATAATAATGAGAAGTGAGAAAGTAAGTATTTCAGTTTCAGAAAATTGAGTATTGCTTTTTTTTTTTTTTTACAGTAATACCGCACAAGAGTCCCAACTGCTCCCGTCTGGAGCCAGTGAGACTATGGCATCCCCAATTGGGGTATGTTGTGAGGCTGAGGGTATTGGAGAGGGGAGGGAGATGGGGAAGAGGAAGGTGGGGAAGTACCTGGCTATTCAGATCTGGTCACCAAACACGGCTAAAGCCATTTCAAGCAACGTTTCAATTCTGAATGGTGGTCTTACACCAGGGCGATACTGAGAGTATCTTCCACTCTGGAACGTGCCGCAAATATACTATATATTATTTTAAATTAATTAATTGTGAAATAACACAAATTAATCAAATAAAATTTATTTGCGCACGCCGGGTTCGAACCCGCGACCTTCGGATCTGTAGTCAAAAGCGTATACCACTAGACCACGCCGGCCGTCAATGCCGGCCGCTAATTTATTAAAAATCTCTTCAAATTATTCGTAATACGCTTAGAAAGGAGATTACAGGCCTTTAACGAACGAATTGATCGATTTCCTTTTTCCTCAAACTTTTAATAAAATAGTTCATAAGAATCACAATTTTTTCGCATTTCGTCATTTTATATTACATTTTTTTTTTTTTTTTTATTTAAGTACATAAAACAGGCATGGTGCCCAAGAATTTACATACATGGATGTTTAAATACATAATAACAACTTTAAATTTACATACATGGATGTTTAAATACATAATAACAACAAAAATAGTAACAAAATGAGTAAGCTAAATATGCAGAAGTAAATAACAAATAAGAAAGGGTAAAAGGTAAATACAAATATGTTCATAAACGATTTGTTATTGTCACACCTGTACTGGTGAGACAATGATTAGGTAGGTACAATGTTGCTTCTCATTAAATAAAGGGTTTCATCACAATATCAGCTTAATATGATTAAAGGTAATACATTTTTTTTGAAGTGTTTAAATTGGTCATTAAAAATGTCTATTACATTATTAGAGCCATGTATAATGTTATAATTTCTTAATGTTCGCAGTACAGGGGAAAAATATCCTGTATTTGTGTGGTAGGCTTTAATATAGAAAATGTCGTTCATCCTCCTTGTTGATTTTCTTGATGGAATATTGATGTTAATTTGGGATAAAATGTTTGGTGTATCAACTGATGCATGTATAATTTTGTGTAGGAGCAGTACGTCAGAAAGTTTACGTCTGACCGTCAGTGAGTGTAGTTTGTAGTGCAAAATTCGGTCATTATAAGTTCCAAATTGATCAGATAAACCTTCACGATAAGCAATTACACGGGTTAGTTTCCTTTGTATGGATTCAATCCTATAATTATGAATCTCATAACTGGGAGACCAAATTGTTGATGCATATTCGAGAATACTTCGCACAATTGATTTATATAATGTCAAAGTTAATTCTGTACTTTTAAAACAATTTGTAATTCTTAGCGTTAATCCTAATACTTGTGATGCACTTTTTGAAATTGTATCTACATGTTTATTGAAGCTAAGTGACGAGTCAAATGTCACGCCTAAATCTTTGATTGAAGTTGTGTTTAGTAAAGGGATATTGTTAATGTGATATGTGTTTGAGAATTTATTAATGTTCTTTGTGAATGAAATTACGGCACATTTGTTTTCATTAAAATATAAATCATTTAGTGTACACCATTCATGAAGTGATGATAAGTCTTTTTGCAAATCGGTGCAATCTTCTAATGAAGTAATTTTTTTGTACAACTTAAGGTCATCGGCAAACAGGAGATATTTTGATGTTTTTATTCTTAAAATTATGTCGTTTATAAAGATTAAAAATAGCAAAGGTCCAAGATGCGAGCCCTGTGGAATTCCCGACGTTGCAGTAAAAAGATCCGCGGAGTACCCTCCTACAACCACTTGCAGTTTTCTTTCTGTAATGTAACTTTCGAACCATTTCAAAGTATTTCCATTTATGCCAAACTTTTCCAGCTTCTTGATGAGTAATGATTGATTTAACTGGTCAAATGCTTTGCAAAAATCCGTGTAGATGGCATCTACTTGTAAACGTTTTTCGATGCTATCGCGGATGTACTGGGAGTATTCGAGAAGGTTAGTTGTTGTGGAACGCCGAGGGAAAAACCCGTGTTGCTCAATGATAATATATTTACTTACATGAGCTAAAAGACAGTCATATATTATTGACTCAAACAACTTTCCTATGCAGTCAAGTTTAGAGATAGGTCTATAATTTTTTATATCGCTCTTACAACCTTTCTTAAATATAGGTGTTAAGAAAGCCGTTTTCCATTTGACTGGAAAAACACCTTCTTGTAATGATTTGTTATAAAGAAGGCTAAGTGGTCTGGCAAGAACATCTCTGCACATTTTCAAAAATATTGGCGGGATACCATCAGGACCTGATCCCTTATTGGTTCTCAAATTCTTACACTTGACTAATATCGTTAAGGGCGAAATAGTGATCATACCAAGGCTTTCGTTACAGAAATCTTCAGATATTTGTGGTGAATAGTTTGCATTGTGAGGTTTATAAACAGATTGAAAGTGCTTAGAAAAAAGCCCGCAGATAACTTGACCTTGGGTAGTTTTTATGTCGTTTAGGTGCATCTCTTTTGGAATATCGGTTGTGTTTTTATATTTGCTTTTTGCAAATTTCCAGAAATCATTCGGGTTAGCTTTTAAATTTTGTTTGATTAAGTCTAAATGCTTATGATAACAAACTCTAATCAGATTTTTTGTTCTGGTTCTAATCAAGCTGAATGATAAATGATCTAGTTCATTACCATATTTCTTATATTTTTTATGAAATTTGTTTTTTTTCTTTATCAAACGAATAAGATCTTTTGAGTACCACTTAGGAAAGTGATTTTTGTTCGTTTTGAGGGGAACATGAGAAGAGATAATCTGGTAGAGTATACTGTAAAACTGATCTACAGATTGATCAATATTTCCCTGATTAATGAATTCCCAATCAATCTCACGAAGAACGGTATTAATTGAATCATAGTCGGCTTTATAAAAGTTTGGTCTTGGGGCGTTACGGGTTTCAAGATGTGGTAGAAAATTAAAAAGAACATTTATTTCTAGAGCAGGGTGGTATGGATCTTCTTTGCTTAGTGGAGATGAAGAACGTATTACTGATATGTCTTCTTTATCTGATAAAATGAGATCCAATATTTTGGATTGGTGATTCACTATTCCGTTAAATTGTTTAAGATTACAGAATGATAGTGTATCGATGATGTCAGAGGTGATTGTATTTGTGTTTGTGGTGAAAGGTAATAAATTGCTTGTTTCATCGGTAATCCATTGAATGTTAGACTTATTGAAATCGCCAAATATTAAGATGTGTTGGTTTGGTGTTGTTAGGTACACATTCCTAAGATTGTTTAAAAATGAGCTTACAATAGATTCTTCTTCAGTTGGTGGTAGATATACGGTGCAAACATTCAGTTTGATATTCCTGTTATTATGGTTTATATTGAGTTGGATCCACAAGTCCTCCGCTTGACATTCCCAATGCGCCATCCTCTTCGCCTCTAGTTTTCTCGATACAGCAACCATGACTCCTCCTCCATCTTTTTTTGTTTTGTGAACTCTATCCCTCCGAAATACTTCATACCGGTTATCTACTAATTCTTGGTCACAGATAGATTCCTTTAACCATGTTTCTGTTAGGCTTAATAGGTCATAGTCGTTGATAAGGACGTTTTCGTATATTTCATCAATTTTTGTCCTCATTCCCCTGATATTCATATACATGCAGTTAATCAGTTCTTTTCTTTTGAAGTCATTTAGTTTTGTTTTTAGTCACATGTTTTGCTGATCATGTGTGATTATATTTTGAAGGTCTCCCTCACAGCGGATGGTGAAAACCCGAGAGAGATCGTTCCTCTTCGCCAGAATACTGCCGTTCCGTACCCAAATGTATTTAAAGCCGTTAGCTTTTCCGGCGGCTCGTGTTTTGGCAAATAGGATTTTATTTTTCAATGTAAGGTGCTCGTTTATATAAAAATTGGTGGTGGGAGCACCAAATCCTAATTGTTCCGTGGTAAGGCCGCGGCGAGTCCTTGCTGCAGCGATGACATCATCACGGAGTCGCTTTGTGGAGAGCTGGACCACTATATTGCGTGGACGGTTGGAGGGCGAGGAGTGGCCGCGAGCGACGCGATGCGCAGAAACCACACAGCTACTTGGAAGCGGGACGTTAATATTGGATCCTATTTTCTCTATTAATGTCATCAAATTTTCGCCCTTTGCTTCGGGAATCCCATGGATGTCTACATTGCATATTCTGCTGCGTTGCTCCATCTCATCTTGTGCATCTCGTAGTGACTGGACTTCTTGCCGGAGGTTTGAGTTTTCTTCTTGGAGAACGCTCACACATCCCAGAATTTTTGTATATTGCTCCTTCCACTCGTTAGACAGCTCATTTAATTTTAACTGAACAGCGTCAATAGCTTTCTTGTTTTCAGTGCGCATGATTTCAAGTTTCGACTCAAAAAAATTGATTAATGAGTCAGTGTCAATGTTAATCATTGACTGATGCGCCGACGGTGAATCAATAGGGCCAGACGTGATTGCTAAAGGTGAAGATGTATCTTTCTTTGCACTGCAAACCTTGCGAGTTTTAGACATTTTGGTTGATTTATTTCTTAGTTTGTAGGTAGGTTTCTTAGAGTTGTTCAGAAATACCCCTTATTGAGTTAAAAATAATTTAACTTATTTGTCTATGACAAAAATAAAAACCTCTTCACAAATTCAATACATATTATTAACATTCCCCAATTGGGGTTGTCATAGTCTCACCGGCTCCAGATGGTTGGAAGCAGTTGGGTTTAGTGCAGTATTCATATGAGAAAGGCAAATGCATGTGCGTGAACAACTGAACACGTGTTGCGATATATGAGGAATTAACTAGAAGTTTATCAGGAAACGGCCTGCAATTCCGTTTTTAACAGGATTACGAATACTTTGAAGAGATTTTTAATAAATCAGAAATAGTTATTTCGTTAAAATTAAAATCGATTGTTAACTTGGCGGACAATGTTATTGATGTGAAGGTCTTACCGTTAGTGATGAAGAAACGTGAAAATGTCCTGTTTTTAACGAAATAGCCATTAAAATGCATTATTTTTCATTTTCGATTACAATTGATATCTAATTTAAAATCAAATAATGGACTAGCCGTATTCCACTTTTCTATATATTTACTAATAATATTTGTTTTTAATTTTAACGCGATTTTTCTATGGGGATTGTTCATTTTTCAGAACTGGCGTTTGATGATCAATATTATGAAAAAATATGTATTTTTTTAACCAAATTATTTTTCATTGGAGTTCCTAGGAACAGTTTTGCAGGATGATCATAATTACTATGGCATCTAATTTTTGACGATTTTTTAAAAATATTTATCTCACTCTTCAAAATAAATAGCTGTGATCAACAAAATAAATTATACCCGATAATTTCCTTTATAACCAAGTTACTCAGGTGAAAAAAATTCTGGCATTTTTTTCGCTATCTTTATTTGCATTGTAAATGATGATACTTATCTTTAGTACCAAGTAAAGATCTTTTTGGAGAATTAATAGATAATCAGTGTTAATTTTAGGTGACAATAATGTCAATCAAATAAAAATGATTTATTACATCTATCGCGCAGTGGCGTGCAGTTCTATGTAATCAAGGAAAAGTTGTACTATTTCATGTGCTAATTCGAATTGAATATCAAATTAATTTTCGAATTAATTTGATATTCAATTCCTTGATTACATAGAACTGCACGCGAAGTGGCGTGCAGTTCTATGTAATCAAGGAAAAGTTGTACTATTTCATGTGCTAATTCGAATTGAACATCCAATTAATTTTCTTATTATAAAATTTTATGATTAATCTTGATAGGTAAAAAAACGAGCAAATCTATAAATTCTTATTGATTTCGTCTTTGTTTCAAAAACATTATAAACTATTCCATACCGTTATTCAGGATGGAGTAAAACAGACAGTGCATTTTTGAAGGGCTATTAAAAAACCGCGTAACTTACGGAAATGGGGTTTATTTTATTTCATTCGGTACATCATGCCGTTTTATGGATTAAGTCTTGAAGGTGACATCGGAAAGATGATGGCCCCTAAGAGCGATACACTGATGAAGGCGATTTTTGAAGTTTTCGGGTATAGCGGCAATTTCCTCCCGAATTCGATCCTTGATTTCTTTTATGGTGGAAGAAGTTGTAAACGGCAGCTGGAAGGCCCGCTGGATAGTGACGAAAGATCGTCCATTTTCAAGAAACGTGCCGATGGCGAAGTTCCGGTGTTGTCCGGACGAAACCGTGGTAAAGATTGAAAATAGCACGACCCTCCCAACACAATGAGACCCCTTCCAGGACATCCCAACCCAAATAAGCACCTACCTACATTTTTCATTATTACGTTTTAAACAGCCACGGAATTAAGATATATCAAAAGGTATTTAGGGAATAATAATTATTATATATTTTAACTTGGAAATTGATAGAAACGTGCATTTTCGTAGTTGCACAAAGAAAAATCGTGTTAAAAAGCCATTTCCTAATAAACTAATTAGTACTTTCATAATATATCGGAACACGTGTTCATGCAGCTGCGCTTTCCTGTTATTATATAATGACAAATTGCGAAAATATTATTTTTTAGGTGAGAAACAAATAAAATAAAATGGTAATTAAATAAAATTAACTTGCGCACGCCGTGATTTGAACCCGCAATCTCCAGCTTGCTATTCGAGAGCCTTACAACACGGAACACGGAGGCCGTCAAATTAATGATGGTTTATTAGGAAATCTGTCAATTAATTTGTTAGAAACCTTCATTCCCGTTTTTAACAGGAATACGAATAATCTGTTAAGAATTTGATCGAATAGCCCCTTAAACAGCCAATCTGTTTGTATTGCATTAATTACAGAAAATTCGCTAATGCAATATTTTAACTTTTCATACTTCGTATGAAAATATATGACGGGTAAATACATCTAAGTGCTGATAACAACCTTCCAGCAGATGCATTACTTGCTGAAATTATTACGGTCAATGTGGCTAGATGAGGTATCATTATTTGTGAAAATTTTAGGTTTCATTTATATTCTACTAGTTTTTTTTTCAGGAAATGCTCGCGAACTATAAAAATGACTTAAAAAGATAGAACTACACGCCATAAAGTGAGAGATTCTTTCAGTGCCCCCATGATGAAAGAAAAATCGAAATTTTGCTTGAAATGGTTTTAGCCTAGTTTGTTGATCAGAAACGAAATTTCCGAAAATTCCTACTTTTCCTATTCCCCACTCCCATAATCCTCACAACAGATGCCATAGTTACAAAGCCTATGGGCAAGTGGAAGTATTGTAAGGTATTCAGACAACCTTTTTTAACACAACTTTCGAATCGTGATATCTGTGGCTTCAAAATCCATTTTTCTATTTAGTTCCAACCGTAATATTGTTGTTATGAGTTCCACTTGAGTCTGCAATAGAAGACAATTTAGACTAGTAGTTCTGTGAACAATAAGCCTAAGCGCATGAACACGCTCTGTCGGAATAAAAAGGTATTATCAAGCACTTCTACCATCTTGGAACGATTGACTGGAATAGGAACACATAAACACATTTACAGACAGACGAAATTCAAAGTGGTCGAGTTGAAACAGAACTGACATACTCTCAGTCAAACGTTCTCAAATTCATGACAAAATTATAACTTTTTAGAAGTTCTTAATTTCTTGTTGTAGGTATCAAGTTAGAAACACTTCTAAGCTCGTTCGAGTTAAATGCAGCTTTTCAAACTTTACAGATACTCGTAGCATGCCAATGGTACAGCACGAAGTAAATGCAGCTTTTCAAACTTTACGGATAGCACGTCAATGGTACAGCACGAAGTAAATGCAGCTTTTCACACTTTACGGATAGCACGTCAATGGTACAGCACGAAGTAAATGCAGCTTTTCAAACTTTACGGATAGCACGTCAATGGGACAGCAGGAAGTAAATGCAGCTTTTCAAACTTTACGGATAGCACGTCAATGGGTACAGCACGAAGTAAATGCAGCTTTTCAAGCTTTACGGATAGCACGTCAATGGGTACAGCACGAAGTAAATGCAGCTTTTCTACGGATAGCACGTCAATGGGACAGCACGAAGTAAATGCAGCTTTTCAAACTTTACGGATAGCACGTCAATGGGACAGCACGAAGTAAATGCAGCTTTTCAAACTTTACGGATAGCACGTCAATGGGACAGCACGAAGTAAATGCAGCTTTTCAAACTTTACGGATAGCACGCCAATGGGAAAGCACGAAGTAAATGCAGCTTTTCAAACTTTACGGATAGTACGTCAATGGGACAGCACGAAGTAAATGCAGCTTTTCAAACTTTACGGATAGCACGCCAATGGGAAAGCACGAAGTAAATGCAGCTTTTCAAACTTTACGGATAGTACGCCAATGGGACAGCACGAAGTAAATGCAGCTTTTCAAACTTTACGGATAGCACGCCAATGGGACAGCACGAAGTAAATGCATCTTTTCAAACTTTACGGATAGCACGCCAATGGGACAGCCTGAAGAAAATATTAAAAGAAAGTTAGTTTGTAGCTTTGTGATGTTCTCTGGATTTTATTCAACGGAGTTGAAAGTCGGAGAACAAATTATTAATTTGGAAACACCATTTTACACACACTTAGCATAATTAATTAATAATTTATTATTTTTTAATTTTAAAAAGAAAGACAAACATTCCCGGGTTACGAATAACCTGACAATATTTGAAAATCTTCTACTACCACCACAGAAAGCTGAAAATGTTGCTTGTGTTGTGATGGAGGACTTAGCCAGCCGAGGAATTGAACACACTACGCCTGGGTGGGACCCAAACGCGATGTCAACTCGGCTACCGACCGGTCTAATTAATAATTATTAATTAATAATTAGTAATACTACTAATCGTAATTAGTAATTAATAATTCATAATTACCTTTAGTCAAATTTACAAAATACAATAATATAACAGTTAAGTAAGTCAACTTTACGAACCATTTATCATTTTTGACAATTTACTCGTAAATCAATAAGCACTAAGTACAGACTATCATTATATATGAGGACCCATACCGAAATAATATCGTCTACTACTGGCATTTTGATAATGCCTTCAGAAGGCGAAACTGTTGTCAAGCGTATTAATATTTACACAGCAGACTTCGTTTATAAATAAACCTAGTTTCTTCATTTAAATAATAATATTTTTCAATATTTACAAAAAAAATTGAATTATTACATAAACTTTAATCTATACTGACTTAACCTAACCTAACCGATTTAAAAAATATATCTTTATTTATAAAACATGCCTTAATATCTTAATTTTAGTTCAGCCAAAATAGTACCTACCTGATTTGCAAAGAGTAAATGGTAACTCTAGCCATTCGTATGGTATCAGGAATACCAACATAAGAAAATGTCATCAACAGAAATTATTTTGGTCGTCATCCCATACAATGAAAGCGAATTTTCATTTTACGTAATAATAATACTAATAAATGCTAAAATAAAAAATTTCCAAATGCAGTCAGTTCCTTCTATAGTAATTAAGGAAAATCAAAATATTTTATTTAAAAAATCTTAAATCTTTAGCGTAGCCTGCGACCCTAATTAATTACTTAATAAACAATTGCAAACAGCACCCTTCCAGAAAGTTAGAGATTGCAAGTGGATTTATCGGTTGCACACAAATCTTTCTTATGCACTGTTTAGAAGTTTTCAAAAATTAAACGATTTAAAATATATAAACATAAATGTTGTCACTTTTATTGTGATGCAATGTGTGCAAAGGTTACCTCATCTGTTGATATTTTGTGTTTATAGAATGTAACACCTCTATGATAGGAATGAGGTTATTAGAGCCAATTTATCTGATTACTTGTACAATGCACATGACAGCTTATATTTATATAACTTCATACATATTTCGACATAACATGAGTTTTCTGCAAAATGGGCTACCCGTAACACTTTTTATTATTCTATTAAAATATGTTTTAGCAGAAAATTATTTTATTTGTCCTTTTCAAAATTTGAACTGTTGAAAGTATCAACCTTTAAATTTTCGGGAATATTTGTGTCTTGATCATTCTGCAGCAATTGTTCATGTTCTGAAATTGTTCTTTACATAAACTTCACAAACTCTACAATTATAATATCCCTCTGCTTCACAAACCCTACAATTATAATATCCCTTGATTTTTCGTGGCACTGCGCTAGCATGTTATGTTATTTATTATTGTTGACTTTTTGATTTAATAAGTATTAGATACCTACATAAATAATTTTTATTATGAATTTTTGATATTTTGTCTACTTGATGGAATCATAAAATTTGATGCTTTGTTGTATTGCATTCTTTTATCGCTCTCAATGTGTCCTTTTTTCCTTTACTAATTTTGGTTTTCTTTTTTCCAGGTATGGCCATTAGGTGCTTCATTTGCCAGTCCCGAAGCAACCCGGCTTGCCAGGACCCGATGAAATCCTATCAGCTTCAACTTACGGTTAGTATTGCTTTAATTTATATTGTCAAACATCTGTACCTATCTATAGCTAAATCTATTGCAAACTAGTGTTTAACTATTACTTTGGTTACCTGAGAAGTCATGAATCTTTCACAGCTTTTCTTTGCGGAGTTCTGTGAGTCAATTGAACAATTTACAGCTCAAAATTAAATTTCATCTTGAGCCATGTAGGTAGCTTTTAAAAATCAATGTAATTTTCGAATGTTCGAGAAGTAGATGCGCCGGACCTATCTTATCACAAGTTGGAATAAGATTCAAATCAATTATTTACAATTGCAAATATGTTTGTGTTTTTGATTTTAGTTGATGATTCCGAATTAGAGAGAAGAATTTCATCACAGCTCATTTCATATCTAAATTAAATTAAATTAATAATATTACTTGATTTTGAATGATGGCCTGTATCTGTTATCAAAAGGAATGCAATTAATTGGATTATTATGATTCATAATCATATTACACTTGCAAAACATCTCACGTCTTGTAGATTTCTTTAAAAAATCTAAAAAATGTCGTTAGTAAAAAGGATATGAAGAAAGACTAATACTACACATTTTGACACAATCGAATGTGGAATTACATGATGGGAATATGCTGTATCTCAGTACAAGCATCACATAAATACAATTCAAAAAAGAAGACCTTCCTTTTAGAAGTTCCTTTTAGACGTAAACATGAATGAGTCTTTGAAACATTAAATTCGACTACGTTATTCTTACCACAGGAGGAAACCCTCTCGAGGTAACAGTCCATTATCTGCTTCAAAGCCATCTGAGCTTTTGGAGATTGTGTATCCTTTGGGGGCTTGTCAAACAAAAAGCTATCAATAACTGTACTGTCATCCGCGTAACAGTGAATTGGTCCAAAAGGTCATCGATTTGCAACAAAAACAAAGTCTGAGACAGAACCGATCCCTATGGGACGCCAGCATTTATTGAGTGTGAAGAAGAGGTGAAACCATGGGCAACTGTCAAAATCGACCTTTCGACGCTCTGCTGCCATACGGGCAGAAAGACAGTTTTTTGCAGATCTGCGGATAGTGCTCAAATTTCAACCTATTTACGATCCTCTTGCTTTCAATTGTAATTTTGTTACTATCTGATCTGTTTTCCGACGTTAGGGGTGGGTTGTAGGCTCGAAAAGCAGCGCTTTTTCATTTTAGGAGCATTGTCGACTGAACCACGGCTTTGAGCTCACACCAGTTTCTTTAACAGAGGATTGCAAGAAGCCATATCCAGATATGGACTGATTGGACTATGGATATACTGGAAGGATCCGAAGTGTGGAAACAGACAGCTGACCACGGGAAAGCATTAAAATATGCCCGCAGACCTAACGAATCTGCTGACTTATGGTTCCACACTTTTTTCTTCAGCGTTTGGCGATCTGAAGTTAGTAGGGATTGATGTCATCACTAGGCTGTGGTCGGACGATCCTAAAGACGCTGTGACTTCAATCCTCTATCCACGTGGCACAGTGGTTAGAAATCGGTTGGAGCAGTGTGTCTGGACATCTTGAACCCTTGTTGGCTCCTAAACTATTTACTCCAATTCGTGGCAAAGGATTCCGCCTGTTGTCCCGCCGATTCTCTAATTCAGAGCACTTCAACCATGGTTCATTTTTAATTGAAACCCCTAGAACCACAAACTCGGCCGAAGAGTAGCGGGGCAAGAGATCATCAATAGTATCGTTCATATGTTTGAATAGCTCCGATGTGTCTGAATCATTGAGGTTCGGAGAGCGGTATAGACACACCTAGAGTCTTACCATACTGGTAAGAATGACGCGCACCCACATTATGTCAAACTGGAGTCGGATTTAACAGTCGCCCACAGTTGACGCCGGCTATAAAGACATACGCCCCACCTGGGTTTGAACTTGCCTACGAAGGTGAAGCCTGGGCAGTCCAGATAGGAGGCGTCTAGATGCCCAGATATCTTCGAAGGAAAATGAGGTTGGTTGCGAGAGAAGATGGTGGTGTAGGGAATTTAATTCACCACCAGTTTTGGCCGGCACTGAGGACTCCTTCTACTCGCCGCTGTACGGACATTGATCGTTGTTTGTTTCTTATTTACAATGTTATTATTTTTTTAAGGTTATGAAGAGGAAAGGAAGGTCTTGATGGAACAGTTATGAGGGGTGGATAGGAAGCTGGGGATTAGTGTATCCAGGAGTGATGGGCGGATGAATCCAACCCACCCACTGCGGTGCAAGGCGAAAGGCTGGGTGAGTCCAGCTCGAGCCCCAAACGCTGCTGCTGGGTCCTCTCCGGTCACGAACCGGCACAACAGCAGCGGCGGGGTTTTTACACTCGTTGATGGGGCAGCCCACTCTCAGTCCTGAGCTCGGAGGTCCTACCCTTACACTTCCAAGCCGCCGGGACAGCGGTAACTGGTTGTAAAGGGTCTCCTTCAACCGGCATCAAAACCCGGACGAATATTACCCTATGAACCCGGGCAACCTTGCTAAGTTACCAAACGTAGCAAACCACTTGGGGTAGCCAGTGGCAGAGGTGTTGGTCATCCAAAGACAAATAAAATAGAGTTTAAAAAATCTTTTTTCCGCCTCAGCACAGTAGACCTCAGTGAAGAAGACTGAGAAATACCATTACTATACATAAATTAACCATAATATTTTGTATGTACCACGTTTTATAAATTCGCTAAAATAAATTAAAATAGAAAGGTCGCGAGTCTGTTAACAAAAAAAAGCGCCTTCGGCCTCCGTGGTCAAGGGATAAGACTCTCGACTAGCAAGCCGGAGGTCACTTATTCAAATTACGGCGTGCGCAACTAAATTTTATTTCATCAATTTCTGCTATTTGCGGCACGTTCCAGGGTGATACCTGATACATGGTGTAAGATCACCATTCAAAATTGAAACGTTTCTTGAAATGGATTTGGCCGTGTTTGCTGATCAGATCTGAATAGCCAGGTACTTCCCCACCTCCCTCTTTCCCATCTCCTTCCCCTCCCCACTACCTTCAGCCTCACAACATACCCCAATTTAAGACGCCATAGCCTCACTGGCTCCAGACGGTTGAGAGCAGTTGGGACTCTTGTGCGGTTGCGACCCATATTAATGACTGTTTGCATGTACGAACATACTCGATTTATTTACAATGTTCAGGACTGGCTCCAGTTTGTTTCAATCCTCAAAAATACGGTCATTTTCGCATATCGCGTTTAATTGCTAATTTCACGTTTCTTCAAATGACATTTGCGATTTCATTGACCCGGTATGCTTTGAATTGCTTCAAATTTCACCAAATTGATTATGCGTTTCGTATTTGCTTTGGTAAATCGATATTTCGATTTAAAATATTCCTCTGATAGTGCTGTCAATAGCTTTTATTGCTTTTTTACATTTTCATTGCGCGATCGATCGATCAAATCACCCAGATTGTTAACAAATTCCGCGATCGTCGTCTTAATACGTCGTCGTAATACGTCCCTAATTCTGGGGGTCGGTGGTTTAAAAATTTGTCGGCCAATAATACTGCGGTATTACGATCTTTTTGAGGATTAGAATAAAGTGGTGCAGATCTAAAAAAATCGTGCATGAATATTATTATGAGTAAATATTTTAACACGAGCAGCGTACGCCTTTCTCACTGTATAGCAATACCAGCGCTCCAGCGGCGTATGAGTGAATCTTTATAAGTAAACTGTATATGTCTATAAATACGTAGTAAGTGTTTCTCAAATTTTAGATTCATCTCATAGGCGCGTAATACTGTGACGTTGTAGAAGAATTGCTACAATAATATGGTAGGTACTAAATAAATTGCAGTAACTCAGTGGTATTCCACACCGAATTATTAATTTTCAACAAACTCATTAAATCGAAATTAATTCTTCGTTCTGATCATTTTAATAAATTTGATGAGTAAAGAAGGTAGCCGTAATCTAGGCATTATTTATAAATACTTATTCTAAAATTTACATATCTTAAGAATTTATTTTGGATTCTTTCAATGGTGTGTGAATAAACTTCATAATTTGGAGACCAAACTATGGAATTATATTACTAATGACATCTATATAGGGTTTTCCAATAAGAGGTGTTATTTTGATATTCAATCGTAAAAGATCAATGGTTTCGTTGCTTGTGTGGTACGTAGCGCCGTTTTGTTGAAAGTAAACGTTGTCCAGATCAATACCATTGAATTCCGGTTATAAAAAATCATGAATCATCACTCGATAGCGCAATCCATTCACCGTAACTGTTGCTCCAGCCTCATTTTCGAAAAAGTAAGGTCCAATGACTCCGCCGAACCATAAACCGCACCAAATAGTCACACGTTGAGGATAGAGAGGCTTTTCAACAATAACTCTTGGGTTTTCCGAGCCCCAGATGCGACAATTTTGCTTGTTGACGAAGCCACCGAGGTGGAAATGGGCCTCATCACTCAAGATGATTTGCATTTGATTCACTCAAGTGAATTTTAATAATTTCAATGCGTTGTTGAAGCGTGTATCGTTCCATTTTTATTAATGGCGTAGTTTCTGCTTGTCAAATGTTAAAAAATGATAGCTTCAAAAGTAACACCTACCGAAATAGCGGGCTATTCAAAATAACACCTCTTATTGGAAAACCCGTTACAATATAAGTTTGGATAGTGTTGATATTATGAAAGTCACTAGATAATCTTAAAATATAGCCCAACAATTGCAAAGCTTTGTTGGGTATGATTTCCATATGCGTTATAAAATTGAGTTTCATATCAAACCATATATCCAAATCTTCGATTTCCGAAACAGAAAGCACAAAATATCACGAATAGAATAATCAAAACTAATTGGAATTTTATAAAACCTCATCATTTGACATTTGTTTATGTTGAGTTGTACCTGCAAGTTTTGTTTAATACAGCTGAACAAGAAATAAAGTAAGTATTGTTTGGTGCATCATGGTTATTAAGAATTTGGTGCATTATGGTTATTATGAAGAATATTTAGGAGCAAAACGCCAAAGATAAAGTGTTTGCCAGGGGCCTCTGTATAATATATCCGTATTTAAACCAAAGAAAGATGATTGTGGCTCAAGATTCAACTAAAAGAGTAAATATCTAAAGATGAGGAGTTGGAAAACAAGAAGAGATCCACGCCTTAACTACAGATATTAGGAGAGCTGTAAAAGTCCCCACCTTAATGCCAGCTCATTACATTTTAGGACAAAACATGTGGTTTCTCAATTTAATGGTTTACAACCTAAGGAACAATCATGTGATGTGCTATTGTTTCTATGAAATGGAATCTGATTTTAAAGCAACGACGTTTGCTGCATTTTTCGTTGATTATGTTTATAAGTAACTTGATGATGATAAGAAACCTGTAACTATCTTCAAAGATGGCTGCCCTGCATAAAATAGGAACAACTTTATTTCTAATTCTCTTTTGAGACTAGCAATGCAGAAAAATGTCACAAGTGGAGTGTGCATTATTGCTTATAATTATTTGTTATCCTTTATGCTATGCATAAAACCTTGTCTTATAAACGTTAGTTAATCATTAAAAAAAATAATAATAATATTTGACAAGTCAAAAATATTTCACCAATAAATGAAGATATCATAATTTGTCTCGACGCCATCTAGTGAGAAATTTAGCACTAACAAAGCCTTTCCTACAAAAAAAAAGTTGGTTGTTTACAGGTGAAAAAATATAATAAGCAGTAATTGTTGATTGAGGTACTAGTACATATTGAATCATTTGGCGGGTTGGAAATAAGCCGACATATCTCAGTGGATACAGAGCACCTGACCGGACATCAGAAGGCACGGGAACAATTCCCTTTGGCGGCATTTATTTTTACTCGGGAGATATTTTCAATTTGTATTAGTATTTCGGATGACTAATTATTGCTAATAATTATTTGTTAACCATGAGGATATTCACTTAAATCTGAGGCACAGTTTCCGACTTAAAATCACCAAAGCAAACTTCATTCATTTGCAGGAACTAAAATCTGTTATTCGTTTACAATGTCATAATTTTTACCACGGTTACCTCACGACGAATAAGTAAAACTTTTTGTAATTTTCACTTTTTTTTTCTCTTAGCTCCGAATACTGCAATCACAGTGTATTTCGGAAAAACATGTGTTCCTCATATAATGCTTCTCGACTATCTTGTGAAGCAAGAATTTTTTTTAAATATGTTCCATGAATCTTGTTTAGAAGTTCAAGACATTTAATAATAGTGAACAAAAATAATTCAATTAAGCCCAAATGTACGTAAATAAGTTAATAAAATTTGTGTCAAGCATAAAGTGTGCGTAAATAAGTTATTAACATTTGTGTCAAGCATAAAATGTGCGTAAATTAGTAAGATAACTTTGTATTTGTATTATTTCTTTATTTGTCAGGTAAATAAAAATTAAACGCGTTTATGAAAAAAAAAATTTAATATACGCATAAGTAGCGAATCTCGCGTGATTCTAAAATATATTTAGTTATTCGAGACCACGTAAGTATTATATCTTGCATAATCGTGTAGCTAGAAAGTAAATAACATTAATTAAATAGACTGATGGACCGAAATGAGTAACACGTAGAGTTGAGGAGTCAAAATCTTAAGTATTTTAGGGAAAAACAAAATTTTTTGTTCCTCCCCTAAAATTTTTACTTTATGCCCTTAAGCGGTAATGCAATTTTTGGCTACGCGGGTTTGCAGTATCACCAACGACATGAAAGGTCTTAGGTTTTTCAAATCGAAAAAGATAAAATATTAATCTATTAAATTATTATTTAATATTCGTATTACTCAATTTATTTTATATTTTCTGGCATGCTTAATAATTATTTGTATTCAATGGTGAGTGTTTCAATTATTGTTATTTACAATAACATACTTTCATGAATAACTATTTAAGTAAGTAGATGAATTTCGTTTTATTTTTGGGTACCTAAATAGGTACTTGTTACCAAGAATTTTTCGTAAAATTCAATAATTCTAAGTAAACGAAAAAATATTTTTTATTCAGGTATAATCTGTTAACTCGAACGATTGTCTCATATATATACATTTACCATATTATTTAATTAATAACATTTTCAAAATATTAATATGGAAACATATGAAACTCCTTTCTGCGGTGCAAGGCCAATGAATTCACCTAGATTTCAGCATTTATCTAACATATTTAGGTTCTAAAAAATTAGGCACATAATGGCAAACGATCTTTCAAAACGTTTTTGCAAACATGGCATAATTTGCGAATAATCGCTCGAATGGATATATTAAAAGTAAAATTCGTTATTTGATGAATATTAAAAAAATTATGAAGATATTTTGAAGATGCGTATTTTTCTGAATCTTCATCAAAATTCATGCTGATTTTGAAACAATTTTTTTAACTTTATGTCATATAAATATTTATATATTTGTACCTACCTACAAATATGCAGCTCTTTATTACTTTGTAATTAAATAAACATTTTGGTTGCCATTTTGTTAATATGCATCGGTAATCCTATCCTAATCCTAACTACTCCTATAAATGCGAAAGTGTGTTTGTTTGTTTGTCCTCTTTTCGCAACCGAGCGAAAGATCGAGGTGATTTTTTTCATAGTTAGGACGGAAAAGTGACATAGGCTAATAGAATTAAAATTAAAAAACTTTTTCACTTTGTTCCACTTATTTATTATTACCAGGACCGGTTTCATCCTACTACGGACATTTTCAGACTGGTAGTTGAAACTCTTATGCTACTGATTTTATACAAACTTAGGCAGGGGTACACAACATTGTTTATATATAATGAATGATTCTATTTTGTTAATTTGAGGTAGGTATTATGAGTTATTTTGTTAATTTAGGGTACATTAGGTAATTATAAAGTTTATTTTTACAAATTATGAATGATGTTACAAAGCAAGTACATATTTATAGATCATATGAATATAAAAGAATTTATATAATTAAAAAGGTTTGTGATTTCTGATATTTTATTTTTGTAATGTTGGGATATTCCCTCCTTGTTGCTTAGGGCTTATTGTCAAATATTGATAGCAATTAAGTCATTGTTATTATTAGGGTTCCCCACATATTTGGGTTATTACATCTTTAAATTACATACTTAAATTATACCACTGCTCTCTGAAGTAAAATTATTCTAAGTGAATTATAATGGGTAAATTAATGGTGATTGAGCATTATGTTCTAACTGTTTATTCATAACATATTTACGATCTATTTTCTTCGTTAAGCGATTGATTTCTAGTGACTCTAATCTGTCTAATTTTTGTCCTTTGTTGCAAACATGAAGGATTTTTACATCTCTATCTTTGTCAAAAGTATGTTGGTTTTCTAGTAGATGCAAGGCAACGTTCGATAAATCTCCTTTTTGATTAACCCAACTAGCGAAATGTTCTTTTATACGGGTTGATACTGCTCTTCCTGTTTGTCCTACGTAATACGCGGGGCAATTCGAGCAGTTCACCTGGTAGACTCCAGAGTTTTCCAGATTACCTCTTTTATCTTTATTGTTTATAAATATTTTACCCAAAGAATTTACATTATAAAAGGCTGTCTTACACTTTTTATCACTGTCTATTAATTTTGATATTTTATTTGATATTTTGCCAAGGTACGGTATTTTAGTCCATTGTTTTGTTTCTATTTCCTTGTCCGGCGTAAGGCCATATGTAATTGAAGCTACGGTGAGTTTTTTATTCTTCTTCTTTATAAGATTATCAATCATTATGCTATCGTAACCATTATTTTCTGCAATAGTTTTGATAACTTTTAATTCATTATTGTAATTTATGTCGTTTAGTGGTACATGTAATAGTCTATGGATTAAAGAATGGAATACCGACAATTTATGTGAAATGTGGTGTCTTGAGGAGCTGTGAATAATATTATCGCTATATGTCGGTTTCCTGTATATCGAAAATTCTAATTTGTTATTAACTATATTCATTCCTATATCTAAAAAGTTGATTTTATCTCCTCCTATCTCCATCGTGAATTGAATTGACTTATTGATTTGATTTATTTCTTTGATGAAGATATCTAGTTGTCTCTGCGTACCGGTCCATATGATCAAAATGTCGTCTACATATCTCCGATAGAAAATAACATTTTTAAATGATTTTAACTTTTCGATGGTTTCTTCCAAGTGGTCCATCATGAACTCTGCTAATATTGGTGAGATAGGACTGCCCATGGCCAACCCTTTTGATTGTAAATAGAATTTATTATCGAATCTAAAATAGTTTTGTTCAATGCACGTATTTATTACTTGATTAATTTCTCTCTTTTTTATTATATTTAAATTGATTTTCTCCATGTAATTATTGATTATTATTTTTAATTCATCTGTGGGTACGCTTGTAAATAGACTAACAACATCAAATGACACCAGAGAGGCGTTGTTTGGTATATGTATATCCTTGATGAGGTCTATTAATTGCAAAGAATTTTTTATTCCATATTTTGGTTTGAAATTTAAAGTGTTTTTAATGATTCTATTTGCGTATTTTGCTAACTTATAGGCTGGTGCTGAGTTATATCCTACGACTGGTCTCACTGGTATATCTAATTTGTGAACTTTAGGTTGTCCATATAGCCGCGGACATTGGGGGTTCATGACAGTGAGGTTGGATTTTTGGAATTTATCTTTAATGAGTGTTTGGCATGTACTAAGAATTGAATTTATTTCTGCGGTAAATTTTGGGGTGGGATCCTTTTTTAATAAAATAACATCACTAGAGTCCAGCACATTTTGGACTTTTTCAATATAAATATTTTTTGGTAGAATTACAGTGCTATTCCCCTTATCAGCTTTTGAAATAATTAAGTTATTTTCTTTAATTTTATTTTTAATTGATTTTATTGTACGAGCTTCGCTTGAAAACTTACTATTAGTTATAGCGTTTTTTATTATTTTTGAACATAAATATTTTTTACCGTAATCTGATGGAATTGCAATGTCTACGTCTAATGCAAAATTCTCGTAATCTTTTATGTGAATTGGTAAGTCAGGGCAATGTTTTAATCCTTTATCTAGCATTTTTATTTCATCTACATTAAACTGTACCTTGGACGTGTTTACTACTTTTTCGTAAAAAGTTGTTTGAGGTAATTCTATATTAACATTTGTCGGTGATTTTAATTGTTTTTGTGTCGTTTTGATGTTGATGTATTTTGGTAAAAGTCCTCGTTTTTTACACTCACGATTGAACCAAAGGTGTTGTGTCGCCATCCGTCGCTTCAGATTGAGTTTCTTGTATAGTCTCTTCAGTGTTGCTGTGTTTGCTGCTTTTAATGAGTCTAGTTTTTGCACTGTTAATTCGTGGTGGAATTCCATTGTAATAGAATTAAAATTAACCAAATTAACCAATTTTTACCAAAATACATCAACATCAAAACGAACACGAATAGCAGAGCAGCCACACTTGCAGTTGCAGCAGCCCAGAGGACTTGGACCACACAGGAGATGAAGAAGTGGTACAGCATCCGGGATAATGTCAGTACGTACTTATTTTACATACACACTGCTCTCACATCAAAATTACATCCAATAGAATTTGATTGCCTTTTTAACGAAACTACCCTTATGGTAAATAATAAAATACATGCAACATATCAGAAACAAATCGAAAAATTAAAGTATTGGACACAAAAACAATTAAAATCACCGACAAATGTTAATATAGAATTACCTCAAACAACTTTTTACGAAAAAGTAGTGAACACGTCCAAGGTACAGTTTAATGTAGATGAAATAAAAATGCTAGATAAAGGATTAAAACATTGCCCTGACTTACCAATTCACATAAAAGATTACGAGAATTTTGCATTAGACGTAGACATTGCAATTCCATCAGATTACGGTAAAAAATATTTATGTTCAAAAATAATAAAAAACGCTATAACTAATAGTAAGTTTTCAAGCGAAGCTCGTACAATAAAATCAATTAAAAATAAAATTAAAGAAAATAACTTAATTATTTCAAAAGCTGATAAGGGGAATAGCACTGTAATTCTACCAAAAAATATTTATATTGAAAAAGTCCAAAATGTGCTGGACTCTAGTGATGTTATTTTATTAAAAAAGGATCCCACCCCAAAATTTACCGCAGAAATAAATTCAATTCTTAGTACATGCCAAACACTCATTAAAGATAAATTCCAAAAATCCAACCTCACTGTCATGAACCCCCAATGTCCGCGGCTATATGGACAACCTAAAGTTCACAAATTAGATATACCAGTGAGACCAGTCGTAGAATATAACTCAGCACCAGCCTATAAGTTAGCAAAATACGCAAATAGAATCATTAAAAACACTTTAAATTTCAAACCAAAATATGGAATAAAAAATTCTTTGCAATTAATAGACCTCATCAAGGATATACATATACCAAACAACGCCTCTCTGGTGTCATTTGATGTTGTTAGTCTATTTACAAGCGTACCCACAGATGAATTAAAAATAATAATCAATAATTACATGGAGAAAATCAATTTAAATATAATAAAAAAGAGAGAAATTAATCAAGTAATAAATACGTGCATTGAACAAAACTATTTTAGATTCGATAATAAATTCTATTTACAATCAAAAGGGTTGGCCATGGGCAGTCCTATCTCACCAATATTAGCAGAGTTCATGATGGACCACTTGGAAGAAACCATCGAAAAGTTAAAATCATTTAAAAATGTTATTTTCTATCGGAGATATGTAGACGACATTTTGATCATATGGACCGGTACGCAGAGACAACTAGATATCTTCATCAAAGAAATAAATCAAATCAATAAGTCAATTCAATTCACGATGGAGATAGGAGGAGATAAAATCAACTTTTTAGATATAGGAATGAATATAGTTAATAACAAATTAGAATTTTCGATATACAGGAAACCGACATATAGCGATAATATTATTCACAGCTCCTCAAGACACCACATTTCACATAAATTGTCGGTATTCCATTCTTTAATCCATAGACTATTACATGTACCACTAAACGACATAAATTACAATAATGAATTAAAAGTTATCAAAACTATTGCAGAAAATAATGGTTACGATAGCATAATGATTGATAATCTTATAAAGAAGAAGAATAAAAAACTCACCGTAGCTTCAATTACATATGGCCTTACGCCGGACAAGGAAATAGAAACAAAACAATGGACTAAAATACCGTACCTTGGCAAAATATCAAATAAAATATCAAAATTAATAGACAGTGATAAAAAATGTAAGACAGCCTTTTATAATGTAAATTCTTTGGGTAAAATATTTATAAACAATAAAGATAAAAGAGGTAATCTGGAAAACTCTGGAGTCTACCAGGTGAACTGCTCGAATTGCCCCGCGTATTACGTAGGACAAACAGGAAGAGCAGTATCAACCCGTATAAAAGAACATTTCGCTAGTTGGGTTAATCAAAAAGGAGATTTATCGAACGTTGCCTTGCATCTACTAGAAAACCAACATACTTTTGACAAAGATAGAGATGTAAAAATCCTTCATGTTTGCAACAAAGGACAAAAATTAGACAGATTAGAGTCACTAGAAATCAATCGCTTAACGAAGAAAATAGATCGTAAATATGTTATGAATAAACAGTTAGAACATAATGCTCAATCACCATTAATTTACCCATTATAATTCACTTAGAATAATTTTACTTCAGAGAGCAGTGGTATAATTTAAGTATGTAATTTAAAGATGTAATAACCCAAATATGTGGGGAACCCTAATAATAACAATGACTTAATTGCTATCAATATTTGACAATAAGCCCTAAGCAACAAGGAGGGAATATCCCAACATTACAAAAATAAAATATCAGAAATCACAAACCTTTTTAATTATATAAATTCTTTTATATTCATATGATCTATAAATATGTACTTGCTTTGTAACATCATTCATAATTTGTAAAAATAAACTTTATAATTACCTAATGTACCCTAAATTAACAAAATAACTCATAATACCTACCTCAAATTAACAAAATAGAATCATTCATTATATATAAACAATGTTGTGTACCCCTGCCTAAGTTTGTATAAAATCAGTAGCATAAGAGTTTCAACTACCAGTCTGAAAATGTCCGTAGTAGGATGAAACCGGTCCTGGTAATAATAAATAAGTGGAACAAAGTGAAAAAGTTTTTTAATTTTAATTCTATTACAATGGAATTCCACCACGAATTAACAGTGCAAAAACTAGACTCATTAAAATGACATAGGCTACTTTTCATCCAGGAAAAATCACTTTACTTCCGTTGGGAAAATTCTTTGTACAGTAATTTCTTCCTAATACCACCTACTTTATATACCTGCAAATAAATATTTTTTTTTATTTTGGAATGAAGCAAATACTTTGGGGTGTGACATATTGAATGAAAAAACATACACTTAGTAAGACACCACTTTATTTTTGAATCAATAACGATAGCCAACCGGGTTTCGCTTGTCCCAAGCTTCATCAGGGCTAAATATCAACTAAAGCTAATTAGATACAGGCACATATAAATATAGGTAAATAAAAACAATGAGTGAAAGAGATACAAAACAGATAGAAAGAGATGCAAATAGAAATTAAGGATGATTATTCAAATTTATTGTTAATTATACTTAAAGTTAGGTCTAGAAAATTCAAGGTTAAGTTTGTACCTATTTCTACAGTGAATTGAATTTGTTTGTGAAAGGAGTTTAATATTTTAAGAAAAGAGTTTAATTGTCTTTCAGTGCCTGTCCAAATGCAAAAAACATCGTCAACATATCTTCTCCATAGTAAAATATTCTTTAAGAGAGGTGAATTTGAAGCAAAAATATTACCTACTGTGTAGTTTTTCACCAAATGAGGCAAGTCAAGATAATATTTTTAATGCCTCCTATTGTCAAAAAACTAAAGTTCATGTGTATTTTTATGCAAACTTGTTCAAACGATACATAAATACAGATTAATCGTAATTATTAATACCAACTCATTATTGTTGTAGTTAGCCAACGAACGTAGAATAACATAGGTTAACAACTTTTGTCAATAGATGTCTCTAAGTCGTAACTACCAATTTTCCACGATGTTGTGCATAAAATAATGATTTTAGTTAGGCTCAAATATCTAGGCTCAATACCATATTTTTACAGGATTTAAAAAAATATTTTAACAACAGATGGCTCTGTCTCAATCCACCAGTTTTCTATATAAGTATATAATGACAACCGTACTGTTATTGCCATATTATTCATATTTTCAAGGTAATGAAAAATAATTCGCCAAAAATCATATATTATAATGTAGCTGAGAATCAAACCGCTTTTCAAATTAATTACTTACATCAGCAGTCGGAAGGGGCGCTAGAGTAGTTTTTGTGGATACAATCAGTCACATGCATCGTTGGGAATATAAAAGGATTTTTAGAATAATTATTATTTATCTACACCAGTGACGTCGTAAAGTGTTGTTTTGGCTTCCGTTTCGTTTTCGCTTTGGCGCATCGCAACAAACCATAATTAAACACTCGAATAACTATGAAAATATTAGGTACACGCAAGTAATATAATTTTACCAAATAAAAATGTTTTTTTTTTACAATTTCAGTAATAACCATTTTCTGAATAACTTCTGAAAATAGCAATATCAGAAGAAATAAATTGCACTAAGATATGAACCATGTAGGGGAAGGATAAAAGTAGACTGAACGCAGTATGAATAAGATCTCTGAGGCGTATACATGGTAAGGCGGGTCACGACTGTCTGCGTATTTTCTTTCCCCAGCATTTGATCTGCGTATCTATTAGTGATGACCAATTTTTTGTTGTTGTAATATTTTGAAATCATCTTTTACCTCTGGAATTTCACATAATACAGTAAAACCCACCCTCGTTAAATCTTAAAAAGTCGTTTGATAAGACATTCCAAATGTATATTTTTTTCAATATAACCTATAGCATAGGGAGTATTTTAATTTATTAATAAAATCAATAAAATGTATAATTTGAATCCAAATACTGTAAAGGCATTATATTCAAACAGCAACAAAATCCTTCTTACTGTCAATTGCATTATTAGTAAGACCTTCCCTTGCAGACCTCGTACATTAAGTACTCGAGGCTTCAGTCACAGTCTCTTTCAACTCTTGGGTATAACATTACAAACTTTGTACATAAAGTACTCCTGGCTTCAGTCACAGTCTTCACAGCTCTTTCAACTGCTTGGGTATAACACTACAAACTTTGTACATAAAGTACTCGAGGCTTCAGTCACAGTCTTCACAGCTCTTTCAACTACTTGGGTATAACACTACAAACTTTGTACATAAAGTACTCGAGGCTTCAGTCACAGTCTTCACAGCTCTTTCAACTGCTTGGGTATAACACTACAAACTTTGTACATAAAGTACTCAAGGCTTCAGTCACAGTCTTCACAGCTCTTTCAACTGGTTGGGTATAACATTACAAACTTTGTACATAAAGTACTCGAGGCTTCAGTCACAGTCTTCACAGCTCTTTCAACTCTTGGGTATAACATTACAAACTTTGTACATAAAGTACTCGAGGCTTCAGTCACAGTCTTCACAGCTCTTTTCAACATTACAAACTTTGTACATAAAGTACTCGAGGCTATGTCACAGTCTTCACAGCTCTTTCAACTACTCGGGTAAAAAATTGCAGACGTGGAAAAGGTAATTTCGTAAATAAATAAATATTAGTCGTAATTAAATATTAATCGTTGGACGCCATTTTAATGGTTTAAAATTAATTTGGGCATAGCACGTTAGACGTCAATGTAACAATTAACATTATGTTAAAAGTTTTATGTAGGTATAAGGTCGTTCATCATAAATAAAAGTCGTATAAAAATCCAATGAGTCTAATTTATTGTTCAGAAATTATAAATACTCCAGCATGAGACAAAATTAAAACAA
Organism: Hesperophylax magnus; assembly: GCA_026573805.1. Taxonomy (NCBI): domain Eukaryota; kingdom Metazoa; phylum Arthropoda; class Insecta; order Trichoptera; family Limnephilidae; genus Hesperophylax; species Hesperophylax magnus. The sequence goes on from JAIUSX010000002.1 coordinate 5,933,729, forward strand.
AGGGTAATCTCAGAGCGTGACTAATCTCGAAGAAGAATTAGTGGGTTGATTGTAAAAAGCAAGTCATGGTGATTTAATGTTAAACGTAAATGTGGGTAGAACATACATGATGATTAATGCTTTAAAAATCATTAAAAATGGGTGCCAGTTTCATACCAAAAGAAGAAAACAATTTTATATTTATCGTAAACCAAATCTATAAATGATGAAAAGCTCACGTACTCGTGCTGATCGCCAACACGTCGAGCTCCTTCCGTCCGTCCGTCTTATTGCAATCACTGTCCCCTGAATCCTGCTTGCTCCGCAGTGATTATCCTAGGCAACCATCGGAACAGTTGCTAATGAGTGTTGCCAGTCATAAGGTAGGTTTCGCTATATCAAAATATTTATAATAATAAATTTATTTCACATAAAAATCATACAATAAAGCATGCGGAAACTTTGACTAGCCAACTAGGAATGGATCCTGTTTTAGGCCAGTCAAATTGACAAGTATAGTTCATATTATAATTTAGCACTTATTATAAAACAAAACCGGTAAAGTAAATAACAGCCAGATGGTAGTAATAAAAAGACAGATCACCACATGAGTTGTAAGGTAGAAAAAATGGGAAGGGTAGTTTACAAGTTTATAATATAGTTAGATGATTAGAAAATAATCGATAGCATTGATAAATAAAGTACAGATTAATCCAGAATTGACAATTGTGTTCAGAGGTGATAAATATGTGTTTTTGTATTGTATGGACTTTAAAAAATTAAGTATCAGTGTTTTGACAATAATGTACATATATATTTTTTATAATTATATGTACATTATTGTCAAAACACTGATAACTTATAACGGGGTACTTATTTTCCAACCGTTACAATTTACCTGCATTATAGCATTATTATTACTGTACGACGCGCGGCGTTCGTTGGATATGTTTTGTCGATTTTATTGAAACATTTGTGTACGAGGTAAATGGCCGCCGTCAGGTTCCTGATAGTCTGGTGTGTCGCAGATACGACATACGCTGTACGTCTATGTATGCAATAATAATAATTGAAGATCTTTATCAGACATATTCTTCAGTGTTGGATTTTGGTTACATTTTTCTGCACATATTTAGGTCGTGGTAGTATGATTGCGATTCATTTTTTGAAGTTAGAACAGCCTTGCTTTTCTTGATTTCTTAGTTGGTTAACTGACCCCCATCAGTACCGAATTCTCGCGGTGTGGGAAGAAGTTATTTCTTTCTATGACATGATCAATTATTATAGTTTTTAGTATCTAGCGTTTCCTAAATTGAAATTACTGCAACATGTGCTCCATCTTTACAAGTGGGTTGGGTTTCAATGCTGAACCAAGTCGGTTAGCAAAATGCTAAAATTTTAACATTTTCTGAAGCAATTTCCGTCGAAACACAAATAATTCGGTTAGCACATGTAGCCATCTAGGGTGAGAATTTTGTTTTGGAGATTTGTTGCCTAAATCTTCTCACCGTAACTGCATTTAACATTTGTATATTATCTGTACCCAATCAACTCTGTTTCGTGTTAATAATTCAGATAACACTGTATTTTTTCACAGTTTTTTTTAAATTTTATCATTATATATTATTGCTACCGGTCGGGGGCTGAGTTGACATCGCATTTGGGTTCCACACAGGAGTAGTGTGTTCAATTCCTCGGCTGGCTAAGTCTTCCATCACAACACAAGCAACATTTTTCGCTTACTGTGGTGGTAGTAGGAAATTTTCAAATATTGTCAGGTTATTCGTAAGCCTGGAATGATTGTCTTTCTTTAAAAATAAATTCGTTTATGTGCAGCCACCAAATTATCGATTGTAATGGTTTATCCAAACGTTTTTCATGCAAACGTATTATACCCCCATGTTTTCCAACGATCGCGTTCGATCCGTCTCATCCAAAGATATTAGAAGAACATCTTTGGTCTCATCCAATAGCCAATAAAGGTTCAAATCGTTTTATTCCTTCAAAAAATAATCGGCAATAAATTATATAAATGTCTATAAATTTCGAAGTATCAGATTTTGGCGCAATATAAATATAAATATGTCGAGTCTGGATATTTTATTCATGTAATATGCACTTCTAGGAGTAATTCTCTTTAATGTTTACCCCCCTTTTTGGTAAAAAATAATATTTATCTTCCTGGCCATCAAAATATAGGGTTCTTGGAGGGGGGTGATTTACATGATCTTTAGTAATTTTTTTCGAATTTCAACCTTTTAAGGTAAAAATGTTGAATTGTTTGTATCGGAAAATAAAATTATGGAAAAGGTTATTTATCTTTTTAATTCTACAACCATGTAGAATCCCCTCCCGAAGTTAGTGCACTTTTCCCCCAGACATCCTGTATATTGCACAGATTTGGAAAACTATATCTTTTGCCAAAATATTTTCTCTTGTTTTCTTTCGTTCTCTGAGATGCTTACTTTTGCCAATAACAGGAACTCATCTTTCAGAAGACGTGTGAAGAAGTGTGGAATAATTAATAGTGACTCACAGCCTACTTCTGAGGTGTTTGGGTTATAACAGCAGGTTTAAAAGCAACATTAAAATCGGATTCATTTAAAGGTTTTAAAATATCGTGCTGGCGCTTACTGCTACCGGTGCTTGTCCTTTCCTCACCATTGACCATACGCTTCCAATTTTCAAAACTGGGACGTTTGGTACATACAAATTTTAAAAGATTAAAATTTTGGTGATTTTCTCAACTACCATTCTAGGCTCGTGTCCGTATTTTGGTAGTCGTACATGATTTATGTAAGAATAACAAAATAATATTTTGTAGAACAAATAATTAAATATAAGGAAATGACATGTTATGGTAAAACTAAAATTTAAAAAATACTTATCATTATAGAAACCATATTCTAAATGAAAATAAAGGTTAAACTGATTGATAAAAATATATTTTAAAGACAATAGAAATAAAAATTTTAACAGTAAGATTAAAATACTCGTATATGCAAAATTATACCATATGATTATCATATTGTCTTCAACACAGGTTAATCGTGGTACTCGTACGTACTTATCACATTATCACATCTGAATTTAGCGATGTAAAAAAAACAGATGAGAGAGTTAAAACTTTTTTTAAAACAGTGTAAGGAACTAATGTATTCTTTAAATAAAAGCACGACCCCTTTCAAATAGCAAATAAAAAGGAATATAGATTTATTTGACTTTTTATCGGCATTGTATATTTTAAGAGCGATGAACCAGAATTTTCGTTGAGCGAATGTTGTTCTAGTTTTAGGGAGCACGCATCCCAGGTTTGATAAAAAGCAAGTGTGCGCTTGATGGTGACCAGGTATCTCATCAAAATGACAGTTCAACACACCTACAAAAAGTGATATAAAGTCATGAAAAGTGATGAAACAAAAACTAGGTTAAATAGGTTTCATCAATTTTAATAACTCTTTATTACTTTTTAAAGGTGAGTTGTCATTTTGATGAAATATCATGGAATCTTTTTGACGCAGTACCTACTAGAAAAAATGTTTTAGGTTTTGAGATAATCATCAGAAAATCGTGGAAAAGGTATTTTATAAAAGTTGTTTGATGCATTTTGGAACGAACAATGCTTTTGATTTTTGAACTGACCGGGTTGGGCTCATAGCACTTTAGTTGTTCCGAAATGCAAAGCTAACCTACCATTGGTAATTGTACCCTGATCCCTGATTTAGATATTTATAAATTGAGCGTTACAAATTTGAAATGTACATATATATTTATTTAATGGGCTCATGCATTTATTTTGCAGGAATGCACCCCCGACGTGATGCTCGCCTCAAGCCGCGAGCTGGGAAAAGCCCTGGGGGGGCTCGGGGGCATCGGGGCCCATCTGGGCGGAGACCTGTTGGCCCCACCGCATGGACAGGCCTATGCCCCCATGAACTGCCAGAAGATCGCTTTCTACGGTGAGTGAAACGTGTCTAATACTCGTACTATATATGAGTTTTAATCAGTTCCACGACGAAAAAAGAACATTGAAGAAAAGTGACAACACACCTAATCTATCCAGAGCCGTGTTTGGGTTTTTGCCGCTCCCATCTTCAGAAATAAAAAGATCAAATATACTTTTTAGTTAAATTTATCGGCACACATGTCACATGTGAGTAATTTTAATGTTTGGGGATGTAAGCATTACTTTTGTAAGCTTGTATATCAACGTTAAACGGGTATTCCGCTCGTGACCGTCTAGTTTCGCACCGGTGCTCCGGATATTAGTAATGATAGCTCCCCAGAGCAGGCACCATTAAAATACCTGCATAACCGACTCAGCATGCCCACTTGCGTCTGTGCCTTAGAGATGGAAATCGGTCTGTTAAAAATGGATAGTAAATCAAACGGCCCTCCTTTGCACAGAACCAAGTAGGTTTAACAAGTATTGTGGGGACTCCAGCCCAGAGATGGCTACCAAATTCAATTGTTGGGCGTTTATGAGATTTTGACAGGGTTAGCAATTGTTTACTATTGAAGAATCTACTAACCCTATACAAGACTCCCATTTAGCAACTGTTCACTATTGAAGAATCTACTAACCCTATACAAGACTCCCATTTAGCAACTGTTCACTATTGAAGAATCTACTAACCCTATACAAGACTCTCAGTTATCAACTGTTCACTATTAAGAATCTACTAACCTTATGCTAGACTTCCAGTTTTTTGGAAGCCTTAAAATAGGTATCTAATCATATTTTTATGACTGCTGACATGTATAGGTAATAGGTAAACCATTGACATCATACATATACATAATCACTACAATTTTGGCTACCTGCCGCCCCCCTAAAAATTGCTGCCATAGGCACCAGCCTTGATAGCCTAGGTCCAAACCTAACCGTCACTGAACCTAACCTGGTATAACATAACCTATTATTTTATCTGGTTTTTATTTGTCACTAATCTGTTCACTTTGAATATTTCCCCCTTATCGTTTAGATCATCCAAAAACCGGTTTCCAAATAATGTATATTTTTTACCAAAACTCTTTCGGGAAGTTTGGAAGCTTAGCTTTAGCTTTCTATAGTTAGTGCAATATCCTTTGCTCGTACTATAATTTACAGATATAATATACAGAAGTAACGCGTACGATCATAAAATAATACATGTGTACGGAACGTATCGGGAGCATCTTCAATCCGTGTCCTATATTCCTCTTACTCTCCACCTTACCTAAAAATAGTTTAGTTCTTCGACACATTTGTCCAGTTTTCAATGTTTGCTGTGTATTTTCAATGCACCATATACATATACAGGATGTATCGGCACGTACCCGACAAACTTTTAACAGCTATTCCTTAGCACATTTGGAGTAAAAAATGTTATGGGCACTTTGCTGTCCGGTAACATTTTTTTTTAATAAAAAAATTACTATTCATATTTTCACCACATGTCACCACTGTTTTATCCTTTGTCAAAGTTTGAAAACCCACCTGGCAATATTTTATTTGAGTTTCGTTGAATAATATGCGTACGTACCTACATTAGCGCGCTTTTACGATCACAACGAAATGGCATGGCACCAGTCGTCTCGTTTTTAGCTATTATTATTTAGTGTGTATGAAAGAGCGAACACGCTTTTTGACACACTTGCTAATAACAGCTGTTGAACTCGAAAAACAATGCCAATGACAGTGACGGAGTGAGGATTTTTTTATCATTTTTTGTTTTTAAAAAAAATTGTTACCGGACAGCAAAGTGCCCATAACATTTTTACTCCAAATGTGCTAAGGAAAAGCTGGTTAAAGTTTGTCGGGTACGTGCCGATACACCCTGTATACATATTTAAATCTTATTTTTAAATTTTCCGTAAAAATATATACTGTTTTAGAAACTAAATAAAATTATCTTTCCGGTGTATTATTTATATTTCTAAATAATAAAATTTTAATTTCAAGCGTGAAAAATGTTGTCAAAAACACTATCCTCATTTTCACTTAATTTTTTACTCCAATCATAGAAAAATTGAGAGAACTCGATTTTTCGAAATCACATTCGTTTTGTTTGAGGTTTCTTTCAGAAAACTGTAACTTCACTTTCATCTCGTTCATGTAATAAAAAATAAGCATTAATTAAGTTAAGAATCTTATTACAATAGCAACGCGAAATATGTCTAATTGATTTTGGCTATTTTTAGGATTTTATAATTGGCTTCCTGTATAAATATTTGAGACAAACTAGAGATTTTATTTCTCTTTCTAACGTCAAAACAATTACGTATTTCTGCATGTAAAAATACTTTTTACCCGGTCATATACGACCCTTAAACGCTGGAGGGGTTAAGAAACAATATAACTCCCATCTCTAAGCAACTTTAGCATAAGAACCTTTTTTGGCTTAACTTTAATTAATTACACAAATAGTGTGTACCAGCTTTTGACCGTTGTAGGCAAAAATAGGTATTATTTGTTTAAACTTGTTAACTAAACAAATAAGCTGTTTGTTTCTTACAAATAAATAAATAATAACAATGACTTATTGTAATGTGCATCCCCTTGATGTATCTTATCGGCTGTGTTTATAAAATACTGTTTTGAAAATAATGGTTTCTAAAAAAAATTTCGAAACAAAGGTTCCAGAAACCCCTTAGGGCCCGTTCCCACTTCCGTTTTCAAATCGGAGGCGGGTCCCGTTTTAAAAACGGATGGCCAATGGCCCTGTTCACAGTTCCGTTTTAAAAACGGACCATACTCTACGAAAAAAAATAATTGTCGATTCAACAAAAATATGTTATTTGCTCATTCTTCAGTAATGGTGCGCAATGGACGACGATGAAGCTCTTGTTGTCATGTGGTACTTATTAAAAAGAAGGAAAAAAGTAAAAAGAAAATTTTGGGTACACCCAATCATAGCCGAATGATTTTCTGTAGGAATTTTCCAAGTGTTAATTGGTGAGTTGAGAAGTGATGAACTAAAGTTCTTTAATTATTTTAGAATAATAATGATTGGATTATTTATATAGCGCCGTTTTCACCGTGAGAAAATCACCTCAAGGGCGCTTAATGGAGAATGTCTATCACTTCCTTTAACCATCTACTGGAATGAGTTTCAGAGAGCTTAACATATCAAAATAAAAAAATTGAGAGAGTGCATTATTTGTCCTGAAGAAAGGCTATCGATATTTTAAAGTAAGAAAACAATAACAACTCAAATATTTTTTATTTTGTGTTTATTAAACTAATACGCTCTTCCGTGCATCGTGCATCTCATTAAAGCTTTAAAATTTAAAAAAAAGTAAACTTTAAAAAATTAAAATATAAATTTTGACATACAAAAGTTGTGTACACCAAGTGTTTTGTTTTTATTTAGTTAAAAATAAAATATTACTATACTCTTTCTTCGACCAGTGGTATTAAATTTTCAGTATTTATTTCCTTATCCATTATTGTAGTTTTGATTTATTTACTTAACAAAATTACCAAATACAAGCACGCAGCGTGCCTGCTTCCTTGCGACTGTTAGCGGGCGGGGAGGGGTCGGGGGTGTGGCGGGGACTCTGCCGGAACGACTCGACGACAATTAGTGTGAACAGCTCCATACAACACTATGAGCGAGCGTGTTCCGACACGATTTGAAAACGGACGCGCTGCGCTGGCGATCCATCCGACAAAAAATGTCGGATCCGTTTTCAAATCGTGTCGGACAAGTGTGAACAGCTCCATACATCCACTACAGCCACTAGGGCATCCGTTTTTAAAACGGGACCCGCCTCCGTTTTTAAAACGGAAGTGGGAACGGGCCCTTAGAAGATTGAACTTATGCGGTGAATGGAATATTCCTAATGCTCGTACTACACCCAACAGTTTATTCTGGCATACCTTGGAAGATTGACCTTATGCGGTGAATGGAATATTCCTAATGCTCGTACTACACCCAAGAGTTTATTCTGGCATACCTTGGAAGATTGACCTTATGCGGTGAATGGAATATTCCTAATGCTCGTACTACACCCAAGAGTTTATTCTGGAATACCTTGGAAGATTGACCTTATGCGGTGAATGGAATATTCCTAATGCTCGTACTACACCCAAGGCTTTATTCTGGAATGCCTTGGGAGATTGACCTTTTATGGTTTGGGGGGCTTATTTCTTACAATTAATATCCTTATTTCTCGTAATGTATCCGTAATTTGTTTTAATTTATATCTCTTTAGAGTACCTATGTTCACAGTTGTATTATCCAAATACGTTTTTCCAACAAAACAGTGATCGTAACTGATATTCTTATACCGTTTTCAATGGTGGGTACAATGTCCTTTTTATGTTTCATTTTCTTTAAATATATTCTTAGGGATTTAGATCAACAAACGCAGATTCTGAATATACATATAATGATGTGATAATATTTAACAATGAATAAACCGCCATTACATGAAAACTTCCTGTTTGGTTGGCATCACTGCATCGGCGGCTTTGCGACTAAACATTGCGTCGATGTAGATAAGACGAAAAATCAATTTAAAATGTGTTAACAACGATTACTATCTTGACTTGATAACAGTTCATCTTCAACAAATTGTAATTTCGGATATTAATATAAACAATTAAGTAGATATATTTAGACATATTTTATCCTGATTTATCTTTGGTGTGTTATGCCGTGTTGCGCTACCTCCTTTGAAAAATGTTTCTAATAGATTTTCTGTAAAATAACACAATGTCTTTGGTTGGATGGCTTTGTAAAATCTAGAGAATCTAAGGTATGGTCGCTTAAAGTCATTTGTCGTACTTCATAATAATATAATATACATGGATTGGATCAAAGACGAACGTAGCCAGTGCAAAATATTACTGTAAACAATCACTAACCAAAGATGAAGGTAGCCAGTGAACAATATTACTGTACAAAAACACTTCCTGAACATGAAGGTAGCCAGTGCACAATATTACTGTAAACAATCACTACCCAAACACGAAGGTAGCCAGTGCACAATATTTCTGTACACAAACACTTCCCAAAGATGAAGGTAGCCAGTGCACAATATTACTGTAAACAATCACTACCCAAACACGATGGTAGCCAGTGCACAATATTACTGTACACAAACACTACCCAAACACGATGGTAGCCAGTGCACAATATACACAAACACTTCCCGAAGATGAAGGTAACCAGTGCACAATATTACTGTAAACAATCACTACCCAAACGCGAAGGTAGCCAGTGCACAATATTACTGTACAAAAACACTTCCCAAAGATGAAAGTAGCCGGTGCACACTGCACAATATTACTGTAAAAAATCACTACCCAAAGATGAAGGTAGCCAGTGCACAATATTACTAGACATAAGCACTACCCAAAGATGAGGGTAGCCAGTGCACAATATTATTGTACACAATCACTTCCATCTTCCAACAAGATAATATGTCTTTTGTCACAACTTACAAAATTAAATATCTTAATATTTTACATCTGAAAATTCTAAGCCAGTGTTGCACCTACCATAAGAGTAAATAGAACGCGTAATCAGGTGCAACATTAAAAAAGGTTCCAGGAATCAATTAGAATTTTTTTGAAATAAGTGCGGAATGCGCAAAACCTTTTCTCCTTTGCTTACCACCACATGTTTGGTCATTTTGATTGCACATAACCTTCCATTTTTATTGAAAAAATGACCACCTCCTAACATGTAAGAAACTTTAAGCTTCAATAATTCTAGTGTTTTTGGTTGTGGTTAAACTTTCCTATGCTGGGTTTTATTTAAAAAAAAAAATGATGTTACCAAGAACTACATTTACTATTCTAATATTGATACGAAGTTCATAAAACTACTTTCATTAAATAGATACATAATTTAACAACATAATTTTATGTTGTTAACTTGTCACCAGTCAGTGGCTGATTGTTGTAAAAGTTATTCGTGACCCAGGAATTTTTGAATTTCTTAAAAAAAAATTGTAAGAAAAATATTCCAAAACACAGTTTTTTACGGATGGCATTCTGGACATTTTAAGAAAAACATTAATCAATATAACATTGAAGGGGTTAAGAATCGGACCACTACACATCCGGTTATTTTAATTGCATATTACCTCCCCCATTACCCAACTTCGTTTGATCCGTTGCTCACGGAACACCCTATATATAAAGATGTTTTAGACTCAACCCTGGTCCACGCTATGTCGAAGGAAAACATACGTATTGTTTTCAATTTGAATTTCGAATAATACAGGGTTTTCCAATAAGAGGTGTTATTTTGGTTAGCCCGCTATTCGGTAGATGTTATTTTTGAAGCTGTCATTTTTTGACATTTGACAAGTAAAAACTACGCCATTAATAAAAATGGAACGATACACGCTTCAACAACGCATTGAAATTATTAAAATTCACTTGAGTGAATCAAATGCAAATCGTCTTGAGTGATGAGGCCCATTTCCACCTCGGTGGCTTCGTCAACAAGCAAAATTGTCGCATCTGGGGCTCGGAAAACTCAAGAGTTATTGTTGAAAAGCCTCTCTATTCTCAACGTGTGACTGTTTGGTGCGGTTTATTGTCCGGCGGAGACATTGGACCATACTTTTTCGAAAATGAGGCTGGAGCAACAGTTACGGTGAATGGATTTCGCTATCGAGAGATGATTAATGATTTTTTATAACCGGAGTTCAATGGTATTGATCTGGACAACGTTTACTTTCAACAAGACGGCGCTACGTGTCACACAAGCAACGAAACCATTGATCTTTTACGATTGAATATCAAAATAATACCTCTTATTGGAAAACCCTTTAACTTGTTAGTTCTGGAAGCTGCTACAAGTTTTCTACGCAATAAATAACACCAATGAGCTAAATAAATAATACATCACAAAACATGAATCCCTTAGTGAAATATTTGGACATGAATCTGTAACGATACGTGCGAAAGATATCAAACTTAATGAAATCTGATAAAATCGCTTTTATCTATGCCTAAATTGAGCACTCCGCCATTGATTACGAGATTAATTAATTAACGTCAATAAGTGAGTGTTTTTGATATTAGTTTTATTGATACTAACCGAAATTGCAATCGGCGTAGCGAACTCGAGTGCGATGACATTTCTTTTATTTATTGTTTTTTTATTTGTGCAAAACGGATTCAAATCAAATTTACAATTACAGTTAATCACATAGCCACGAGTACAGTAGTCTATTATATACATTTTTTAAATCGGTTGCGATCACAGACATAGGAATTAATAGACGAGAAGATAAGGGCGAGGGGTAAAATCAACTGTTGAAGAACGAGGGGAGTAAGGCTGACTGTGATTCGTCAATAAATCAATCTGACAGTAAATAGGCATCTCGCATTATAATATCACCATTTACTTCTTAAAAGTAAAATCTGCGTTTGAATGAATAGACATTTTTTACATGGGAGCGCAAATTACTCGCCACGTTATGAACTAATTTGCGAAGTCCAAATTCGGCAAAGTAAGGCAGCTTCTATTTCAGAGTCGTAGTTAGTTTCAGAGTATTTAGTTAAGACACTTTTACAAATGTCTCATAATTTACTTACCCCAGTAAACAACGATGAGCACACTTGAGAATCGCTACATTGTGATGTGATAGTATATGTTTCTAAAACTGATCCATATAATACGGTGTGAATAAGCTTAAAATAAAGTAAAATAATGCTTACTTATGGAATGTAATACGACAATTGGGTTTATTCTCTTTTTCACATCTATTTTTACAAGTTTTCATATCAAAAGTCAACATTTTGCCGTGTTATTTCGTAAAATGAACCGATGATGCCTCGACCATAGTTCGCACAAGAATGATGACGTCACGTTTTCAAATTTCACTTGAAGCCAAATGCGAGCCCAGCCGGCTCAATGGAACCGGTATGGGGAGTGGGGATAATACGCTTTTAATCACTTAGGGCAGGTCTACTAATATTCATATGTCTATGGTTGCGATGCATCATCGTGTTATCATACTTATTATAATTTTGAATTCCTTGAAGTTTGACTGAAACATGTCTATCTCTGAAGGAAATTGGTTTATTTATTTGATATTATAGAAAGAAATAGTACATGAGTTACAGTGATGAAGGAATTTACGGGAATTAGATATTTCATGTTGGGTACTTACGATGTTTTTTTGTAATGTCTGGTAAGTGTAGTTATATAGTGTATGTATGTATGCGTGAGTGTGTGTACATGTATGCGCATTGAACATTTTATATTATTGACATGATACCACGTTTGAATTTGGGCAGTGAATCCGAAAAAATGTCAATGTTTGAGTTTAGACAAATATTATTTAGACTTTAAGGAGCTAGGTTAATTGGCGTATTAGAAGCTGCATTTGTTTTGTCATTAGGCGTGTGAATAACATTGTATGTCGTGTACGTCTCAAGGAGATGTTCAAATTAATAAGGGATAGAAATTCGGTACAGTCGATGTTATCGTTTAAAATTTGAAGGTAAATATTTTATAAATTTGTTTTGGATACGTTCTATACCATCTATGTAATGGTGGTTCTTCCCTTAGGTCAATTGGTATTTGACCCTCCCAAATATAAGACAACAATAATAATAAATTATGGGCATCAAAACAACTGGTCTTATTCATAATTTATTTGAAATGTACCGCGAAATAGCAGGGCTGCGAGCCGCGGCGGCGAGCGACGAGCAGCTTTCATTCACAAGGCCACACGATTCGCTGGGTCAATTTAAAGAATGTTCCCGGCTTTGGCATCTTCTATCGCTAAGCGCGCTATAGAATAAACGAGATGGTACTATGTCTCTCGTCTAAGTAAAAATTAGGTACCGAAGAAAGCTAATGGTTGAAATAGACGCACGAGCCGAACTGCCTGCCAGCCGATGGTTTGCATATTGGGACATCTTTTTTTTCGAGAATCCACGAACACAAACCATGATCCATGGGAACGCAACAAACCAGCAGGTGGCTGCAGTAGTGCTGTACTACTTACTTACATTGCCGATACATTTCTCGTCCACAGGCTGGAAGCGAGTGTGCATGTGTTGCTTCCGTCTCGTTTCCCTACTTTATTCACAGTGTGTGCACAGTCGTATTTCAAACTACTACAGACATCATAAATTAGTATATAATTTCCCTCCGGCCTATGTCACCTTTGGGGATGCTGTATAGTGGGTATTTTTAGGAGAGAAAGGAGCGAACATGAGTATTGAAGAGATTCACGTTGAACAAGGGAGGAAATACATAAGCCGACAAACCGAGCTGTTGAACCAAAAACGAGTCATAGAAGCGACCAGTGTAGCTACCTATATAGATCAGTAAAGTTTTTTTTTTATCTATAAGTACCTTGTTATCGTTTCCAAGCATGACTGCAGATCACCAACGAAAAAAACAACAGTTCGCAACGACTAAGGGCATGTTCCAGATTGGAATATACTCTCAGTATCATCCTGTTAAAATAAGAAGTCAGAATTGAAACGTTGCTTGATGTAGATTTACTCGTATTTAAAATAATAAATAGTATATTTCCGGTAAATTCTAGAGTGGAAGATTCTCTCTGTATCGCCCTGGTGTATCTATCTCACTATTCATAATTAAAAAGTTGCTTGAAATGGCTTTAGTCGTGCTTGGTGACCGGATCTGAATAACCAGGTACTTTCATAACTTCCTCTTCCTCATATACTTCCCCTTCCCACTACCTTCAGCCTCCTAACATATCCCGATTGTAAATGCCATGGTCTCTCTGGCTCCAAACAGTTAGGAGAGGTTGAGAGCAGGTGAGACTCCTGTGCTGTATTCACATAAAACAAAATATAATATAGTTTTTCAACTGTAAGAATGTGGCATATTTTATGATATCTAATAATGACGGCCTCCATGGTCGAGGCTTTCAACTAGCAATCCGGGGGTCGCGGGTTCAAATGCCGGCGTGCGCAAGTAAATTTTAATAGATTCATTATTGTAGAAAGCAATCACTTTGTGGTTTGACATATTAAATAAAATAAAATACTTTTTTGTTTTAAAACCACGATATTTATTAATTTAAGAACCGACCGGTTTCGCTTTACTTAAGCATCATCAGGGTACAAATTAATACTAAACAAGAAGTACATAATGTGTGCATATATATAACAAAATATAGAGGGAGACAACATGATACAAATATATTATAGAGGGAGACAACATGATACAAATATAAGCAACACAAAGACGGTCATAAAATACATTAACATAAGTGCACAAGTAATGGAAAAAACCGCCAGATAATTATGTAGACTAATGGGTTATACCAATAAATCGGGAGAAACAAAGCATCAACTGGCATGGTGGTAAGGAGGTAAGGAGAACTGGGAATTTTTTATGGGTTTATTGGAAACAGACTTAATATTGGACTACTTGATATGTCTAATTGATTATTAAGTATCTGACTTTTGGTTTTTAAAGCTTTTTTAATTTCTAGTGCCTCTAGGTTGTTTAGTCTGTTACCATGCCCGTTTTTATGTAAGATGTTAGCACCGGTGTTATGACAGAATGTATGATCTTTCTAATTGTATGGTAATTGTTAAGGACGCTAAAAGTCTTGCAGTTTTTCGTGGATTATGTCTCAATGTTGTGAAGTCCAAATTTTAGTATGTAAGTAGTAAATAATATTATAGTAGTCCTAGAAAATAATATATTAGGTATAAGATGTAAAATTTTATACTAAATAAAATATACAAAAAAAAATATGTTAAAAAGTGAAAAAACTCACTTATAAATTTTAACTAAGATTTAATAATCTAAATTTTAATAGACGCGAAAAAAATATATTTGGCGAGGTTCTTTTATTTAAGTACATTCATTGACAATCGCGAAATTACCGATTATAATCGATGTCAATATACTGAATAGATATTGCACGCATTTCAAAATCCACCTACGGATTAATTCAGGAATATTGCAAGTATAATTTTACTGAATAAGTTCTGCACGCATTTTGAAACCACTTAGAGATTGATTTCAGGAAATTTGAGAAAAAAAGCACACCAAAAATATGGCATTTCTAAATAGTTTTCTTAGTTGGGCTTTTAACGTGTTGGTCGGTAGAAAATTCTACCAAGCAATAAGCCTCTATTTGTAGGTACATGTTCCTATATATATTAAATACGATTCCGGACAGATGATATCTTTAATCAAATATTTAGTCAAATCGAACTAAACGAATCAAACTAATTTGTACCTACTAAATTGTAAAGGATCCCATTTCGGGTAATTTTGTTTTTAATTCTTATCAATGACGTAGTACATGTAATTAGTGACGTAAATGAATTATTGCAATCTGCTGATATCGGTATGATTGGACCTTATTGCCAAATAATCTGTTATTCATTTATTTTCGTGGTATCAGTGAAATATAAAAAAAGTCTAACCACAAGATTCTACAAAGTTAAAAAAGTCATTCAATGTTCAATATAAATTATACAGGTATAAATATAAATATACTTCAATGACACTTGAAATTTAAAAAGTCATTCAATGTTCAATATAAATTATACAGGTATAAATATAAATATACTTCAATGACACTTGAAATTTAAAAAGTCATTCAATGTTCAATATAAATTATACAGGTATAAATATAAATATACTTCAATGACACTTGAAATTTAAAAAGTCATTCAATGTTCAATATAAATTATACAGGTATAAATATAAATATACTTCAATGACACTTGAAATTTAAAATCTGTGAAATTAACCACATGGGTGTTATAGTTGTATAAATATGTATTAATCAACAGAACATTATAATCCATTGGATTTGTATTAGGAATTGCTTAAATAGTTGACGTCCACGTAGGTAAGCGAAATCTATGTCAAATATTTCATTTTTACAAAAACAACCACTAATTCTCATCATAATTCACCAATACATATATATGGTGCTGCAGCAGACAAACTAGAATAAAAACAATGTACCACAAACTCAACATGCTTAGTGAGTGGCGACGTTTAGTCTATAATACCCTAGTATTTATTTATAACTGTTAAAAACTAACAAATTATTATAAGCAATAATTAGTCGCCTGAAATATCAATACAAAACTTATAAATATTTCTTAAGTAAAAATTGATGCCGCCGATGGGAATTGAACCTGCACCTTCTGATGCCCGTTCAAATGCTCTGGACAGCTCAGTTACGTCGGCTTATTTCCAAAACGCCAAATAATTCAATATGTACTAGTACTTCAATCAACAATTACTGCATATTATATTTTTTCACCTGGAAAGCCTTAAAATTTGTATAGATATTTCAGGAGACAAATTATTGCTTATAAAAATTCGTCATCCTTTGTGCTATGCATAAAGAACCTTGTCTTATAAATATTAGTTTATCATTATAAAAAAATGTTCGTATTAGTAGTGCAGTTCATGGCCATCCTACGAGAAGCTGCAACGATTTTAGGTTTCCTAAGGCAATTTCATCGAGAATGCAAAACAAAATGAACTCCATTTTTAGTAGTTTATGTCTCAATGTTGTGAAGTTCAAATATTAGTAAGTAGGTTATAGAATATAATTATAGACCTTATAAAAAATCATAATATAATAAATATCATCTTATAATCCACTAGATGTAAAATGTTATGATTTTAAAGGAAAATAAAATATATTTACAAAAAAATAAACATCGCGTAGGTAATCAATATTCTACTCTGCCGATGTAAAACAGGGTTTTCCAATAAGAGGTGTTATTTTGAATAGCCCGCTATTTCGGTAGATGTTACTTTTGAAGCTGTCATTTTTTGACATCTGATAAGTAGAAACTACGCCATTAATAAAAATGGAACGATAAATGCTTCAACTATCCATTGAAATTATTAAAATTCACTTGAGTGAATCAAATGCAATCGTCTTGAGTGATGAGGCCCATTTCCACCTCAGTAGCTTCGTCAACAAGCAAAATTGTCGCATCTGGGGCTCGGAAAACCCAAGAGTTATTGTTGTAAACCCTCTCTATCCTCAAAGTGTGACTGTTTGGTGCGGTTTATGGTCCGACGGAGTCATTGGACCTTACTTTTTCGAAAATGAGGCTGGAGCAACAGTTACGGTGAATGGATTGCGCTATCGAGAGACGATTAATGATTTTTTTATGGCCAGAATTAGATGGTATTGATCTCAACAACGTTTACTTTCAACAAAACGGCGTTACGTGCCACACAAGCAACGAAACCATTAGTCTTTTACGATTGAATATCAAAATAACACCTCTTATTGGAAAGTCCTGTATTATATTACACGCCAAACTTATTTTAAAATCGAACACAATTATATGTAGACAAAAGGCACCAGCTACCGAAGCATTATCAACAATCTTCCTCTTATATGTTTCTTTATGTCATAACATATACTTTATACAACAGCTTTCATCAAATTCGTTTATTTTAGCCATATTATTTTGTATTTGAATAATTTTATGTTGCGACGTGTGATGGTAAAATATATTTTTAATTTAAATTTAAAAAAAATATCATCAGAAAGTGTAATATTTTACAGCAAATATACTCGGGAATCGTTGGTAAAAATCCTTCGGGTACGTTCAGTTACACCCTGTAAATGCACAGCATCCATTTTGGGTGTGATAATTAGGTATTTTCAAATATTGAGGCGGTGCGTCTACGCGCTTGGGACGCTTATGAGCTTAAAACTCTATTTGAGCAAAACTGTTGGTTACGATCTTTTGACGAATATGGCTCGATATATTATTTACTGTGTTCTCTGACTGGATAACAAAAAAATAGATAGAAACTTTTACAATTTGCAATATTCTAAGAATGTTCAAATGTGATGTATGGGATGGAATTACAATTACAAAGTATGCAAGTACAATAATAGTCAAGAATACAACTACAATAATAATAAAGAATTCATTGGCGTGTTTGTATCAATACCTTTTATATGACTGTGTAACATTTTAATCAATGGATTAAAATTTATCTGATAGTACTTTAAAAAAATCGCTTCAAATATTTCCTTCGCATTATTTTCATGTCGATAATTAATCATAAGTTTCAGGAAAAAAGATAAGTTAATTAAATATAATCAAATCTTATCAATAAACCCTTTTGTAATCCAAAAGCGAATAACTGTACTCTGATTCTTTGTTTGATAAAATAATGACAAATATGGTATAGATATGATTTGAGAATTTCACGGCCAAAATTATGTGATTTATTTTTGGTATTTTAACGTATTGCGCTACCTTCTTCTTTAGCGAACATTTCGGACAGCATTACAATGTTTTTTTTTTGGATTTCCTAGTTGTTAACATTATATATTTGGGAAGAAGGTCGGGAGATTAGGAAATACCTACTATACTCGTTACTCATTCGTCCGTGTCTGAATCTGGGTCAGACCAGATATGGTCGTGCTCTTCCTCATCTCTTTCCCCCTCCCACTGCTTTCAGCCTCACAATAAACACCAATTGGGTATGCCATAGTTTCACTTGATGCAGACTGTAGGGAGCTGTTGGGAATCTTGCAATGATGCGGTTTGACGTATTATTGGGTATGCCATAGTTTCACTTGATCCAGACTAAAGGGAGCTGTTGGCAATCTTGCAATGATGCGGTTTGACGTATTATTGAGTATGCCATAGTTTCACTTGATCCAGACTGTAGGAAGCTGTTGGGAATCTTGCAATGATGCGGTTTGACGTATTATTGGGAATGCCATAGTTTCACTTGATCCAGACTAAAGGGAGCTGTTGGGAATCTTGCAATGATGCGGTTTGACGTATTATTGAGTATGCCATAGTTTCACTTGATCCAGACTGTAGGAAGCTGTTGGGAATCTTGCAATGATGCGGTTTGACGTATTATTGGGAATGCCATAGTTTCACTTGATCCAGACTAAAGGGAGCTGTTGGGAATCTTGCAATGATGCGGTTTGACGTATTATTGGGTATGCCATAGTTTCACTTGATCCAGACTAAAGGGAGCTGTTGGGAATCTTGCAATGATGCGGTTTGACGTATTATTGGGTATGCCATAGTTTCACTTGATCCAGACTAAAGGGAGCTGTTGGCAATCTTGCAATGATGCGGTTTGACGTATTATTGAGTATGCCATAGTTTCACTTGATCCAGACTGTAGGAAGCTGTTAGGAATCTTGCAATGATGCGGTTTGACGTATTATTGGGAATGCCATAGTTTCACTTGATCCAGACTAAAGGGAGCTGTTGGGAATATTGCAATGATGCGGTTTGACGTATTATTGGGTATGCCATAGTTTCACTTGATCCAGACTAAAGGGAGCTGTTGGGAATCTTGCAATGATGCGGTTTGACGTATTATTGGGTATGCCATAGTTTCACTTGATCCAGACTAAAGGGAGCTGTTGGGAATCTTGCAATGATGCGGTTTGACGTATTATTGGGAATGCCATAGTTTCACTTGATCCAGACTAAAAGGAGCTGTTGGGAATCTTGCAATGATGCGGTTTGACGTATTATTGGGTATGCCATAGTTTCACTTGATCCAGACTAAAGGGAGCTGTTGGGAATCTTGCAATGATGCGGTTTGACGTATTATTGGGAATGCCATAGTTTCACTTGATCCAGACTAAAGGGAGCTGTTGGGAATCTTGCAATGATGCGGTTTGACGTATTATTGGGTATGCCATAGTTTCACTTGATCCAGACTAAAGGGAGCTGTTGGGAATCTTGCAATGATGCGGTTTGACGTATTATTGGGTATGCCATAGTTTCACTTGATCCAGACTAAAGGGAGCTGTTGGGAATCTTGCAATGATGCGGTTTGACGTATTATTGGGTATGCCATAGTTTCACTTGATCCAGACTAAAGGGAGCTGTTGGGAATCTTGCAATGATGCGGTTTGACGTATTATTGGGTATGCCATAGTTTCACTTGATCCAGACTAAAGAGAGCTGTTGGGAATCTTGCAATGATGCGGTTTGACGTATTATTGGGTATGCCATAGTTTCACTTGATCCAGACTAAAGGGAGCTGTTGGGAATCTTGCAATGATGCGGTTTGACGTATTATTGGGTATGCCATAGTTTCACTTGATCCAGACTAAAGGGAGCTGTTGGCAATCTTGCAATGATGCGGTTTGACGTATTATTGAGTATGCCATAGTTTCACTTGATCCAGACTGTAGGAAGCTGTTGGGAATCTTGCAATGATGCGGTTTGACGTATTATTGGGTAAGCCATAGTTTCACTTGATCCAGACTAAAGGGAGCTGTTGGGAATCTTGCAATGATGCGGTTTGACGTATTATTGGGTAAGCCATAGTTTCACTTGATCCAGACTAAAGGGAGCTGTTGGGAATCTTGCAATGATGCGGTTTGACGTATTATTGGGTAAGCCATAGTTTCACTTGATCCAGACTAAAGGGAGCTGTTGGGAATCTTGCAATGATGCGGTTTGACGTATTATTGGGTATGCCATAGTTTCACTTGATCCAGACTAAAGGGAGCTGTTGGGAATCTTGCAATGATGCGGTTTGACGTATTATTGGGTATGCCATAGTTTCACTTGATCTAGACTAAAGGGAGCTGTTGGGAATCTTGCAATGATGCGGTTTGACGTATTATTGGGTATGCCATAGTTTCACTTGATCCAGACTGTAGGGAGCTATTGGGAATCTTGCAATGATGCGGTTTGACGTATTATTTTTAAGGATGGCGATATTCAATGAATTTTACTTTATTTATTTATTTATAAATTCACGCCCGGTTAGGTTTTTACGTGTTATTTTCTTATTTTTTTACAAAGAACACAACAAAATCAAAAAAAAAACCAAAATCAAAGTAAAATCAAAAAACAAAACCAAAAATAAAATAGAAGACATAATAAAACGCAACCACTTAAACAAAAACAATGTCAAAACGAAATAAAGTAGAAACTAGACACTCCACCATGCAAGATGGAAAAATATAATGGAAAATTACAAAACTTTGGTAAGATAAACAGAGCTACTTAGTTTATATAGTTAAATTATACTATATTTGATATTCTTCTTTGTGAAATAAATTGGGTAATGACTTGTTTATGTTTGGTGAATGATGTGTTGAATATATCAACAACATCTTTATACTTCTTCTAACTCAGCAAACTTATTTTGTGGCACCATTTTATTTTATAGAATAGAATAGAATAGAATTGAGATTGTGTGTTGGATTTATCACAATAGAATATAGATAATTCCTCGATGTTGGTTTGTGGTTTGTTGGAATGTAAAGAAATCAAGTATAATAGTTCAGGGCTGTCAGTTATTGAATTTATGATTTTATACAAACATTTAAGGTCATTAACTATTCTACGTTCAGATAATTTTAATAAATTGAGTTGACATAGTAGATAATCATATTTTGCATTCCCTTGTAAATAATGACTTTGTAACATCTTATTAGATATATTAGTTGTTCATTTCCCATTTTAACAACAAAACAATGGTAATGTATGTATGTCAGTAAACGCCAATCACCCGAACAAACACAATCTTAAACGTGAAATCAACTTATTGGAAGGTCTTTAATCATCGCTATCTTTCGTTCACACAGCCCAAACCGATCAGATCGCCCAGATTGGAGCGTCGGAATATATTGCGTGTGACAAGTGTGTTCTTAAAATAACTATTTCAATAGAAAATATATGGATTGTAAATTGTCCAGATTTCTTGATGCGTTGCTTATGTTGCGTACCTACCTACGCCCAGTGTGCCTTACTTTCATTAAAAAACTATCAGTATTCTTTGAAAAAAATCTAGACAACGAAGATTTCTAATAAGTTTTAATTAGTTTTATCTAGTTACAGTAAATCTAGATGGCGATTGGTATTGTTTGCAAGGGATATTGAATAAGTCATTATAATTCTAACTTGCGATTTTTTTCCTTCAATATGTTGGATTGGTAATTCTGAACTTAATCAACGGATTATAAAAATTACAATGATTTTAAGTCCTAGTTAAACACATAGTAAATAATTAATTACTTGTGTGCGCTTTGACTAAGTTTAGATCATAATATTTTATATTTTGGCTGACCTGATTTTCATAGTTCAATGTGTTATTAATGAGCCCCGTGTGAACAAAAAACACTTTGATAATCTGAATTTAACAAATTTACTTTTTTTTGAAATATTTAATCAGTCGATTTTGGCTGTTTTCTGACGTCTACACCGAGAATACTTAATGATATGAAATATTGTTAATTTATTAAAAATATGGTCAAATTATTCGTTTTCCTGTGAAAACCTGGACTGGAGGCCTATAACGAATGAATTGACAAATTTCATAACAAACTATCAGTAAAGCACGAATATGTTATGAGGAAATCGCAATAGGTGTTCTAAAAAAATTATAAATTGAAATAAAATCAATAGAACTCGAACTTAACAACTACAAAATTTTTCGCTGCGATAGAAACTCTAAATCCAGTTCCAAAAAAGAAGAAATTGATGTCACGAAAACTCAAAACAAAAAATAATACACTCGAACAACTATTTGTACAAATTGATACCACTGTAGAAAAGATAATAATTGCAACTTTATACACACCACCACTATCTGATGCCGGAAACTATCGAAACCACAGCGAAGACGTTGAAAATCTACTGTAAAAATACCCTAACTCTAAAATTATTATTCTCGGGGATTACAACCTCCCTAACCTAAAATGGAAAACAAGTGATAGTGGTTTCATTGTTGATGAAAGCGAAAATGATCGTGCACGTGAGATTTTAGATATGACAATTTTTTTAAATCTTTTACAACATAACTTTCTATAGAACACAAATGATCGCTTACTAGATCTAGCAATATCAAATTATCCTAAATTGTTCATTGAGAAATGTAATGATCCTCTGTTACCTGTTGATAACCATCACCCCCCTCTTTATATTAAGTTAAATATATGTGGCGTCAAGCGGAAACCCGTTGAAAAAACTCTCAACTACAAAAAAGCAGATTTTGAATCTATAAATTCTCATCTTTCGCATGTTGACTGGTCTTTTTTGTCTGACGTTAATACTGACGATTCCTTTGAAAACCTATATTCAATATTCTCCACCACTATCCAATTATATGTACCACTCTTTACCCCTAAAAAAACATTCATATCCAACTTACTTCTCATCAGAACTAATAGCCTCACTACAACAAAAAAAAAATACTTCATAAAAAATTCAAAAAAACTCTGAAGAAAATCGACTATACAAATTTCAGTGAAAGTAGGAAAAAATGCAAAGATCTCTCTTAAATCTGTTATAAAACATATATAAATTCTATCGAGAACACAGCCTTAAACTCGAACAATCTCTGGAAATTTATTAAAAAAATAAACAACTACAGCACAGACTATCCTCCAGAAATGCACATGGACGACAAATACGCCAACAATACGCAAGACATTGTAAATCTTTTTTCTGATTTCTTTAAAAATGTTTATGGTGATGGAACACCAGAAGAAAATATTCCTTCATACACATTAAAAAAAATCACACATTTAACAGACTGCTACATCACCGAAGAATCTTGCAAAAAAAAAATTATGTTCCTTAGACATAAACAAGTCTGCAGGCCCGGACCCCATCCCGCCAATTTTCCTAAAACAGTGCTCCTCCGTATTGTCTAAACCACTAACCATTTTATTTAACCACCTATCCTCTGGATATTTTCCCGTCTACTGGAAATCCAGCTATATTATTCCAATATTTAAAAAAGGTGACGAGACTGACATTTCAAACTATCGACCAATATGCATACAATCTGTATTTCCCAAAATATTTAGTTTTGGAAGAAATATATCCCACACTAACAAAGTTAATAAATGACAAACAACATGGCTTCATTAGAAGTAGATCAACTACAACAAATTTACTACTGTTTCAAAACTATATATTGGAGTCTTTTTCTAAAAATAAACAAGTTGACTGTATATATACTGATTTTTCTAAAGCCTTTGATAAAGTGTCTCACAAAGTACTGATCCAAAAACTTCATGCTTTAGGAATCAGAGCAAATATGTTAAGCTGGTTAAGTAGCTACATATCTGGTAGAACTTTACTTGTTAAAATAATTTTTTTTTATCTAAACCATTTTTGGCCACTAGTGGCGTACCGCAAGGTAGTCATCTTGGCCCAATTTTATTTTTTGTTTTTATAAATGACATAGTCAACTGCTTTAAAAATGTCAATGTTCTGCTATTCGCCGACGATATTAAATTATATAAAGAAATAACCTACTTAAACGACTGTCAAGTTGTTCAATCTAATATAGACATGCTAAATAACTGTGTTCACAAAACAATTTATATTTAAATGTAGAAAAATGCAAAATTTTGACCTTTTCCAGAAAAAAAAAATCAAAATTTTTTGGCTATTCAATACATAAAACAAATTTAGAAAGAGTAACTGAAATGCGAGATCTTGGCATAATAATGTATGAGAAACTAGACTTTACGGCCCACATTCAACAAATTGTGAATAAGGGTATGAAAACATTAGGTTTTATATTAAGAACAATTAAAAACTTTGAATCTTTACAAATCATAAAACTATTGTACATATCCCTTGTTAGAAGCCTGATAGAACATAACTCCATAGTTTGGTCGCCCTTCTACAATGTACATATTCATAATGTTGAAAGAATTCAAAGAAAATTTCTACGCTTCGTCAATTTTAAACATAACATCCCTTTAGAACACATAAATTACCAGTCATTATTGAATCTTTTAAATATTCCGACATTAGAAAACAGAAGAAAAATAAACGACCTAACCTTTTTATTAAAATTATTAATTAATTATTGAACTCGAAATTTGATTGTTGTGAACTCCTGCATTTAATAACTCTACACATACCTACACGAACAACTAGGCAAATAGCAACATTTTACATACGTACATCTCATTCCAACTATAGTTTTCACTCTCCAATACAACGTTTACACAGTCTTGGTAACTAATACTTAAACAATATAAATGTATTTGACAATAATTTGAACTTGGCAAACTTTAAACGGAGTATGTGCGAACTATTTTTACCTAATTTGTAAACCATTGTTATACTTTCTTATTATCATTATGGTTGATTTGGAGGATTTTTTGCAGATTTTCTATTTTTCGTCTCACTTATTTGGAGGATTTTTTGCAGATTTTCCATACCTATATTTTTTAAACTCTTATATTTTATGTAACTTATTTTGTCAACTCTGATATTTTTTTATGTAACCTGTATTTTGTTAACACTTATTTTTTTAAATGTAATCTGTATAACTAAAAAAATAAAGATGTACATTATTATAGGTAAAAGCCCTATGGGCGTTTAAATAAATAAAAAAAAAAAAATAAAAAAATAATAATATTTTTGCACCTCGTCCATTGTATATATTCGGACAAGGCCACATGCATGAAAACTTGTTCATATATATTCTGAACGACTTATATTTTACGAGGAAATTGTCATGCATTCACATTTTTAACAGTATTTTGAATTTAAAAAGCCGTCATTTTTATCCGTGTATAAAGGTTGTAGATGTAGAATATAAAATATTTACAAAATTACATGTTCTTTAAGAAGCACTATTTTTTAGGCAGCCATTCATGGTCTAAAAAATTCAAAATGCAAAAACATAATATTTTATCTTTGAATATAGAAATCGTTTCTAAAAACCGTTATGTAGACATGTAAGCGGTGGCGGCTCGTCTACGAAGGTATTTTAGTCAAAGTACGCTGCAATAGTATTAAGGGGTCGCATTCCAAATTTCTACCGATTTATAATAAGTTTCTCGTAACACTTTAAGTTTCTAAGTTCTTAAAAAAATACATGCTATTTTTCAAGATATTAT
Source organism: Hesperophylax magnus (assembly GCA_026573805.1). Lineage (NCBI taxonomy): Eukaryota > Metazoa > Arthropoda > Insecta > Trichoptera > Limnephilidae > Hesperophylax > Hesperophylax magnus. The sequence goes on from JAIUSX010000002.1 coordinate 5,959,532, forward strand.
CTGAATATGTGTAAGGCCGAAACGTTAATTACATAAAATTCCCTCGATAGAAAAAAATTGCAAAGTATGCTCCAAAAATTATTATTTACACATTTGTTTCTGTTATATTACAAGTTACAGGTATGAAAAAATTCAAATTGCTTCTTTAAATGCTACTTAAGATATTTCTAAAGAAATTTTTGCTGTATTGTTAATAAGTCATGTTTAATTAAATATTTTCACAACTGTCTCTTACGCTTATTGCTTTTAAATCACATTTATTATAGCGCGCTCGCTCCGACATGAAGATTAACCTATCTTTCATTGCAAAGCTCATTCGCCAACTCGAGGGCTTTGGAGGCAGACGTGTCGTTCAACGTTTTATGATATACAGACGTGCGATTACGTGCAAATATTTGAACCTATAAAGATAATTTTAAGCGTATATCAGTTCATAAATATTGTTTTTCAAAGATGGGAAATAAGCGAAAGACATCTCGTATTCCAAAGAAAACAATATATCTCCAAAGGGTTCAACGCATGATAGGTGAGAAGAAAAAAGTACAATATTTGATTTACAAGCTTATATTTATTATAAACGATAATTTATTATAAACATTTGTAATTCATATTTTTATTTATGTATTGTGTAGTAAAAAGTTATAAAAATTATTATTTTATTTTTTTCAGAATACGATAAACGATAATTTATTATAAAAATTAATTATTATTTTTATTTATGTATTGTGTAGTAAAAAGTTATAAAAATTATTATTTTATTTTTTTCAGAATACGTACTTTGGGAAATAAAACTAATTCCAAAACTTTAGAAATTACGGGGCAAGTTCTTATTAATTTAGTTTGCTTGTTGAGGATACTATATGATCGTGATTTATTTGTGAATTAACTTTCTACGTACACAAATACACACGTCACTTTATAATATTACTCTAAGATCTGCTCTGATGATTCACAATGCAACGATGTCCGAAATATAATATAATATGTAATAATAATATATGGGCCATCTGTTTCAAATAACAATACTCGAACGTGGAATCCAGAAAAATAATGAACGGGCGAGCGAAAAAAGCTATTGAAAGTTCTGAAACTGTGGGGAATATAATTTAATAAAATAAAATACTTTTTTGTTTTAAAACCACGATATTTATTCATTTAAGAACCGACCGGTTTCGCTTTACTTAAGCATCATCAGGGTACAAATTAATACTAAACAAGAAGTACTAATGTGTGCATATATATAACAAAATATAGAGGGATACAACATGATACAAATATAAGCAACACAAAGACGGTCATAAAATACATTAACATAAGTGCACAAGTAATGGAAAAACCGCTAGATAATTATGTAGACTAATGGGTTATACGAATAAATCGGGAGAAACAAAACATCAACTGGCAAGGTGGTAAGGAGGTAAGGAGAACTGGACTACTTGATATGTAAGTATCTGACTTTTGGTTTTTACAGCTTTTTTAATTTCTAGTGCCTCTAAATTGTTTAGTCTGTTACCATGCCCGTTTTTATGTAAGATGTTAGCACCGGTGCTATGACAGAATGTATGATCTTTATCGATCAAATGATTTGCAAATTCGGAAAAACCGTTATTATTGAGGTTTTATTGATGTTTTGTTTCTCCCGATTTATTCGTATAACCCATTAGTCTACATAATTATCTAGCGGTTTTCCATTACTTGTGCACTTATGTTAATGTGTTTTATGACCGTCTTTGTGTTGCTTATATTTGTATCATGTTGTCTCCCTCTATAATATATTTGTATCATGTTGTCTCCCTCTATATTTTGTTATATATATGCACACATTATGTACTTCTTGTTTAGTATTAATTTGTACCCTGATGATGCTTAAGTAAAGCGAAGCCGGCCGGTTCTTAAATTAATAAATATCGTGGTTTTAAAACAAAAAAGTATTTTATTTTATTAAGGAGAATATAGAAAATGTAGAAAGGTGAAACGGATTTAAGATTTTCGATGAAATTATTGTGTTGTGAAATATTTATTTTGTTATTTATTACTTTATTTTTTTTACAGTTTTACCGTACGCGGTCTTGTTGTAGAGTGGTATATCTAACTGTCATGGAAAGTTTTTTTCTGAGCTTTAAGAGAAAAGTTTCTTAAAGATACTGGAGTTATTCTAGGGCTATGTTAGATTTTTACCATCGATCACCGTAATGCTTGCCTTCCTGAATAAATCTAATTTTATTTAATCATTTACGGCCAAGATATTTTTGACAATGGTGTGTTTTTATCTTTCTGTATTCCAATCATTTAGCTTTGCTTCTAGGGTTATGTCCCAGTATTGCTTTTTGGAGACTGTAAACGGATCTCTCGGCATTTAATGAAACTGCAGCAGAACAAAGGCTGTTGCTATATTGACGTTCATGGTATGTTTTGCTCAGATTGACGATAAGGTTTCCAGATCCGCATTTCGCTCGAAGCATGTTTAGGGTAATAAGTTTATAGTTTAGGGTTCTTTCACCGTATTTATGGGAACATTTCAGAACCACCAATCTTTCATTTTGAGTGAATCTTGTGTTTGTGATTAAATTATATTTGACAATTTCAACAAATAATATTTAGAGAAGTTAAAAATAAAATTGAAAGTTCACTGAAAGCTTAAACTATTAAAAGTAGTAATTTCATAAAAATGTAAATAAATAGAGCCCCTTTCACATTTTAGAATGTAATTTTATGTTGCTTACATGTTTTATTACTCTTTATAATTATTGAATTGTTTAAATGAATAAATAAATAATTACAAAAAAGTCTTCTGATTTGTAAGTCCTCAGGAAGCACTAAGGATCTTTCTATCTATCTTTATAATATAATAAATTTGATGAGCATAAAAATGTAAACGTGTATATAATTTATATAAATGTACAAAAGTAGATATTACACGTGTATAAATATTATATTGCGCATATTATACAAGATGTCGGGGGTAAAGTGCACAAACTTCGGGAGGTGATTCTAATTGATAGTACAAGTAAAAAAGAAAAAAAAACTTTTTTTGGAATTCCAACGTTTTAAGATAGTTTTCGAGTAAAAAAGTTTAATTTTTTGTATAGAAAAAAAAACAATTTCTTCTACGGAAAATAAATTTTTGTGGAAAAAATTTGGAAATTCGAATAATTTCCATTTCATTTTTACTTCTTCTAGCATTTAGAATAACCTCCTGAAGTTTGAGCACTTTACCCCCGGACACCCTATAAAGATAACCATATAAGAAAAACCTTATTGATGTAAAAATATATTTATTGATTTTATAAAAGTTATAAATTACTTTTATAAAAGTGATAATAGTATTTTAGTAAAGTAAAGTAATTTGTATACCTATACAAATAACTTTCGTAAATGTTTTTTGTAAAATTAAAAAAAAAATTAATTAATTAAATCCGTAATAAAACCCATATTTTGAGAACCATCTTCATTTCGACTTCGTTCTAATTTGCTCAGTGCTAACTAAAAATGGTTCTGTTTTTCTAAAATTGCAATAGATGTCGGTAATTTAATTTCGTTATTTAAATTATTAAATAATCCCCAAAATTATTCCTAATACGAATTCAGACACCTCTGTCGGATTCTTTTAACACTAAATATTGTTTATTTTGTGGGTGTTGCCCAAATCTAAATTCTTTACGCGGAAAGCGGGCACTTAATATAAAAAAAAGTTTTTTTTTAATATATGTACGGTAATAGCGAGTTCCAGCGCCACCTTTCTTGCAAATGAGAAGCTGCTGTATTTACCTAGCGTGGGTCAGTTCTAGTTTTGTCCCAAACTATCTCCTTTCTTTCTCTTTGACTGGCAAAGGAGTTAAACACTATCATGTCTGACGTATGCTAAGTATCATTCAAAATTTATTTTAAATGGATTTTCGGACATGACCGCGGTGAAATAGAAATATCTACGACCTAAGATTATTAAAGTATTAGAGGGAGATGTGAAAATATGTCAGTCGTGATGTCAAATGATAGCCATCTTGAACTTGAAATTACGTTTACCATTTTTGACGTAATTTGCATGGAATAATTTAAAATGTCAAATTCTGTGGATACCATATCGAAAGAAATCGCAAACAGTTCATTGAATCATGACAAATAAAATATTAAGATAAAGTGACAATTAGTTTATGTTACAATAGAGATAAATAAATAGGTTAAAAACAAAAGTTATCATTTTTATAAGTGCATTTGCGGGTGCAATAAATTGATCGTATATGTACTTTTGCTTTCATTGTTTACTTTTTAAGTCTACTGATAAACAATTGACTGAGTTTGGAGTTAATACAAATTAAAATTAAAACTTTTGATAAGAAAAGACCATTAACACAAAAAAAAACATTAATGAGTTATGTGTGTAAATAAATAATTTTAAATTGAACAATATTGTTCTACCGGCTTCAGAACAAGTGGGTGGGCACAGACAAATTAATTACAAACATTGGCGTTTTTATGATAACCATTACGCATTAGGAATATGTATTAACATTTCATATTCATTTTTTTTTCGATTGTCCTTCCACTTCTTGACCCCTGGAGCGACCTCTGCATGTACGTCTTGTTAATCGTCAAGTAGACATGTACGTCTGGTAAATCGTTAAATAGACATGTACGTCTGGTAAATAGTTAAGTAGACATGTACGTCTGGTAAATCGTTAAGTAGACATGTACGTCTGGTAAATCGTTAAGTAGACATGTACGTCTGGTAAATAGTTAAGTAGACATGTACGTCTGGTAAATCGTTAAGTAGACATGTACGTCTGGTAAATCGTTAAGTAGACATGTACGTCTTGTAAAACATTAACTAGACATGTAACATTTTGCAAGTAACGCATTAAAATATTAAGATGAACTATTTGTTTGCGCCTGTACAAACCAAATATGAATAAGTATAAATAGTTTTGTCCGTGTACATACTCGATTCTTTCAAGAGAGGCATAAAAATATAATATTGGATTGAATCACAGGTACTATAATAATAATAAGTGTTTTATTATCTATTTGTAACAAATGGAAATAATGATATCCTAACTGGGATCTACCGTGCTGAGGTTTTATTATATTTATCATAATGATAATAATAACGATTGGATCATTTGTATAGCGCCGTTTTCGTGAGAAAATCACCAGAAGGGCGCTTAAAAAAATAATTTAAACTTATAACTTGTGGCTAGTTGCTTAACACTAAGATTAATCGCTACTCTTTTAACTTATATTGTATTTACATGCTTTTCTTGAAAGAATTGAGTAATACGGTTGAAACTATTTATTCATATTTATATTGCGCATGTACGGACGTAATCAAAAAACTTGCAAAAAGTATTTTTTTTCAAAAATAATTTTAATAGCGCTAACTGTGAAAAAGCAGATTATGAATGGTTTTGCCGGATATCATCTCTAATTCACTAATTAAGTCCTTTGCAAAAGTTTTTCAGGTTTGACCAAAAAAGAACTTTTGAAATTAGTGATTGCGATCAGGACTTATGGGAATTATTAATTAGCAATTAATCTCACTTTGGAAAGTGTATTTATTTAATGCTAGATACTCTCAGTATCACCCTGGTAAAAGACAAACCTTCAGAATTGAAACGTTTCTTGAAATAGTTTCAGTCTTTTTTAGTGACAAGGTAGCCAGAAACCTTCTTACCTTTCTCTTCCGTATCCCCTTTTATTCTCCATTCTCATCTACCCTCAAATGTGCTAATCTGCCCTCAAAACATAGATTTATCTATCCTGTTTAATTTTCATATAATATTTCCTATGTGAAATATCCAGAAGTGTAAGTAAGTGAAATTACGTAGTCTGTGTAAATTCGAAATGCATTACAGTAAATTGAATTTTGGGCAGAATATTACACGAGTATAATGCTATCTAACTAGATCTAGAATGTTTTAAAGAACCCAGGAATGTATGAATGGAAATTAATTTACTGATACCGGTTAATAAAAAATTTCCTAAGCTAAAACATTCTTGCTTATCAACTCAGTAAACGGATTATCGATTATTCCAGCAGATAACATTTATTATCGTTATCATTGTAGCAATTAATAATTCGCCAACGTTGCGAATCAGCAAAACAATAACTGTATTCATGATAATTTAGAAACTACGTATTTATTTAAAAATATTTTTCTTTTAAAAAGCCTTCAGCCGGGATCTACCATTATCTATTCCATAGAATATCTTAGATCTCTTCATAGATCCGTGATATTATACTTTTCTATGGATAAGAAACACAAAGTTGAATGAAATGTTACCTGACTATATGCCAAAGAATGTTAGAATTAATAGTACAGTTCATTTATATCCTACGAGAAGCTGCAACGATTTTAGGCTTCCTAAAACAAATTTATCGGGAACACAAAACAATATTTATTATAAAGGTTTTAAAATGTTCAATGAACTCCCGGTAATTGTTAAGGAAGAAGAAATACTAGAACATATCAGGCGAGAACGGGCCGCTATGTAAAATTCAGTTCTCAACGCGATTTTTCTTTTGCTATTGCACATTCCTATGATCAAGACAAAGAATAAATTCTGAAAATATATATTTTTTAAATCATTTCGTTTTATTACGCGTGACAGTGGTTTCACCTATCGGAAGATTAAATACGTAGACTGTAGAAGAACACAAGAAATGCCTCGTGAACGTGTTTAGTGATTCAAATATTTGGCTAGATCTACGATACCAGGCGAGTGTACGAGAGATAGAGCGCGTATCACTTGATTACTGACTGATTCCTCGTTTTATAATAATTTGTGAATTCTTCTTCATTAGTAGATGATCTCGTATAATAATGATGGGTAGGTAGCTTTACAATAATAACACTGCAGTGTGTAACACTATTTACATTTTTATTGTCGCACTATTGGTACATGTTATTTAGAAGGAAGGATCTGGTTAAAAGCCATGAAACAAAAGAAGACCTATCCATTTATACTATTCGGCCTAATCAACTGTCTCTTTCATACATTTAGATATTCGTTCATTACACTTATAAAAGAGGAAATATTTTTTTTTTTAAGAAAAGTTTAAATAATTATGAAATTTTTAATCCGATACGCAGGAAGGTGAGTGTAATCCCACACATTCCATATGGAAAGCAGTGGAATTTTTCATGTCCGTTATTGGATCGAACAAATAAACCTAGATTTTCTATAACCTTCCCCAACGAGATACTCGTAGTTAGGGAAGTAGATACTTGCCATCAATTAAATTGTTGATTGTTATGAAAAATGTCAAGGATGCTTAATAAAGTAAATATTAAATTTTCCTTATCTAAAGCTTTTCCTGCGACTTGTGGCCTTGGCCCGGTTCTATTCCCTATTTTCATTAACAAAAATAATATCTTTATTGTTATCAACTTAAGTTTTTCTTTTATGTATTCAATGATATTATTATTTAATTTATAAAATGAGGACATGAAATTTCCCACTTTAACGAATTATATGATATTAAAGGATGAAACAAAATAATAATTTATTCCTATTCAGCTGATAAATTCATTAGTATAGTATCGATATAAAATTACGATTGTGTTATAAATACGAGTATATCGACTGTGGTTTGGTAAAATCCTTCAAGCCACGAAATTTTACAGGAGACGATAAAAACAAATATTTACAAATTAGTAAAACTAATCAAAAATCTTGAAGTTTAGGAAAGGTGTTTTTTTATTTTCAAAATTTTAATGTAAAATTTTGCTAAATATGATTTAAGATTTTCACGGCCAAAAGTATTTTTGTTATCTGTATTTGGGGTGTTATGCCGTGTTGCGCTAACTCCTTCTTTAGCTGTCCGAAACGTTGGCTAAAGAAGGAGTTAGCGCAACACGGCATAACACCCCAAAAACCAATAACAAAAATAAAATGTTGCTATTCTATTTATGATGATGAAAGATTTGAGGAAACCAAAAAATATATGCGCATAAACTTAGTTTCCGCGAACGCACTATCTACGTACACCAATGCACACAACAGTATTTATACTTTATTTTTGGAATAACTTGATGAAATTGTAATATTTAATCATTGAAGATAAAATTAGCGATTCCCAAACGAAAATTAGGTTTTCAAGATGATTTTCTTTTCAAACAGATTTTTTGTTTGAGAATTGTCTTCAATGATTTAGGATGTGTTGTTTCGGCGAATTTGAACAACTCATCAAATTTAACATTCATTTTCAAGTTCTGCGAAAGATTTTGTTATTGAATAGGACTTTCACAGAACCCGAAAATGAAATTTGATAAATTGTTCAAATTCTCAGAAACAATCCATCCAAAGTAATTATACTGTTAACATAATGCAGGGTTTTCCAATAAGAGGTGTTATTTTGAATAGCCCGCTATTTCGGTAGGTGTTACTTTTAATGCAGTCATTTTTTGATATTTGACAAGTAAAAATTACGTTATTAATAAAAATGGAACGATACACGCTTCAACAATACATTGAAATTATTAAACATCACTTGAGTGAATCAAATGCAAATCATCTTGAGTGATGAGGCCCATTTCCACCTCGGTGGCTTCGTCAACAAGCAAAATTATCGCATCTGGGGCTCGGAAAACCCAAGAATTATTGTTGAAAAGCCTCTTTATCCTCAACGTGTGACTGTTTGGTGCGGTTTATGGTCCGGCGTCATTGGACCTTACTTTTTCGAAAATGATGCTGGAGCAACAGTTACGGTGAATGCATTGCGCTATCGAGAGATGATTAATGATTTTTTATGGCCGAAATTGGATGGTATTGATCTGGACAACGTTTACTTCCAAGAAAACAGCGCTACGTGCCACAGAAGCAACGAAACCATTGATATTTTACTATTGAATATCAAAATAACACCTCTTATTGGAAAATCCTGTATTATTGACTGAGCTTATCGAAGTCCTGTTTCAACCCGACCATTTTGCATTTCATCGTGTTTGATAGTACTTTTATTTATATTCTTATTCTTCAGTGTTTTTATTCGGCCAGAGCGCATAAGCGTTGCGACTCTTGCGAGCTGTCAAGTGGGGGTAATCATCATTACATCACAGAACTACTAGTATATTATGTACCTACTACACATTCCCTGATTACAAATTCGTAGTATCACACTCTTGATCTAAAATGTATTGCACAACCAATTATTTAAAACGCAATTATTATTCGATTCTGATATTTCTGGGTCTTGCAAAATGAAATAAGACAATTTATCTGGGTATCTGAAAATTAATAATCTTATCAATAATAATGTGGATTATTATTTGATGATACGTAAAGGTGGGCTGCGGTCTGTGGAATTTTTCATCATACATAGCATGTGTAAGTAGGTATGTAGGTACTTCACAATTCAAAAAACCTATTCATTTAAAAATTAATACCTTAAAATCAATTTCAATGTTCGTCAAACTTCAATAAAAACGAGATTCTCGAGAAAATAAACATTTATTCCTATGGAAATTTTCTTCTAAGGATTATGCGGCTGGTCTTTATAACGGCTAAACTACTTTAGATTATATCATTTTTGTAACTTTTTTTCATTTCATATTCATTTTCCTTTTTTTAATTATAAACTGATGTAATTAGAATTACTGGTTTTGCAATTTAAAGTTAGTATTCTTTTAGGCAGGTACATTTATTTAAATATTACAATTTTTTTTAAACTGACAATTTGTGATATTGAAACAATTTTAAATTTTCTAAATTTTATTTTTTTACCCTTACCGGTTTCTATTTATTATGGCCACCTTTTAAGACTGATACAATTATTCCGTAAACTATGGTTTATAAACACAATGTATAAACCACATATTGTTATCAAGAGTTTTTGATAAAAAAAAAATGTAAGATTAATAGGAGGTTAGTTGTAACTGACATCTGGGGTCTATATCTTTGTCGACGATCATCAAGCATTGGCTTAACATGGTTAAATTTATATTTTCTTTTAGTTTTATAGTTTTCGCGATAGACCATAGAATGGCAACCAGTCAGTAATTTCGGATATCGCATTTGTCACCCTTTTTGTAAATAGGGATGGTTTTTGTTAGCTTCCAGATGTCCGGCAGAAACATCTGGAAGCTACCAATAGTATAACGTACAAATATTTGGCCAGATCTCTATCGAGATCACACTCACTAACTATTAGGATGCATTATCTGTGCTCAAGTTTTGGGGTTCTATTGATAAATTTATTGACTCCATTTATAGAATTAAGCATAATCTATACCAGCATTTTGTTGAATCCTACAAATTATAGTAGCGTTGGTAATGTAGTTTTAGTGATTTGTCTTATATGTAGTATTATTCTAGTTTCTAAAAACTTTATGTCCGGGTTAAAACTTCCCCATAGGAAAAACTAAACCCTTCCACACACTTTTCCACAAATGATCATCTAGTCAATCAACATTATGCAAGTGCATTATATAAGCAAAATAATACAAAAACAACACGTCAAATCACCAGAAATCAAATGGGAAAATGATTCACCGACTCCAGATATTTTCATATCACAGGTTTGGGATCGGTAGAACTCCTAACAGGGCCTATAAATCCTACTGATCCCTCAACATAAATATTTAAAAAATCTTTCGTTATCCTACATGTATTTAAAATGACTGATTTTTGCATTTTTGTATATAAACTCTTTGACATATCTAATACCATCTAATGCCAGTAATATACTCAATATGTTTTATTAATACTGTTTCATATTCAGCTTATCAGTTAACTGTTATATCATGCTTTAAAATTTTTGTGTATAATTCTCGATAGCTCACTAAGTATATTCTGTTCTTAAAATACTCGTAAAAGCCCAGCTGGGCGTGAAACCAAATAAAATAAATGTAAAAAATATATATATTTCATTGTTATTTTTTTGGTAAACTTGTTTAAGACAAGATTTTTTATGCATAGCACAAAGGGTAACAATTATTTTTATAAGCAATAATTATTAGCCTCAAACACTCATCCACATTGAAAAATCTCCTGATAAAAGATACATGACGCCAACGGGACTTGAACCCGTGTCCTTTCGATTTCCGGTCGACAGCTCTGACCACTGAGCTATGGCGGCTTATCTCTCAATTTCTCAATTTGAATAACGAGGAGCCTAGTATGGTGGTCGATAGTCCTACAATGATAATGTAATATGTAAAGGTCAAAATAAAAATAAACAATATCACAAATGGAGACATTTACATTTAGTTACTAAACACTGCGGGGCTCTACGAAGGCCTTTTTAAAGAAGTCGGATTATGCGAAAGGTGAATTTGTGAACGTAGTTTGCTTGACGTGCCAGGTCTGTCGCACAGAAGCAAAGTGCGTAAACATAATCTCGTGTACGTGCGTTTTCACAATCAATACAATCAAGAGTACCTTCTCGCAATTTCGTCATATCATTAATGAAATCTCTAATAATAGTAAATATCACAGATAATATTAATATAAATTAGACGATAAACAAAAAAACTTAGTTAAATGAAATCGTTTCTTTTGTATTATCTGAGTGAACCCTGCCCTCGCGAAATACAACTAATCAAAAATCAGTCTACTTCTCTACATCTACATAAATATTTTCCATATTTATTGCGCTGTCATTTTATTCACAAAACTACGTATTTATCTTATCGCGTGGATTAAAAGGTTTTTTGAAGGGGAAATCTCTAATTACTCTGCATTGTCAAATAATTTTTACAGGTTGTAACTACACCTGTGACAGACAAAAAACTTCCTTATGGGTATTCCCCGATTGTGGGTATTTGTGGTATATAATTGAGGTATGCTTTATACCAGAGGTTCCCAAAGTGGTCTATATGGACCCCCAGGGGTCGATATCGGTTTGCTGGGGTTCTATGTCAGCGATAAAAAAAATTGGGGGTCCACGAAATTCAAATGGGGGTACATACGAGCGGACCCCCATTTACCTCAACTCAACATTTAGGAGTTCCGTAAATGATACAATACACCACAACACAAATGACACAGTTTACGTAATACTAACAATAGACTGAGAAATTACTTATTTATATAAATAGAGTCTACGTTTCTTTTCTCGTCAGAATTAATATATTGAACCAAAACATTGCACATTGGAAGCCGCAACTTTTCCTAGTTCCCCAACTTGTTTTTGAAAAACGTCCAGGGTAATAATGACGTTCAACATTTAGATGTACTTCACACAGACTTAAACACAATAAGCGCTAACAAAGAACTTAAGAGGCAGTTCTGTAGGGCTAGCTACAGAAAGAAATTCCCGTTGCTTATCCTGCTCCATTTTCATTTTTTGTAATACCTCACAAGGGCGCCCCTGTCTGCACAATGCAAAAACAGAGTAACTATATCGCCACCCGGTTTTAGGGCAGACAAGAGAAGGGAATCTTTTTACGAAAAAAATAAATGATTATCACTTGGGACGTTAACAGTTTTAGGAAAATTCAATATTCGGCAGGCAGGGGGTATACGGAAAAAAAAGTTGGCAAGTGGTCTACGGTGCTAAAAAGTTTGGGAACCTCTGATTTATACCATACGAATCCATAGAGTTTTACCTGCATTATTAAAATAAAATTGATTTGCATACAATATAATCAATGTTTTCAAAATGTAAAAGTAAACATCGCATTAATATTACTATATAATTTACAAGTAAACATCGCATTACTATCACTATATAATTAACTAATATACATCGCATTACTATCACTATATAATTAACTAATATACATCGCATTACATACTAATATTTAGTTATTTATTTATACTCCTAAATTTTACATTTGCAAAATGATATATGATGCAGTGTACATACGGGGATTATCCGTATTATACAAGAAATAATAACAGTATGTGGATGCACTCCATTATAATCAATAATTTATATAACCCAAAAAAATCCTTAAACCCAATTCCCGAAGGAGGTAGTCAAAGTTTAAAAAAAGTTTCATCGGTATTTCATATGCAAATATTTTCTAGCCGCAAGACCATTTTCATCGTGAGATGTAGAGCTATGAAATATAATCTTTTTTACTCCTACCATCATGTAGAATCACCTCCCGAAGTTACTGCACTTTGACCCCGGACACCCTGTATAATATGAAACAAAAAACGCCGTTTTAGTTGTTAAATTTTGAATATCTAAGAAAATATATTTTACTAAGTATCAACAAATGGATTCATTCCTATAAGATTGTGATTCGTTATCTATACAACATACGTATATAAAAAGGGTAATTATGATTAATCATTTCAATTAATTCTGCAAATATTTTTCTTTTGAAAAATGCACACATAAAGGTGCGGAATATATCTAGTATCTTCTTTGAAGAGCTTTGTACGACCTTTATGATTATATTGGAGATACGTAAGTAAAAAAGATAGCAACAAACATTTTGATGTTTAAAAAAGTTATTGTTTGTCTATGTGATAGCAGTGTGGTATTAATTGATCATAATGTACTACATAAATATATTTGCTGTGAAACAATGTGAAATGATAAATGGTTAAAGTTACGTAATGTCTTTATATTGTCTATCATAAAATTGATTACATTAGTTTCCACTTATAGAAACTATTAATATGAAGATTAAAACGCGACAGATACATTCTTAATTCTGATAATATCAGAATTTAATTATGCTCATTAAAAAAATGGTTAGTCTAATCGCCAAAATAAATCAAAATCGAATTAACACGAGTTAATACCCTAAAATAAAGCCAGAATCTTAGAAGACGTAAGTGAATCAGCCGTGCACAAAAATATGTGACGTGCGGCCCTGGTGTATTGTATACACCTGCGGTTGAATTTGCTCTATCAAATCTCTAAAATAAAGTAGGAATCTTAACGACATAAGTGATGAAGTCGTGTAAAAACAATATTCGGCGCGTAGCCCGGCGTAATGGAAGGACCTACGGTCGACTGTCCTAGCAGCCCTAGAAAATCGATTTTTCTGTGGGGTTTATTTTAATTATTTCTGAGGAACGTATTACTAGGATCATTTTTTTTAGAGAGGTCCCTTGCGATGTTACTAATTCATCGTCTAGAAAAATATTTGGTGCCTACCGCTAATTTTATAGTTGAAAAACGTTTTTTAATATTTTATGTAAATCGTTTTACATAAAATATTTTTATGATAAGGTCCTTTTTTATTAATCTTGAATATAAATAACTTACATCCGATTGGATCCCTCTAGAAACATTTGAGATTTTAGTAACACGTTCATCAGAAATAATTAAAATGTGAGCGTCGAGCAAACCCTCTTTATTAGAGTTTTATGTCACCTTAACAATCCAGATTGATTGCCATCTGCAATACGCAGATGTAACGCAAGTACGAGTATGTCAGAAGAAAAGTAGTCTGCTCAAAAGAACTAGACCTGAGCACCGATGCACCGGCGATGAACTCGACATATACAGTACCTACTCAAATGTAAGCTTTGCTTGCATACATCAAAGTTCAAACATGATTTTTGACTTTAACATATGATAAAACAAACATAAACATCTGTTATTAGAATTTAAAAAAAAACTTTACAAAAATGCAATAAAGAATATCAAGAAATTAAAATTTATGATACACACAAAAAAGATTGTTAGGAGTATCAGGAATGTTGTTATGTTTAATATGGGGTGTCCGGGGGTAGAGTGAGCTAACTTCTACATGATTGTACAAGTAAAAAAGAAACATATTTTTTTTAGAAATTCTAGAAAAAAAATTATAAAATAAATTCCTAGGTTGGTTATAGGTTTTTGGTAGTATATAATGGAATATAAATAGTTTTTCACAGTTCAGAGTTAAAGGTTCCAGTCGAGCCATTCTTCGACAATGAAAATTTATTGTTGTTTTCAGTATCTTCGTTTCAAAATTTAGCATTTAGTGTGACTATCATCAGCATATGAGAATGGTTTTCCTGGAATATTAACATTACCTGGATCATGGGCCGATAACTGTTCCTTGTGGAACCCTATGTCTCACAGATTCTGGTTTAACATTAGCACCATTTGTACATCAAATAAATAATTTGTTAAAAGGGATAAACAATGATTCCTATATCATTAAGTTTTCAAATCATTGTATTATGAGGAACAGTATCAAACACTTTTTTCAAGCCTAGAATGACTGTTCTTTTCGTATTTCAGTCAAGATCAGTGTAAATATTTTGTTGCTAGATTAAATAAAGCATTATCTGCACTGACCTGATCTAATCTAAAACCAAATTGATTTGGGGACAAAAGTGCATTTAACTCTAGAAAATCTCCTTGCATTTTGGAATATCAGCGATTATGATTTGAAATTGTTATGTTTAGAGATCGATCCAGATGTATGCATTGGTACAGACTGCATTTTGGAGTTTAAATAAGTTTTTTTGTAATAAAACAAAATTTTAAAAATTATTATTTAATATTAGTATTTTTACAATAAATTTAAAATGTTTACATGCATACAGCATTACAATGTAAAAAAAATAGCCTTTCCTCACCATAAAGAAACAAAGCTCTTGTATAATAGATAATTTTTTTTAAATAATAACACATATTGTCACTTAACATAACACATATTGTCTAAGATAATTTATCAATTTTAGCTGAAATTTATGAATATTTTCAATAAATTTTAGATTTAAAGGAAGGTTTCGGAAAGTTTTTTTTTCAAAGCAGCAGTTAAAAATATAATATTGCAGAGGTAAGGACATGTGATATGTGTTGTTTAATAAACTAGATTGTGATGCAGCTCAATTCGTTTTTTGACTGAATTTGTGCTGAGATCGGTGTGTTTTTTAATTTCAGATTCAGTTACGCGTTTAAATATAGTATTTGCAGTATTTTCAGAGTGTATATAATTTGATGGAATACATATTGTTTCTAAATGAGAGATTTTTATTTTTTAAATCTGATTTTTCTTTGAATGTCAATAATAAAAATGTCAATAATAAATAAAAATGTAAAATTTGTTCCAGTCGGCGACGAGCACGTGGTGGTGCGCGGTTGCCAGTCCACCGCAAGCTGGAACGGCGACTCGCGCGCCATGTGCCGCATGCTGCAGGAGCAGGCCAACAACGTGCCCGGCTCATATGTGGAACACTGCGACACGTGCGACCGGGATGCCTGCAACCACGCCGCACCGCTCACCGCCCCGCTCGCCGCGCCGCTCGTCGCCGCCGCCCTGCTGCTCGCTGCGAACCTGGCCCGCTGAGCCACCAACAAACCTACCGGGTTTTACCGATAAGCTAATAAGACTTTACAATAGGTTGGAATTAAGTGTACAGTTTGTCTCATAGTTAATAGAAACAAAGGATGGTATGGAAGCGTGCCGAGCTAAGTCCAAAATACACGAATTTATCAAAGCGGCGCGGCGCGGAGCCAATTGTCTTGTGTACAAACAGCGCTACTGGAGTTCGAGGCAGTTCACAAACAACAAGTATTTTTTAGCAGTCAAAGAGCAAAATCGAATGTAGGAAATAATTGTGACTATAATATACACATTCGGGACTTTCCATCAATGTTCAATATTAGATACCCTTTGGGTAGTTTATTTGTCGCAAGCTTCTGGGAGTCTGGACAAAGCTAATGAAAATCGTGCGTTTTTCTGTTTAGGTAGAAACATGGCATGGAACCGTGCCGAGCGTAACGACTATCAAAGCAGCGGAACTAATTAATGTTATGCATTTGATGAGTAGGTAGAATCAATGGCGTGGTATACAATGAAAAATTCGATCTGCAGTTAGTATTATGGGTGATCGATGTTGGCGACACTGTTTTGCCCGCGGTTTAATACTAATAATGTTTAATCGTCCATCTCCTTGTTTCTATTATCTATGGATTGTCTCTTTGGGTTTGTTATGAGTGAAGACTGATTTACAATGGGGGTATTTTGAATTTTCGCATTGGAACAATATTACGGTCAAAGTTCTTCCGTATTTCTCTATATACACGCAGATTTTAAAACGTTTGTGAAAGGGGAGTAAATTTGCAGTGGAGTAAAATTAAAGTTTTAAAATCACCTGTATTGCACTAAATAACACGTACTTTCGTTTTCATTTACGAGTGTTTGCTTTCCATAAATTTCGAATAAGAATAATAGATAACGTTCGGGGAATTATTTTTTTCTTTCATACTACGCAGTTAACAATGCTGCGCCAAATTGAGCACCTTTGCAAGAAAATTTGTAGGAATTTGTATAAAAGTTTGCTGGAAAGAAAGTTTTAACGAAGAAAACAAAAGCTCCTAGTAGGCTGCACTTCTCCGCCGTTGTATTACTCCATGTGGTATTACTACATGAGGTAACAACATGTGGTATTACTTCATGTAGTATTACTCCATGTAGTACTACTCCATGAAGTATTACTCCATGTAGAAAATTACTCCATGTGGTATTACTCCATGTGGTATTTATCCATGTAGTAACAACATGTGGTATTACTTTATGTAGTATTACTCCATGTGGTATTACTCCATGTGGTATTACTCCATGTGGTATTACTACATGTGGTATTACCCCATGTGGTATTACTCTATGTGATATTACTCCTTGTGGTATTACTCCTTCTGGTATTACTTAATGTAGTATTACTCCATATAGTACTACTCCACATGGTATTACTCCATGTGGTATTACTCAATATGGTATTACTCCATGACCAAACAGACGTTTGAAAATATTATATAATATGTAGCGCTATAGCTTCGTCCAGACACTTCAACGCACGAGAGCCATTCCCAACTAGCAAATAAATAATTAAGCGGTCAAAAGGGCAAAATAACGTTAATGAAATCAATCGTAACTATAATAATGTATTCGGGCCTTCCCATCAATGTTCAAGTATTTATTAAAGCTAGTTGGAAACAGCTCACGTGCGTTGCGTGGAATGTGTGGTAGAAGTTATTAAGTTCGATTACTTTCAAATTATCAGAAGAGATTAAAAATTAACTTTTTGAAGACCTTCTGCTTTAAAAACATCAAATTATTGATTTGCCTAAACAGCAATTAATGTTCATCATTCTAAGAGTCACAATTTTCATGAAGTCCTTTATTGCCTTATTATTTATTACCTTACTCTAGATATTGACTGAGCGCAGTTGACATTTCATCTGTCTGTAAATTTGTTTGTGTGTTTCGTTTCCGTTTTCGAAAATCTGCCGTATCCACTTTATTATTCAAGCAAACCTTACTTTGACTTTCAGGCTAACTTTGCAAATAGTTCAGCAAAGATTATTTTTTCAAATATGAAATGTCTTGTTTATTTTGATTTTCTCAGTGGCATTTTTTCAGTATTATGGTATTAATCGTAATCGAGTGTCTTGAGTGTCTCGAGTTTCTTTGGAAAAAATGTATAATTCCTTATTTGAAATAAAAAACAATGTTATACAATCCATAATACCTACTTACAAATCAATTTGGACCCGAGGTCCACTATTACACGGAGAAAAGTAAGTAATGCGAAATCTCTTCAAATTATCCGTAATCCGGTTAAAAACGGGATCGCAGGCCGATTCCCGTTAAACTGTTATTAAATTACTAATATGTAACGCTTGTTCATGCATATATAATGACGGATTTCGAAAATATTCGGTTTTTCTTGAATACGCTCTCCGACATTGTGGTAATGTTTTGGTCATTTACTAAAAACATTTCAGGAAACTTATTAATTAATTTGTTAAGGCCTGCAATCCCGTGTTTAACCGGATTACGGATAATTCGAAGAGATTTCTAATAAATAAGTAAAACTCATTTTTCTCCGTGCACTATTCAAAAATTATAATATTAATATAAAGTTCTTAAGTATATTTCATAACAAATATTTTGTTTTTATTATTACTTACTATTTGCCCTCACATCAGCCCTATGACAAGTTAAAATTACAAGTTAATCATTAGTATCTATTTTTTTTTATATTTAATAAGACAAATTCAAATACTTTTATTAATTTAAAGTCCTTTTAAAAAATGTATTATTTGGATTCAACATTTCAACTCATGATAATCGCTAATCGCCATTTTTGTCACAAATTATGTACATACATGTCTACTGTTTCTCACGTCTATGGTGGATACTAACTATCTCAAATTGTTTTCACGAGGTACGCAATGAATAAGAATAACGCAATTTAAAAAGATTTCAAAATATATTACATCTTAATAGTATGTATAAATACTTGCACCATGTTTAAAGTAACTGTTTTCTTTTCTTAGGATATCAATAATTATAAGGCACGGTGAAATTGCAGAATTCCTCCTCAGGCTTTATGCATACAAAATATTAGAATAACATCTCGTTTCAACTTAAGGCGAGGCTTAATGCTAAATCACTATTTTGATTAATCTTTATAACGAATTGGTGTACATTATGAATACGAATAAATATGCTTTAGATAAATTGAAGGTTTTCCTATTAAAAAAATAAATTACTCAATAAAAAATATAAATGCATTTTTTCAATAGAAATGTATGAACGCGTAAAGGAAACAACTTTAAAAAATACAGTATTATAACTAAGATTATCTGTGATAGTTTCACTTGATTAACTTTTTTACTTTCTTATAAAATTATTTACAAAATAAATAAAAACCGTTTTGTGCTTGAAATCGATCGTTTCTCCGCTCCGCTCGTCAAGCGATTTTAATACCTATTGCCTTCAATAAAGGGTATATCAAGAATATACACATTTTCGGTTTGTAGCTTCCTCTTTATCATTACATCTAATTTACATTTAATGTTTTTAGAGGGTTCCCTAGGGATGTAAGTTATTTATATTTGAGATTATTAAAAACAGAAACTTACCATTAAAATATTTTATGCAAAACTGTTTTAAAATTTTATAAAACGATTTTCAACTACAAACTTAGCGGTAACCACCAGATTTTATTTTTCTAGATGATGAATTAGTAACTTTTCGAGGGATTCCTTTAGAAAACACTGACATTTTAGGAATACAATCATCAGAAAGAATTAAAATAAATTCCATGGAAAGATCGATATTCTTGGCCTGTTAGGGCAAAGTAGACCGTGGGTCCATCCATTACGCCGGGCCGCCAAATATTGTTTTTACACGACTTCATCACTTATGTCGTTAAGATTCCCACTTTATTTTGGAGATTTGCCAGGGCAGATTCAACCGCAGATCTGTCCAATACACCAGGGTCGCGCGTCGCTTTTTTTGTGCAAGGCTGCTTCTCTTTACTTTGTTAATATTCTGGATTTATTTTAGGGTATAGTCTTATCTTAATTACCACAAAAAATAACTTTTTACGTCGGGGGGATGGAAAAACCTGCACAAAATTGGTTTCAACCAATTTCAAAACCTTCAAACTTAACCTACGACAAACATCAGATCAAACAGAAAAAAAACCTAGTGGTCGAAATGTAAATTTTGAACTTTGATTGAAATAGGGAACTTTTACATCTTTGGCATATTTTACCATCTCTTTTTTATAAATAGTCGTCTCCTGTAGTGGTGAAACTGAAACAAAGTGTTAGTATAATATTGTATTAGGCGTGAATCGGAATTCTGCAATTTTTACACATAGTTGTAGGTATGTAATATTTCTTGAAACGCGTCATATTTGATTCGTTATCGATTAATAAATAATGCAATGCTTAGTCAGCCCTTTATCTTTTTATAATAATGGGATCATGTTTTCATTAAGAAGGCATGTAATTCTTCAACTAATCTCTCGTTTTTTTATGATAAAACACTGGTCACGATTTCAAATAATGTGACATCACTTTTAAGCTCTTTAGATAACGCGGCTGCACCTCTGCAAAAAAAGTCATAATTTTTGTCCTAATTATTTCAGGGGAATAATCATAAAGCAATTATATCTCCAAAAATGTTTGATGATGCCGGAAAAAATAATCTATTCCTAAACCTATAATTTTACAGAATATACCTACTTACCTACTTGATATATAATTTTTTAATCAAAGTAAAAAAATATTATTTCTAAATATGTAACAGTGGAATTTCACGAGTTAATAGAATTCCATTTAACAGAACCTTTTAATTTAATTGTTTTTTTAAGAATTTTAAACATTCTACTTATTGTTAGTAGGCACGATTTTTGTGCTCAAAGAATAACAAATTATAATGAGCAATAATTGTTGAATTATAAATTCTAGTACATATT
Organism: Hesperophylax magnus; assembly: GCA_026573805.1. Classification (NCBI taxonomy): domain Eukaryota; kingdom Metazoa; phylum Arthropoda; class Insecta; order Trichoptera; family Limnephilidae; genus Hesperophylax; species Hesperophylax magnus. The sequence continues at coordinate 5,980,649 of JAIUSX010000002.1, forward strand.
GAATTATTTGGCGGGTTCAGAATAAGCCGATGTCGCGTAATGGTAAAACAGCTGACCGGCAATCAGAAGGCTGCGGGATCAATTCTCGCCGGCGGCATTTATTTTTTTCTCGGAAGATTTTTATATTCGTGTGGGTGTTTCGGGATAATAGTTATTGCTTATTATAATCTGATAATATAACCTAAAATAATGAGAATGTAACCTAATCACATTATTATTATTTATATCGAATGCCTCTTACTTTTCTACTATTCTCTGAACATTCATGTTTAACCATTCGTTTTTTAAATTGCTCAATCCTCAATAAAGGCCTATAAGCCTAATATATATATATATATATACAGGGTTTTCCAATAAGAGGTGTTATTTTGATATTCAATCGTAAAAGATCAATGGTTTCGTTGCTTGTGTGGCACGTAGCGCTGTCTTGTTGAAAGTAAACGTTGTCCAGATTAATACCATCCAATTCCGGCCATAAAAAATCATTAATCATCTCTCGATAGCGATCCATTCACCTTAACTGTTGCTCCAGCCTCATTTTCGAAAAGGTAAGGTCCAATGACTCCGCTGGACCATAAACCGCACAAAACAGTCAAACGTTGAGGATAGAGAGGCTTTTTAACAATAACTCTTGGGTTTTCCGAGCCCCAGATGCGACAATTTTGCTTGTTGACGAAGCCACCGAGAAATGGGCCTCATCACTCAAGATGATTTGCATTTGATTAACTCAAGTGAATTTTAATAATTTCCATTTTTATTAATGGGGTAGTTTCTACTTGTCAAATGTGAAAAAATGGCAGCTTCAAAAGTAACATCTACCGAAATAGCGTGCGATTCAAAATAACACCTCTTATTGGAAAACCCTGTATAACTAAAACATTAAAAATTATTTCTTCGTTGTAACAAATTTATTTATTTTTATTGCCCGTTAGTTTCAGTTACAGTGATGTCGTCTTTGAGACAGTAAAAAGATTCAGATAATAAATGTCTTTAAGAAATTATAAAACTTTCTTTCTAAATAATACTTTCGATTCTTTATATTCTAAGAAATAGTTAAGTACCTACTAAAATTATTTTTTGCATAAATTAAAAAAAAAAATACTGTTATATTTTTCGAACAAGTCGGAGGTTAATCGACACTTCACAGTTTGACGTTACAAACTATATAATGTTAAACTTTTGTTGCCTTAAACTTTCATATTAGATACTCCTTCTCACTTGTAACAGTAGAAATGTTTTGAATGGTTAATGAATATTCTCGTAAATATGTAAGAACCTAGTTAGGAGTAAACAACAAAAAAAATCCCAATAACACTATAAATATAATTGAGTAAGTACTTAACGACGGATTATTCTTAAAAAATTACATCATGAATCAAAAAAAGAATTACATTAAATTATAAAATAAAGAATTAAACAGAGTGTCGAAATTCAACGAAACAAAGAAAATTATTTCATAAATCAATAAAAGAAAAACAATAACTTTTAAATAAAGAATGATTAGATTCTGAGAACCAAAACGAAATGAATAATCGTAAGATTTTTACGATAAGGTTATCAAATAATTTTCTTTACAAGTTAGTATTTGTATTAGTTCGTAGTACGGTACATGAACAAACCAATAAATATCATATTCACAGAATTGCATCAGCTTCAAAGTTTTAAATACCGACTGAATTAATTTAAGAAATCATTGTTCATGGCGCAGTATAAACTTGAAGTACGAACAACACTACCGAGAATTTGTAGATAGGCTTGAAAAATAACATTTACTTCCACGTCCTGTTGAAAACACGCTTCCTAATAATCTTCATTATCAATTATGATAATAATCTTTCAAGTTTAAGGTGTTTTGCTAGTAATTAATTCGGTGGCGCCGAGATTTCAGGAATAAAACGCGCATCAAAATACTTATAAAGAATAATTATCTTACTTCTTCAATTATTACGCATCCACTTTGTGGCGTCATTTTAATTTAAAGAAAATAAATCACTTTGTGTGCAACATTATTTTATAAAAATAATCGACATGTCGATAAACCAATGGTTTCTTCGCAAAGATAAACATATAATGAAAATTAATAAGAATAGACAAATAAGTATAGGCAAAAAGGTACCAAAGAAAAAAATATTACATTGAAGGAATGTATATTACATATTTTAAATTAATACATTTTGAAAAATTTTACGTACGTTTAATGGTATACCGGTTTACAATTATTAGATAACTTTGGAATTTCAGATTTTTATTTTTTTTATTTTTTATTTTGGTACAATATTTTTTACATTTCCGAGTTATCCATTCTCACTGGGTGGCTTACCCGTGCTGGGGCTTTCGAAATATAGGTCTTTCGAAATATAGGTCTTTCGAAATATAGGTCTTTCGAATCAGTCAATTAAATACTAAAAATAACCATTTTTTTCTTTAAATTGTCATCTCTGTAATTTATTTTCTCATTAATACCATTATTAATAATATTTTTTGTTATTTAGACACCGTAGTTCTTTTTACATCCTTGATTCGGTTGTGTTATTTAATAAAAGTTTTTGTAACATAAATATAAAAATCACCTATTTTATTATAATTTTATTTATTTCGTACATTTTTCAATAACTAATAATTATTTAATCATTGTTCAATATAATATTTGTGTCAATTGTTCTTATTTGTTCATACTTTGTTGTCTATTTTCATTATAAATTTTTCCTGACGATAAAACCATTGATTAAATAATGGTGCACACAATGTCATTTACTTTCTTTAAATTATTTTATTACAAATTTGTAAGTTTTGTGAGCTGTATATAGTGACAACGGTTACAATAACCTACCCTAAATTATTGTATTATTTTTCTGTAGTGACAACGGTTACAATAACCGCACCCAAATGATTGTATTATTAACCCAATGAGGTTTCATTCAACTAAGTTTGAAGGGTAGGGATTGCGGGAAAAGTTTGACTTCATGTTTATCTTTCTAGGTTTAACACATTATAATTTTGATTTATGGATAAATTATAGGTATCGAATATAATATAATGGCAACGTCGCCAACGTTTTCTAGTAGTTTTTTGTAGTTTTTTATGCATGCACATAATTCAACAGATTATTTAATGTCGTGACAAATGTTTGATATTGTCCTGTGAAAAGTGTAACAACAGATAGATTTAAATAAATATGTATGAAAAATAAGCACTTACACAACATTGAAAAAATATTTCGCTGTGCTTTTGGAGAATTTGTAGTCATTTGTATTTTTTTAAAGGCCGTCTTGAAGATGGCATAGGTACTATCTTGGGCTATAAAAGAAATTTGAAATTATTAGTTTTTGAATATTATGAGTAATAAATGCATTAATCCCTCACAATTGTACGACCTGTTAATTGCCGATATCGCATGTCTTTAGACCCTAATAAAGAACTCGTATATGTGACGTGTATCCATACAGTTATAATAAATCTACTCAAACATTGCTTTGTTTTATTGATTTCCTTATCTTTGCTTTCTTACAACCTTGAAAGTAAAAAAAAATGCGAAAATCATTTTACTGCAAGTCCAAAGTGTTAATGGCTCGTCTACCAACCTAACCAAACTACAATTGAAGCTACTTGTGGTAAATGAATTATATTTGCTATGTTGTAACCATGCGTGAATTTTTGGTATAACAATAATAATATTTGGCTAATGTATATAGCGCAGTTTTCATTAAAAATCACCTTAAGGGTGCTGTACAAATATATATATTAAATAACAAATACAGCTGGCTTGCAACTAGGATCCATAATAACTAGTGACTTACATCTAAGACTTATTTTTAGTGACTTACGACTAAGGCTCGTAATTACTGACTTAAAACTAGTGACTTACATCTAAGACTTATATCTAGTGACTTACGACTAAGGCCTATAACTACTGTAGTAATGACATATGGAGAGACTTAAAACTAACATTCTTACATTAAAAAATAAATCTAAGGCCTTTAACTATTATCTTAATGTTTAAAAATACATCGATAAATACTGTTTCTTATTTTACTAGCGCCAAAAGAAGAGGGAAGTTTTATAATATAAGAGTGTTACTGTTTATTACGTAATCTGAAGGTTCCCGAGGAAAGTCGAAGTGAACCATTATTTAATTAAACCAATGTAATTTTTGAAAAAAAGGTACTACATTATATTATGTAAAAGCTCCGTGGGCCTTAATACAATTTGAAGAAAGGAACATTTCACATGTAATTCGTATGTATATTATAACAGCTCGACTACTGAGGTCGTCAAGGGTTTCGCACCCGCGACCTTTGTTTGATAACAGCCCGACCACTGAGGTCGTCAAGGGTTTCGCACCCGCGACCTTTGTTTGATAACAGCCCGACCACTGAGGTCGTCAAGGGTTTCGCACCCGCGACCTTTGTTTGATAACAACTCGACCACTAAGGTCGTCAAGGGTTTCGCACCCGCGACCTTTGTTTGATAACAGATAGACCACTGAGGTCATCAAGGATTTCCTAAAAATAAATAAGGCAATGTTTTATTAGTATCGATAATACCAATTGACCTTAGCTCCATTTTAGTTTTCTAGATTCCTAATTTCCTACACGGGCGTAAATTTGTGATGGCGGCATTTGATACCTTTTTATCGCGTTGTTTTTGCGATTATGGCTTTATCATTTCACCCGCACGATAATTCCGCGAATCACATTCTTTTGAGAGTACGATATCGATTCCATCTACCCAGGTGTAGTGGATTTGTGACTTGGGACTAAAACTATGCATCATCACTCTGAGGTCATAAAGATTACAGATACGAGCGATTTCTGGTTGAAACGTGGTGCACTTTTTATAATTATGTATAACAGTAATTAACTAACCAACTAACTATTACGCCGTTTTCTGCGGCGATAGGCAGAGAGGATGGACCGCCAAACAACTCAGTCTTGGCACACGCTCCTTGCCTCATTCACATTCATACATCGTCTCATATATTATACTCTTCTATTATTCTGACTTCTGAAATTACTTGATCTTGCCATGTCTTCTTCTACCATTCACATTTGCGTCGTATATCCTCCTTACATTCCTTTCTGTATGTTTGTTAACCATGAACTTCCAATTAGCCATGAACTCCCCACCTTCGTCTTTCAATCTCCTTCCCCTCCCCCTACTTTCAGTCTCACAACATACCCCAACTGGGGATGACATAGTCGCACTGGCTCCAGACGGTTGGGAGTACTTGGGTACTTAAATATCAATTTTAATTTTATCTTAGTTAGGGTTAGGTTGGATATGATTTAAAGCCCCTCCCTCCTACCCATACCAAATCCATTTAAAATTATTGAACAATATATTTCGATGCAAGGTTAAATAAAAATTAACGATCGGATTTTCCAATTTTTTTGCTATTATTAGCAAATCTTTGATTTAATCTTAGTGTACCGTGTTCTATTACACGGAATGGACTGTAAACCAAATCAACAAGGATGCAAAAATATAGAGCACATTCAATTGGATTTGAAAATCACGGGAAATGTGGAATGATGGAAACAGCCTACCTTGAATTCCCATGAATCCCTGCAGTATGGCTCTCAACAAACTGGCACTGTACACAGGGTGAAAATCTCCTCCAAAAAGGGGATGATATTTTGCAAACAGGGCACAAAGCATGTGAATATACGACTCCAATTCACGACTACACAACGATCGTAACTGCTTGCCACGACTACACGAATGCGAATATGTACTGACTTGAGACTATTTACAGTGCAACAAAAATCATCTTCTTCTTTCCAATGTGGGTAAGGCTGTTAAGGAATGAAATGGATAGTAGGTATGAGAGTATATGAAATGATGGTAGGTATTATCCCAAACTGTTTCAATGCTAAACACTTAGGACGGGTTGTTTCGGAGAATTTGAACAATTCATCAAATTTCAACGTTAATTTTCAAGTTCTGTGAAAGATTTTTTCAAGTTCTGTTTTTATTTCAGTTTTGTCAAGCAACTAGCCTACAATGATATAATAACAGAACTTGAATAGCACTTTCACAGAACCCGAAAATGAACGTTGAAATTTGATGAATTGTTCAAATTCTCCGAAACAACCCGTCCTTAGATTTTGTGTTTTGATCGCCGAACAAACAGCGAAAACTGTCAATAGTTCAGATTTATTGACTACTAGCTGACGTGTATCTGGAGTTACTCGAGGTTATGAATTGTTTGAAATAAAGTTTTGAGGTTGTGGTTTCCAACATACTAGGTGTAATTTGAAGGTGGAAAAATTTTATTTTTAAGAATTGAAGAAGAAGATTTCTTTAAATTTTTGATTCACTTGATTGTGCCGTGTCTTTATCGGGCTCATGCATAAACTGCACTGTACTAATACGCCCATATACCTAACAAGACTGGTTCAAGAATATCTAAAGATCAGATCCTTCAGAGTCTTCATCAGGAACGTGCTATCGTCAATACGTGAGATTCCAAAAGGCGTACCACAAGGAAGTCTATTGGGACCCATTCTCTTCAACGTATTCACACATGACATCCCCCGAGACGAAAGATGCTAGCTATCGATCTACGCAGACGACGTCAAACTTTACGTTTCCTCGCTTCACGCAGACATGGCCGTAATATACCTACAGAAGGCGCTCGATGCGCTTATAGAGTATTATGAAAAAATGGCGCCTAAAGCTTAACGACGCCAAAACCGAAGCCATCATGTACCCGAGGAAACAACAAAATAGAACACCCTACTTCAACATCGAAATGGGAGGACATGTCATAGAATGGAAAGATGCTGTCGTATACCTACCTGGGCCTGACTATGGACTCGCGAGTCAATTAAAAATCTCACTTAGCCAAGGCGCAACAAGAACGCGACAGGCGATTGGCGCAATGAAGACCATTTTCGACAAAAGCAGTCCGCTACATTCCAGAACTCTCGCTTGTACTCGTACTCCGCCCTGTACTGTCATATGCTATTCCTTTCTGGAGCAGCATATCACACTCTGTCCACACGAGACTACATACACTTCAAAATTATTTCATAAAAATTACATACAACACGAGACATAGAACAAACTTGAAAAAACTACACGACCGAGAACAAATACCGAAGTTATACGAGTACACACACAGACTGACTGAACGTTTTTACAAATCATTCGGACGTTGTAAAAAGCAACTCATTCAAGAAATCGGACAATACAATTCAACCAGCTTTACATTTATATACATACACAGACTACCTAAAACATCCTGATGGACTTAGATGATATCTGGCACATACCAGATTTAGACGTGGGCGGTTAAGCAACGAGCAGTAGGTTATTTCCTAATCTCCCGACTTCCATCCCATTATGTAATGTTTATATGTCTATTTATATAATATTTATGTAAGTAAGTTTACTCTTTATTCCCCCATAGGTATATATCAACATAAAAACAGTAATACACACACAAAGACCTCATAATAAAGGACATCATATACTGATGTTACTGAAGGCCGTCTCTGTTTCATGATGACAAACGGCCGCTTCCTCCTGATTAAGGTTTTATATGGTTTCCTTTAAGACAACAGGCGAATGCGGAGAAATTCCTAAGAATAGTCCACAGCCGACTCCTTCCTACTACCAACACAGCACAAACAGATATGCATGTAATATATGACCGCGGTTGGCTACTGTTGGTGGTGCTGGGGCTGATGATGATGCAAAAACATGCAATTTTAGTAGGGTTTTTTTAAGGAAAAAAATTTTCACCATCGAGAAAATACAAGGTCTCTAAGTCTATAATAGCCAGGTAACATTTTAAACACCCATATGAGGTAAAAATTGTGAGGCGCATTGACGCCGTTGTATTTGTATAAATAACATTAACTTTCAATTCAGTAAATTTAAATGATTCACCACCTCATGGAAAATAAAAACTTATATTTTCAGTTTTATATTTATTTATTATCTGTTTGAGCTCCGCACTTTTATTTCCATGTGTATACCGAATTTTAAGCTTGATAACACATTAAACAATTATTTTTTTGCTTACTATTTTTGATTTTTTTCTAATTTGATTATTATTATTTTTATTAGTAATGAGAAGAAAAAAACGTATCGCAAGAACAATAGTTTAATTTAAAAAATAGTAAATTACAATTTAACATGAATAAATAGATACAAATATAACATTTAAAAATAACAAAAAATAATAATAGATCCCAGTCCAAGCCAAACAGCCAAAAGGGGATCTGTCATTATACATATTAACATTATTTATGCGGGAATAACGGTTGCAACCTAGCATAAAAAAAACGCTATTTGTAATGTATGGAGTAGTCGTACCTTTATTGTGGCGTGTGAAGGTGGTAACTCAGTAAAGTAATACGTGATCTTGTACTGGTATTTATTAGGGAGCTTTTGTTATAAACAGCTGTGGGTCAAGAGACCTGTTGGCCGGTCGGAGGGTCTCCCCAAACCAGCCTCTCCCGCTCTGGCAGGCCATGGAGCTAGTGAGCAGGCGCATCCTGAACACACCTCACACGATGAACCCGGGCACCCCTGATATTCGTCAAACGTAGCCAACCACGTTCCAGGGTCCCAGGGCGGCGGTACCAGAACCCGCATCACAAAGTGATAACATTAAACAAATACACCATATACTCCAATTTAAATATTAATTAAACACTAAATAAATACTTCTATGTATAAATGTATATACTGAAATTTTCTTAAGGCATAGAATGCTACAATAATAGAAACCACTTCATTTGACCGGTCGGTGGCCGAGTTGACATCGCGTTTGGGTCCCACCCAGGCGTAGTGTGTTCAATTCCTCGGCTGGCTAAGTCCTCCATCACAACACAAGCAACATTTTCAGCTTACTGTGGTGGTAGTAGGAGATTTTCAAATATTGTCAGGTTATTCGTAAGCTGGGAATGTTTGTCTTTCTTTCAAAAAAAAAAAAAAAAAAATTTAAACAGGATAAAATATACAGAAAAGGTGACTTGCCAACAGATATAATCTAGCAAAATATTATAATAGCGCAAATAGTAATGAGTTTATTGTTACAATCAAATTTATCTCCACTTGGCCACTATGGCCGGCGGGTATGGCAAAGTAGCTTCAACAATTCAGGGCTGTCAGAGACTTGAAAATTAAAAATAACATTTTTCATTAAAATAATACATTGTCAATAATACATGTCGTTTTGTATACATATTGTTGTGTTCTTAAATGTAATACTAATATTCGCCTATGTACCACTGTGTACTTATAATCTCATGTATCACATTATTGTAAAAGCCTTTTATGGCGTTTAATAATTAATAAATAAATATTTTATAAAACAGCGCCCTTGAGGTGTTTTTTCACGAAAACGGCGCTATATAAATTAGCCATATATATTATTATTAAAAAAAATAATTTTAAACTGATGTGGCTGTACCTTAAACTAATTATTTTCGTGAATTAAATACTTTTGATATGGCGTACAGAGCTCCAGGCCAAAAGGGCCCCTTTCTATTTCATAATGAATTTATAATAATGGTTGTTGGAAAAATATGAATTAAACACCTTTGTTTCTATTTGTATATTTAAACGCTGTTATATTATAATATTATGTACTCTACTTCTTGTGAATTTTATTAATAGCTGTAAGAAATATAATGTAAGCTAAGCTACACCCTTTGTACTTTCTGTGTACTAGTATAGGGTTTTCCAATAAGAGGTGTTATTTTGATATTCAAAGAAAAATGCCATTTTTTAATATAAATGATCGAATGTTTATTTCATTATAAAGGGGAAGGTTTGCCGTTAATAGTGAAAGTATAACATAATATCAGTCAAATGACCACCACGACCACGCCTACAGGACCATATCCTTTTCATGAAATTTTCCATAACCAAATGGCAAAGTGGCTGCCTTATGTCCTTGATACCCTCCGAATTCCATCTTTGAGGTCTTGAATCGACGCTGGGCTGTTGGCGTAGACCTTCTCTTTCACGTGGCTCCAAAGGAAGAAGTCGCAAGGTTTTAAATCACAAGATCTCGGTGGCCAATTGTGATCACCTCTTCGAGAGATAACACGGTCAGGAAACTTTTCCCGTAAAAGATCAATGGTTTCGTTGCTTGTGTGGCACGTAGCGCCGTCTTGTTGAAAGTAAACGTTGTCCATATCAATACCATCCAGATAGATACACATAACACCTCTTATTGGAAAACCCTATACTTAAAATTTAATATTATAAATTTATGTACTCTACATCTTGCGAATTGCGTTAGCTGTAAAAAATAGCTACCTATGTGTACTTATAAGCTACACCCTTCGTAACATTGTACATTAAATGTTTTTAAAATTTGAATTTGAATAAGTATTGCGTTTTGGCTTTGACCTTTAAGCTTTTATTAAAACTCTCGATATTGACATTATCTGATAATTATTTGTAATTGATTTATTAAATTCACAAACGTGTGAAAATTCAACAGAACGTTTTATATTTCTGATTGGAATGCCTTTTCATATATTTATTTTTATCTATTTCTATTATCTTGCTTACGTGTATAGTCCTATTATGGCCTACTATACTACGAGTATCTTACACGCTCGTATGCGTTCATAGATTAGTCAGAAATTTATCTAAAAGGTACATCCATTGAAAGATTCGTAAAGACATCACACGATCTAGCAAATAAGTTTAATGTTACATATATTTACATGTTATGTAAGTACAATTAAATTTATCTAAGAGCTACATCCATCGAAAGGTTCGTAAAGACATCACACGATCTAGAAAAGAAGTGTAATTTTACATATTTTTTCATGTTATATTGGTACAATTAAAAACTATACTTCCTTTTATTATCTTTTAAAACCAAAATACAAATTGGACCTTGATATTGGTCTCATCTATGTTATGAAATCTATTTAAATATTGAGCATTTTTTATAATGACGCACCTTATCGTTCATATTATTTATACTATGTCGTAAAGCAAAAATTTTGAATTAATTTGGGTTATGTGCATTAAATTAATCTTTGCGGGGATTAGTCATTGCGAATTAATTCGCAACATATTATCTTATCCTAGCTTTTATTCGTTGGAACTCATAAAATTATTTTATTTTGGTGGTTTTGGTTCTTTGTCTAGAGTTAATTTCTAAATCAATAAATTGAATAACAATTAAATTTGATACTTGATTATTAAAGGCCGGTTGTTTAACCGACCCTCACATTTGGAATTGTCACAAATCGACGATCGGAGCCATTTTGTTTTTTTATTTGTTGATTCTCGAATTATAATTTATGTAAGGTTATTTGATTAGTCTGTGATTAGGCCGTAAAGCGTAATTAAAACATGACAAATGTCAAGCCGATAATCGGCGGTTAGCGGCAACTTTAAAATGTATTTTTGGCCTTGAGGAAAATAATTTCCCTCACGGCCCATTTCATCTTAGGGGATGCTTTATGGAGGGTCTGTGGAGACAGTTCTGGGGAGGAAAGGAGTACGAGGGGTCAGTGTGTCCAAGAGTGACATATGAATCCATCCCTCCAACTGCGGGGCAATGCAGTGGGTCAAGAGAGTTCGGTTGGAGAAATCGACAGGCCTCTCTCGATCCAACCTGCCATGTAGTAGCCGGGCAGACGTATCCGTCGCCAAAATCTAGACAAACCTCACCCCTTGAATGCGGACACTCCTGCTAAGTCAACAAATGTAGTGAACCACTTGAGGTGACCTATAGCAGAGGTATCGGTTAAGAGGAAGCTACAAGTCAATAATGTGTATATTCTTTGTATACCTTATATTGCTGGTAATAGGCATTAAAATCGCTTGACAAACGGAGTCTAGAAACGTTCGATTTCAAGCACAAAACTGGTTTTAATTTATTTTGTAAATAATTTTATAAGAAAGCAAAACAGTTAATCAAGTGAAACTGTCATAGATAATCTTACCTATGATACAATATTTTTTTAAAGTTGTTTCCTTTACGCGTTCATACATTTCTATTGAAAAAATTCATTTATATTTTTTATTGAGTAATTTATTTTTTTAATAGGAAAACCTTCAATTTATCTAAAGCACATTTTTCGGTATTCATAATGTACACCAATTCGTTATAAAGATTAATCAAAATAGTGATTTGGCATTAAGCTTCGCCCCAATATCCACCTTGTTCTTATATCCACCTTTCAAATTGCTCTGACCGTCGATATATGAAGATTTCAAGCGTGACAATCAATGAACCAATTGACCAAAATCACGCTAGCAATCTCTGAGACTCGCTGGATGTATTGTAATAGAACCTACTATTTATAAAATCAGTAAAAGTATCTTTTTTCAGCAATAACATATATTATTCTGAATCAATCTCTATGATTAAACGAACAAATTAAATGAAAAAATACCCAAATTAAAATAGCAAATTCTGAAATCATGCTGGTTATCTTTGAGGCTAGCCCGAGATATTAGTTTTTAATTCGGTATAAGTGTCAGTACTTATTCTTTTCATAAATCAGTCAAAATAGTAAAATACAAAAAAAATTCTTTCAGCAATGCCGGTACTCTAAATCAATCGAAAAGATTAAATAAACAAATAATACACGTGGGTGAGTACTTATACCCACCCAAGAGATAAACCCATAGAAGTGTGTGGTGGACGTGTCAGTGTGGCCGAAGTAAATTCTGTTTTTTATTATTTCTGTTGAATTTAATCAAAAAATTACAAAAATCTTTCTTTGACAAATTATCATTGACCTGTCTAGGATTCAAGGTCACACTTTATAACTGGGTCTGCCGTAATCAGGGTAACAGAACCACACATTGATTTATAACTAAACAACCTGTCTAGAGTTCTAGAATGTCCAGAATAATCCTAAAAATAGCCTAGTGTTCTAGTATATTAGAATATCGACTGACAACATATCGAGAAATACGATAATTTACCAGACATATAGTTTAAAACTTCAATCTATTCGAGGATAGTATAAGATTACCCAACTATGAATCTAGCGCCGATCCCGGTTCTTATTCTTTTTCTTATTAGATTCCCGGATAAGGAATTGTCTTTAACCTAAAAATTAATGACTGTTCGTTAACTAGGGGCGATTCTGCTGCTGCTAAGGAAAATAAATTGTTTCAACAACTTTGTTGATGTCATCCGAGCGAACTGGAATGGCAGTTAACGAAAAAGTCGTTCATTTTAAGGTTAAAGACAATTCCTTATCCGCAAGTAGAACCGAAATCGCCGTCAGGGAAAGATTGATGGAAGATGCCGGACTATTATGACTTGTGCAAGTGCAGTTCGTGAGAGATGTAAAAGATGACAGATTGATAGAAGACGCCGAAATATTGTGACTTGTGCAAGATGAAAAGCACTAATTCAACAAAATTACAAAAAAAAAAAAATACAAAGGAATGAGAATAAAGGAGTGAAAAAAGCAAATAAGTGTTGCTATTAATGTGTAAACGAAACTGAACATTATATTTGTAGTATTTTGATATGTTTAATGTTTTAAATTTAGAGTTTAATTAGATACAGACCTTATCTTCGATTTTTCTACTGCTAATGTGTACGTTTTATGACAGTTAAGTATATTTTAAGACAGTATGTTGTCAGTGTGTTTTATGACAGTTAAGTATATTTTAAGACAGTATGTTGTCAGTGTGTTTTATGACAGTTAAGAATATTTGATACAGAATATATTTTAATTTCAGCGTGTTTTTTAGTATGCACGAGTGTGTACAAGTATAATTAGTTATACGAATAATTTATAGTTAATAAAGTTCTAATAGTTATAAAATTCAATACTATTATATAAGATTCACCTGGTGTGTAAATTTACCTACTTTTATTGTCTCTTTATATGTGCCATTTTACAATTTTTTTCTATTAATGTATTGTTTTATTTAATGTTACCTTGAAGAGTATGCATGTTATATTCCTGTTACGTTTTTGATTTGTTTTAAATAAATGCGCACTTCCACCGCAGTAACTATTGAAAGATGTCATTCAAAGGAGAAAGCTACAAGCCAAAAAAGTGTTTATTCTTGGTATGCCTTATATTGTAGGTAATAGGCATTAAAATCGCTTGACAAACGGAGTCTAGAGACGTTCGATTTCAAGCACAAAACGGGTTTTTATTTATTTTGTGAATAATTTGATAAGAAAGCAAAAAAAATATATTCAAGCGAAACTATCACAGATAATATTAGCTATAATACAGTATTTTTTTAAAGTTGTTTCCTTTACGCGTTCATACATTTTTATTGAAAATATATTTTTTTTAGTAGTTTAGGTACATTTATATTTTTTATTGAGTAATTTATTATTTTATTTGTATTCTACTCAAGCGAAACGATAGAAAAAGCTTCAATTTATCTAAAGCATATTTTTTAGTATTCATAATGTACACTTATTCGTATAAAGATTAATCAAAATAGTGATTTAGCATTAGGCTTCGCCTTAACTGGCTGGTAGCGGTTCCTAATTGACAAAAACCGGAGACACTGTGCAGAAAATTAAACGCTCCTCTCAGATTTCTGTAATTTTGTCCCGTAAAGGTCAATCTGGTAACCCGGGATTTGATCATTACGCACCATTTTTTGTGTACGTTCCATTATTATTCGCCTGTAGATATATTTTGTTCTTGATTTTTCATTTATCTGATTAGAACTTCCTTACACAATTCGATAATACATCTTAACCGATAAGATCAAAAATGTGATAAGTCTATCTATTTTGCCTTCGTCGGCAACATTGACAGTTGATAAAGCCCATTAGCAGTAATCAACTTATCACGACATGAAAATACAATATATATATTTTTATAGCGCATTTACCCGATGACTTTTTCGCGCCAAGAAAACGCGCAATTCTCACTAACAAATAAACTAACGAACTATTCTATTCTTTTTTTAAACCAGATCATTTTATTTATTTTTTATTTACGCTCTTAGGACTTTTACACAAAATAAGTATAAATACGCCATTAGGGCTTTTACTTGAAAAAGTATAAAATACAAAAAGAGAGAAGACGAAAAAGGTATTCATACCTGCCTGGAGTAAATATCAATAATCAACATAAGGGAAAAAAGAGAATAATAATGTGTATGGTAAAGATTTATATAAAAAGGAAGTAACATTTATTTATGTCTCCAATAATCATAAATTCGTTCAGCTTAAAAAACAAAATTAACACAGCAAAATTTGTGATAAATAAATACGAACCATCTAACACAGGAATATAATACAGATATCCTTAATTACCCGTAGAGTGATAATGTATATGTGATAACGATTACCACGATACCCTAGGTGTTTTTATTTTCATTGGCGTGAAATTCTGACAATATGAAGTAATTAATTACTCATTATGGAACATGTAACATAATTATGTGACAGTGATAACTGTATCCTTGTTATTAGTGTGCGTCACCGGGGTAAGTATGCGATATGTGACCACCTGATTTGCCTTGTCCACATCCAGCTGCGCTCCCAGCTTGAGTGTTCAGATTTGCCTTGTCCACATCCAGCTGCGCTCCCAGCTTGAGTGTTCTGATTTGCCTTGTCCACATCCAGATGCGCTCCCAGCATGAGCGTTCTAATTTGCCTTGTCCACATCCAGCTGCGCTCCCAGCATGAGCGTTCTGATTTGCCTTGTCCACATCCAGCAACGCTCCAGGTCTAAGCGTTCTGATTTGCCTTGTCCACATCCAGCAGCGCTCCCAGCATGAGCGTTCTGATTTGCCTTGTCCACATCCAGTTGCGCTCCCAGCATGAGCGTTCTGATTTGCCTTGTCCACATCCAGCTGCGCTCCCAGCTTGAGCGTTCTGATTTGCCTTGTCCACATCCAGCAGCGCTCCCAGTCTGAGCGTTCTGATTTGCCTTGTCCACATCCAGCAGCGCTCCCAGTCTGAGCGTTCTGATTTGCCTTGTCCACATCCAGCTGCGCTCCCAGCATGAGAGTTCTAATTTGCCTTGTCCACATCCAGCAGCGCTCCCAGTCTGAGCGTTCTGATTTGCCTTGTCCACATCCAGCAGCGCTCCCAGTCTGAGCGTTCTGATTTGCCTTGTCCACATCCAGCTGCGCTCCCAGCTTGAGCGTTCTGATTTGCCTTGTCCACATCCAGCAGCGCTCCCAGTCTGAGCGTTCTGATTTGCATTGTCCACATCCAGCAGCGCTCCCAGTCTGAGCGTTCTGATTTGCCTTGTCCACATCCAGCTGCGCTCCCAGTCTGAGCGTTCTGATTTGCCTTGTCCACATCCAGCAGCGCTCCCAGTCTGATCGTTCTGATTTGCCTTGTCCACATCCAGCAGCGCTCCCAGTCTGAGCGTTCTTATTTGCCTTGTCGACATCCAGCAGCGCTCCCAGTCTGAGCGTTCTGATTTGCCTTGTACACATCCAGCTGCGCTCCCAGCATGAGAGTTCTAATTTGCCTTGTCCACATCCAGCAGCGCTCCCAGTCTGAGCGTTCTGATTTGCCTTGTCCACATCCAGCTGCGCTCCCAGCATGAGAGTTCTAATTTGCCTTGTCCACATCCAGCAGCGCTCCCAGTCTGAGCGTTCTGATTTGCCTTGTCCACATCCAGCAGCGCTCCCAGTCTGAGCGTTCTGATTTGCCTTGTCCACATCCAGCAGCGCTCCCAGTCTGAGCGTTCTGATTTGCCTTGTCCACATCCAGCTGCGCTCCCAGCTTGAGCGTTCTGATTTGCCTTGTCCACATCCAGCAGCGCTCCCAGTCTGAGCGTTCTGATTTGCCTTGTCCACATCCAGCAGCGCTCCCAGTCTGAGCGTTCTGATTTGCCTTGTCCACATCCAGCTGCGCTCCCAGTCTGAGCGTTCTGATTTGCCTTGTCCATATCCAGCTGCGCTCCCAGCTTGAGCGTTCATGGCAGTTCACAATCAACCAAAATAAAACCAAATTACGGGCCTTTGCATAAATGTTGAAAGGCTGATAGAGATATTGAAAGAAGTGTAAATGGAGTTCTGATATCTTCCATGGTATAAGACAGCGAGGCATGGAACCGGCAGAGGAAGGACAAAAGCAGACTGACTGCTGCAGATTTGATAAATAGGTCCCAATGGTCAAGTTGGTTAAGACCCCTGTCCCGGTAAGACAACAGACTTTGGTTCGATTCCTAATTGTAACCGTTATATATTTTTTTTTTGCTGTTTAATGTATCGTTTAGATTTATTTATATTATCTTCTCCTTCAATTCATTAAAAATTATTTCTCCATATGGCGTAAAGTTATCAAAAAGTAACTTTCTGCATGAAATGACTTCAAATAGAGTCAAGTTTGACCCACGACTATGTCCACGCAGGTAGCTTAAAGAAATAACATTAAAATCACTAATAATAGTGGTAACTATTTAAAATTTGGTGATAGGTGTTGTTGCGTGTCATATCTTATTATTTTCCTGTTTTATTTAACTTCTCTCAAGCCTAAATTCTTTCACTTTTTCATTTTATAATCTCGATGTGTAGAGCCTTTTTCATTATCTTTTTCTGTCTGTGCCACCTTTTATGTTAAATCTTTTTGTATTCACGTCAAATATTGGTATTTTGTTTTATATATTTGTTGTGATCGAGATCTTTTGTTCTATTCTTTTTAGCATTCAATTTTACATTACCAGTATCATCCAACGCTCGCTTCTCTCTCTCGGTTTAATGTCTACCCTCTTCTGTGTTACATATTAAACATATCTACAAAAACACAAGTGTTTTTAATGAGAAGCGAACCTTCATCTACCCCCACGGCAAGCCAATCCTTGTCGTGATACGAAAGAAGCCTACACAAGCCGATCAGCCTTACAAACTGACTGGGGGCTTCTGGACTCCACACGAGGACGCTGCTCATGGTCCTTCGAGCCGGATTGCACCAGCAATCATCACCCAGGCCACCACAGGAGAAATCAGCAATCATCACAGCAAGCACCAAATTAAGTCAATCCTTTCAACTTTCCCTCCTTACTGTGTTAATACTTTGCTGTTTCTCAATCATAACAGGCACGGATCTCTAATCATCTGACAATGGCGGACAACTTGAAGGCTCTCATAGCCAGAAGGGGTCAGATCAAAGGGCTGATAACGAAGTTTCAGTCATTGTTAGATGAAAACCAAACGGATCCGTCAATCATCCAAGTCCGATTGGCAAAAATCGAACCTTTGCATGACTTATTCATGGAAATTCAACTTAAAATCAGTATGTGTGATGAAAGTTTGAATTTCGATTCGGATGATGAAACCGATCGCTTTGAAACAATGTATTTCAAGGCCATCTCCGAAGCAAAATCGCGTCTGACGAGCGATTCCAAACTTAATTCACATCAATCACAATTAAATATAAATTCCAAAATTCAATTACCAATTTTGAGACTACCTACTTTCTCCGGAACATTCTCTGAGTGGACTTGTTTCGAAGAATCTTTTCAATCATTAATTGAAACAAATCAGGAATTATCTGCAATTCAGAAATTTCACTATCTTAAATCGTGCTTAACCGGAAACGCTTCCAAATTATTAACATCTCTGGAAATCTCATCAAATAATTATCAAATTGCATGGAATTTATTAACAGATCGATACGCAAATAAACGCTTAATAATTCAAAACCACATCCAAGCTATATACAATATTGCAAACATTAAATTTGAATCTTCCAAAGAAATTCAAGCCTTTTTAGATCAAATTTTAATTAATTTACGGGCTTTGAAAAATTTAAACCTACCTACAGAACATTGGGATGCCTTACTAATTCATCATTTATCAAAAAAACTTGATCCAATAACATCTCGCGAGTGGGAACGAATTCCCATTCCTGAACCAAATACTTACGTTCATTCTATGGAAACATTCATAAAGTTTTTAACCGATAAATCTATTATGCTTCAATCTATTCCAAAGTCATCTGCAACAGCTCATAAATATGATAACATTAATAGCAAAAAACCAAATTTCACTTTTGTAACATCTCCAAATTATTGTTGCAATGTCTGTTCTGAAAATCATACTATCTATCAATGCCCTAAACTTCAGAAAATGACTCTTCAAGACAGAATAAATGCATCTAAGACTTTTAAATTATGTTACAACTGTCTAGGAAAGGGTCATTCTTATGAACAATGTCAAAGCAAATTCCGTTGCAAAACATGTAACAAAAAACATCACACTCTGTTTCACAAAGAACTTCAAACTGAATCTAAAAAAGGTCCAATCATCTCCACTACATCCATGGCGAACGAATCTCATGCCTTACTATCTACTGTTATTCTCAATGTGAAGAATGCGCAAGGACATTTCATCCAGGCCAGAGCTTTACTCGATTCTGGCAGTCAAAGCAACTTCATTACCACAAAATTAGCTACGCATCTAGGTGTTCAGCTAATAAAGTCAGATAGCCCAATTACTGGAATAACCGGCGCATCATTCAACAGTAATTTCAAAACTAATATAACCATTGCTTCACAATATAAAAAGCGTTTTGTAAAACAATTATCTTGCATCTGTTTAAATGAAATTACTCCAAACATTCCAGTACACAAAATCACCAGCAACGCAACAGCTACGCTCCCATCTCACATGAAGCTAGCAGACCCAACCTATCATAAACCTGCATCAATCGACATCCTTCTTGGCTGCGACATGTTCTGGAGTTGCCTAGAACAAAGGCGAACAAACATCTCAGGAATGCAACTTCAAGATCAATGAGCAAAACCAAAATGCTCTTACTTAATAAAAATATGATATAATTATTAATATATATATTATGTCTTAATCAATGTACAGTTAAGTTAACAAAGCGAAATATGTATTTCTTTTAACTTAATAAATAAATAAAAAAAAAAAAAAAAAAAAAAACTGCTTTCGGCTGGGTAATTACACACACCGACACACCAGCTGACGAAGGTATTTCTTTATTTTCCATTAAAGACAACAATGCCCTTCATGATCTCATGACTAAATTCTGGCTTATGGAAGAAAACCTTTCTCATCCACCTCAGTCCTTGGAAGAAAAGGCTGTCGAATCACATTTCATTGACACACATTACAGAAATGAAGATGGTAGATTCATCGTGGAGCTTCCGCTCAAGGGAAACCCACAAGACTTGGGTTCTTCGCTAAACACAGCTACAAAACGATGGCTCTCCGTTGAACGGAAACTCTCACCTCCACTACAATTGCAATACTCTGAATTCATGAATGAATATATTCACCTAAACCATATGTCTGAAATATCTATCAAGGACAACACTTCATCCTCTAACCATCATTTCTACTTACCTCACCATTCTATTCTACGTGAATCCAGCGAAACCACCAAACTGAGGGTCGTGTTTGATGGATCTGCGAAAACCTCCTCAGGGCTCTCTCTAAATAACATCCTCATGGTTGGACCGACCGTTCAAGATAATCTCCTTTCAATAATCCTACGTTTCAGAACTTACAGATATGTAATATCTGCGGACATAGAAAAAATGTACCGTCAGATCTTAATAACTCCCAAACATCGTGATTTACAAAGAATTGTTTGGTCAAACCCATCTTTAAACAAATTGTCTCATTTCAGACTCAACACAGTTACGTACGGTACGGCATCTGCTCCGTATTTAGCGACACGATGTCTACGGCAACTAGCACTGGATTCACATGAATCGTCGCCAGACGCAAGTCAGCGCATCCTACATGACTTTTACGTCGACGATCTCCTAACAGGAAGTAATGATTTTGAGACAACGCTAAAACTCAAGTATAGTATAAATTCTATATTAAGTTCTGCCTGTATGAATCTACGAAAATGGAAATCCAATGACGACAATCTCATCGCAGACGAAAAATCCCTCAATCAGTCTGTCGATTCGACATTACTGGGAAAATCTGAAACCTCCAAAACACTCGGTCTGAGTTGGAATTCTACTCTGGATACACTTAGATATCAACCTGCTACGTCATCTGTAAATTCATCTATAACTAAAAGAAATCTTTTGTCACAAATCGCGAAACTATTCGACCCTCTCGGTCTAATTGCTCCAATAAATATCACTGCAAAATTATTCATCCAGGATTTATGGCAATTAAAAATTGACTGGGATTCAGACGTTCCAAGTCATATTCAAACTTCATGGCTCAACTTTCAACATCAGTTGAAAGACATTAATCTAATATCTATACCTAGACATGTACCTACAATTAAGGAATATTCTGAATTACACGGATTCTGCGATTCATCAGAACGCGCATATGGAGCATGTATTTACATACGGACATTCGAAAACGGCATCTGGATCTGCAGATTGCTATGCGCTCGCTCAAGAGTGGCGCCTCTGAAAAAAATCTCCTTGCCTAGATTAGAACTATCAGGAGCTCTTTTATTATCTCAACTCATGAAGAAGGTAACAGACTCATTAACATTTCAAGGATCCACCTCTTACTGGTGCGATTCTACGATAACTCTCGCGTGGATCGCCGCATCGCCTGCACGATGGAAAACCTTTGTCGCCAATCGTGTATCGGAGATTCAAGACACAACCTCTCATGGACAATGGAGACATGTTTCAACCAAACTAAACCCTGCTGATCTCATATCTAGAGGCGTTTCTCCAATGGATCTTGCATCTTGCAACCTCTGGTGGAATGGTCCTCTATGGCTATCTCAAAATGAAACACATTGGCCAACTACCGTCATCCCAGATTCACTAGAACTTACGGAACAGAAAACCACTACTCAAGCATTCATAACACAAATACATAACACTGACATCTTTGATCGTTATTCTACTTTACATAAATTGCAAAGAGTAGTAGCTTATTGTATTCGTTTCAAAACTAATGCTCTCCGCAAGTTTGAATCTCAAACAACCGCACTAACTGTACTTGAACTAACTACTGCAATGACAACGCTTGTTAAAATAGTTCAAAGGCAATGCTTTGCATCAGATATAAAGGCATTACAGTCAAAATCAAAATGTCTTTTGTCAAATAGTAAACTTCTCTCATTGAACCCATTTTTAGACTCGGAGAACGTACTGCGCGTTGGCGGACGTCTATCAAATGCAAACCTCACCTATAATCAAAAACATCCTGTAGTTTTACCTTCCAATCACCAGTTTACTAACCTAATTATAAATCATTTTCATCGTCAATTATTACATGCTGGACCGCAAGCGTTACTCGCATCCATTCGTTTACAATTTTGGCCACTCTGTGGAAGACGCACCATACGCAGTGTTCTTCGTAAATGTATAGTTTGTTTCAGGTCAAAACCTACAACAATTCAACCATTAATGGGGAACCAACCGCAGTCTAGACTGCAACCAACACGCCCGTTTCTTACGTGTGGTGTTGATTACGCAGGACCTTATTACATTAAATCTGGAAATATTCGTAGTAAAACAACTCTCAAGGTTTATTTGTGTATCTTTGTCTGCTTTTCTACCAAGGCAGTTCATCTTGAGCTTGCTACTGATTTATCTACTACGGGTTTCCTCAAATGTTTCAATCGCTTTATCGCACGACGTGGAAAATGTGCTCATATCTACTCAGACAATGCTGGGAATTTTGCAGGAGCTTCAAATGATCTCAAGTCCTTAACCTCTTTTTTGCAGAACTCTTCGACTCAGAATGAATTTTCGGATTTTTTTGGTTCTCATTCTATTCAATGGCACTTTATTCCAGCTAGATCTCCTCATTTTGGCGGATTATGGGAAAGCGCAGTGAAGTCAGCCAAGCATCATTTGACTAGAGTTCTCCGTAACTTGTCATTGACTTTTGAGGAGCTGTATACTGTCTTAACGAAGGTCGAGGCATGCCTTAATTCTCGTCCGCTCACCCCCCTTTCCACCGATCCATCTGACCTCACTCCTCTCACCCCGGGTCACTTCCTTATTGGCGAATCTTTGGTTGCTGCACCTCAACTGGACCTGACCGCTACGAATTCTGGAAGGATCTCCAGATTTGAACGAACCACTCAGCTCGTTCAACATTTTTGGCAAAGGTGGTCTAAGGAGTATCTCACTCTCTTGCAGGAACGAGCTAAATGGAGGACCAAAACCCCAGACGTGCTGCAACCAGGCTCCTTGGTACTGCTCTTTGAGGATAACTTACCTCCTACCAAGTGGGCTCTTGGTCGCATTCTGACACTACACCCTGGCACTGATGGCATCACACGAGCAGCTACTGTCGCTACCTCTAAAACGACAGTAACAAGGGCTATTAACCGGCTCTGTCTACTACCCGTTGACCAGAAAACATCATCATCGTCATCAGCATCATCATCATCTCTGTCACCTTAGTGACTTTCCTACAATAACTTCTCCAGTGAATTCCTATAAAAACTTTCTCCAGTGAAATTTATGCAATGACTCTCCAGTGACATTCTCCACAGTGAAACCCAGTGAACTTTACTTTCATCGACTTCATCGTGATTTTGTTAACAAACTTAGTTTGTCAAAGCCGGGAGTATGTTGCGTGTCATATCTTATTATTTTCCTGTTTTATTTAACTTCTCTCAAGCCTAAATTCTTTCACTTTTTCATTTTATAATCTCGATGTGTAGAGCCTTTTTCATTATCTTTTTCTGTCTGTGCCACCTTTTATGTTAAATCTTTTTGTATTCACGTCAAATATTGGTATTTTGTTTTATATATTTGTTGTGATCGAGATCTTTTGTTCTATTCTTTTTAGCATTCAATTTTACATTACCAGTATCATCCAACGCTCGCTTCTCTCTCTCGGTTTAATGTCTACCCTCTTCTGTGTTACATATTAAACATATCTACAAAAACACAAGTGTTTTTAATGAGAAGCGAACCTTCATCTACCCCCACGGCAAGCCAATCCTTGTCGTGATACGAAAGAAGCCTACACAAGCCGATCAGCCTTACAAACTGACTGGGGGCTTCTGGACTCCACACGAGGACGCTGCTCAGGTGTGTTGATATATCTCAGTTCAAATGTTTAAAAAATAAAATATATCACGAATTTCAAAAACATCATATTTTTCAATATATTTTTTAACAACATTTCAAGGGTCAATCTAACCTGTCATCAAATTTGAAATTTTAACTACTCTTAGGACGAATTGTTTCGGAGAATTTGAAGAATTCATCAAATTTCAACGTTCATTTTAAAGTTCTATGAAAGTCCTATTCAAGTTCTGTTATTATATCATTTTAGGCTAGTTGCTTGACATAACTGAACTAAAAACAGAACTTGAAAAATTCTTTCACAGAGCTTGAAAGTGGATGTTGAAATTTGATGAATTGTTCAAATTCTCCGAAACAACTCGTCCTTAGTCATTTATCTCATAACTTTCCACTACATGGGCGTAAAACAAAAGTATTATTATATGTAATATAAAGTTTAAAAAATAATCTAAGAAATTGGCTATTAGACACAGATGATTTAAATGCCCTTCTGATGCCTATGTGTTACTAATTGGAATTTACATTACGACGTAGTTTTATTAATTTTAATTACTTTTATTTAACGTTGTATAATTCTAATGCTGTTTTATACATATATATAATATTTGTACTCTATATATATATGTATTGATCTTACTGTTGATTACTTTACCATCGTCATTAGTATACAAATTTACGGTTTGAAAATATTTTAAATGTACTATTTTTTTAAAAATTTAATTAAAATCAAATTTAATAATATAATTATTAAGTTCTGCAAGTATTTTTTGGATTTTGTTATTGACATTATTAATGTTATTTTTATTATTTTTGTTATTTATAAAAAAAAAATTAAAATTAAAAATAAAAAAATAAAAAAATGTACTATGTTGTATTAATAAAATGTTGTCAATGTGAATGAATTTTAGTAAGTTTTAAATTTAATGTAATAAATAAAAAAAAATCATTTTCATTAATTTCACATATTCCAGAATTGATACTCGCGTAAAATAATCTTTTTCATTTAAACAGAATATTAAACGTACGTTTAATGCACTTGTACACACTGATTTATTACAACAAAACGCAATATACACTTGTTCCCAATGTTATATTTTATCTCGCCGTCAAATATTTTTATTTAATCAGAAAATTAGATTAGCTCAATCACCATTGTAAAAGACGTCCACGCGTAATCGCCTTTTCCAATGACTCCCAAACCTTTTATGACCCCGACCTATTTCTAG
This sequence comes from Hesperophylax magnus, assembly GCA_026573805.1. NCBI lineage: Eukaryota > Metazoa > Arthropoda > Insecta > Trichoptera > Limnephilidae > Hesperophylax > Hesperophylax magnus. The sequence continues at coordinate 6,005,781 of JAIUSX010000002.1, forward strand.
ATAAACAGATTCTCGCGATTTTGTTTTATGAGAATACCACACAAAAGTCCCAATTGCACGCAACCGCGTGGATCCAGTGAGACTATGGCATCCCAAATTGAGGTGCTTGGTGAGACTGAAGATCTCTAAGTCTCTAAGGGGGAGGGGTTGGGAAAAGAAAAGTAGGGAAGTTCCTGGCAATTGAAATCTGATCACCAAATACGGCTAAGGCTATTTCAATAAACGCGACGGTTTGATTATTTCACCACGGCGATACTAAAACAATCATTACCTTAGACATTTTCTCAACTATCCGTATAGAATTTACAGACATTGGCTTCAGTAAGCGGACTACAAAGTATTGTTTAGAACCTTAACATATAGTTACTTCCAGTAGTAACTTATAAGAGAGTTGTGACTAAAATGGTTCCCAAACAAAGAACCGTGGAAATAGCCATGATATTGCAAAGTGTCTCCTTGCTAGGTAGAAATACGAACATGGATGGATAAGAAGCAAGTTTAGGGTGGTCGAAATTACTGCCATATCTCCATCCCTGTGAGGAACCATGCTGGGCAATACTGGGCATGTGGCATCACTTACAGATGATCTTTGGAAACCCAGTGTTATTGTTACTGTGATAGTCATATGTGGCCGTGACTTAACTAGCCCCCTAACCGAACAAATCACTAACCTATCCCTCTAGCCAACTAGCTATGACTAACCTAGCCCCTTAACCATACTAGTTATGACTAACCTATCCCCCTTGCCGATCTTGTAATGACTAACCTAGCCTCACAGCGAACTGGCTATGACTGACCTTACCTTATAGTCGAACTAGCTATGACTAACCTAGCCTCCTAGCCGAAAAAAACTATAAGGACCTATTTCCAAAGGTAGACGCCACAAGGCTCACGAAAAGAAAGATAGGGTTTTTATATGAATTTTTATTTAGTCGCCGTTGAGTGAGAATCTTATGTTTTCGCAATGTTCGCTATCCAAAGGACCCATTATCTCATCCGCTGATAAAGTGATGCGAAACTGAGCGATAAAGAGATATTACAATCAATAAAAGCAGATGATTCGTGTGTGGCGCGAGTTATTGTGAGGTTTCAAGTGCTCGCGATAGTTCGTCTGCCAACTGCCGCCACCATGAGGCTGTTCCCCGCCGCGCTGATGCTGGTGCTACTCCTGGCTCCCTCAGGTTATTACAGTGACATATTTTACAGGTTTCCTTAACCAGTTACATATTTTAAAGCAGTGACATCTTTTACTAGTTTTCATAACCAGTTATAATATATTTTACATGTTTTCTAAACAGTGTTATTAGGCAGTGTCATATTTAACTTTTTTTTTCTTAGTCCGTTATATATTTTAAAGGTTTTCTTAAGCAGTGACAGTATACTATAACGTTACTTTTACCACGTTAAAAATTTCACCGGTTTTTTACAAGTGAAATATTTTACCGGTTTTTTGACAGGTAAAATATTTTCTGGTTTTCTTGAAAAGGGAAATGTTTTACCTTTTTTTTACCAGTGACATATTTTGCCGATTTCTTAAATCAGTGATCGGTTGTTTTTACTTCAATATGTGATTCTTAAAACAGTAACAATTATATAAAAAAAAAACTAAAATGATTATTCCAGAACTCTAAGATCCGCTTGCTTCACTTGTAGAAAGTCTTCGTTTAAACAAATTTATTAATTCGATAAAATAAAATACGACATATGTTTTATCTAAGTAAAATAAACATATTTTTTAAATTGAAAAATCCTAATTGTTTAAAATAATGTAAGAACCGATATAATCTATGATATTTGAATAAAAATTAATTGTTGCTAAACATCGGAAATACCTAGTCCATAGAATAAGCTGGCCTAAAATATATTTCATATTGTATATTCCCTTTGAATAATATATGTATAATTCATACAAAATTTAAATAATATTTTTAAATACTTTTTTGCCATCGAATGATCCTTAATATAACACCTAGCTGTACCCCGCCACGCGTTGCTGTGGCTCTGTCTGTCTTTGCAGGGTTCCATGATAACTCCTCAAAATGACAATTCAACACACAATTAAAAGTGATGAAACAAAAACTAGGTTAAATAGTTACATATTTAAGCTATTTAACCTAGTTTTTTTTTTCATTACTTTTCAAAACTTTATAACACTTTTTATGGGTGTGTTGAATTGCCATTTTGATGAGTTATCCGGTCACCGAAAAAAATAACCTATAAACCCAACCTACGTTACCTATTTAACCTAGTTTTGGTTTCATTACTTTTCATGACTTTATATCACTTTTTAAAGGTGTGTTGAATTGTCACTGTGTTGAGTTGTCCGGTTGTCGAAGAGGTCATACTGTCCCTCGCTATGGCGAACGCGTAGGTACTAACGGATTTGCCACATACGGCCGAGCTGATCCACGGCTAATGGTTCGGCTTTGTGGATGTTTTTTGATCACACGATGATTTTTTGCTCGTTAGCTCCGTCTCTTTATTCACAGATTTGCATAACTAACTATGGCGACAGTAATTGTAGAAGAAGTAACACAATTTTTCTAAGCGTTGTTTTATTCTCAAAACGCTGAAAGTATGCATTTTTATTTTGATAAATTATCCTTCGTGTTCCACGCTCCTACCGTTGAATTTGGGGTGTAGTTTTCATAATACACTATGAAAAAATTCTAATTAACAAAGTTATTAAGCAAAGCAATTCTAGATTTACTTTTGCGAGTGCAAAATGACTACAAAATGGCTAACATCACATTTCAAATCAAAACTAGTACAGCTGATCGACTGCAAAGAAATAATAATTATAAAAGCGTGTTTCTATGAACTAAAACCAGAATTATAAACCACACAAAAATAAGAAATTCATCATAACTTATTAAGTTCTTTGTGGATATCTAATCCCCCCCCCCCCGCCAAAAAAACAGAATATTTTGAGTAAACAAGTGACAAAGTTTGTGACATGCAGATACAATTTAATTAGCCATCTGGTATTATACATAAGTAATAATGCAGGGTTTTCGAAAACATATATAGTATTTAATTATCAAGATTCAATTTATTTATATTGTTTTGAAAGAAAGACAAACAATCCGTGATGAATTACTAAGCCAGCCAAGGAATTAAATTCACTAGGTGAGACCCAGACGCGACCTCAACTTAGACACCGGCAGATAATATATATATTTATTTATTTATTTATTTATTAACGCCGATTATAGCGGCTTTTACAAAAGAATAACAATTGTTTTACATATTAATACAGAATATACATATATAAAAAAAATAAAAATATAAAATACATAAAAGAGAACAATTGAAATACTTATTATAAATACAATACAACAATATATATATAAATATATAAACAATTCATATACAATAAATCCCGGATAAATTAATACTTTAAAACTGTATTTGATTATAGTCAATCTGAGAAGCGCTGACATACAGTTGTAATTAGGTAGTGTTTGTATGAGGTTAAACTAGCAATGTTTATAGATTCATCCAAAACATATTTATTACCAAGTACATGTAGGCGATTCATTATGGAATTGAGTTCAGCGTTAGATCCTGTATTGTTGGAATGATAGGGTAATTTGAAACGAACTGATCGACTAGGTACATGGAAACATATTAACGAAAGAAGTTCAGGGGAGTTCAACAGGTTGGTAATGATTGTAAATAAATAAAATAGGTCAAAACAAATTCTTCTTTCTTTTAATGTATCGAGTCCCAATAATTGTAACAGAGAGGGGTAATTAATGTTTTCGATGAATATTCCCAATTTAAAATTAATATAACGTAAAAATTTATGTTGGACTCGCTCAAGGGAATTCTCATGTACACTGTAATAAGGACTCCAAATAGTGGTGTTAAATTCTAGTTGGCTTCTAACAAGTGAAGTGTATAGTAGTTTGACAGTTTTTAAATTTTTAAAATCCTTTGAAATCCGTAAAACAAATCCTAACATTTGCATTGCTTTACTGGTCATATTATTAATATGTTTAATGAATGTTAATTTAGTGTCAAAGGTTATACCAAGGTCTCTTATTTCATCAACAGATAATAAGGTGTGATTATTGAGAAAGTAGGTGAACAGCAATGGGTTTTTTTTTCTGTGGAATCTCATAAGTTGACATTTTTTACATTTAGAGTTAATTTGTTTTTAAGACACCAATCGTAAAAGCTATTAATATTAGATTGAAGTGTTAGACAGTCCTCGATATTGTCAATAATTCTATATATCTTCATATCATCAGCGAACATTAGAATGAGAACACGGGTGAATATGTTTGTTACGTCGTTAATGAATAAATTAAAAAGTATAGGACCAAGATGCGAACCCTGGGGCACGCCACTGGTAGCTTCGAACATGTAGGATAAGTGATCATTAATACAGACAGTTAACTGACGCCTATAATATATATCATAGACTTTTGAGTGTACTAGAGTGCTAATATTAGAAAAAAGGCATTATTCATGCTGTTGTGGCTGAAAACGATTTCGTATTTTTTTCGAAAATTCGTTTTTTTGTATTAAGATTTTCAAGAAATCCGTGCGGTGAAAAAATAAAAAAATCGTTTTTGATTAAACAAAATTCTGATGACAGTTGGAATTATTTAATAATTTATTCTACGTAAAGTAAATCTAATTTATGACTTATTATTATTACAGGACGCACTTTGGAGTGTTATGTTTGTGAAGACTGCGACAGTGTGAATGAAGAAACAGTGAAGCAAACCTGTAACGCACCAATACCCACAGATGCACCCACAGATGCTCCCACAGATGCACCCACAGATGCACCCACAGATGCACCAACAGATGCACCCACAGATGCACCCACAGATGCACCCACAGATGCACCCACAGATGCACCCACAGATGCACCCACAGATGCACCCACAGATGCACCCACAGATGCACCCACAGATGCACCCACAGATGCACCCACAGATGCACCCACAGATGCACCCACAGATGCACCCACAGTTGCACCCACAGATGCACCCACAGATGCACCCACAGATGCACCCACAGACGCACCCACAGATGCACCCACAGATGCACCCACAGATGCACCTACAGATGCTCCCACAGATGCACCCACAGATGCACCCACAGATGCACCCACAGATGCACCCACAGATGCACCCACAGATGCACCCACAGATGCACCCACAGATGCTCCCACAGATGCACCCACAGATGCACCCACAGATGCACCAACAGATGCACCCACAGATGCACCCACAGATGCACCCACAGATGCACCCACAGATGCACCCACAGATGCACCCACAGATGCACCCACAGATGCACCCACAGATGCACCCACAGATGCTCCCACAGATGCTCCCACAGATGCACCCACAGATGCACCGACAGATGCACCCACAGATGCACCCACAGATGCACCCACAGATGCACCCACAGATGCACCCACAGATGCACCCACAGATGCACCCACAGATGCACCCACAGATACACCCCCGGAAATTGCCGTAAATCCACGAATATATCCCAGGTTTTGGGCCAGGAAGCTGTCACAAGCAGATGAACCGCAGTTCCGCTGTGTGAAAGCTGTCTATAAAGGTAACATATTGTACTATGATAAAACATACCACATTCTAGAAGTATTGCTTTTACCATTACGTTAAATTGTTTGATCAATTTTATTTTTCATATTCAACAAAAATATTAAAATTAATTATATATATATATATTGCTAGCTTCTTTATTTGCATCAACAAATTCTAGCAATTGATCTGTTTTCAGATGACGATGGAGTGACTAAGACTAAACGGGGCTGCCAACAATTTACCGGCGATGAAACAGACGATGACGTTTGCTCCAAGTTCACTACACTGGACAAGGAACGAGTGGAAGGATGCAAAGTCTGCGGCGACGACTTGTGTAATCTGGCTGTCCTGTTCCGCCCAGCTGTCTGGCTGCTCGCGGCCATCACCATGCTACCACTCCTGCGACTGTTATAAGACAAAACTTGTCACTTGTTCACTCTCTCTCCTGGTCTTTCTGCTTTACTAAACTTAAGTCCACTACCGCAATATGCCAACAACTTTCGTACAACAAGACCAATCAAATCTATCCACGGTGAATTATTTTATCGTACAACTACAGGTCGAGTTTTGCTAGACACAATAAGCAATGGAAAATTACTCAACCTTGAGCTTTTACCGATTTGATGACGTGTAACGGTTTTTTTTACTATATTTTAATTTATCTTGTTGTTAATTCCCACTAGTATAAATATATACAAGCCGTATGATAATAATTTTATTTCAAAAACTGCTGTTTAAAATTTATTTATTTCCAAAAAAATACCGCTTAAAAAAATTAGAGTTAAGATTTAAAACCTCATATAATCAATATTGTTTTTGTATTGCAATCTTGCATGATATGGTATTGAGTAAGATCGTCTTAAGGATAACAGATTGATAGATGTGTTATTTATTTATTTTTGTAAATTATTTTAAGTAGGTAGGTTTATCAAATTAAGGCAGCGAATAAGAGATAATGAGATTTTATGACAATGTGATATTTAAAAAAATGGTCGCTTGCCGAAAATTTGTAAAAAAAATACACATTTCTAATGAAATTCTTCAGTGAAGGAGCAAGGAATTAGAATAAAATATTTTATCTACAGATTTTAATTAAATCAAACACACATTCTATTTTTTCTACGTTGTTTCCGGAAGAGATTGGAGAGAGTTGTTTTTGGACTCTGCTCTTATTAAAGTAATAACATAAACAAGAGTGTTTTTTTTTTAAATGTAAAACTAGATTATCTTAGGACTTCTATATTGTCTATCAGGAAAAACTTTTGCTTTGTATATCTGGTTAGTTACAAAAAAAAAAAAATAATTTAATTATGTAATCTAGTTACTGAGCTTTGCTGAATGTTCATTGAAGTTGTCCATCTTTATCTCACTTTTTTATTCTTCCCATTATAAATGTTAGTGGATACGTCAAAGCTCCATCCATAGATCAATTTGGAAATAAAGTTTATAACTTGTTATCAGTAATTAGTTGTATTCACCTAAAAAAGTGCAGTGAGTATGTTTTATTGACACACGTAAATATATTTTCTACTGCATAGTTGATGAGATTAATGTGTTTAATTTACTTGAAGGTTGTGTTTCAAGCGAAAAAATGTCCTTAATTCGTTTCAAAATAACTTATTAACGTATTATTACGAGACCATGTCATGTCTCCCCACAATGGCAACACGTCGAAATGTAAACACCGCCTGCCCAACACTTATATTATGGTATTATTACTTGATCTCCCCAAAATGGCAACATTTCGACTTGAAAAACCGCCTGCCCAGCACTTAACTTATATTATGGTATTATTACATGACCTCCCCAAAATGGCAACATTTCGAATTGAAAAACCCCTGCCCAGCATTTAACTTATATCATGGTATTATTACATGATCTCCCCACAATGGCAACATTTCGACTTGTAAACACCGCCTGCCCAGCATTTAACTTATATCATGGTATTATTACATGATCTCCCCACAATGGCAACATTTCGACTTGTAAACACCGCCTGCCCAGCATTTAACTTATATCATGGTATTATTACATGATCTCCCCACAATGGCAACATTTCGACTTGTAAACACCGCCTGCCCAGCATTTAACTTATATCATGGTATTATTACATGATCTCCCCACAATGGCAACATTTCGACTTGTAAACACCGCCTGCCCAGCATTTAACTTATATCATGGTATTATTATTACATGATCTGGGGACAACGCCAACATTTTGACATGCAAACATCGCCTGTGTGAGCGGCACATATACGAAAATACCGGAACGTGTCGTACTAGCACGCTAATTTCTTACAAAAAATTGTATGAATACATGTCTGATATTTCAATGACTTGTTATCGGTGTTACTTCTTATTAAATTTAGTTCCAGGGATTGAAAAATTGAGTTTTTCTTCAGAAATGAGAAGAAAAAATAAGAGATGACGTAGATTAGGCTACTAGCTGCTGACACAACTGCCTCCAGGATCAGGGATTGCCTGCAAACGTTAAACGCCAGCGTGACGTCACACCCTCTTCCGTACATTCAGAAATTATCACATTCCTGCAGGTTATTATTTACATTTACTCGCGCAGACGCGTGAAAACTCAAGGAATGTTATAATAATTGTAGGATTTATGAAGTTGAAAATATTTATCTCAGAATCATTGTTTATCAAAAACGAATATTGTCAATTTTCGTAATAATATAATTATATATTTTTTGCTCACCAAAAATTAGATAATAATAGAGACGATAAAAATAAACTTTCGAGTAAACACCATTCGTAAATTTTAAAAATCATTTGAGCTTCCGACCTAAGTCGGTAGATAAAGTAGTTATCAAAATTAAATAATAATAAAATATAGGTATATAATTTATTTATTTATTAAAGGACATCGTCCAAATTACAAAATAATAACACGAATATAGTAAAATGAAAAATACAGGAGTAGACAAAGGTACATGAAAGCAAAGACATATGGCAGATATAAAATAAGAAAATAAAGTGACAAGTCGAATCAAGTCAAGACTACGCCGTGGGTCAAGACCACAGGACACTTATAATATTCCGTCACTTGTTTAGCGACTGGCAAAAATCATTCAGACTTATCCCAAAAAAGTTAAGGTTTTGACTTGAGTTGACCAGTCTACACATTCTGGACAATAGTGAATAATATCCATAATTTGTCGAATGATGGTTGAGGAAGAGCAGTTCATTATTTCTGAGTCTTTGCGAGGGGATATCGAAGGGAATGAGTTGCAGTAGAGTAGGTGAATCAATAATACCATTTATAATTTTGAAGAAGCAAATGAGGTCATTTCTTTCCCGACGGACTTCCAAAGCAGAGAGGTTTAGAGTTAGTTCAATTTCATCATATGAGTATTTGCCTTTTTCTAAACCTAGCCTCCTAGCAATCCCTCTTAAGAACCGATGTTGAACAGATTCAATGCGTCGAATGTGGACAGCATAAAAAGGAGACCAGATAACACAAGCATATTCAAGATGGGGGCGAACCAAGGAGCAGTAAAGAGTTCTAAGGCTATTTACGTTTTTGAAGTCCGAAGTGATTCTAGTGGTGAAACCAAGTAGTTTGAGGGATTTATTAACGATTGCAGTTATGTGATCCCGAAAAGAAAGCTTGCTATCAAGAGAGACACCCAGGTCTTTAATAGATATAACAGTTGCTAAGCAAATATTATTAAGTTTGTATTCGAAGACAATCGGTTTTTTTGATCTATACATGGACATAATTTTGCATTTATCGACATTTAGTTTCAAACAATTAATTTTACACCAATCATTGAAAGAGTCGATATTCGATTGGAAAAGAAGGCAGTCATCGTGATTTTTTATTATTTTTAGAATATTATTTATCTTATTATAATAAAATAAAATAATAAAAAATCAAATAATTTCGATAAAGTAGTTACCAAAATTATTTCATTTTTATATTTATGTATTATATTTACAGTTAAATGGATCCGCCATTTTGGTATGATTTGAGATTTTCATTAAAAGTACTAATTTTGTTATTGTGATTTATTTTTGGGGAATTATACCGTGTTGCGCTACCACTTTACCTTCTTCGTTGGCAACACGGCATAATACCCCAAAAATAAATCACTAACAAAATAAGTACTTTTAAATGAAAATACAATGATATATAAAGTAAATAATGAATAAGGTTAAGAAAGCTCCATTAAGACCCTGTGGACATGTAATGCGAAAAAAGAAAGAAAGCAGTGTACGTAGAAAAAACCTCTACCTATGGCGAGAAAGTGAATGTGAGAAGAAGTCCGACAGCGAGAAAAAATTGGCACGATCATGTAAATAAAATACTTGAGTCAGTTCATGACAAGAAACAGAATAATAGAAGAGTGCCTGTGTATGAGCCTATTTATGAATGTGAAAGAAGCAAGGAATTGTGTTGCGGTCTTTCCTTTCTGCAAGTGGTTTTTATGACTATCGATTAGGTCAATAGTGTTGTCTGCGATTATTTAACCAACAACTTTGACCCTAAAACCTTTGTCATTTTGCAATAATTATGTTGATTTCTTTCAACTTCCGTCACATTATATGGAATCGATAGGCAAATTGCTTGAGTGAGCAGATTCATAATATTAAGTTATTTCCCAACTTTCCTCTTTCTAAACTCTGTTCACTCCCCATTTTCTTCAGCTTAAGTAGATACTCTTCTACGATACCGAATATATAAAATAAAAAGGTTTGCCTTTAAGAGGAATCCCGGTAATTCAGAAACTTATTTAATAGGTAATTTAGCCCAATTATTGCTATTCCGCTCTGTGCTACGGTCAGTCATCGTGCTGTAGATGTGTGAGTGTGCGAAGCTCTTATGCGCGTTGGTGGCGCACTCCTCCGAGAAAGCCCGCCAAATAATTATTCCTTTGCCGCTTCGCTTTGCCGGTATCATATTACATCGATGTTTGCCGGCCGGCGGCTAGTCGCAAGTCACAAGTCGCTACTTGAGCGTGCGTTTAGACTGGTGGCTGCCTGCTGCGAGTCCAACATCTCCAGCACCAAATAAGTCAAGACGAGTCGGGACTTGTGCGTGCGTATTCCTATATAATACATGTCTTCAGCGCTCATCATTCATTAATCTTCTTACTATCAGTAAAGCATCCCGTACGCTGTTTTGGTTCAGTAAACAGTTTGGTTCAGTGGGACAAGTGGAATAACAAAGTTGCGAGGATATCGGGTAGATAAATATCGGTTTTGTCCTAATCCCGATGTTTGTGGTTGTATAGAGTTTCGATTTCTCCGTTAGCTGCATTACTCCAATACTTGGTTACGAATTACACATATAGGATATCGGTGAGTACCTACTAAACAACTAAACTATTCATAAACACAACCAACTCAAATAATTTATAATGAATGTCGGTGTGAAAACTATATCTAACTGCACTTACCCACCTATTTAGGGTCTAACTAAAATAATTTATAATATAATAGGTGGGTTACCGGCGTCGTACCTACATATTACGATTTATTTTACTAGAACTCTATGTAGGGAAGTATTTATAAAGTTTTCATTGTATTTGCGTTTATAATAAATATATGTACAGTCAAAACCCACTATTACAAATCTCAATATTACGATAAACTTGACAATGAATGGTTCGGTTTGCCACATATAACATATTATATTGATTATTCGCTACGACACATTGGTTTTTATTTAAAATTAGTATTAACCCTCAGGCCTTGGTGTTTTGTCGAAAGGTCAAAATATTTCCGCTTTGCAATAAAATCCAAATAAATGGAACATTTCTGAACGCATCCGAAAACTATAAACTGTTTTTGAAAGGTGATGAAATACGCTTTAAAATTCTATAATTCGAAATAAACTAATTTAGAAAAAAAATAATGAAACATAAAATGTTTTAAAAATAACTCACCTTACGTTTTTTCTAATTAAAATTACTGATATGAAAACACGAACATATTTTGTAAGGCAATTGAATGTAAATGGTAATTATTGTATTGTGTGGATTATATGTTTGAATTGACATGTTTCTAAATAAAAATGTTTGAAAACAGACCTTTGTATTAAAAATGTCTGCAAAAGCCCTACGGGCGTGAAATAAGATATAAACATACATAAATAAATAAACGTTGTCGCCAACTTTTTTGTCGTTTCATGTAAAAATAAGTAATAAAAAAATCCCGGTTTTAGTACTTTTTTTTCAAATGCGATCGGAAACTTAGTTTTTATAAAGGTTTACCTATGTTTTAATTATTTTCTGGTTAACTTTTACATTTGAATTTAAAGCTTGATGTTTTCTCTTTCTAACAAAGTTAAGATTATTTTTATAACGATGGTAATAAGGGAGACATAACGATTTCTATGAGATCTGTATGAGTTGTTCAAAAAAGCAAACAAATTAGCCAAAGGGGTTAATATGCAAGTACTACACAATTCGAGTCTCGGTTCCCAAATGAATACGCAGTAGGGTGGTTACAAAAAATCAATGTTGGAATTTTTTTGTGCTGACCCCCCTAAAAGCTGCCAATTGGCTAAAAAATGAGATTGGTGAAGTTTCAGCTCAATTGGATAAGTTTAACCCGTGCCTCATCAAAGTTGAAGTTTAACTTTCTATAAAAATAGTTTTTTTTTTATAAAATACCTCTCAATATTGCAAGATTTAATTACATGTGCTGTCCAGATTTTGCTTTATTTATTTTCTCAATCGGTACATAAAAAAGGGTGTAGTTAAAACTGTATTCAAAGTAAATACAGCACAATCCAAATTGAACATGATGGATTTACGAGAAAAGAAATGCAAAAAGGTATAAAAAACAAGAAGAAATAATGTTCAAAGTTTTGTTATTTAAAATATACAAAAGAAAGCATTATGAAAGAAAGAAGTTATTATTATTATTATTTAAATTTACAATTAATTATCAGATTAAGGTGGTAATGGCTTAGATAACGTGGCTTTTGAAGAGTCAGGAAAATTTTTTCGACATTCCGATACAACTTGTAACAGAAACTGTCGTTGTTCTTCGTCTTTTGTCAAATAGGAATTGAAGTCTTGGATTAATTTTACCCCTCTTTCAGTTGTGTCATTGACAACCTTGAAACCGTTCACTATATTTTTTGCTTTTAAATAATGTGCATTTTAACACCATATATCAGGATCCGTATTTAAAAATTCTGTATCAATTTCAAATCTTTTGAAAAAATTTAGAGTTTGATGAGAAACAAAAAAATCGATATCTTTGTCCACTTTGACTTTTTACAGCCATGCTTGTTTTGACACTTTTTTCTAAATTTTCATCGAAGAAAGAAAATGCGACTTGCTCAGAATTGAGGTACCACAGATGATTTATCATTTTAGACAGTGCCTTGTCTGCAAGTTCTTTATCGATTTCTCTATATTTTACAAGAGATTTTAAAAATTGTAGGTCTTGGTTGGGGGCCAAAGTGGGTTTGGGGGCGTTAAACCACGCTTTTACATAAATGTTTATTAAAAATAAACAAACTAAGTGATAGCTTTTTTTTCTAAATTTATTAATGTAAATTGATCCCTGAAAAGATATATTTTGATACAATAAATGGCCTTTGCCATCCATTTAGCGTGATGAATGGCACCAGGAACTATGAAAAAAGTATCTTTTGGGGGAGTACGTCCTAACACATCTAACGAAAGTTGAATTAATTCTTTGTAATCATCCCTTGGCTGTTGGTTTTTTAATTGTTCTGTAAGAAAAATTGATATTTCATCTGAATTCCCTATTTTATGTCTAATATGTTTATCTTCAATAGCAGTTTTGTATTTTGTCTTGTCTAGCTTCAACCACCCAGTCTGAACGTTTTTAAAAATATTTGAGTGGGGTCCAGTAGTTGTGCCCATTTTTTAATCAAAAACTGATTTGAGAATAATTTCTAAAATATGGTGGCGACATGCTAAATAAAGAAGATTTTTTTCTAATAATTGCTCCAACAAAACGCAGGTTCCGTTGAAGCGACCAGTATTTACCGCAGTGGTATCAAAACACATTAAATTTGAAAAAAATGTTTGTTTTATGTTTTATTATATTATTTTATTAAATATGATGTTGTTTATTATATTGTTTAATAGTGTATAATGTTCAAAGGAAACAAAATTAGATCAAAAGTGATTAAATAAAATTTTTTTTTTTCAAAAAAATCGTTTTTTCATATTTAATCTCGATGAGGCATGGGTTAACATTATCCAATTGAGCTAAAACTTTCCAAATCTTATTTTCTAGACAAGTGGCAAATATTAGGGGGGTCAGGCCGGCATTACAACGAAAATATTTTTTCACCTTATACCTTGTAACCACCCTAATACGCAGCATAAGATAGTATGTCTTTTTAGAAAATTATTTATTTAAAAACCGGTACCATTATCTAACTTCTACTGAAAAAATGTGATATCTTTTTCTTACAGATAAATAATGGGTAAAAGAAATGGATACAAAGGTCGGTTATTTTCGTCTACTAGACGAAAAAAACCGATTATTATTATCAAACGATAGATTCATGATGCACCGCATTCGATTTCTAGGTAAGTACGAGAAATATCGCTTTACTGTTACTCTAACTACTGAACCCTCCTCCTAATGATTTATATTATGAGAAACCTGTATTATGTAGCATGCATAACGGAGAGTTGGAATAGAATAAATATAGATCATTACATTTTGATGAGAACAAATAGGGTCTATTGATCCCTTCGCGTATGGAACTCTAAAAACATTTTGTCTTACGTATAAGTACAACGAATATAAATAATTAGGTACTTTTTTATTTAAAGAGATATGGATATCATCAATAATGCTGCCAGAAACTTAGATACATCTTCACAAATACGTGAAACTTCCAGGGATGAATCATTTTCTCCAAATATTGAAGAAAACGCAAGTTCTTCATCATCAATAACGCTTGATGATTTTCTGATGGAACCAGACCATATTGATGAAACCCATATTCAAAAGGGTCGCAGAATTGTTGATATAAAATTTTTGTTTTCAGAGATTTCAAATATAAAGCACGAACACACCAACTGCACATTTTCAGATTTAAAATTTGTGAAGGAACGACGAAATGGTTTTCTAAGCCATTATGTTTTCGAGTGCAAAATGTGCAAGAAAATAGAATACTTACACTCCGAAGATCCGAAACTGAAAGTGTCCGTAAATACTGCTGTCGTCGAAGGTGTAGTATGTACAGGAAATGGATATTTACAATGGAACGAAATTTGTGGTATCTTAAATATGCCAAATATGGATCGTTTAACTTACACGAACATAGAACAAAGTTTAGCGCCGACAATTGAAGAATGTGCCTTAGAAGAAATGATAAAAGCTGGTGAAGAAGAAAAAAGGCTAGCCATTTTAAATGGTGACGTAGACGAGGGTGGGTATCCTCTGGTGACGGTAGTTGCAGATGGATCTTGGGCAAAGAGGTCATATAAAAGTAGATTTAGCTCCTCATCTGGTGCGGGGTGCATAATTGGACTGCGAACTAAAAAGGTTTTATTTCTGGGAGTGCGAAACTCATACTGCTGCATATGTGCTAGAGCTACAAAACTACATGTAGAAGCATCTGACCACAGGTGCTTCAAAAACTGGAGTGACAGTGCTAATGCCATGGAAGCCCACATTATAGCAGAAGGATTCTCGAAAAGCATGGAAATGCATGGTTTGAAATTCAACAAACTAGTTGGTGATGGCGACTCCAGCATCATGAAAAAAATAATGCAGCAAATGCCATATGGGTCCAACCTCCGAGACACTTCCGAGCTCTTCAAACATTTGAGCGATACTATTGATGATCTCTTGCCCCGCTACCCTTCGGCCGAGTTTGTTGTTCTGGGGGACTTCAACGTTCATAACGAACCATGGTTGAAGTTCTCAGGCCCAACGGACTCGGCTGGCCGACAGGCGGAATCCTTTGCCATTTGCTACGGATTAGAGCAATTGGTTCAGGAGCCTACAAGGGTTCCTGATGTCCAGACTCACCGCTCCAATCTGTTAGACCTATTCTTAACTACTGTGCCACACGGTTATAAGATTGACGTCACAGCGCCTCTGGGATCATCTGACCACTGCCTAGTGACGACATCAATCCCCGTTAGCCTCAGACCAACCAATGAGAGGCTGAGGAGAAAAGTGTGGCACTATAGGTCAGCAGATTGGTTCGGTATGCGGGCCCATTTCAATGCTTTTCCGTGGTCAGCTGTTTGTTTTCGGACTTCGGACCCTTCAAGATGTGCCCAGGAGATTGGTGAAGTCATCAAATCGGCGATGGATGGCTTCATACAATCGACTACTAAAGAAACTGGCGTGGGCTCAAAGCCGTGGTTCAGTCGACAATGCTCCGAAGCAGTTCGACGAAAAAACGCGGCTTACCGAGCCTACAACACATCTCGAACGCCCGAAAGCAGATCAGCATACAACAAATCGGCAAAGGAATGCAAGAGAATCATCAATAGATCAAAATTCGAACACGACCTGCAGATCAGCAAAAAGCTGGCTGCCTGCCCGCATGGCAGCAGAGCATTCTGGTCGCTTGCGGGCTCAATAGGTCGAAATTTTTGCAAACACAGTTTGCCACCTCTTACCAGACCTGACGGCTCACTAGCAAACACCGCCACCGAAAAGGCAAACCTTTTAGGGAAAATGTTTGCGGAAAACTCGACCCTCGACGACGGGGGTGCTGTTCCGCCGTCGGTTCCTCACTGCGGCTTCTTTATGAAAAAGCTGAGGATCCGGCATCGGGATGTACTCCACGTCATACGGGGGCTCGATGTTAACAAAGCTAGTGGACCTGATGGAATACCTGCCCTGGTATTGCAGAAGTGTGCTGCGGAAATAGTTCCAGTTTTGACAAAGCTCTTCAAAATGTCCCTGAAGTGTGGCACTGTGCCCTCTGGTTGGAAAAAAGCGGTAATTCACCCTATTCCCAAGAAAGGTGACCGCTCCAACCCGGCCAACTACCGCCCCATAGCGATCACATCAGTTCTGTCCAAAGTGATGGAACGTGTGATCAACGACAAACTGCTCACATACCTCGAGAAGAACAAAATTATCAACGACCGTCAATACGGATTCCGGCGGAACCGCTCGTGCGGTGATCTTCTCGCGTATGTGACGCATGTTTGGGGGCGGTGCCTGAAACGTCACGGTGAGACCCAAACGGTCGCACTAGACATATCCAAGGCCTTTGACCGGGTCTGGCACCGAGGACTTGTCAACAAATTGCATTCTTACGGACTTCCCGCATCCCTGTGTACGTGGATTGCTGACTTTTTAAGGGATAGGTCGATTCAGGCGGTTGCTGACGGTTTCACCTCTTCCTCGCACTCCATAAATGCTGGCGTCCCACAGGGATCGGTTCTGTCTCCGACCTTGTTTTTGTTGCACATCAATGACCTTTTGACATGTGCACCGATTCATTGTTACGCGGATGACAGTACAGTTCATGATAGCTTTTTGTTTGACAAGCCCCCAAAGGGCACACAAACTCCAACGGCTCGGAGGGCTTTGAAGCAGAGAATGGACGGTTATCTCGAGAGTATTTCCTCCTGGGGTAAAAATAATCTCGTCGAATTTAATGTTTCAAAGACCCAATCCTGTCTGATTACGTCTAAAAGGGATCCAAATGATAATCTAGTCTCCTTCAACGGAAGCAATCTTCCGAACAGGCCTTCCATTGATATGCTTGGTGTAACTATAAGTGACCAGCTCAGGTACGGGGGCTCCATCGAAGCCAGAGTAAAGTTGGCCTCTCAGAAGCTGGGCGTACTGTACAGGGCCCGCAGATACTTTAATAGTACACAACTGCTCACCCTGTACAAATCGCAAGTGCGCCCTACTGTCGAATTTGGCAGCCATCTCTGGTCTGGAGCCCCAAAATACCTGAAAAAAACCCTTGACTCTGTGCAGAAACGGGCGGTCCGTTTGATAGATTCCCCAATCTTAACGAACGGACTGCAATCTTTAGAGCACAGGCGTCAGGTAGGTATGCTGTCCTTGTTCTATCGGTATTACAATGGAAGATGCTCTGAGGAACTAGCATCATTGATCCCTTCGGCACCGGTGCGTAGTCGGGATACACGCCAAACGCGCGCCCAACATTTGTACACAGTTGACACTTGTCACATGAGAACGGGTCGCTTCTACGATTCGTTCTTAAGTTCAACAGCTCGGCTGTGGAACGAACTGCCGGCCTCTGTGTTTCCTCCCTCCTACAACATGGGACTCTTCAAGACCCATGTTCACTCCTTCCTCTCCACAAAAAGACCCTCCACACAGCATCCCCAAAGATGACATAGGCCCTGAGGGAAATTATTTTCTTCAGGGCCTCCTGTGTGGAGTAAATATAAAAAAAAAAAAATAAAAAAAAAAACCTCATAGTACAAAAAATTGAGTGCAAAAATCACTTGCTTCGGAATTTTTGCAACAAAATTAAAGCACTTGGAAAAAAAACTAACAACGCTAAAGGCTATGTACCAGTTTACATAAGGAAAAAGGTTGAAGCAAACGTTTTACGCATGTGAAAAGCTATAGTTGGAGCAGTAAATTACAGAAAAGAGCAAGAAAACACGCCACACTGTGATAAAGTAAAAAAATCTGAAAATGGACATAAAAAATGCCGGAAACCATGTGTTTGGTGAACATAAAAAATGTTCATCATACTATTGCAAGTCGGAGAAGTATACTAATGATCCGAATTTAGTAAGCGATCTTCAAGATTGTGGAATATGGACTGATATCCAACAATTGTTGTTGACTCTAGTAGGAAATGCAGAAAGTCTTATTATTGACGTGACAAATAATACTGTGGAGCAATTCAATAACGTTATTGCCAAATTTATAGGCGGAAAAAGAGTTAATTTTACCAAACGGGGATCTTACCAAACTAACATTGTCTTCATTTTTTCACCGCACATTTTTATTGGCAACTATCTTTATGTATGATCACATTTTTTATCGTTTGTAAAATAATAATTAATAATTTTTTTTTTTTTTTTTTTTTTTTATTTTTTTTTTTTTTTTTTATATTATAAAATGAAGGCCTCAGCACGGGCAAGCCACCCAGTGAGGCCTACATTACTGAATACCTTGAATTGTAAAAAATATTGTACCTAATAAAAAAAAAATAAAAAAAATATATACCTATTGTCATTCCAATGCGAAAGACCACTTCGGTTAGTAGGTTTCCTGTTTTTACTCTTGTTTATTTAGACACGTCTTTGCATATGTAGGTATGTCGAATTTACTGTAATAAAAAATAAATTTCAAGGTACAAGTTTTGCACAAAACAATAGTTTTATAGAAAACTTAAATCCGTTTTACCTTCCTACGCTATCTTTATTCTGAGTAGGTAATGTATTTTCACCTTGTTCATGGTAGCTAGAACAAAATAAAATCAGTATATCTGCAAATATAAGTGATTTTTTTTAAATATAAGTGATGGGTTCAAACGGTTTAATTATCACCTTTGTACTTCAACTCCTTTACAAGTTGTAGAGAAAACATTACGCAGTGGAGTAGAGTCACATCTGAAAAACGGTTAGAATTTATTGAAAATAGATCGCCTAGGTACAGTCTGTCAAAAATTGTACAGTAAAAAAGTATACTGGGTAGAATTTGTACACGGTCGACATTTGCTCCAATAGAACGGGTCGATTCTACGACTCGTTCTCGAGTTCAACGGCTCGACTGAGGAATTATTTGCTGGTCTCTGTATTTTCTCCCTTCTACAACACGGAACTCTTCGAGACACTTTTTAACTTCTCCCTTTCCTCAAAAGACCCCCCACACAGCATCCTCACAGATGACACAGGCTCTTAGGGAAATTATTTTTTTCAGGGACTCCTGTGTATCATTATTCAATGGTCAATAAAAAACGAACTTACTCGGAATTTCCAGTTACCAATGCATTATATATACTCGTATCTTCAAATGAACGCATTCTGAAATAAATTAAAAGTACAAATAAGTATGTAGTTATAAAACAATAGAAAAAATATTTTGTAATAGAATAAGTTTAATGCATTTTTTATACAGAGTTGTCCCTTAACGATAATTTCTGATACTGAAGTTTGCTTGTTATTTTTTTTTTGCGTTGACTGTTTTTTTTTAAATTAAATGAAATTATAATTTTACAAAGAAATATGTAAATTTTATAAATTTATACGTAAGAGTTAAATTTATTATAATATTTAAAAAAAACTGCTTGACTCATTAAATAAATAATCGTCCCACAGTTTAATATTCCTCAACTCCCCGGTGCAAAAACCACGAGAGAAAAAACCTACGTGAAAGCTCGCTTAGTAACGGGTCGCAAAATTCTAGACGTTGCATAATTTTATGATTTGACGTTCTCAATTTGACATTGCGAAAAGTATCGTCGGGATATATTTAGGGGTATTACGCCGTGTTGCGCTTGAGCTAACATTTTGGATAGTTAAGCATTGTCCATCGTCAGGGCAGATGTGTAGATTGTGGTGAATTTTGTGTTTTTGTATACAGAAAGTTACCCCAAAAAGAAATCACGATAATTATTTTCGCTTGTATAATATTCCTCAACAAACTAACTAACTTACTAACCATCACGCCGTTTCCCCGCAGGGGTAGGCAGAGAGGACGGACCGCCAAAAAAACTCGGTCTTGGCACACACTTCTTGCCTCATTTACATTCATACATCGTCTCATACATGCTCTTCTATTATTCTGATTCACTTGGTCGTGCCATGTCTTCCTCGGGCGTCCCCGACTTCTGCTCCCATTCACATTTGCATCGTCTATTCTCCTTACACTCCTTCCTTCGCTCATTTCCTCTACATGCCCAAACCATCATTCCTCAACAATAAAAATCGCAATATTCCTCAACAATAAAAACTAAATAAAAAAACTTACCGGCAATTCCAGTTTCCAATGCATTTGAATTAGAAATATCTCCCAATGTATGTATTCTGAAATAATAAAATAGGTGTAATTTTTACTACATAATATACTAGTAAATATTTCAAATATTTATTTTCAAAATAATAATAAATATATGATGTAGCATAAACTGAAATTGGTTTCTTCCTACCGTTTAGATTGCAAAATCTGTTGAGACTTTTGGAGATATAATTTATTTTAGAAATTCGACAATTTTTTGTTTATTTCCCATTTAAAAAAAATAAATTATTTAACTGATATATAGCTATATACACGTAAAATAAGTTAATCAAATATTTGAAATTAAATATTATTTACAATAAATTACGTAATTTTCGATGCCAAAAGTACTAGCACAGGTCCACCAAGCTTGCCGTCTGGACGGCGAATGGCGATTGTTTGAAATAGACTAAAGCCGGGAATACACATGCCTGTAGCTGGCACACTTGCATGCAAGCTCCTTGCACATGCCAGCTACTATCATGTGTATACGCTAACTTGCATGCCTGTACCTGCCTTGCAAGTAGATTGCACAACATTTGATTTACTGGCATGGAAGTTGAGGGAGGGGACGAGGGGGGCTATGAAACCGGCATGTGTGAACGTCGTGACAAGTACGGGCATGCCAGTAGCTGACCTGTTGTTAGATTAGCCACACATTGTACTGCCAATTGCAATACGATGATATTTAATTCACTTCGAATGTTTTCCATTGCCAAAAAGCTTGAGACTACTCAGTCTCAGAGTGATTTGAGACACGTACTGTCTAGTGACTGGCATGTGTATACGTCTTGCAAATACAGGCATGCAAGGACGCAACTTGCATGCAAGTTTAACTTGCATGTGTATTCTCATTGCGCCAGTAACTTGTACATGCCATTAACATGCATGCAAGCTACTGTTCCATTTTACAGGCATGTGTATCGCCGCCTTTATGTAAATCCGAATGTTAGAGAGAGCGCGCTAATATTTAAAACGATTGGAACGAACAGACGTAAGCGACTGCTGTGAAAATATTTTATGAAACACGACTCATTTGAAATAAAGCAAAAATCTCTCTCAAATGTCTTTAGTTGCATTTAAACATACACTCTGAATTTTTTCGTGCTTATAACATATTAAATAACAGAACAAAACGTATTTTTAATAATTTTCGGAGCTTACTTTGCGATTTTTTTCTATCGAGGGAATTTCAAATAATTAACGTTTCGGCAAAACAAATGTATGGATATTATCTTCAAAAACAATTTTTTTTTTGGAACTCCAAGACTTAAGGAGTTAGCGAGAAACTCGATATAAAATCGGTAGAAATTGAAAATGCCGGGCTTATAAGGCAGAACGGTGATTTGCTGGAACACGGCTCTCTAAAACGGCTTAAAACTACTTTTCCTATGTCATTCTCAGAAGCTGGGCGGACTACACGAGTACAAGGCCCATTACATCAATGGGGCCCTCAGATACTTTGATAGTACACAACTGCTGACCCGGTACAAATTGCGAGTCCACCCCACTGTTGAATTTGGCAGCCACCTCTGGTCTGTAGCCTTAAAATACCTGAAAAACCCTTGAAAAAGAATGTGCAGAAACGGGCGGTCCGTTTGATAGATTCTCCTCTCTTAACAATCTGATTGCAATCCTTAGAGCACAGGAGTCAGGTAGGCATGCTGTCCCTGTTCCACAGGTTTTTTTTGGTGTTTCTTTATTCATAAAAAATTAAATGATTACAATTATTTTGTTGTCTACAACCACCATACTAGGCTCATGCCCGAATTATGGTAGTCATAATGTTTTAGATTACAGTGTCAAGATGTACAGAGATAAGAGAGAGAAAAAAAAGAGATGAAAAAAAAAGAAAACATATGAATAGAATGGAATGAAAGAGCAGTTAATTTAATTTAATGACACGAGACATTATTTGAAATAGTTCCTTCCCTTTACCGATAGCCAGTTCTGAATATTTTTTAAAAAAAGATGATTAGTTTTCGATTTTCTGGTATCTATAATGAGTGAATTGTATATCTTGGTAGCAATTTAATAGAATTGTCTAGAGTTCTACAGCTCGGCTGTGGGACGATTTGACGGCCTCTGTGTTTCCTCTCTCCTACAGCATGGGTCTCTTCAAGACCTCCTTCCACTTACCCTCTCCTATGCAAGCAGTGAGGGAAATTATTTTCCTCAAGGCCTGCTTCGTTGGGTTAATATAAAAAAAAAAATGTATATATTTGGTTTGAGGATATAAACAAAAACGTCACTCACTGCTCAGCTGTACAATCCGAACCCAGAATGCAGCTAGTTTTATATTTGGTTTGAGGATATAGACAAAAACGTCACTCACTGCTCAGCTGAACATTCCGGACAGGGAATGCAGCTGGTTTTATATTTGGTTTGAGGATATAAACAAAAACGTCACTCACTGCTCAGCTGTACATTCCGGACCTGGAATGCAGCTGGTTTTATATTTGGTTTAAGGATATTGACAAAAACGTCACTCACTGCTCAGCTGTACATTACTAGGGTTGCCAGATGATAATTTGATAAAGGAGGGCAGATGGGTCTAAAAAGGAGGATTTTCTGTAAAATAGGAGGACATTTAGAAATTAAACAATTTTTTTTATGTTACTTTATTTTAATCATATTGAGCTGAGCTGCCAATTTTGGAAAGAAGTTCTTGGTTTTTTAACAGATAATTATAAAAATCTTCACATGTCATGTTTTTGAAGTTGTATTGAGTAAGAATTAAAGATTTAACTGACTGCACACTTAGTCTATTCCTCTCTTTGCTCCACTGAGTTATGCGTTATGTGCGCTTATATAAAAATAAAACTCGCAGATCTTGAGCAGTTATGAGAAACATTAAATGTTTTCAACACTTTTGAATTAAATTGTCCACTGCTCGTGCAACTCAAATCATAATATGCTTCATCTTCATCTGATTTTGATTTAAGAAATGAAATCAAGTTACAAAATTGAATCGTCAATCTCTACACCTCTGATGTTCAAGAACTCAATGCATGAAACTAAATCATCATATTCTAGGTTGTCGTTCTCTTTCAAGCCAAAAGGAGGACTTACAGTAGGTAAGGGAGGACAAAACATGTAAAAGGAGGACATGTCCTCCTTTTGGATACCATCTGGCAACCCTATACATTACGGACCCGGAATTTTAATTTATTTTATTTATTAATAATTTTTTTGTTACATACAAATAAATATATAAATTTTACATTAAGTAAAAAAGAAAGAACTATAAATTATTATTTTTTATCTTTTATGTAGATATATGATAAAAAAAATTATACAATTAAACAAAAAATATAGGGTAGTTCCGGGGGAGATGGC
This sequence comes from Hesperophylax magnus, assembly GCA_026573805.1. Classification (NCBI taxonomy): domain Eukaryota; kingdom Metazoa; phylum Arthropoda; class Insecta; order Trichoptera; family Limnephilidae; genus Hesperophylax; species Hesperophylax magnus. The sequence continues at coordinate 6,029,630 of JAIUSX010000002.1, forward strand.
CCTAGTAACTTTAAGACTCTATTGTGAAGGAATTGTGATGAATAAAACATTTAATCACTATAGAACATAAACTTTATTTATTAATCTTATCAAATATTAACGATAAATCACTTCAACTAATGAAAACAATATAATTTTAAACTTAAAAAAAAAACTAGGACTGGCCATCTCTCCCAGAGTGTCCGGGGGTGATGGCCATAGTGGTTGGGGGGAGATGGCCAGTACTTTTTTTGCCTTTCCCTTTGCCCTTGTGACATTTTAACTCCATTCTTTTCTTATTGCCGCAATAAGAACACATGTCCTCAAACTCGGTGCAATTTTCATTCACCCAAAGCATGCAAATATTGCATTGTATCCAATCTTCAACTAATTGTGTCCTGTAATAATTATCACCGCAACCTCTGCAATTATCTTTTTCGCTATCTTCAGATTCACTTTCAGAGGTATCGTTGAAAACGATGGGAATTTCTTCACAACTGCTATCAGACAACCTACGAATTGCCTTTCGTTTCTTAACAGTATTTTTTTCTTAGGTCTTTCAGTCTTAATTTCCGTTTTTATTATTTTTGTTTTTTTTTTATCTTTCTTCCCTTTTTTCCTTTTCATTTTTCGTTTTTCCATATGCTCTTCAGATGTCAAGAGAATGCTTACTTGTTTGGCTCGTTTCCAAACCTGGTTTAGTTTTACAGGCAGTGGAGATACTTCGTTCAGTAATCTAGTCGGTGTTGATTGGTCCACAGTCTGAAAGGATGTACTTGGGCCTGAATCTGAAATTGATTGGACCTGCGCTGCATGTTCGATGTTTCTTTCAATAGGTTGCTCAATGTTCTCACTAAATGCGTACTCCGGAATGGCTCCTGGATTTAATGGGAAAACTCCCGCTGCCCTGAATCCTGATATTGCATTTCCACTTGTCGGTGATTTTCCCCAGGCTTGGTGTAATAAGAAGCCAAATTGTTGTCTTGATAGATGGCGTCCGGGGTGCTGTTTCATCCATAACCTGCAGGATTCGTAGAAGAAAGTTTTCACAGACTTGAACACAGCCACATCCAGTGGCTGTAGATAGTGGGATGTGTGTGATGGCATTGACAGTAAAATGATGTCATTATCATAAGCAAACTCCAGCATTTTAACTGAGTTGCAGTGTGTAGAATGACCGTCCAGCAAAAGAAGCACTTTGCCATCTGGTTTTCGAGGAAAGAAATGCGATTTCATCCATTCTAGAAATATGTCAGAGGTTATATAGGCAGATTTTTGTGACATATAAACCACTGAACCTGGAGGCAGTCCATCTTCAAATTCAGGTTTCTTCCTTTGCCCTTTCATAATACATGCAGGAGGTATAAAATGACCTTCAGCATTGCAGCAACCAATGACCGTGATCGTTTCTCCTTTTTCTGTAGACGTTGACATAGCTACAGCTTTGGAGCCTCTTTCAGCCAAAACGTGACCTGGTCGATTATTCAATTGCAACCCAGACTCGTCCATGTTACTCTACATTATGGCCAGGTTTATTTATTAGCTCATTATCACTGAGAATCCTCTCAAGCATCCCTTGACTTCTAGCATATGACACCCCTTATGATTTCCTTAATGAAATATTGGAATTCCTTCTCAAAAACAATTGAACCCAATCATAGCCCGCCTTCTCAGATTTCATATTGAATCTGTGTTTAATTCCTAATTGCTCAGCTTACTTGAATGAAATTCTTCTTAAATCATCGATAGTCAATGGAAAGCCTCTCGATTGCATGTCTTTTATATGCTTGCTCAGTCTTTTTTCGTTATCTGCAAAGGTTGATGATGGTCCCATAGATCCCTTTGTGTAGTTGTTTTGTTTTAACCTTCTTTCTTAGTGTTTTTCTTTGGATATGGTAGATAAAAGAGGCCCTATAAACAGTCATCCCTCCACTTTTTCCTTCTTCCATAGCATTTTTTAAGTCTTCTTAGCTCCAGGCACCTTGTCCAGCAGCTGCCTTCCGTATGTATTAGTTAGGCATCTGTAGAAAATATTAAATATTAAAAATAAATTTAAATCAGGACATTAAATTTTATGGCTATCTCTCCCGTAAATACTATGGCCATCTTTGCCGATTGTCCGGGTGAGATGGCCACATGACATAATAAAAGCAACTTCTCAATTTATTAGTTAATTTTGAGGTTAGAACACGAGAAAGTTTTTTACTTCACAAAGAAATCACGAAAACGGGCAAAACTTTGAAAACTTTAACGTAAGTATGTTAATATCTTAACCCCTTAGTTTAAATCGAACGTGTTATCAAAAAAAATGTCAAATTACTCACCTTTCCATAATTTTTACGCACAAAACTCCGCTAATACTTGTTGCCCGTGCCGAAACGAAGCGAACTAAGTTTAAAGTAGCGCCATCAATGAATTATTCCTAGAACTTTTTTTCTATTGGCCATCTCTCCCGTACGGCCATCTCCCCCGGAATTACCCTAGTACAATAGTATGTATATATGTACGAGTATAATATCAAAAAATCCCACATAGGCATCTCCAGTTCGTGGGTATACTTATGTTTTATTATGCGGTTAAGATTATAAATTGTAACATTATGTTTTAAAATATTTATAAAACAAATAACTCCGTATTTACAAAATTATAATTTAAATAAAAAACAAGTTAAATTAAAATTAAGAATTTGTAAAGTTACAGCAGGTAGGATAATAACGCAGGTAAGTATTTGTATCATTTGTAACGATCCAAGTCTTTAATACATTTTTGTATACACTGTAAGACGATATATCTTTACATCTAATTTCTACAGTCTGATAGAGTGCATTGTAAATTTTTGGCGCAATGAAAAAAGCATGTCTCTGCGCAAGCCTAGTTTTGCACAGGGGAACCTCAAATGCATTATTTACTCTATTGCTGGAGCGATTTTCGTTTTTTGTAAAGTATACATTTCCTGAAAATACATATTTCAGACATTGCATACAGTTAACTTTTCTTATATCTAAGAGTTCAGCTTCTTGGAATAATTGCAAGGAGAGGTAGGTAAAATTTTTATGCAACTTTATTTTTAGAATTAATTTTTGATTTATTTCTAGTGGCTTAATGTGGGTATTATAAATACCCCCCATCCAATTATTCCATGATACTGATGATTGCACCAATTTCATTATTTTGATATCAACTATGTTATTTAATCGTTTAAAAATATAAGTTAAAGACCTTTATTTACAAGCTTTTCTACGTGATTTGTCCATTTTAGTTAGCTGTCTATTATAATTACTAGGTATTTAACTGTGTTCCCCGAATTCATTTCTACACAGTTAGAACATGAGGGTTAGAACGTTAGGATTGCAAGTATTGTTGTCGAACCTTATATTTAGGTGAGTTAAGGGTGCCGCCCATTTGTTATTATAGAATGGAATATAAATAGTTTTTTCACAGTTCAGAGTTAGAAGGTTTTGGTTGAGCCATTCTTTGACAATGCATGTGCACTTATTTGCATTTTCAGAGACTTCTTTCCAAGATTTACCATGGACTGTGATTGCAGTATCATCAGTATACGAGAATAATTTTCCCGGGATAATAATATTACATAAGTCATAGATATAAATTAGGAACAATAACGGACCGATAACTGTTTCTTGTGGAACCCCATGTCTCACAGATTCTGGGTTACTAATATTATCACCAATTTTTGTACATTTTCTGCGATCAAGTAAATAATTTGTTAATAGTGACAGACAGTTATTTTAGATTCCTATATTATTGAGTTTTCTAATCAGTTTATTATGATTAAAGGTATCAAAAGTTTTTTTTAGGTCTAAAAAAATTGTTAAACTTTTCATATTTAAGTCAAGATTGGTGTATATATATTTTTGTTAGATTAAATAAAGCATCATCGGTACTAAGAGACCTGTTCGGAAACCATATTGATTTGGGAAAAAAACGCATTTGATTCTAGAAACTCTAATACTTGTATTTTAATATTTTTTTCTAATATCTTTGCCAGTTGGGATATTAGTGATATTGGTCTGAAATTGCCAACTTTAGATTTTGATCCAGATTTATGTATTGGTACAATATTGGAGAGTTTAAATGCGTTTGTGAAAACGTTGTTCTCAAAGCAGGAATTAAAAATGTGTTGCAAGGGCTTCGAAATGTGTTGTTTAGACGGTTCACGGAGAGTTCATCGAAAATCACTTCATCGAAAGCAAATTCATCGAAAACGAGTTCATCGAAAACGAGTTCATCGAAACCAAATTCATCTAAAATGAGTTCATCGAAAACCAATTCATCGAATCGCCAATTCATCGAAAAATAATATTTTGTAGATATTAGAGAGAAATGCTGAGCGGACCAGGAAGTTAAAAAAGCAGCTGAAAGGCTACACTTAATCTAATAACTATCATACTTGGTCTATTGATAACACTGTGCTACAAAATTGTTAATTCTTGCAAACTTAATCCATTAACTACACGAGTTTTTTTATTCCTATCACTATAATATTTATATATTCGAATTCAACGCACGATTTTCTATGCGCGAAATTAGAGATTCCAGTTGAACCATTTTTATCTTTAACTTTTATTGAAAACAAAATTGTTTGTTGAGATGCGAAAATAAATAAAAATATATTTGAATCAATTTGTCATATTGGTATCCGAGGGTTAAATAAAATTAATATTTTGTACTTGTGCATTTTAAATTGGTTCACTTTTTCTATTTAATGTTCTTTATACTTGTTTCTATTGAAATGTTGTGTTGCTGTCTAAATATAAATTAATCAAATCTTTTCAATGTATTTGTTAATATCCCCTGTACTTTATATAAAAACATTTCTAATAATATTTATAATAAGTAATAAAAATAAAAATACCTGGCGTATTTTCTAAAAATTAATTTGAGATTAATTATTTTTAAATTTTAATAAATTTGCAATGCAGTGACATCTATCGGCAAAATTCTTATTTTAAACTGATATTGCTTAGTGGGTAACTGATTGCGCGTTGTCTACTGGCCGATAGATGGCTTAGTTAGTATAAAAATTGTAAATCACATGTTATTAATCAGTTTTAGGCAGTTAAATAAAGTTATAATTTTTTTTATGGAGTTGATACAAATGCACTGTATTGTTCACGAATGTAATGCACTTTAAAATGGAATCAGTTGGTTGTTTATTATTAATTTTACAGAGACTGATTAATGCACTAAATTATGTATTATAATAGAAATTTATAGGTTGTCTTTAAAAGTTCTGTTCGGCAATACGTGTCTAGAAATACGTAGAATTAACTAAGTTTCTCAACATTTTATTGCAGAGTTAGAGAGTGTGTAACAGTACTTTCCGCGGTTGTTTGAAAAAAAAAATGCAGCTGGTGTAATATTTGATTTGAGGATATTCACAAAAACGTCAGTCACCGATCATCTGTACATTCAGGACAGGGAATGCAGCTAGTTTTATACTTAGGTTGACTATATTGACAACAACGTCAATCACTGATCAGCTGTACATTCAGGACAGGGAATGCAGCTGGTTTTATACTTGGTTTGAGGATATTGACAACAACGTCACTCACTGATCAGCTGTACATTGAGGACAGGGAATGCAGCTGGTTTTATACTTGGTTTGAGGATATTGATAACAACGTCAGTCACTGATCAGCTATACATTCAGGACAGGGAATGCAGCTGGTTTGATACTTGGTTTAAGGATATTGACAAAAAGATCAGTCACTGATCAGTTGTACATTCCGGACAGGAAATGCAGCTGGTTTTATACATGGTTTGAGGATATTGACAACAAGTCAGCCACTGATCAGCTGAATATTCCGGACCCGGAATGCAGCTGGTTTTATATTTGGTTTGAAGATATTGACAAAAAGGTCAGTCACTGATCAGCTGTACATTCCGGACAGGGAATGCAGCTGGTTTTATACGTGGTTTGAGGATATTGACAACAAGTCAGTCACTGATCAGCTGGATATTCCGGACCCGGAATGCAGCTGGTTTTATATTTGGTTTCAGGATATTGACAAAAAGGTCAGTCACTGATCAGCTGTACATTCCGGACAGGGAATGCAGCTGGTTTTATACATGGTTTGAGAATATTGACAACAAGTGAGTCACTGATCAACTGGATATTCCGGACCCGGAATGCAGCTGGTTTTATATTTGGTTTGAGGATATTGACAACAAGTCAGTCACTGATCAGCTGGATTTTCCAGACCCGGAATGCAGCTGGTTTTATATTTGGTTTGAGGATATTGACAAAAAGGTCAGTCACTGATCAGCTGTACATTCCGGACAGGGAATGCAGCTGGTTTTATACATGGTTTGAGGATATTGACAACAAGTCAGTCACTGATCAGCTTGATATTCCGGACCCGGAATGCAGCTGGTTTTATATTTGGTTTGAGGATATTGACAAAAAGGTCAGTCACTGATCAGCTGTACATTCCGGACAGGGAATGCAGCTGGTTTTATACATGGTTTGAGGATATTGACAACAAGTCAGTCACTGATCAGCTGGATATTCCGGACCCGGAATGCAGCTGGTTTTATATTTGGTTTGAGGATATTGACAAAAACGTCAGTCAATAATCAGCTGTACATTCCGGACAGGGAATGCAGCTGGTTTTATACATGGTTTGAGGATAATTTATTTATTTTATTTATTTATTTATTTGTTAAGACATACACAGTACAATAAGATACAGTTAGATATTTTTAGTTATTACATAGTTGTAGTACCTATTACGTATGTCCATAAAATATCATTACGTAATTTCGCCTGAGATTGTTATAAAAGAAAGGAAGTGTATGGATAGATAATAATAAATTAATTGAAAACAAGAATTATAATAAGCTCACGAATTGTAATCGACTGTTAATACATAGGAGTTTTGAAAAATGATGTGAAATTATTTTTGAAATATGTCATGCTAAGAAATTTAATAAGTTAGTTTTGAATGTTAGAAAGGAATCATGAAAGATGTCTAAATGTAGTAATTTTTCGTAATGGGTGTATGTTGTGATTGCTCGAGTAATTACTGAGTTGTTTGCTGCATTGGTATTGTTGGCTTCAATGTGAAATAGTGTAGTGTGCCTGGTACGCCTCGTTGGAACATTTAAACCAATGACGGATAGCAATTCGGGACTATCTATTTTATTATTTAGCAGATTATGTAGAAACAACAGGTCTGACAATGTGCGTCTTTTTTGTAAAGTTAACATATTATTTGTAGTTTTGTTGTATTTCTTGAGTAAATGTTTCGAAAATTTATTCTGTATACTTTCTACTAAATCTATGTATACCTTATATTGAGGATTCCATATTGTGGAAGCATACTCCAGTGGACTTCTGACCAATGAACAAAACAAAATTTTCAGAGTCTTAGCACTTTTGAAAACTTTGCATATTCTTAATAAGAAACCTAGCATTCTGTAGGATTTTGAAATAATGTGTTCAATGTGCTTGTCAAAAATTAATTTGCTATCTAAGTAAACACCTAGATCTTTACATGTAGACATAGGTTGTAAAGGTTTGTTATTCAAGTTGTATGGATAGATGATTTTGTTTTTATTTCTAGTAAATATAATCGAGTGACACTTAGATATGTTTAAGGACAATAAATTTGATTCACAATATACGCACAAATTATCAAGATCGCTTTGCAATTCCATACAATCGGGTAAACACTGTATAGCTTTATAAATTTTCATGTCATCCGCGTATAAAACAAAGTAACTATTTTTAAAGCATACGTAAATGTCATTTATATAAATATTAAATAAGAGTGGTCCAAGATGCGACCCCTGGGGCACACCTGAGACGATTTCCGTTAAGCAAGATGCAAAACCATTGACAACCGTGATTTAGTGCCGATTATTGACGTATGATGCGATCCATCTATAGAGGTCACCGTGAATTCCTAGACCTAATAACTTTTGTAAAAGAATATAATGATTAACACGGTCAAATGCTTTAGAATAATCCGTATAAATGGCATCTACCTGGCATCGCATATCCATTTGAGCATGAAGAAAATTGGTAAAAAATGCAAGATTTGAAGTTGTAGAGCGATTTAAGAGTGAGGGTGAGATAGTAGAATATAATTGATCATAAACAATTTTTTCCAATACTTTACTTAGTATCGGTAATTTGGATATAGGTCGATAGTTCGAGACATCATTTTTGCTGCCATTTTTATATATTGGGGTAATCAAGGCTGTTTTCCACTTGTCGGGAAATGTTCCTTCAGATAACGATAGTTTGAAAATAGCAAATATGGGGGGTGTCAATTGTTTACTACAATAATTTATGAAGATCCCTGGAAGTTGATCATCCCCTGGTCCCTTTTTTATATCAATGGACTTAAGGTATTTGAATGTGATGTCTTCATTGATCTCGATTGAGTTGATTATGCTATTTGAATTAGAGCAAAGACTGGCATTGCTTGCATGTGCAGGTTGAGCATTCGAAAATACAGATCCAAAATACTCAGAAAATAAGTTGGCTACTCCTCTACTGTCATTAGCAATTTTTTCACTGTAAATCATATGATCAGGGATGGCAGGAGATTTTCTTTGAGAATTGACGTAGGACCATATTTTTTTAACATTATTCTGTATACCGGATTCTATCGTAGAAATGTAGGTTTTGTAAGCTGCTGAAGCGATTGTTTTTTGCCTTTTGCGAAGCAATGAAAATGAAAGATAATCAAGGGGGTTCCGATGGCGCTTCCATTTTCTAAAGAATTTTAATTTTTCCTTTGTTATTTTTATTAAGGCTGCCGTGTACCATAGTGGGTATTTTCCAGATTTCACAACTTTCTTAGGAATAAACGCTTCGATAATCTGTTCAATTATAACATAAAACGAATTTAACGCTATATTTACATCCAGTGCATTTATAACGGTTGACCAGTCGGTTTCTTTCAGTCTCTCATTGATCTCTGCATAATCTGCTTTATGGAATAATTTTATTGTTCGAGGAGTTGAGAGGGTTGCAATAGTGGATGGAAATTCTAGTTCTACAATCAATGATTTATGATGAGCATCTTCTTTAACTAATGGGTGGTCGGCAAGCGACACATTAACTGAAGTGTTACAGAAGACGAGGTCCAGAATTCGACCGAATTTGTTAGGTAAATGGTTAAATTGGGTTAAATTTGCAAAAGATAAGCATTTAAGTAACGCGAGTGCGCATTGATCTCTATTACTTGGCATTTTTTGATTATTCCATTCGATATTGGGCATGTTATAGTCGCCAATGATTAAAAACTTGTCATTGGGAAAACGGATTGTTAAGTCAGAAATAGTATTGGTATGACAAGTAAATAATGCTAATCTTTCTGATGATGTTAATTTTGGACCGACGCTAGGTAAATACACGCAGCACATATGAATATTATAACAATGACGATTCGATTTTGATGTATTGACAGTTATCCAGATATCCTCAGCGTCTGATTTCCAAGAGCGAGGGGTAACAAAAAATTCTTTTTTAATTCCTATGAGTACGCCTCCGCCGGTTGATTTACTAGTGCGGTGTATATCCCTATCATTTCTGTAAACAGAATAGCGATTATCAAATAATTCCTCGTCTCGGATACTATCAACCAACCAACTTTCGGTAATGAAGATCAAGTCATAATTATTCAGCAGTATATTTTGATGAAATTCCTGTGTTTTCGAGCGCAAACCTCTTGAATTTTGATAAAAAATTATTAATGAATCATGCATTGCGAATTTTCGGTAATTACATTATTATGTTCGGTTTCTGTAGAATATATTTGAAGAATATTATATTCTAGAGTTATGTTATTAGTCATGAGTCCACTGGGCTTAGCAAAGCACAACATACTATTATTATCAATTAAAGTGAGTAAGTATATTATAGAATGTAGTAGTGAGCAGTTAGTGTAATTATTAGCATGTGGGGTTAATGTAAAAAGGGTGATATTGAAAAAATTATGAAAAAAAATACGAAAAAAATAGTAGTTATGAGAGGATAGGTGGTTTAACATTGCAATGGTAGTTAGATAAGGTTTTTTAGCTGTAATTCGCATGAGACGTGTATGGGCGATGATGTTTCGTTTTTCCGTAGGTAAATTTTTGCACTTCTTATCCATAAAAACTGATAGTTGTGTTCGTTTTTAAATGCTTTAGCGCACCTCAATATAGATTTATTCTTCCGCGTGAGATGGTCGTTGACGAAGATCCTCTGGTCAGCTCCAACCATCCCGATGGCCTTGGTAGTGATTTCTTTTCTTTTTTTGATGGCTGCGACAAATTCGTCCTTCTTCTTGCGGGAGGTGAATTTGGCGATTATGTTACCCGGACGTCCATCTGTCGTGTCTTGTGTACGATGGCGCTTACTGATTCTGCTAACGTATTCAATGTCGCTTTGATGGAGAGGGCATCCAATGACTGTTGCGATATTCGACATCATGGTAGGTAGATTCTCGTTGGTGGTCTCAGGCATTCCATGTATTTCTATATTGTTGGATAGAAGTTCCTGGTCCCTTTCATTGTTTCCCCTCTCTAACATGTAAACTGTTTGTTTTAATTCTGAGACCTCCATTTCTAGCTTATCAATTTTAGCTAATTTTTCGTTTATAGATTTCATATTACTTGAAAAATCTTCCATGACATTATTATTATAAATGATGACTTTTTCGAATTCCGCCATTTTACTGCTCATTTTTTCTATTTGTAGTGCCATTTTTCTAATCTCAACAGTTAGGAGTACGTTGCTTTGATCTGAAGAGCAGGATTGGGTATCTAAATTGTCCAGGGTTTGGATACAATTATTGCACTCCCACGCATCCTTTTTACCTTGCGACATGCGTTTAAAAACACTTGCCGGAATATCAGCGCATTCGAAATGGATGGTGCATTTGCAGGTTGAACACTTTATACACTCAGCCACTTTCAGCTGCTTAACGCAATATTTGCATGTTGAATCCATTTTATGTTTGGCTTGTTTTATACATGGTTTGAGGATATTGACAACAAGTCAGTCACTGATCAGCTGGATATTCCGGACCCGGAATGCAGCTGGTTTTATATTTGGTTTGAGGATATTGACAAAAAAGTCAGTTACTGATCAGCTGTACATTCCGGACAGGGAATGCAGCTGGTTTTATACATGGTTTGAGGATATTGACAACAAGTCAGTCACTGATCAGCTGGATATTCCGGACCCGGAATGCAGCTGGTTTTATATTTGGTTTGAGGATATTGACAAAAAGGTCAGTCACTGATCAGCTGTACATTCCGGACAGGGAATGCAGCTGGTTTTATACATGGTTTGAGGATATTGACAACAAGTCAGTCACTGATCAGCTGGATATTCCGGACCCGGAATGCAGCTGGTTTTATACATGGTTTGAGGATATTGACAACAAGTCAGTCACTGATCAGCTGTACATTCCGGACAGGGAATGCAGCTGGTTTTATACATGATTTGAGGATATTGACAACAAGTCAGCCACTGATCAGCTGGATATTCCGGACCCGGAATGCAGCTGGTTTTATATTTGGTTTGAAGATATTGACAAAAAGGTCAGTCACTGATCAGCTGTACATTCTGGACAGGGAATGCAGCTGGTTTTATATTTGGTTTGAGGATATCTACAAAAAACGTCACTCATTGCTCAGCTGTACATTCCGGACAGGGAATGCAGCTGGTTTTATACATGGTTTGAGGATATTGACAACAAGTCAGTCACTGATCAGCTGGATATTCCGGACCCGGAATGCAGCTGGTTTTATATTTGGTTTGAGGATATCTACAAAAACGTCTGTCATTGCTCAGCTGTACACTCCGGACCCGGAATGCATCTGGTTTTCAGCAGTGCATCTTATATTTTAAAGTGGTTAAGTTGATTTTATAACAAATATTTGAAAAGCGAAAAACAATTATGTCTAAAGATGTTGAAGATCTAAGATAGATCAAGGAAAAAAATATTTTGTGAGATGTAATATTCTTGGTATTCTGCCATTCGTATTTTTTTTAAACAGTTTTTAAGTTGAAAAAATCGCATTATGTAGGGTCTTTCTGGTTTATAAAAAAAAATCTAAAAGTCGCCATGGTTTCAAAAATACGATAAAAAACTATGCTTTATTTTAAGGCCCAGCTGATTATGAGAATTTCACTTGCGACAAAATCATCAAATCGCCACTGCGCCATTTTGTTTTTTTTTTGACAGTTGAATGCCGATTATAGAAATCATTTTTCTAATTGAACCTGAAAGATTCATCAAATTTCGAAGTTAATGTTTCAAGTACTGTGAAAGTTCTATTATTGTATCAATTTCATTTTATTTTATAAATATAAAAAAATTAAAATTTCGGAGTATTTCTCAACTACCACACAAGGCTCATGCCCGTATTATGGCAGTCGCACATGATTCATGTACGAATAACAATAATAAAATAAAACGGAAAAGAAATTGTTACGGAAAAACAAAAACTAAAAAAATGCACATCATTATTAAAAGCATATTAGAAATAGAAATATTGATAAAACTAAATAAATGATAGAGTTAAAACTTTCTTTTAAACAGTGTCAGGAACTCGTGCATTCCCTAAAGAAGGCTCGTCCCCTTTCAAATAGTCAATATTGAACGCGGATAGTAAACAGGGATATATAATTAATTGAATTTATATCGGTGTTCAAAGCATTGTACATTTAAGGGGCGGTAAACGGGAATTGTCGTTGAGCGAATGTGGTTCTAGTTTTAGGGAGCACGCATCCCAGGTTTGATGAAAAGCGGGAATTGTCGTTGAGCGAATGTGGTTCTTGTTTTTATTTTTAATTTTTCCTCCAAGGTTCAACATTAGATTTAGTTCATCCTATCCCGTGATTTTTTAACTGTTTCATGTAATTGATTGTCACATAAGAGGGTACACGACTCTCAACTGTCTCAGGCAACTGATGGGATCTATGCGAACACTCCATCAATAATATTCAAATGTTTCGTATTATTACTACTCAATATAAATCTTACTAACCCGTGATTTTTCAATTGCCGTTTGTGAATGATAGGTATTTTGTGAATACGCAAGTCGCTACACATTGTTCTATGACATCCTGATGATTATCCTTATAACGGTTTTGATGAAAAGCGGGAATTGTCGTTGAGCGAATGTGGTTCTAGTTTTAGGGAGCACGCATCCCAGGTTTGATGAAAAGCGGGAATTGTCGTTGAGCGAATGTGGTTCTAGTTTTAGGGAGCACGCAACCCAGGTTTGATGAAAAGCGGGAATTGTCGTTGAGCGAATGTGGTTCTAGTTTTAGGGAGCACACATCCCAGGTTTTGTAATATTTTCACCTTTTCGCCATCCTTTTTATTATATTATTACAATATAAAATTTTCTTCTCTCTTGACTATGATCGATATTTCTTTTTTTTTCTCTAAGGCTTTGCATATGTGTTCGCAGGGATGGAAAATTCCTCCCCTACAACACATAAGCCTCCATGAAAATTGGACCCTTAATTTCTTTGATAACTACAGAAAGCTACTTAAAGCTCTCTTGTACTGTATATCTTCATAGACATATGTACTTAACTAATTAATACGTTATTTACGATCTTGAACGCAAATATATTCGTATTTATATTGTAATTAAATTCCATCAAACGTTGTGTAATTTTTTTGGTTTATGATATAGGATTTTAATTACTTTCATTTTTGTGGTAACCCTTTGATTCTGATCAAGGCGTTGAATTTCAAAATTGAATTGGTCTTTCCATTGCAAGTCTAAATTTAAATGATTTCTCTGAATGAGCTAACTTTCCCTATGTAACTATTCTGATTCCCTGTACCCCATCGAAGTCTAAGATAATCGCTGGTAAAGGAAGTTATACATGTTTATTTGTACAGGTAATTAGATATAACTCAAATGGTTAATTGTTAGTAAATTTGATTTTGGTAAACTCTTGTATCTGTTCGGCGCCACCCCTTTATGATTCTGCTGCTATAAGGTACATGTAAAGATTGATTTAGTAGGTCAATGTAATTAGTTAATTGTATAATTGACGAACTCGGAATAGCCCTTTGCTTGCAAAATTTGGCTCCAATCCTCCTGCAAGTAAACAAGGTGATCGGGAGTCGACTAGAAATTCGCGCAATCTTGTGACACGATTAAATTGATTGGTACCTAAGTTACCGCGTCCCAATAAAATCTTCCATCGTCATCATGCACTGCCTTCAAGTCTTCCCTCGAGCCTTGAAACCCCCAAATTCCTAATCCTCCTTGGACTACAATTTACTTAGGGCGAACCGGTTTTGTCCTATATACAATCATATACTCACGGTTGGTGTGGACTTACGGGTCGTGAATCCTCATTCCACGTTTAAGAGAAAATGCGAGAGTGGTCCACAGACCTAAATGCAAGCTGTATGCAGGTCCGCATTCTCCAGTAAACAGTACATACGAATAAATATATGTATTCATACAGTTTTGGAAAGGCTTATAACTTGCAATACGAGGCTAGCTGCTTCGCATCCCAAGCTCGGATCTCGTACCAAGAGTTCTGCGAAACTCTAGGCTTGGTGACCGAATAGATACGTAAGAATAAGGTGATACGAATAAATACTAGTAAAATAAGATCTTATTGATAGTTTGTTTTGGAGAGCTATCGAACTCCAGGCTTTTTGTTTGGTTTTGACGTTTTTATTTAAGAGAATCGTCATCTCTATTTTGTTTGGTTAATGGTCTTGTTATAGGAGTGACCACTGCCTCCTATTTGATGAACTGTTTTTATTTTTAATTTTTCCTCCAAGGTTCAACATTAGATTTAGTTCATCCTATCCCGTGATTTTTCAACTGTTTCATGTAATTGATTGTCACATAAGAGGGTACACGACTCTCAACTGTCTCAGGCAACTGATGGGATCTATGCGAACACTCCATCAATAATATTCAAATATTTCGTATTATTACTACTCAATATAAATCTTACTAACCCGTGATTTTTCAATTGCCGTTTGTGAATGATAGGTATTTTGTGAATACGCAAGTCGCTACACATTGTTCTATGACATCCTGATGATTATCCTTATAACCCTGATAAATTATCTAGTTACGGCCAAGGTCGTTTTCAAACTATGCTGTTGACCCAGTTCCCCAGTGTACGCTTTATTTGTAAACAAATAATGTAAACATCTCCTGACACACTAACCTAAATGTGAGATTTGTTTATTTTAAAAATTCCTTAGAAGTCACTTGTGCCTCTTTACTTTTATTGTACATTATTAATTCAATATTATTTTATTCCTTTTTTTTTGTTAAACTATTTATTTCATTTTCCGAATTTAGTACATTTACTAGAGGTTAAATGAAGAATAAATATATATAAGTACACATATCTCGATTGCCAAAATATGTTAAATAAGAGTACATATATTAATAAATAAATATAAGATATAGGATTATACATAGACTTGAATATTAATAAATACATATTTTCTTTTTCAATAAAATAGATATGTCCATGGGTAGGTATTTAAAAATCGTTACCATTCCGATGTTTTCATTAATAAATAAAATGCATATATATAAATACATTAGTCATATATATATTCTTTATATGCAAAATATTATTTTATATTTATATATATATATATATATATAAATACACAATATACATATTTTAATGTGTAATTCCTTTTGTTGTTTTAATAATTTAATTGGGATACCATAATCCGCTGCACCTCCTCACTCCCAGGGCCTGAAAATTATTTATAAAAGGAAAACTCACCCCCTTCAAGATTTTTCCGGTTGGGATCTACACAACAAATCTTGTAAAAGAAATCCTACCTAATTAACTGTATTTTTCAACTAATTTCAAAATAAATCTTTTCGACTATTTATTCCTATTTAATATTTTATTCTTGCTTGATTCATATAAATTAGCTAATATTTAATTATTTTGTGATATAGATGTGCCGGAAAATTATAAATTATTTAGGTCGAACTATTTTTGTTATTTTCACTCTTTTTAATTATTTATATAAATTTATAAGAAAAATTATTCCGAATTGCGCAAACTTTTAATTATTTCGATTCTGAATAAATTAAATGTCTGTTAAAACTTTCTTCTAAATTGCACTGTTTCCACCAATATTTTAAAGTATCCACAATTAATTTTTTTTCGAACTGTTACTTTTAGAACAAAGGTTTGAGCGTTTATTATTGTTTCCTTTTTGTTTTTTTTTGTTTCTTTAAACTAAGATGTAAGTATTTACTATTAATATTTTTAAACAAAATTGATACTAAATTATAATATATTTTTAAATATCAATTCGCGAACACGTTCACTCTAAATTAATGATAAACTCTCAATTGGATTTGAATGTTTTCACTTTGAATGAAATAATTATTTTAAAGATTTAAATAATTCACTAATCACTTTTTGCAATATTCACTTTTAACACTTTAACACTTTTAGGCACTGAGTTTAAACTCTATCTTTCTTTATTAACACTGTTTGATTAAATTAAACTAACTTATCAAAATTTCACTGACTCTAGTACTTGTACATTTCACTAAATTCTCTAAGTCCAGGGACTTATTTAAAATTTAACACTTAGAGATTTTTCACTGTTAATCCTACCAAAGAACGTAGTACTGCCACGTAACAACTTTTCAAATCCACGGCACGACTGTCTCCTGACTGATTTGCACCATCTTTTATACCCCTCTCAGGTTCCAAAAGACGTATCTGAATTTCTCTTGATGCTTAATTCTATCTCCTATCAACTCGTAAACTTGAACATCCCTGCCACTAATATCGATTGTGCATCCATACGATCTTCTGTCGTCCAGCTCTGGGCGGCGGCCAGTTTTTATCTCATGACTCTAACTCGATAGGGTCCGAATTGAGTAGGTCTGCATTAATTACCCAAACTTCCTTTGTCCCATGGTTCATACAAAATGTAGTTAAAATATCATGATTTTGTGTTCCCTTTTTTCCTCAATTCGCGATAGGTCCGTCCTCAGTGATATATATATATAGATCTCAATTTTATGCATCTTGTGCCAAAAATGATTAAATCCATGTCGAAATCTTTACTATGCAGTTTTGAATTTCAATTTGTCTAAATTCTACTTAATTTTATTGTCACCTATGTGAGCTTTTCCATTTTCACCAGTACTTTCTCTCTTTATGTCGCAGACTTGAGTTTTCCCTTTTTCCTCTTGAATTTTCTTTATCCAGACGTTTCTCTACACAAATTTCTTCTTTATTCTTATGTTATTTCTCATAACTCTATAACTAATTATATTCCAAGCCGTATTTATTAATTTTACGGATAACTTAGAATTGTATCGCTTTTCTCCACTTGGATCATTCCTTATCCCCGTTCCCTACCCTTTCCTTTCTCTTTTTCTCACTTTTCCCGATGTGTGTGGTCTCCAGGAAAATTTCATACTTCATTTATTATTAATTAATATATAATTTTCCACACTTCTATGGGAGATATACCTAATTTGACCCTGGGATATCCGTCATTTTTATTGTTTTATTCAGTCTCCGCCCAATTTTCTATCTTTCTCATACCAGGATTCACATAAAACATACGCATTGACACTTGTTTACGTTTCAAATTTTGGAACTACACTCGTAAATTTCATTTAATTTCAAACCTATTAATTTTAATATCTTTTGCTTTATATAAACATATCATAAGCCCTACGTTGAACTTAATAGCTTTTATAATGGTTTATTACCTTAACGTAAACAAAAATCATGTTCGAATTTCGATTGTTTATCCTCTAAAATACACATGAGACTGTCAACCTTTTATCTCATGTCACTTCTTCTGCAGTCTTGTGTAACTCTAATATCTATCTACCCTGATAATCATGTAAAATGCCTACGTTTCCTGAATTTAATCTATCGCTATATGTTTAGTTTTATTGCCTTCCTTTGGTACCCTATTATCATGTTCTTAGGACCTTTGTAGCAGCTCAAAATCTCTGAATTTTCCCTTCGTCCAGTCTCTGCACTGTTTCTAAAATGTCTATTTTAATGCGAGATTTTCATTCCCAATCGTTTTCCTAATATGTCCGCTTCATCTTAAATTGATAACGATTAGTTTCTAATGTCCCTAACACTTTCGTTTTCCTTTATTACGACTTACATCGAACTCGACACCCTCCTTCTATCATAAATAATTGCACTACAGTTGAAAATTCTGCCAGTAACTTTCCTTCGTTTTTCCGCCCTTCTTTTATACTATTTCGTTTATAATTTTTCCATTGCATTTTCGCGTGTGTGTTTTTCAACTTGTAAGGTCCCAAAGCCCTCGATTTCAAAGGTTCGCTATCTCATAAATGTCTCAATTATTGTAAACATTCCCAGGACTTGTTCCCTTGAACGTCGATTGTTTACTCTATAGTGCGTTCGCCTCTAATTTCTGTGAGAATAAAGAAGTCATTACTTATCTTTTTTAATCGCTGGGTCCAAAGTTCATTTCTTTGTCTTTCGTAGACACACGCCTTTCCGTTCACTGATTGGTTATTCAAAATTTTATAGCTTTCGTTTAGATCTAATTGGTTGACACCCTTCAATGTTTATTTTTAGGCCTAGACAAGGGGAATCCTAGTCGTCCTAGACGATTTTACGACCTCTCTGCTTTCGTCCTAGAACCTCGATATAATTCCAACTATTACAGGTGCCTACTGCAAACAAACTGAATCAATTTTAAACTCAACAGATGTCGCTAGAATGACGGTTTTCATAAATAATTGGTTTTTTTTTAATCCACGAAGTGGGAAGCTACGGTTTATCTGTTTTCACTGTGATTTAAGCCTTTCATCACAGTTTGATGAAAAGCGGGAATTGTCGTTGAGCGAATGTGGTTCTAGTTTTAGGGAGCACGCATCCCAGGTTTGATGAAAAGCGGGCGTGTGCATAAAAATCAGAAAAGGATTCGGCGACATTTAGGAATTGAACCCAAGACCTCAGCCTTGCTCAGCAACGCTTTCGTTTGAGAGTCTCTAATATTGTCTTCAAAAATTAAATAAACAGAAAGTGTTTGCTTATTCAATTAAAAAAATAATAATTTAACAAGAAAACATGAAGATATATTTCTATGTACCCAATGAGCTATCGGATTGGTGTAAAGTGACCTGTGGGAGAAACTTTCAGTAAAAAAAGTAAATGAGAATTTTGCTTCGTTAGAATAAACTGTCACCAGGCCAAATAAAATATTAGTTCGCGAGCATTCAAAGATTTTATATTACATCGACCTCTGAACCGATTTTTCTGTAATGGACTTTAAAAAAGTTTAATATTGAATAAGAAAGAAGTATAAATCATTTTCGGCTTCATGCGTGTTTCCCAGTGAACGTACGTTAATGATATTATTAAAAAAAAATTAGCGAAGATCGTAATATCATACATACCAAATATCATACCAAACGGCCCATAACCGAAAAATAATCTGCTGGTGTCTCCACAACAACTAAATAAATAAATAAATTATTCCAGTTGTTGTGGAGACACCAGCATATTATTTTTTGGTTATGGGCCGATTGCTGAACTGAACTGAACACAGAACTGAAACAATAGCACAACTTGAATGTAACTTTTGTATTAATTAGCTATAACTAGCAGTTAAAAACCCGCTCCGCGGGTTTTTTCTGCTAAGCCCTGCGGGAGGCACTTGGTTGGCCTTCGCCCATTTTAAGTGATATAAACAATAGTTACATTTAATAGATAGATATTAGGTCATTCACAGAGAGAGGGTGAGTATATACTGTTAAAACATGGAACAGGAAGGAGTTAATGAATAATAACTTGCTAAATTTACGCATAGTAAGAATGACAGTTGTTTGAATAAATGAAATTTTACGTATTTGTGATGGATTATTTCAAATGAAACACTATTATTGACTTCATGTCTACAACTGATATTAACTGTTATCGTACCTAATATAATTTGCTCATAGGAGACTCGCAGTGCTTAAATATGTGTTACAACAATATTCATATGTATGTGGTTTCAACCGTCAATGTCTATAAGTTGGATCAATATCGTATAGTTTGTCAAAATTAAAGATAGTTATAACAAAGTTGACTTAAATACTAGATTATTACATATTGATTAATTGTACACGTGTTTATATAAATAATAAAAGCAGGGTAATTCTTTACCTACAACTGTTACTGTATCTAATAAAGTTTAAAGTTAGATTATATATACACCTTCATCAGGCGAGTAAAAATCTATATAAAAAGGTAGATTATTACAACATAGCGCCCCTGAGGTGATATCTCACAAAAGCGGCGCTATGCAAATTGTCCAATAAATAAATAAATATAATGTTTACATTTTATTGTGTATACACCGAAGTCAAAAATTAAATATAGATTGCAATTGGAAAGAAGAAGTGGAAGGAGGGGGGAGGGGTAAGAGTAGGCTGGGTTTATAAGAATTAGGAATTACAATATCGTTGCTGGGTTTATAAGAATTAGGAATTACAATATCGTTAGACGGGAAAGACCAGTTAAGTGGGAAAATATTTAAAACGAGATTTAAAAAAAAAAAATCTTCTTAATTATATCTACTTATATATTAACATGTTTCCTAATTTCTAAAATTTCAAAATTATTTATAGTGAAGTATTTTAAGACCTGAAAAAAACAAATAGCATATAACCATAAAACAATATATTCATAAGACAAATAGCATTTAACAACGGTTATTCTAATAAATTGATAGTTGAAATACTAAATAAAAAAATTAAACATATTCTCTTCTAACGGTATTTCTAAAGATAGAAATAAACAATGGCGTAGAATTCTGTTTGTGGATAACGATACTTCTAAAATTATACATAAAAACAATCCTGGTACTATTCAACTGGCGTTTTACACTAATAACAATGAAGAAATATATTCTTAATAATAAAGATAGCAAAAATCAAACAAAAAATCAGGAGTTTAAAAACTCAATTGGGATGATTGTAATTTCTTTTACAAAGGTAGAACAAATAGAAACTTTGAACTAAGAACTAAGAAAATATCTCAGGGCTCTAAATGGAAATAGTGAATCTGAGTTTGCAAATCATCTTTTGAATAATGATCACACTTTCGATAAAAATTCAGGTCTTAAAATACTTCACTCAGGATGTAAAGCGTCGCAAATAAATAATTTTGAAATTTTATAAATTAGAAAACGTGTCAATATAAAATCAGATATAATAAATATGCAAAAAAATATATAAATAATAATGAAAAATGCCATTACTAATTGATAAGCTTCCAGGAGAAATCTTCTTATTAAACGCTTGTTAATGGTCAAGTAGTCAAGTATTGTGAGCTGCATATTTAAATATTCGCGCTTGTCATTTGGTTCGTTTTTATACCGCCAGAGGTGCGCTCTGTCGGCCATCTATAGCCGTGCGTATCGGCCATATTGAAGGAACGCGTGATTTTTTTATAAACGTCAAACATAATCACGTAACTGTGGATAATTTTCATTGTAATTTAATTAATCCAATGGATTATGAACTTTCTAAAACATATTTTATTCGATATTATCCAAAAATTATATGAGCAGAAATGATGCTTTTGAAGAAATCTCGTATTATTATGAGGCGATCCTATTTTAGTATGAAATCGGGTCTTAATTTTCAAGATAGCGGAATTTATTCGAAACATACTATTTGAATTCGACCAATCAGAGGGCCCAGACCGTCCAGACGCTAGGATAATAATATTATAGATGGCATAACACGTTGGACGTCAAATGTAACAATTAAAACGACTGATTATAATAAAAACCTAATTGATCGACAAATTTAGCAATGATATAATAGATCAATAATAGTAACATTCAAAAGTAAGTGAAACACTAGGTTCTAGTTAACTAAATACAATTTATTTAAAGCATGAATTTATAAAAGGACTCTAAGGACGGGTTGTTTCGGAGAATCTGAACAATTCATCAAATTTCAACGTTCATTTTCAAGTTCTGTGAAAGATATTTTCAAGTTCTGTTTTTATTTCAGTTTTGTTAAGCAACTAGCTTACAATGATATAAAAACAGAACCCGAAAATGAACGTTGAAATTTGATGAATTGTTCAGATTCTCCGAAACAACCCGTCCTAATAGTGTTTTATTTATTGACTCCTGTTAATTTACAAAAATGTCACAATATATTGACGTCATAATATATTTAAGTTTAGTTGAATAGTTAATGAATTTATAGGGTGCTAGTTTATTTAAATATAACAAAAAAGTTGTCATTTAATTAAGCTATGTCATAAACCAAAATATATAAAGATAAAAACTAAATTATGTGATTATTTCTTTAGGTGTCAAAATTCGTTACATAACCATGATCTGCTGTGGCTCACTTCGTGTCCCTAAGACGCTTCTCGTTGCTCCGCTGGATTTGAAGCAGCAAGATAAAACGCAGCTCCCCCTATTGTGTTGGTAGGAATCGATACGACAGTCAATATCTCACAATCGATATTCGTAACGGTAGTTGGGGTTTGTTGTTTTAAAACCGTTACACTTTCACAGAACTTGAAAAATTACTTCGAAATATTGATGAATCGTTCACCGACTCCGTTTCGCTTTTGAGTAAATTGTGATCAGCAGAAGATGACAACTATCATGATGTTAAGTTTGTCAGCTCATTACAATTTGATAAAACGCTGATACGCACCAGAATCGGTGTTATAATTTTTGATGACTGTAAAATGTAATTGGTGGCCTATTTCTTGGAACATTGAAGTCTGAAAATGGACAGTCGATCATATTGAGTGGCATGCTTTGTAATGCTTTTAAATAGGTTTAATGGATTTAAAAAAAAAAAAAAATTATTGTTTTTGTGTTTAATTCGTAGAACTCCATTTAATTTTTTTTTTTAAATTTAATTAAAATCAAATTTACTAATATAATTATTAAGTTCTGCAAGTTTTTTTTGGTTTTTGTTATTGTTACAGCTGTTTCGGCTTTCAAGGCCATTTTCAAACTATGGTTTAGCCACGTTTAGACGACTTATTAATATGATTCTATTTTACCCCCTCCCAAATTTAAAATGATTTATTACCGGTTAAACCAATTTACTGATAAAAATAATTGTGACAATAGATTTCATATTCTGTGGGGGTATTTTGAAGTCTGTTTTCCACACATTAATGTGAACTTCTAATTGAAATCTATTGTCACAATTATTTTTATCAGTAAATTGGTTTGACCGGTAATAAATCATTTTAAATTTGGGAGGGGGTAAAATAGAATCATATTAATAAGTCATCTAAACGTGGCTAAACAACAGTTTGAAAATGGCCTTGAAAGCCGAAACAGCTGTAACAATAACAAAAACCAAAAAATACTTGCAGGACTCAATAATTATATTATTAAATTTGATTTTAATTAAATTTTTAAAAAAAGGTTTTAATGGACGTACTCAATGGGCGAGCTGAAGTAAATTCACCGCCACGACTCGGACAAACCTCCCTATGAATCCGGGCGTCCTCCGCTCACCGTAGCAAACTTAACGTAGAGGAAGTGTAAAGAATATACAGTTAATCCAAGATAGCGAACCACTTGGGATGACCTATGACAGAAGTGTTAAGAATAGATTCAAGATAAAGATTCTCGGGCTGCGATACATATAACCGCCTAGCAAAATGAAAACTGCCGGTGTGCGAAGGATACATTATCTCTTCCGCTGATAAAGTGATGCGGGAATTAGCGATAAAGGGATTTTACAATCAATAAAAGCAGATGACTTGTATATGGCGGGAGTTATTGTGAGGTTCAAAGTGTACGTGAAAGTTTGTCAGTCAACTGCTAGAACCATGAGGCTGCTCCCAACAGGACTGATGTTGGTGCTACTCCTGGCTCCCTCAGGTTATTACAGTGACCTATTTTAATGGTTTTCTTAACCAGTGACGTCTTTTAATGGTTTTCTTAACAAGTTTTTTTTTCTCAACTATTTTAACAGTTTTCTAATTCAGTGAAATATTTGCATGATTTTCTTAACCAGTGACCATGTAAATGGTTCTCTTTACCAGTGACATATTAAAATGGCTTTCTTAACCAGTGACATATTTAAATGTTTTTTTTTAACCAATGACCCATTTAAATGGTTTTAGAGACCTTTCTTGATTTTTTTTCTTAACCAGTGATGTAATTGACCGGTTTACTTAACCTGTGGCGTGTTTTATCGGCTTTCTTACACAAGTGACAAACTTTGTTATCACATTTAAGGTGATTCATTTATATATTAAAAAAACGTGAAAGGAATAAGTTGTTTTAAAAACACCTTAAAAACTAAGTATGAATATTACTCTTTTGTAATGTTTGTTTTCATCTTGAACCCTGTTATTTCATCCGTACTGGCAGTGTGACATTTTGACTAAACATTAATTTTGCTAAACTACAGATTAGGTTTTTCTACGAAACCAAAGTTACTCGTAAAAAAAAATAATTTTTGAAAAATTCTATTTTAATCATTGAATAATATGCTCTAAAAAAAATTTACATTTATTAACGTTTACATGATTTTTTTACAACTGTGTATAGGTACATAAAAAAAAATGAAAGGAAATCATTTCGACCTTTCAAGTCAGTTCTGCTGGTTATTGAAAGACCTTATTTTATTTTTTAAAGAGACGGACGCAGAAAAAATTAATCATTTTTATGGCAAATCAAGTGATATAAAAAGTTGATATTTTTTATTACAACGCTTGCAAAGTTTTCATTATGCGTATTGACTGCATCCAGAGTGAAAAATATTTACACTAGCTCTCAACAGGAGGCCCTAAGGAAAATAATTTACCCCCAGGGCCTTTGTTACCTTTGGTGATGCTGTATGGAAGGTGTTTTTAAGGAAAGGAAGGAGAGGAAATTCTGGAAAGGAAAAGATTGGAAGGTTAGGTTAGGCACCCCTACCAAGTCACCAAACGTAGCGAACCACTTGGGTTGACATTTTATTTTTATTTTTTATTGTAATATAAGGAATATAGACACAAATATTTTACAATATTACATTTTAGATCATTATTGGTTATGTATACCTTATCAGAAAAGAGGAGTCACGATTCTTACATAAGTTTTATGTTATAATAATATTTTTGTATGGAATATAGATTTTTCAATGAAATGTTTAATTAAAGTTTTTTTGAATTTTTATTTTCATTTAATTGTTCTGATTGGTTGACAATACAGCGCAGTACAGAAGGGAGATTATTGTAGTTTTTTATGGCTTGGTGGAAATGGTATGGAATGGAATGGTATGGAAATGGTTTTGCGTTCGTGTTGTTTTAAAATCAGGCGTAATAAATTAATTTCCATTTATCATTAGTTTGTAAAATTCTTGGTATTCTTTGTTATTTGTTTATTTTTACATTTTTATAATAGAAGCTTGCTTAAATATGTCATTGACATTTGGTACTGGCAAGTGATTCTGTTGAGAAGGTAGAATTTTTTTTTTTTAATTATTTTTATGATGATTCTTTGTGAAACTTTTACAGAGTTTAGATTGTTTTTATAGGATCTTCTTATCTTTTATAGAAAAAGGGCATACTACACATTTTTAATTGCTTTCTCATTTAAATTTTTTTTAAACCTAACAAATATATACATTTCCTTATTCTCTTTACTAGCTCTGTAATGAAGCTGTTCCACTTCAGGTTTTGGTCAATGATCACACCGAGATATTTAACTTCAGAAGAAGAGTTGATTATACAGTACAAATAGGATCGTGTTGTTTACAGTTTACATTATCACATTTTTCATCGTGGATTATAATACTAACTTTCTGATTAGGTATTTTCTTTAAAGAGAAAAAGACATTTAATTGTTTTTTGCGTTAAGTGTGAGCATGTTATAATCAAACCATGATTTTAAAGCATTAATATCTTCATTTGCAAGTTTGTTAACTATTTCCCATGTTTGACCTTATATTAACATATAGTAGAAGTGTTGGTTATCCAATAAATACCCACCATTAAAATTAATCTTATTATCGCCTTGGTGAAAGACCACCGTTCAAACTCGAAACATTGCAATAACCACTGGAGTGATTGGCGTATATATGTACATTTACCATTTTATTTCATTAATACCATTCCTCAAAATATATGAAACTGATTAATGTGGTTTAAAGTCAATGAATACACCTAGATTTCGCCTTTTATCCCATACTTTTAGGTTCTATACATATGGCACATTATGAAAAGCGATCTCTCAAAACGTTTTTGAAAAATGGCAAAATATGCCAAAAATGGCTTTACCAATTGAAACGTAAAATAGAAACTGACATAAAACAGTTCTAGAAAGATACCCAAGATATACACATTACTTATCCAGTCAAAAAGGGATGTTTATCTGTTGTATAAATTTGAAATAATAATAATTTATCATCAAATTTCGAAGTTTTTCCAAGGTATTTTAAATGTCCTACCTATATATCTCTTCATTTTGAAGATGTCGTAAAATGAAATAATATTTTAAAAATTAGATAAAATTATCCCTTAGATTTTGGTATTTAAAATATCCTTAAATACTCGTATTTACAAACGTGCAATATTTTTATTTATAACATAAAAAGTTGAAAAAAAAGCTCACCTCAAACACTTATGATCAAAACGTAACAAAATTTCAGTGAAATCCAAATTCAAAAATCAAAGTCCATCAATTTGAGGTGCTTGCAAGAGAGCTGTTAATTCATTTTTTTAAACTCGTTTAGACAAAAATATACATATTAAAAAAAATTAACTCTTAATTTCCAGAAAACAACCAGAAAAAACTGAAAAGGTTAACTAATTGCTTGAACATTTTGAAACGTGTATTTCTTCAAAACATTATTACCAACAAGTTCATTAGGCATTTAAGTTACAAAAAACATCACTTTAATGAAGTTATTATAAAATATACACCGTAAAATCCAATTTGAATATTTTTTTTTTTTTGGTTTTAGGCATTTCACCCTGAAAAGAGTGCTTTGTGCCGGTAACAGTTAAAGTGGATAAAAAAATTCGGTTAATCTATTGGGAGAATAATAAAACAAATTAATCATTGGACTAATTTAGATCGCTAAAATAAATTAAATGTTGAATTCATTCAGGTTAATAAACTTACATAAAGCTGTATGAACACGAGAATTGTTAAGAGATAAAAGGTATGAAATGTTAAGGGGGGACTGGTGTGTGATTTTAATAAGACGGCGGTATATGTTCTTGAAAGATGAATGATTTTTACAGTTAAAGAAAACGTGGTCGAGGGTTTCCTCTTCCACACCGCACTGGCAGACCGGATCATCCAAAACTCTAATTCTAGCCAAGTGGGATGCAATTGAACAGTGACCAATTCTAATTCTCGAAATACATGAAATGAATCGCTTTGACAGTTTTTTACCGTGAAACCATGGCTTAGCAGGGATATGGTTTTGAATTCCAGCATAGAAAGATCCAGTTCTTATTTTGGAGCCTGCCCAATTTTCTTCCCAGGCACGAGTTATGTTGGATTTAAGAATCGGGAAGACATCGGAGATAGGGATTCTAAAATTTAGTGGGATAGTTCCGGAATCTGAACCAGATTTGGCGAGAGAATCGGCCATCTCATTACCCTCTATACCCAAATGGGCAGGGACCCAGGCCAATATCGTCTCAAACCCAGATTCACTTAGAGAATTGAGAAGATTTTTTATTTTACATATAATATTGTCTTCCGGATAACATAGAATATTTGACATAATTTTAGTTAGAGCACTTAGCGAATCAGTACATAGTAAGGCTCGATGAATGTTGAGAACCTGGATTTGATTTAGCGCTTGTTCAATTGCAAAGCATTCAGCTGTAAATATGGAAACTTCTTTCGGTAATTTATAAGAGAGATTGATGTTAAATTCTGGACTATATATCGATGCTCCACATCTTTTATTTTCAAATTTGGAACAATCAGTGTAAAGGATGGAAAATCCAGGGAATTTTGAAGCCACAATGCTTTTAAAACAGTCATCCACATTATGAAATTTATTTGGGGAAGATAAAATATTCTTCCGAAAGTCTGATGTTATTGTGTTCGGCATAAAAGTGATTGCCTTAAATGGAATATTGTATATAGGAAGATTGGGAACTTCTTGAAGATATTGGAGGGAAGATGACAGAGAATTATAGAGATGAAAACTTTTAATTAGGAGAGGAAAACATTTTTTTTCACTCAATCTTTTGTTAGACTTCAAATTAACACTTAGCAGATTAAGACTTTGTTTAATGGGATGATGTGATAACGATAAAGCCTTGAAAATATATTTATTGGCAAGGAATTGCCTTCTGAAATATAATGGAGGCTCCCCACATTCCACCTGAAGCGCATTAATTGGAGAAGACTTCGTAGCTCCAATAATCATTCTGAGGGCTTTTGATTGAATTCTTTCCATTTTCTTATCTAAATATTTAGGGAGGGGATCAAAAAGGAATGTGCCGTAATCCAAGTGGCTCCGAACTAGGGAATTATACATTAATTTAAGAGTGGTAGGATGAGATCCCCACCATACTCTGGAAACTGCTCGCATCATATTAAGTCCCTTTTCACACTTTGTAGAAATTATCTGAATGTGTGGAAGCCAGGAAAGTTTATGGTTCAAAAGAAGACCAAGGAATTTGATTTGAGTAGCGGTTTGTAGAGGCACATTATCAAAAGAGATTGAGAAGTGGGGAATTTTTCTTTTTCGCGTGAAAGCTACGACCCTTGTTTTAGATGCCGCCAGATTCATCCCATTTATTGACAACCAGCTTTTAATATATTGTAAAGCCAAATTCATTTCCTTAGCTGCAAGAATAATATTTTTATGTAACAAATATATAAGGATATCATCCGCAAAGTAAAGTCGCTTGATAGAAAAAGGAATTACTGAGTCTAGGTCGCTTAAATAAATATTAAACAACAGAGGACTGATAACAGAACCCTGGGGTAAACCTCTCCATAGTTTGCGCCTTAAGCATTTAGAGGAAGACTCAATAATAATGGACCTATCTGTGAGCAAATTAATAATAAATTGGACTAGTTTCGGGGGGATTTGTTTTTTAATTAGCTTTTCTTTCAAAACATTCAGTAAAACATCATCGTAAGCTGATGAAAGGTCAAGGAATGTGGCCAATGTATAAGAATTTAGGGATTGAGAAACTCGGATATCAGTTGTGAACAAACTTAAATTATCCATTGTAGATTTCTTTTTCCGAAAACCATACTGATTTGGTGAGATAATATCTTGACTTTCAACAAACCACTCTAGTCTGTTTTTTATCAAACGCTCCGCTACTTTCATCAAACACGATGAAAGAGCAATAGGCCGATAAGACGAAATTTCAGATGGATTTTTTCCAGGTTTTAAAATGAGAATGATTTTTTGAGTTTTCCAAACATCCGGAATTAGTCCTGTTTCAAACATATTATTAATAAGAGATAAGAAATATTCAACCGCCATATCAGAAAATGATTTAATGAAACTATAAAATATTCCATCGGGACCCGGAGCAGAGTCAGAAAGGGCTCTTATCACTCGTTTCATCTCATCAATGGAGAAAGGAGCATCTAGCCAGTTAGAGTGAGATGGATACGGCTTAATAGAAGGCATTTCTTCACATCCGGCAACTGATGGGGGGGCTATTTTATCCGCAAATCCTATAAGAATTTCTTCTGATATATGTTTGATTCTTGGCGGAGAATACGATGATCCAATTTTTTTTAAGCTAGACCAAACTGAAGACTGGGGAGTTTCCGGAGACAGGTTCTCACAGAACTTCCGCCATCCAGCGCGCTTCTTATTTTTCAAAATTCGTTTGGTTTCTGCCTGGGCTTTTTTAACTGATAAAAAATTTTCTAGTGACATACACTTACGAAAAGAGGAAATTGCTATTTTTCGAGAGTTGACGGAGCGAGTGCATTCCTCGTCCCACCACGGAGTAGAGTGTTTTATTTTAATGTTCGCCTTGCGTTTCGGGATGGATTTTTCTGCTGCATTTATAACCATAGAAGGAAACGTCTCACATTGCATTCTGATGTCTCCCGGGGACGATTTTGTTAAATTAATAGGGTTATCTAGTTCAGAAGAGAAAGTGCTCCAATTCGCATCTTTCGTTCTAAATTTGAGATTATTTTTAACTGGGGGGGAATAAGTGTTAAATTGATGGTGAAAGCGGATTATAATTGGGAAATGATCACTAGAGAGGGGATCGTTTAGGATGTCCCAAGAGCATTTAGATGCTAACGAATACGAACAAAGAGATATATCAACAGCACTTTTCCGTTGATGAGGGGGGGTGAATCTGGTTGGAGATCCGTCATTTAAAAAACATAGGTTATGGGTATCAATAAAATTTAAAAGATTGCGGCCAGAACGATTTGTTATTTCGCTACCCCAAGAAGGGGAATGTGCATTAAAATCTCCAAGGATCATATACGGGGTACAAATCTGGCTTAAGATTGGTGCCCATTCAATTTCAATAAAAGTCGTAGAGGGAGGAATATATATTGACAATATTGTGATATCAGATAAGACAGCTGCTATTATCTGGATATCGTCGGAGGGAGTATGAATATTAATTTCTTTAAAAGGGATAGAATTTTGGATTATCAGAGCCGAGCCGCCTTTACCATCCGGTCTGTCGTGTCTGAGACAATAATAACCTGGAATTCTTAAGTGAAAGGAGGGTTTTAACCACGTTTCAGAAATGGCGGCTACTGAAACGTCGTGTTCGTCGAGTAATTGAATTAGGTCAGATTTGTTAGCGGAGAGGCTTCTACTGTTCCACTGAAGGATTTTGTTCAGTTTCGAAGCCATTGGGGAGGCAGGATAATAAAGATTTAATGTAATTGGCAGCGTTGGACGGTACAGTATTGTTGTTTGTAAGGATAGAAATTAAAAGGGTAATTAAAGTGTGTATAAAAGAATTATTATTCATTATTTCGGGGAGAGCAGGAGGGGAAGAATTACCATTAATGGCACACCCATTGGGCGTCTGGGATTTGGCATTCCCATTCGGGCTGGCCAAAATATTATTCAATTGTTTTTTATCAAGGTAAGGTGTATATTTTGGGTTGGGTTTGACTGGCTTGAGAATGGTTTCTCTGTGAGAAGATGACGTTGAATTTAAAAAGGTGGTTGTTTGGAAAGGAGCTGAGGACGATGTCATCTCTGTGAATGATTTTTTCGCAGGAGAGATTAACTTTGAGGCCTGGAAGTACGAAATGTTGTCGGTAGCCATTTTATGTTTTATGTTCTTCTGTCTTGTTAATTCCGGACAGGCTAGACTGACCGCGGTATGTGCACCCGAACAGTTAATGCAAATGGGATCATTGGAAGATTTCGGACATTGATCAAATGGGTGAGCTTCTCCGCAATAATAACAACGTGGAGGGGAGCGGCATACAGATTTCGAATGTCCGAACCGGCAGCAGTTGAAACATTGAATTGTTGGAAATTTATAAACTTCGACGGGAAGCGAGGTATAGTAAATTAACACACGAGACGGTAGGGATTGTCCCTCAAATGTAACAACAACAGACTGGGAAGGTTTCCAGATCGTGTTTCCGTCAGTAGAATCCTTGTAGTTCAGTCGACGTACTTTTAATACTTTTGGGGTTCCGTGAGAATTATTCAAAGCATCAACAATTTCAGCCTCTGGGATCTCCGCGGGAATTCCTCGCACAAGACCCATTCTCGAAAGGTTAAATGTAGGGATGAACGATTTATATTTATGATTTGAGAGCGAGTCAATTTTTTTTACAAATCCATTTGCGGAAGCGGCAGTGTTAAACTCGATAGATAATTTATATCGCCCTTCCGGTTTAATTGAACCGTTAACAATACCAAGCTTATTATTTTTTGAGTCAAATACGAATTTTCCAAAATCTAAAGGATGAATAAGTTTTCCCTGTTCAGTTCTCTGAACATTAACGGTAAATGGACCGGAAGCTGAAGCAGGATAAAGTAATTCAGTACTTTTTGCATTATCGGTAGTTAAAGTACTTGGCTGGATGTTACTATTGGTGTTAAGGTCGTTAGGGGTCGAGGTTTGTTGAACCGGCGGTATAGATTTAACTTTCGATGGAATTTGAAGGCTTTGCGATGGTCGTCGTTTACGAGATGGGAGCGTAATAGAAACCTGGCTCGTATTAGATTCCGAATCAGAAAAATCCAATATCGACCCTGGGTCGGGAGGTCTATCTTCATCTTCCTCCATTATATAAAAAAAAACTTAACTTTTAAAAATTAAACTGAAAAAATAATACGCAGTCTATTTCATTGACTGTACAAACAAAAACGGATTAGCCGTAAGCAGGAATGCAAACAAATAGGTAAACGATAAACAATATTAAATAAAATGTAACAATAATCTCTTATCTGTACGCAGCGCAGGAACGGGCGAACGGCACTCAGCAATAGTAAGGTACACACAACCACTGTTGACCGCGGCTCGAATCGGACTCTGAATTTGAATATTGGCATAACCGTTTAACCCCACTTGATGACATAGCATGATTGTAGAAATGCAATAATTATATAATTATTTGCCTAAAACTGACGAAAAAGAACACAAATACATTGTAAATATGTCGAATTACACGAATAATAATAATATCCAAAACAACTTTATAAAATATATTACCTACAGATTCAACAATAATGAGTGTACATTTGAAACTTTGCAGCGAAGACGAGTAGTAGCTGACTCAATATTTATACACAGAATTTTAAACAATGACATTGACTTTACTGAACTTCTGTCCCTTATTAACTTTAACATACCTTTGAGACGTACACCACGACATACAGTGCTATTCCACACGATAAATTATAAAACAAATGCAGCAACTAATTCGACAATTAACCGAGCTCTTTATACTCTAAATAATATTTGTCTTAACTCTAACATTGACATTTTTCGGATTCACTGCCCAAATTCAAACGTGGCATATGTCAATAATTTAAACTATTCAATGCGCATACATACAGATACACACACAAAAACATGCACACATACATTACACAGTCAAACATACATATAAAGATGCAAACAAAACTCTGATCTAAATTTAACGGTCTTACTAATAAAAAAATCAATTCACGTTTTTATTACACATTATACACATAAAACAATAAAAAAAGTCTCGAAATATTGCATATTTCAGACTTACGTATATGTGCTATTTTCCCGCGGATGTTTGTGTTTATGTCACGTGTGATCAGAATCATGTTGATTTCTATTCTAATGTTCAATTCACTATTATATTAGATTATTCAGTATATTTACTTTTATCTGTGCTATTTTTCGTCATTTTTAATCCGGTATTAATGTCATATTGTGAATAATACAGTTTCATCTTATCGGGAAAATGGAGGTTATTTCCAACATATTTTTTTTTAAATTAATTTCTGAGAATTATTATTACATTTTCTAACGGCATGAACGAGATTAAAAGTGAAGTGACAGTTACTTGCTAAATCCTTAAATGAAATGACTGTATTCTTTGATTATGTGTTGATCAAAAATGTTTGTATTTTTTGTTCAACTTTTATGATGTTCGAAATTAAAATATTGCACTTTTTAAAGATTAAAGAATATTTCAAATATTAAAATCTGAAAGGTAATTTCATTTAGTTTCTAAAATAGTATTTATTTTTAAGACATCTTTAAAATGAAAAAAAAATATAGAACATTTAAAATACCTTGGAATAATTTCGGAATACGTTGAGAAATTATCATTATTTCAAGTTTATGCAACAGATTCGTAAAATAGAAACTGTCCAAATAGATCATGCAAAGATATATAAGATTGCTTAAACAGCCATGACCCTCATTGGCTGTTTAAGCAATTTTATATATCTTTGCATGAACTATTTGGACAGTTTCTATTTTACGTTTCAATTAGTAAGGTTTTCACATGCACGGTCGTCTATCAATTGAATAAAATATTCACCACGATTTTTAGTAAGACCGTTACAGTATGTAAACAGTGTGTAATAAAAACACCCTTAAAAGAAATTGAAGTGTTTTTTTTATTACTGTTAATGAGTATCAATAGTAATACTAAGAGAAAGTGATGTCAAACTACTGAAAGCAATAAAGGAAAAATAAAATATGTTGAAAAATTCAATAAAACAATATAAAATTAACAATTATTTTTACAAGCAATAATTATTCGCCTGAAACACTCATCCACATTGAAAAATCTCCTGATAAAAGATACATGACGCCAACGGGACTCGAACCCGTGTCCCTTCGATTTCCGGTCGACACCTCTGACCACTGAGCTATGGCGGCTTATCTCTTATCAGCGAAATAATTCAATATATACTAGTGTTTCATTCAACAATTACTGCTTGTTACATTTTTTTTCACCTGAAAACAACCAACTTTATTTTATTTGAGAAAGGCATTGTAAGTGCTAACTCTCTCACTAGATGGCG
Source organism: Hesperophylax magnus (assembly GCA_026573805.1). Taxonomy (NCBI): domain Eukaryota; kingdom Metazoa; phylum Arthropoda; class Insecta; order Trichoptera; family Limnephilidae; genus Hesperophylax; species Hesperophylax magnus. The sequence continues at coordinate 6,064,064 of JAIUSX010000002.1, forward strand.
TCGAGACAAATTGTCTACATTTTTAGGTGAAATACTAGAACTTGTCAAATATTAATTATTATTTTTTGGTAAACTAATTTTTAAGACAAGATTTTTTATGCATAGCACAAAGGGTAACAATTATTTGTGCCCTTTGTAATTTTGTGTGGCAAGCTGCTACTCTTACGGCCGGGTCGGATCCTACAAGTGATGCTTTCGCCCCTTTCCTTGTTAGTTCGTCAGCCCGCTCTTTGCCCTTAATACCTTGTCCTGGTACCCAGATTAAGGTTATTTTATTAATGGTAGCGAGTTCTGTAAGAACAGTCCTGCATTCCATCACCAGTCTGGAGTCGCATCGGTTACTTCCCAGTGCCATTAGGGCTGCCTGGCTATCGGAACATATGCTTATGTTTTTATTCCTGTACCCAATACGTATATTCTCCTGTGCGCAGGACAAGATGGCTTTCATCTCAGCTTGAAACACAGTACAGTGTGTTCCTAAATGTATACTGAGGTCCCTCTTGGATCCTTGCAGACAGATTCCGGCCCCTTTTCCCTCTTACATCTTGGACCCATCTGTGAACCAGATTAGTTCCTGTTTGGAGGTGTGAACCGTGTCCCATTCCTCCCTTGTGGGGTAGGTCACCCCAAACTGCCGTCTGAAGAGGTATTCGGCTTGTTTGCCGTCCTGCTTCATTCCAGCTGTCATGTCGGGCTAATTGCCCTCAATCTTGTTCCAATCTCTGTATGACTATTTTTGGCCGCCCCCTCTATTTCTAGGTTTAGTGGGGGTAGGTTCAGGAGCACTCCCATGGATAGTATTGGAGTGGTTCACATAGCTCCCGTGATTCCTCTACATGCGAGTCCGTGTATATGATTGAGTGTGACCATCACTGTTTTCAGTGTTGTTCTCCTCCACCAGACTAGGGCTGCATGCATGATCCTTGGTTTTACAACGGCTGTGTATAGCCATCGCATCATTTTAGGATTGAGTCCCCACGTTCTGCCGCAGATCCGCCTAGTTGCCCACATTAGCGAACATGCCCTTCTGCCCACAGATTCCACCTGGTTTTTCCAATTCAGTTTGGAATCTATAATGACTCCGAGGTACTTAACCGTGTTCGAGGGTTCTCACTCCTTTCCATAGAAGGTTGGATTGTTCCATCCCTCTAGTTTTGTTTTGGGTGTGAAGATTACTAGTTCTGTCTTGTCTGGATTGACCGACAGCCCTGTTTCTTCACACCATTCTTCCATTGTTGCCAGTGTTGACTGTATAAGGCTTCGGGTTGTGTCTGCATCCCAACACCTTATTATGGTTGCAATGTCATCCGCATACCCTTGCGTATATAGGCCCCTGTTGTTGAGTTTCCGGATGAGGTTGTCCACCACCAGGCTCCACAGCAAGGGTGATAAGACCCCTCCCTGTGGACACCCTCATGTCACCAGCACTTTGATGCTTACCTCACCCCTTGTCACCGTAAACATCCGGCCTGAGAGCATGTTCCTCAGCCACCTTCTGGTGGTTTTGTCGAGTCCATGTCTTTCTGCCGCTTCATCAATGGATTTAATAGTGGTGCAGTTAAATGCTCCCTCTATATCCAGGAATAACCCTACCGCCAGTTCCCCAGTCGCTTGTGCCTGCTTCAGTTTGTACACCAACCTGTGCAGTGCCGCGTCGACTGACTTACCTGCTTGGTAAGCAAACTGTAACTTGTGGAGGGGCTTCTCTTTCAGTGCCTCGTCCCTTATGTGCCTGTCCATTAGCCTCTCCATTGTCTTCAAAAGAAATGAGGTGAGGCTAATTGGTCAGATTTAGATCTGTAAAAATTTAAACAAAATTGTTATTAAAATTAAATAATTATGGGAAGTACTTTATCGCTTGTCTGAATTGAATTGTTCTAAATTTTAAACTTATTAGGTACGTTACTCAAATACTTCACATCACGCACCATAATCGAAATTAGTAAATGATTTGACATTTTCATGGCCAAGAGTAGTAACGTGATTTATTTTTTAATAAATCACGGTACGGAAATAATATTTTTGATGAAAATACACTCGTATAAAAAGAGTAATGAATAAGGTTTTACCTTATTAATAAGGTAAAGAAAGCTACGCTTAGATGTTTAAGACATGTAAAGATATATATATAAAGGATTGTACATTGAGTAGACATATACCAATGGTGCAAAAGTGAATATTAGAAGAAGTCGGGGACAGAGAAAAAGACCTGGCACGATCAAGTAACCATGCCAAGAATCAGAATATTAGAAGATTTCCCGTGAATGGTGCAAGGAGTGTATGTCAAGGATTGAGTGGCGGTATTTCTCCCCTGCATAACCTTGAGGAAAGGGCGTGATCTTTAGTTAGTCCCTACCACTGTTCATTCGAAAAGTGTTTTTCGTTGATTCCAATCAGTCTAGATTAAAAATTTGTTAGTTATAATTTTTTTTATCCTTGCAAAAACAGTTATTTTGGTTGTAAATATAAAATTTTATTTATTTATTTTTATACCAGCTGTACCCGCCATGCGATGCTGGGGCTCAGTCTCTAGCTAATAGCTCCTGTTTTGCTTTTATGTCCAACAGATGGCACTGTTTTTTAAAAAAAGGCATATTTTTACCTGTCGTAGGTGACATCTATAAAAATAGGTATACAAAAACACACGCGTAATTGGATTCAACCTTGTGTCAAAATTTCAAAGCAATCGGTGAAGAACTTTCGGAGATTTAATATTTTGAACAAACTAACATTTACATTTTTACTAATATAGATTTATACCCAAAATACAGTACATAGGAAGGTAATATGAGGTATGAATAAGCTACATAATAATATATGATTTGCTAATTTCCTCCAAATAAACGATAATTTATTAAAAAGAATACAGAATTGTTGCTAATAATAATGTTAGAAACTGTTTAGAAATAATTCGCGCATACGGGGTTTGAAGTTTGCCAAGTTCAAATACATTCATATCATTTAAATATTTGTTACCAAGAATATGTAAACGTTTTGTTGAGGAACGTAAACTATAGTTGGAATAAGAAATATATACATGTAGGTTTATTAAATGCAGGAGTTCACAACAATGGAGTTTAGAATTTAAAATTTTTAATAAAAAGTTCGTTTAATTTTCGTCAGTTTTCTAATGTTGGAATATTTATTAATGACAGGTTATTTTAGTGCTCTAAAGAGATGTTAAGTTTTTGAAGAATAGAAATTTTCTTTGTATTCTTTCTAGATTGGGAATATGAATTTTATAGAAGGGCTACCAAACTATGAAGTTACGTTATATTAGGCTTCTAACTAGGAACGGTAATGATTCAAAGTTTTTGATTGTTATCAATATAAATATTTTCATAACCTTATTTACAATTTGTTGAATGTTGGTTGGGATATCTAGTTTCTCATCCTTCATTTCTGTTACTCTTTCTAAATTTATTTCATTATTAAATAGTCGAAAAATAGCTGTGTTTTATCCGGAAAAGGTTTTTTGTTATTTTTTATTATCTTGCATTTTTTTATGTTTAAAAATAAATTGTTTTGTAAGCACCAGTTATTTAGCGTGTCTATGTTTTGAAATTTATGATTTTATTTTCACAAATAAGGTTCTACCAGATAAGAAATTACTTGACCAGATTAACACATTTGCTTTGATTTCCAGAGCCTCGAAGTTTTCGGATTTGAACTTTGCGAGACACTTTATCGAAAGCCTTCGAGAAGTCAGTTTAAATACTGTCAACTTGTTTGTGTTTAGAAAAAAACTCCAATATTTATTTTTGAAAGTGTAATAAAATTGTTGCAGTTAATCTATCTCTAGTGAAACCACGTTGTTTATCATTTATTACCTCTATTAGTGTAGGATATATTACATCTAAACTACATATATAACATCTAAACTAGGAAAGATTTTGGGTAATACAGATTGTACGCATTAATATGCAATCGACCAATGTCAATAGCTTGAAATTTCAGTCTCGTCACATTTGTTTTAATATTGGGAGAATATAGCTTAGTTTCCGAGAGATGGGAAAATATCCAGAAGATGGTAGACGGTTTAAGAGAATGGTTAGTGGTTTAGACAACACAGAGAAGCTTTGTTTTTGGAAAAATTGGCTTGCAGACTTGTTAATGTCTAAGGAACATAGTTTAAAATTATAAAAAAGTGATAATATTTAATTTACATTCTAAAATTTATTGTTTTCATGACGATTTCTTCTTAAAAAAATTTAAAAAGAAAGACGAATATTCCAGATGAATGACTTAGCCAGCCGAATAATTGGACTCACAAGGTGAGAATCAGACGATACGTCAAATCAGCCACTAATAGAGGTATAGATATTTTAACTTCAACCGGTTTATTTGTTATGGGCATGAAATAAATGATTTCATTAAACTCCTAAGCAAAGTAAGTGATGTTTTCAAAAGTATTATCAGTTTTTGCTACGCCTCCCTAGTTACCCACCTACTAGAGAACTAGAGCATAATCCCTTCTCTTTGGATAAATATTCTAGTGACGACAGTTAAGTTTGTTTAGTATTTTTTTTAAGATTTAATTTGTATAATAGAAAAACACCTTATTTATGACATATTAAAATATTTTTATTTATTATTATTATTACAGGACGCCCTTTGGAGTGTTATGTTTGTGAAGATTGCGAAGAAATTACTGAAGAAACATTAACACAAACCTGTGACGCAATTACTACAACATCTACCGAACCCACTACCGAAAGCACAACAGTTACCCAACCTACAACCGAAAGCACAACGGTTACAGAACTTACAACCGAGAGTACGACGCTTACAGAACCCACTACCGAAAGCACAACAGTTACCCAACCTACAACCGAAAGCACAACGGTTACAGAACTTACAACCGAAAGTACGACGCTTACAGAACCCACTACCGAAAGCACAACAGTTACCCAACCTACAACCGAAAGCACAACGGTTACAGAACTTACAACCGAAAGTACGACGCTTACAGAACCCACTACCGAAAGCACAACAGTTACCCAACCTACAACCGAAAGCACAACGGTTACAGAACTTACAACCGAAAGTACGACGCTTACAGAACCCACTACCGAAAGCACAACAGTTACCCAACCTACAACCGAAAGCACAACGGTTACAGAACTTACAACCGAAAGTACGACGCTTACAGAATCCACTACCGAAAGCACAACAGTTACCCAACCTACAACCGAAAGCACAACGGTTACAGAACTAACAACCGAAAGTACGACGCTTACAGAACCCACTACCGAAAGCACAACAGTTACCCAACCTACAACCGAAAGCACAACGGTTACAGAACTTACAACCGAAAGTACGACGCTTACAGAACCCACTACCGAAAGCACAACAGTTACCCAACCTACAACCGAAAGCACAACGGTTACAGAACTTACAACCGAAAGTACGACGCTTACAGAACCCACTACCGAAAGCACAACGGTTACAGAACTTACAACCGAAAGTACGACGCTTACAGAACCCACTACCGAAAGCACAACAGTTACCCAACCTACAACCGAAAGCACAACGGTTACAGAACTAACAACCGAAAGTACGACGCTTACAGAACCCACTACCGAAAGCACAACAGTTACCCAACCTACAACCGAAAGCACAACGGTTACAGAACTTACAACCGAAAGTACGACGCTTACAGAACCCACTACCGAAAGCACAACAGTTACCCAACCTACAACCGAAAGCACAACGGTTACAGAACTTACAACCGAAAGTACGACGCTTACAGAACCCACTACCGAAAGCACAACGGTTACAGAACTTACAACCGAAAGTACGACGCTTACAGAACCCACTACCGAAAGCACAACAGTTACCCAACCTACAACCGAAAGCACAACGGTTACAGAACTAACAACCGAAAGTACGACGCTTACAGAACCCACTACCGAAAGCACAACAGTTACCCAACCTACAACCGAAAGCACAACGGTTACAGAACTTACAACCGAAAGTACGACGCTTACAGAACCCACTACCGAAAGCACAACAGTTACCCAACCTACAACCGAAAGCACAACGGTTACAGAACTTACAACCGAAAGTACGACGCTTACAGAACCCACTACCGAAAGCACAACAGTTACCCAACCTACAACCGAAAGCACAACGGTTACAGAACTTACAACCGAAAGTACGACGCTTACAGAACCCACTACCGAAAGCACAACGGTTACAGAACTTACAACCGAAAGTACGACGCTTACAGAACCCACTACCGAAAGCACAACAGTTACCCAACCTTCAACCGAAAGCACAACGGTTACAGAACTAACAACCGAAAGTACGACGCTTACAGAACCCACTACCGAAAGCACAACAGTTACCCAACCTACAACCGAAAGCACAACGGTTACAGAACTTACAACCGAAAGTACGACGCTTACAGAACCCACTACCGAAAGCACAACAGTTACCCAACCTACAACCGAAAGCACAATGGTTACAGAACTTACAACCGAAAGTACGACGCTTACAGAACCCACTACCGAAAGCACAACAGTTACCCAACCTACAACCGAAAGCACAACGGTTACAGAACTTACAACCGAGAGTACGACGCTTACAGAACCCACTACCGAAAGCACAACAGTTACCCAACCTACAACCGAAAGCACAACGGTTACAGAACTTACAACCGAAAGTACGACGCTTACAGAACCCACTACCGAAAGCACAACAGTTACCCAACCTACAACCGAAAGCACAACGGTTACAGAACTTACAACCGAAAGTACGACGCTTACAGAACCCACTACCAAAAGCACAACAGTTACCCAACCTACAACCGAAAGCACAACGGTTACAGAACTTACAACCGAAAGTACGACGCTTACAGAACCCACTACCGAAAGCACAACAGTTACCCAACCTACAACCGAAAGCACAACGGTTACAGAACTTACAACCGAAAGTACGACGCTTACAGAACCCACTACCGAAAGCACAACAGTTACCCAACCTACAACCGAAAGCACAACGGTTACAGAACTTACAACCGAGAGTACGACGCTTACAGAACCCACTACCGAAAGCACAACAGTTACCCAACCTACAACCGAAAGCACAACGGTTACAGAACTTACAACCGAGAGTACGACGCTTACAGAACCCACTACCGAAAGCACAACAGTTACCCAACCTACAACCGAAAGCACAACGGTTACAGAACTTACAACCGAAAGTACGACGCTTACAGAACCCACTACCGAAAGCACAACAGTTACCCAACCTACAACCGAAAGCACAACGGTTACAGAACTTACAACCGAAAGTACGACGCTTACAGAACCCACTACCGAAAGCACAACAGTTACCCAACCTACAACCGAAAGCACAACGGTTACAGAACTTACAACCGAAAGTACGACGCTTACAGAACCCACTACCGAAAGCACAACAGTTACCCAACCTACAACCGAAAGCACAACGGTTACAGAACTTACAACCGAAAGTACGACGCTTACAGAACCCACTACCGAAAGCACAACAGTTACCCAACCTACAACCGAAAGCACAACGGTTACAGAACTTACAACCGAAAGTACGACGCTTACAGAACCCACTACCGAAAGCACAACAGTTACCCAACCTACAACCGAAAGCACAACGGTTACAGAACTTACAACCGAAAGTACGACGGTTACTCCCGGCAGCTCCGAGATAATTCTATTGGACCGCAAAGCCGAAGGCCCATCAGCTGAAGTTGTTTTGAACTCCGATAGAAAATATCCCAGTTTTTGGAGAAGGAGGCTGTCTCAAGCCAATGAACCAAATTACCGCTGCGTGAAAGCTGTCTACAAAGGTATTATAATATTTTTATATACGTGTATTTGTATAAAAAGTTGTAACAGGACGTACCATGAGGATTTTAACCAGAGATTCGGATGATATTTTTATTTTTTTTAACCTTTTTGTTTCACACGTCGCAACTAATCACATTGCTCCAAAATGACATTTACTCTTTTAACTCCAAAATGCTCAGGATTGTTGGTTAATTCCTCGGGAACGTAATTTTACATCCTGTTCAGAGAAAATGAGTATTGGCGATTTAATAAAAATCTCCTCAAATTATTGTAATCCGGCCAAAAACCAGACTGCGGGCCGCTTCCTATTAAATTTATAGTCAATCCGTAATAACACGTATTCACGGAAATGTTAGGACACGTGTTCCGACATCGTGACAATACATTGGAATTATATGAAACCTATCAATTAATTCGTAATAGGCCTGGATAACCAATAATTTTAAGAGATTCTTAATAAATTAGCAATTTTTTTCTCCGTATGTATGTAAATATCCTTCTTGCGATAGAATACAATTGTTTTGCAAAACAATTTACTTCTGGCATCTTTTTTATGTTTTGCTAGCTATTAAAAAAAAATAAAAAATTTCAGGTGGCGATGGCGAGATGAAGACTAAACGAGGCTGCCAAATAGTTGTCGATGAAAAAACAGAGGAAGATGTTTGTGCTACCTTCACTGGGCTCCAAAAGGAGCAGGTGGACAAATGCAAGATCTGCAAAAGAAACTTGTGTAATCTGGCTGCCCTGTCCCGCCCATCTGTCTGGCTGCTCGCGGCCATCACCCTGCTACCACTCCTGCGACTGTTATGAGCCACAACTTTTGTAATCTGGCTGCCCTGTCCCGCCCATCTGTCTGGCTGCTCGCGGCCATCACCCTGCTACCACTCCTGCGACTGTTATGAGCCACAACTTTTGTAATCTGGCTGCCCTGTCCCGCCCATCTGTCTGGCTGCTCGCGGCCATCACCCTGCTACCACTCCTGCGACTGTTATGAGCCACAACTTTTGTAATCTGGCTGCCCTGTCCCGCCCATCTGTCTGGCTGCTCGCGGCCATCACCCTGCTACCACTCCTGCGACTGTTATGAGCCACAACTTTTGTAATCTGGCTGCCCTGTCCCGCCCATCTGTCTGGCTGCTCGCGGCCATCACCCTGCTACCACTCCTGCGACTGTTATGAGCCACAACTTTTGTAATCTGGCTGCCCTGTCCCGCCCATCTGTCTGGCTGCTCGCGGCCATCACCCTGCTACCACTCCTGCGACTGTTATGAGCCACAACTTTTGTAATCTGGCTGCCCTGTCCCGCCCATCTGTCTGGCTGCTCGCGGCCATCACCCTGCTACTACTCCTGCGACTGTTATGAGCAACAACTTTTGTAATCTGGCTTCCCTCTCCCGCCCAGCTGCTTGCCTGCTCGCGATCAGCCACAGTCTCTTACGTCACTGGCCGAACACACTTTCTCTCCTGGTTTTTCTGCTTTACTAAATATATCCTCATTACTACAATATATCTATATTTTTTATAAAACCAGTCTAGTCCAGTCAAATGTATCTATAGTTTTATAGAACAACTAAAAAACGTACATTGCAATGGAAAATACCCTGGAGCCCCTGCGGATTTGATGATGTGTAACTTTTTTCCATTTTATTTTTATTCCATCGTATTTAATTTCCACTTGACTTTCCGTGATGAAGTCATGTGACGATAATTGTCGTGTATCATTTTGAATCGAGCTGCTAACAATAACAGCATTTATGTAGATGGCGATAAGGTTTAAATTTTTGCTTAACACCATCCTACTGTTTTGATAAAAGAAACATCGCCAAAAAGTAGCTTATAATTTATTTTGCGGACGTTCAGGCACTAATATTTTAAGATCATTTTGTAAAGAACTTAATTTTCCACATTATACTATAAAACCATAACTGAAAATAGGTTCGTAAGAAAAAAAACACACGATTTTGCATTACTGCGTAGTGCATCGCCTTAACTAAACGGTGTTTAAATTAAGAAGAATTAATGAGGATTACCGCTTGTTAAAATTAGAGTTTATTTAAAATTACAGCTCATAATATAATGAGCTTTCTTATTGTATTGTTGTACCTGCTAGGTATTTAATTTTCTTGTTTTATATAATTTTCCATTAAAGGGTTAGTACATTGTTTTGTAGATCATTAACATTATTTATTTTTTCTTGTAAATTATTTTAAGTGTGTTTGTTCAAAGAATGTATATAATAGGAGATAATGAGATTTTATGACACAATGTGATTAAATAAATGGTCGCATGCTGGCAATTTGTTAATCTATACTAATCAATCAGATTATACTACCTGCAGGCATCGGTCGGTAAATATTTACTATTTAAATGTCTTAATGTTTGTTTTGATGGCGAAGAGTTCTCGTTGACGGTTGAGTGTAAAGATCCTCAAATGCAGAGGTCTCGGGTTCAAATCCCAGCGTGCGCAAGTAAATTTTATTTGATTACTTTGAGTTTCACGAGTAATTTATTAAAAATAAAATGAAGTATATTTGAGTCACGTTCCAGACACATACTTTCGCCATGGTGAAAGACCACTATTCCGAAACGAAACGTCGCTTGAAATAGCTTTATTTATGTTTGATGACCAGATCTGAATAACCAGGTACTTTCCCACCTTCCTCTTCAACCTCACAACATTCCCCAATTGGGAATGGTTTAGTCCCACTGGCCCCAGACGGTTGATGGTTTTTGTGCATTGAAAAAATTAAAATTATTCAGCTATTCTTTCTGAAAGAGACTTTGATAAAAGCGTCTATTTTTATCAATTTTAAGCGCTTAACATTTAAGTGATATCATTAAGTAGTCTGAATTATATAAATCTACATATTATCTTATCTTAGACTTATCCCAAAAAACCATGTCGCAAAAAGATTGCACTTTGTTAATTATTTTGTTAAGCAAAAGGAAGCTAATAAGCTATACATAAGCTTTGCAATTTTTCGAGGCTTATTAAATATCAATATTGTGAAATCCAAATGTTAGTACATATGAGGTAATATTATTACAGTAGGTTTAAAAAAATATATATATAATCTTATTTTAATAACTAAAGAAAATATAATACCTGTACTACAAAATATTTTTTTTTTAGAATTATGTTTACTTCTATTGCAATTACTAATTAAAATATAATCAAATCTATTTCGTTTAATTTAACATGAATATTCTTGTCCGTGTAATGTCCATCCTTTTTTGAAAAGTCCCGTTTATGATACTACCCGATATCTAGTCTCAACTCTCAACTCAAGATAGTTGCGTCTAGCTAAAAATTCTATTTCTATCATGCTGTTTAGAGTGTAATTTTTCCCGTGCATTTAACAGCATGATAAAAATAGAATATTTCTATACTAATCATAATAGAAAAATTATATTTCTATCATGCTGTTAAATGCACGCCATTTTAGAGTGTAATTTATTCCGTTCATTTACTTGATTATCTTGTTAGCATTACAATCGAGCCTACTTGATAACAGTAACACCATTTCGTGCATCTAACATCATGATAGAAATGGAATTTTCTATTTCTATCATTGAACAGCGTGATAGAAGTATAAAAATTCTATTTCGTGCATTTAACAGCACGATGGAAATAGAATTTTACTATCATGCTTAGTATAGGAAAATTCTATGTCTATCATTTTGTGCATTTAACAGCATGATAGAAGTAGAAAAAATATATTTCTATCATATAACAGCATGGTACAAATAGAATTTGTCTATCATGCTTAATACAGAAAAAATCTATTTCTATCGTACATTTAACAGCATGATAAAAATAGAATTTTTCTATGCTAAGCATAATACAAAAATTATATTTCTATCATGCTGTTAAATACACGCCATTTTAGAGTATAATTTCTTAAGTAAATGCTAACCAGATAATCATTTACCTACTTGATTGTCTGGTTAGCATTACAATCAAGCCTACTTGACAACAGTGACACGTCTTATGGATTAAAACAAGCTTAATAATATATTCTGTTTTTGATACAATAATAATGTTTGTTTATGGCTTGTATTTGAATAACGTTTAAACATAACAAAATATATTTATATATTTGGACAGGACCTGGTTATCAGACGATGTTATCAGGCCATTAATCCGGTCATACACCAGTAGTTACGATCAGGCATTCTAGCACAGTGAATTCGATAACTTTAATATGTCGGAACGATAGGTATAACTACCGACGATTTTATACGGATTTTCTGAGCTATATTGATAATGCAAATTGAAGTACTTTGGCAACACTGGCGCATCTATCTATGAATTGCTATTCCTAAACGTCAGACGGCTACGTAACAGCTTAAGAGGAAGCTACAAACTAAAAATATGTGTATTCTTGGTTTATCTTATATTGTAGGAAATAGGCATTAAAATCGCTTGACAAACGGAGTCTAGAAACGTTCGATTTCAAGAACAAAACTGGTTTTTATTTTTTTTGTAAATAATTTTATAAGAAAGCAAAAAAAGTTAATCAAGTGAAACTATCTCAGATAATTTTAGCTATAATACGATATTTTTAAAAAGTTGTTTCCTTTACGCGTTCATACATTTCTATTTAAAAAATCTTTTTTTTTGTAGTTTACATTTATATTTTTTTTTGAGTAATTTATTTTTCTATTTTTATTGTACTCAAGCTGAACGATAGTAAAACCTTCAATTTATCTAAAGCATATTTTTTGGTATTCATAATGTACACGAATTCGTTATAAAAATTAATCAAAATAGTAATTTAGCATTAAGCTTCGCCTTAAAATGCTAATAAATTGTCCAATTGAAATAATAACTTATACATTGGTCCGTTCGTACTTTTGACACTTAAAATGGAGTTAATTAGTTCATGTGGTCTTTGGATCGTGTATTTTAATTCCAAGGGCTTTTTACAGTTATTTTGCATTACGAACGACGGAATCATATTCTGACCGTACTCGCAAATATCGCTAACTGACCATAGATGACGGAATTCGACAATATCGTATTGAAATAGGGCTTTATCGATCGTCCGTGCTACACCTCCAGAAGTAAGTAAGTACCTAGATACAATGAAGACGGTTAGGTAAATTTTTTAAAATAACCTTTTTACAGTTAGTTAATAATCAGAAACAATTATTTCAGTAACCGAGAATAGAAAATGATGCATTTTGATAGCTTTTTCGTTTGAAATATGGAAAATATCATTTCTTTTCTTTAAGCCATGTTTTGACATAATAATATTAAAATAGATCTTTTTCTATTTTTTAAGAAATAAAATGAAAACCTAAGAATCTGATTTAGGTTCGTTAGATAGTTCGGGTTAAATAAAACAAGGAAAAAAACTAACCTCAAAACGTTCACATCAATAACAGTGGCCGCCAAGAGAACATTAAATTTTAATTAAAAATAACTACATTAAATATCTATGTTCATTTCTGGTGACCAAAAAAGTCGTTTCACATTGTTATTAAATATTAGACTGATTCAAAGTGCTATTTTAAATAATTTATGCATATTAACCCTGTCCAGTGTATCTGGTATAAAAATGAGGACATTCGGATATAATGCAAACCCGATTTAAACGTATTATTAAGCATTCGCAGGGAATTCCCCAAATTGCTGGGAATTTAAATTAATTATGGGGAGAATCTTCATGTGGGAAAAATACGAGGATTCTACAATACAGTCAAGGACTAAATTGCGCTAACTTCGGTAGGAGATTCTACATCGTGGTAGAAGTAAAAAAGATGTTCATTTTCCTTTTACGAAAATATTTTTCCATAGAAGAATATCTATTTTCCCATACGAAGAGTATGAGAGTTGGAGGTCAAAAAGCAGAACCTATTTTTCGCTTCACGTCTCATCTAAATATAATACATCAATGAGTAACATCGATTTTAGAACAAAATTTTGTTTATTCAAAAGTGTATGATTTCCGAATCTGACACATTAACATATTCTTTGCACAACTGATGACATCAATTCAAAATTATTAACACTCTTTGGCTGGAGCTTCCCGATTCTCAAAGTAAGAAAAATGGTGTTCCTGGCTTAGCCTCAGCCAATGAATGTTAATATTTTGGATTGATGTCATCCAGTTGTGCAGCGAACCAAATAGATTAGCCTCTACTGCCATTGATTAATATAATATGTACACCATACTATCCACTAATTACTTAAATGTCGTATATAATCTCTAAGCTGATGTGCGTCACCAATGTTTTTTTTTATCGCCAACCAATCTGAGGCTAAGCCTAAGCACCTAAGCGCATTTTAAGGAAATTCTGCTGTATTTTTTTTATGCTTCCGTGCTTCTCTTTGTGTCCACAGTACGATTAAAATAATGTGCAGGGCCGGACATTGATATCATTGATGTATAAGGAGTGAGAAATTTGAGAGGTGATGGGAATCGTTTTTCTTTTATCCAAAAATGGCGGGAAAATGTGTAAAGTTTCGGTATTTATTATCGCAAAACAATATAAATGGCATAAAATGAAGTTTTTTTTCCGGTAAATAGGTTAATAGTTCAGTAAAAATGCGTCGGGTTCCTACCATGGCGTGATGGGTTAAATTTCTCTGCTAGGTAAGTCGTCCATCGTTGTACAAGCAACAATTTCTCTGCTAGGTAAGTCGTCCATCGTCGTACAAGCAACAATTTCACTGCTAGGTAAGTCGTCCATCGTTGTACAAGCAACAATTTCTCTGCTAGGTAAGTCGTCCATCGTTGTACAATCAACAATTTCCGCTTGTGATTGTAGTAGGAGTTTTTCAATTATTGTCTGGTTATTCGAAGCCAGGAAAAAGTTTGGAATTTAACGACGAATAGATTAAAAAGTCGTAAATCTGTAGGTCTAGCTACCTACCACAGAAATATTATATAGATTTATTTATTTATACTGGGTTTTACAGATGATCACACTTACGTGAGAACAGTCCACTTATAAAAACTCAGTTATTGTACAATTACAAAAATCTACAATTAAATAAAGATACAAAAAATTAAATACAGATACATACAATTAAATACAGATACATACAATTAGAAAACAAAAACATCAAAAAATAAAAATAAAATACACAATCATATATAAGCTCGCTCAAGTAACACATTACATTATACATTATTACAAGTGGTAAGAGGCATAAGAAATACGAGGGGTATGCATAGAGAGAAAATTGACACAATGAATTAGCTAATATTTTTTAATAGCGCCAGAACTTTTTTTCTGAATCCGTACAAATTATCGACGAAAATATCTATTTCAGCACACTCTATCTTGTTATACAGTCGACACATCTGGGTCAGAGGGCTAAAGTAGGCGATATTATTTATAAATGTATTCAGGTGAAAAATATTATGGCGTCTTAAACAATGCGAATTGGGGACATTTATTTTAATATTGCTAAGACATAATGTAGTATCAAGTTGACCGTGAATAATTTTATGTAAACATATGAGATCAGTCAATTGCCTTTTAGTTTTAAGTGTATCAATCTTGAAGTAATCACGACGTACGTCATATGATCTAAGATGGTCATGTAATCCACATTTGAAGGATAACATTTTTAGCATTTTTTTTAATGGATTCTACAATGTTTTCATATTTGCAGTAATGTGGATTCCAAATAGAGCTTCCGTATTCAAGTTTACTTCTAATTAAGGCATTGTAAAGAGTTAGAATTGATTGAGGATCTTGGAAAGGTTTACATGTTCTGTGAATAAATCCCATCATTTTTAATGATTTGCACTTAATGTCGTTAATGTGTACATCAAATATGAATTTAGAATCAAGAGTGATTCCTAGATCTCTTATTGAAGATACTTTTTTGAGAATAATATTATTAATAACATAAGATAAATCCTTTATAATTCTATTTCTAGTGAAGTTTAAAATGTAACATTTTTCAACATTTAAGTGCATATCATTGACAGTACACCAGTTATTAAGTGTGTCGAGGTCATTTTGAAGCAGCTGATGATCGGAAACAGACTTGATTTTACGAAAAATTTTAAGATCATCGGCGAAAAAAGCATAATTGACACATAAATATTTTGTGACAAGTGTAGTTCTTGCTTAATTGGGTTTATTTTGTCTATGGTGTTTTTTTTTTAGCTTTGGCAATGTTTTTAAGGAAGGAAGCACAGTGTTGTTTTTTGAGCACTTCCTCCCCGGTCAGCTTTGGGCAGCTGCTCGCGGATCTTGTCACTCGCCATTTAAGGTGTTTTAATCTGAGTTAATCATGTGAATAGAAGTCATGCTTTTCTTTTAAAAAGGGCGCGGGGTATTTTACCTTTCACGAATAGTTCGTGTTGATTATTATTTTAGTGGTGATTATGGAATCCCGCTTTTTATCCAGTGTTGGCCGGTGGTCATATGTGTAGTACTCGTGTTTCGGACGTGAAACCGCAAATAGATTGGTCCTAGCTGTGACTAGAAGTTTATGGCTGTTTATCCTCGCATCGCGAAGGAACGGATTGCTGTTCCCGAAGTCTGTAAGACGAGTCTGGTTGGTCGCCACGTGCTGCAGACTTGATGATCCTGCAGGCGCACGTTGAAGGAGTTGCGTCCTCCCGTTTCCACTAAGAGAAGGATGTCCTGGCTCCTTAAGACGAGTCTGGTTGCTTGCCACGTGCTGCGGACTTGGTGCTCCTATTGGCGCGCGTTGAAGGACTTGCGCCTTCCCGTCTCCATTAAGAGAAGGATGTCCTGGCTTCCGTCACGGGTCCGTTCCCCGTTACCGGAGACAAGTTTTCGTTCGCCATCCGTTGTTATTCCTTCGTTTCTCGACCACGTAAAGTTAGTTTAGTTTGGTTCAGGAGTCCATCTGGTATGTGCCTACTTTATTTCTATTGTTACATGGTTATTATTTGTACTCCTTTGTTGTAACTTTTGATGGTTTCATTATAATTTCTATTAAGTATTTACTCTTATTATTTCTGATCTTCCTCCTTACTTGACAGAGAATTATCCCCACAATCATCTTTGAGATCTTTGCTTTACCGTTTTTGTAAACATTGGAATGTTCCTACTTTACATTTTACACCGTTACATAATCACAATTTAATTTCGAGCCAAGGTCATTTATGAATATAAGAAAAAGCAGGGGGCCAAGATTTGAACCCTGTGGTACACCGGAAGTTACAATTATAGGGGATGATTTGTATCCATTAATAAGAACTAATTGAGTTCTGTTATACAAATATGATTTCACCCAGCGAAGTAGATCTCCATGTATTCCTATTTGTTCAAGTTTTTTTATTAAGATGGAGTGATTAACTATATCAAAAGCTTTTTGGAAATCAGTATAAATTGCATCTACTTGTAATCTTTCATTTAAAGAATTACATACATAATTACAAAATTCCAAAAGATTTGAGTTAATAGATTTTTGAGGAACAAATCCATGTTGCCTTGTGCAGAGAAGGGGCTTAAAATGCGAAAAAATATTTTTATATATCAGAGATTCAAAAACCTTAGCAAAACAGGATAATATACTGATTGGTCTATAATTTTTTACTAAAGATTGGTCTCCCGATTTTAATACTGGTACCACATGTGCTTTTTTCCACAGATCAGGAAAAGTTCCTGTGGTTAGGGATGCATTAAAAATTATAAAAAGCGGTAAACATAAAGAGTCTGCAAAGCAACTGACAAAGAAAGGAGGAATATTATCTGGGCCTGGACCCTTGTTGGAATCTATTTTACTCAAAAAACATTTTATTTCATCTGCACCAATATGTATTTTACCCAAATTGCTTTGATTGTGTTCAGTTATGTTTGGCATTGAACCATTAGTGGATGATTCCGAATTGGTATAAACAGATGAAAAATATTTAGAAAATATGTTTGCTATGTGTTCACCGTCATTTGCGGAAATATCGTCAAGATGCATTACTTTAGGAATACAATTGGTTTTTCGTAATGATTTTGAGTATGACCAGAACACCTTCATGTTACCTTGCAGACCACTTTCGACAGAGTGATGTATGATTTATAACATTCGCTTTGTATTTTTTTTGTAACTTTCCTTAAATAAGAAAATTCTCTATAATCTGACTCGTTACCATGTTTTTTTTACCTTAAGTCTAATGTTGTTTTTTTCTTAAGAAGAGCAATCAATTGCTGATTAAACCAGACAGGATATTGATTTTTTGTTTTAGTAATATATTTTTTAAAGTGTTTGTCAATTATTTCCCATAATTTTTCATAGAACAAGATCACCATACTATTCACATTTTCATTTTTAAAAAGAGTTATCCAATTAACATATAATAGATCCTGTCGACATTCATGGAAGTTTCCCTTCCTGAAGTTATATTTTGAGTCACTTCTATTGATTTCTAAAAATTGATCTTTATTTTGTTTCACCATTATTTCAAATGAAGGGTGATATCGATCCAATTTGGTTAAGCCTGGTGCTATATGTATATCTATGTTAACTTTATCAGAGAAAACAAGATCCAATAAATTTTCATTTGTATTTAGTACATTATTTAATTGATAGAAGTTGCAAATTGATGAAAGGTTGACAAGACTGTGTGCTTTCATGCTTTTATAATTAGAAGGTGAAAGTACATTATTTTTAAATGAATTGTCAGGTAACCATTTTATTTCAGGCAAATTGAAATCACCAATAATAATAAACTGTGAATTGGAAATTGAATACTTTAAATACAGATTTTTCAATCTGATTACAATAATTGTCTACAGTCACACTAGGAGGAATATAGAGGATGCAAATAAAGATGAGCGAGTTGGAACGAGACTTAATTACAAGCCACAAATCTTCATTGTCACTCTCCCATTCCGTTTTTCTGGATACAAGAAGTTTTTTAGAAACGGCGGCTAGAACTCCGCCACCTTCTTTAGACGCAGATTTGGTTGACTCACGATCTCTCCTAAATACTATATATCCGTCATCAAACAGTTCTTCACTAAACACTGTTGAGTTCAGCCATGTTTCAGAAAAACAAATACTGTCATAATTATTGATCAAAATTTCATTGCGCACACTTACGGTCTTTGTTCGAATACCCCTCACATTTTGATATAATATATTTAATGCATCAACAGCAACTGCCTCGCCATCTTTTTCCGTATGATTAAATGCCATAGTCAATGGTGGAGAGATCCTTCAATAAAGCCGCTTTGTACGCCGGGCAGTCCTTATCTCCAGTGGGGTGGGCCCGGGAAGCTGCAGGCTTTCCGAAACGTGTGCATGTAGCGCAACTGGGTGCTGCAGCAGCAGCGGGGCAGGCCTCGCGCGCGTGTCCTTCTACACCGCAGTGAGAACATCTCTTTGTATCTTTGCAGTACTTGTGAGAATGTCCAACCATTTGACAGTTCAGACACACTGTAAGTCCTACAAAGTCACGCACACCGCAAACGGTCCAGTCCACGAATACACGACCTTGTTGCACCAATGCATGACGAATGTTAGCGGGCACCGAGTACACTCTGTGGCAAGACGGTCCGGTTAGAGCTCCAGCCATATGACTAAGTTTGCACTTGGATGCACACTCTTTAAAGTTGATAGTAGTAGATACTCTTTATGCATCTACAGATTTACAAAAAGACAATATTGGCAAATCGCAGTTTGTAATAGTCAAAATATGAATTAGTTGCATATTTTAAAAATATAGTAAGGATTTGGTATTGCTTTATAAGGTTCGGATCGTTCTCTGTTGATTTCTGGAGATTATTTATAAACTAGCGCATACTTGCGAAAAATTACGGGATATTATAATTGTAGGATTTGTGAAGCTGGAAGTATTTCTGGTATTTTCCAAATTTTTACAAATTTACAAATTTTACAAATTTGACCTATGTTCGATTTGAATTAGGTAACTAAATGCAGCAAACATGTCAAAACAACATTGTTCAATGTATTCTGCGCGAAATAAATAATATGCGTGTGCGTGTGTATTGATGTATGTTGTACATGTGTGTTGACATGGAGTCATTGATGTAACAATGAAACGACTCCGAACCCAACATAATAACGCCTGCAAAATTATATTTGGAGATAGAAGATATATTAGCGCATTAACAATATTCAAGGAGCAACGGCTGAATGGGTTCGCCGGCCTGATGAGACACCGGGTCACCGGAGCCAGGGTGTAGCTAATGGACTCCGACATGGTGGTGACCGCAGCTTTCCTTTAGCCCGAGCTCACTCAGAATCACGCCCGACAAAATTGTATATTTATTATATTTTATTTGCATAAACTGTACCATGTTAGGAACTTATTTTTAATATAATTATATGCCATCTAGGACGCGCGAGATTGCACCAAACTACCCACATACTGAAATAAAATAATGTATTATTATGAGAGCGCCAACAAAACCTGCAGTATTTATAAGTGTCACGTGTAAACAGCTTGGAAGAAATCCTGCCAATCACTATTGGCTAAGATATGAGCACCTAATCATTTAACCTTATATCACTAAACTTAGACCATAGGTTCTCAACGTGGGCGATAACTGCCCCTTGTGGGCGTTTAGACTTTCAGGGGGGCATTAGAATACAGAGAGAAATTAGGGGCGTTAAGATGATACAGTGAGGGTGTGGGCAGGTAAAAAGTATAGTCTAAAAAAGACAAAAAAAAATCACTAATCACGTACTAATAAAGCAAAGTAAATTTAATATTGGTTTATTTTTGTTATTGTAGGTATGTATTTTAATCATTTTTATCATGTGTGCGAAAATTCACATATTTCGGTGGTTAGGGAGTGGATGAAAATAGAACTGAAATATTGCATTAAATTCAGATGTACATTAAATTGGATGATATGAAAATTTTTATTTTTTAAATTGAATTAAAAAAAAATTAAAACATCCAAAATCACGTGAAATGGCTCGTATTTACACAATTACAGGTGAAGTTAATAAAAGACTTATCAAAAATAGCAAAAAACATGTTTGTAGCAATTAAGTTGTCACAAGTTTTTGTTAAATAAGCCTACGACCCGCGTCGCCTTGTCCCCACTATCCCCTTGTCCGCGCTTTACATAAATAAACCACTCACTAGATTGATAACTTCTAGCGTTTTGTAGGGAAAAATTTTATCCACTATTTAACCATAGATCTGCCGATGACGTCGACACAGCCCTATATACAAGGTAGAGGAAACAATTAACAAAAGCCGAACCCATAGACAATATGATCTTCCCTAGGTAGGCACCAAGGGAAGATCATATTGTGCCATTTATCGGCCTAAAATATTATTTTTAAAATAAATGTTCCAAATGTTAACAGATTCTCTCAGGACGACAAAGCTCCAACTCACAATGAGTGGTCCTGCGAAAATGAGCTCTAAAGTTTCTTTCCTTAAAACACATTTTCTCAGGACGGCGCTTTGTAGTTTGAAAATCTGTCATCCGACGCATTTTGTGCTTTTATTTGTACTTCCTGTTTCTGTTATCTTAGAGAAATAAAATAAAAATACTTCACAACATGTAACTAAGTTTTTCATTTTTCTGATAAGCAGAGAAATGTTAACATTTAATACTGTCGCGCGCCGTCGTAAAATAGCTTAAAATTATTTGTAATTTGAATTTACTTAGAAAGGAAAAACATTTTCAAACAATGATTGTGCTTTTCTACGACAGTATTGAATGTTAACATTTCTCTGCTTATCAGAAAAATTAAAAACTTAGTTACATGTTGTGAAGTATTTTTATTTTATTTCTCTAAGATAACAGAAACAGGAAGTACAAATAAAAGCACAAAACACATTTTAAATGTGTACCAAGACTGTGACTGAATCTTTTTCTGGTTTAAATATTCATTTGAGTCGCTGATATTGTTTTAAATGATTAAATATTTCAATTTGAGGTTTTAATCATAAAGTTATTCCGAAATTAGTATGAATACAGAACAGAGAGCACAAAACACATTTTAAATGTGTACCAAGACTGCAACTGAACCTTTTTCTGATTTTTCTGTTTCAAATATTCATTTGAGAGTCGCTAATATTGTTTTCAATGATTAAATATTTCAATTTGAGGTTAGTCATAAAGTTATTCCAAAATTAGTATGAATAGAGAATTTATGAGCACAAAACACATTTTAAATGTGTACCAAGACTGCGGCTGGATCTTTTTCTGATTTTTCTATTCCAAATATTCATTTGAGAGTCGCCAATATTGTTTTTAATGATTTAATATTTCAATTTGATGTTTTAATCATAAAGTTATCCAAAAATAATATGAATAATACATAAACAGGAAACGCTAGGATATATAAGCACAAAACACATTTCAAATGTGTACCAATACAATATAAAACACAGAACAAGAAATACAAGAATATTTAAGAACAAAATACATTTTAAAGAAGGTGTTGAAAAACATTCATTAAGACGTTGAATTAGTAATTGAAAAAAATAATATACTATAATTATGAAAAATAAAATAATTAAGACCACCATTTCTTTTTATATTTTGATTATTTTAAATGACGTGGGATGGCCATTTTCCTCAAAGAGTCTGGTCCATTATACGGACTTGTGCCACATAATTTTTTATTGATATCTGCACACCAAGAATTAATGAAGAAGGGTACAGTGGATTTAACAATTGCATCGACCAATTTTTTTATGTGTCGCACAATAAATCCGTTCCGTTAATTAAGGGGACAAGATGTAATTTTTCACAATTATGATAAAGTACATACTTTTCAGAATTTCCAGAGCATTGATAGAAAAGTTTTTAGTCAGGTAATTAAGGCAAAGCCTCTCTGAAATGTGAGACTGTATTCACGCGATAAAATATTAGAATTCATGGGATCATACGGATCACCAATGCAAGATGATTTACAATATTTCAAATAATATTTTAAGCCAATGATTGCGTTATTCAAAACAAAAGGAAAAAAATAATCATTATCAAAGAAAAAACTATAAATATTCTTACGCAGGGAAGCATCGTTTTTCCGTGCGGCGATTGAATGACTGCCGCTGGGTCCTAGAGGAACACTGATGTCTGAAAAAAAAAACTTAGTGGTCGAAGGAAAGGAAGAAAATATCTGCATATTGGATGAACAAAATTTAGAATATTATTCGTTTTCAAGTAACATAGAACAAATGTTTACCTTCCTAATCTTCCTTCATCCTTTTAGCAGAAACAACCACACCGCTAGTATATGGGATGATATTACGCTCTGGAATAAACATATTTATTGCATTAACTAAATTTTGAGAACTAAACTTAGAATATTATTCCTTTTCAAGTAACATATAACAGTTGTTTACCTTCATAATCTTACTCGATCCTTTTGGAAGAAGGATTTATATCTTGCAAGACGTAATCATGGTATTTGGTGACATCACGCCGCGCCGCGGCCGTCCTGTAATGTAGGGTCCTAGCGGAACACGGATGGGGTCTTAAAATAAATTCAATTCTGAGGTGAAATTAAATTACACATTACATGGAACACTGAAGACAAACAAAGGGATATTTGCACTTGTATTTTCGTCATAACTACGGGTACGATATTGTCGTAAATCCGGATAATTATCAATGCCGGGAAGATTTAAAATTGGCAGTGCGGAACTTCTAAGTGATATATTCGGCTTTTTGTTTCTGATGGAGAAATGGGAGCCACAAACGAACGCATATCTCGCTAATATTGGATACGATATGAATCTGTCGATTCTCCAGGCCCATTCGCGAAACCTGCTCTCCTCAAGGCTTCCGTGGGTTGGATATTTATGTCGAGTGGACTTTCTGTCAGACATTTTCACACAACAAAAACTCGACAACAATCTGAATCTGTCAAACGATGCTTCAATGGCGTCACATGGTTTCCGGGAGAAGTGGAGCTTAGCCTCTCTTTCTGTTATACGGATCTTATGCTGGAGAGAATAAGAGATCAAACCACGATGGCTTTTCATTGGTTAGGGCAGTGAAGACGCCATAAAATAACCATAGAATCTTCCGTGTCTTTTCTTCGGTTTCAAATTAGGATCAGAGTTATACCCCCAGGCGCTTTATTTCCGGGTATTATAAACGAGTCACTGCATGTTTATCTTATTCCTGTTGAAGCGTGTTATATGTTGCCAACCTATATAAAGGCAGTGATTGTTCATTTTATTTTCATTGATATTATTGCGCGCAATTGATAAGAGGGTTTTAAGAGTTGATCTTTTAATTACATATCTGTAAATTAAAAACCATATCAGAAGTAAAAAAGAAGAGACAGCAGTATAATGTGGAATATGTTAAATACGGATTTATCGAAAATCCATTATCGCCAATGTGTCATATTTGTTAAAAAAACATTATATAATGAAGCAATGAAGCCTTCTAGGCTATAAGATTAACAAGGATAAGAAAGACAAAGATGTAACCTATTTTCAAGATATGAAAAAATAGTTCGACTTTTATATCAAAACTTTTTCCATTAGCTTCTAAGCAAGACGATGACGGACTTTGAGCTTCGTACAATATCTCATTGCTGATTGCTAGAAAAGGCAAACCATATACTATTGGGGATTATTTAATTTTACCAGCAGTAAAAGAACTAATAACCACTGTACTCCATAAACCAGCTGCAGATATTATCCGAAAAACCCCTTTGATCAATAGTTCTGTGCAAAGACGAATCGATGAGATGGCTGAAAAAAATGAAATATCTATTCTATAGAACTATTTTTCTATCTTATATCTAAAGAACTATTGTTTGCTACAAATTCGGAAACAGATACAAAAGGAGAAACCATATTTAATACACTGGAAAAGTTTTGTGACGAAAAGGAAATTTCTTTTAATAATATTTTGTCAGTTGCTACGGGTGGCGCCCCGGCTACGACGAGGCGTCACGAAGGCTTCATAGCGAGCTTCAGAGTAGTTAATAAAATCAGAAGTAACTCGTTGAATAGCAGATTATTTAGTCTGCTTTCCGTTGCCAGTGATGAAGATTACAACCGATTGCTGCTTCACACAGAAGTTCGCTGGCTGTCAAAAGGTACTTGTTTGACTCGATTTTATAAACTGTTTGGTCCGTGATAGAGTTCCTAGAATAACCTTATCTCATCGATGAGATCGATATTGCGTACTTGACAGACCTGTATAAATTGTTTAATGTTGTCAATCTCCAACTTCAAGGCGACGCACAATGGGGCCGATGACCCCGAAAGTTGGCATCAAATCAGTGGTTGCAATGACATCAAATCTTTTTCGTTTTTTAGTTCCGTATAGACATGTTGATAAAAATAAGTGAAAAAAAATGTTCGAAAAGTCACGCATACTTAGTACAAAAATATAAAATTGAATAATATAAGATAAATTAAATCAGTCAAAATGCTTACTTTATTTCTCGTGCTATTTATTGACAGTTATACACATAATAAATCGTCTTCATCATCTTGTGACAATATACTATCGTCATCACTACTTGATTCAACTATAGAATCATTCCTGGTAGTCGTATTAGGGTCTGGTGTCTTTAGCATTTTCAGTACTTCTTTTGAAATTGTCTTCATTGTCCGGCTGCTGAACTTGTATTAAACGCTCAGCAGTGTGATCCAGCAATTGTTGCAATTTCACTTCCGCTGAAGATTCTGTGACCGTTATGAATTCACTTAATGGGTAACATTTTTTCTTAGCTCCTTGTACAATTTTGTATGAAGGAAATACCTCTTTATCCTTTTCTCTTATTAAATTGTATTGGTAGCGACTAAGTTTGGCATCTACAATCAAAGTGAGTGCTTCATCACCACTCAATACCTTTTTGTTTTGGGTTTTATCGGTAAAAGCTTTTCTCTACTTATTTGCTCTGGTCGGCGTACTTAACGTGACGTCTTTGACTACAGTCGATGCTGCTGCTTTACCTGCCAACCGAAAACTCATGTGGGTAGCAAAGGCTAACTCAGTACTAGATGTTTTAGATCGCAATAGTATAGTTTTATGAGGTTTCGTACGCTCAGACGACATATCAAAAGACATTGTGGGTCGACCTCTTTTTGTTTTTACTATTTCTGGTAAAGGTTTATAATTCTTAAACATAAGGAGGCTTTCGAGCCATTCTTTTAATAAAAATTATTATTTAATAAAAAGAAGTCATGGATTCTGTGACACTTCAACCATTTGGTTATCAATTTAGAACAGAATGCAGCTATTTCATTCAAAAGTTATTTTTGATTAAAGAGTTGACAATGAGTAAGTTCTAAGAGGTGTTTTTTCAGGAATTTTACTTTTTTGTCAAATTTCTTAACGCCAGAATTCTTCATAATCATGTATAATTTGAATCTCGTAAGAACCACGTCAGAAATTGTATCTAAAACAAAACACATTCATTATTAGACTACAACTGTTTTTTTATGAAAACTGATAGTCCTCACTTTCAAGTACTATAATTAAAAAAATTGTGCATACTTGCAACTATTTATAATTAAATCTTGTAGCTAAGATACTAAACTATATAAAAACAGTTAAAATATGACGGGATCTCGTGGAACTCTAAACTATATACCTCTATGTTTAATATATTTACAAGAAAATATTTCATTCAAATAGGTGTTTGTTTTAATTTAAATTTATGACATATAGTATGAGGATATCAATAACTACTATAATATAATTAAAGTACATACCATAAGACATCGTATCCATATTGAATTGGATCTGTACACTTGATAGATTTTGCTTTTTATAAACTTGAAAAGTATTGAAATTTACGCGCTTTCGAAAACTGACACAGTCACCCGCACAAAGGTCAAGTTCAAACTGATCTCTTCCCGTCAGTATCGCGATTAGGGCGAAACGCTTCGGGGTAATTATGCAACACTTAATGAACTTCAAAACAAGCATACTTGCTTCATTGTAAAGAACATTTGATTTTCTGAATTTCAGCCAACGCGTTACATGAAGTCGCCCCATTGTGCGACGACTCAAACTTGATAAGACAAAAAATAGCGTTGCTGCTCTTGTATCAAAACTGCTATTATTCCCAAATTTATCAGCAGTATCATTCAAGAACGACGACTTTCTTTTTTACTTTTTTCTGTCAACAATTGGAAAACCTAAACGGTGATTTCAATGAATGATTTTAGGATATTTTAAACATGGAAATAAATACCAGACTGGGTTTTGTATTCTTTTTTTAAATATCAACACAGCAGGATCATCCCAGTTAAAAGAATAACTAATAGAACTGAAGAAAATGAAGAATTAAAAATTAAATGTGAGAATGGCTACCAAGAATTTTGGCTGCAGAAGCCGATTTTGCAACTGTACCCAGGATTATGGTCGATGGTTCAATGATTTTTGATAGCATTCCCATCGTCCTATTTAGCTGAACGTGGATTTAGTGCCGTAGCAACATTGGTAACTAGAAAGAGAAATCGGCTCCATGTTACTGAATAAAGCGATTTACGATTTACGTTGTTATTAAGTAAAATCGAGTCTGATATTACCAATTTCCTTAAAATGCATCAAATTCAACCTTCTCACTAGATAAGTTATAAATTTAATGTCTTTGAATATTCATAAAAATACATATAATTAAGTATGAATTTTAATTGTTTTCATTGAAACATTTTTCGTTAAACTCAGAAATGGGATAGGAGTTATATCGTATCTTACGACTATATAATATTACAGTTTAATTATAGCTGTATAAGATGCGCGACAGATAGCAAGTAAAAAAAATTGGGAAGGGTCTAAAAAAATATTCTCAAAGTGGGCAACATAAGGTTGAGAGGTCGTTTAGCATTTTATATTTTCTAACTTTTTGTAATTTTCTTTAATTAGGCATCTACAACTAAAGATTGGTACCTCTATCGATCTTCGGTTAACGGATTAACAGATTAATAGCATTATAAGGTTTTCATTAAGGTTTTTAATCGACGAAGGTTTGTAATTAAGTCACTTCTAAAACATTTATTTTATTATCGGGTGCGATAATGGAAAAATTGACTAGCCAAATTCCATCAATAGAATGTTTTTAGTCCTCCAACTTCATATTCGAATTAACTTTTTTTAAATTTGGTAGGTAGGTACCAGTAATTATTATTTCTATATGACGGGTGATGATTTTTTTAAAAACTTTTCCCAGTAAATATATTTTTGGAAATAACTTTGTGAGTAAAACCTCAAATGGTAATATTTAATTATTGAAGACAAATTAGTGATTCTTTAACGAAAATTTTAAACAGAAAAATCAGAAAAAGATACCGTCACGTCTAGGACTCGAACCCAGGACTAGGATGGAATTTGGATTGAATCATCGGTACAATCTGTATGCCTTTCTGGAAAGAAAAGAGTTTTTAGACGAGCAAAACTATTTTTTATTTTTTTATTTATTTTTTATTTTTTTTTATATATTCAATAATATTATTTTTGGGTTTATAAAAACAGTTTATTTTTAAACAAGTTCTGCTGTGTAATTATTATTACGCGTGACAGCTGTTTCGCCCTCTGAAGGCATTATCAAACAGTTTGATAATGCCTTCAGAGGGCAAAACAGCTGTCACGCGTAATAATAATTACACAGCAGAACTTGTTTAAAAATAAACTGTTTTATAAACCCAATAATAATATTATTGAATATATAAAAAATAAAAAAATTAAAATGAAGTTCTACAAATTAAACTTAATAGCAATAAAAAAAATAAATATATAAATAAAAAATAAAAAAAAAACACTATTTTTTGATATTCATATTTCGTATATTCGTATTTTAATAAAATAAATTAATTAACGCCATCTATGAACACGTAGAATATAACGAGCGTCGCGTTTAACCTTAACTGGAAAAAGATTCGACTCTTCTAGTGATAGTAGGAGTAAAAAAAAATAAGATTGCAAAGTATGAACTACATAATATTTTTTCTTTATTAGGAAGATGAAAGCCATTCAATGAGAATAAAAAAATATCTTACAAGTATTTATGATCATTAAATGGCTTCCATCTTTCTAATAAAGATTGCGAGGTATCAAATACATATTTTTTAATTGGACTTCTGAGGTTGCGAAAGATAACACTAATGGTGATATATATAATAGGTACACAGATATAGTAATAGAAATTTGAATCACAAAATCGTGAATTTTCTTAAATTACCACATAAATTACCGTTATAAATTCCACCGATATAATTTTATGAATACGAGATATGGAAGTAAAGTGACAGTTAGGATCTGTTTTTAGACTTTTGCACTGGGTTTAGCAGGATTTGGTACTAACTATACTTATAAATAGATTAACCCAGTACAAAAGTCAGAAAACAGGTCACTTTTACTCTCAGTTCATTTTATATAGCACGGCCTGTGTTAATAAAGATGACGAAGCTAATTCGCATTGTTTTAGTAACCCCTCAGGCTTCTGGCATATTGAAAGTTATATTTCTTAAAGACGCTGTCAGAACGATGGAGAATTTGTTTGAATTTCCGCTTCGCAATAAAATACAAATAAATGCAATATTTCTGAACCTATCCAAAAAATGAAAACTGTTTTTGAAAGGTGGTGAAATACTCCTTTAAATATCTTATTATTGAAAATAAACATATCATTTTGAAATCAAACATAAAAGTTTTAAAAATTGCTCACCTTACGTTTTTCGTCTAAAAACTGAACTAAAACTACTGATATCGAAAAAAAATACATATTTTACTAGACAAATGTATTATGAACATTACTGTCTTTTATTAAACATTTTTGTCGTTTCGTAATTATAATTAATGAAAAATCACAAAAAAAAATTTTTTTCTCAAATTTAGGTCGGAACCTTTTTTTTTTTTTTTTTTTTTTTTTTTTATTTGGTACATTATTTTGTTACAATTTATGTTTTCCAGTAATGTAGGCCTCACTGGGTGGCTTGCCCGTGCTGAGGCCTTCATTTTATAATATGAAAATCTAAGATAGTAAATTTGAAAAGAAAATAATAAATTTAAAATTAAAAATAAAAATACATAATAATACATTTAAAATTAAAAAATAATACAATGAAAATAATCTTGTGTGTTTGTGAGTGATATGTGTTTATGTTGGTTTTGTGTGTTACGTGTAGGTTTTATTTTTATTTTATGCTATGACATTTTGGTAATATTGTCTTTTTTGTTGTTTAATCCATTTTGTAATTTTGTGTGTGAATTTATTTTTATTTTCCTCAATTTTAATTTCAATTTTTAGACTGTTGAAAGCTTTTATTGCATGGTATTGGTAGTGTCTTTGTCCAAAGGTTGAATTTACTGTTGGAGTTTTAATGTTTTCTTTGTACGCTTGTCTAACTGGTCTGTTAGTGTTATTTTGTGTGTGTTGAAATTTATTTTTTTTGTTAAAAATGTAGTTTAGTAGTGTTTTAATGTATAATTGGCGTATATCTAGTACGTCACAGCTGTTGAATATTTGGTCTGTATCGGTCAGTCTATGTTTTTTTAGTATTACCTTTAAGATCGTTTTCTGTGCGGTTTCTATGTAATTGATAGCCGAGTTTGTTGCTCCTCCCCAAGCAATAATTCCATATTCTATTATTGATCGGCAGAGTGCAAAATATATTGTTTTCAATTGTTTTATTTTATATATGTTTCTTATGTTAAGGAAAATGTGTATTGTTTTGAGAAGTTTATTTGTGATTTGTTTGATGTGAGGATATTTTATGTCATTCAGCCCTGAGCACGGTATCCCACACCTTAGCTTGGGATGGCTATTGCAGGTCGTGTTTCCACTCCCTATATACACAATACAAATACAGCAAGTTTTAGCACAATACATAATATAATAACTATCAATGACAAGGCGTTTGATCATTTGAATAAATCCACATTTTAATATTTTTGTCTGCAGCCCAGTTCAGTTTTCTGCGCAAGGTCTTACAGCATTCGATTTATGTCGATTGCTTACCGACCCGTGGGAAGATGGGCTAAGATGTCACTAGTCGCTGTACTACAAATTATCCAAGTATTAAGTAGTATTATAATAAAAATACAAGCCACTTTGTTTTATTCCCTTTTTTATCTATTTTTTGCTATGTATTTATCTATCTATTCATCTAATCTATATACCTATAGTAATAATATTTTGTTGATTTATATAGCGATGTTTTTTTGTAAAAAATCACCTCAAGGTACAAGTACGTAATATATTTATACAACGCTCTATTTTATTACTAACTATAAACTAGACTAGACAAACTATTATCAACTAATTGCTAACTAATTGCATCCACCGGTTCGTCGATCACTAATACAAAACTATACAGGGTGTATCGGCACGTACCCGACAAACTTTAACCAGCTATTCTTTAGCACATTTGGAGTAAAAAATGTTATTGGCACTTTGCTGTCAGGTAACATTTTTTTTGTTTGTTTCTCGTGTTCAACAGCTGTTATTAGCAAGTGTGTCAAAAAGCGTGTTCGCTCTTTCATACACACTAAATAATAATAGCTAAAAATGAGACGAATGGTGTCATGCCATTTCGCTGTGATCGTAAAAGCTCGCTAATGTAGGTACGTACGTATATTATTCAACGAAACTCGAATAAAATATTGCCCGGTGGGTTTTCAAACTTTGACAAAGGATAAAACAGTGGTGACATGTGGTGAAAATATGAATTTTTAAAAAAAATGTTACCGGACAGCAAAGTGCCCATAACATTTTTTACTCAAAATGTGCTAAGGAATAGCTGGTTAAAGTTTGTCGGGTACGTGCCGATACACCCTGTATAGTTTTGTATTAGTGATCGACGAACCGGTGGATGCAATTAGTTAGCAATTAGTTGATAATAGTTTGTCTAGTCTAGTTTATAGTTAGTAATAAAATAGAGCGTTGTATAAATATATTACGTACTTGTACCTTGAGGTGATTTTTTACAAAAAAACATCGCTATATAAATCAACAAAATATTATTACTATAGGTATATAGATTAGATGAATAGATAGATAAATACATAGCAAAAAATAGATAAAAAAGGGAATAAAACAAAGTGGCTTGTATTTTTATTAAAATACTACTTAATACTTGGATAATTTGTAGTACAGCGACTAGTGACATCTTAGCCCATCTTCCCACGGGTCGGTAAGCAATCGACATAAATCGAATGCTGTAAGACCTTGCGCAGAAAACTGAACTGGCTGCAGACAAAAATATTAAAATGTGGATTTATTCAAATGATCAAACGCCTTGTCATTGATAGTTATTATATTATGTATTGTGCTAAAACTTGCTGTATTTGTATTGTGTATATAGGGAGTGGAAACACGACCTGCAATAGCCATCCCAAGCTAAGGTGTGGGATACCGTGCTCAGGGCTGAATGACACTGGGGAACAGTGTCACGAACGGTTCCTCCGAGACACAAGGTCGCATCTCGGAGTATACAGACCTTACCCCGGCATTCGGGGCTCTGCTGGG
Organism: Hesperophylax magnus; assembly: GCA_026573805.1. Classification (NCBI taxonomy): domain Eukaryota; kingdom Metazoa; phylum Arthropoda; class Insecta; order Trichoptera; family Limnephilidae; genus Hesperophylax; species Hesperophylax magnus. The sequence continues at coordinate 6,096,271 of JAIUSX010000002.1, forward strand.
GTGGACCTTTTATTTCCCTAGATACTCGTGGGACCAAATATGGACTATAAAAACAAAAACAAAAACAACACTGACGAGGGACCTTTAAGGAATCTAGGGGGAGTAGAAGGAGGAGTTGAGGCCGCCTCGGTGGACTCATCCCTCTTGGGGCCTTTGAGGAACCAAGAGGAAGATGTGGAGAGGAGAGATGGGACCACCATGGTGGACTTTTCCCTTGAGGGGCCCTCTGAGAACCGTAAAGAAGGATCTCCGACGGACGCAACGCGGCGGGATCCCCCAGGGGATCCAGACGTGGAAATGCAGGGTCCATCAGGGGACCTGGAAAATAGGAGGAATGACCTAAGGATTAGGCAGTAATGGCTAAAAACTTACAGTTCATTCAAATAAACTTGCACCGCAGTCCGGCAGCGACTGCAGTGCTTAGCAGTAGAGACACCCGGGACAGTGTGGACGTCGCGCTGATCCTAGAACCATGGACTTATAGGGGGAAGGTCAGAGGACTAAACATTAACCAAGGTCTAATCTATTATAACGAGTCGGGGGACAGACCCAGGGCCTGTATTCTCATCAGAGGGATACCTGGCACACTGCTACCCAAACACTGCAGTAGGGACTTAGTGGCTGTGAAGCTACAGGTCACGCTGGACCAAAGAAGCAGGGAAATAGTTGTGGCATCAGCATGCATGCCCTATGACTCTGTGGAATCACCACCCTCAGGGGAAATAATGAGACTCGTCCAGGACTGCAGGGAGAAGGGTAGGGAACTGATACTCGGAGCAGATGCTAACTCGCACCACACTGTGTGGGGGAGTACGGACATCAACAAACGAGGACAGGACCTCCTGGAATACCTGATGACAGTGAACCTTGAGATTCTTAATAGAGGTAGGGAACCCACCTTCGTTATAAGTAACAGACAGGAGGTGATAGACCTGACCCTAGGAACATTGAGAGTCTCAGGATGGAGAGTATCGGATGAACCATCCCTGTCGAACCACCGACACATAGAATTTAAACTAGAGGGAGAAACAAGCAAAACGGGGACCGATACATATAGGAACCCAAAAGCAACTGACTGGACTAGATACTCGAAGAAACTAAATATAGGAATGACAAGATTCCCAGCTAAATACGGCTGCCCCGAAGAAATTGAGGACGCAGTAGAAGTACTGGGGGACTCAATGATAAGGGCATACAAAAATAGCTGCCCTCTGAAGACAAGTACCAGGGACAAAACACCGTGGTGGAGCAGAAGACTGCAGGAGCTACGGAAAATAGTAAGGCAATCTTTCAACAAGGCCAAAAAGTCAGGAAACTGGGATGCCCACAAGCAATACCAGAAAGAGTACACGGTGGCAATCCAGAAAACCAAAACATGCTCCTGGGAGAAATACTTTGGGGAGGTGGAAACCATCCCACAGACTGTCCAAAATCCAAAAAATTCTTGCAAAAGACCCAGGGCAGCAAAAGGCCCATTCAAAAAAGCTGATGGACGATTTACCAACAGTTGGGAGGAGGAGTTGGAGGTACTGCTGGGGAAACATTTTCCCGGCTTCAAAAAGTTAGAAGCAGATGACACCGGTCCACCACCAGCCCGAGTTACACGGGAAGGTAAGGACTGGGACACTGCGGCTAAAATAGTTACTCCCTCCAGAGTTAAATGGGCAATCAGAGGGTTTGACCCTTTTAAAAGCGCAGGAGAGGATGGAATCGTTCCGGCACTTCTACAGAGGGGCCTAGATACAATCCTACTTCCGGTGACGAAGATCTTGAGGGCATGCTGTGCCCTCGGATACATCCCCATACCATGGCGGAAGACAAGGGTAGTGTTCATACCCAAACCGGGGAGAGCTGACTACGACCAACCAGGTGCATTCCGACCAATTAGCCTCACCTCATTTCTTTTGAAGACAATGGAGAGGCTAATGGACAGGCACATAAGGGACGGGGCACTGAAAGAGAAGCCCCTCCACAAGTTACAGTTTGCTTACCAAGCAGGTAAGTCAGTCGACGCGGCACTGCACAGGTTGGTGTACAAACTGGAGCAGGCACAAGCGAATGGGGAACTGGCGGTAGGTTTATTCCTGGATATAGAGGGAGAATTTAACTGCACCACTATTAAATCCATTGATGAAGCGGCAGAAAGACATGGACTCGACAAAACCACCAGAAGGTGGCTGAGGAACATGCTCTCAGGCCGGATACTTACGGTGACAAGGGGTGAGGTAAGCATCAAAGTGCTGGTGACACGAGGGTGTCCACAGGGAGAGGTCTTATCACCCTTGCTGTGGAGCCTGGTGGTGGACAACCTCATCCGGAAACTCAACAACAGGGGCCTATATACGCAAGGGTATGCGGATGACATTACAACCATAATAAGGTGTTGGGATGCAGACACAACCCGAGGCCTTATACAGTCAACACTGGCAACAGTGGAAGAATGGTGTGAAGAAACAGGACTGTCAGTGAACCCAGACAAGACAGAACTAGTAATCTTTACACGTAAAAGGAAACTAGAAGGATGGAGCAATCCAACTTTCTATGGAAAGGAATTAGAACCCTCTGACACGGTTAAGTATCTCGGAGTCATCATATATGCCAAACTGAGCTGGAAAAACCAGGTGGAAACTGTAGGCAGAAAGGCCTGTGCTCTAATGTGGGCAACTAGACGAATCTGCGGCAGAACGTGGGGTCTCAAACCTAAAATGATGCAATGGCTTTACACAGCCGTTGTAAAACCAAGGATCATGCACGCAGCCCTGGTCTGGTGGAGGAGAACAACACTGAAAACAGTTATGGTCACACTCAATCACATACAGGGACTTGCATGCAGAAGTATCACAGGAGCCATGAGAACCACTCCAATACTAGCCATGGGAGTGCTGCTGAACCTACCCCCACTAAACATAGAAATAGAGGGGGCGGCGATGGCGGCAGCCTACAGGTTACATTGCAATGGCCAATGGAGAGGAGAGTTGCCCAGAAACAGTCACACGGAGATAGCAATAAAACTGAGAGCAATTAGTCCGACGGCTGGGATAAAGCAGGACGGCAAACAAGCCGAATACTTCTTCGGACAGCTGTTTAAAGTGACGTACCCCACAAGGGAGGAATGGGACACGGTCCCAGGTCCAAAATCCAAACAGGAACTAATCTGGTTCACAGACGGGTCCAAGATGGAGGAAGGAACAGGGGCCGGGCTCTGTCTACAGGGATCTAAGAGGGAACTCAGTATACCTCTAGGAATGCACTGCACTGTGTTTCAAGCTGAGATGAAATCCATCTTAGCCTGCGCACAGGAGAATATGAGTATCGGGTACAGAAATAAGAACATAAATATATGTTCGAATAGCCAAGCGGCCTTAATGGCACTGGAAAGTAACCGATGTGACTCCAGACTGGTGATGGAATGCAGGACTATCCTTATAGAACTGGCGACCATCAATAAAGTAACCCTGCTCTGGGTACCAGGACATAAAGGTAATGAGGGCAACGAGCGGGCTGATGAACTAGCAAGGAAAGGGGCGAAAGCACCACTTGCGGGATCCGAGCCGGCCGTAGGAGTAGCAGCTTGCCACACCAAACTACATATCAAGAGGTGGGTCAAATCCCAACACTGGAAGGTATGGAAGAAGGCACCCGGAATGATGCAATCTTAAGTACTCATAAACGGACCGGACCCTAACCAAACCAGGCAACTACTCGATATGGACAGAAACTCACTGAGGGAACTGGTAGGACTATTAACGGGACACTGCCTTCTCAGGAGACACATGCAACTGTTGGGAGTGGAAAACACCAACATCTGTAGGAAATGTGAAGAGGAGAAAGAGACTCCAATTCACCTATGGTGCCAATGTCCCGCTCTGCTGGGAATAAGGCTCAGATACCTGGGAAGACACAGTGTGGAACCAGAAGACATCGTCACATATCCAATGACAGCCCTGGTGAACTTCATAAAAGGGACCGGTTTACTGGCAAGGGAATGAGGTAAAATGGGAGATAGTACAATGGGCCTATGGCCTAAGTGCTCGCGGGGAACGTAAGTAAACCGCCTCCGACTTTAAAAAAAAAAAAAAAATTGTGTATAATATGCTAATAAAAATACAACCTAAAATAATGTATTGCTGTATAGGAACCTATATTCAACATTTGTAAGTAAACCATAGACAAAATGCGAGAAATAATTAACTAAAATATCTGCCTCAACACAGGTTCGCCTAGCGAGGCAGTTTATGCACAACTTAAAATATAATATATTATGGCATATCTTTATAACACTCATACATATTTAAGTTTTCTTCCATTAGAAACTGTTCTATTATTGTAACATTAGTTTTTCAACAATGTTATTGTTACTAACTTACTTACTAATGATATATTATATATTCTGTAAATTTTTTTGATGAAATAAATAAATTTAAATTAAAGACTGTTTCCTTATCATAGCAAACTTAATTTCCTACGCAGAGTTTTGCAGCATTCTGTTAGTGAAAAATCACCGCTATGACGCTAGGCTTTATTTAATTAAAACCTATAATTTAGTTTACGATTACAAATACTAACAAATTTTTTTCATAAAAAAATTGTGTAATTATTTATAAGTTTGTAATCATAAATTCATGTAAAAATGGAATTCCAGTAACATCAACAGTATGAAAAAAAAATATGGAAAACTTTATTTTTGATGATGGTTTCCTTCGCGCCCATATACAACAAAAACATATATGCTTTTTGTGAGATTCCTTATGTTCCATTTACATTTCGCAGGTATCAGATTGATTTCACGGAGAATTTAATAACGTTGGACATTAATAATCCATCTGATTAACCAAAGCTGCCTAAAACAATTCTATTTGCAATTGTTTTAGTGATCGTTCTCTTGACTCTCATTGTTTAGTTTCAAAGACCCAATCCTGTCTGATTACGTCTAAAAGGGATCTAAATGATAACCTAGTCTCCTTCAACGGAAGCAATCTTCCGAACAGGCCTTCCATTGATATGCTTGGTGTAACTATAAGTGACCAGCTCAGGTATGGGGGCTCCATCGAAGCCAGAGTAAAGCTGGCCTCTCAGAAGCTGGGCGTACTGTACAGGGCCCGCAGATACTTTAATAGTACACAACTGCTGACCCTGTACAAATCGCAAGTGCGCCCTACTCTCGAATTTGGCAGCCATCTCTGGTCCGGAGCCCCTAAATACCTGAAAAAAACCCTTGACTCTGTGCAAAAACGGGCGGTCCGTTTGATAGATTCCCCAATCTTAACAAACGGACTGCAATCTTTAGAGCACAGGCGTCAGGTAGGTATGCTGTCCTTGTTCTATCGGTATTACAATGGAAGATGCTCTGAGGAACTAGCGTCATTGATCCCTTCGTCACCGGTGCGTAGTCGGGATACACGCCAAACGCGCGCCCAACATTTGTACACGGTTGACATTTGTCACATGAGAACGGGTCGCTTCTACGATTCGTTCTTAAGTTCAACAGCTCGGCTGTGGAACGAACTGCCGGCCTCTGTGTTTCCTTCCTCCTACAACATGGGACTCTTCAAGACCCATGTTCACTCCTTCCTCTCCACAAAAAGACCCTCCACACAGCATCCCCAAAGATGACATAGGCCCTGAGGGAAATTATTTTCTTCAGGGCCTCCTGTGTGGAGTTAATATTAAAAAAAAAAAGTTATATATATTATGACAATTGTCAAAAGTTCGTGTGCCATTCTCTTGACATTTTTATAAATCCTCCAAACAAAAGATTTCATTTAAATAATAAGTACAAAATAATATATCACATTGCATTATATATATAAATAGCATTAATTCCGATGTCTAAGTCACCTTTATCTTATCGATATAAACTATTCAAATAAACACAACGTTATTGAATGAATTGTTGAACACAATGTTTTTGTGTTAGTGATAAGAATGTAATTAAAATATGATTAAGACGACTACACATTTTGTGTTAGTCATTCAACCATTTATCATAATAAATGCAATATTAAAATGATTAATTAATTTATAACATTTATTGAGCAAAAAAATTTCAATCTAGATAGGTACTTATGATGAAACCCGTGGAATCCAGAAATGATTTGCAGTCGTAAGAAAAAGATCATACATAGACTCATAGTAGGCACCAATTTCGGTCGGTAACTTTTTCTAGAAGGGATGCTGGACAATTTCGGTCGGTAACTTTTTGTAGAAGGGATGCTGGACCTTAGGCAGGTATGGGTATACCTACCTAACTACCTACTATCAAATATGCAAAAACTCGTATATAGGCTAGCGAACAAGATGTAATTATAAAAATAATACATATATCAAATTAGCACTATAAATACTTATTGATTGATATAAACTTACTGAACTCGGATTTCTCAGTTTCAATAACTCTTACACATTTTCCCGAGAAATTTTCCGAAAAGGAACCGGTTACTTTTGTCTCGGTCACTTTGCTGTCACTGGATCGCCCGATATTATTTCACCGAGGAACCGGTTACTTTTGGAATCTGTTTCTTTTGGCTTTTACAAATATCGAAAATTTGAGCTGTGCCTATGAATAAAAGCATGTATTATATATGGCAATCTTGAAATTTTAGAGTTTTCAAATTGATTTGGTTAAAAATGACTGTAGGGGAGGGTAGGGAGGCGAAGCTCGAATTTTATGTAAAAACTATCGACCTGCCCCGGCTTCGCACGGGTGCAATGTACTAATGTGGAGTCAAAGCGTCATAGTGATTTAGACTACACTATATCTTATCTCTCTTATGGAGTTAAATTAGTGTTTATATTTCCCTTGATTTCTGTCCAGTTCGGGTTGCATGTTGCACATATAAAGAGATCGGGCTTAACGTGATGTCTGACATAAGTCATTGCGTCCTGCAATTTTTCATGCAAGTATCGAGTTGTATATATATATTGTTTTATATTGTATTTGTGCGTGTGACCGACCGTTTGTTGCGACTGATTTTTCAAATTATGATATCTTCTGAGATATTAAAACAATTTGTATCTTCATTTTAAGCCAATGAGTAATGGGATAAGGATTAAAACAATATCGGTCAGGGACGCTTCGTAAGTCTTTCGTGGTTAATTTTTAATTAGGACTGCAGTCGGCCTTGCATTTTCTCATTATCGAAAAAAGAAGTAATTTTCGCGTATGATAAATAAATGAAATATTGTTCCTTGGCTTTGCTAGTGTTTGCCGAATAATTACAGCACTTTCTCATCACACACAATTTGCTTAGATGTAGCACGCGACCTTACACGACGCATGACAGATTAGTAATGAAACTACGAAATCGAAAGCACTACATTTGACGTGCTTTTTGCTTGCCACTGACAGATTTCTACAGTCTATGTAATATATTGTACTAAACAATATGATTTCAGTTGTGATGAATACGTAACATTCTAAAATTCAAAAATGTATTGTTCTTGTATTTTCATATTTTATTTTTATTTTTATTTTATTTTATATTATTGAAACAAACAGTACATAATTTACAGAGATGAAACAATATACAGGAATAAGATACTTCATGTTGTGTACCTATGATATGTTTCCTTGTAATGTCTGCTAAGTGGTATGTTTATTCCTTAATTACCAGGTGACTTGTGTAGTTTATAGGTGTGTGTGTGTGACGTGTGTAATGTGTGTGTGAGTGTTTGTATAAGGGTGTGTCTGTATGTATGCGCATTGAATTCTTTAAATTATTGACATGATGCCACGTTTGAATTTGGGCAGTGAATCCGAAAAAATGTCAATGTTAGAGTTAATACAAATATTATTTAGAGTATGAAGAGCTCGGTTAATTGTCGAATTAGATGCTGCTTTTGTTTTATAATTTAGCGTGTGGAATAGCACTGTATGTCGTGTACGTCTCAAAGGTATGTTAAAGTTAATAAGGGACAAAAGTTCTGTGTATGCTAATATGCTGCCGTTCTGTGATGATGTAATAATGAATATCAATTTTCCTTCCGAGCTGATTATCTGGGTTTAATTCTCGGCCATGAATTATGTATTTTTTTAATTTAAATTTTTTTTTTTTACTTTTATTTAAAATAATATGTATAATTTGGTTTTTAATTTCATATGCCGTGATTTTACACGGGTCTATTCTACTATGTACATAATACCGATATGATACTTACCAAGGTGCAAGTGTATAGCTAAAAAAGCAATTATTTTATAAGTATCATTATTGATAAGATACGGATTCTGAAATGAAACTAGTCTATCATGTAGGTTCTTCTTTATTTTCGATTCTGAATATTCAAACTAACTTTTTACTAATATTTCCTATTTTTGATAATGACAATTACTTACTGCTACAATATAAGTATCTATTTAACATTTATATATATGATGCTGACAATTCGTTGTGGAATTCCATTATTGTAATAATACATATTTCGAAACAATTAAAACTTCCACATTTTTTCCTCCGCTGATAGACCCTCCCCAAATCTTTTATTTAATATATATTTATCATGAAGTTGGCATTACTTTCTCAGAAATAGAAAATGTGTTCAACTGCACGTAGTTACAAGAAGGCTATAATAACATACCTCCTTTCCTCGTTTTAAGCATAAACCATGTAAGTATGCCTTTCTTAAAACCGCGCAATCGGAATTTCTACCGATTTGAACCTCTAAAAAAATGTGTGTGTTATTTTTTTTCAATAATCTGTTTACATTTGTTGAGTTGAAAAATAATTATGTGAAATTCAAAGGAAAGAAAAAAACACATTTGATTCTGTTATTTAACATGTTACAGAGATTAAAAAAACACATTTGATTCTGTTATTTAACATGTTACAGAGATTAAAAAAACACATTTGATTCTGTTATTTAACATGTTACAGAGATTAAAAAAACACATTTGATTCTGTTATTTAACATGTTACAGAGATTAAAAAAACACATTTGATTCTGTTATTTAACATGTTACAGAGATTAAAAAAACACATTTGATTCTGTTATTTAACATGTTACAGAGATTAAAAAAACACATTTGATTCTGTTATTTAACATGTTACAGAGATTAAAAAAACACATTTGATTCTGTTATTTAACATGTTACAGAGATTAAAAAAACACATTTGATTCTGTTATTTAACATGTTACAGAGATTAAAAAAACACATTTGATTCTGTTATTTAACATGTTACAGAGATTAAAAAAACACATTTGATTCTGTTATTTAACATGTTACAGAGATTAAAAAAACACATTTGATTCTGTTATTTAACATGTTACAGAGATTAAAAAAACACATTTGATTCTGTTATTTAACATGTTACAGAGATTAAAAAAACACATTTGATTCTGTTATTTAACATGTTACAGAGATTAAAAAAACACATTTGATTCTGTTATTTAACATGTTACAAAGATTAAAAAAACACATTTGATTCTGTTATTTAACATGTTACAGAGATTAAAAAAACACATTTGATTCTGTTATTTAACATGTTACAGAGATTAAAAAAAATCACGGAATAAGCCTCCGTATTCCCAATTTCTACCGATTTATAACGTGTTTCTCTTTAACTCTTAAAGTTCTATATATTTATAATGAAAAGATGGTAATAATATGAAATTCCCTCGATAGAAAAAATTCGCAAAGTAAGCTCCGAAAATTATGAAAAATACTTTTCGTTCTGATGTTTTATATGTAATAGGTATGAAAATATTCACAGTGTATCACTAAATGAAACTAAAACATCTATCAAGAGATTTTTGCTGTATATCAAACAAGTCGCGTTGTATTAAATATTTTCATCATTTTCGCTTAATTAATATCGTTTTTTTATTAGCGTTCTCCCTCTAACATTCGTATTTACACATCTCCATTTCAGACCATCTTTGAACGTTCATTACGAGGGGTTCAATGCTACTTTAGACATTTTTTGTCGAGAGATATTTTCTCTTTCGCCTATTAAGGCGAAGCTTAATGCTAAATCACTATTTTGATAAATCTTTATAACGAATTGGGGTACATTATGAATACCAAAAAACGTGTTTTAGATAAATTGAAAGTTTTCCTATCGCTTCGTTTGAGTAGAATACAAATAAAAAATAAATTACTCATTAAAAAATATAAATGCAAACTACTAAAAAACAAAAAAAAATTTCAATAGAAATGTATGAACGCAAAAAGGAAACAACTTTTAAAAAATACAGTATTTTAGCTAAGATTATCTGTGACAGTTTAACTTGATTAACTTTTTGCTTTCTTATAAAATTATTTACAAAATAAATAAAAACCAGTTTTTTGCTTGAAATCAAACGTTTCTAGACTCCGTTTGTCAAGCGATATTTTATTTTATTTTATTAGGAACATTAAAAGGTTTATAACATAACATGCATCAAAGATATTAGAAGAACAATATCTTTGACATGCATAGAGAGAGAGAAAAAATAAGTAAAAGAATTAGGTTACAACCCAATAACCAATGTTCACATCATGCAATAAAGATAAAGAAGGTTAAAAAGCAATAAACAAACAAAGAAAACAAAGAAAGGATAAAAACAAAGAAATTTTAAAAACAAGGAAATAATAAGAGAAAATGTATATATATATATATATACACGTATAAACACATACATACATATATATACATACACATGCATATACACATATAAATACATACGTACACACATACATATACATAGTTGCATACATACATACGCATACATACATGCATACATACATACATACACACACGTACATTTGATATTAAATACAAATAATATGTAAGAGTGCATATTAATGCCTATTACTTACGATACAAGGTATACCAAGAATATACACATTGTTAGCTTGTAGCTCCCTCTTAATTATAATCTTTTTTTATATTATCTGTCGCATATTAATTATAATAGTTATTTTATATTAGAGCGCTCCATTTATCACCCTTCAAACCATATTCTTCTTCTTTTTCAACGATAACTACGGGGTTTTAATCTGATTTATGTCGATACATACTGCATACATAGATAAGCATCAGCCTTGCATTATTTCCCTATCTCCAAACTTTCTTATATGGTTTGATCAACATACGCCTCAGTAATCGCATGTCTACTGGTTTCACCCAGTGTACTATTACCCTACTTCTGGAAGTTTAATGCCTCACTGCCATACATAAGTACTGTTATCAGCACTCAATTATGGACTGCTAGCTTCGCCTTTTTGGATGAAACAAAAAATACTTATTCTTAGTAATCTTTCCACTAAATACGGGTCTCCAGCGACGCGTTTCCGCAAACATTGAACCAAATGTTTGTTCAAATATGAAAAACATTGGGGTATAGTCACAATGTTTTTTTTTTCCATGGGCGGTGGAAAACAAAAACGTGGTGACGCATATCCAATGTTTTTGGTTTTCTCCGATTTTTTGAAAACATTTGCTCGCTGGAGACCGAACTTTGCACGACACGCTGGTCTTTCGCATTGGTGGTTTGAAAATGACAATATTTTTGATAAAATCTAATAACTAACACATACATTTCCTGGATAGGAACGGTGCAATAAATCGAACCGTGACAAACAATATTATTGATCATTCCTTATCTTGATACTTATAAAATTAAACTATAATCCTATTTAGATAGGTAGTTATCGCGTACTCATACGTTAAACGTTAAGGAAAATCATTATTATTAAAGTATAATATCTAAGTACGTACCTACTTACCTAACAAAAAAGGAAGTTGGTACTTAACATAATATTTTTGCGAACAACGTTATCTTCTGAACACGACAATAAACATTGTATTTAGTTTACATAAAATAAATGAAATACCGAGGTCATTAATAATTTACCTTCGTACATAAAACAGAAAATTAAAATACATAATATTTGCAGTGGGTTTTCCAGACTTTTTTATAGAAACTGATAAATATACGTATACTTACATATTAAAAGCGTCCTAAACAATAGATTTCAGTTGATTGCCAGCGAATAGCGGCTTAAAAAAACATAGCATTGCATGTCTTCAGTCGGGCATCGAGCAAATCATTTTTTCATTAGAAAAATCATTTCAGTCCTCAACGACAGGGTGGGTACTGGGCATAAATAAACCACTCACGTACTGGGTGAGCGCACTAAAGACACATCTATTATCTTCTATTGTCGTATATTATCTTCCTACAACCATTTTAAACTCATGATGTAAGAGAAAGGGGTCTTTTTGGCCCGGAGCTCTGTATGCCATTATTTCAAAAAGTCAAAAATTCACTAGAGACACACGTAGTGGTAAATTTATAGTCTCAAGCGTCGTTTCAATTCTCAACGACACGATTTTGTATTGTGGAAGGCGCACTAGAGACATCTAGTGGTAAATAAGTGAGATCGGTTTGATGGCCTCGAGCAGAATGTCTTTTACCGAAAGGTATGAAACTTTGCTAAAATGATTGTTATGACGACGGAAAAATGGAATATTATACAGGTGATATCTTCTGTAGTTAACAGTTTGGCCGTGGACTGATTGCGAAAAAATTAGAAATATTTAACGAAAACTGCCCAACTCAATTGAGAAATTATTTCTCGTGTTTGAGTTGGGGAGTGTTGGGAGTCATTATGGTTTATAGGTTGTAAAATTTCACTAGTTGATGTAGCTAAAAATTAACAAATAGTTATAAAACTAGATAATAAATTTGATAACACAATATAATTAAGAAAATAAGAAATTTTATCACAAACTAAAAAATATAACTTAAATAATATAATAGTTAATAAACTTAGAAAAAATATGATATAAAAATAAAATTGTACTTATTAGGTACGAAATAATAGAAGGTAGGTACAGTAATGGTTGTAAATTGTTCAAAGACCGAGCTGGCAATTTTATATGAAATGGGTACTTAATAAAATGCAACAACAATAAACGCATATTAGGAAGCGCATAATATAACTTGAGAGGATATGTAAAAAAAATATATATTGCTATTTTTTTTTTTTTTTAAATATTACATTTTGTTTATATTTTTTTAATTAAGCATTAATCAATTTTCCTAAATTCATAACATGAATATAGGAAAATTTAATCAATAAAAATTACAAATTTTAATCCATAAAATTATAAACAATTATTTGAATAATGTATCCAATGAAATTAAAACTTGTGACTACCGTTAGGTTTATCTAAAAGTTGTTTGATTTGTGATTTGAAAGTTTTGTAATTTTTTTCAGTTTTAATTTTATCCGGAAGGGCATTAAACAATTTTATACCTTGATAAGTATAATGGTGTTGACCAGCACTAGTTTTACATTTTGGAATTGCTATGTTACCACGTGATCTAGATCGGTTACTTATTTTTGTAGACATTGTTGAATTGAAATGGTCTTTATGAATTTGTAACAGTGCATTCTTTTTGAAAATTTTGTTTAAGCTAAGAACCCTAAACGAGTCAAACAGCTGCGTGGTTGGAAATATCGATGGTTTTCTTAGGATGACTTTCAAAATTAACCTCTGAACCTTTTCTACAGGTGAAAGGTTAGTTTTTAAAGTATTTATATTTAATTTAATATATTTTTATGTTGCAGTTTTCACTGTGATCAAAATATTTTGTCAGTGAATTAGTTATGTAAACTTAGTTTCGTTCACTTTATTTATTAAATGTTGCACAAATTTACGGTGACAGCAGGGCCAGCCCTATGCGGGCGCTTTTGGATCAATCCGCTCCGGGTGCCGAATAATACCTTGTCACATACATCACCCTTGAGATTATTTTTTTAAATACAAACCATCCAAATATGATTGATTACAGTAATCACCAATCTAGGCGACTACTGGTTTGTTACTCGCGCCAGGCGCCGGCGCCGTTTAGCTCAGGACCGGCCCTGGGTGACGGATACGATATAATTTTATTTCTACTTCCCCTTAACTTCCCCTTCTTGAACTTCTACTTCCCTACCCATTTCTCCTCATACTTCCTTATCTACCTACCCTTCTACTTCCCTATCCACTTCCCCCTTCTTTTTCAATTTACAATTGAACTTCCACTTTCCATTGTACTTGCCCTTCCACTTCCCTATCTAATTCACTTTCACATTTACCTCTCACGTCCCTTTCAACTTTACCTTCTACTTCCATATCTACTTCCCCTTCTACTCCCCCTTTTAATTGGCCTTATACTTTTCCAACTACTTCTGTTTCCATTTCCATTTTTCTTACCCTTATACTTTCCTATCTATTTGTCCTTCTACTTGTCCTTCTACTTTTTTATCTACTTTCCCTTCTACATGCCCTTCCACCCGCCTTCTACTTCCCTATCTAGTACAACTCCTCCGCCGCCCGTTTTCGGAACAACTCCTCTGCCGCCCGACTTTCGCTTAACTCCTCCGCTACCAGTCTTCAGTACAACTTCTCCGCCGCCCGATTTTATTTATTTTCTACCTCTATCCGTTTTCAGTGCAACTCCACCGCCGCCCGTTTTTATTTAAACTCCTCCGCTGCCCGATTTCAATACAACTCCTCCGCCGGCCGTTTTATAATATATGCACATGATATTATCATTGCTGATTATAATTCCACGCATTGAGATATAAACCTCAATGTTACAAAGGAAAAAGGAGAAAATCTCATGAAAATTTAAAAGAAAATATGTTGTTGAAACACCCAGGTGTAATTTTATTTTTATTAATTTTATTTTCGATAACAGTTATAATATTTTACTAAATGATGTGTACCCGGTGTTGTTCGGGGGCTTATAAATGATTTGGGGTAAAGTTTTGAGATTGTGTGGCCCTTTTAAGATATACAATTTCGTAATACATTATTTTTATGTATCTCAAAAGGTTAAGCCAGCGTTGGCAATGTAAGAGCCCGAAAATATTTGTTTTCACTGATTTATCAAACAAAGTACAAACATTGTTTTGATCACCTAAATAAAGCCAGCGTTGGCAATGTAAGAGCCCGAAAATATTTGTTTTCACTGATTTATCAAACAAAGTACAAACATTGTTTTGATCACCTAAATAAAGCCAGCGTTGGCAATGTAAGCGCCCGAAAATATTTGTTTTCACTGATTTATCAAACAAAGTACAAACATTGTTTTGATCACCTAAATAAAGCCAGCGTTGGCAATGTAAGCGCCCGAAAATATTTGTTTTCACTGATTTATCAAACAAAGTACAAACATTGTTTTGATCACCTAAATAAAGCCAGCGTTGGCAATGTAAGCGCCCGAAAATATTTGTTTTCACTGATTTATCAAACAAAGTACAAACATTGTTTTGATCACCTAAATAAAGCCAGCGTTGGCAATGTAAGAGCCCGAAAATATTTGTTTTCACTGATTTATCAAACAAAGTACAAACATTGTTTTGATCACCTAAATAAAGCCAGCGTTGGCAATGTAAGCGCCCGAAAATATTTGTTTTCACTGATTTATCAAACAAAGTACAAACATTGTTTTGATCACCTAAATAAAGCCAGCGTTGGCAATGTAAGCGCCCGAAAATATTTGTTTTCACTGATTTATCAAACAAAGTACAAACATTGTTTTGATCACCTAAATAAAGCCAGCGTTGGCAATGTAAGCGCCCGAAAATATTTGTTTTCACTGATTTATCAAACAAAGTACAAACATTGTTTTGATCACCTAAATAAAGCCAGCGTTGGCAATGTAAGCGCCCGAAAATATTTGTTTTCACTGATTTATCAAACAAAGTACAAACATTGTTTTGATCACCTAAATAAAGCCAGCGTTGGCAATGTAAGCGCCCGAAAATATTTGTTTTCACTGATTTATCAAACAAAGTACAAACATTGTTTTGATCACCTAAATAAAGCCAGCGTTGGCAATGTAAGAGCCCGAAAATATTTGTTTTCACTGATTTATCAAACAAAGTACAAACATTGTTTTGATCACCTAAATAAAGCCAGCGTTGGCAATGTAAGCGCCCGAAAATATTTGTTTTCACTGATTTATCAAACAAAGTACAAACATTGTTTTGATCACCTAAATAAAGCCAGCGTTGGCAATGTAAGCGCCCGAAAATATTTGTTTTCACTGATTTATCAAACAAAGTACAAACATTGTTTTGATCACCTAAATAAAGCCAGCGTTGGCAATGTAAGCGCCCGAAAATATTTGTTTTCACTGATTTATCAAACAAAGTACAAACATTGTTTTGATCACCTAAATAAAGCCAGCGTTGGCAATGTAAGAGCCCGAAAATATTTGTTTTCACTGATTTATCAAACAAAGTACAAACATTGTTTTGATCACCTAAATAAAGCCAGCGTTGGCAATGTAAGAGCCCGAAAATATTTGTTTTCACTGATTTATCAAACAAAGTACAAACATTGTTTTGATCACCTAAATAAAGCCAGCGTTGGCAATGTAAGCGCCCGAAAATATTTGTTTTCACTGATTTATCAAACAAAGTACAAACATTGTTTTGATCACCTAAATAAAGCCAGCGTTGGCAATGTAAGCGCCCGAAAATATTTGTTTTCACTGATTTATCAAACAAAGTACAAACATTGTTTTGATCACCTAAATAAAGCCAGCGTTGGCAATGTAAGCGCCCGAAAATATTTGTTTTCACTGATTTATCAAACAAAGTACAAACATTGTTTTGATCACCTAAATAAAGCCAGCGTTGGCAATGTAAGAGCCCGAAAATATTTGTTTTCACTGATTTATCAAACAAAGTACAAACATTGTTTTGATCACCTAAATAAAGCCAGCGTTGGCAATGTAAGAGCCCGAAAATATTTGTTTTCACTGATTTATCAAACAAAGTACAAACATTGTTTTGATCACCTAAATAAAGCCAGCGTTGGCAATGTAAGCGCCCGAAAATATTTGTTTTCACTGATTTATCAAACAAAGTACAAACATTGTTTTGATCACCTAAATAAAGCCAGCGTTGGCAATGTAAGCGCCCGAAAATATTTGTTTTCACTGATTTATCAAACAAAGTACAAACATTGTTTTGATCACCTAAATAAAGCCAGCGTTGGCAATGTAAGCGCCCGAAAATATTTGTTTTCACTGATTTATCAAACAAAGTACAAACATTGTTTTGATCACCTAAATAAAGCCAGCGTTGGCAATGTAAGCGCCCGAAAATATTTGTTTTCACTGATTTATCAAACAAAGTACAAACATTGTTTTGATCACCTAAATAAAGCCAGCGTTGGCAATGTAAGAGCCCGAAAATATTTGTTTTCACTGATTTATCAAACAAAGTACAAACATTGTTTTGATCACCTAAATAAAGCCAGCGTTGGCAATGTAAGCGCCCGAAAATATTTGTTTTCACTGATTTATCAAACAAAGTACAAACATTGTTTTGATCACCTAAATAAAGCCAGCGTTGGCAATGTAAGCGCCCGAAAATATTTGTTTTCACTGATTTATCAAACAAAGTACAAACATTGTTTTGATCACCTAAATAAAGCCAGCGTTGGCAATGTAAGCGCCCGAAAATATTTGTTTTCACTGATTTATCAAACAAAGTACAAACATTGTTTTGATCACCTAAATAAAGCCAGCGTTGGCAATGTAAGAGCCCGAAAATATTTGTTTTCACTGATTTATCAAACAAAGTACAAACATTGTTTTGATCACCTAAATAAAGCCAGCGTTGGCAATGTAAGAGCCCGAAAATATTTGTTTTCACTGATTTATCAAACAAAGTACAAACATTGTTTTGATCACCTAAATAAAGCCAGCGTTGGCAATGTAAGCGCCCGAAAATATTTGTTTTCACTGATTTATCAAACAAAGTACAAACATTGTTTTGATCACCTAAATAAAGCCAGCGTTGGCAATGTAAGCGCCCGAAAATATTTGTTTTCACTGATTTATCAAACAAAGTACAAACATTGTTTTGATCACCTAAATAAAGCCAGCGTTGGCAATGTAAGCGCCCGAAAATATTTGTTTTCACTGATTTATCAAACAAAGTACAAACATTGTTTTGATCACCTAAATAAAGCCAGCGTTGGCAATGTAAGCGCCCGAAAATATTTGTTTTCACTGATTTATCAAACAAAGTACAAACATTGTTTTGATCACCTAAATAAAGCCAGCGTTGGCAATGTAAGCGCCCGAAAATATTTGTTTTCACTGATTTATCAAACAAAGTACAAACATTGTTTTGATCACCTAAATAAAGCCAGCGTTGGCAATGTAAGAGCCCGAAAATATTTGTTTTCACTGATTTATCAAACAAAGTACAAACATTGTTTTGATCACCTAAATAAAGCCAGCGTTGGCAATGTAAGAGCCCAAAAATATTTGTTTTCACTGATTTATCAAACAAAGTACAAACATTGTTTTGATCACCTAAATAAAGCCAGCGTTGGCAATGTAAGCGCCCGAAAATATTTGTTTTCACTGATTTATCAAACAAAGTACAAACATTGTTTTGATCACCTAAATAAAGCCAGCGTTGGCAATGTAAGCGCCCGAAAATATTTGTTTTCACTGATTTATCAAACAAAGTACAAACATTGTTTTGATCACCTAAATAAAGCCAGCGTTGGCAATGTAAGCGCCCGAAAATATTTGTTTTCACTGATTTATCAAACAAAGTACAAACATTGTTTTGATCACCTAAATAAAGCCAGCGTTGGCAATGTAAGCGCCCGAAAATATTTGTTTTCACTGATTTATCAAACAAAGTACAAACATTGTTTTGATCACCTAAATAAAGCCAGCGTTGGCAATGTAAGCGCCCGAAAATATTTGTTTTCACTGATTTATCAAACAAAGTACAAACATTGTTTTGATCACCTAAATAAAGCCAGCGTTGGCAATGTAAGCGCCCGAAAATATGTGTTTTCACTGATTTGTCAAACAAAGTACAAACATTGTTTTGATCACCTAAATAAAGCCAGCGTTGGCAATGTAAGCGCCCGAAAATATTTGTTTTCACTGATTTATCAAACAAAGTACAAACATTGTTTTGATCACCTAAATAAAGCCAGCGTTGGCAATGTAAGCGCCCGAAAATATTTGTTTTCACTGATTTATCAAACAAAGTACAAACATTGTTTTGATCACCTAAATAAAGCCAGCGTTGGCAATGTAAGCGCCCGAAAATATTTGTTTTCACTGATTTATCAAACAAAGTACAAACATTGTTTTGATCACCTAAATAAAGCCAGCGTTGGCAATGTAAGCGCCCGAAAATATTTGTTTTCACTGATTTATCAAACAAAGTACAAACATTGTTTTGATCACCTAAATAAAGCCAGCGTTGGCAATGTAAGCGCCCGAAAATATTTGTTTTCACTGATTTATCAAACAAAGTACAAACATTGTTTTGATCACCTAAATAAAGCCAGCGTTGGCAATGTAAGCGCCCGAAAATATTTGTTTTCACTGATTTATCAAACAAAGTGCAAACATTGTTTTGATCACCTAAATAAAGCCAGCGTTGGCAATGTAAGCGCCCGAAAATATTTGTTTTCACTGATTTATCAAACAAAGTACAAACATTGTTTTGATCACCTAAATAAAGCCAGCGTTGGCAATGTAAGCGCCCGAAAATATTTGTTTTCACTGATTTATCAAACAAAGTACAAACATTGTTTTGATCACCTAAATAAAGCCAGCGTTGGCAATGTAAGCGCCCGAAAATATTTGTTTTCACTGATTTATCAAACAAAGTACAAACATTGTTTTGATCACCTAAATAAAGCCAGCGTTGGCAATGTAAGCGCCCGAAAATATTTGTTTTCACTGATTTATCAAACAAAGTACAAACATTGTTTTGATCACCTAAATAAAGCCAGCGTTGGCAATGTAAGCGCCCGAAAATATTTGTTTTCACTGATTTATCAAACAAAGTACAAACATTGTTTTGATCACCTAAATAAAGCCAGCGTTGGCAATGTAAGCGCCCGAAAATATGTGTTTTCACTGATTTGTCAAACAAAGTACAAACATTGTTTTGATCACCTAAATAAAGCCAGCGTTGGCAATGTAAGCGCCCGAAAATATTTGTTTTCACTGATTTATCAAACAAAGTACAAACATTGTTTTGATCACCTAAATAAAGCCAGCGTTGGCAATGTAAGAGCCCGAAAATATTTGTTTTCACTGATTTATCAAACAAAGTACAAACATTGTTTTGATCACCTAAATAAAGCCAGCGTTGGCAATGTAAGCGCCCGAAAATATTTGTTTTCACTGATTTATCAAACAAAGTACAAACATTGTTTTGATCACCTAAATAAAGCCAGCGTTGGCAATGTAAGCGCCCGAAAATATTTGTTTTCACTGATTTATCAAACAAAGTACAAACATTGTTTTGATCACCTAAATAAAGCCAGCGTTGGCAATGTAAGCGCCCGAAAATATCTGTTTTCACTGATTTATCAAACAAAGTACAAACATTGTTTTGATCACCTAAATAAAGCCATTGTTGGCAATGTAAGCGCCCGAAAATATCTGTTTTCACTGATTTATCAAACAAAGTACAAACATTGTTTTGATCACCTAAATAAAGCCAGCGTTGGCAATGTAAGCGCCCGAAAATATCTGTTTTCACTGATTTATCAAACAAAGTACAAACATTGTTTTGATCACCTAAATAAAGCCAGCGTTGGCAATGTAAGCGCCCGAAAATATCTGTTTTCACTGATTTATCAAACAAAGTACAAACATTGTTTTGATCACCTAAATAAAGCCAGCGTTGGCAATGTAAGCGCCCGAAAATATCTGTTTTCACTGATTTATCAAACAAAGTACAAACATTGTTTTGATCACCTAAATAAAGCCAGCGTTGGCAATGTAAGCGCCCGAAAATATCTGTTTTCACTGATTTATCAAACAAAGTACAAACATTGTTTTGATCACCTAAATAAAGCCAGCGTTGGCAATGTAAGCGCCCGAAAATATTTGTTTTCACTGATTTATCAAACAAAGTACAAACATTGTTTTGATCACCTAAATAAAGCCAGCGTTGGCAATGTAAGCGCCCGAAAATATTTGTTTTCACTGATTTATCAAACAAAGTACAAACATTATTTTGATCACCTAAATAAAGCCAGCGTTGGCAATGTAAGCGCCCGAAAATATTTGTTTTCACTGATTTATCAAACAAAGTACAAACATTGTTTTGATCACCTAAATAAAGCCAGCGTTGGCAATGTAAGCGCCCGAAAATATTTGTTTTCACTGATTTATCAAACAAAGTACAAACATTGTTTTGATCACCTAAATAAAGCCAGCGTTGGCAATGTAAGCGCCCGAAAATATTTGTTTTCACTGATTTATCAAACAAAGTACAAACATTGTTTTGATCACCTAAATAAAGCCAGCGTTGGCAATGTAAGCGCCCGAAAATATTTGTTTTCACTGATTTATCAAACAAAGTACAAACATTGTTTTGATCACCTAAATAAAGCCAGCGTTGGCAATGTAAGCGCCCGAAAATATTTGTTTTCACTGATTTATCAAACAAAGTACAAACATTGTTTTGATCACCTAAATAAAGCCAGCGTTGGCAATGTAAGCGCCCGAAAATATTTGTTTTCACTGATTTATCAAACAAAGTACAAACATTGTTTTGATCACCTAAATAAAGCCAGCGTAGGCAATGTAAGCGCCCGAAAATATTTGTTTTCACTGATTTATCAACAAAGTACAAACATTGTTTTGATCACCTAAATAAAGCCAGCGTTGGCAATGTAAGCGCCCGAAAATATTTGTTTTCACTGATTTATCAAACAAAGTACAAACATTGTTTTGATCACCTAAATAAAGCCAGCGTTGGCAATGTAAGCGCCCGAAAATATTTGTTTTCACTGATTTATCAAACAAAGTACAAACATTGTTTTGATCACCTAAATAAAGCCAGCGTTGGCAATGTAAGCGCCCGAAAATATTTGTTTTCACTGATTTATCAAACAAAGTACAAACATTGTTTTGATCACCTAAATAAAGCCAGCGTTGGCAATGTAAGCGCCCGAAAATATTTGTTTTCACTGATTTATCAAACAAAGTACAAACATTGTTTTGATCACCTAAATAAAGCCAGCGTTGGCAATGTAAGCGCCCGAAAATATTTGTTTTCACTGATTTATCAAACAAAGTACAAACATTGTTTTGATCACCTAAATAAAGCCAGCGTTGGCAATGTAAGCGCCCGAAAATATCTGTTTTCACTGATTTATCAAACAAAGTACAAACATTGTTTTGATCACCTAAATAAAGCCAGCGTTGGCAATGTAAGCGCCCGAAAATATCTGTTTTCACTGATTTATCAAACAAAGTACAAACATTGTTTTGATCACCTAAATAAAGCCAGCGTTGGCAATGTAAGCGCCCGAAAATATTTGTTTTCACTGATTTATCAAACAAAGTACAAACATTGTTTTGATCACCTAAATAAAGCCAGCGTTGGCAATGTAAGCGCCCGAAAATATTTGTTTTCACTGATTTATCAAACAAAGTACAAACATTATTTTGATCACCTAAATAAAGCCAGCGTTGGCAATGTAAGCGCCCGAAAATATTTGTTTTCACTGATTTATCAAACAAAGTACAAACATTGTTTTGATCACCTAAATAAAGCCAGCGTTGGCAATGTAAGCGCCCGAAAATATTTGTTTTCACTGATTTATCAAACAAAGTACAAACATTGTTTTGATCACCTAAATAAAGCCAGCGTTGGCAATGTAAGCGCCCGAAAATATTTGTTTTCACTGATTTATCAAACAAAGTACAAACATTGTTTTGATCACCTAAATAAAGCCAGCGTTGGCAATGTAAGCGCCCGAAAATATTTGTTTTCACTGATTTATCAAACAAAGTACAAACATTGTTTTGATCACCTAAATAAAGCCAGCGTTGGCAATGTAAGCGCCCGAAAATATCTGTTTTCACTGATTTATCAAACAAAGTACAAACATTGTTTTGATCACCTAAATAAAGCCAGCGTTGGCAATGTAAGCGCCCGAAAATATCTGTTTTCACTGATTTATCAAACAAAGTACAAACATTGTTTTGATCACCTAAATAAAGCCAGCGTTGGCAATGTAAGCGCCCGAAAATATCTGTTTTCACTGATTTATCAACAAAGTACAAACATTGTTTTGATCACCTAAATAAAGCCAGCGTTGGCAATGTAAGCGCCCGAAAATATCTGTTTTCACTGATTTATCAAACAAAGTACAAACATTGTTTTGATCACCTAAATAAAGCCAGCGTTGGCAATGTAAGCGCCCGAAAATATCTGTTTTCACTGATTTATCAAACAAAGTACAAACATTGTTTTGATCACCTAAATAAAGCCAGCGTTGGCAATGTAAGCGCCCGAAAATATTTGTTTTCACTGATTTATCAAACAAAGTACAAACATTGTTTTGATCACCTAAATAAAGCCAGCGTTGGCAATGTAAGCGCCCGAAAATATTTGTTTTCACTGATTTATCAAACAAAGTACAAACATTATTTTGATCACCTAAATAAAGCCAGCGTTGGCAATGTAAGCGCCCGAAAATATTTGTTTTCACTGATTTATCAAACAAAGTACAAACATTGTTTTGATCACCTAAATAAAGCCAGCGTTGGCAATGTAAGCGCCCGAAAATATTTGTTTTCACTGATTTATCAAACAAAGTACAAACATTGTTTTGATCACCTAAATAAAGCCAGCGTTGGCAATGTAAGCGCCCGAAAATATTTGTTTTCACTGATTTATCAAACAAAGTACAAACATTGTTTTGATCACCTAAATAAAGCCAGCGTTGGCAATGTAAGCGCCCGAAAATATTTGTTTTCACTGATTATCAAACAAAGTACAAACATTGTTTTGATCACCTAAATAAAGCCAGCGTTGGCAATGTAAGCGCCCGAAAATATTTGTTTTCACTGATTTATCAAACAAAGTACAAACATTGTTTTGATCACCTAAATAAAGCCAGCGTTGGCAATGTAAGCGCCCGAAAATATTTGTTTTCACTGATTTATCAAACAAAGTACAAACATTGTTTTGATCACCTAAATAAAGCCAGCGTTGGCAATGTAAGCGCCCGAAAATATTTGTTTTCACTGATTTATCAAACAAAGTACAAACATTGTTTTGATCACCTAAATAAAGCCAGCGTTGGCAATGTAAGCGCCCGAAAATATTTGTTTTCACTGATTTATCAAACAAAGTACAAACATTGTTTTGATCACCTAAATAAAGCCAGCGTTGGCAATGTAAGCGCCCGAAAATATTTGTTTTCACTGATTTATCAAACAAAGTACAAACATTATTTTGATCACCTAAATAAAGCCAGCGTTGGCAATGTAAGCGCCCGAAAATATTTGTTTTCACTGATTTATCAAACAAAGTACAAACATTGTTTTGATCACCTAAATAAAGCCAGCGTTGGCAATGTAAGCGCCCGAAAATATTTGTTTTCACTGATTTATCAAACAAAGTACAAACATTGTTTTGATCACCTAAATAAAGCCAGCGTTGGCAATGTAAGCGCCCGAAAATATTTGTTTTCACTGATTTATCAAACAAAGTACAAACATTGTTTTGATCACCTAAATCAAGCCAGCGTTGGCAATGTAAGCGCCCGAAAATATTTGTTTTCACTGATTTATCAAACAAAGTACAAACATTGTTTTGATCACCTAAATAAAGCCAGCGTTGGCAATGTAAGCGCCCGAAAATATCTGTTTTCACTGATTTATCAAACAAAGTACAAACATTGTTTTGATCACCTAAATAAAGCCAGCGTTGGCAATGTAAGCGCCCGAAAATATCTGTTTTCACTGATTTATCAAACAAAGTACAAACATTGTTTTGATCACCTAAATAAAGCCAGCGTTGGCAATGTAAGCGCCCGAAAATATCTGTTTTCACTGATTTATCAAACAAAGTACAAACATTGTTTTGATCACCTAAATAAAGCCAGCGTTGGCAATGTAAGCGCCCGAAAATATCTGTTTTCACTGATTTATCAAACAAAGTACAAACATTGTTTTGATCACCTAAATAAAGCCAGCGTTGGCAATGTAAGCGCCCGAAAATATCTGTTTTCACTGATTTATCTAACAAAGTACAAACATTGTTTTGATCACCTAAATAAAGCCAGCGTTGGCAATGTAAGCGCCCGAAAATATTTGTTTTCACTGATTTATCAAACAAAGTACAAACATTGTTTTGATCACCTAAATAAAGCCAGCGTTGGCAATGTAAGCGCCCGAAAATATTTGTTTTCACTGATTTATCAAACAAAGTACAAACATTATTTTGATCACCTAAATAAAGCCAGCGTTGGCAATGTAAGCGCCCGAAAATATTTGTTTTCACTGATTTATCAAACAAAGTACAAACATTGTTTTGATCACCTAAATAAAGCCAGCGTTGGCAATGTAAGCGCCCGAAAATATTTGTTTTCACTGATTTATCAAACAAAGTACAAACATTGTTTTGATCACCTAAATAAAGCCAGCGTTGGCAATGTAAGCGCCCGAAAATATTTGTTTTCACTGATTTATCAAACAAAGTACAAACATTGTTTTGATCACCTAAATAAAGCCAGCGTTGGCAATGTAAGCGCCCGAAAATATTTGTTTTCACTGATTTATCAAACAAAGTACAAATATTGTTTTGATCACCTAAATAAAGCCAGCGTTGGCAATGTAAGCGCCCGAAAATATTTGTTTTCACTGATTTATCAAACAAAGTACAAACATTGTTTTGATCACCTAAATAAAGCCAGCGTTGGCAATGTAAGCGCCCGAAAATATTTGTTTTCACTGATTTATCAAACAAAGTACAAACATTGTTTTGATCACCTAAATAAAGCCAGCGTTGGCAATGTAAGCGCCCGAAAATATTTGTTTTCACTGATTTATCAAACAAAGTACAAACATTGTTTTGATCACCTAAATAAAGCCAGCGTTGGCAATGTAAGCGCCCGAAAATATTTGTTTTCACTGATTTATCAAACAAAGTACAAACATTGTTTTGATCACCTAAATAAAGCCAGCGTTGGCAATGTAAGCGCCCGAAAATATTTGTTTTCACTGATTTATCAAACAAAGTACAAACATTGTTTTGATCACCTAAATAAAGCCAGCGTTGGCAATGTAAGCGCCCGAAAATATTTGTTTTCACTGATTTATCAAACAAAGTACAAACATTGTTTTGATCACCTAAATAAAGCCAGCGTTGGCAATGTAAGCGCCCGAAAATATTTGTTTTCACTGATTTATCAAACAAAGTACAAACATTGTTTTGATCACCTAAATAAAGCCAGCGTTGGCAATGTAAGCGCCCGAAAATATTTGTTTTCACTGATTTATCAAACAAAGTACAAACATTGTTTTGATCACCTAAATAAAGCCAGCGTTGGCAATGTAAGCGCCCGAAAATATTTGTTTTCACTGATTTATCAAACAAAGTACAAACATTGTTTTGATCACCTAAATAAAGCCAGCGTTGGCAATGTAAGCGCCCGAAAATATTTGTTTTCACTGATTTATCAAACAAAGTACAAACATTGTTTTGATCACCTAAATAAAGCCAGCGTTGGCAATGTAAGCGCCCGAAAATATTTGTTTTCACTGATTTATCAAACAAAGTACAAACATTGTTTTGATCACCTAAATAAAGCCAGCGTTGGCAATGTAAGCGCCCGAAAATATTTGTTTTCACTGATTTATCAAACAAAGTACAAACATTGTTTTGATCACCTAAATAAAGCCAGCGTTGGCAATGTAAGCGCCCGAAAATATTTGTTTTCACTGATTTATCAAACAAAGTACAAACATTATTTTGATCACCTAAATAAAGCCAGCGTTGGCAATGTAAGCGCCCGAAAATATTTGTTTTCACTGATTTATCAAACAAAGTACAAACATTGTTTTGATCACCTAAATAAAGCCAGCGTTGGCAATGTAAGCGCCCGAAAATATTTGTTTTCACTGATTTATCAAACAAAGTACAAACATTGTTTTGATCACCTAAATAAAGCCAGCGTTGGCAATGTAAGCGCCCGAAAATATTTGTTTTCACTGATTTATCAAACAAAGTACAAACATTGTTTTGATCACCTAAATAAAGCCAGCGTTGGCAATGTAAGCGCCCGAAAATATTTGTTTTCACTGATTTATCAAACAAAGTACAAACATTGTTTTGATCACCTAAATAAAGCCAGCGTTGGCAATGTAAGCGCCCGAAAATATTTGTTTTCACTGATTTATCAAACAAAGTACAAACATTGTTTTGATCACCTAAATAAAGCCAGCGTTGGCAATGTAAGCGCCCGAAAATATTTGTTTTCACTGATTTATCAAACAAAGTACAAACATTGTTTTGATCACCTAAATAAAGCCAGCGTTGGCAATGTAAGCGCCCGAAAATATTTGTTTTCACTGATTTATCAAACAAAGTACAAACATTGTTTTGATCACCTAAATAAAGCCAGCGTTGGCAATGTAAGCGCCCGAAAATATTTGTTTTCACTGATTTATCAAACAAAGTACAAACATTGTTTTGATCACCTAAATAAAGCCAGCGTTGGCAATGTAAGCGCCCGAAAATATTTGTTTTCACTGATTTATCAAACAAAGTACAAACATTGTTTTGATCACCTAAATAAAGCCAGCGTTGGCAATGTAAGCGCCCGAAAATATTTGTTTTCACTGATTTATCAAACAAAGTACAAACATTGTTTTGATCACCTAAATAAAGCCAGCGTTGGCAATGTAAGCGCCCGAAAATATTTGTTTTCACTGATTTATCAAACAAAGTACAAACATTGTTTTGATCACCTAAATAAAGCCAGCGTTGGCAATGTAAGCGCCCGAAAATATTTGTTTTCACTGATTTATCAAACAAAGTACAAACATTGTTTTGATCACCTAAATAAAGCCAGCGTTGGCAATGTAAGCGCCCGAAAATATTTGTTTTCACTGATTTATCAAACAAAGTACAAACATTGTTTTGATCACCTAAATAAAGCCAGCGTTGGCAATGTAAGCGCCCGAAAATATTTGTTTTCACTGATTTATCAAACAAAGTACAAACATTGTTTTGATCACCTAAATAAAGCCAGCGTTGGCAATGTAAGCGCCCGAAAATATTTGTTTTCACTGATTTATCAAACAAAGTACAAACATTGTTTTGATCACCTAAATAAAGCCAGCGTTGGCAATGTAAGCGCCCGAAAATATTTGTTTTCACTGATTTATCAAACAAAGTACAAACATTGTTTTGATCACCTAAATAAAGCCAGCGTTGGCAATGTAAGCGCCCGAAAATATTTGTTTTCACTGATTTATCAAACAAAGTACAAACATTGTTTTGATCACCTAAATAAAGCCAGCGTTGGCAATGTAAGCGCCCGAAAATATTTGTTTTCACTGATTTATCAAACAAAGTACAAACATTGTTTTGATCACCTAAATAAAGCCAGCGTTGGCAATGTAAGCGCCCGAAAATATTTGTTTTCACTGATTTATCAAACAAAGTACAAACATTGTTTTGATCACCTAAATAAAGCCAGCGTTGGCAATGTAAGCGCCCGAAAATATTTGTTTTCACTGATTTATCAAACAAAGTACAAACATTGTTTTGATCACCTAAATAAAGCCAGCGTTGGCAATGTAAGCGCCCGAAAATATTTGTTTTCACTGATTTATCAAACAAAGTACAAACATTGTTTTGATCACCTAAATAAAGCCAGCGTTGGCAATGTAAGCGCCCGAAAATATTTGTTTTCACTGATTTATCAAACAAAGTACAAACATTGTTTTGATCACCTAAATAAAGCCAGCGTTGGCAATGTAAGCGCCCGAAAATATTTGTTTTCACTGATTTATCAAACAAAGTACAAACATTGTTTTGATCACCTAAATAAAGCCAGCGTTGGCAATGTAAGCGCCCGAAAATATTTGTTTTCACTGATTTATCAAACAAAGTACAAACATTGTTTTGATCACCTAAATAAAGCCAGCGTTGGCAATGTAAGCGCCCGAAAATATTTGTTTTCACTGATTTATCAAACAAAGTACAAACATTGTTTTGATCACCTAAATAAAGCCAGCGTTGGCAATGTAAGCGCCCGAAAATATTTGTTTTCACTGATTTATCAAACAAAGTACAAACATTGTTTTGATCACCTAAATAAAGCCAGCGTTGGCAATGTAAGCGCCCGAAAATATTTGTTTTCACTGATTTATCAAACAAAGTACAAACATTGTTTTGATCACCTAAATAAAGCCAGCGTTGGCAATGTAAGCGCCCGAAAATATTTGTTTTCACTGATTTATCAAACAAAGTACAAACATTGTTTTGATCACCTAAATAAAGCCAGCGTTGGCAATGTAAGCGCCCGAAAATATTTGTTTTCACTGATTTATCAAACAAAGTACAAACATTGTTTTGATCACCTAAATAAAGCCAGCGTTGGCAATGTAAGCGCCCGAAAATATTTGTTTTCACTGATTTATCAAACAAAGTACAAACATTGTTTTGATCACCTAAATAAAGCCAGCGTTGGCAATGTAAGCGCCCGAAAATATTTGTTTTCACTGATTTATCAAACAAAGTACAAACATTGTTTTGATCACCTAAATAAAGCCAGCGTTGGCAATGTAAGCGTCCGAAAATATTTGTTTTCACTGATTTATCAAACAAAGTACAAACATTGTTTTGATCACCTAAATAAAGCCAGCGTTGGCAATGTAAGCGCCCGAAAATATTTGTTTTCACTGATTTATCAAACAAAGTACAAACATTGTTTTGATCACCTAAATAAAGCCAGCGTTGGCAATGTAAGCGCCCGAAAATATTTGTTTTCACTGATTTATCAAACAAAGTACAAACATTGTTTTGATCACCTAAATAAAGCCAGCGTTGGCAATGTAAGCGCCCGAAAATATTTGTTTTCACTGATTTATCAAACAAAGTACAAACATTGTTTTGATCACCTAAATAAAGCCAGCGTTGGCAATGTAAGAGCCCGAAAATATTTGTTTTCACTGATTTATCAAACAAAGTACAAACATTGTTTTGATCACCTAAATAAAGCCAGCGTTGGCAATGTAAGCGCCCGAAAATATTTGTTTTCACTGATTTATCAATCAAAGTACAAACATTGTTTTGATCACCTAAATAAAGCCAGCGTTGGCAATGTAAGCGCCCGAAAATATTTGTTTTCACTGATTTATCAAACAAAGTACAAACATTGTTTTGATCACCTAAATAAAGCCAGCGTTGGCAATGTAAGCGCCCGAAAATATTTGTTTGCACTGATTTATCAAAAAAAGTACAAACATTGTTTTGATCACCTAAATAAAGCCAGCGTTGGCAATGTAAGCGCCCGAAAATATTTGTTTTCACTGATTTATCAAACAAAGTACAAACATTGTTTTGATCACCTAAATAAAGCCAGCGTTGGCAATGTAAGCGCCCGAAAATATTTGTTTTCACTGATTTATCAAACAAAGTACAAACATTGTTTTGATCACCTAAATAAAGCCAGCGTTGGCAATGTAAGCGCCCGAAAATATTTGTTTTCACTGATTTATCAAACAAAGTACAAACATTGTTTTGATCACCTAAATAAAGCCAGCGTTGGCAATGTAAGCGCCCGAAAATATTTGTTTTCACTGATTTATCAAACAAAGTACAAACATTGTTTTGATCACCTAAATAAAGCCAGCGTTGGCAATGTAAGCGCCCGAAAATATTTGTTTTCACTGATTTATCAAACAAAGTACAAACATTGTTTTGATCACCTAAATAAAGCCAGCGTTGGCAATGTAAGCGCCCGAAAATATTTGTTTTCACTGATTTATCAAACAAAGTACAAACATTGTTTTGATCACCTAAATAAAGCCAGCGTTGGCAATGTAAGCGCCCGAAAATATTTGTTTTCACTGATTTATCAAACAAAGTACAAACATTGTTTTGATCACCTAAATAAAGCCAGCGTTGGCAATGTAAGCGCCCGAAAATATTTGTTTTCACTGATTTATCAAACAAAGTACAAACATTGTTTTGATCACCTAAATAAAGCCAGCGTTGGCAATGTAAGCGCCCGAAAATATTTGTTTTCACTGATTTATCAAACAAAGTACAAACATTGTTTTGATCACCTAAATAAAGCCAGCGTTGGCAATGTAAGCGCCCGAAAATATTTGTTTTCACTGATTTATCAAACAAAGTACAAACATTGTTTTGATCACCTAAATAAAGCCAGCGTTGGCAATGTAAGCGCCCGAAAATATTTGTTTTCACTGATTTATCAAACAAAGTACAAACATTGTTTTGATCACCTAAATAAAGCCAGCGTTGGCAATGTAAGCGCCCGAAAATATTTGTTTTCACTGATTTATCAAACAAAGTACAAACATTGTTTTGATCACCTAAATAAAGCCAGCGTTGGCAATGTAAGCGCCCGAAAATATTTGTTTTCACTGATTTATCAAACAAAGTACAAACATTGTTTTGATCACCTAAATAAAACTATTGTACTTGCATCAAAATGATCTCACATGATCAAATGCAATTGACCTACGTGATAAGGGAGCATTTTTCTTATTGGTTAGCTTTTTTTTTTTTTACAGTAATACCGCACAAGAGTCCCAACTGCTCCCGTCTGGAGCCAGTGAGACTATGGCATCCCCAATTGGGGTATGTTGTGAGGCTGAGGGTATTGGGGAGGGGAGGGAGATGGGGAAGAGGAAGGTGGGGAAGTACCTGGCTATTCATATCTGGTCACCAAACACGGCTAAAGCCATTTCAAGCAACGTTTCAATTCTGAATGGTGGTCTTACACCAGGGCGATACTGAGAGTATCTTCCACTCTGGAACGTGATGGCGTTACACCATCTTCAAGTTCCTTGTAGTAATGCAGATTTTGCTGCAGTTATGAAGTTATATCAGGGGCGGTAATGAATATATGTTTGCACTTTGGTAAGGTACAATAACTATAGCAAAGAGAAGCACGCTTTGCCGAGTGTTCTTCAATATTTAAAGCGGTTTAATTTTTTAGAATAAAAAACGTCTCTACACAATACAGTGCCTGTGAATATATTCACATAGACAAACCACAGATTATGTGCGTTATGGGGAGACCCAAAAAATTAAAACGTTGGAAATTATTTTAACAATTAAAACTAACTGAAACAATAACAATATATATTCTAGTATTTGAGTTAGAAAGTTCAATGTTGATAAAAAAATAATAAAGACGAACTAGAGTTCTTTATTAATACGTTGCGCATTTGGCCTGCGTTGTACAAACGTAAACGCTAGTTCACTGTATGACTTAATTCGTGACCAGGTAGGTACTAATTATGCAGAAAAAATGAAGATTATGCAAAAATATTATTTCTTGTAAGATCAACGTCTACTAATCGTTGACATAACACAGCGCAAGTATTTTTAAAGTATCTTTTATGCATAACATTTTTACACGTGAAAAATCACAGGATGTAATTGACTTGCCATGATTAAAACTGAGATATTTGATTGCACAGAATTTAAAAAAAAAATTACATTATTTAAAAATAGAATAAAAATAATCAAATGAATCAAATGCAAATCATCTTGAATGATGAGGCCCATTTCCACCTCTTTGGCTTCGTCAACAAGCAAAATTGTCGCATCTGGGGCTCGGAAAACCCAAGAGTTATTGTTGAAAAGTCTCTCTATCCTCAACGTGTGACTGTTTGGTGCGGTTTATGGTCCGGCGGAGTCATTGGACTTTACTTTTTGAAAATGAGGCTGGAGCAACAGTTACAATGAATGGATTGCGCTATCGAGAGATGGTTAATGATTTTTTATGGCCGGAATTGGATGGTATTGATCTGGAAAACGTTTACTTTCAACAAGACGGCGCTACGTGCCACACAAACAACGAAACCATTGATCTTTTACGATTGAATATCAAAATAACACCTCTTATTGGAAAACCCTGTATAATGCATCAATGTAATCTGAATTCCCGTCAAAA
The DNA here is from genome assembly GCA_026573805.1 of Hesperophylax magnus. Lineage (NCBI taxonomy): Eukaryota > Metazoa > Arthropoda > Insecta > Trichoptera > Limnephilidae > Hesperophylax > Hesperophylax magnus. The sequence continues at coordinate 6,129,225 of JAIUSX010000002.1, forward strand.
TCAGTTCGAATTATGCACCTCTATTTGAACCGGAATTTCGAATAGAGGTGTATCCGAAATTAGTATTTTTTTAAATACACATTTTTTTTATTTTTTTTTTTATGTCACACTCAATTTGGGGGGCGGGTTTTGGTACCGCCTCCCGGGGAATCATTTATTGGATAACCGACACATCTGTCATAGGTCACACCAAGTGGGTCGCTACGTTTGGTGATTGAGTATTAGTAAAAGAGGTATCTCTTTAGAAACATTAGTGATTTTAGTAATATATTCATCGGAAATAATTAAAATAAACCCCATGGAAAAACAGGACGGCTACGGCAAAAGTCCGTCTATTATCTTCATCGCTTATGTCGTGAAGATTCCAACTTTATTTTAGGGCTAATTCAACCGCAGGTCTGTCAAATACACAACAGGGATTTGTATGCATGGCTGCTTTACGATTCTGGCTTTATCTTAGGGTAGGTATTGTCTCGTGATATGATCATTATTTTTAGGAACCGGCAATTCTAAGAGTGGAACTTTTAACACACTTCATTCATTACACTCGAAAAGCGATATAAAGTCACGAAAAGTTATTAAATAAAAATTATGTTATACAAGGTGTCCGGAAACTCGTAGTACAAGCGGGAAACTGGTGAATCTACATCACATTTGGAGTCGATTTTGTAGTATAATTTTTTTGATTTGAGCTTTCGTTGTCGAGTAAATCGAGTCAGAAGTTGATTTTTTTTTTGATCAAATTCTTATAAATTATTACTGAAGTTCAAAGTACCCAACTAATTAAACTATTAAAAAGTAAAACAAATAAAGAAACCCGGATTTAAAGCATTATTTTGAAATCACCCTTAATTTAATCCGGTGTAATCATAAAATATTTCTGTTCTGCAGGGTTAAAACATCTGTTGTTCTAAAATGCATACCTATCTCTGATTTTAACCCTGAAAGAGCCGAAAAATATATATTTTTTTTTTATGAAAATGCTCAAATCAAAAAACTTTATGTTTATTTGGGTTCCCCATGTGGTGTAGATTCTCCAGTTTCCCGCTTGTATTACGAGTTTCCGGACACCGTGTATAGGTTACGTTAAGTTAAGATTTTCGTTTACGAAGATTTACGTTAAGTAGGTTTACGTTAAGAAGTCTTTTTCATCACTTTTTATGATTTCATATCACTTTTCAAAAGTGTGTTGAATTGCTAATGTCCTGAGTTGACATGGAACCAATATTTCCACAGAAATGAAAAATAATATTTCATTATTTCCTTGCCTTGCCGGGGCACCGGTCCTGGGTTCGAGTCCTAGATGTGAACGTATCCTTTTCTGATTTTTCTGTTTCAGATTTTCGTTTAGAAATCCCTAATATTGTCTTCAATAATTAAATATTACAATTTGAGGTTTTGCTCAATAAAGTTATTTAAAAAAAAGAAAAATAATAGTTCAGTAAAACTAGAATAGCTGTCAATTAATCAAATTTCGTTAAAATGGACATAAATAGGTGTCTATAAGTTCTGTTTTTCATACGAAAATCCTGTGGAAAGACGACCTTTATGGAAGCTGTTCGAAAAAAGGTGACGTATAAAGCATCCGTAACGGATATAAGCAACGAGTCCTTAAACACGTGGAATTAACTTAACTTGAAAATTATCATATTTGTCAAAAAAAGTTTGGTTAACCTAATAACGTTTGTGGTTATATTATTCTATGTTTTAAGATAATACTTAAATTTATCGATTACAATAAAAATTTAAAGAAAATCCAAAAAATCGAGGTTAGGTTGTAAAAATGACTTTATGCAAAATTTTGTTAGTAATCAATACCAAGTACCCGTTGACCTCTAAGAGTTACGTTATTTACTTATTTGACTACAACTTATCATAATATTTTAAAACATATTATTTTGAGACATGAATTGAGTGTTTTCTCTCAACAATGTTTATAGTGCTCACGTTTGAAGGTTCGACAAATAAAATACAGTATTTGTACTTTATTTTCAATAAAGAAACAAATAATGATAGACCCAAATTTTTTTTTTAAATGACTGTTATTAATGTTCTGACTTAAGTGCAGAATTCACCCACGGTGATTGTGATGGTCAGTGATGCCATACCGCGAAAATAATAAATATCGGTAGATTTGGGTGAAAAATATAGGTAGAATACGTACGAAAATCGGTAGAATATCAGAATGGATTTGTGTGGGGTATTGCTAACTCACTACTGAATTGCCCACAATATTTGTTTCGGAACCATGTGGGGGGGTGGTTAGAGAATTCTGTAGAAATAATTCCCCCCAATTTCCAATAGAGGATTTCTGCGAAAAACAATTCCTCATAAAATTTTTGATAATTTTTACAGAATTCCGAAATATGATTCTCTATAATACTTTTTCAAATCCATGAGGGCGGGGGTGGCTGGAGAATATGGTGAATTGTTCCCCACATTATTTTAAAATCTATTGGGGGGAGTTTCATTTCCATGGGTAAAGAATTTCGATAAGCAAAAATTCCCCACATTGTGATTTTCGGAAGAATAATTCCCATAATTCCGTAATTCAGAATCTTTCCGCTGACTTCGGTAGATTTTCATAAATTTTGGTTGATTTTCAAATTATCGGTAGGTTTTCAAAAATATCGTTAGATTTTCGCAAAATTTCAGTTAATTTTCACAAATTTCGGTAGTTTTTTGCGAATATCGGTAGATTTTTGCCGAAATCGGTAGATCTACTGAAACTTCAGTAGGTATCGCTGAGATCCTCCTTTTCTATTCCTTCGATGACTCGGCTCAGTCCACGGTCCGCTATCCGTCTGTCCGTCACGAGCCAAACCGTGTACGCCATGGATCAGCTCGCAGTCGATGAGCAACACGCCACTCAGAGGTTATATGCCTAATTTTTTTTTCCTAAACTTCAGACAAATATTTCCCCAGATTTCCGAATGAGATTGTACGAGATGAATTTCAAAATTCCCCAAATTAGCTTGAGAATTGTGACTGCAAAATAACAAATTTGGTAGATTTTGTTTTCCCCAAAAAGTGTTTTTCCTAGATAAAGTTAAATTTAATGGCCCTGGACATACATGGCCTGATAGATTTTTTTTTTAAATACTAAAATATTTCTTAGCGTTCAAATATTCAAACCAAAAACAAATGATTTTTCATTGCTTCATAGCTGTCGCTTCGCCTTAAAGCTAGTTTATATTGCGATATTTTTAAACTAAATATGTATATCTAGAACATCGGAGTACATATTTCCCAGTTTGTTCATTTTGGATTCGTCGTATAAGCGTATAATATTGTGACGTTGAAAAAGAATTGATACAATAATATTGTAGATACTGTCTTGTAATTGTCCTGCGAAGAACATAAAACGAAATAACATTTTAATATTATTTTAAAAACCGTTCGTTAGTTTGTAAGCTTCCTGCGATGCGCGTATGGATGCGCGGAGCCTATCCCGCTCCAACCACCGACATCGCCCGCGGACAACTCGACCAAGAAACAAGTTGCGAAGTAATACGAATCGGTTAGTCGAATTCTGAGTTAGTCGGTTAGTAGTAGTTGTTAGTTCCCTCCCGTCGCTGTTCGAGTGCTAACGTTGTGTTTCACGTCATCATGGTCTCCTCCGTACTTCTGTTCACCTCAGCCCTCCTCGTCGCTTTTGCGCCCACAGGTAAACGAATACACTTTGTCTCGCACTTTCAAATTTTATGTTCGAATCAAAAACAAAAGAACGCCGATTTTAGCTCATAAACTTTCGCGTTTCCAAATATTTTATTTAAATATTTAGAATGTTCTTTACTTAAATATAATTACATAATGTTTAGATTTTGAATCGGATGTAAGTGCGTATGCATTTAGTTAACATGTCGTGTTTACTGGTGCCATCTTAGCGGAAGAACCGCTGTAATGTCATTGTTATATTGTGTTCGTATTATATTCATCTTAATTATGTTTAATTTACCTTTATTTGACATTTTTGGAAGAAAAATGCGTCAGGCGTATGTGTTTCATAAACTACATTCGGATAATAACGTAATCATAATAATGTAAAAAATTTTCAACTTACATTTCTTTATTTGTTTTCAAATAAATGAGACAATCATTTTCCAACATTATTTATTGTTGGTAGGTTCGTGAAGATTTCGTAATAAGGATGGCGAATTTATCGGTTTGGGCGTAACCACAAAAGGTGTAGTAAAATTAGGCTTCGAGCGTAAACAAAAACAATGCCACTCCGAATGGCCGTGGCAGCCACGCGTAAACAAAATTATTACGTTTTATAGTGTTTTGTAGCAATGCATACGTTTTTTTTTTGTTTTACCTACTTAGAAACTTTAACTTAGAATAAGTTAATGACCGGGCAATTTTTTTAAATAGTATAAAACATAGTCAATATCCGCGTCTGTCTGTTTGTGCGCTTAGTTCTTCTAAACTAAGCAACGCATTCAGATAGAGTTTTCACTATCATTTAAAAAAGTTCTTCCGGAAGGTTTACATATATGATAAATGCATATTATATTTATAAAAAGTAGAGAAAAGTCGATGTGTTGTAATCAAGTCGTAAAAAATATTTTTTCGAGCACTTATTGCTAACGCTGAAAATAATGTTCTTCGGAATTGTACATCTTAAAAAGGCCTACAGAAAAGTCTGCTGTGGTGTATGTCTATTTCCTAAGGATATCCCCCAGCAACGCCGGGTACAAGTCAGATAGTATTTAATAATGCATATTAGTTAAATTAGAATAGGTGCGCTTACATCTAACATATAACATTCTTATGAGGATCCATGGATACGACACTCCTAAAACCAGTTTTGAAAGAATTGCTTGAAACGACGGTAAAGTTGCCGAATTACGCAAAACGCACGATTTTTTTGTTTTTTTTTAATAAACTTTATTTCAACTTAATTACTACAGGAAACAATTATTTAAGCCAGGGGAGATAAAAAACATGTATTTAAAATAATTTATGTGTATTTCGTAATCTTCAAATATAACTCTCATTGAGAAAAAAAAACTTTAGTGCATCTTTTACTACTCCCACGATATAAATAATAGCTTAAACTAGTTTCTTGTTAAAATTAATATGAAACCAAGTTTTATTTTTTTTCATGCAGAATAATTCGGAATCGAAAATTTATTAAATTTGTTAATTTAAGTAAAGTTTGTTTGTAACGCCTCTGCTTACAACATGCAATGATATTTTCCATATTTTTAGCGTTAAGTATAATCGTCACCAGAACTAGACTCCTGAGATAAGTTTTGTATGAAGGAAGTTGCACGTCGTTTTCGTTAATAAATGGTATAATTGACAGCATTACTAATCATTGATTAAATCGGTGAATTGCCTTACAACGTTTCTCTACATATTCCCGCAACCATCAACTGTTAAATTGATGTAATTACCAATTAATTATATTATAGTTAAAACCAGCGAAGTTTTATAAAGTCTTAGTTTACAACGTTTTTTTACATATTACGGCAAATTAATTGTTACATTTCTCTATAAATCAATAAATTAAGAAAATTATAAAATAATTATATTGTAGTGAAAATCAGTGAAGTTCGTTTATAAGGTTTTAGCTTACAGCGTTTTTTTGCATATTACAGTAAATCAATTGTTACATTTCTCTATTAATCAATAAATTAATATAATTAGAAAATAATTATGTTGTAGTTAAAACCAGTGGAGTTCGTTTATAACGTCTTAGCTTAAAATGTTTTTTTACATATTACATTAAATCAATTGTTACATTTCTCTGTAAATCAATAAATTAACATAATAAGAAAATAATTATGTTATAGTTAAAACCAGTGAAGTTCGTTTATAACGTCTTAGCTTACAACGTTTTATGTGAATACTCAACTGCGCGTAGTTCCAAATAAAATTGATAAAAATATATTGTATTTATTCCGCGTACTTCAAGTGTTTATTGTGCCTACCTTATAGATATATAAAGATTTAATTATCGAAATAAAGCAAAACCACAAGAGCGACGACGATTCTGAGACAGAAGAAAACAAAGTCAGTAAATATCTTAAAAATTTTGGTTAAAATATAAATGAAGCACCTTAAAAAAATATTATTAGAACGTAAAATTGCAAAATTTTATTACATATTTAATTAGTTTTTTTTAAATATCTATAGTTGTGTATCCATAAATGAAAGTGTATATTGAGTATTACAACATTTGTGTAACCATAATTGAAAGTGTATATGCGTATTACAACATTTGTATAACCATAAATAGTTGTGTATATTGCCCATTACAACATTTGTTTAACCATAAATGGAAGTGTATATTGCCTATTACAACATTTGTGTAACCAAAAATGGAAGTATATATGCGTATTGCAACATTTGCTTATAACGGCCTAATTTACAAGAACTGTCGATTTTAGCATGTTGTTAACGACCAAACTTTTCGCTGTAATACGTGCTACTGGACACATTGATGTGTTCTATTTACATGAGTCACTAAGCGAAACTAAGATTGGAAACTACCGAATCCGATCCTCGTACACTGTTTCTCATGTGCCAACGTTAGAACACGTTTTGACGCGATAGTAATACGCAGTATAGCATCTAATTTTACAGCTCTATGCCGCAACATAGTTGCCTGAAGTCAGGAGGACTATGGCATCCTTAAAATTGTGGAATGTTGTGAAGCTGGTAGAAGCGAAAAGGGGAATGACATTGGGTAGGGAAAAGATAGTCATTTAAAGCGATACCTCTCCATGGCGATACTATATTGTATTTTAAAAATTATACCATCAACCTAAATCCGAATTGAAATAATAAAGACTAACTTCTGCCTACTTGTACTTTCATTGCTATGAGAAGATAATATAAAATTAATAATAACATTAATTAAAAGTAGTTATAATATTGTCATTAGATAAAATTGTTTTCTTTATACAATATGAAAACAATGAATAATTGGTATCAATAATAATTGTTCTTCGTATTTAAAGGCTATATTTAAATAATAACCTACGTTATTTATGTACGAGTGTAATATTTATTTTAATCTTATAGCTTTGAGTTGGTACCGGATCTCAATCTAATCTCATTTCTTATATTAACTTCGTGTAATATGTAATGTGTTAAAATTGGACATGGTCCGTTAGTTAATAAATAAATAAATACATTTCTTAATTGCAAACAAAACCAAACCTATAAAAGTTATTTAATTTTGAAAATAAAATGAATAGGTCTCCTTGCCGGAAAGAACTTAAATCGCACATCATGTTTATATTACGATATGACCGCAATGTATAAATATTTTCAACAACATCTTTGCAAACATTTTATGAATTCCGCATATCGTTGGAGAGCATATTAAATAAATTCGTTGCCTGTGGTGATTTTTCATATATAGGGTGTTTGGGGGGGTAAATTGCACTAACTTAGGGGGGTGATTCTACATGATGTTAGACGTAAAAAAGGTAAAGAACTTTTCTCGAAATTCCAACTTGTTTTTACCGTACTAAAATATTTTTCCATTGAAGAATATTTATTTTTCCATACAAACAATTCAACTTTTTTACCTAAACACTACCTTAAAACGTTGGAACTCCTAAAAAAGTTATTTTTCCGTTCTACTCATAAAATCACGTAGAATCACCATAGACTAATAATAATACATCAATGATAATCACCCCCAGAAATTAGTGCAGTTTATCACCGGACACCCTGTATATCTATTCTATAAATCATCCTTTTATATATTTTTTCTGAAAACGAGTGAGCAAACAATAAGCGCCGCAGGTCGAAATTTTAGTTTTCCGTAAATACAAACAAATAACCTATGTAGTGTGTGTAGTATTGCCGATTTGTCAGGGTGGACAAGTTTACATGCTGTTTCAAGAGGAAACTTGGCTTTTGCAGGCCTCAGTAAGTGTTGTTTTTGTTGTGGTACCGAAGAAAGTCTTCACCACAATTTAATACTGTAATACTGTCCGCTAAAGAAGTGGCTAAAGAAAGAGGAAGTGCAACACGGCATAATACCCCAAAAATAATTCACTAAAATAATACACTAAAATTTCAAATCATACCTTATGGAAAATATTTAAATGAATTCATTGATAAATTTCCAGTTAGGGGCGCTGTCAAAGTCTAGGCATCTAAACTGTGAGGTGTTGCTGATCCATCTCAGCTATTTAATTTCAAGGCTTGGAAACATGGCGTCATGACAAGTAAATAGTTCATTTGAAACTCGAACAATATAACGCTCAGAGAATTAAGAATTTGCGTATGAATCGACATTTGTGTAACGTCACCGATGATGCATCACTGTTCAATTACCTCTTGTTATGCAGTAGGTTCCTACTCGAATACCTATGCATATTATACTAGTATAGTGGTAACTAAAGGGGATGATCTCGTTTAACATGATCACATAACCGAATTGGTTTTCTTTGGCTTTATATTGCTCATTTTAAAGATAAAATCACAAAATTGTACCTTTTTCTCGTTTGAATATACGAGTAGATACCATACATCTTGTGTAATAAAGTTTAGTTTTTAATATTTTTTATAGTGGAATAACTTATTGAGTAAAACCTTAAAAGGCAATATTTAGTCATTGAAGCCAATTTCACCACTCTCAAACTAAAATGTCAAATAGAAAAAAAGAAAAAAATTTGGTCGCATGTGGGAATCGAACCTAGTACCTCCACCACTGAGCTAAATCGATAAGAACAACTTCCGTCATTTTTAACTGTACTTTAACCTCTTCTTCTATTCATGACTTTTCACATTTTCGTTTGAGAGTGATAATTTTAGTATCCCTTGTTGTGTTTTAACGTACAATAATGAAATCAACACATGATTGAAGTTTTTTTTCTTATTAAGTCATTGGTTACAGAGAACATGCAATCGTTCTAATATATTCTGTATTTATCGTTTTCATACAAGACGTGAATACGAAGGGCGAAGATATTGTCAATGATGTGCGTATGAACTATATTGGATTACCTTGCTAGAGTGTTAATTTATCTTATGTTTTCATTCAAGACGTAAGTAAGAAGGAAGAAGATATCGTCAATGATGTGCGTACGAACTATATTGGATTACCTTGGTAGAGTGTTAATTTATCTTATGTTTTCATACAAGACGTAAGTAAGAAGGAAAAAGATATCGTCAATGATGTGCGTACGAACTATATTGGATTACTTTGGTAGAGTGTTAATTTATCTTATGTTTTCATACAAGACGTAAGTAAGAAGGAAGAAGATATCGTCAATGATGTGCGTACGAACTATATTGGATTACCTTGCTAGAGTCAGTGGCGGATCCAGGGGGGGGGTCACGGTGGTCATGACCCCCCCCCCCTGGGCCCCAGCCCAGGGGGGGGTCATGACTACCTAAGTCCTGGGCCCATCCAGGACCTAGGTGGACCACTAATTAAAATTGTTAAACATAATGTTTTTATATATTTTTTGTCACAATATAAATTTTATTTAAGTACTTTCAATATTTAATTAATTTAATATAATACTTTGTTTGACGGCAAACGCATTATTCGGGAACGAACGCATCGAAAATTCGAATGTTACCGCGTCACCGCGCACCACCACCGGCGCGCGCTTCGGCCGCCACCTTTCATATTATTATGACACATTTCGTGTAACCACGTGTGACGCTTGCGCGCGCTTTGTTTCGACTAACGTCTAGCGTCAAGCAAAACCTAACCTCAATCGGAACGACTAAACTTTATTAATAAAGTGTTTACTTTTATTTGTTTACTAAGTTAAAAAAAATAAGTTCCAATATAAGTAATAGTGTTCTTAAAAATTGTTGCTGCAAATTCAATTCATTACAAGAAATGGTAAGTAATCTAATCAGTTTCTTCATTATGCCAGTGTATGTGTGTTTAAACTCAAATGTTATTTGTTAATGTTCTAAGGCTGGGGTTAGACTCGTAAGTTTTTTTCCTGTAAATCGCTCTTGAAGGCGAGTTTGGCCAAATTCCCAATGTAAACGACACCAAAAGTCACTTAACGTAATTTTAGTAAGTTACAGAACTTATTCTTTCGGAAGTTTTTTGACAGGTCTGGACAGGTCTAACGCGCCCGCGCGAATTACCAGCCTTCCTATACTTCCTAAAGCAATTCTTAAGGCGAGACACAACCTCGTTCATCGAGGTTTTGCCCAAGGCTTACATTTTAATTTATTTCGGCGAAATTATAATTGAATTTAAAAAAAAAAAATTATGCCGCACGAAGGATGCAAGTTATTTATATTTTAGATTAATAAAACAATACCTTACAATTAATATATTTTACGTTCAACGATTTTAAAACTTTATAACCAGTGTATAACTATAAAGTTAGCGGACTTAGCGGTAAGTACCAGATTTTATTTTTCTAGATGATGAATTAATAACTTCGGAAGTGGACACATTTTTAATATTTGTAACAAATTCTTCAGAATCAATTAAAATGAAGGCTAAAAGTGTGGATAGATTTTTTTACTAAGATTACGAAAACGTTAGTAATTTTTTTTATACACGAGCCTACGCCGCCCGGGCTTGCGGAGCAAAAGACAATCTTAATGATATACCTAGTGTTACCATATCCAACAATACCTACTTTTTACTTGTATATATTATTATCAAAATTAAATTATAACTTCTTGTAACTGTAACTGACCGGACCTAAGTCCTCCATCACAACACAAGCAAGCATTTTCGGCTTTCTGTGGTGGTGGTAGGAGTTATTGTTGGGTTATTCGTAACCCGGGAATGTTTGTCTTTCTTTAAAAAAAAAAAAAAAAACTTGACCACGACTACGTGACCCCCCCCTGGCGCCAAAGCTGGATCCGCCCTTGGCTAGAGTGTTAGTTTATCTTATGTTTTCATACAAGACGCGAGTAAGAAGGAAGAAGATATCGTCAATGACATGCGTATGAACTATCTTGGATGTTAGTTTATTTTATTTTTTCGAGTTGCAAAAAATAAAAAAGCATCGAGCTGTAGGTTTTTCCGTATTAGTCTCAGAAAAAAATGTTGTTTTGATGTTTTGAAAAAATGTTATATTGATAGAATTATTTTGTGACTATTCAACTAAGAAGGCGGGTAATACAATTTTTTATTACTTACGAACGTTCCAGAGTTCAGGGTTTACAACTTGGCCCAATAAATGTTTTTAGGTATAACCAATAGATTTCAAACGCATTTAACAACTTTTAAAACAATAACTTCCATAAACCTTTATGATGTGAAAAATTCCTGGTTTGTATTTCCTGGTAGGTATTAGGTATGCATAGAATAAAGAAAAATACTAGGAATGTGGGCGTTTTTCGTAACCATTCTTCGCTTAAATTTATAATACAAAAATTCGTTTCATCGTCATTATGTAATTTTTATCTCGAATCAAACGGCGATATAATCAGGCAGTGCAAGAGAGACAGGGCGCGTGCTAAATGTTAGAACTATAGAATTAGAACAAAATAAATGCCTTGTGGACGTGTTTCGTGATCCAAATATTTGGCCAATCTGGCGTTATTCGAAATTCAAATGGGATGGAGATCTATGATTTAAGGCGAGTGAGAGAGAGCGCGTGATGGAACATTTGTTTTCATTCAAATTTTGTATGAGAGGCACTTATAATACGTACTCACTTTCTAGTTTTCTTCTTTATTATGTGGTTTGAATCAAAAGATACTAAGTCAGAAGCGTCATCGGTTTCCATTCAAATCGACAGGTAAGCCATTTCTAGTGTTTATTATCTAATCAGTGGTATCATGTATCTTTAGAATAGCTTAACATTTAGAGACGCCGTATTTTAAAACAGAACCTACCTACTATTATTTTTTTAATGATAAACTAATGTTTATAAGACAAGGTTTTTTATGTAATACACAAAGGATAATAAATTATTATAAGCAATAATTAGTCGCCTAAATAGCCTGTAATAGTTTATCATTAAAAAATAATAATATTTGACAAGTGAAAATATTTCACCAACAAATGTAGATATAATATGTCTCGACGCCATCTAGTGGGAAATTCAGTACTAACAAAGCCTTTCCTTCAAAAATAAAGTTGGTTGTTTACAGGTGGAAAAAAATATAATAAGCGGTAATTGTCGATGAAGTACTAGTACATATTGGTTGGAAATAAGCCGACGTGGCCCAGTGCTCCGGACATCAGAAGGCACGGGTTCAATTCCCGTCGGCGGCATTTATTTTTACTCGGGAAATATTTTCAATTTGTATTGATATTACAGAACCTACTAATTACCAATGTACATAATTCAATTTTGTGTAAAAAGTGTAAATGGGTCAAGAATGCAACGTGTTGGAGTAATTGCAACGAAAAATGATATAAACTGTAATACCTGCTACCTAATGAAACCTTCACAGCAAAAACTGTAATGTTAGAAGTTGTAACTTTACATTTCGAAGTAATGGAATCGTTGATTGTTTTTTTTTTTTTTTTTTTTTTTTTAAATTTAATATTTGTATGTTTTTTACAATAATTATATACAATTTATACATATTATACAGTGTTACAAAGGTAAATAATAATAGCTTTTCCTCACCATAAAGAGACGAGGCTCTTGTGTTTGGTGAGTGAATCCTAGCTCAATTATATGGAATCATGTAAGTAAGAAAATAATATATTTGCAAAACCAAAGGGATAAGTAAGAAATAGGCAAGATTTATCAATAATACAGTTTCAAGATTTGAAGAAAATAATAATAAGAGTAAGATATGGACTTTTATAGTAGTTTTAGGTAATTTTTTAATTTTATTTTAAATTCCTGAATATCTTCAATATTTTTTAGATATAATGGAAGGATGTAATTCTTGAAATTTTATTTTTCTTGAAACATTTTCTACACAACACGGGTAGGTACCTAATCTTGGTATGTGACCGTGTTTATATTTGAAATTAATTCGTTACATAATTTAAAAAGTAAAATATCTGTTAAGTCATAGATATAATCACTCTAGGCCTCCATTGGGAAGCACTGCTTTAGAGGTTAAGGATTTATCCTTGTACGATTTTTTCTTCCGCGTGATTAAAAGTAAAATTTAAGAAACCAGTTTTGACAGTACTTATATAGATTGTGGAGGAGTTTAAAACAAACGTAGTCATCGGCCAAATATATCAGTACCAACCTATTTATAGCAATCTTTATTAGAGTTAATCTCGCAATATTATGTATTCTTAGCACATGCTAGAAAACTCTCCTGTTATAATAATTATTTCATGTATTATATAAACAACATTAATTTTATTTTAACGTGGGTGTGTCACATTAAAATACTCGATTAATTATTCAAATTACTTTTGCGATTTTAACAAGTGTGAGACACCCGTCCTTAGGACGGGTTGAATCGGAGAATTTGAACAATTCATCAAATTTCAACGTTCATTTTCAGGTTTTGTGAAAGTCCTATTCAAGTTCTTTTATTATATCATTGTAGGCTAGTTGCTTGACAAAACTGAAATAAAAACAGAACTTGAAAAAATCTTTCACAGAACTTGAAAATGAACGTTGAAATTTGATGAATTGTTCAAATTCTCCGAAACAACCCGTCCTAACACACGGAGAAAAATGAGTATTACTAATTTAGTGTAATGAAACTCTTTAAATAATTGGTAATCCGGTTAAAAACAGGATTGCAGGTCTAATGAATGAAATAATACTTTTCCTAATAAAGATGTATTCAATTACGATATCGGAACACGTGTCTATGATATATTATCAACTCAAATACACGTGTTCGGATGTCGGAACGGATCCAAATTAGCGGAACTGATCTAGTTTCTGCAATGATTGAAGAGAAAAAAATATCACACCAACTATACATACTTACTCGTTCATCAAGTTTTAGAATCGGTAAGTATAATATTGATATTAGTGTATCAGCTCATCCATAGGTGGCACTAGATTTTTATATTAGGTTATCCATAGACGGGGTTAGCTGTCGATAAAAATAGGAGAATAAATGAGGTGAGAACCTATTGAGTCTATTATTGCAACCGCCTGCTAATTGAGATATCAGAGCCATTGTCAATCTTTCAGAATAAATTTCCAAGTGTTTTCTTGAAGCCGGAGTTGTTATTGATTAAGAGAGCTTAAAGATACAACAAACATTTTTTTTTGTATTGCACTCAAATTCGATCCTGAACTAGTAACAACGATTTTTACTACGTACCAATCCCACGGCTCGCCTTTATGAAAGAAGAATAAAAAAATTAGAAATAAATATCACAAAAGCTATCGAACATTGAGCTCTGGCATCATGAAATTTTCCCAGCTTTTTCCATCAGAATTTGTTTAGTTAGTTAACCAGTTTCATGTTCGAAACCGTTATTTCCATCATGAGCTTCATAAGCCTTTAAATATCCAAAAATAAGACAATACGCCACAATATTATCGTAGTTTATTAAGTACTAACTGTACTCCGCCACGCGTTGATGTGGCTTCTTCCAGAACTTTTAAAAGCTATTTCGAACTTTCCGGAACCTTATAGACTCATCGACACACTCCGCCACCCAGTTTGGAATCTTATAGAGCCTTCTTGAGCATTCGAGAACCTTCGTGAACTTTCTGGAACTTTCCAGGCTCACTGACACAGTCGACGGGCCCATTCTGAAATAATCTATATCATTCGCGGCCTTCCCATAGCAAAGCATATTTTCGTCACTCACTCCCACCCACGCTCAGCCACCCCCACCAAACTCTCTTACTTTCGATGTGACACCAAGTGCTCTCTACCGCCATAATCACCGATAAGAGGCAGTGGCTGTTTATGATGAAAAGATATTGTATTAAGTATTCCTCGGGCATCCCCAACTTCTTCTACCATTTAAACATCTCTAAACACTATTGGCATTAACAAAAAAAAAACTTTTAAATTTTCATCGATGTCGGTCGACCACTTTTCGAGTTTTGCGAGCACAAACATAATCAGGGTTAATTTTTATTTATTAAGCTATTCCAGACTATTCCCGAGCATTCCAGAATGTTCCGGATATTCTGGAATGTTGTGAAATGCTCTCAAATTCTCTCGAATATTCTGGACTGTTCTAGATGGCGAAACTTTCAGACCTTATATCTTCAAAAGCACGCCCTTCAGGTAAAAACGGGAATCTTCTTTTATGGATGGGAGATAGAGGGCTACCACACCATAGCGGCACGCACATTGTACGCGTACTTTTATAATATTTATTGATTAAATTAATGTACCCAGTAGATAAAGCCAGTGATTGATAAATGTAAAGAATGTACATTCTATTGACACGAAGGGCTTACATACCTACTATTAAACGCCGAGTGCAATTCCACCAAATTAATATCTACAACATCCCATAAATACCTGTACCAGCCCATCTGCATAGGCAACTAATTGCATCGCCAATCAGTCATTGGGTTACGTTCAGACATAATATCTCAATTAGCGAGCCGATAGCGGTCTGTTTGTAGTGGTCGGCAAAATGTTTACTACAAAGGATCGGTTACAAGAACACCTAATTTACATGAAATACGTCACAACTTTTTGATTAGAGCTCTAATGAAAATAGAAACAAAAATCTTTAGGTGTTCATGAATAATCACCCCTTGGAGATACGCGGTACCACCCTAAAACACAGAGAAATTAAATAGACAGTTGTGAACGATTTCCCTTAGTATTAACTGAGACGGCCTTATTTAGGCACTTTCTTTGGCCACCCTAATATATAAAAACAAAATTATGTGGGTCACAGGATACAGGACTCTAAGCATGATTTATTCATCCTCACCACCCTCAAACCCGCCTACTAGGGTTTCTTAACCCCTATAACCTGACATGATTATTTTACAAAAAATGTAGATAGTTCAGAACGTGACGAGTCTCATTAATAATGTATCCACTATCTCTGTACTTAAATCACATTAGCACCCTGCTTCAACACCCTTAGAACCACGCACCCTTCCATTATCCGTAGTTACATTGACACGCAAACAAATATTTATACACCTACTGACTTGTTAGCATCGGAAATAGAAAAAATAAAAAGGTTCCCCGACACAACTTATTCTAATCTACATAAATATTCCACTAAAACGCATATACAAATTATGGATTGGATCACTGAACAAATAAACCGATGGGAGAGGATTGTGGGTGAGTCCGAAATAAGCTCAATTTACCTTTACCTCTGATGAAAAATATGAAAACATTTTCAAATACCGATTTAATTAGATTTAAATATTTCTTTCTTAACCAGGAGGTCTAGCACATGAAATCGATAACTTTACGATATCGAATCTATTTTATACCGATTTCCCGAGCACGGTTACGCTGTTAATAGCCAGACCGAGTTTGGTTTGTTCACCTTCATTCATTAAAAGCCAGTTATTTTGCATATCGAATGACATTATCAGAAAAGTTGTGAATATACAGCTTATCTGACACCTTGGGGGCCACGCTAAAAGCAGCGGCTTTTGTCTGTCGGAATCATATTCTGACCGTGCTCGCAAATATCGCTAACTGACCATAGATGACGGATTTCGTCAATATCGTATAGATATAGGGTTTTATCGATCTACCGTGCTAGATGCCCACATAGTCAATGCATGTATCTCTGAGATAGTCTTTAATAATTTGGCGTGTGTCCGTGTGTGAGAAATCAGTTTCATCATTCCTTACTTCTGTTTAAATTGACCAATCGTTTAAAATATAGCATAATTATTTTCAAATGTAACAACAATATCGGGAGTCATTTAGATATTCGCTTGTACCAGTTTTACCGTGCAATACTAGATTGCATGCAGTTGGCAATACTTTCCCTGAAATATTAGATGTGTTCAATTTGCGAGGAATATAGTTACAAGAAGGCTATAATAGCATACCTCTTAAATAATTACTAATTAAACATACTAATTTAGATTGTTGGTGCATGGGTAATGTGGAATATTCCTGCGTAATGTGTAAAATTATTCAAGTTCAATGAAATTTTCATTTTAAAACTTGGAAATGATTATAAGTATAGATAATATTATAAATCACATCAGACCAAATATCTGACAAGCTATAAACATATGCCATAACAACATATAATTTATATAGGTGGTACAGGCTAACAATTATTGCTTAATAATAATAATAATTGGACAATTTTTATAGCGCCGCTTTTGTGAGTTATCACCTCAGGGGCGCTTAATCTTAGTATGTTATCGTTTGTGCTATGCATAAAAAAACCTCGTCTCTAAAACATTAGTTCATCATTATTTATATTTATTTAACCAACTTGGCAAGTTTTGTGGATCATTTAAAACATTTATTTCAACAATACCTACTCCTAAACACATCATGTAAACCTACAAATAGCTGTAATTTTCTGTTTTTGTTTCTTGCATAGCTTTTATCAAATGTAATTTTATTCTTATTTTTTATGTTTGAAAGTATCTGTCAAATTAAAAATATACTACCAACATGTAAAAGCCCTCTGGGCGTTAAATAAATAAATAAAATAAATTAAAAATAATTTGCCAAAATAAATTTATTTATTATAATTATTGGAAATGTGTGTTTATTTTGTTTAGAGGTTTGACAGTTTCTTAAATGAATTAATAGAGTGTATAGATGTGTAAGTTTTTCAAGTTTACTAATATTCAAAGAGTAAATTTATTATTTTGAAAGGTATTAATCCTGTGACAAATATTTGTTTTATAAATACTTTCACCTGTACAAATCCAAAAATTATAATATCCTGTCATTTTTCAAGAGGTCTGCTCTAGTTTTAACATAATAAGTTCTACATATTTTGAATTCGCTAAACTTACTCAATGATTACTGTTACTGTATATTATTATGTACATCTTACATGTGTGTAAAAGCCCCTATAGGCGCAAAAAATATTAAATAAATAAATATCCAAATTCTTTCTTAATTACACAATATTTTTGTTTGCCTGTGTGGGGCCTAGAAGTCAAACTTTCTTAAGTACATTTTCTTTCAAATCGATTTGATTCGCACTTATCTATGTTGAATCTATACTATACTTAGTATACCGACTCGGCATTTTTGTTGTTTGAAATGTAAACATGAAATTCTTTTATTTCGATATTTTTTTGATTTGTTTGAATGTTGATTTTGTGTCTGACATGTAAGGCAAAAAATACTCTTAATAAATATTCATAATTTGATACGCAAGTAACAAAAGTGTGGATAATTATTTTTAATACTTTAAGCGTCGAATATCATTTCTGTTAAAGGGGTGATGCGTTACACCCATAGAAACACGTTACACCCATACCATCGCATGCTTACATTTTATCACATTCAGCTAAAGACATTGTGAGAGCAATAATTAATTGGACAAAGAATATAGATTTTATCACAATTCAGCTACATACATTGTAAGTGATAACAGTAATCAAGTGAACAGAGAATAAAGATTATATCACATTTCAGCTACATATATTGTAAGTGAGAACAGTGATTAATTGGACAAAGAATATGGATTTTAATCACATTTCAGCTACATACATTGTAAGTGAGAACAGTAATCAAGTGAACAGAGAATATAGATTTTATCACATTTCAGCTACATATATTGTAAGTGAGAACAGTAATCAAGTGAACAGAGAATATTGATTTTATCACATTTCAGCTACATATATTGTAAGTGAGAACAGTAATCAAGTGAACAGAGAATATTGATTTTATCACAATTCAGCCACATACACAGTAAGTGAGAACAGTAATCAAGTGAACAGAGAATATAGATTTTATCACATTTCAACTACATACATTTTAAGTGAGAACAGTCATTAATTGGACAAAGAATATGGATTTTAATCACATTTCAGCTGCATACATTGTAAGTGAGAATAGTAATCAAGTGAACAGAGAATATAGATTTTATCACATTTCAGTTACATATATTGTAAGTGAGAACAGTAACCAATTGAACAGAGAATATAGATTTTATCACATTTCAACTACATACATTTTAAGTGAGAACAGTCATTAATTGGACAAAGAATATGGATTTTAATCACATTTCAGCTGCATACATTGTAAGTGAGAATAGTAATCAAGTGAACAGAGAATATAGATTTTATCACATTTCAGTTACATATATTGTAAGTGAGAACAGTAACCAATTGAACAGAGAATATAGATTTTATCACATTTGAGCTACATATATTGTAAGCGAGAAGGTAATCAAATGAACAAAGAATATAGATTATATAACATTTCAGCTACATACATTGTAAGTGAGAACAGTCATTAATTGGACAAAGAATAAAGAGAAGCACTATTATGTATTTATTTATTAATTTAATTGTTTATTTTATGGCTACAATACATATGCATTTATCTTTTTAATCATTATTTAATGACGTCGTCATAACATAAAATTATAATGATACTAGCCTTACTGAATAATTAAATTTTTACATAATATAATAATGTATGACATTAAAGGGAAAAGACTAAGACTAGCGTTTTCTTTATCATCTAGGTATTATACTTATAAAGATGAGAGTCTGTGGTGGGCTGGCGACGTGGATTTGATCTTTATACAAAGCTACAGATTTTTTTCCGAGAATGATGTAATTTTGCACGCTTGACCTTCAACACTAACTGTCTACACGATATAAAATATTTTCCCTCAGGGCCTGTGTAGGCTTTAAGGATTCTGTGTAGAGAGACTTTTAAAGAAATGAAAGAGAGGAAGTTCTGAGGGGTGGGTAGGAATCCGGGGGTCGGTGTGTCCAAGAGTGACGGGCATATGAATCTCCGACTGCAGTGCAAGGTGATGGGTCAACAGAGTACGGCTGAAGAAGTCAAAGAGTCTCCCTCAACCGGCCTCTCCCGATCTGGTCTGCCAGAGGATTTTGGGCAGATGCATCAGCCTCCGAGACAAACCTTTCCCCCATGAACTCGGGTACCCCTGCTAAGTCACCAGACAGAACGAACCACTTGAAGTTACCTACAGCAGAAGAAATGGCTATCCGATGAAAGAACCTCAATTAGAAGCTTGACCTTACAGAATGATAATTAAAAAACAAAAATTCTGTTTGATATAATAAGAAATATCATTATACGTACCTACTCGTATATCGTACTAGTGTCAAAGTAAATCAATTTCCAGTGTTGGCAATAGGTGAAAATCCCCATTAATTTATAATTGTTACTAAACTTAGTTTCTAAACTGCACTTTGCTCTCTTCTGCTAATACAGACTTCAAGGTGGCTCGTGAAACCTTCAAGATGTAACTGTTATTCGTTTCAACATAGTATTTTTTTCAATATTGCGACATCAATTAACAATTTAGTTTTGAGGGGGGAGTGAGTTATACACTACTAGTTTTGTACCATATCAGAGTTGCTATGTATATCGATCTACATTTAGAAAATAATATCTAATAATATTTAGATGGGCCATGACCTGTTAAAACGATAGGTAGCAACGAATTCAACGACTTCTACTGGAAATGGCAGAAGTAATAATATTACAAGATGGGGGACCCCAGTGAACCCCCTTGAATAGAAATATTTTTACTTCACATTAAATTACATTTATTTTTATCAGAACAATGACGTTACAGTACATCTAGACTTGCTATTATCTCAAAAATTCAAGATGAAATGTGGAAAGTAAGAAACACTTTCATGTTGTATCAAGTAAATTCCTAATTCAAACGTTTATTATGTTTGACAAAGATAGACATTCAACGAATATATGCGTATGAATGAAATAAACTGACCGGTCGGTGGCCGAGTTGACATCGCGCTTGGGTCTCACTCGGGCGTAGTGTGTTCAATTCCTCGGCTGGCTAAGTCCTCCATCACAACACAAGCAACATTTTCAGCTTACTGTGGTGGTAGTAGGAGATTTTCAAATATTGTCAGGTTATTCGTAACCCAGGAATGTTTGTCTTTCTTTTAAAAAAAAAATAAAAAAAAAATAAAAAAATAAACTATAGCGGGCGGCGTTTTCGTATTTTCGTCGAGTACTACATTCTACATAACGGGTGTGACTGAGATAACAGATACGTTTTCTCGCTTACACTATAAGACGAAAACAGAATACTGTTATTACTGCTATTAGGTTGTCCTTCTTATAGATATGTGTTACTAAGTTTGCTATCTCACTTTCTCTGACTACGCTGAAAATCTTCGGGAAACAATCGAAATAATTGTATTTTGTATAATAATAAAATAATTTGTGTGTATTTACGAATGTAATCTACTTTCTTGGCTTTTGCTAGTGTTTTGCCGAGTTATGAAAACATTTTGGCACTTTTTTAATGCAATTACTTTGGCGAGGTACTCCACGACCTTACACGACGCGTGGCAGTTTAGTACAAAAACTACCAAATCAAAAGCACTGCAATTGATTTGCTTTTGTCTTGCCACTTTGAGATTTCTACAGCGCGTCTGTATATCAATATACAATTAACGTCATGGTGTCATAGCTATTCATTAACATGTCTTAAAAATAAAATGAATGCTTATAATGAATATGAATTGATTTTCTAAGTCAACGGGTTACAAAACGAAGCTTTTCCGTAGATCAAAATATTTTAAGCACTATTATTACATGACACGTTTTTTCTCTTTAATGGAGAAAGATGAAAATCTAAAACGCACTTAATTTGTAAAAATAAAATACTTCTCTTCATTTACGTATTTTCACAGACATTTCTACAAAACGTGAGAACACTCTCGCCATACTGCTCTCATTCGGCGGTACCTACTGATTTGTCTGCGCATGCGAAATATGATGGAAAATGTAATAGAACTTTAACTTACTTCGATATGACGGTAGTTCGTACTTTACAATTTCATTGTAAATTACGTATTTACGTTATGGTAGTTTGAATTTTTCAATTACATTGTAAATTACGTATTTACGTTATGGTAGTTTGAATTTTTCAATTACATTGTAAATTACGTATTTACGTTATGGTAGTTTGAATTTTTCAATTACATTGTAAATTACGTATTTACGTTATGGTAGTTTGAATTTTTCAATTACATTGTAAATTACGTATTTACGTTATGGTAGTTTGAATTTTTCAATTACATTGTAAATTACGTATTTACGTTATGGTAGTTTGAATTTTTCAATTACATTGTAAATTACGTATTTACGTTATGGTAGTTTGAATTTTTCAATTACATTGTAAATTACGTATTTACGTTATGGTAGTTTGAATTTTTCAATTACATTGTAAATTACGAATTCAAATACTATTTTTCATTTTTTTTAAATTCTACACGACTGAAAAACAACCATTTATGTAAAGTAACAGTGTAAAAATTAAAGCCAGTTTTATAGTAATTGCCTTAGAGTCACGGTTTCACTACCTCCGGTTAGCAGTGACCAGTTTTTTTAAATGTAAATTTAGCACAAGAGTCCCAAGAGTTAAAGGTGGAGAAAGAGATGGGAAAACGTACCTGGCTATTCAGATCTGGTAGCCAAACACGGCTGAAGTCACTTCAAGCAACCTGCCGATTCCTAATGGTGGTCTTTCACGAAGGCGATATTGAGAGTATCTACCATTCTTGCAACGTTTGGATGTGAGGACAGTTGACCGTTGTCTCTATTCGTAGATGTGACGGGATTTGCGAAGGTCAAAAGTATATTGAGATTGCGTAATTTACAGTGGCTTCTTTGTCCTTATGAGGTCATTTACATAACACACTAATGATGCAAATCTCAAAAGTAAGGCCTTCTATGATAATGTATACAGAAAAGTTGTTTAAGATCATCAAAGTGTTACTTGCAATAAGACAAGCAAAACAAATTACAATTTGCCCCGCGAACCATTCATTGTACAACCAACAACTTTGCCATAGGTCACCCAAGTGGTTCGTTTCGTTAGGCGACACAAGACTACCAATATCGGGGGTTTGCTCTAAGCTCACAATTTAATCAATTCGTTACGATAATATATGTTTTTAGACCGATCCCTACGGATAAGCAATTAGTGTTTAAGATTTATAAAAACAGTACCTTATTATTAAAATATTTTATTTAACAGAATTCGGGCGTATGTCCGTCTATTACGCCGGGCCGTGTGCCGAATATTGTTTTACACGACTTCATCACTTATGTCGTTATTTCCGCTTTACTTTAGAGATTTGATTGGGCGAATTCAACCGTAGGCTTCTCAAATATATCAGGGCCGCGCGTCGCATATTGTTGTGCATGGCTTCTTCACTTACGTCGTTAAGATTCCTACTTTATTTTAGAGTATTGTTCCGTCTTAACGGGGGTGCCCGGATCATTGGGTGAGGTCTGTCCAGGTCTTGACGGCGGATGCGTCTGCCCACCATCTGTGTGACGGGAGAGGCCGGATGAGGGAGACCCTTTGACCTCTCCAACCGAACTCTCCCGACCCATCGCATCGCCTTTCCACCAACATAATTTCCCCCACACAGCATCTCCTAATATATAACAAAAAATTCCCTATGAAATTTGAGCAAAGAGGAAACTAAAACATTAGTTGTTTTTTTTAATAAAAATTAATAAAATTTTACTGCCGCGACTGTGAGGTTAACACCGTTATTTGCTAAACCAGCATAATATCACTCCGAACATCACTTCAACCATAATCGTACCAATATACAGGTTTATTCAAATATTTTATACCCTGTATGCTCAACCTTCACGATGTCGCAATAGCCAAGTTTAATGTAGAACAGTTTCCCGCTAGCCCATAAAAACATTCACATTTTGATGATTTATGTTTATGCCATTGAAAAATCACTTCGACATTTTAGGTTTGTTTTCCTTTTTAATATTATAAATACATACCAATTATAACTTTACCACATCATTTGAATATCTTGTTCTTTAAACAATTGCAATTATCTTTCGGACTGCCCTTAACGTCTGGTTCCACCCAGGTGAAGCGGATTCAATCCTCTGCCAGCTATGTAAATTCTTCCTCGTTGCACAAACTACGCTTTTCCGCGTATAAGTATGATAGTAGGAGGAATTCAAATTACGTATGTAGGTTATCGGTAACTTAGGAACGTTTACCTTTCCATAAAAAAAAAATAAAAATAAATAATTAATTATTTAATCCATACCTCAAAATTTAATTGATTTAAGCTTAACCTTTGCTTCTTTCAACCTTTGATGCAGCGCGTCATCTAAGTATAAAAAAGTGCAAGAGATAATTATTATTTATTCATGTATGTATGTATGTAGATTTACACTATATTTACCACTCTGCATGTAAGAAAAAGCAAACATTCCCTTTCAATGGAATTCTTCCCGTGCAATAAGAATGAATACAGAAAATAGTTTTCCGTTTACAGTACGCTCTGGCGTAATGCCGTGCACGTTTAAATAATAATATATGCAGTGTAAGCGCAACTGCAAATGACCTAGTGCCGATAACTACTTGCCAAGAACCAGTTATTGATAAGATGTTTATTTGTATACTTATATAGCCTATTCGGTGCATAATTCAGAAATCACCAAACTGGTTTACGAATGTTTTTTTCTTTCGGTCCCAATACTAGTTTTCCGCTCGATTACACGTTGGGCAATGATATTCTCGACAGTAAATGAATTCTGTAATTTGGAATGTTCGAATTTATCATATAATATGCAAACGATATCCGGAAAGATGATGGGTTCAAGATCAAAGAAAAGACTAGTCATAGTGGCTTTTCAGTGAATTTCCTTGGTGAAGTGACACTTTGTCAACATGCCAAAACTATCTTAAAATACGCTGTAAGTATGTAGACCGTTCATAGCCGATTGTGGTGCCTATCTCTTCCAGAATGGATATGTTAGTGTATCTTGATGTCCATGGAATTGATCAATTTTTCTCCATCAACGTATTTCGAAGGCATCTAAATGCTTCCTTTCGCCGGCTATGTCCATGTTTCTACACTGTATAGAAATATCAGGAAAATCAAAGTCTGTACACGAGTCGTATCTTGGTTGTCTTCCTTCTGCAAATCTTTGGCATTTTGCTCATTGAGGTATTTTCGACCAAGTACAGGGTTTTCCAATAAGAGGTGTTATTTTGATATTAAATCGTAAAAGATCAATGGTTTCGTTGCTTGTGTGGCACGTAGCGCCGTTTTGTTGAAAGTTAACGTTATTCAGATCAATACCATCCAATTCCGGCCATAAAAAATCATTAATCATCTCTCGATAGCGCAATCCATTCACCGTAACTGTTGCTCCAGCCTCATTTTCGAAAAAGTAAGGTCCAATGACTCCGCTGGACCATAAACCGCACCAAACAGTTACACGTTGAGGATAGAGAGGCTTTTCAACAATAACTCTTGGGTTTTCCGAGCCCCAGATGCGAAAATTTTGCTTGTTGACGAAGCCACCGAGGTGGAAATGGGCCTCATCACTCAAGATGATTTGCATTTGATTCACTCAAGTGAATTTTAATAATTTCAATGCGTTGTTGAAGCATGTACCTATCGTTCCATTTTTATTAATGGCGTAGTTTCTACTTGTCAAATGTCAAAAAATGACAGCTTCAAAAGTAACAACTTATTGGAAAACCCTGTATATAAACTGGGTGTCCGGGAATAAAGTACACAATCTTCGGGAGGTGATTTTACATGGTGGTAGAAGTAAAAGAGATGAATAACTTTTTTGAAATGCCATTTTTTTCCCATCGAAAAATATTTTATCATACAAATAATTCATATTTTTAAGCCGAAAGCTACCCTTAATCGTTGGAATTTCGAAAAGCGATTTAAATTTTGCACTTCTACTATTATGTAATCACCTCCCGAAGTTTGTGCGCTTTACCCCCGGACACCCTGTATATCGATAATATGTCATGCAAAGAATATCATCAGCTATCAACATTACTTAACGCCATGATACTAATTCAAGATGGACGCAGTTAAATGCCATGTATTTTAAAATAGATTAGTTCATGCAATTTTTAACAAGTAGATAATACAGCAGCCTGGATTCTAATACATTTTATAATGTGTAAAGTGTTCAATATAATTGAATATTTTTAATCCCTTTTAATTCTGCGTATTTTAAAAGAGTTTTAAAATCATGGCATCAGCCGTTGCGCGAGACTGACAGAAGCTCACGTACACCTTACGGTTAATTATTCGATATTGTACATAAATCTAATAATGTTGTAATAACAGTCAACAATGACAAACGGCATTATTGTAATGCTGTAGTTTGCCAACACGTTATATTTGTTTAGTTGGTGAATATAGCAGATATTGATGGTGAGTTAAGTATGTAATAGCAAAAGACTTTTGTTCCATCTATACTAGGTAATAGTAATTCTAATTTGCTTGTAATGATGGGAAAGAATTGCCAATTGCAATACCTACTATTTATACCATATAAGCACTTTTAGTTGATAATTTTCATTAGACTTGTTCTTTATCTTATCGGAAATTCAATTATTATAAAGTTCGTTGGTGCGAGCTTGTTATTGATTGCACTGGTTTGATTAATTTGTATTTATATTATTTCCTGTGTAATAAATCAAATATTTTTTAGCTGCTTTATTACCTGTATAATATATGCACCAATGGTTTTCAATCAGACTTACAGTGTATATATTTCCTTATACAAAGTTATACTAAATCAGATGTTCAACCATAGCCATCTTTTAACATTTCTAGCGTATTGGTTTATTTCTAAAGGTGCCTAATGATCACCAAATACCTTGGCCGCCAACAACAAAACTGGTTTGTCTCCACAAGAAATCGTTCGCAGAATTAAGTTCGATGTAATTCTTTCCACCTGTCCAAAATTTTTTTAAGCCAAAAATCTTATTATTATTATATATTATTATTATTAGTTTTTTCGGGAACTTTTTAATCTCAATTATATGTTTTTTACGATTTTTAGATTACGTCAAAGATTATGAAATAAATAGTCTAAATAAATAAATAACTTCGTGTTAGTATAATTTTGGTAGTGAATACTTACATTTTCCTTATAATTTTTTTTTTTATGTGAATACCACACAAGAGTCTCCATTGCTGGCAACCGTCTGGAGCAATTGAGACTATAGCATCCCCAATTGTGGAATGTTGTGAGGCTGAAGGTAGTGGGGAGGGGAAGAATATAGAAGAGGAAGGTGCGGAGCAACTGGCTATTTCAAGCAAAGCTATTTCAAGCAACGTTTCAATTCTGAATGATGGTCTCACACAGGGCAATACTGAGAGTATCTTCCTACATTATGTTCAATTAATATAATAAATTTATGAAGCCGTTTTTAAGATAGTTGGTGGTGCAGTAACAGTCAGCATTGTTGCCTTCCAAGCAGTTGATTGGGGTTCTATTCTCGGCCGTGGCAATTTTTTTACATATTTATTTATTTTTTACTTTTTTTCATTGTGATTTTCCACAGCTCGTGCGTCTTTTAATTTTGATGGCAATGTAATAAAAATATCGCTTAAATTTCGTATTTCTCTTCTTTACCTATATTAGGTATCTAAAATATATGTTAGGGAAATATGTTTATATGTATATGATGTTAAATACAATTGGTGTTCTAATCTAATTGGTGTTCTAATCTAATTATTTATAAAGTGCAATAAGTAAAAGTCAATACACTAGACTAATCATGAATCGCTTTTATTAAATATGCCTATTTCTGACTGTCCTAAAACAGGTATTCTCCTAGTTGGACAGCCAAAGATCATTGTAATATGAAATATGTCATGTTTTTTTTTTTAAATAATAAATAAATAAAAATCTATATCAATACCGAATGTTAATTGCCGACATCAGTTTTCTTTCAAATCATTTTCACATCTCCAAGGATAATCGTAATCATCCAAAATATTATCACTTTTTGATGTATTTTTTAGGTATTTAAAAAATACATCAAAATATTATCACTTTTTGATGTTTTTTTTGGGTATTTAAAAAATACATCAAAATATTATCACTTTTTGATGTATTTTTTGGGTATTTAAAAAATACATCAAAATATTATCACTTTTTGATGTATTTTTAGGTATTTAAAAAATACATCAAAATATTATCACTTTTTGATGTATTTTTTGGGTATTTAAAAAATACATCAAAATATTATCACTTTTTGATGTATTTTTTGGGTATTTAAAAAATACATCAAAATATTATCACTTTTTGATGTATTTTTAGGTATTTAAAAAATACATCAAAATATTATCACTTTTTGATGTATTTTTTGGGTATTTAAAAAATACATCAAAATATTATCACTTTTTGATGTATTTTTTAGGTTTTTAAATTATCCTAATTAAGACGTGACTTTGTCCAAACTATTAACATTTTTTTATAAAGAATTGTGAAACATATTTTTTGTCACAACTGACTATAATTGATTGAATAACCTATTGTTAATATGTCATAAATCACCATAAAATCATCGTCCAACATAGGAATATAATCTACATATGTTGCCCTTTCCCTTCCCCTTCTCTTTGGGAACCCCATTAGCGCCGAGGCCCATCAATAATTCAGACAAATACATTAGTCAATTTACCTCGTCAGCATAGCGAGTAGTAAGTACCTGCAGCATTAATAGTAAGGTAAGTACCTCCTTAAAGGTTTATGGTTTAGTACTAATGTATCCGGGTTCGGTAACCCGATCTACCTTACCCGCTGGAAATACTGTTTCCTGTGTCATTTTGAACATCATTAGCTTGAAACTACATGTCGAAACATCGAATTTGTATTTTATTATTGTCAAATAAATATTTTTTAATATTGTCGCGACAGTAAAAAGTGAGAAAATTCTCTAATAGGTTTATCAAAATTTATAAAAGAAAATTTGCTTTGGAGAAAACACAGATACATAAAGTTAATATAAAAATAAACAAAGAGGGAATAACAATAATAATGAAACACTTAGGACGGGTTGTTTCACAGAATTGGAACAATTCATCAAATTTTACAGTTGATTTTTAAGTTCTGTGAGGGTTCTGTTCAAGCTCTGTTATGATCACAAAACTGAAATAATAACTTGAATATAACCTTCTCTGAATTGAAAATCAACTTTGAAATTTTATTGGTTGTTCAAATTCTCTTATACAACCAGTCCTTAGTTTTAACCACTGTTTTATTCATGTATATTATATATCGACAATTATTGGTGGATAAACATGGTGATCGGATAAATCATCACAATGATAATTCATCACATCTTTAAAAAGTTATATAAAGTCATGGAAAGTGATGAAACAAAAACTTTATTAGCTGGTTTAAGTAGGTTAGGTTAGTTAGGTTAGGTTAGGTTAAAAAAAAAGTTTCATCGTTTCTAATGACTTTATATCACTTTTTAAAAGTGTGTTGAATTGTCACTATGTTGAGTTATCATGGAACCGATAAACATAATATTATAATAAAATAAACTTTATTTAATTATTTTTCTATTCTCTTACATTCATTTTACATATGATAACAGTTTATATAGATATTTCTTTCCAGTAATACTAATATAATCAGTAATTATAACTATGTGTAAATAGGCAGTGTTTTGTGAACACCTCTCTAGGAAAACCTTACGTTTGTTTAGCGTGTTTTCTTTAATTTAGTATTATATCCGCTATACTTGTATGTTATTTTAATATTTCGTACACTGTGTGTCCTAATGAAGGAACTATTAGCTCTGAAACATGTTGATTCATATTAATATTTAGTACGCTTTGTGTCTTATGAAGTAACTATTAGTTCTGAAACATGTTGATTCATATTAATATTTATTACGCTTTGTGTCTTAATGAAGTAACTATTAGTTCTGAAAGATGTTGATTCATATTAATATTTAGTACGCTTTGTGTCTTATGAAGTAACTATTAGTTTTGAAAGATGTTGATTCATATTAATATTTAGTACACTTTGTGTCTTAATAAAGTAACTATTAGTTCTGAAACATGTCGATGCGTATTAATATTTAGTACACTGTGTCCTAATGAAGGTACTATTAGTTCTGAAACGTGTTGAAGCATATTAATAATTAGTACACTTTGTGTCCTAATGAAGGTACTATTAGTTCTGAAACGTGTTGAAGCATATTAATATTTAGTACACTGTGTGTCCTAATGAAGGAACGTTAGTTCTGAAACATGTTGATGTGTATTAATATTTAGTACACTTTGTGTCCTAATGAAGTAATTTTTAGTTCTGAAACATGTTGATTCTAATTAATATTTAGTACACTGTGTGTCCTAATGAAGGAACTATTAGTTCTGAAACAAGTTAATGCGTATTAATATTTGATTAAAGATGTTGCCACAGCGAACCCATTTTACAATAATAATTGAATTAAATGAAGAGAATTGTTCTGTATTTTAAGTTGGTATAAAAGATTTAAACGTTAATATTTTGCGCACTTATTTTGTTATCATAATACATTAAAAGGTGTTAATTTAGATTATTACCTAGAGTACTCGTCAACATGTCCTAAGTACCAAGTAGAATAGGTACGTGAATGGCATTTAATATTTTTTTTACATTTTAACATTCAAATCTCTAAACAGTTTAAAATAAAGTCACCATACAAAAGTCCCCGAGTAAAGCCGGGTACACGTCAGCTGGTCCAGTATAAAAACGTAGAGGCGAAGCCTATAATAATGCAAAATCATGTGTTTTTTATTTGAGAAACTCAGAAACATTATAGACGTTTTAATTAAATACTGCGAGTAGAAAACATCTTGGCATTTTAAATAATAATTCTTAAAGTCTTTTTATAAGCCCAGAAAAAAATTAAGTATATGCATTTTCGGTTATAATACAATTTGGCAAATTAAGTTCTTTAGAAAATTATCGTAAAATATTTAAATTTTTGCGCTTGAACGCAAAACAAAATAAAACACACATTTTGGCCATGTTCTTTTCTTGCATAAATCAAAAGAGGAGGCTGGTGTGCAGTGGGAATTTAAACCTTATTGCCATCTATATAAAGAGTGTTATTGTTAGAGGCTCGATTCTGAATGCTACATTATTCTATTGAAGATGTAATAAAACATACTGGTTTACATAAGTTACTTGCTATAACTAACGGCCCGATTCCGAATGCTACACTATACTATTGAAGACGTGATAAAACTTACTAGTTTACACAAGTTACTTGCTATAACTAACGGTACGATTCCGAATGCTACACTATACTATTGAAGACGTGATAAAACATACTAGTTTACATAAGTTACATGCTATAACTAACGGCACGATTCCGAATGCTACACTATACTATTGAAGACGTGATAAAACATACTAGTTTACATAAGTTACATGCTAGCATTACTAGCGGCCCGATTCCGAATGCTACACTATACTATTGAAGACGTGATAAAACATACTAGTTTACATAAGTTACATGTTATAACTAGCGGCCCGATTCCGAATGCTACACTATACTATTGAAGACGTGATAAAACATACTAGTTTACATAAGTTACATGTTATAACTAGAGGCCCGATTCCGAATGCTACACTATACTATTGAAGACGTTATAAAACATACTAGTTTACATAAGTTACATGTTATAACTAGCGGCCCAATTCCGAATGCTACACTATACTATTGAAGACTTGATAAAACATACTAGTTTATACACTAAGTTACATGTTATAACTATTCAGAATACCGTCGAATGAATTTCCTCAGAGTGAGGAGTTTATTATTTTCGCAACCCGCTCAAAAACACATAAATCTTTATAAAAGGTTAAACTTCTCAAATAATTTTTAATATTCACTAGACTTTAAAACGAACTCTGCTTTACTCTAGAGTTTTATTTGAGTCTCAATCTTCGTCTTTTCAAGGTAAGTTAATTTTAAACCGTCCACAGTTTATTTTGGAAGTGGTCTGGTCAGGTCCCTTCGCATTTGTCAACTTTCAACATTTTATTGAGAATTGAGAAACGCCATAGTATCAATTTCACCCACAAAGTACGTATCTATGTAAATTGATTTATCATCTCGTTTAACTATGTTTTGTATTGAACTTAATAAAGTTTTGATTTAAATCTCGCATTTTATTAGTTCATAGCCATAGACATTCAAGTTAATAGACGAGCTAATCAGGGAAAGTGGAACAAACCAACGCGGGAGGCGGCGTGATCCTCCTAATTTCGGTATTTTTTCAATAAATGATTCTGACAATACACAGGTAACTCTTATTGTAATATCACACTCTATCCTCGAATATAAAATCTACTTACGAATTACTAGTTCTTTTTACAATGGCGCGCAAATTGCTGGCAGCGTAAAAAACTTAAGTACATAATATTCCAAATCGGGTAAACAAAACTTCGGACTTGTCTCCAAAATATAATATTTTTTATGCTATTTAATTAGACAGAGAAATGTGTTATAATTTACCCACCGCACTCAATTTTAGCATCGCTACGCCAGGCGTTTTAAGATTTGTTTAAGAACGAACATTCAGATCCTGCGCAGAAAACTCCTGGAGCCAAAAATATGGTCACGTGGTTTGCCTCCAGCTCTTAGTAGACCCAGATTTCAGGTTAGGGGGCAAGTCTATTAATTTGAATGTGTACGTTCATAATAGTTAAATTTCCAATAGCAATCACCTGTTGATACAATGTATCAGTGCAAATAAACATAAATCATAAATATGTTAATGTTATGTGTTCACCGTTGAACCCAACGTTTTATGATCAGAAATATTGCAGTAAATATTTTAATATTCTCCTGATGAAGGAAGGGTGCATCTGAAACCGGTAGAGCAATATTATGTTAAAATAAAGTAGTCGAAAACAAATCAACTGTGATTTGGTAAAACTCTTAAAGCCATACAATGAAATCTTTACAGGAGACGAAAACAAATATTCACAAATTCGTAAAACTAATTAAAATTTTCAAGTTCATATGAAATTATGACCTTGGAGTTATGTTTGACACTCAATTAAATTTTGTAAATTACATACAACAGCTAACTAACAAAGGTATGAAGACACTGGGATTTATAATCAGAACCATCAAAGACTTCGACTCGTTTGAGGTTATAAAAATCGTGTATCTGTCGCTAGTACGCACCTTGTTAGAATACAATTCAATAGTGTGGTCCCCGTACTACCAGATTCATATAAAAAATATCGAACGTGTGCAGCACAAATTTTTACGATTTATTAACTTCAAATTACACATACCTATTCAACACATAAACTATACATTCTTACTAAATACACTTAAAATACATTCCCTAGAAAACAGAAGAAAAATAAATCTTTTTTTTTATTTAAGATTATTAACTCCCAACTAGACTGTTGTGAACCCCTGCAATTCATAGATTTCAGAGTACCTACTCGAGCAACTAGGCAAAATATATTATTCTTCAACAATAACTTTAGTGCCAACTATCACATACATGCACCTATTTGCCTGTGTTCAACAGATACCTGAATGACATTTTCATGTATCGTATTTAAAGAGTGATTGCGTATATTTGTTATTTTCTTGTAGATATGTTGTGAACTTAAAAAAAATTGTTATTTTTGTGTTGATGTTTTAAAAATAAACACTTTCTGTTCTCACCGTATTATGCAGTAAATTATGTAAAATATATATAATTTAAAAGCCCATCAGGGCGTTTAAATTAATAAATAAATAAATTGGTCATTGATTAGCATTGCAATGCTAATCAATGTTATTCGATTAGATTTGAGGGTTGAGAATTGATTTTCTGGAAATACCTAATAAATTGTAGGTATAAATTGAGTTGTTAGTATTAAAATGCCCTAATCAGTAAAAATTACTTAACCACTAGAATAAGTTTCATAAAATAAATGTTTTGCTATTTGGGCGATTTTGGGGTTTTGTTATATGATGTATTTTCTTTTAGTTATATTATCTGCACATATCTGCAACTGATATAATGTAAGCCGTTGATTTCCCGAAAATGATATTTATGATATAACGAAATATTGCAGTAAATGCTATTGGTATTGTTCATAATATGAACAATATCGAAGGCAAAGTAGTTTTTTAAAAGCCTAATATTATTATAATTGTATGATTTTAATGAAATTTAAAGGTGTTTTAATTTTTTGCATTTTACATGAGTTCTTACGTGTTATGTAAATTTTTATTTCGTTAAACTTTTATTAATAAATGTGCCGTGTGAGAAATACTTTCCGCAATTTCACCTGTTTGAGAGGCGAAATATTTCAAACGAAATATCAAACGTTACATAATATGACGTTATAACAGAGGACTCTTTCGGGAGCCAAATCTTTTTACGACGTGCGACGACATTTAATTGATATTCTCGACATTAATACTGACTTTTAAAGATATCTATTATAACCAAACATTACCTATCTATAAATAAATTGGATCTACGGCTGACTAGTGATTCTATATACATGTATACGAATTCATTCCCTTTTACGGACCTGTTCACAAATTGCAAGGCACACTAACACACTCCCCAGGCATCTGAACCTCTCGACATCGTTACTGAAAATAAAGAAAAGTGGAAGATACTCTCAGTATCGCCCTTGTGTAAGACCACCATTCAGAATTGAAACGTCGCGTAAAATGGCTTTTGCCGTGTTTGGTGAACAGATCTGAATAGCCAGGTACTTCTACTCCATCTCCTTCCCCTCCCCACTATCCATAGTCCCACTGGCTCAAGACGGTTGGGAGCAGTTGGGACTCCTATGCGGTATTTACATAAAATGGTGTATGCACAGGAGTTCCAACCTTGCCTCGTTAACATAATAAATAAAAACATCAGACGCTAAACGCTAATACCTATACTGATAGTTCTTTGAACAGTATACCTCGCGTCCAAAAAAGTTTTGTCTCCAATTTTCTACCATTTAACAAATCAAAAAAAATTATTTCCTCTGAAATCATAAGATTTGTAAGTAAGTAGGTACTCTAAAACACCTAATTTTATGAAAGTTTTTTTTTAAATCAGTTATACAATTTCTCCAAAAAAACGTCACTCTCAAAATAACAATTATTTTTACAACTTACTTCAGGCAGGTAGGTACCATAATATTGAAAAAATGCGAACACGAAAGTTCAAATAAACACGATGGTTCACATTTGAAAAAAGAATCTTTACCGGACCATTTAAAACGGCCACCTTCTTGAAACGGAAATGGAACGTGCTAAACAAATTTACACACAGACTAAATGCAAAAGTCGAGTTAAAATAAGAATCAGTCAATAATATCTTTTCAAACCAGCCTTCGAATGAGTCGCAATGACAAAACAATGTATGGAGGTATGTACCTATACATTCAAATATTTTCAATGCATATATATTGTGGTATATATATACTAGTCCCAGCGAGAGATCGTGCGTGACGTCGTCGATTTAGTATCTTCTGTCTTTCATTTTCAAACCAGACGCCTTAGAAGGAAGAAGACGAACGTCAATGACGTCCGTCCGTACGTGCTTATGCTAGGACTATTTTACAATATTGTTTTCAGAAATCTTGCACTTTAACCTATAGATGTCATTGAGCTTGTCTGAATAGTAAACTATGTTACCTACTTTACTGTGGTATTCTAAGCACTATCTATTCACGTATACAACATCAACTATGGTGTGAAAATAAGGAAAATTTTCGTACTCAAGTTATTTCAAATTATGACGATTAATAATTTTCAAAGCCGTACATAATTTTTCAGACGAATTTAATAATATTTATGCCTAAGCCTAACCTTACGCATTTCACAGATAATTGTGTCTATTTTAAACTTGACCATCGTTCTAGAACATTAAAGTGGGGATTCGGCGGGAAAACGATAATTTTGATATTATGTTTACAATTTTTAGCTGTTTAAGATAACAGGTGGAAACAAATTGAATACTAATACTTTTACACGCGGACAATAATACAACATTATGCATCAGTATATTGTTCGTTGTTAAATAAGTTGCCACCTATATAGGTGGTATATACCCTGAACAAAGAATAGTCATTATAGATATTAAATAACAATAATAATTGATTTTATGAATCCAAAATCAATCATCTTACCATGGGAAAAGACGTTTTCAAATTATTTCAGCCATCCTCTTTTGTAATAAAACACAATACCTGTATTATTTGATATTATCACTTTAAAAATGCAATATTTCGAACTCCATACATAGCTCACTATGAAAAATACTTAAAAATAGTTACGTCACTATAAAAAATCCATTCAAATTTCATTATAAATTGTGATGTCTGTACGAATGTGGATGAGTGCAAGCGAGATGGAATGCTTGCAAGATCTTATAAAAGGCGATGCACGTTAGTTGTGTGCCTCTTTTGTTACAAGCAGCTCCCCAAATAAATGTCAGTACAAGATCACGTATCATTATTGTGTACTACCTACACCCTTCTACAAAAAGCCTCTACACCACATTGGCACCAGCTACATTAGATTTGGCGCAGCCGGTAGTTCTAAAATTTCTTAAAATATTCTTCGAGAATTTTTGATGCGTCATTTCCGTCAAACTCGAGATGTCCTATTTTTTATGGCCATTCGCTTTTACGATTAATTAATTTTAAATCATTCTAGTAGAAACAATATTAAAATTATTGTTACAATTTTAAAAATCCACCAAAAATATGGAAAAAATTAGTTGCAAGATGTATTGTTAATTCTGAATTTGAAATGTGATCAAATTCGATATCGACAATATAATTTGATATCGACAAATATGACGCTTAATAAATAGGTTCTAAAGGTCTAGTGGTTTAAAACGCTTGTCCCGGTAAGACAAGTGAACCCGGGTTCAATTCCTAGTTGTGATCGTTTTCTTTTTTTTCTGTGTCTTGTTC
Organism: Hesperophylax magnus; assembly: GCA_026573805.1. NCBI lineage: Eukaryota > Metazoa > Arthropoda > Insecta > Trichoptera > Limnephilidae > Hesperophylax > Hesperophylax magnus. The sequence continues at coordinate 6,165,966 of JAIUSX010000002.1, forward strand.
TGTTTCATGCTTCGTTCAGATTTATTAGTATTATCTTCTTCTTCAGTAATAAATTATGCAATTAATTTCGCAACAGTAAAATTATTTTGCGGTTTTATTGGTGGGGGTCAGAGATCAGTAAGCGTAAATCTTCGTGTTAGTGAACTGAGATAATAATATAATCCTAATTGATATTTATGGCCAGCGATATGCTGAAATAGACAAATCCACAAATAAAGTATAGCACACTTATAGCGTGGTCTGTCACAGGCATTATGGTTGTGTGTGTCTTGTGTATGTTCGTGTGTATAAGTTCATTTTGCATTTAGTAGATTAAAAGCATGTTTTATATTCGTATAATTTAGTAATTTTCAATATGTGCATTTCTTGGTGTTATTTTTAATAAGATTCAAGATGTAAAAAGCAGAAACTGTTCAAAAACAGGGTTGATATTTTCTTATTAGTTTTTCATTCAAATTTAAACGTGGTTCAATCAAAGTAAAAATGCCCCGTTTTTTTTAATTATACGCTTTTTTTCTTATATTGATGTTTGTTTTGTAAAAAACACAAATCCACCCTTATGTCAAAATAAATTAAAAAAATAGAAGTATTAAAAGTACGGTTAAATAAGAATTGGAGATTTGTTAGAGATTGAAATATAGTGGAATCTTAAAAATAATACTTAAAGTAACTTGTTTTCTATAAAAAATAACAATGTAAATGTTCGTTTGTTAAAAATCTTAAATCTCCAAAAGTTCTTCACCGATTGCTTTGAAATTTTGACACAACATTACATTCGAATACGCGTATGTTTTTAAATACCTATATTATATGGATGTCACCTGTGACAGGTAAAAATATGCTTTTTTTTTAAAAAACCTCGCCATCTGTTGAACATAAAAGCAATATGCACTATTGTTTCTCTTTCTGAAATGGCAAACTGAGCCGCAGCAATGCGTTGTGGGATAGCAAATAAAATGATAACTTGTACACGAAGAAAACTTACTGATATACCTAATATTGCTAAATTATTAAGAATCTCTTCAAAATATTCTAAATCCCGTTAAAAACGGTACAGCAGGCCCTTAAGGCGAAGCTTAATGCTAAATAACTATTTTGATTAATCTTTATAACGAATACATTATGAATTACACTATGAATACCAAAAAACATACTTCAGATAAATAGAAGGTTTTCCTATCGCTTCGCTTGAGTAGAATAATATAATAATATAAATGTAAACTACTAAAAAAAAAAAATTAGAAATGTATGAACGCGTAAAGCAAACAACTTTTAAAAAATACAGTATTATAGCTAAGATTATCTGTGACAGTTTCACTTGATTAAATTTTTTGCTTTCTTATAAAATTATTTAGAAAATAAATAAAAACCAGTTTTTTGCTTGAAATCGAACGTTTCTAGACTACTTTTGTCAAGCGATTTTAATGCCTATTACCTACAATATAAGGTATCCCAAGAATATACACATTTTTGGCTTGTAGCTTCCTCTTAACGAATGAATTGATAGGTTTCCTGTTAAACTTTTAGTAAAAAAGGAATACACTATCGCGATTTCGGGACACGTTTTCATAAAAATCACTATATTTTCGAGTTTTGTTCAATCGTCATTATATATTTTCAGGGCAAATGCACGTGCAACAGTACGTGTTACGATGTATTCCCGTTTTATACTGGATTTTAATAAATGACCAATACTTATTTCTTATTTCTCTCCATCCAGGTAATAACTATAATCACGCACAATTTTGCAAGCCGTTCCTCTATTTGCTTTTCGTAATGTGTGTGCATAAAAATAAAATAAATATTAGAAAAACGCCTTTCCTTCAAGGTGTAAATACATAGACATATGAATAAATACCATTAAAATTGGGATATTAAAACATTATTCCATACACATTATAGTAACGATCCATTTCAATTATCCGATCCGATTATTCCATACACATTATTATTCCGATCGTCAATCAAACCTAGTATGTGGCTGTCGTACATGTCGTAAATAGGTAAATAATAATAAATAGATTTTGATATAATGTTTGCCATAATCAGGTTACTATCCCGTGTTCAATCAAATATGTTATCGGTTTGCCTCCATTCCCTTCGGTTTACTGAACTGTTAATCGACCAATGAACTCAAAGGAACTTACAATATTGTAGTTTAATCTTTGAGTTTTGGTAAAGTACTAGTAACCGAATAGTACCTAGGATGGGTTTTTGTTGTTATCCTTAAGGTTTCATAGTAAGCGTTCAAAAAGAAGAAGAAGATGGTTCGAAAGGGAGATGTGTAAACACGAATGTATGAAAATATTTAGTAAAGTATTTTATTTAAAATAGAGCAAAAATCTGAGGGAGCGCGCTAATATTAAAAACGTTAATAATTAAGCGAAAATGGTGAAAATTTAATACAACACGACTCGTTTGAAATAGAGCAAAAATCTCTTGATAAATGCTTTAGTTGTATTCAAAGATACACTATGATTTTTTCATGCCTATAACATATAAAATAACAGAATAAAACGTGTTTTGAACAATTTTCGGCGCTTACTTTGCGTTTTTTCTATCGAGGCAATTTCATATAATTAACTTTTCGGCATAACAAATGATAGATATTATCTTCAAAATAACTGTTTTTTTAAACTTAAAAACTTAAAGATTTTACGAGAAACTTGTTATAAAACGGTAGAAATTGGGTAAGCGGTGGCTCAAAGGAATGCTTTGATTTTTTTTCATACATACTTATAACATGTTAAATAACAAATGTTTTAATATTTTTAGAAGCATACTTTGCGATTTTTTTCTATGTAAGGAATTTCATGTAATTATCGTGTTGGCTCAGCAAATGTAAAAATATTATCTTCAAAAATAATAATAATTTTTAAAGAGCATAAAATTTTAAAATTTACAAGTGAAATATGTTATAAATCGGTAAAAATTCGGAATGTGGGGCCGAATATATATCAGAGCATAAATATTGTAATATACATGTATATTGTATACAGGTATTTACTGTAATATACCTGTATATTGTATACAGGTATATTACATAAATATTGTAATATACCTGTATATTGTATAGTACAAATTTTAAGGATCTAAGTATTATTTTGACATCTTTTTAAATTTTCTACGTAGATATTCCGATACTGCAAAGTCTTACAAAATCATTGTTTTTCAATGATTTTCGATGATTAGAGATGTATTTTTATTTAGGTACATTTCATAAAAAATATCGTTTTATGATTATATGATCTTAATAGAATTCGTTAAATTTACATCTTATTGCAGGGTGTCCGGGGGTAAAGTGCACTTACTTTGGGATATATTTCTATATAATACAGGGTGTTCGGGGGTAAAGTGAACTTACTTCGGGAGGTGATTCTACGTTCCTGGTGTCCGTGGGTAAAGTGCACTTACTTCGAGAGGTGATTCTACATAATACAGATGTCCGGGGGTAAATTGCACTTACTTCGGGAGATGATTATACATAATACAGGGTGTCCGGGGGTAAAGTGCACTTACTTTGGGATATATTTCTATATAATACAGGGTGTCCGGGGGGTAAAGTGAACTTACTTCGGGAGGTGATTCTACATTCTGGGTGTCCGTGGGTAAAGTGCACTTACTTCGAGAGGTGATTCTACATAATACAGATGTCCGGGGGTAAAGTGCACTTACTTCGGGAGATGATTATACATAATACAGGGTGTCCGGGGGTAAAGTGCACTTACTTCGGGAGGTGATTATACATGATGGTAGAAATAAAAAAAATAAAAAATATTTTCGAAATTCCATTGCTTTTTTTTACATACGAAATATTTTTCATAAAAGATTTTTTTTTTTTTTTTTACCAGAAAACTACCTTAAATCATTCTAAATTAGTGCGCTTTACCCCCGAATTACTTCTACAAATGTATGTAGTTGATATTAAATAAAAATCCGTTACATGTATCAGAAATTCATAAAAAAAAACCATTGTGAACTTATTTCTGTGGGCACAAATCAAATCAAACATGATTTAATTTCCGATCTCCCTGTTACTTGCAGTACTCACACTAGGTCAAGGACTACACTACGATTGTCGATTTTGACATAAAATCTCTATCTGTGCAGGGTCTTGCAGCATTCGGTTTATGTCGATTGCTTACCGACCCGTGGGACAATGGGCATAATTAGCCATTTAAAATCCGAATGCATAATATATGGTATCACAGCGGTGTGCGAATATTTTTCTTACAGAATACTTTCAATTTTGTTGATATATCATATTTGGCATGAAATTATTTTCGTATTTGGACAGTTCCTATTGACAAATGTTTTGATGCGAATTTCTAAAAGTGTGTCAACCCAAACAATTTCGTCACATTGGATTATTTGCAATAATTGATATTTAACTATTAAAGTTGATTGAATAGGATACTATAGTAATAAAACATCTAATTAAAATAAATCAAACACAGTTAACAGCGTTAAACTCGTAAATAAATATCTCGACTTGAACAAGACAAGACTTGACAAAATGAACATTGTAACAAAGCAATAAATGTCTAATAAAATTGCATTCCGTCAGTTTTGTTTACACACATTTCGCAACACAAAAACCTAAAGAGAATCGTTGACATACTTAAAAAATTACGTTCAATGTCGACTGACTAATACACTTGTCAGAGGTAAAAATATCCTGGAGAATAATACCAAAGGAATGAAATGATTCCATTTGCGTGATGAATAATAATAATTATCAATATTGCAAAATAAATACAATAGTTATGTCGGTTCAGAGACTGTTAAGGTAATCAAAGCTTATAGAATTTTTTATGGAAATTAATTCTATTAATAAATAATAAAGTAGTCCAGAGAGAGGTCGTACGTAACGTCATCGCTCTACTATCTTCTGACTTCGTTTTCATACAAGAAATGTGAGAAAGAAGAGGACGATCTAAAGATGAAAACTCAACAATGGAATTTATTTATTAATTTATTTGAGGAACATAAACAGTCTTAGTAATACAATATGCATAAGAGGATAACAAAAAAACAGACCAATTATTAATGTTCATAGATAGATATTCAGAAACATAAAACTAACCTGTAAACTAGAATATTTAATAAAAATAGAAAAAAAAAACAGAATAAAGCAGCAAATAAGAAAAATAATAATACGAATGTAAATTTAACAAACGATAAACCTATAATATGCCTACAATAAACAGTAATAAAATAAATGTGATTATAACTATACTTAAATAGACTTGGGTTGGAACGGGAAAGGGGAGGAGAGGGATAAGGAAAAGTTGCCACGCAAGTAATATTAAAATATTAAGTACAATCAATTTAACAGTCGTGAATATGAGTTAGAATGGGATACAATGAAATTCTGTAGTGATAGTAACTAGCAGTGAATATGTCAGCACGAATATATTTGCAAATTTATTATTATAGTAGTTACATGTCCTTTGAATAAATTCATTTTGATTGGAATTGGTATTGCATCTATCAATGTAGAAAAGGGTATTGTGTCTGCTATATCGAATTGGCGCATGGAAATTTATTTTGTTCAGCAACTCCGGGCAGTCAACTTTTGAGTTAATAATTTTATACAAGAGCATCTGATCATTATGATTGTAATTATGTGGTAATGTTGTGTCAACAAAGCCAGACCTGCAAGGCCAGTATAGTGCTGTACCTACAGGTGTACTGAGCTAAAGTGCACTAACTTCTGTAGGTAAATCTACATGATAGTACAAGTAAAAAGGATAAATAACTTTATCGAAATTAACAATATCTAGAGAACGCACTTTTGTGTCTTGTTTGTGTCGCACCGATAGTGATTCAAATGGAAGTCTTCTCTCACCCTGCATATCGCGCGGAGTCCCGAAAACTTGAAGGGCAATCGGCACAGCCGCTGTGCTCACATGATACATAAGTGGGGCCTTAAAGAGTCGACGATGTGTGAATGCGATACAGTGCTGACCACCAAAGTGGTCAACGAAAGCCGACTCCATTTATTACCCGGCAGAATGATGAGGTCTACAGGGCGGCCGACGTCCGAGGCCCTATACTGACTCACTGTCTTAGATGTTTCCTTCTGACCCTCCGACCACTCGAAACAGTAGAAGTGGTTCAATTGGTTCGAAATTTGTTTGTAATACCCGCCCGCTGTCCATCTTACCCCGCAGTCGTCCGACTATACAATACACTACTACACAAGCAATAATCTCTTTAAAATAACTCTACCCTACTTGAACCCGTTGTACCTGTATACGAATATATATGTAACGATTTGACAGTTCCATAAAACGAATAACAAATATACTTCTGAAATTTGTTACTGTCAATTATCGATATTAACGCGTACAACATTTACTAATTAGCATTCATTTCTTAAAACGTGTTTCGTGTTATGTGTAAATTTAATCTTTATTTACACGAGTATACGATTTGCGTAGACAACAGAACACTTGTAGCAGAACAATGTATTATATACCTTGTGGTAAAGGACAAAAAATATTGATTTATGCTTATTGGAGATGAATGTTCACACTCAATAATATTGACTATTGACATACTAAAACATCGCACCATTCTCGTCATTCATTAGTCACCACTCGTACACTGTTGAGTATGTGCAATATACTGAACTTACTCTTGGGTATGTTCAATATAGGTACTGTTGGATATGTCCAATACAATGTTGAGTCGGTCGCTACAGTCACTAGCCTCCACCGTCTAATTCTAAATTAACCAGCTTAACTTGGGGTTAAGTGCCAAGTTCATCCAGATCAAGTTATTACTTACCATTGACTGCGGATCCATTTTATTGCCTCCATTCTTGTGCCTAATTCTGGAGAGAATAATGAGTGAATTCAAAAACGTAATCAGTTCGATTCTCGTTATCGTTAATTGAAATGTCACTATGCCGACGGTAATTTACTTTTTTTAGAAAATTAAACTTAATAATAACTTCTTTCTCCAAAAATTACAGCGGTCCTTGTACAGTAAATTTGAATAACATTATCTAAATAACTTCTACAACTAATCGTGAGATAATCAACTGTGAATCGACGACATAGATCACTGTCATCAGGTGTCAATAAGGATATGATAATAATTATGTTTGTTTAATTCGGCTGAACAGAACGGTGAGTGCAATACTCTGCCATATAAATGAATTACATAATGTATTGAATACAGGAAAAGTAAACTAAATTGGTTAACTTAGTTACACTTGTACTGCCACTGGGCGACGGCCTGGACGAGAGTGTTTTCCGATTTCCGCCAGCGCTGACTCGTCCCTGCTACTTTGTGGCGCATTAAAGCAGCGATCCCATAAACCATTTAATAATATTATAATAATTGTTTTTTCTTCAGAAATAAGGACGCGTGTACTATGTACCCTTCAAGTGCAATCTTGTATATGTTGGGTGTGATCAATTTATCTACCAAGTATGAAGCTATATTCGGTGTCCTGTTTTCCAAATGTAAACCTTGATTTTAAGAATCCAAGACATCAATAACTGAATCAATTTAACTTTGGTTGCAACTTATGTGGTAAGTTATCAAGGTCCTCTTTGTAGGTTTTTCTCACTAATTTTATTACCAATATTGCTTAGTGGCCAACTTTAAAAAATCATGCAATTAACCTAGTTGTGAAATTATGAACATTTTGTCTGCGAAAACGGGTATGATAAAAGTATGATTTTATTGATTGCGGTTTTACGCGTCTGTTGAAGTTTAAAAAAAACTATGTTTATTGTAGTTAAAAAAAAACTGCTATTCAACCAAAAAAAGTAGTTGAAATTTTAGTAGTCCTTGGTTGTTCTACCGTAAAATTATATTGGTAGGTACTGTTTCACATTGTTTAAATTTTTTGTAGTATTTTATTAAATATTCTGCCTTAAATTAACTTCTATTATTAACTCATTATTGTGTCTGTTACAACAACGGCATAATATATTTATAATTACTCACAACGCCAATTAATTACATTGGAAGATCATTAATTTACAAATTACCTTTGATAATTATTATTTCAAAGCTTCTTGTAGAAACCATTTTTCTTTGTTTCGTGTTCTCTACAGAGGTAGATAATCTCAATATCATCCTGAAGAAAGACCGCCATTCAGAATCAAAACGTTGTTTGAAATGGCTTTAGCCGTGTTTGGTGACCAAATCCAAATAGCAAGATAGATAGTTACTAATTTATGTGTGTATTTATTTTATTTTGCAAAACCAGTTGTACAACCAATCCTTTGCAAAAGCGATAAAAAAATTTACAAAAAATATATAATCCCAGTTATTAATATAAAATTATACGATATTACGTAAGAGCGATAAAAATCGACAAAAAAGTTATAAAGTATATAACCTTTTTTATATATAGTTTACATATATAGTTAAAACTTCGGTACATATCTACTAAAATATATGTTTTGGTTTGTTCAGTGGAAACTTCAAACCAGACCACAAACCTTGAATCATGTTGACCGGTTAGTGGCTTAATTGATAAATGCATCTGGTTTCCAGTAAGACGTCGTGGGTTCAATTCCTCTTCTAGTTAAGTCCTCCACCATTGCACAAGCAACATCTTCAGCTTATAATGATGATAGTAGGAGTTTCTTTTTTTTTTTCAAATAGGAATGTTTGTCTTTCTCAAATAAAGTCAGGTTATTTGTAAACCCGGAATGTTAGTCTTTCTCAAATATAGTCCGGTTGTTTGTAAACCGGGAATGTTGGTCTTACTCAAATATAGTCCGTTTTTTTATAAACCGGGAATGTTAGTCTTTCTCAAATATAGTCCGGTTGTTTTTAAACAGGGAATGTTTGTCTTACTCAAATATATTCCTGTTATTTCGAAACCGGGAATGTTAGCCTTTCTCAAATATATTCCGGTTTTTTATAAACCGGACTATATTTGAGCCTATATTATAATAGCCTATAATACTATAGTTGAGCCTGTATTATAACCTAAATTTTCTCAAATCTAGTCCGGTCGTTTGTAAACTGGGAATGTTTGTCTTTCTCAAATATAGTCAGGTTATTTGTAAACCGGGAATCTTTGTCTTTCTCAAAAAATCTTAAGTCTTTATAGTCCGGTTGTTTGTAAACAGGGAATGTTTGTCTTACTCAAATATATTCCGGTTGTTTGTAAACCGGGAATGTTAGCCTTTCTCAAATATATTCCGGTTTTGTATAAACCGGACTATATTTTAGCCTATATTATAATAGCCTATAATATTATATTTGAGCCTGTATTATAACCTTAAGTTTCTCAAATCTAGTCCGGTTGTTTATAAACCGGGAATAGTTAGCCTTTCTCAAATATATTCCGGTTTTTTATAAACCGGACTATATTTGAGCCTATATTATAATAGCCTATAATATTATATTTGAGCCTGTATTATAACCTAAATTTTCTCAAATCTAGTCCGGTTGTTTGTAAACTGGGAATGTTTGTCTTTCTCAAACATAGTCAGGTTATTTGTAAACCGGGAATCTTTGTCTTTCTCAAAAAATCTTAAGTTATAGGTATACTTTTTGGGGAATTTAGCACAAGAGTCCCAACAGCTAACCATAGCCTGTATTTTGTGAAACTGAAGTGTATGGGGGAAATGGAAGTAAATGGCGTAGGTGAAGGTAGGAAAAAACCTGATTTTTCAGATCTGCTCACTAAACCCTGCTAAAGCCATTTTAAGCAACGTTGCGAATCTGATTGGTAGTCTTTCACCGGGGCGATATTGGGCGTATCTATCACTCTGGAAGGTGCCGCAAGTAAATACTACCTTTATAATATTTTGAATGAATCACGTGAACTACGGAGGCGTACGCGTTTAGGTTAGGTTAGGTGTACACGGTTGCACGCTTCTTTTGATAATATCTTTGGGAAACGGGCCATTGATTTTTTCAATCTAGTGATTATGTTGCAACCGTTATTCTCCACCCGCAATACTCGTTCGTATAATAATAGGCACAACTCAACAACTAAAAAAGTACAGTTAAATCGATCAAACGTTCGTTTTCTAAAACGTGATGTTCATCACAATCTTCAAGCCATTGTGAGCGTCATGGTGCCTGCCTCCGCTCGGCTCAGTTATGCCGTGGAGATGGGGAATGTGAAGGGTGAGGAAGAGGGGGGGGGATAGGTGGGAGAGGAGACATCACCAATAATGCCGTAACACAAATACACTTAATAATAATATATTCCACTGCCAGTCGGTGAGCATATTGCGTGTTACCTAGGCAGGTATTATTTTAGCAGATTTACAATAATTGCCTGCGACCCTGACGGACTTCTACAGCTGGAAAATATCCATTATTTTTCAAAAATGTACGGAGAAAAATGTGTATTGCTGATTTATTAAAAAATCTTTCTTAATTATTGGTAATCCGGTTAAAAACGGGACTGCAGGCCACCTTCTGATAAACTTTTAGTAAAATCGAAATAATATCGCAACACGTGTTCGTGCACCTGGGTTTACTTAGTAATATATAATGACGAAAATGACGTAATAAAACGTTGGTATTTTACTAAAAGTTTATCAGGAAACCTGTCAATTCATTCATTAATGGCCTGCAACCCGTTTTTAACCGGATTACGAATAATTTGAACAGATTCTAAATAAATATGGCAATCCATATTTATTTAGATCTATTATCCTTTTATTTAGATATATTAATTCATAGAAGAATTATCGACAGGGTGGGGCAAAAGTAATCACCCTATTGGAAAACGCTATAACTTTTGCAAATGGCGCCAAATGTCAATTCGGTTTTGACATTTGTGACAAACGTAGAATACAAATCAACAAGACATGAATCGGTTTATAAGTGTTTTTTGAACATACTATTTATCTTCAGTGTTTTTTGGACATACTTACACACACATTCGACAATTTTTGTAGATATCCAATAAAATGGATTTATGCAATGTGAGTGTGGGGAAATGTCGTTGAGGACAGTTTTATAGTAGATATCCGATAATATGCATTTGTGCAATGTGAGTGTGGGGAAATGTCGTTGAGGACAGTTTTATAGTAGATATCCGATAATATGCATTTGTGCAATGTGAGTGGGGAAATTGCCGTTCAGGACAGTTTTATAGTAGATATCCGATAATATGCATTTATGCAATGTGAGTGGGGAAATGTCATTCAGGACAGTTTCATAGTAGATATCCGATAATATGCATTTATGCAATGTGAATGGGGAAATTGTCGTTCAGGACAGTTTTATAGTAGATATCCGATAATATGCATTTATGCAATGTAAGTGGGGAAATGTCGTTCAGGACAGTTTTATAGTAAATATCCGATAATATGCATTTATGCAATGTGAGTGGGAAATTGTCGTTCAGACAGTTTTATAGTAGATATCCGATAATATGCATTTATGCAAAGTGAGTGGGGAAATGTCGTTCAGGACAGTTTTATAGTAGATATCCGATAATATGCATTTATGCAATTTGAGTGGGGAAATGTCGTTCAGGACAGTTTTATAGTAGATATCCGATAATATGCATTTATGCAATGTGAGTGGGGAAATGTCATTGAGGACAGTTTTATAGTAGATATCCGATAATATGCATTTATGCAATGTGAGTGGGGAAATGTCGTTCAGGACAGTTTCATAGTAGATATCCGATAATATGCATTTGTGCAATGTGAGTGTGGGGAAAATTCATCTAAATTAATAATTACGTTATAAATATTTCATTTTTTATTCTCAATAGGTACAACAATGCGCACAGCTGCTGCACAGTGGGACGAGGTCTTGTCATTGTTCAATATTCGAAGGGCCACGTTTAGAAAACACCAATTTCACGCAACGGTCGGTCACGCTTTCAACGCCCACATTATTATTTTTTTAATTCAACGTAGGTACAACTTGACGTAGTAGGTTAAAAGAGTAAGACGCCATGTTTTTAGTCACTCGGCGATCAAAACATTTCCAATTGCGTTTCCACGAAGTTTTTTTATTCTTTTCTATATAATAACTCGCCACAATGACAATTCAACACACCTTTAAAAGGTGATATAAAGTCGTGAAAAGTGATGAAACAAAAACTAAGTTAAAAAGGTTACGCATGTTTGGTTTACAGATTAGTTGTTTTTCTCTTTTATTGACTTATATCACTTTTTGGTGAGTTGTGTTCGGGTTGCGCCTGCCCACAAGATGGGTGGCGTGCCAGATCGGGAGAAGCTGGTATGGGGAGACCCTTTTACCTCTCCAACTGGTCTCTCGACCCATCGCTTTGCGTCGCAGTATAAATGCCTAGATTCCTACCCAATCCTCACACCATTAACATTCCCAGAACTTCCTCTCTTTAAAAAAGATCCTCCACAAGGCATCCCCAAAGATGACATAGGTCCTGAGGGAAATTATTATCCTCTAGGCCTCCGGTGTGGGGTTAGTAAAAAAATAAAATTATGTAGGCGGAGATTCGGCAACTTTACATAAAGTTTAAAAATTATATATTAATGGTAAAATAATTATATAGATAATTTGGGAATCACCCAAAAAATAACGACCGTTCACTAACTACAGGGTTTTCCAATAAGAGGTGTTATTTTGATATTCAATCGTAAAAATCAATAGTTTCGTTGCTTGTGTGACACGTAGCGTCGTCTTGTTGAAAGTAAACGTTGTCCAGATCAATAACATCCAATTCCGGCCATAAAAAATCATTAATCATCTCTCGATAGCGCAATCCATTCACCGTAACTGTTGCTCCAGCCTCATTTTCGAAAAAGTAAGGTCCATTGACTCCGCCGGACCATAAACCGCACCAAACAGTCACACTTTGAGGATAGAAAGGCTTTTCAACAATAACTCTTGAGTTTTCCGAGCCCCAGATGTGACAATTTTGCTTGTTGACGAAGCCACCGAGGTGAAAATGGGCCTCATCACTCAAGATGATTTGCATTTGATTCACTCAAGTGAATTTTAATAATTTCAATGCGTTGTTGAAGCGTGTATTGTTCCATTTTTATCAATAACGTAGTTTCTACTTGTCACCTACCGAAATAGCTGGCTATTCAAAATAACACCTCTTATTGGAAAATCCTGTATATATAATATAACCATAACTACTTATACACCGTTTTTTTTTAGGTAGGATGATTAGTGACTGGTATTGTGAAAAACTGATTTGTTTCGCTTCCGTTGTCAACACCATATTACGCAATAGAAATAATATCATTGAAATTTTTTTGACAACAATTTTTTTGAGGTAATATTTTTTAGGTGATTTAAAATGCTAAGCTTCACTGTTTTTATTGTATTATTTAGGTTTAACGTAACGTACTTTCGCTAATAAATATAAATAATAGGATTGAATCACCGATACGATATTGTATTTGAATGCCTTTTTTGAAATAATTGAATTTTTATACGTGCAAAGCTATTTATTCATATTCATATTGCGTATGTAGAGGGAGCAAAGAAATAATTCGTCTCAATATTTTAAAGCATAACTTAACAAATGTGTATTTTCATAAAAATGATCGGGACCAGTGGGGATGCTTTTGCCATATTCACTGTTCTGGCTTAAACGCCAGTATTTTTTAAGTAAGAAACAAAAAGAAAAAAGTGTGGATCGTGAACACGAACCTGCTTTTAAATGTTAAAATCATACGATATTGATTCAGATGACGTCTCAATCGTTGTCAATATCTCCAAAAAACAGAGCAGAATGACGTCTGGGGGTTTGATCAGACGTTTCTCAATCAGGGCAGAATGACGTCTGGGGGTTTGATCAGTCGTTTCTCAAACATGGCAGAATGACGTCTAGGGGTTTGATCAGTTGTTTCTCAATCAGGGCAGAATGACGTCTGGGGATTTGATCAGTCGTTTCTCAAACATGGCAGAATGACGTCTAGGGGTTTAATCAGTTGTTTCTTAATCAGGGCAGAATGACGTCTGGGGGTTCGATCAGTCGTTTCTTAAACATGGCAGAATGACGTCTAGGGGTTTGATCAGTTGTTTCTCAATCAGGGCAGAATGACGTCTGGGGGTTTGATCAGTCGTTTCTCAAACATGGCAAAATGACGTCTAGGGGTTTGATCAGTTGTTTCTCAATCAGGGCAGAATGACGTCTGCGGGTTCGATCAGTCGTTTCTTAAACATGGCAGAATGACGTCTAGGGGTTTGTTCAGTGGTTTCTCAATCAGGGCAGAATGACGTCTAGGGGTTTTATCAGTTGTTTCTCAATCAGGGCAGAATGACGTCTGGGGGTTTGATCAGTCGTTTCCCAAACATGACAGAATAACGTCTAGGGGTTTGATCAGTTGTTTCTTAATCAAGACAGAATGACGTCTGGGGGTTTGATCAGTCGTTTCTCAAACATGACAGAAAGACGTCTAGGGGTTTGATCAGTTGTTTCTCAATCAGGGCAAGATGACGTCTGGGGGTTCGATCAACGTTTCTTAAACATGGCAGAATGACGTCTATGGGTTTGATCAGTTGTTTATCAATAAAAGCAGAATGATGACTGGGGGTTTGATCAGTCGTTTCACAAACAGGGCAGAATAACGTCTAGGGATTTGATCAATTGTTTCTTAATCAAGGCAAAATGACGTCTGGGGGTTTGATCAGTCGTTTCTCAAACATGACAGAATGACGTCTAGGGGTTTGGTCAGTTGTTTCTCAATCAGGGTAGAATGACGTATGTGGGTTCGATCAGTTGTTTCTTAAACATGGCAGAATGACGTCTATGGGTTTGATCAGTTATTTCTCAATCAAGGCAGAATGATGTCTGGAGGTTTGATCAGTCGTTTCACAAGGGCAGAATGACGTCTAGAGGTTCTATCAGTTGTTTCTCAAACAGGGCAAAATGAAGTCAAGGGGTTCTATCAGTTGTTTCTCAATCAGGGCAGAATGACGTCTAGGGGGTTGTTCAGTTGTTTCTCAATCAGGGCAGAATGACGTCTAGGGGGTTGTTCAGGTGTTTCTCAATCAGGGCAGAATGGCGTCTGGGGGTTCGATCAGTCGTTTCTCAAACATGACAGAATGACGTCTAGGGGTTTGATCAGTTGTTTCTCAATCAGGGCAGAATGACGTCTGGGGGTTCGATCAGTCGTTTTTTAAACATGGCAGAATGACGTCTATGGGTTTGATCAGTCGTTTCACAAACAGGGCAGAATGACGTCTAGGGGTTTGATCAGTTGTTTCTCAAACAGGGCAGAATGACGTCAAGGGGTTTTATCAGTTGTTTCTCAATCAAGGCAGAATGACGTCTGGGGTTTGATCAGTCGTTTCACAAACAGGGCAGAATGACGTCTAGGGGTTTGATCAGTTGTTTCTCAAACAGGGCAGAATGACGTCAAGGGGTTTTATCAGTTGTTTCTCAATCAGGGGAGAATAACGTCTAGGGGTTTATTCAGTTGTTTCTCAATCAGGGCAGAATGACGTCTAGGGGTTTTATCAGTTGTTTCTCAATCAGGGCAGAATGACGTCTAGGGGATTTATCAGTTGTTTCTCAATCAGGGTAGAATGACGTCTAGGGGTTTTATCAGTTGTTTCTCAATCAGGGCAGAATGACGTCTAGGGGTTTTATCAGTTGTTTCTCAATCAGGGCAGAATGACGTCTAGGGGTTTTATCAGTTGTTTCTCAATCAGGGCAGAATGACGTCTAGGGGTTTGTTCAGTTGTTTCTCAATCAGGGCAGAATGACGTCTAGGGGTTTTATCAGTTGTTTCTCAATCAGGGCAGAATGACGTCTAGGGGTTTTATCAGTTGTTTCTCAATCAGGGCAGAATGACGTCTAGGGGTTTGTTCAGTTGTTTCTCAATCAGGGCAGAATGACGTCTGGGGGTTCGATCAGTCGTTTCTCAAAATCGATTCATTCATTGTTCGAAAAACCATATTATATTATACAATAAAACTTATATTTTTTAAGTGAATTTCTGAATGCTAAGGTTTATGGTAAATCATAATATTTATCAATGTAGTTAAAAAAATTAAAGTTTCATCTAGTGTACGGAAAATGGATTTTTGTATTACGCAGTTGAATCTTTTTTACAAATAGTTATTAAACTACGTAGCTTGAATATAAGCAATTTCCCCCTAGACGCGTTAGCCCCAACTGACCTCACCTGCAAATTACCTTCTGCTGTCTATATGCAATTATGGTATTATTACTAAATGCATTTCAGTGATGAGTTACCATGGGAGTAATGTTTCACGTAATGCACTTTAAAGACGCAATGACTAAATTCCACGTGTTGCGGAGAACTAGGTCCATCATTTCACAAAGAACTTTTCTGCGGTCAGGTTTTTCGTAATCCGAGAATGTTTGTTTACGGATATAATATATATGTAACTACACTCATAACCAAGACTTATTTCGAGAATGTTTCAATTTTAGTAAGTTGAGTTTTTTTTTTTATATAAAACACACGATCATAATATTTCCAAGTGAACCATCATTGTTTAAAAAAAACACAATAAAAACATTGAAATATCATTGCGTGTTTGAAGAATACGTTTCCATTGTTTGTTTTCCTGTTTTTTTTTCGCGTGTTTATGTCATCTAATTATCTGATTACAACATGTTTGCAACGCATTAATTTTGCATCCAACCAATGTTTAACCTTTCTCTAACTCTTCTCCCACTAACCTCCCACTAATAATTAATCAGCTCTTTTTCTTCTGTTTATTATCAAAGAGTTTTAAAAAATCATTAATAGTTCCCACACTGTTATAAATAATGTATTAATTAGTAAAAATATTCAAAAATCCATTGCTCCATCGCGAGCTGAAAATATCCAGTTACGTCAACCGTTGAATTTCAGACTGAAAAGCTTTGCAAAATACTCGTATATGGTCAAAGCTCACCGTTTAGTCGGACAAAGAAACAGATTTGATGAATTTAATTGATAGTTCAGTATTCGTATAATTAGCTATGTCTGTGGAGATCCGCAAAGAGTGCAATGCTAATGTAAGTGTGATGAGTAAGATTGAGTAAGGGACGCTCATGTGTTTTGGAGTTATTGAAAAAAAAGTCGGAGAAGCCCGAGAAAGATATGGCATCATCAAGTGAATCAGATACTTGAGTCGGGCCATGTCAAGAGTCAGAATAATAGAAGAGTATGTATGAATGTGAATCAGGCAAGATGTGTGTGCCAAGATCGAGTTGTTTGTCTCTGTCTAACCGTAATTAGTTAGTTTAGCCACGTTTGGTATAAAAGTGATGACTTGTTTTCTGTAACAAAAAGCTAATGCCTAGTCATTCGAAACTGTTCATGTACCAATAAAAGATAATTTACAATAATTATGGTTTAACGTTCGATTCTTGAATAGTTTAACGGTTCAGCGCGTTTCTTTTTAATATCTCTCCACGGACTACTTACCAAATAAACGGAAAAGTTAACAAATAAAAGTTAACTGACCATATCTCCAAGACCGAAATGTTTACATGATTTCACTGCGCACTTCTAAATGGTTTATGCAAAATTATAATAATAAAAAAGCAAGGTTTTCAGCATGGTTGTGCGTAATACAAAACATTTATTTCCAATGCCAACACAAATTCATTAAAGAATAATAAAAATATGATGAACAATAATAGATAAGGATCTCGTGTAATTTTGGAATTCTGTATTATTAAATCCTTTATAATTGATTAAAAAATGCTAGAACAATAATATCAAAATGGTCAAAAGCGTCGTGCTCTTCCTCCATCAACATTTTCATCTAGTGTGGTCATCTGGACTGCACCAATTTGTGGTGGATTGGTTCAAGTTCAAAGGAACGCTTAGTTCATATAATTCGAGGCTCGGTTCGCATTTTGGTTCGCAAATATATCCGTAGCTAAATAATAACAAAGTGTGAGTAATAGATCTTTCAATCCCGTGATCTCGAGAACCGGGATTCCGGGAATCCCGGACTTTTGTTAGCACCGTAATCCCAGTGCTGCACTTGTCTTAATCCCGCGGGATCAAATGATTTTCGTTGGTCACACGATCTTGTCTCAACCGACGGGATATTTTTTTTTTTTATCGGCAGCTTGTCGTTCATTGCACAATATTCTATGACAACTCTTCATCTGATATTATGAACTAGCTGAACTCCCCGGTGTTGCTCGAACTTTACACAGAGTTTTTCAGACTTATACGTTCCTCTTCTCTTTAAGGTGTGTAAAATTTCATCAATCTCGGAATAAAACTGTAGATTTGTATGCAAATCAATCTATATATGTAGATAATGGACCCGCAATGCTTCGCTATTAATAATGCCTTTCTGTGGCGTCTCTGAATTCTTCCACCATTCACTAATATATACCACAATGTTACGGTTAAAAAACTACATTACATCGACTTTATCTCAGTCCGGTGCAGACATATTGTGTTAAGTATCCCTCGATCATCCCCGAGTTCTCCTACCATTCAAACCACTCTCTTAACTCTCCTGGTATAAATTAGAACAAACTTTGAAAAGCGATATCGTAGCCTACTTGTCAAACATAAACATACGTAGGCTGTATTTTTTTTAATTTTAAGACTAGTTGTAACCCGCCACGCGTTGCTGTGGCTCAGTCTGTCTACGCAGATAGATAAAAAAAAATAGCGCGTGTTGCTTTTACGTCCAACAAATGAATCTGTTTTTCGTCCAACACGTATTCACAATTTCACAATTTCAAAGCAATCGGTGAAGAAATTTTATCAATGATTTTATAAAAACGAACATTTACATTTTTGTATTATTTCTAAGCAATAATTATAAATTGAAAAAATCTTCCGAGAAAAAATACATGCCGCCAACGGGAATTGGCGTCGGCGGCGTGTATTTTTTTTCAGAAGATTTTTTCAATTTATATGTGTTTCAGACAAATAATTATTGCTTAAAAATAAAATGTTATCCTTTGTGCTGTGCATAAAAAACCTTGCCTCTTAAAACATTATTTTATCATTAAAAATAATTAACATTTTAATTATATAGATTACCGTAGACAGCAATTGTGTCAACCTATGACTGTGCATAGGTCCATCATATAATAATACGATAAATATAATGGTAATTCGTGAATCATGCTAGGCCCGTATTGTTCGAAGAGCCGGTGACTAGTGACCGTTTTAACTTGTAATTTCAATTGAGTGTTCTCACAATTTACTATTAACCCTCCTGCCCTAAAAAATAAGAGGTTGCGTGTCGCATGAAATAATACAATATTATTCAATTGATCTAATCCAACATTGATTTAACTTTTAATCGATTGACGAGACTATTACCTATATAATATGAGCAACGGTATTACTCACGTTATCATAGGGGTTTTATTAATAATCAATCAATGTTATTTCTCTATTATTTTCTTATTACTAGTAGTTGTTCTAATGATAGTGGACTGACGTCTTATATGAAAGAGACAACATGAGAGAGCGAGAAGAAAGGTCTGATAAAAGTGTGAACCAATGACGTTGCAATACAATCATGTAGACGCGTTTTAGAGATCTCAAAGAGGCAAGCAAAAGAAACGCTAATTGTCATTCATTCGAATTCGTAGTTTTAGTACTACCACTTTTACTATCACGCGTTGCATAAGGTCGTGTGCTACCTTTAACTAAATTGCATAAAAAGTGGCAAAATGCCCTCGTGTGTGATGAGAATGTTTTTGCATTACACGGCGAATACTATAAAAACCCAACTATAACATTTCATTAGTAAATACAGACAATTATTTATTAAAAAGTAAAAAAAATTCTATTGTTTCACGAAGATTGTCGGCGTCGTTAGAAAAAATGAGATAGCGAAAGTAACAACACACAAGTATAAGAAGGACAACCAACTAGCATTAGGTCGTCTCATACAGTATTCCGTATTGGTCTTAGTGTAAGCGAGTAAGCGTAATCTTATCATCTCAGACCCATGATGTAAAATGCAGTATTCGACGCAATTTTTAATACATAAACGCCGCCCAGTGCTATCATTTAATTAGTTCACACACACATATTCTTTGAATGTCTATCTTTGTCATACATGAACAATGTTTGAATTAAGAATTTACTGGATACATAATAGCGTTTCTTTCTTGCCATATTTTATGTTAATTTCGTGAGACAATAACAAATCTATGTGTGAACGGTTTCCAATACCGCCGGTTAAATACGTTGTGTTAATTACAATATCTTGACTATTATTTCGCCAACTCGATTAATAACTATCGACTAATGTTATAAATTCATAAAACGGTCATTACAGTTAGGTACCTATAATTTTTTTTACCATATTTTACCACACAAACTTACGTATAAGCTCATATACGACAAAATGCAATTATTTTTAAAGAAGTGAACATAAGTTAGTGTTTACAAAATTATTGGTTATAATCGTCATCCTATTTCGGCAACAATGAATTTATTATATTTAAAAAAATATATATAATAAGCACACATTTATTATACACGATGTCT
The DNA here is from genome assembly GCA_026573805.1 of Hesperophylax magnus. Taxonomy (NCBI): domain Eukaryota; kingdom Metazoa; phylum Arthropoda; class Insecta; order Trichoptera; family Limnephilidae; genus Hesperophylax; species Hesperophylax magnus. The sequence goes on from JAIUSX010000002.1 coordinate 6,186,371, forward strand.
TAAAATTCATCGTACAAACGTGAACCTGGTAAATTCTCACCACATAGAGAACCCATTTCTTCGATTTGAGTATTTCAATTTTTTTTTTTTTTGGCAACGTAAGGGTTAAATCACTTATGGTGCCGGTTCTGTGCTTCGTCACATTTTAAAAGACATTAATCAGCAAATGTTAACCTACAGCGACCGACTTTTTTTTCATATTTGACCTGAAATACTCGATTTACTTGAAAGCGAAAGAACGAATAAAAAAAAAAAGTTATGCCACCAAATCGACTCCAATAGTGATGAATTCGTAAAATATCTTTGGACACCTATTTTTTACATATGATTCTCAATAGGTTTTTATTGGGTCCAATCCTAATTAATATTATAAATTCGAAAGTGTGTTTGTTTATTTATCCTTCTTTCACGTCGCAACAGTGAAACCGATTGATGTGATTTTTTGCATAGATATATTTGAAGAACTGTCTTAGGCTACTTTTATTAAAGGAAAAACATTTGTTTCCATAAGAAAATTCTTTGTACAGTAATTTCTTCCCAATACCAAGCTGGCAATTCTAAGGGTAAAGGTGGTTTGTCATAAACGTATTTAAGGTCAGTCTGTGTTGAAATGGCAAGATGTTGCTTGTGTCATGGTTGAACAAGTGACCATTCAAGATTCGGATACTGATAGATATTGAAAAACAATCCAAAAACACTTCGCTGCTATGAGAAGGTTTATTATGCAAATGACATTTAACAACTGATTTCCAGAATTCAAAAATATCAAAAAAAAGATTTCCGGAAATCCTCACAGATGACAGCTATTTTTGTAAACGCTAGTACAAAATAATTATTTGCCTTAGATGTGTCTTTTGCCTTGCGTGCTCTCTTTGTAACATTTTTGAGTTCGTCAATATCAATAGTAATTATTTACAATCAAACATTACACAGCTTAGTTAATATTTACTTAGGTTCCCATTTTTTCTAGTCACATTGTAAAAGTGGTTTTAACACACGTGGAAGTAACGTAACCTTTTTTACATTAAAAATAATTACAAAAGCAATAATGTAAGGAAATTGTGTAATTAATTAATTCAAGTTAATCCATTCTCAAACACTTTACACATTTAAACAAGCACTCTGAACGGAACACTAATTTAATCGTAAATTGTAGCCTTCATACAAAGAATGTATTATTTTATCATACGCAATGTCAAACCACAATGATTGCTTTCTACCAAAATGCTTTGAAATCCGTATTCATCTGCTTCTGAGATGATATTCGTCTTCATCAGAGATCATATTCTTCTTTATCGCAGATCACATTCGTCTTCATCACATAACATATTCATTAATCATGTTTCTCACAGAACATATGACGGGTTGTTTCACAGAATTTGAACAATTCATCAAATTTCAAACTCTGTGAAAGTCCTATTCAAGTTCGGTTATTATATTATTATGGGCCAGTTGCTTCACAGAACTGAAATAATAACAGAACCTGAATAGAACTTCCACAGAACTTGTAATTTTTTTTTTAATTCTTGAAATAACCCAGCCCTTCATCACTGATCGAATCATATTTGTCTTCATCACAGATCAACTTCGTCTTTACGCAGATCATGTTACTAAACGTGTTGCTTTTTGTTTGTTTGCAGCTTGGGCCGTCCAGTGCTGGACATGTGCCTCCGACCTGGACCCGCGCTGCGGGGACCCCTTCAACTCCACGGTGCCCAGAGGCGCCCACGGGTACAGCCTGACCAACTGCGACGCTCCCAGCACCGGCGCCGGGGCGTCCTACCCCTATGTCAGCGCCGCGCGTTCCGTCTGCAAGAAGACAGAACAGCTAGGTAAAGCCATTCACTCAATATCCAAAAACCTTCAACTATCTTCTCCTCTCAAGTTTTTGGACCATGGAAAAATTGGCGGCTTGTGACATTTAAGAGAGCTAATATTGAATAATACTACTTTATATGTTGTTGAATATGCGGCAAATTCATTGCGCTGTAAGTGATTCAACCAGTTAACTGTTTTTCCAGCACATGTGCGCGCTAGATATTTTTACGGTGCGATTTTAACATTTATGCTTTAAAAACTGTATAGAGGACAAGATCAGAATCGCTTGCGCTTATTTCACTCTAAATTCTACTTTTTATTACATGAAATGCATTATGAAATAATTTGTCAATGAATGACAAAATTCATTGACGTCGCAAAAGTTAAAACAATTATTTTTGTGACAAAAGAAAGAGTCTCTCAAAGGAGTATAAAGGTTGTTATTTCATTGAAAACACCTTTTGATTGTTGTTTTAGTGTGGGTAGGTATTCAATGTTATGCACAAACAATAAAACCAGTTTAAACATTCGTATAAATATATTTGTTGACAATTCAAAAATGACTCATTTAAAATAATAAAGGGTTTTCCAATAAGAGGTGTTATTTTGAATAGCCCACTATTTCGGTAGGAGTTACTTTTGAAGCTGTCATTTCTTAACATTTGACAATTAGAAACTACGCCATTCATAAAAATGGAACGATACACGCTTCAACAACGCATTGAAATTATTAAAATTCACTTGAGTGAATCAAATGCAAATCATCTTGAGTGATGAGGCTCATTTCCACGTAGGTGGCTTCGTCAACAAGCAAAATTGTCGCATCTGGGGCTCGGAAAACCCAAGAATTATTGTTAAAAAGCCTCTCTATCCTCAGCGTGTGACTGTTTGGTTCTGTTTATGGTCCGGCGGAGTCATTGGACCTAACTTTTTCGAAAATGAGGCTGGAGCAACAGTTACAGTGAATGGATTGCGCTATCGAGAGATGATTAATGATTTTTTATGGCCGGAATTGGATGGTATTGATCTGGACAACGTTTATTTTTAACAAGACGGCGCTACGTGCCACACAAGCAACGAAACCATTGATCTTTTACGATTGAATTTCAAAAAAACCTCTTATTGGAAAACCCTGTATATAGTATATTTGCGGCACGTTCCATAGCGGACGAGACTTTCAGTATCGCCCTGGTGTAAGAGCAATATGAAACGTTGCTTGTAATGGCTTTGGCCGTGTTTAGTGACCAGATCTAAATAGCCAGATAACTCCCCACCTTCATCTTCCCCATTTCCTTCCCCTCTCTCCTACCTTCAAATCGCAACATACCCCTATAGGGGATGCTATAGTCGCTTTTATCAGTATTGACGATTAGATTATCGAGCGATGAGGGATGTTTTTATTTGATATAATCAATATAAAATAGACAAATAGTCTGGTAAGAAGGATATTTCAACGTCAGGATAGTTTGTTTTCAGCTGTTTATTCGTAATTATTTCATGAATAGTGCGTTGACTCCAACAAAATAAATACTATTTAAAATTATTATTCTCGCTCATTGCACCATTCTTATTGAAGAAAGGAATTTTATCCAAAATCAACTAGTAAATTAAGCCCCCCAAAAACATTTGCCATTTTGAAAGTTCTCCATCCCCAGTAAAGAGCATAAATATAACATTCACGTATACAGTAACTTGGGTTCAGTAAAAAAGGGAACCACAGTCCTCTATAATAATATTGCTGATATATAGGCTCACGACCTATATACGAATTAAGTTCCAGGCCGCGCTAAGCTCGACATTCCTACCAAGCTGACCTTAAAATGAACTGATAAACCGGCTATATAAACCCATCTGCCCAGAAACGGTGCAATTAAAGATAAGGGGACGAGACGGAGAGGTGAAATGAGATGGAAAAAGACATGGATATTCAGATATAGTCACTACACAAAGCTTATTCCATTTCATGGATCGTTTCAATTCTGAATGGCTATCACTGAATATCTTCAACTCCGAGGCATTTTTAAAGTAAAAGTAATAGTATACTTTCACTTACTTTACTAAACCTGAACGAGCGCGAGCGTGTATTATAGGTCGGTAATGTATGGGATTACAACATAGCAAAGTAATTACCAATTACTGTGTAACCAGTACCGGAATTCGAGCAAAGATGTCGGTGTTGTGCTAGAGTTATTGGACCCCACACACTAAAATGGACAAGTTTATGCGATAAAACAAACAATTAGTAAATATTTGAGACGAACCGAGGTCAAGTTTTGGCAGAGTCGCAATAATAGTACTAACTTTAGTCACTTGACTTCTACATAATAAACTAAACGTTTTTTATTGATTATTAAATACTTATGTTGATTTTTTCTTTTGAAAGTGTGGTACAACCGAAAACAGGCATCCATAAGTTCAATAGTAGAAATATTTTCAACCATTGAAAACAATATTAGCAACTTGAATTTGGGACAGAAAAATCAGAAAAACATTAGGTCGCTTACTGACCTCACCAATTCTTATACGCGACCGAATCTTTTTCTGATTTTTCTGTTTAATATTTTCTTTTGAGAGTCGCCAATTGTCTTCAATGATTAAATATTACAATTTAAGGTTTTACTCATTAAGTTATTCCAAAGATAAAACAAAAAATACTAATCCTATCCTTGTAGAAAAGTCGAAAGATGTAACACATTACAATAAATTATATTTTTCCAAGACATTATCTAAATTGCATTCAGTTCGGGAAGAATCTAGCAATCATACAGGGTGCAGACAGTGCAGTTTGGAAAAGCTATTAAAAAAAACGGCAGAACTTACATAAATGGGATTTATTATATTTCATTCGATACGTCATGTCGTTTTATGCATCAAATCCTGAAAATTACATCAAAAAGATGATTTCTAAAAGAAGTTTTCGGCCGCGTTTTGACATATTTCGACGGGAATTGCGGTGATTTCCTCCAGAATTTGATCCTTGAATTCTTCCAAGGTGTGAGAATTCAAGGATCCATGTAAACCTACAGGAAGAAGTCGCAAATGCTCAAGCCGGGTTAGCGCGCGTGCCACCTCTCAGAGAGACGAGGCGCGCATGGAACATCTGTCGCAGTTGCGTCATTGAAACCCGAGCAGTATGGGCCATAGGACCGTCATGTTGAAACCTGATCTGTTTTCTCCGTCAGTTCTTACAATTGAGTTTCAAAAAAAAATTCCAACGTGGAAACATAACGTTGAGCGTTGACAGTCATGGTTCGTCCATTCTCCTCAAAAAATAAGGTCCAATCACCCCAAAATTTTGATATCGCACATTACACGAGTCTCTTTTGGGGAGTGCAGAGGTCTCTTGTGAAGTTGGAGGGCCCAAAGGCCCGCTGGGTGGCGACGAAAGAACGGCCCTTATCAGAAACATGCGGACCATGGTAACGACTGAAAACGGCACGACCCTCTTGACACAATGAGACCCCTCCCAGATCCTACAGCCACTACACGGGATGTACCGGCCCTTCAAATCTGCACTAAATGATTTGCTGCATCCCGTATATAAAGAGAGCAGCCAATCACAATTAAGTTAAGAAAATGCAGATGATGTTAGTAGTAGTTCTTAGTCGAAGTATGATACAGTTAAATATGGCCGGGGGAGTTATGGTCGAATTAGCTCAGTGGTAGAATAAAGCCCCGGCAAGGCTGAGATCCTGCGTTCAATTCCTAAATGCCACAGAATCTTTTTTATGATTTTTCTTTTTAATATTTTCGTTTGAGAGTCGCTAATCAATGATTCAATTTATTATATTACGTATTTAGATACATATGTATAATGTCATATTAACCAATGTATACGCTTCTAGCTTCATAAATAATTGATAGATAATCCATTAGTCACAAGTTTTAATTATAATTTCTTCGTGATACTCAAAACAGGGGATACTTTTTCTGAAATGGAATTCCCTTATTGGAACCAAACCACCATAATTATACGAAGCAAGAGAGATCGTCAGACGTACGATATGTGTGTAGGTATAAGGCTTGCTCCAAGCATACAAACATGAGTATGCTACTCGTATACGCAGTTTCACAATACAGCACAGCAACGCGGATATTCGAAATGATTGCAAGATTAGTAAGTGTAGGCGTTACGAACAAGATCAAGAAAGAGTGCATGAACATGTATAGCAGATAAACGGAGAAGGGAGTATTAACGGAAAAGTTCCGACACATTATACTATTCAAATTCGGGAGTTAAACATAACCTCACATCTGAACGCACCATAATTTGTGAAAAAAATCGGTTATTACTTATAAATAAGTGTTAGACTGAGAATAATTAACAATACCCTAATATTTATGTTTAAGCTACAAAAATAAGATGCTCCCGAAATACAACATCCCAAAAACACGTCCAAAGCCGTTTGAAGCACCGTTTCAATTCCGAATGGTAGTCTTACACCAGGGCGATTCTAAGGAACCAGCCAAGCATATGACACAAATAGTTCAGGAACCAGCCAATCATATGACACAAATAGTTCAGGAACCAGCCAATAATATGACACAAATAGTTCAGGAACCAGCCAATCATTTAACACAAATAGTTCAGGAACCAACCAAGCATATGACACAAATAGTTCAGGAACCAGCCAATCATATGATACAAATAGTTCAGGAACCAACCAAGCATATGACACAAATAGTTCATGAACCAGCCAAGCACATGACACAAATAGTTCAGGAACCAACCAAGCATATGACACAAATAGTTCAGGAACCAGCCAAGCATATGACACAAATAGTTCAGGATCCAGCCAAGCATATGACACAAATAGTTCAGGAACCAGCCAAGTATATGACACACAAATAGTTCAGGAACCAGCCAAGTATATGACATACAAATCGTTCAGGAACCAGCCAAAAACATGACACACATATAGTTGAATCATCCAAGTACATGACACACAAATTGAACGTTTTGTTGACTTAGCATATTTAACATAATAATATATATCTATGTTCATGTATTACCTACTCACGGGCCGATTATTCAAAGCATTTCTTTAGAAGTAGGCCAAGTGTATTATTGTTGAGTACGCACCGGCTGCCACGTGTCATGTTTAATTTTAAAAGCAGATACAAAGTGTAAACTTCACATACTGAACTTGCTAACACGGGACATTATATTATGTACCTACGTTTTTTGCTATGACAACATAAACCTTTGTTTATGCAAGACATTTAAATAATCTGACTACGTGTTCTGAAAAAAATAAAGAATTCCTTGTATTTAAATATTTAAATATTTACATTGTTCATCGCGATAAATCAGCGGACACTTATAATTATTTTACACGATAATAATATTTCATTTTTTAATAATAATAGGTTACTAGTACAATTTTGTTTTTCTAAATAATTCTATTTAAATTTCGTTTTTGTATTCTTAAGTATATAAATGAAATATTGGAATCTTGGAAGTGGAAATTAACACACTTCCCGATTTCCAATCGATCTGAAACTCCGCAAAAATACTCACTGTCGATGACAACGCATTTCTCTGAAATTGTATGACATTATAAAAAATTACAGCAGTTAATGTACAAAATAAATCTCGGTACGGTTCCGAGGTAAAGTAAAAAAAGATTAAAAATATTTTTCGTTATTCCGTTTTTTTCCAATAGAAAAATATTTTTCCATGGTGGAGTATTATTTTCTCCATTCAAACAATTCGACTTTGCACCTGGATACTACTTTATAACGTTAACGTTTCTAAAAAAGTACCATTGTAACATTATGTAGAATCACCACCCGATGGCTGTGTACTTTACCCCCGGACACCTGTATAATGCAGTACATACATTTTTTTTAAATTACAAATAAAATAATGAGTTAACAGACTAATAAATAGTAAAATTATATGACTTGTTCTTACCATAAGCTTAGTTAATCACTTTTTTATTGATTATATATTTTTATGGATAATTAGACGAGACAATTTGTGAATATATTAAGATGTTATATTGGTAATTCTTCTTCATTATCTCCGGTTTTAAACAAAGTACATAATAATTTAAAGTGACGAATAACAGGTGCAACAATAGATATTAATATTTTTTATCTAAACATTCGAAGTCACACGACGCTGAGATTACAAATAACACAAATTTTCTGGGCTGAAAATTAAAAAATAAATAAACAATAAGCATAAATGAAAAATACAGAACCGAACGTAATTGAATTGTTTTACTAATAATAACTTTATCAGTGTCTGCCTTTTTGATAGTTAACACGTTAAAATTTCGAAGAGTTCGGTGTTAATGGTACTTAAGTACGTTAAAAGTTCAAAGTCCAATAAACAGCTCTGTGTTTAATACAATTTGTTTTGGTTTAGGTTAAAAACATATATTTATGTTCTTAATCTTGAGGCTTGGGTATATATTCATTATTACCTAAAAACATATTTGTGTTCTTAGTCTTGTGGCTTGGGTATCTATTAATTACCTAAAAACATATTTGTGTTCTTAGTCTTGTGGCTTGGGTATCTATTCATTACCTAAAAACATATTTGTGTTCTTAGTCTTGTGGCTTGGGTATCTATTCATTACCTAAAAACATATTTGTGTTCTTAGTCTTGTGGCTTGGGTATCTATTCATTACCTAAAAACATATCTATGTCCTTAGTCTTGTGGCTTGGGTATCTATGCATTACCTAAAACAAAGAAAACAAAACCGAAGCCTAAATGACTAAAAATGGTGTTTCTTAATATTAAAATTTATTTTGAACGCGTATTAGAAAGAAACAACTTAAAAAATTACCATTTTATGGCTTAGATCATTTGTGACATTTTCCTTTGATTAACTTTTTTCTTTCTAATTACGTACATTCGTGGTAATATGGGGTACTCTAAGAAGAGACATATTTTTGGTCTGTGTATTTCTCTCAACTCAAACGTTTTTTCTTCTAGTTAGCGGTGATTTGACGGTGATCCGCGCCTGCGCCTGGCAGATGCCCGACCAGCCCGTGGGCGTCTGCCCCAGCAGCTCCTCGGGCCCTGGCCACATTCGGGTGCTGTTCTGCGAGACCTGCGACACGGACGGCTGCAACGGGGCCCCCGCCCTCGGCCTGCTCTCCGCCCTGCTGCTGGCGCCCGCCCTAGCTCTCCTGCTGCGCTAAACGCCCCCTCCTTAGCTCAGGCCGAATGCACTGAATAAAGTCTAGAGACCTATCAACTGCATCACCTCTGTAATTAATATTATAATGGAAATAACGCCTGTGCACAAAAAAGCAAAATATTTCACTGGAAATAAAACATCTGTTCTTATTGGGAGTCAAAAATCTCGCAGTATATATTTCATTCAATCACCACGCTCAGCAGAGGCAAAAAACGCCTGGTTTATAATTTATTACTAATGTCTTGTAAACACCGGGCCGGCCCTGTGTAGGCGCAATTGGAGCAGTCCGCTCGGGGCGCCGACTTGCCAAGGAGCCATTGCGCTGATATTACTCACATAATACAGCGCCCTTGAGGCTTTTACTAACGGCCGGCCCTGTGTAAACACTCCTGTCAGATTCCATAATAAATCAGGACAATTTTTACATTACGCTATGAATCAAGGTGTGTCAACGCCTAAAAACGTTGCTATATTAATGACGGCATAATACAAAAATGTGCTGCGTGACATGAAAATTCAATTTAAAGTAATATCCATTTGAACTTAGACTATTCTGGGTATATTCTGTAAATCACATGAAACGTTTTTGTTCTAGCACAACCTTGGTATTTTTATTTACATCAAAATACAAATTAATTTATGCACTGTCATCAATATTTTTTATGAGGGTTTAAATTTCAAACGCCGCATAAAATTTTCAAGTATTTAATTAAAATTTTTAAGCATCCCAATCGTCCAAATAACGGGTAAACGTTTCTAACTTAGTTGATCAACTCTTATTGAACGACAAGATTTCTAACCTAAAAATTGATCAACCTTGCTAAAAGAAGATTCACACTTGTCAATATTCTTTCAAATGTCGAGTTGATCACCCAAAATTAAAACATCTGAACCCGCTAGAAGCGCTATTTTCTAAGAAATTAGATGGCAGGTGATGCAAAGTTAATATTCCATTAAAATGTTATTACTGTATTACCGTTATTGCTCGTGCATTCCAACATTCGTTAAATCCTGTATCCAGTTTGACTCGGGCACAGTCTAGCTTATTTTACTGAACCTAGGAACAGTTGTTTGGGCCAAAGATAAATAATAAAGAACCAAGTAAACGTCACGTAGTAATAACTTGTCAGTAGTGTCATTATTTTGGACGACACAATAGATCTTGCACGGAGAAAACTAAGAACGGATTTTTTATCAAGATGCTGTTAAAAATGAGACTGCATGTTCATTTCCCAAAAATAAAATTTTCTTTCAGAATATATCTGATCCGCGTGTTTACGAAGGTGTCCGCATAAATTTTAAATTGAATAATTTTTTGAAGAACACGTGTTCCGACTTCCTCATAACATATTTATACTGATAATTTGTTATTAAATTTGTCAAATCATTCGTTATTAAATTAACAATATTTCATGACAGTAGTTTCTCTCTTTCATTCTGTAACGTAAGAACATTGCACATCTGGGCCCAAGCCATTAACCATGATAAATCATAACCACATTACGTGCCTAATAAAATCGTGATTTTTTTCGTCAAAAAAATGTCGTAAATTTAAATGTTTTGTAAAGTTTTCAGCACGCTGCACGTGTGTGATTTATTAGAAATAATCTCTTCGTCATCGGGTAAATTGACAATGACGTGTTGTACCTACGCGTAATTCTAAATTATAACATTGAATAAATGTTAGTTTGATATTAATAAATTAATAAGTGTTGTATGTTTCGTCGATATATATCAGTGCAAATAAAAATAATATTATGTATAGTATATTTTGGTTAAGTACCTATAAGTTTTGTGAAAAATTACCATTTTTTTTTACTATTAATACCAAAACATCAATTCATTGACAATATTGGACACTTTTTACACTTTCTAATTCAATTTTCTTCTACCTACTACCTAAGAATTCTATTCAGAAGTTCTAAAATAATGAGTAACACAAAATGTTGCTGTAATAATTAAACTTTATACTATTTTATCATGTGTAATATAATAAATATCCTTATCTTGATTATTTTATTTTTATTATTTTACAAATCTTTTTAGATCCTTATAAGTTCAAACAGAGTTAGAGTTTATGCATGGTGGTGTGGTTTAAACAAGGTTACTAAGATTTACATTTATATTTTCTAAGAATCTTGCGTTTAAACATAAAATCTAGACATAAATTTAACACCTTTTTTAAGTGTTTACCAAATCAAAAGAAAAGCAAACAATAGAACAAGTACCTGTGATGTCATTGACCACACCAATCGAAAGGTGACAACATAAATCTGTCAACTTGAAAAATATGAAATAACATCTCAAGGATTAAGCAAACGGCAATTAAAATTCCGCATCAAATGCCTGTCTAAGAAAAAATGTATTAATTTCTTAACTAGCAATTTATCCTCAACTCATAAATATTTTGTACATAGTATTTTGATTTAAATTTTCTTTGTCTTGTCTTGTTCTTCCTGTATTAATTTTCAATTTCAATAACTACTAACCAAAATGATTTGGGACTTTTGTCGTCGTGCGATAACTTGTCAGCATTCCGTCCATAATTATGTTTGAATGTGCCTTAATAAAAATCGCTTCATTTAATAACATAAGCTAAATTTGTACATATATATTTTAAGTTATTCTAGTTGAGTTACATACATTCACAGATATACAATTGGTTATTATATTATCACGATAATGTATTATTATTTCATCACATGAACATATTGATATAACTAACGGTAAGTTCTTTATGAAGATTATCTTTGAATATCGATGGTATATTGGTAAATGTTTGTCAAAATTAACAACTGCTCATTTATTGGAAATCACGAATTGATAGCACACCTGTTTAACGATGAATACACTATTATTATACTGTCAAACTGTCAGTTTTGTTGACACTTTTATAATTGACAACATGGCCTTTATTTTTGTAAACTGCTTTCTCAGATTTATAAAAGTATGATTTTATTTCACGTTGATAACTACACTGATAACATATCTATATTTTTATTGATGTGCATAATATGTACATACATACATAGTGGTGTCACCCTATGTCTGTATCCAGGGGTTTCCAATGTTTAAAAACAAGCGTTGTTAACTTTTTTTAAAATGCTATATTATAATACGTTATACATGAAAGTTGTTACTGTAACGAAAAAATTTAATAACATATTTTCGAAAATTCTGATTTTGTAGAAAAGTTTTTGGAAACCAGCTGGATGGACAACACTTCGTATTATAATTATTTGCGATTTAATTACTTGTATTTATTCGTAATTCTACTTTCGTAATACATTTGTTGTGTCTTTAATGTGATCAGTAATAAATGAAATTGTTCTAATATGTGTAAAAATAACATTAATACTAACGACTTTTTTTCAATTTAACTCCCCAATTTAATCCAATCCTTTATAAAGTTAACGTTTTATGTTGCTTCATAGTAATAACATAATAACACACAGTGACTAAACAGCAGAAAGCAAGTAGGGTGCTTTCTACCTTTCCAAAGATTGTTCATAATCAAAAAGACGTGACACTCTAATGAGGGTCAGGTTTAATTAAATTAATTAACATTCATTAGTCCAGATAAAGGGGGCTACTGTACTGAAGCCAACAACTGAAAACAAGAACGAAATGTATTTAACAAATATTCTTATGGCTGCATTTGTACTTTTATTTTGGACATTTTTATTTACCACTGCAAGTTTATCATCTCAAGAGGGAGGACTGAGTCGGGATCTCTATACCAACTTTTAGTAACTAGAAATTATAGTGGCTTTCGCGTGTCATTTTGTTACAGTTACAGTTGATGGACGCGATTCTTCCAAAATTGAAATATTGGTAAAACATACAAATCATTCCCATCTGTTTTATATTAAAATCATAATCTATCGGATTTTTTCCGATATTTAGGTACTGGCTCCATTTCAGTAGATAGCAGCTGTCTTCGAACTAGTGATGCCATACCGCGAAAATGAAAATCGGTAGATTTGGGTGAAAAAAGTCGGTAGATTAGAGGAAAAAATCAGTAGGTCGTCAAAATATTAATAGGTGCACGATCAGTGATGATATTACCAAAATTTTCAAATACCTGTGGGGGAAGGTGGCTAGAGATTTCAGGAGAGATGAATAATTCCCCACAAATATTATGAAATCCACGGGTGGTTTGCGAATTTCGGGAAAAATAAGTCCCCACAATAATCATTTTCAACTTCCGTGCATATTTACTGAATACGTTTTTTTTAATTTCGGTAGATTTTAAAAATTTCGTTATGTTTTTGGAAATTTCGGTTAATTTTCACAAATTTCGGTAGTTTATATACGAATTTCGGTAGATTTTTGCCGAAATCGGTAGATCTACCGAAATTTCGGTAGGTGTGGCATCGCTGCTTCGAACCACCAGAATAAGTGGCAGGAATGGAATAGGCACTGCCACTCGTACACTTCGGAGGGGCGGGGGCACCACGCGCCACTCCAGACTGCCGCGCAGAAGAGTAGTAAGGTAACGGTTAACAGCGCAGTCCATTGTGAGACTTGTCGAATAGGTAACTACGTACAGGTTTTACGCATCGCAGGAATCGCCCCATCAAGGAATCCTGTATTCCAGATATGGGAATCAATATCCAACATCAGTGGCGCCCTCCACAATCGTTTAACCCATTTAATTTATGTCGGTTTGATGTGTAAGGTTGAACATTGCGCTACTAGTTCACTTTATGAACCATCCTGTAGATTACATGTTTCCGCTAGTGCATATAATATAAGATACAAATAATTAGATATCCAGTAGTTTTATGTAAGTATTACTTTACATTATATATTTTTTTAAGTGAGTGTACAAATGCAAACCATTTCGCAAATTAGCGTGAAGATCTTACAGGACAATAATCGCAAATTCACTTTGAGGCGTCATTTTAATTTAAATAAAATAAATTATTTTGTATGTACCAATTTTTGATCAAAATAATCGACTTGTTTCAAAACCAATGGTTTCTTCATCAGGATAAACAAACATAATAGAAATGATATACATAAAGAAATATACGAAGAGACAAATAAGTAGGTGCATATAGACAAAATATTACAATGAGCGTTAATTAATTAGTAAATATTATAATCATGTACAATAAATAAAATTGTTATAAAATAGGCGACCATTTTCAAATTTTGAATATATGTAAATCAAAAACTTTTATAAATTAACACATTTATGTGCATATCAAAAACTTTTATAAATTAATACATTTATGTGCATATCAAAAACTTTTATAAATTAACACATTTATGTGTATATCAAAAACTTTTATAAATTAACACATTTATGTGTATATCAAAAACTTTTATAAATTAACACATTTATGTGCATTTCAAAAACTTTTATAAATGAACACATTTATCTACAAATCAATTTTTTTGTTATTGATTAACACATTTATGTACATATCATTTTTTTTTATAAATTAACACCTTTATGTACATTTCAAAAAATATATTAATTTACTCATTTATGTAAAAAACAAACAAACATCACATATCTAAACGAAATTCAAATAATACAAAATAGAGTTATAAAAAAACTTTTTAACTATAGACCAGATACCCCCACCAAAAGAGTATACCAAGAAACTAACTTACTTAAAATTAGTAAACTGTACGAATACAACATATGCCTATTAATTCACAAAATACAAAATGGCCTCATACACACAAATACTTCATTTATGAAAACATCACAAGTACATGACCACCACACAAGACAACATAATAAATTATACACAAATTCAGCAAAGACAGAGTGTGGTAAAAGAAACATAGGCCATGAGGGTGTACACATGTATAATCTCCTTCCTGATAGCCTGACAACTGTAAATAAAATAAGTATATTCAAGAAAACATATCAAAAACCTTTATAAATTAACATATTTATGTTCATTTCAAAAACTTTTATAAATTAACGAATTTAAATACAATTTTTTTTTTATAAAAGTACACATTTAGATACATATCAAAACCTTTAATTAACACAACAGAATAAATTAAATTATTATCAATGCTTATAGGTATTAATGTGAAAATACATTTTAAAGACGGCAATTAAGAAAAATAGTTATCAATAATATTTAATTGACGATTAATAATTATGAATATTAAATAGTGGTGTATACAAAGTTATTAATTTTATTAATCGATTGCTTTGATCGATATAAAGGAGATTAGTACTGTGTATTAATAATTGTGCATCCCGAGTCTGAGATGCGTTCTCATGGATGCGCATTAGCGTATAATTCTCTCAATGAACATTAAATACCTTGTGAACAGACGCACAGATAATAAAGTTGTTGTATTCATTAAAATTAATTAATTACGTCCATTCATTTTATGAACTTCCTGTCGTCGGAATAACATGCATGGATGGTTAGAAAGATTACCGATTACTAATAATAATAATAATATTTTTTTTATTCCAGGATGTAGGGAGGTTGGTGCAATCGCACACGTCCCATATAGATATACATATCGTCGCTGTTAAATCAAACCGGCATATATGCAAAAATGGAGATTTTGAGTTATTGGTGTCAAAAAATTTCTTTTTTTCCCTTCTATTTTTATGTCGAACCGGCATGTCGTATAGTTGAATAAAAATCTGTCAGATGGCGTTGGGCCGGTATGCATTTACGCGTGAATCGCCATTTTTTTTAGCAAAAGACAGACCTATTCCGCAATACGCCAGTTGCTTCAAAACTTTCAAGGGGGAAATGCGTCCATCATGTAAGTAAAACTGGATTATCTCACAATAGTACATTTTTATTACTACCAAATATGACTTATTGTATGACTTATTGGCAGATAATCCGGTTTGCACTTAACAAAAGCATTTATAGCAGCCTCAACTAAAACAAACCGGCATATATGCCAAAATGTCTGACCCGGGTAAAATTTCTCCCGGTAAAAAAAATAAATTAAAATAGGCAAATTTAATAAAAAAACTTTAGCAAACTGAAAGATGCGAAACTGCGGTGAGGAATACGAGTCTAAAGCCCGTGGAAGAGTGAACCGACGAAGCATGAAGCCTCCTTGCCACAACTGTAAACTCAAGTGTTCCTAGTCATTTTTTTTATTTTTTTTTATAGTGAATACCTCACAAGAGTCCCAACTGCTCCCGTCTGGAGACAGTGAGACTATGGCATCCCCAATTGGGGGATGTTGTGAGGCTGAAGGTAAGTGGGGAAGGGAAAGAGGAAGGTGGGGAAGTACCTGGCTATTCAGATCTAGTCACTAAACACGGCTAAAGCCATTTGGAGCAACGTTTCTGAATGGTGGTCTTACACCAGGGCGATACTGGTAGTATCTTCCACTCTGGAACGTGCCGCAAATATACTATATATTATTTTATTTAATTAATTGTGAAATAACACAAATTAATCAAATAAAATTTATTTGCGCACGCCGGGTTCGAACCCGCGACCTTCGGAATGGCAGTCCAATGCGTTACCACTGGACTATGCCGGCCGTCATTACTACAGATCTCAAAGTTCTCGGGAGTATATCGATGGTGGAAAATCTATCGCCGATCACAGAGATTATCTAAAAGAAAGAAAGGAGTCAAACCTTGCAGGAATCAGCTACTACCAGTAGAGAGGTTTTTTCAAGTCATACAAACTTTCACACCGAAGAAAGATCAGTGTGATGTTTGTCTCATTTACGACGGCAACTTTTACTTCAAAACCTCCTACGGATCACATGCCTGGGAGGAGGCGAAGAAAAGGAATAAACGGGGCAATGGGAGCGTGAATCCTGTTCTGATGCACGCTTATTCCAAGAGACCATTGATGAGAAGAAGAAAAATGGTATCCTAAAGTTAGTTACCGCCGGGATAATACCGTCAATTTATTCAGATTTCCATAAACGATTGGGAAACTTTGAAGTTACCAGCAAAGGAAAGAGCAGTATTATGTTAATTGTTTATAAAAAAAATTGTGAAGCAATAAATTATTTTTTCATTGACAACATTGTCTTTTTTTATACCTTAAACAGGTTCCAAAAGAAGAAGCCACTGTGACACAAATGCAAATATTACACTGATTTTAAAGCCATACTGGCATATCTGCATTTTACTCTTAATTTAAGTAATTTTCGATTTATTTGCAACTACTACTTCAATAAGCAGTATTCGTCTAAATTTTATTCATTCATAAGGTGGCATTGAGGTGAATCAAACGGACGTTAAAAGGAAAATATCATATGCGAAATCTTTAAAGCGCTCTGGTGAAAAACAAGCATTTTGCAGATATGCCGGTTTGATTTCACAGCGACGATATTTTGTTGTACAATAGATATTTGAAAAATAAAAAAATAAGAATTCAAAAATAGATGAAGAAGAATAAATTGACAATTAAGGACAACTATGCAGGAGTGGCGCTTGGTGCTGGTAGGCTGCGGTCACCACCGTCTTGGCGGAGGCCATTAGCCGCATCCTGGCTCCAGTGACCTGGTGTCTCATCAGGCCGGCAAATCCATACTGCTGTATCTTCGTTTCAGTTTCAGTTTATCTGTGCTAAACACTATTCATAGTTGCTCCGGTAATTTTTAACAAAATTCACGGAAATAACTCGTTTTTTTATCAAATTTTTACTTTAAATAGCAAATAATAGGTGGGGAATTATCATCGAGCGTTATCTCGGTAAGTTCTACACCCAATACAGGGCTTTAGCCCTTTTAAAATCTTAATTTTTTCTATCTTCAGACCCTATATTATTGTTACTTGACTACCCACTGACAGACGCGACCACAGAAAAACTTTTTGGATCTGACCATAGAAAAGGCTTTTTTCTATGGTCTATTTCCATAGAGGAATAATAAAACAGACCTTACAAATCAAAGAGACATCTCTATCTTTCCCAGAGACGAAAAAAAACTAAAATAATTTTTGCACAATATTTGCACAAAACTCGAGCACCTCACAAATTGCGCAAATATTTTAGATTCGGACGACTCGGATAGCGAGATAGCTCCCCAGGGGTGCACCATTCGTGACTTTGCCTTTTTGAGGAGCGAAAATGATGCTTTGAGGAAGGCTCTACAGGAGCAGAAAGACCTCTCTCCACGTTCTTTGGCTCTTATTAATAGCTTATCTGTACGTGAACCCGCGCCCACACACGGCTCTCGAGACAAACCTTCCTCTCCGTACAGTAGCATTCACGGAAGTCGACTCTTGGAACAAAATCCCACTACAATAGCTGACGCAGCTAAGGATGGCAACACGCAGATCATTGCCTCAACCTCAGCAGAGGTAAGTATCCCGGCCCCGCAACCCAAACCAACTAGCTCTCCCAATCAGGAGAATAGGAAACGACCTAGGATCACAGACTCCTTAGTTATAGACACTTCGAGTATCAACACCCATGAATCACTATCATCTATCTGGACACTTATGGACACCATTTCTACTACTCTGACAACAGGTAAGAACAAGATGAACAAAGACGAGCGATCAATAATTACCCGATCCATGGACGATATTAAAAAAATCATATCCAGCATGGCTGTATCTCATGCATCGGCGGTGGCACGTGCGGCAGCTCTATCTGAAATACTAGAGCCCCAAAAAGGATTACCTGATAAGGTCGACTTGTTAATAAAACACACAGCTGCTCCCGCAACTTCTGAGACAATCCTGAGCAGAAAATCTTACGCGAGTGCCGCTACTTCTGGTCCCATGTCTAAAACTATTAATGTGGATGGTATCCAGCGATCACTGCCTCCCTTAAAACCAACCGTGTTATTTTACCCAACAATCCCTGAAGGTAAGACCTCAGAAGATACGCAAAAGAAACTTACAGAGCTCCTAAACCCCAAAAAAGATGGGTTCCAGGTCGTTCGTACTAGGAAAATAAAGGGTGGTGGCGTGGCTCTCCAAACAAGCAGTCCAGGAGGTATAAGTAATATCAAAAAAGCTGAATCAAAGTTAACTGAGCAAGGCATTAAAATCATCAGCCCCCAGGGACGCTTACCAAAGATAGTGATTTATGATGTACCAAAGGGAGACGCCTCCGGAGATGCCGCCCTATTTGAGGAAATTTTTGCTAACAATATTACAGGTAATTGTAACCTAAATAAGGACGACTATTTGCGCACTACGCGCAGAGTCGCACTCTTTGGAAAAAGAGACACACCCACGATGAATATGATCATAACATGTCATCCAGAGGCTAGGAAAGTCCTTATTGATGGTGGCTTGTGCTTCCTGGGCTGGAACGCGTGCAGAGTACGAGATTATTTAGGAGCAACAAGGTGCTTTAAGTGCCATCAATATGGACATATAAGTAAAGTATGTACTCAGGTTCACATCACATGCCGTCACTGTTCTGTTACCGGACATGATTTCGAAGACTGTCCAAAAAAGGCTCAAGCTGCAGTATGTGCAACCTGCACTAAGTTTAATAAGCGCGCGGATCACGTGACCGGTGACAGAGCATGCCCGGCATACAAAGCCGCCATCGAAGCACAAGTTCGAATGACGGATTATGGACAGTAATTCTCCCCTTATAATAGGTCAGATTAACCTGCAGAGGTCCCGGGTGGCCACGATCGAGACGCTGCGGGTCATGACTGACCTGCACATCGACATAATGCTTATCCAGGAGCAGTACACATGGCAAGGTAAAACGCCAGTAAGTCATCCGGGTGCGGTTCTCGAAGTCGGCAGCTCACCTGGGGCGGGTGTTCTAATTAATTCTTCGATGGTCAGCCCCCTCCTTCTGGTTGGGCTGTCAAACGAGTTCCTAACCTGTGTCTTATTTAACTTCGGTAAAACTGAAATCATTCTGATATCGGTATACTTTAAATACGGAAACCCGGTCGGACCACATATCTTGTGCTTGACGCGCGCCCTAAATGCGCTTAAAGGTCGTAACATAGTTATAGGAGGAGACATTAATGCTCGCTCGCCATTGTGGTTTGATAACTGTGACTACCGGACGGAACGATCAGACGCCGTCGAAGACCTTATTGCGGCGCAAGGTATAACTTTAATTAATGAGCCAGGAAAACTTTTTTCCTTTTCTAACCACTCTGGTGAGAGCAACATTGATCTAACTCTCTGCTCTGGATCAGTTGCGAACAAGATATCAATGTGGACCGTGCACGATTGCGCAATTGCTTCTGATCATAGACTAATTACTTTTAAAGTGGGTGTCAAGAAGACCAAAGCTCCAAGATCCTCCTGGAACTTCAAAACCACTCAGGCGAATTGGGATAACTTTGGGGAGGCGCTACGAGATACTTTACGGGGATTCCGCGAAGTAGCGTCTAGAGATCCGGATAAATTGGGGAATTTTTTTAACGCGGCCGTTGTATCAGCCGCAGAATCATCCTTGGGAAGATCAAACCCGAGGAGGATTTTAAGGACGCCGTGGTGGTCGAGTGAGCTGACTTCGCTGAAGGGTGCCTACAAAAGAGCCTACAGGGCCCTGGGAAACTCGAGACGGGTCGGATGTACGCCGGAGGAGACGTCCACCCTCATGGTTCGTCTCAGGTGTGCTCGTAGTGCCTTTAAATCGGCCGTCTTTAAGGCGAAACGAGCGGCATGGCATAATTGGGTTAAAGAAGTGGGAAACGCCAACCCGTGGGATATCCACAGCGCCCTTGAAAAAACGGGAAAAGGTTCCGACCGGTATTTAACCAGTATTACATCCAATATTGACGGCAGGGATGTTGAGAGTGTAGACGTGGCTTCTACGCTCAGGACACTTCTGGGCAAGTTAGTCCCTTTAGACTCTGTAATAGGGGAAAGCGACCATCACAAACAGATTTGAAATCTGTCACGGCTTCCGCCCAGGAACCTCGCCCAGGAGGATAATTTGTTACATATAACTGTTGCTGAGGTTGACGCTATTATTAAGGGTTTGGATCCAAAGAAGGCACCAGGCTTCGACAGACTTAATGGCATAATAGTGAAGAATGTATGGATCTACGCCAAGGAGGAGCTCTTCCAGGTGTTGGACACGTGCATGAGAAGGGGAGTTTTCCCCACAGTATGGAAGAAAGGCATGCTCCGTGTCATTCCAAAAGGGAATGATAAGCCCCGGACAGATGTCAAAGCGTACCGGCCCATCACCTTGCTGCCTGTATTTGGGAAAATACTCGAAAAACTGATTAGATGCCAACTGCGGAAAACTCTGTCACCACCCAGCGATCGACAATTTGGCTTCGTCCCCGGTATGTCGATGCGATCGTCCTTTTTCTTGGCACATGTCAAGAGTGTATCAAGCAGGGCCCAAGCCCTCTTCTTGAAACTGAGAAGGATCTCAACTGCCGAGTGGGGATTGCGTTCTCCAGCGCTTCGCCTTCTATACAGAGGGGTGTATGTGTCGCAAGTCACCTATGCAGCCTCTGTGTGGGAGCACCGCCTGAATAATGTATTGATTCAGTCGGCACTCAAGAGGGGCCAGCGAATCCCCCTGTTGGCACTCTCTGGTGCCTATAGAACAGTTGCCTCGGACGCTTTGCCAGTTTTGGCCGGCATATCGCCAATTGATTTAGAAATTAGGGAGGTGCTAACAAAGAAGAAGCTTATCAGAGGAAGACCTGCTACTCACCTAGGTGTTAACTTAATACCAGGCGGATCTGTGTCTCTCCCTGCTCTTCTTAGAGAGATGCAAGAAATAACACTGAGTGAATGGCAAGCGCGATGGGACAGGTCAAATTCGGGAAATGGACTTACTCATTCTTCCCGTCTGTTAAACTCAGAATGGAAGGGGCATATTTAAACCTGGATCACCATGTGACCCAACTTCTCTCCGGGCATGGGGAATTCAGGGGGAGACTTCACAGTCTCGCCCTGTCCCCCCATCCAAACTGCGCATGTGGCAATACTGACCAGACTGCCGAGCATATTCTGTGGCATTGTGAGATTTTGACGGATGCAAGAGAGGAAATGTTGGAAGGTCTGAACGTCATCACAAGACCGGTATGGAATGCCGATCTCGTTTCGAATAAGGTGAACTTTGAGTGCCTGAGGAAGTTTACAAAGGTTTGGGTAGAGAGATGGCCTGATCTTAGAGTCGCTGATTAGATTAAAATCATTCAGAGTTTCAGGTGCCATGTGTGACTGCTTCTGGTTTCCTCGGTTAATTCTTTTCCTGCTCTCATATTACCTACGTTATGATGTCTGTTTTATATTTCTTTTTTATTTTCATTTTATATTAAGGTTTGCAATCACCTTTGCATTATATATTTGATTTTTTGTTTTTGTTTTTGCTGTTTTCTTTTTAATTTTGTCTGTTAATGCTTTTCTTCTTTCCATAGTATCTGCTATTATTTTAATTATTTCTTTTGTTATCATTGTTTCTATTTCAGCAGGATTCCATGCGAGACTGACCCCTTGAGCGATGGTAGTGATGACATCATCGCTCAATCCGTCATAATGAATTTAATTAATTTAATTTGAGTTTTTAATTAACTTGTCCTTTATCATTTTTTTTCTTCTTTTTTTTGCTTTACATATCATTAGGAGTGTGTGCAGTAAGCCGGAACTGAACTTTAATCGTCCTGTACCCTCTTCAACCCGTTTTGGGTGTGAAATAGACCTCGTCCCTGCCTAATCAGACGCCTCCCATACCGGACAAGTGTTCACACAGAGTCGACTGCGCCTCCCCCATCACCATGGCGGGCTTGAGGAATGGCCGATCAAGCTCGACAACCTTCCGCCCACCCTCCGAATGCCTGACGCTCACTTAGTCCCTAGGGTCTTCGGGCACGCCCCCAACCTTCCCACATACTTTTTCTTCAGGGCATAATCAGGTAATCCGGTGGAGGGACGCGGTAGTCGTTCTTTGTGTACGCACAGACCGATCGCCATGCACATTCTCGATGGGACTGCCAGTGGACGGGTGTAATACTCTCCGGTAATATTTATATATGTTTAAATGTAGATTCCTACAGTATAAATATGAATGTATATGTGTTTCCTTTCTTTTTTTTTCTTTCTCTACAGATGGCCTAAGCTTTAAGCAGTTATTTCGTCCTGTATTACTTTTAGGCCTATTTTATTTTACTATACCTGTACATATTTTAATATTGTTATTTGTGTTTTTGTGTAATATTGTAGGCATCCTGCAGCCTAACCACTATGCAGGGACATTGGAGGTCTAGATTCATTTTATAATAAATGTAGAGTCGTTAAACAAAAAAAAAAATTAGAGTCCTTGTGAGAGCCCTGAAGGAGTAACCATCTGTTACTTATACCAGGGCGGGTAAGCGGTGGATAACCTCCAGTGCTGTATCTTCGGTATCCAAATATGATTCTGCAGGCAACATTAAATTGGATTCGGAGTCGTTCCATTGAGCAACTAAACATTATTATTCTGGTGGAGAAAATCTTAAGGATTTTTCGTGATACAATAGCTTTGTTATTTATTTAGAATCACGAGAAAAGGGCCATTTACATACTCGTACATGGCAGCTCTCCCCTAGACATATTGGTGATAGTAAATAATAATAATAATAATAATGTTTATTTCAGCTGGACAGAGCGGTGTGTGCAATGCTCTGCCTGCCATAAAAGTTTACATTTAAGTTAATACATAAAAATAAAATGAATAAAGAAATAAATAAAAATAATAAATAAAAAATCAATACATTGATGTGCACATTAGGTCTTTATGGTGGCTTGAGTGAAATTCTCCATCTCCGGTGTAGAGGCGCTCCCTGCCACTGGGCAACGGCCTGGACAAGAGTGTTGTCCGATCTCTGGTAGCGCTGCCTCGTCCCGGCTATTCTGTGGCGCATCAAAGCAGCGAACCCATGCACCCTTCCTTCGGTGAACATCTGTGAGGCGCTGCATCGCCAGGGGAGGCCAAATAGGGCTCTGTATGCGTGGTTGTACTGTACTCGGAGTGTGTTCATGACGCCTTGTGTGTATGTCGTCCATAGCTCGCTAGTGTAGAAGCTCATACAATATGTTTGGAAAAGTTGCTTCTTCACCGGAGGACTGCATTTGTTGAATCTCCTGGCAAGCATGTTAGCTCGCACACTCAGTACTCTTCTTTGACGTTCTATGTCTTTTTTATCATTTAGGTCATCGGTGATGACATGCCCCAAATATTTGATTTCGCTGAAAATTGTCAGGTTGGCCCCGTCGAGACGTATGGGTGGAATGACAGTGGGACCAGTATTTGCTTTAAATATCAGCAGGGATGACTTTTAAGCATTGTACATCAGCCCGTGACTATCAACGTAAGCTTCGCATATTGCCAGAAGTTTTCTCATCGCTCTTATCGATGGAGCTAGTATGACCATGTCGTCTGCATAGCTAATATTGTTTCATACCCCGGCAATATGGCATCCGATTCTTGTTGTATTCAGTGTTTTACTAAGTTCATCCATATATACGTTGAAAAGCACAGGAGTGCGATTCTCGTTCTTTTAGCCTTAAGCTAAATGATAGCATTCGTCAACGACTGCTATCGTTTGCGAAAGATAGCTGTCCGTCGCTTGCAACATCTTTTCTTAACTATTAAGCGATTCTCGTTCTTTTGATATCCTTACAAGTTCGATTTTGGAGAGACCTAGTAAAAAATCCTAAAGAAGCGTGGTTAAGAAATTGTTAAGAGATTATTGAAAACACAAATTGGTGAAATATAATTAAGTGACGCAAGGTTTCTAACTAAAACTTAAAAAAACAAATACTTTGTATTATAATGCATTTTAATAACTGCTTATTTTATTTATGAATGACATAAATAAGCCATTTATCGAAGATTTACGTTTTGTAAAAAGGTACCTACCTCGCTGGATAGTAATGACTTTTTTACAGATTCACCACTTCTAAAGTGACGTTTGGTGTCGAACTAACGTCGCTAACTGTCACCCAAGTTGATTTATGTTGTCAACGTTTTCGTGTTCGTTTGCTTATTAACTTGACAAAATTGTTTAAAATGAGGTAAGCAAAAGCTATATGTTGTAAGTAAAAGCATGATATCATTTAGATGCTTTTCACCCCAGACTGAAACGGAATTAACAACGTATTATGTCTGTGTACAATTGCATTTTTAGGTCAAAAAGTGAGACAGCTATTTTATTATTATCTTTCGTGTACATCATTGTGTTTGAAACCTAAGAATAGTGTGTAATAGTTACATGTCATCAATTGTCGTAAAATTCAATTTCAGTGTGCAGCAACAGAGTGGCACGGTCAAGACAATTCGATAAATGCTGCTGGCGGATCCATGACAGCCGAGCCAATCTTTTAAAATGGAGACGACATTTAAAACCTAGGAGATTAATTAAATAATGCTGCTCCACACAAGACTATAATCCAATGGCAAAAAGTAAGTTTATTTATCCACTTTGAATAGTGCCTGTTCGACAATGTGTAGTCAATTGAAGGACTAGATGTGCCCAAAGTCCTTCCCAATGACGATGTACGTAGTTTATTTATGTTTTATGGTGCTATATCATGTTTAACAAGTACACAACTGATATTGTGTGTCGAAATGCATAGCGGTTAAACACAAGATACCTTTGGCAGAGAGGATATGCCGAGTCAAAATACCTGATATGTGTATACACAAATTTATTTGTTAGTTTATATAATATGTTTTACTAAATAATCAAATTTCATAAGATACAATTTGATACGTTTATTTATTTCATAGAGATCTCTTCTTGCACGTGGATGTCGCTGATGAGAGTGATGAGCCTCCTGTACTTGTAGAGATGCTAGCGGTAGAGATGCAGTGGAGTGTTGGGTGAATACCCCGTGACAAGCCCACAGTAGACAGACCTCCCCCTCCCCAAGCCAGCCAAGGAATAGACCTCGATTCGTAGCAGGTAATTCTTTATACAAATAAAGTAGCTTCACGTCCATTTAATCTACGTTCGCAGGAAAACCACAGGTTAGTTTTACCCTACTGATGACCGATCATTGCGATAGTAATACTGCTCAGTACGAGAGGAACGGCAGTTTTGGACATTTGGTTCACGCACTCGGTCGACCGGCCGGTGGTGCGATGCTACCATCCACAGGATTAGGCCTGAACGCCTCTAAGGCCGTATCCCGCCTAGGCAAATCGGGCGGTGATACGTGATGTGAGTTCCGCGAGTCGAAAGGCTCTCTAAACAATGTGACATCTATCAGACGGAGACCCCCGTCCGCGGGGGCCTCCGTCGAAGCCCGACGAGGCGAGGCGAGCACTGCGCAACGTGGTTAAATGTCCCGGCGCGATGGCGCCCCGCCTCTGACCAAGCTTAAGTTCGACGTCGGAACTCGGAATCGTCCGCAGACGACCTTCGTACCTGGCAGGGTGTTGTGCCCAGTAGAGCAGCGTCATGCTGCGATCCGTTGAGACTCAGCCCTACGCCAAGAGATTCGTCCGATCGTCTCCACGGAGCGTCGGCCCCCCCATACTGCTGCTGTTTGCGGCCTAGCGCGAGCGAGCGTGTTATTTAAATTATATTTTATAATGTTCGTAAGATCAATTAAAAATTATTAGAGATATCAATTTAATAGTTATTAAATTTTTCAGACCGAAACGAGAGCAGAGCTGATGAGAAGCTGATGGATTAGCAGAACGGCGCTATGTTGGTGAAGAAAACTGGTTCATCGATTCTGCTTATCCTGCGTGGATTGTGCTACACGACGTATGAATTTATAATTCGGGTCGCTCATGCAGACTCATACACATATTCTTTTTGTTTTTAAATCGAATATTATATATCAATATCTTTGAACTAAATATAATGTTTCCCGTTCTATGATTAAATTTATACGATGAGAATGCCAACATTTTTATAAATCCCAACCAGGAATTATTAGATTCCTGGTCAAATAAAATTTTACACGCAAAAAACTTCAATTATCTCAACCAAACGTATGTTGACAAATTTTCGTCAAACAAATGGTTGAGTATTGGAGAGTTGAGCGCAGAAATAGAAGGATTTATGCTTGCCATTCAGGATAGAGTCATTAATACTAAAAATTATAGAAAGCATATAATCAAAGATACAAATCAAATTGATGATTTGTGTAGAAAATGTTTGGCTTTTCCGGAAACTATAGAACATATTATATCGGGATGTCCTATATTAGCATCGTCCGAGTATACATTTAGGCACAATCAAGTTTTAAAAATAATTCACCAAAATTTGGTAATTAAACATAACTTGATTGACTGCCGTAATATAGTACCATATTATGAATACGAACCAAATTCATTTTTAGAAAACGAATTTTATAAAATATATTATGATAAAACTATACTAACAGACCGAGCGATCAGTCATAATAGACCCGATATAGTTTTACATGACAAAATTTAAAAAATAACTTATATCATTGATGTCGCTATACCAAATTCCTGTAATATTCAAAAATCTGTTAGCGAAAAAATAAGAAAATACACAGATTTAGGAAATTAAATAAAAAGAATTTGGCATTCTCAGACTATAAAAATATTACCATTCGTTATTTCGGCTACTGGCATTATACCTAGCTCTCTAATTCAAAATTTAGGCGTATTAGATCTTTCAAAAAAATTATATATAAAGATGCAAAAGTCTGTCATTTTGAATACATGTAGGATAACAAAAGATTTTTTTAATATTTATGTTGAGGGATCAGTAGGATTTATAGGCCCTGTTAGAAGTTCTACCGAGCCGAACCCTCTGATATGAAAATATCTGGAGACGGTGAATTATTTTCCCATTTGATCTCTTGTGAGTTGACGTGTTGTTCTTGTATTGTTTTGTATTTATTTTGCTTATATAATGCACTTTCATAATGTTGATTGACTAGATGATCATTTGTGGAAAAGTGAGTGGAAGGGTTTAGTTTTTCCTATGGGGAAGATTTAACCCGGACAACAAAATCGGAAGCATATATAATTTGTTGTGTACTTGTTTTTGTTGAAAAATTATTTATAATTATGTGTTGTCAATAAAACGTTTATTATGTACTACATGTCATGAATTATTTTTCCCTATGAGCTATGAGTTTTCCTATTTCATGCCGGAGTTCCATAACACAAGGAACGCAGCTTCACCACTTTGCATTTACATCCAAGGTAACCAAGTTCGGATCACAAATCTGAAATGTTCATTTTTTATTATAATATGACTTTCTTGTGCATATGAAGATCTCACCATTTGCACGTTTAAGGAGCGATTCCCGTGATGATTGCAGTACATATATTCCTGTACTGCAGTACCAACGATAGCTATACGAGTGCAGTCAATTGCTACTATAGTACCAGGGAAAGGATCACCGGACTGCTCAAATATTTGTTTGGCTTTTTGCCTATCTGCAGCAGTCAAAGGAAATTTAACCCACGTCTGGAGTAGTGTGTCGTTGATAGCCGATGAAACATTTAATATGCATCGGCTAACCGACGACCGACAGACAGCCAAGCCCCACTCAGACAGTCCATGCTTTCTTCTCGGTTGTAAGATAGGGGATAACGAGTTCATTAGATATTCTGAATAAATTCAGGAACTCTGTTTGCCCCATTTCCATGGGATTTTGGGCGTCTCTTAAGATACGGAAAGGGATTCTTATTTCGTTGTGGTAAACTTCAAAACCCACAATTTCCAGCACCAGCCCTGCAGCCATTTTATCTGAAACTTATTATTATTTATGTAGAAATCCTCAATGGTATGTGTAGTTTATTGTAAATTAAATCACTTATCTGGCTTTCGACATGTTACTTACTTTACAAACATCGCAATTACCTTATTCAATTCGTTTAATAGCATTATTGTGCCATAAACAAGTCACTAATCATGTTTACAGTCAATACTTACGATAATATTAAGTTTTCTCTTGTTAAAACTACGCAAATATTGCTAATTGTCAAAACGTCACAATTAAATGAAGCAAATTCCCCGCGAACGCTAGCGTTCGGCCGCCGAAAGACAGGTCTAGGGGTGCCCTTCGCGTAAGGCTAAAATTTTTGGCGCGCAATCGAAAATCTAAGGATTCCATCTGTCAACGAGAGAACCGGAATCGCTTCATAAGAATAAACCGAGAAAAATCGTTAATTTGAATGTAAGGACGATTTTAGTGTCATTAAGAAGAACGAGAATCGCCCTCCTGGGACATTGAGCCCCCTTGTCTAACGCCGCACTTTAATTTGGCTGCTTCTGATAGGCTTTCATTCCATCTGACAAAGTTTTCCTGTTGGTTGTACCATGTTCTCAATATATTGACAATTTGTGGTGGAACTTGTCGTTCGGTCAGTTTTTTCCACAACGCATTATGACAAACCCTGTCAAAGGCTTTGCTTAAGTCTAGGAAGCATGCAAAAGACATCTATAAGTGGACAAAAGATATGTATTAGAAAATAGAAAATCTATGGTTATACGTTTGTAATAATATATCTAATAATACATATGACTAGTTTAGTGGCAGATACAGACGTAACGCATCGTCTCGGTCGTGGTCGGACTAGGCCCGAGAGGCCCCGGTCTAGGGTTCTAACCTTCGGTTGGAGGCCCCTGCCATGATAAGAAATAAGCTACTTTTAAGGCGATATTCGTCTTTGGCGATGCTACGAAAATGGTAAGCATTAAGGACATAGGACCTATAGGGCCCCAATGTCGGAGGGGGCCCTGGCTAGATGCCAAAATAATACACATTGAGGACATAGGACCCAGAGGGCCCCAATGTCCGAGGGGTTCCGGCTAGGAGCCAAAATGATACACATTGAGGATATAGGACCCAGAGGGCCCCAATGTCGGAGGGGTTCCGGCTAGGTGCCAAAATGATACATATTGAGGACATAGGACCCAGAGGGCGCCAATGTCGGAGGGGCTCCGGCTAGGAGTCAAAAAAAGTCAAATTCATATTATGATGTTATAAATTGAATGTAAATCTATCTTTCTACTCTTTTTAACGCACGTATACAGTTTTTATTGATACATTTAGCATTAAAATTAAGTTTGCCTTTATCTGCTCTGACTTTTTTTGATTTGAAGTTTTATATATACCTATACCATTATAAATTTTTTAATCATATTGTCACCTTCTATTAACTTCATAGATGCCGTTGTAATTTGTTATTGCTTTGAAAAATGTATGTAAGTATATGACGTATTGAACATTGCGCATACTAAAAATATTATTATATTTCACTAATGATTAAAAAATATATACATATGTGTGTATGTATATTTATGTGTATAATATTTACGTGTATTTCACAAGTAACTCACATATACCAACAGTTCACTTAGGTATCTATGATGTAATTTTAGACATGATTATATATCCTATATATCTTATAAATTAATATTTTGTTTATGCTAAAAATATTTCTTTTAACTTACAACCGTACTATTAAGATCATCGCGCACTTCTTGCATTTTTATCATTTTTATTTAACCTTCCGTTGAATATAGTCATTTATATGTTTTAAAAAAAATAGCTTTTTCTATTTACTTTTACTTTGTTATCTTCTTATATTGTTTATAATCATTTGTTTTGTAATTCTATAATTCGTCGAGTAATCGACGTATTATTTATCCACAACCTTACACCATTCCCCCATTCCACTCTCACTCCCCCCCTCTTTCTTAACATGCTCTCCGTACTTGCTGCTCACATTTATATTTCACTATTTCACCAGTATAGTATAACATCATGCGTGTCCTTCATAAAACTCTGCATGTATTGTTTCATTTTTTTTTATCTCTTATCTTTACCAAAATTATTTACACTTATAGAAAAACTTACATAATTCACGATGATTACTATTGTGTTTCAAAACTTTAGAGGACTACGCACTAAAACAGACATATTTCACAATAATATTTTATTGAATGATGATTGTTACATATTCGGTATTTCTGAAACTTGGCTAATTAATTCTATTTTAGATCCGGAACTAGCACCAACAGAATTTTACATCGTTTTCAGACGGGATAGATCAAATAACATTACAATTAATAGCATAAACAACAAAGAAGATTCTCGTCGAGGTGGTGGAGTGATGATCATAACACATAACAATCTTAACGCTTACCCTCGCGAAGAATTTATCTGCAATGCTGAATGTATCTGGGTAACTATTCCTCCTTCTAACTATACCTCCAAACGTACTATCCATGTAGCCTGTGTTTATCTCCCACAGGGACAAGGGTATGAAACTGCACTCAATTCATTCCTTTGCTTACTTGCTAACGTAAAAGATCAATATCCCGATGACATTTTACTTGTAATTGGAGATTTTAATATGCCCACCGTAACATGGAATATACATAACAATAATTCACACTTGACACCTGAAAACTTGAACATAATTAGTTCCTCACTTGCTGACATAATCCATTATTCTGAATTAAAACAATATAATTACATAAAAAATGCAAATAACAGAATCCTTGATTTAGTTATCTGTAATGAGGAATGCTAAGTATCTCGGGCATGCGATCCTCTTGTCAGCGAAGACACGCACCGCCCATCACTCAAAATTATACTAAAAATCGAAACACTTCCTATTATTCACGCCCCACCTAAAGAAATTTATCAGTTTACAAAAGCCAATTACGACTTAATCAATCAACATCTGTCAATGACAGACTGGTCATTTACTCAGGAAAATTCTGATATTGACGTCGATTCTTTCTACAACATTTTAAACAGTACCATCAACCAGTTTGTCCCTAAAGGTTTCATCAAAAAGATTAAATTTCCAAACTGGTATTCAGCTTCTCTAATTAAAATCATTAAAGATAAACAAAAACTCCATAAAAATGGAAATCCTATAATAATCCAGTAGACTACATAGAGTTTTCAATCAAACGTACCCAACAAAAAAACTTACAGAAGCATTGCCTTATTCAGTACATAAGTTCAGTTGAATCTAATATTCTTATAAATAAAAACAACTTTGGAACTATGCTAAAAGCAAAAGTAAAACAAATGGCATCCCACAAATCATGCACCTTAAAGATGAGTCAGGCACCGGTGCTCATCAAGTGTGTCAACTATTCTCTAAACACTTTCAGTCCACTTACGTTAATGATAAGGACACGAATGATCCCAGTATAGTCGATAGTTTTACCTATATGAATAATCATAACCCGATTGGGAACGTACAAATAAACAATTTTTTGATCAATAAATACCTGAAGAATTTAGACATTAGTAAGGGTGCTGGCAGTGATGGTATATCGCCATACTTTGTCTCAAAATGTGCAAAAAATCTTTCATACCCCCTAACTAATATATTTAGAATGTCACTAAAAGCAGGAAAATTTCCTACAAAGTTTAAAGAAGCAACTATAATCCCTATTCATAAAACAGGTTCTAAAAGCAACATTGTAAACTACCGCCCAATCTCAATTCTAACGGTATTTAGTAAACTCTTTGAAAAAATTGTCTACGATCAAATTTATACAACAATTGTTCGCAACATACAAAACCAACAACACGGATTTCTACAAAAGAGATCGGTACTAACAAATTTGGTAAATTTCACGAAATATTTAACGAGCAATATGGACAATAGAAACCAAGTAGATGTGATCTACACTGATTACTCTAAGGCCTTCGATAAAGTAAACCATTTCATTCTAATTAAAAAATTAAGTCAAATCGTCATCCATGGTGACTTACTTCGGTGGCTCACTTCATACCTTCGGAGCAGACTTCAATGTGTATCAGTTGCGGGAACTTAGTCCAGTTTCTTTTCCGTGCCCTCCGGTGTACCTCAAGGTTCTCATTTAGGGCCATTATTATTTATTGTGTATATTAATGATATTAACAAATGTTTTTCTACACGCCAATTACCTAGCATATGCAGACGATAAAAAAATCTACTTAGTTATCAAATCAATCGAAGATTGCATTAAACTTCAAGAGGATCTCAATCGTCTTTTCGACTACTGTGAATCAAATAAACTTGTAGTAAATACCTCAAAGTGCAATAAATTATCATTTACACGTAACAAAAATAAAATTTTCTTTGATTATACATTAAACGGGACACATATCAAAGAAGTAGAATCTATCAGAGACCTTGGGGTAATACTGGATGTGATATTAAACTTCATTCAACACACTGATGCAATCATCAACAAAGCCAACAAAATGCTAGGATTTATAATACGTTTAACGAAACCTTTCCGCAACCTTAAGACTCTATATTCCTTTTACACAGCGTTCATCCGTCCCCACCTAGAACACTGCACACCGATCTGGACTCCTTTTTACCAAGCTCACATTGAAAGAATCGAAAGAATTCAACAAAAAATTTTTACACAAAATTATAAACAAAACTAACATTTCTCAAATTACACCGATTCTATTAATTACCACAACTTCAACTCCCTTCACACACGACGTTTGATTTTTGACCAAATCTTATTATTTAAAATTCTTAACAATGGCCTCGACTCACCAGAGCTAACCAATTTAATAAATATTCATATTCCAACAAGATCTACACGGCAATCCCATTTTTAACATTTACCTACATATAGAACTAACTTTAGAAAAAATTCACCAATTCCACGTATATGTCGCCCAATATAATACAAAATTTCAAAACATAGACATTTTTAGCAATACACTTCACAAATATCGATTAGAAGTAACACGTACGATCGAAAATTAATACAATAGTATGGAATGTATCCAGATCATCTCCTATCCTCATCCTAAATTCCTATTCCTCCCCTCCTCACCAATAATATATTTATATGTATATTTTTTTTTATGCAATAAAACTCCATCTCCAATCAATTTTAATATAGGAGACTTGTTTGGCTTGACTGTAATTAACATATATACATTTATATTTTATGTAAAAGCTGTTTGTCTCTACAAAAAAAAAAAATATATATATATAAATACACATTGAGGACATAGGACCCAGAGGGACCCAATGTCGGAGGGGGCTACGGCTAAATGCCAAAATGATACACATTGAGGACATAGGACCCATATGACCCCAATGTCGGAGGGGGCTCCGGCTAGGTGCCAAAATGATACACATTGAGGACATATGACCCAGAGGGCCCCAATGTCGGAAGGGGCTCCGGCTAGGTGCCAAAATGATACACATTGAGGAAACAGAACTTATAAACATGTGTACATGTGTTTACTTATATGTGTGTATGCATGCATATATGTGTATTTATGTATGTATGTGTATAGATGGGTGTATGTATATATGTGCACATAAATAAATATTTTTTTTTCCTTTTTCTTTAAATAACAATGTACACAAAGCATTAAAAAAAAAAATTTAAAATCCCAACTTACACTTTTATATAAGAAAATTTAACCAATACACATAAATACATGTACCATTTAATCAAAACCACGTAAACACCTCAGCACAGGTTCTCCCAGTGAGGTGTTCACGAAACATATAACATTACCCACCACAGTGTCACCTACTCAAACCTACCTCACACCCAGCATAAAAAATAAAAAATAAAATAAAAAAAATAACACCATATTCAACAGTTCTAAATTTATGTATTATATACAAATGTAAATATTTGGTAGACACTGTAATGTATGTATAGAAAAAACAAATAGGACCCATATGGCCCCAATGTCGGAGGGGGCTCCGGCTAGGTGCCAAAATGATACACATTGAGGAAACAGACCGGTTTTTTCGACCGGTCGGTGGCCGAGTTGACATCGCGCTTGGGTCCCACTCAGGCGTAGTGTGTTCAATTCCTCGGCTGGCTAAGTCCTCCATCACAACACAAGCAACATTTTCAACTTCCCGTGGTGGTAGTAGGAGATTTTCAAATATTGTCAGGTTATTCGTAACCCGGGAATATTTGTCTTTCTTTTAAAGAAAAAAAAAAAAAGAACTTATAAACAAATAGGACCCATATGGCCATAATGTCGGAGGGGGCTCCGGCTAGGTGCCAAAATGATACACATTGAGGACATAGGACCCAGAGGGCCCCAATGTTGGAGGGGGCTCCGGCTAGGTGCCAAAATTATACACATTGAGGAAAAAAAACTTTAAAAAAATATGAAATTTGATGAATTGTTCAAATTCCGTGAAACAACCCGTTCTTAACTTCAGCAATTTCAATGAATGTAATAAAAATCATAATCTTTTGATTTTAAACGAAAACACATTTTAAAATTGTTATGTAAAGACATAGTTGATTTTTAATTTGTTTTTATTCTGTGCATTGTTTATTACAGTCCTTGAGAAGTTTCCGACCACCATGCTAAGCACATGCCCTTATTGTGGTGGTCGGTTATATACAGGGTGTCCAGGGGTAAAGTGTACTAACTTCTGGAGGTAACTCTACATGATGGTAGAAGTACAAAAGATAAAAAACTTATTTCGAAATTCCAACTTTTTTACCCATACCAAAATATTTTTCCACAGATGAATGTTTATTTTCCCATACAAACAATTAAACTTTTTTTACCTAAAAAATACCTTAAAACGTTGGAATTTCAAAAGAAGTAATACGTCTTTTCTACTTCTAAAATTGCGAAGAATAATTTTACTCCCCGAAGTTAGTTCACACCTTCGGACATCCTGTATAAAGTACAATATCAAATATAAAATACAGAAGGATTTAAAATATATATAGAAAGTATACAGTATAAAAGAAAGTAAGGAGTATAGAATTTAAACGAATATAAGATTATATAATTTAGAAAAAATTATGAAATCAATAAAAGTATTTACTAAGTAAGGAAATAATGTAGAAATAAACTGGTTATATTTTACATGTGCGAGTTACAGTGTTTATGTAAAGTACATTAAAATAATTTTAGGCCAGTGCAATTAGCGCCAAAAAGGGGGTCGCGATCGAAGTAATTCCGGTAGTCCCAATTTTTTCATATGTTATATAAACTGATTCCCTGATGTAAAATCTGAGTTTCCGACCTTGGCGCACCTGTGCTCGCGCCGCCATTTTGAAAAAACTGGAAAAAAACCGAAATCGGGCCAAAATATAGTTTTTCCCAAATACCTCATTTCCAATGCAAATTTCGGCTAAAATATATTTACAAGTATAATTATTTATTTATTTATTTTATTTAAACGCCCATAGGGCTTTTACATACAATGCTATTATGTTTTTTAAATACAATAACAATAAAGAGTTTACATAATATATAAGAATATACAGATTACATAAAATATAAGATTGAACAATGCATAGGTTAACAAAATATAGGTAACATGAAACAAGAGTTTACGAAACGTAGGTAACATGAAATTTAAGTAAATGAAATAAAAATATATGATCTGCCAATATCCTCCAAAACAATTGAATAAAAAAGGATGAAATTGTTGTTCACATTAGCCTATAAACTGTGTAACTCTAATTAATAATCTCTATTACGCAAGATTAGGATAAGAAACGACAAAAAGTCTAATAGAAAAACATTTAGTTAAGTATTATAATATTAAACCAAGTATCACAATATTAAGTCAAGTACCACAATATTAAACCAAGTATTATAATATTAAATTAAGTATTACAATATTCAGTCAAGTATTATAATATTAAACAAAGTACCATAATATTAAGTTATATTAAACTAAGTATTATAATATTTATTTATTTAAACGTAATTTGTAGAGTAGTGGAAATAGTTCGCACATACTCCGTTTAATGTTTGCCAAGTTTATATTTGACATACAGATTTAATAATAATGTGTTTATAGGCTGATAGACATTCAGTACCGTTAGTGTTCACGCAATATTTATTCCCTGCACTGTGTAGTCGGTTCATTACTGAATTTATTTCTGCTAAGGTACCTGCAATGTTACAATGGTAAGGTACCTTCTGACGAACCGTTCTACTAGGTACATGAAAGTGGATCAACCTAAGGAGTTCAGGGGAGTCAAACATGTTATTAACAATTTTATAAAGAAAAAAGAGATCAGAACATATTCTTCTTTCTTTTAATGTGGCTAGGCCCATGACTTTCAACAGTGAGGTGTAGTTAATGTTTTCAATAGGAATACCTAATCTATAATTTATGTTACGTAAAAATTTATGTTGGATTCGCTCGATAGATTTTTCATGAATATTGTAAAATGGATTCCAAATGGTTGAGTTGAATTCTAAATGGAATAGAATATAAACTAACCTACAACTATTGTAAAACAAATTTCTTCTATCTCTAATAGGTACCGAGGTAGAAAGTCGTAAAGGTGCGTATATTTTTGAAAAAACAAGTTTTTTGCGCGACTAGGTTTGTTTTTTTATAAATACCTCGTTTCCAGTGGAATTTCATGAAAATTTTATTGATACCAATTATGTAGAACATAAAATTTCAAAAAAAACCGGGCAGTTTTTATGTTTATAAATTTTTTTTTACCGATATAAAGAATAAACAAATCTAGGTAGGTACGCACAGAAAATCTATCACGGTTTATTATCACGTTATTAGATTTTTGTTTGCATTTTTAAATACATAATTGAGCCTGGAGCGGAGCTTCACAGCGTCAGTGTCACAGCAGCGTTCAGTGCGAAATGATTGCCGATATTTTTGCGCTATTTTGATATTTTTATAGGACGGTGGGCGTGTGTTAAAGTTTATTTGAAATGTCGGTTTCGGCAGGAGCAGTTTGCTTCATTTGTGACAAAAGTTTGAGTGGTAGTAAAGTGGTGTTTGTGAAGGAACGAGGAGTTGCTTCACTTCGAAATGCGAGTGTGAAACGAGGAATCACCTCACATCAAACATTGTTACAGGACTTGACGGAAGTTACGCTGCACGTTTCTTGTCAAAAGAATTACATAAATGATAAACTCATCTTGGCATTTCTTCGTAGAGGTGGAGCGTCTGCACAAGCTCGTTCCCTCAGATCGGGTGGTCTCAAATTTGAGTTCAAGACTAAGTGTTTTATTTGTGGTGAAAAAATTACTGAAGAATATCTTCAAATGCAGAATAAATTACCTGCGTCAAGACGTAATCCTGTGCATAATGTGGAGCAGCTGTATGTAGATAAGACGATTATCAGAGCAGCTAGAGAACGGGGTGATGAGTGGGCCCAGAAAGTGATTGAACGAATTGCTCTAGTGCCTGAAGGCTCTGACTTGGTGGCGCAAGATGCAAGATATCATTCGTCTTGTTACAAAAAGTTATTCCACGCACCTCCTTCTGAAATTAAACCTGGCCCGCCCTCTAATGAAGATGTTGATAGAGCCATGGAAGACATTTATAATTTTCTTTCCAACAATTCAGACGAATGTCAGTTTACACAGAAACAGTTAATGGGTAAAATAAAAGGAGTCTTTCGGCCTTGTATAAAAACTGTCAGAGCGAGACTTGAGAGCCACTACGGTGACGACATCCTCTTTGTTGAGAGGGGGAAAAATACACCAGTAGTGTGCTTCAAAGACACTGGCTACAAAATAATTACTAACCATTAGTATCAACACAGGAGCTCCAACCCCGTGGAGGAACGTCGTCGGATTGTAAGAGCTGCTGCAGATATTATTAGAGAAGATATTCGATCACAAATTACAGCCCATCAGATGACTTTCTTCAAGATGTGAACTCGGTGATTCCACATACAGTATCAGAGTTTTATGAGAGAGTGATAGGCAAAAAAAAGATGGAAAGGCAGAAGGATGGAAAAGGAAATGTGTTGCCTTATCGCACGCCCTGATTTCAGCAGCACGGCCACGATCTTTCATTTCATCACTCTTAACTAGTGTAGGTGCATATATGTACAAAAAATTTGGCTCAAAAAAACTCATTGATGCGCTTTCAGGCTTGGATTTTCATGTTCTTACAAACAGGCAACTCGACTTGAACAGTCTGCCATTCTTCATCCAGAACCACTCAATGAATGAACTTGTTCGTGTATTTCAAGACCCAAAAGCAAAGACAGAAACAATCACTTTGGCTGCCGAACAACTATTTGCACTTTTGTATGGCGGCAACGAGAAATCAAATTTGGAAAATTTAAGGTACATTATTTTTGTCAAAGGAGTAAAAAAGAACAAATTCAATTTATCCAGGCTACCACCCACCAAAGATGCAGTCCAGCAACACGCTTCAAGAACATACTTGCAAGTGCAGACTTGGCTTGGTCACGATAAAGATCCGACTGAATGGTGGTGGAAAAAGGATGCTGGAGTTATAACTTACTCCAGTAACAATGTTGAAGGAAGCTGCACCTCAGGCCTTGCTGAACTTCATATCATGTCAATGCAAAAAAGGTAGCGCTGGAAAGTGCACCCGCAGAAAGTCGGGTTTAAAATGTTCCCTACATTGCAATGGCAACTCCTGCGAGAATGCTGTAGAAGCCTTTGTTGATGACGATGACGAGGAATATGATGACCCAGTCGCCACAAATTTGGGTGATAAGACAGATGAAGAAGCTATTCAGGGCCAGAAGTAAGAAACTATAGTCAAGGGCCCGTACTTCTGTCTAAACTGATCTACCATTAATTTTATTTTTTGTTATGCTGACAACTTAACTAATAAAGAAAAGAATGTCAATAAATGTTAATTTTACGAAAATACCATTTTTTATCGTTTTTTATGTACCTTATCATCTTAATTGTATTAATAATCTTAAATGTATGTTGTGATTACGTTGATAGGCATGTCAGACCAAGCTGCGAGCACAAATGTAGTGGCTTGGCCTATTTTAGTGGTCTTCCCATTGGGAATGTATGGCGACCGATATGCTGAAATAGTCTATCTACTATATTTATAGCTAGGTCTGACACAGGCATGACGATTGTTGTCAACCTATATGTTCTTAGAACAATAATTGTTAAAGAAAAATAAAATTAAGGAATGCCAAGATTAAAACACCTAACCTCTGTTTCAATTTTTGGCCTGGTTTTGGTGGATTAGAGTTTGGATACGTAATAGAGATAAAAAATAT
The DNA here is from genome assembly GCA_026573805.1 of Hesperophylax magnus. Classification (NCBI taxonomy): domain Eukaryota; kingdom Metazoa; phylum Arthropoda; class Insecta; order Trichoptera; family Limnephilidae; genus Hesperophylax; species Hesperophylax magnus. The sequence continues at coordinate 6,226,187 of JAIUSX010000002.1, forward strand.
AAATTATATACCTATACCTATTTCTTTAACGAAATTATATTTTCTACAAAATTATTATCAATAAATTTTCACAAAATTGTACTGGAAACGAGGTATTTATAAAAAACCAAACCTAGTCGCGCAAAAAACTTGTTTTTTCAAAAATATACGCACCTTTACGACTTTCTACCTCGGTACCTATTAGAGATAGAAGAAATTTGTTTTTACAAAAGTTGTAGCTTATTTTATGTTCTATTATACTTTTAAAAATACTTTAGCCGAAATTTGCATTGGAAATGAGATATTTGGGAAAAACTAGATTTTGGCCCGATTTCGGCCAGTTTTTTCAAAATGGCGGCGCGAGCACAGGTGCGCCAAGGTCGGAAACTCAGATTTTACATCAGGGAATCAGTATATATAACATATAAAAAAATTGGGACTACCGGAATTACTTCGATCGCGAATCGCTAATTGCACTGGCCTATTTGACAGAAAATAACAAAAGTACGAAATATAAAAGAATAAAAAAAGTATAGTACATAAATCGTAATAATATTAGAAGTTTATAATTTTTTTTAAATATATAAAATCAATGTGAGTACGTATTGCTGGGTAGGCAAATAAGAAAATATTAATTTTAATTTAATTTACTGTTAATTTTCTATATGTGCGAGTTACATATATATAGCTAATGGGCCTCCCGGTGTAATAAGGAACTGCAGTGAAAAATATTATGTCTTTTAAAAATATATTCATATAGATATAGATCAACAAACGCTGATGCTGAATATATAAGTTTTATTAGAATTGCCACTCGTGGAGTATTCCCCAAATTTGCGGAGCATTTCTAAGATTACTCAAATTTGTTTTTTTGCAGGGAGAACCTTTTTGTGGGGAAAATGCGGGAATTCTGAGCAATTCTTGATTATTCAACCATATTGAAAAATAATATTTACAATTATTATATCTTCAACAAAGGAATTAGAAATAAGTAAAATGATAAAATCCAAGTGCTGGTTATGATACACTCAAATGTAAAACAGTTCTCTCTCTCTCTCAGTCTAACAGTCTCTCCACAGAATTGGTTCCTATTTTATCAAAGTTAATTAATCATTGTCTTAAAGATGGAACTTTTCCAAATAGTTGCAAGTTGCAACATTGCTAAGGTAATACCAATTCACAAAGGTGGGTCCAAAATGAATACCTCAAACTTCAGACCCTTTTCTATCTTACCAATCTTATCTAAAACCTTTAAACATGTAGTTTAAGAAAGATTAAACAACTTTCTATAAAAAAAAACATTCAAATATAAAACAATATGGCTTTACGAATAAAAGAAACAAATTTGCGGCAATAAATTACTTAATCAGTAAACTTAGAAGCAGCATTGATGGTGGAAATTATATTTTATATACCTATACTAATTGACCTTCAAAAAGCCTTCGATACAGTAAGTCATGATATACTGTATACAAATACTGTAAACTTATCGATATATTTGGTGTTAATAACTTTGTGAGTTTCAAAAGGCAACTAATTTTAGACCTATTTGCTAGTTATTAACTTGCATTATTTATTAGCTTTAAAAAAAGGTCTTGCCTTCATACTTTGATTTACTTTACCATATTATTTTCTAATTACCTTATGATTAAATTATATTTAGCTATTTTTATCCATGTACATGTTACACTCACATACATATACTGTCAACTTACTATGTAAAAGCCCGATAGGGCGTTAATAAATAATAAATAAATATTTTTTTTTTTTTTTTTTTTTTTCGTCTGTAAGTGGGCTACCCACAGTTTGATAATGCCTTCAGAAGGCGAAACAGCTGTCACGCGTAATAATAATTACACAGCAGAACTTGTTTAAAAATAAACTGTTTTTATAACCCCAATAATAATATTATTGAATATATAAAAAATAAAAAAATAAAATGGAGTTCTACAAATTAAACTTAAAAACAATAAATAAATATTTCTCAAGAAACTCCAAAAAATGGGTGTAGTTGGTCCTGCTCTTAATCTATTCAAATCATATCTTAGCAACAGAAAGCAATTCGTTATCATCAATAATCAAAATAGCAACCACCTTCCAATAAACTATGGAGTTCCGCAGGGATCCATACTAGAACCACTACTGTTCCAAATGTATATAAATGATGTCTCCCAATTAGATTTAAACGGTGTTTTTTTTGTTTGCAGATGATCGTGTAATTTTCCACTGGGGTAAAGATTTAGACATCTCATACTATATTACTAGAAAATGCACAAAGAGACCTAGAAAAATTAACAGTTGGCTCCAATCAAATATCCTAACTATGAATGTAAAAAATACAGGATTCATGATTTTAAGCTCAAGCCGTAAAATCATTCCTCGTTGTGAATTCCCCTTAAAAATTGAAAACAACAACCAGCAAATCCTGATACAGGAGAAATATCTAGGGCTGTGCATTGATAAGCACTTAACATTTAAACAGCATATTCAAGATAAACATAAAATCACCCCCTTCATTAGCGTATTTAGCTGGTTATCATATCTGTTACCAAATAAAATTTAAAAAGGTCTGTATTATAGCCTCATACATTCATAATTAAATTACTTGATTGAAATCTGGGGAAACGCATAAAAAACATACACAAATATACTACAGGTAACACAAAACAAAGTAATCAAAAAGCTATTTCATATCAAACCCAGAACATCCACAAAAAAAATTGGAAACAAAACTGTTAATATTAAGAAAACTATATGAACATGTCTCCTTATATACAAAATAAATAATAAACTCATACACACAAATACAGAATTCATTAAAACGTCCCAAGTACACACACACTTTACACGGCAAAACGATAACGTACTACATTTAAACACCATACGTACTTATGGCAAGCAATCCATTTGTTACGAGGGGGGTAACATATATAATTACCTTCCAGACAACATTAAGAATGAAATAAGTGTAGGAACATTTTTAAAAAAATTGTTCACTTTTATGCTCAATCAGCAAAACACTGGAAGTGAATAATATTGTTATGTTATTTGTTTTTCTATAATGGAATATAAAAATAATAATTTGGGTTATTTCTAGTTAAATAAGTGAACATGTATTTTTCTTTTAGCTGGAATAAAAAACTTAAAAAAAAAGGATTTTGTTTCATTTTTTCAAATCTATTCAATTCTTGTGGATATTTTAGAACACGTCCATTGGAAACTCTGGTCCACATTCACGTTTTAACTTCAAATATTTTTAATGCGGGTTTTTAAACACCGGTAAATTGTTTATCAGGTGTGGTCATGGATGCTTTTTTGCAGTTTTATTTAATACGATAACATTAGTGATGAGATGCTGACATTTTACCTAGTGTTCTCTGATGTTAAAAGCGGGTAATCTTAAGAATAAAATAACGTTCGACTCCCATCCAAAATACAGCGCCGGTTGAAAAAAAGCACCTTGGCTTTTTGAGACGGCTGACTGGTGACGTCACTGGTCACCTCCACAGATTTGATGCGTTGTTCGGAGACTTTAAATTTATAACTTTTGTATTAATCTTTTTAATACAAAAGTTATAAACTAGTAAAGAAAGTAGCCATCTAGGTGGCAGGAACCTAGGTGGAGTGAACATATTTTGGGCAAACAAATGGACATTGAAATTAACTTCTGGAAACACTTCTTTCTCCTACGCAAAACTTGCTTTGGTGAGTGGGTGATGGGTCGTAGGTCGGTCATGACTGCCATGAGTCATGAGCACGAGGAAGACTCATTCACACTGGGCCGTAAAAACAACTGAAATGTATGGAAAATTAGACGGATTCTAAATATTATTCATTTACTGGCCTACAGACGGGTTTGGTGATTCATTCACACTATGTAAGTATGCATAAAATGCACTTTTTTTATATTCGAATATTCGAAACACGACACAAATAATAATTATAATTTCTTTTAATACTAATCGTAAATGATCGGTTCTACTTCGGAGGTGTTCGTTGTTTGGGGCGCTCTTCAAACTAAACAACGCGCAACCATGTCAGCTACCGTTCCAAGTGACTTCCCCACCCCCTCTACCTGCGTGAAATCAGCGCCTCTCGGAGGCGGGCTCTATACCTGCCTCACTAGCATATAAAGGGGCTGACAGGCTGAAGTTCAAAGCGTTTAATATAACTCAGTTTTGATCGCAATACATTCCCATACATACCTGTCACACCTAAAAAGATTATGTGTTGGCATGGCGACGATATGCGCTGTGATCGATAGGCGATATTTGAAAATTATGCGACCCCTCTCCGGTCAGAACAATTTACGGAGCGCCGTAATTACGCGGCTGTATTCTGTCAAAGTGACAGATCCCATACAAAGAAATGATGTTCGGCGGCAGTTCCCCAATTGATCTGACCCACTTTCCTACATATAAGTATGCATTTTAGAAGTTATAATTTACGGTAATATATGTAATAATACATTGCAAAATAATAAAATAAAAATTTGGAAATTTAAAAAAAATTGTCATTGTCAGACTATAAAAATATTACAATTTGTTATTTCGGCTACTGGCATTATACGATTCAAAATGTAGGCGTATTTGATCTGTCAAAGAATTTATATTAAAAAAATGCAAAAATCACTCATTTTAAATACATGTAGGATTACGAAAGATTTTTTAAATATTTATATTGAGGGATCAGTAGGATTTATAGGTCCAGTTAGGAGTTCCACCGAGCCGAACCCTCTGATATGAAAATATCTGGAGTCGGTGAATTATTTTCCCATTTGATCTCTAGTGAGTTGACGTGTCGTTCTTGTATTGTTTTGTATTTATTATGCTTATACACGGTGTCCGGAAACTCGTAGTACAAGCGGGAAACTGGTGAATCTACATCACATTTGGAGTCGATTTTGTAGTATAATTTTTTTTTGATTTGAGCTTTCGTTTTCGAGTAAATCGAGTTAGAAGTTGAATTTTTTTTGATCAAATTCTTATCAATTATTACTGAAGATCAAAGTACCCAACTAATTAAAACTGTTTAAAAGTAAAACAAATAAAGAAACCCGGATTTTAAGCATTATTTTGAAATCACCCTTCATTTAATCCGGTGTAATCATAAAATATTTCTGCTCTGTAGGGTTAAAACATCTGTTCTTCTAATATTCATACCTATCTCTGACATATTCGCAAAATATAGCTTTCTCTAGTATGTTGGGTTCTACTAACATATGAAGGAAAGAGACGCACGATAATAAACAGTATTCTAAGCAGATGTCCCATTTCTGTTAAATCGTAAGTAGGTCAGTGCTGATTTATGGGTCGCCGCAGGTAGCCGTATTTATGAAATTGTTTATACATTGTTTACATTGCATTTTGCTTTAAGAAGTTTTCTCGTTAATTTAAACATGAAAGCGAATTGTGGGCGAAATTTGTGTGGTTTAAAACGCGTTATTATTGTTTTGATATTGATACTTTAAGATTTATCATCGATGCCTTCGACGTGTTTGAAAACAGTTGTACGTTTTTAATGTTTTGATTTTGAGACTTATCATCATCATCGATGCCTTCGACGAGGTAAAAATTAACTCCGACATGATTCAAATAGTGCAATAATCAATCATCAGACGGACCCAACTGTGCTTGGAAGTTAACGGTGAACATTTAAAATAATTTGACGTGTTTGTGTTTTGAATTGGAGATCGGAACATCGTTACATATTGTGAGTACCTACCTATGCTGATAATAATTCCTATCCGTTGCGTCGGCGTCTCAGATCGAATGACGAAAAAATTTTAACCCTGAAATAGCCGAAAAATATATTAATTTGTTTTTGTTTTGGTGAGAATGCTCAAATCAAAAAACTTTATGTTTATTTGGGTTCCCATGTGGTGTAGATACTCCAGTGTCCCGTTCGTACTACCAGTTTCCGGACACCGTGTATAATGCACTTGCATAATGTGGATTGACTAGATGATCATTTGTGGAAAAGTGTGTGGAAGGGTTTAGTTTTTCCTATGGGGAAGATTTAATCCGGACGTAAAGTCGGAATTTTTTTTTAAATTCCCAGTGAGTTAAAGGTGACCCTTCAATTGTGTTGGTTTATATCGAAGGCCTAGCTCACGCGTGTTAAGTGTAGTTTTAGCCTGCTTGATTGGCTTCTTCAACAAAAATGTAATTTCTATCGGAAAACATCGCTGGACAAAAAAAAGATTTTACATGAATCGACACAATCGATATTACGCAAGCTCTACTTCTAGCAGTGCTTGACTACGCGCACATTATATTATTATTTTTTCTGTTGCCGACATTCAGATTGTCAACAATGTCAACGACTTTTTTCGTGATGTAAACATCATCTATAGTCTTGTTTTGAACTCTCGGTAAATACGTGTGATATTTGTTAATCTTTTTGTTAAATCACCAAGGTAAATAATCAAAGCCATGGCGAAGCATATGCCGCTCATCCTTTTCGGATTATTATTCGCCGTTATCCTAAAACAAAGTGAGTAAAGATTGGAGGTTAGACGACTCATTCGTTCACGCCCATTTTTAATATATTATTTTTGTTAAATGTGTTAATTCGACTAAAATGCTGAAGATGATTTAAGCAGTGGCCGTGCATAAATTATTCCATAATTTTGTTTGTTTTATTTGTTTGCAGGCGGTAGTATAAAATGCTGGGTGTGTCGATCTGACACGGATCCTAAATGTGCGGATCCCTTCGACAACACCACGGTTCCCATAACAGACTGCAAAAAAGAACAAGAACTTTCCCATCTTAAAGGAGTCCTTCCTACCATGTGTAGAAAAATACGACAGAAAGGTGAATTTTGAACACATAATTCAATAAAATTTGTCAAGAGATTGTTAAAACCAGTGTGTTTCAATATCTTTACTGCGTAATTCGACATCAATTGCTCTTGTTTTTGAAGTGAAACTTCTTTAGGCGCGTAATGAATTTTCGGGGACGGAGTAAAACCGACTCATGACCGAAACGAAAATGCGGGACCACCGATTAAAGTTCATTTGATCTAGTCAAAGTTTTGAAGTAACATATAAATGCTTCTTAGCTCATCCCGACAACTGGCGTTGGTGGTGTAATGGTCAGCATAGTTGCCTTCCAAGCAGTTGATCCGAGTTCGATTCTCGGCCATCGCACATTATTTTTTTGTTTTTAACGCCTTTTTCATTCAATATCTTATTTTTTAGTAGGTCAGAACATTTTTTAAAAGAAAATAATATTGCAAAATAATAAAAACACTTATCTCACTGTGATAAAACATTACTCCGCTAGAGCGCGCTTTGCGTTATTGTGTTGGATTAAAATTATTATCTAATCCGTATATTATGATAATTGTATTACATTTATTTAATTAATTTATTTATTTTGATAATATGTAATAATTTACAGAAAAAAAAAATTGCTTCTGCCATACACAGAGGGTGGTTCGAGGCTATTGAATAAGAATTATCACGAAATTCCTATGATCATTTCGGGAGATTTTAATGTTAATTTTGCGAGGGAAGAATCTGTAGAGTTATTGAACTTTTTCAAAAACACCCTCAATTTGGATATTGTTAATGATAGGAACACTAGCACGACTAGACACGGGACAACAATCGATGCAGTTTTTGCACGATTCATTAAGGATTTAAGTGCTCATGTATATATCTCGCACTTTAGTTACCATAACCCAATTATCACGACATTAGGAAATGATATTCATGAAATTGACAATGAAAATGGCACATGATTGGTAAATTGTCATTGTAATTTCTTTGTAATTTTTAATTGTAATATTGTTATTTATGTAATATTGTATACTTGTGAATAAATTGAAAATTTTTGGAACTATACATTAATCGAACGTCATTCATCTATAAGAAAATATTAGAAAAAGCAAATCCATGCTTCGTCGTTGAATTATTTAACCTCTAATTTTCAAACTAACCTAAGAGAGAAAATAGAGATGATGAAATGAAAATAGAGAGAGAGGAATACTAGAAGTTTCACTTCTGTCTTGCGTAGGCTTGACACACCCACTTTTTTTTTCCTGTTTTTCTGTTTCTTTACTAGATTGAGCATAATATGATCTTACTAGATGAAGCATATAATTGCAACATTTCTCCGTGATTATTTATCAGCTGCCAACTTACAAGCATTTTTCCATGAATTTCAATTATTTCCAACATTTCCACGACATTTATAGTTATTTCTTGTAGTAATTAAGTTAAAACCAAGTGCTGTATTATTTATTTATTTTGCGTATTAAGCGTGCAGTGGATATCGACAAGTTTACCAATTCAAGCTGTAAAGATCTATTGTGTAGGTTTTATATTGTCAACAGTGATCACTGGTACAACGGTCATGTTTCCACAAACCTGTCTAACTCTATTAATTGGATCATTCTTTTACTCTGATTGTTAATACATTTTTTAAAGAATCCTTTCTGTTGTTTCAATCTGTATCGTTATGTTTGCAGTAAACGGTGAATGGCGCTACTTCCGAAGCTGCGCTTACATGGGCGAGCCCGGGCTGGGCGGAGATGAGCGCTTCTGCCTCATGAGAACCGGCACCTACAACATCTTCATGGAGTACTGCACCTGCAACAGCAAGGATGGCTGCAACGGAGCCACCCCCACCACCTCCGCCCTTTCCCTGACCCTCCTTTCAACCGCAGTTACTCTTGCACTCACTGCAATCAAGACACTCCTCTGATTCGAACTTTCAGAAGTGGAGGCGGAACAAACTTTATCAAAGCCAGCAAGTTTCAAGTTCTGTAGATTTACTATACATGTAATACAATTATTTCCGAATTTCAACGATACTGAGGTATATAAGATGTTTTAGAAAAAAGAAAACATTAAAAGGAACGGCTGCGGGGCCTTTTTTATACAATAATTACAAATTTAAAATTAAACATATTATTTTTTTTTTTTAATCCAAAGGTATAGCAAATATCTAGTACCGATATGTGCTACTTTATTTATTTGTCTTTTAAAGGATGATATATAAGGCCATTTAAGAATTCAATTTTACGTGATTTTAGAGGCAACTTTGGCATTTTTTTGTGATTTTATAATAAAAAAATAATCTTGTCCTTTTAAAAAGAAACTGTTTTTGGGTATAATTTTTAATTTACATATAACAAATTTGTTTTCCGATGTAAATCGGTCATTAGTATTTTAAAATTAAAAGTCATCAATATACTTTTTTAAATGTTTTTATTAAGTTGCCTCTGAAATCATGAAAAATTGAATTCTTTAATGGCCTATGTTTAGTAGTACGTATCCGTACAAGACATTTGCAATATATTTTGATTAAAAATATAATTATTCATTTTGGTCTCAAATCCGAATTTAAGTATTCTAAGAAAAAGACTGCGCAGCCGTTCCTCCTAAGGCTCAGTTGTTTTGCAGAAATTCACGTATGACAAAGTCATTAAATGGCCATTTTGATTTTTGTTATGGTTGAAAGGTTCCCATTAAATGCCGATTCAGCTTTACCATTTCCATTTCAGCTTTTGAACAAATTGTGATCAGCATAAAAGGACAACTACATATCATATTGTTGAGCTTGTCAGCAATTTTATAGAAAGTTGCAACACATCTAATCAAACCTTTCAAAAAACTTATTGCAATCTAACCTTTCAAATGTAAAAAAAAATGCGCTGAATAGCATTTGATGACATTACATTTGAATTTCTACGAAAGAACTGGACCTGTGATCTAAATATTACTTTTTGTTTATTTTACACATTCCTGCGACATCATTTGATAATTAATTTTTATGCTGAAACAAGGGGTCATTGATGAAGTAATATTATTCTGTGAAGATCTGACTCATTGAATACTTAATTCATGTACACATTGTGTATGTAGAAGTTGAATCTCCGTCCATTTACAAATAGACTCATAGTATAATATAATATGTATTTGTAAGAATAGCATCCCCGCGGATATAGGTTTTTTAAGGGTTATATTTTATAACTACGTAATTACATTTATTATGTAATGCTATTTATAAACTAACTGTTTCATAAATAAATGGTGATAATAAGTGCCTATAACAATTTAGGACGGGTTGTTTCAGAGAATTTGAAGTTAATTTTCAAGTTCTTTGAAAGTTATTATTTCAGTTCTCTCAAGTGACTGACCTATAATGATAAAATAACAGAACTTGAATAGGATTTTCACCAAACCCGAAAATGGATGTTGAAATTTTATGAATTGTTCAAATTCTACGAAACAACCCCATCCTTAGTAAGCTTACAATTGTGAATTTATTTTCCGTCCTTCAAATTGCGGTGCTCTAAGGCAAGACTCACATTGGCGTCTTAACAGCGCTATTTAGCCGCATACATCATTTTGTATGTATCGATCGAAAATAATCACGTCGCTAATGTGTACAACCCTGCGACTTAGATACAAAATGAAGCATGCTGCGAAATCGCGCTGTAAGTCTCCAATGTGAATCTATCCTTTAATTGCAGATTATTTAGAATGTAAGAGATATGTAATCTTATCACATTTCAGTCAGTAATAGACAAATATTTTGTTCTCTGTAAAACTAGCTAAAGCGTAGAGACGAAGTTAATCAATTACACAATTACCAGTTTTAGTATGTTTTATTATATATTTTACATATTTTGTTCTCTGTAAAGCGTAGAGACGAAGGTAATCAATTACATAATTGCCAGTTTTTAATATGTATACATATATTTTCTCTAATCATTTTGTACACACAAAAGAGATAATTGACTGAATTATAATTATTAATAATAAAAGTTTTGCTCTCAGTTTTAATGTAATAATTTTAATACATTTTTTTTATATTCAAGTAAACATTTTAAAAAATTAAATTAAATAACATTCCATTTTATGCTCGTTCCCTGAAAACTATATTGTTATATTTTTTTTATGAACTCACCCACGTACAACCAATTTTTTATGAACTTTAACGCATACTGCATAGCGTAATATTTTTGTTTTTATCCTTGAGAAATCTATATAGATATTTTTTATTAAACATTTGGTTAATATAGGCCTTTTTGTATTCCATCCATTTTGATGTTATTTTGGTTATTCCATATTTTATAATTTTGTATTATGATGTCATTTTGGTTATTCCATATTTTATAACTTTGTATTATGGTGTCATTTTGGTTATTACATATTTTATAACTTTGTATTATGATGTCATCTTGGTTATTCCATATTTTATAACTTTGTATTATGATGTCATTTTGGTTATTCCATATTTTATAACTTTTGTATTATGATTTCATTTTGGTTATTCCATATTTTATAATTTTGTATTGTGATGTCATTTTTAAAAACTTTTGTAAAACAGTGCCACATGACCAAGTAAAGAGTAAATAATAATTATTTATGTACCTCTGAATTAAACAAACACTTTGTTTCTATCATTAAATTTATTTTAATAATTTATTCACAAGCCAACCATTTTTCGCTTGGCTCAAATTTCATCAGGCCATAATTGAAACTAAATTAAAATTAATGTTTAGCCTGATGAAGCTTTAGCCAAGTGATACCGCCAGTTGGTGAATAAATTAAAATAAATTTGAGGTTAGAAACAAAGTGTTTGTTTCATTTAATACATATTAGGGTTTTCGGTAAGAGAAAGAATTGCATATCTACACATTTATTTTGTACACTCAATAGAATGATAAAATGTGACTTAAATTAACATCTTTAATGTAGCACAATTAGTTTTAAGATGAACATTTATTTTATTAGTTTGGTAAAGGCAAGAATCTTCATACTATTATAAAAAAATGTATTTATTTTTTGATTCTACAAATTGAAATGTAATACTCAATTCTTGATGTATAAAGCAATGATGGACTTACAATAAAAGCGCATATAAATCAAGCATTACCGCTGATTTATGTGCAAGTTTTCCTATAATAATAATTATATTATTTGACAAGAAAATGCAAACAAGTTTGTCTTTGCTTTTGGAAACGTTTATGTATTCTTGTGTAAATCTCTGTTATGTATTTAACATGTCTCTTGTACAATTTTACATTTTTATTAAAGTTTTTTGGCCCTGCCATTTTATTTTGCTTTTATTTCCTGCCTAGTTTCTTTAGGTATCTGGTAGACACATATTCTTTATAGCAGGGCCCACCTGTATAGACTGCCTTTTATTTCCTGGCTGGTTTCTTTGGGTATCTGGTACCCACACACATAATATTTAAAGCAGGGCCCACCTGTATAAACCGCCTTTTATTTCCTGGCTGGTTTATTTGGGTATCTGGTACCCACACACATAATATTTAAAGCAGGGCCCACCTGTATAGACCGCCTTTTATTTCCTGGTTGGTTTCTTTGGATATCTTGTACCCACAAACATAATCTTTATAGCAGGGCCCACATGTATAAACTGCCTTTTACATTTTATTCCTGAAAAAATCAACCCATAAAAAATAAAGTTTTTTTACAATAATATATCTAGTTTAAAACTTAAAAATCTGACTGAGGATTGAACCTTCCTACCCAGGAACTGGAGTCGACAACTCTACTAACCTCGCCAGATGCCGATTGGGTAGGACCGGCATTTGTTTCGTATGCTAACTGCTGTAATGGCATCTGATTTCACAGAAATGCGTGCATGTCTGTATGTGTGCAGGCAATTTAATTGAATTTTTAATTTTAATTATTTAATTAATTACAATTTAATTTTAATTAATTCAATTCAATTTAATTATTTTTTTTTATAACTATGGAAAAATCGATTTAATATTTTAATTTTTATTGTTTCTCTGTGTAACCAACTCCACTGTATTGTTTTAGAATTATATAACTTTAAAATTGAAAAAGTCCTCCACAACACAGGTGAACTCCTAGCGTGGAGGATAATATACCATACCATTGTAATACAAATATATTTAAGAATAAAAAAAAAATTGTTATCAAAAATTGAAAGAATGCATTGTCTTCGACAACGAGTCTATCTGCCAAATTTCAGCTAGATCGGATGTCAAGAAACAGGTTACTTACCACTTCCAAGATTGGATTTCATTCATTACCGAAAACAAAAGTGAAATATAAAGAAAATGCTCCTTGAATCCAAAACACCGATTGCTAAAATATGCAAATGTAAAAAGAAGGGCATTACGACTACTCCAGTAGGTACAATAAGTTTTCCCAGATAAGTAGGATATAGGTACTTACTTTTCTTTTGCTGTGGACAAAATCATTTATTAAAAATAGACCAATTTCATGAAATTTATTTTTTATTTTAAAAATGTACAAAAACAGATATATTACTTTAAAATATGAAGTCAGTTCATAATTTATTAATATAATGTATGTGTATGAAGTTCTAATATGTGCGTCAATTATATAACAAGTTTTGAAAACCACCTAAACACATCAGATAAAAAGTTGGAAGCTATCACATTTAATTTTCAGGCAAAGGCTCCTAGAATATCAACTTATTCCAGTTTCCAAATACACATACATCTAAAAGGCTTTGATGTGTTTTTTAAATCATTAACCTGTTAACCGGGCGGGACGTATAAATACGTCAAACGTAAACAGTATCAGGTACGGGTAGGACGTATGAATACGTCCTTGAAATATATGTTGCGCCCTGGAACGAGCGGGACGTATATTTCCGAGCATATCACACGGAAATCGAGTTTTTAATTTTTAAATATTTTAATTTTTTAAACTCAATGTTTCTCTTTTATCGTGTGCTTTTATTTATTGTTCTGTAATTATAACCTTTTTTATATTTTTTGTAATCTTTATAATTGTTTGTAAATATTCTATTTTTTTAATTCGATGTTTTCACTTTTTTTGATGCATAAATAAAAAAATAAAAAAATATGAAATTACGTCCACCGGGCGTGACGTACTGATACGTCCTAGTGCAGGAGTTCGCGCCCGTTATATGCTGCGTAATTCAAAACTGAACTCCCCGGTTAACAGGTTAATATTCCCGTCAGACATCAACAAAAAGTAAATACTCTATAAGGCAGTATAGTTGTTTAATCTATAAAAGTTAAGGACGGACAATCAAACAAAAATGTCTTCATAAATCGTGGACGGAAGATATTTATAAACTTAAAAAAATGTTCCATGCGTCAGCTAAAATTAAATACTTTATAGGGGCGGTGTACTTGTTGAAATAATAATAATGGTAAATACCTAAACTAGGACAGATATAAAATATTAAAACTAATAAATAAATCTTGGACGGAAAATATTTATCAACTTACAATATATGTATTATTTATAAAACATGAGGAATGTGCAATATTTTAACAGTTAGTAAAATCAAAAAGATTAAAAAAAATAATACATAGATACTACGTTTTTCCTCAGAAAGGTGATTTCTTGTGAAAATCATATAAAAAATATAATTTACAAATTGTAAACCAATAAATGTAAATTAATCTATTTATTCGCTTTATAATTTGTATGTGTTGCTCAGGATTCAACATTTAGACCAGTCATTCCCCAAGTGGTCTATATAAGTACAGTGATATGATATCTAGGGAAATTGAAAATTTTGATGAAGAGGTCAAATTCTGCGGAAATCTCATATTTCAGAGAGAATTTTTAGAAAATGGTGAAAATGGATTTTTTTAAATATTGTGTGGGGAATTAGTGGATTTAAAAAAATGGTGGAATCCAGTACTGAGCAATCGAGAATACCTCATACATACAAATCCATCTGAAATCTAGGGAAATTTCGTGAAATAACGTGAGATAAAAAAGTTTGGGGATCTCTGATTTAGATGAACTTCAACACCCATACAAATTGGACATTATAACTGTGCAACACTATACGCTTAGTATATTGTGACTGCTTGCTGCTTTCTTATAGCCTCCTTATATACAGGGTGTCCGGAAACTCGTAGTACAAGCGGGAAACTGATGAATCTACATCACATTTGGAGTCGATTTTGTAGTATATTTTTTTTTGATTTGAGCTTTTGTTATCGAGTAAATCGAGTTAGAAGTTGATTTTTTTTTTTTTTTTTTTTTTTTTTTTAATCAAATTCTTATAAATTATTACTGAAGATCAAAGTACCCAACTAATTAAAACTATTTGAAAGTAAAACAAATGAAGAAACTCGGATTTGAAGCATTATTTTGAAATCACCCTTCATTTAATCCGGTGTAATCATAAAATATTTCTGCTCTGCAGGGTTAAAACATCTGTTGTTCAACCCTAAACACCAGAAAAAACTTTAACCCTAAAATAGCCGAAAAATATTTTTTTTTGGTTTTTTTTTTTTTTGTGAAAATGCTCAAATCAAAAAACTTTATGTTTTTTTGGGTTCCCCATGTGGTGTAGATTCTCCAGTTTCCCGCTTGTACTACGAGTTTCCGGACACCATGTATATTTCAAAGTCGGTAGTCACAATTTTTCGGTTAATAATAGTAAAACCAAATCTGACAGAAATCGTTGTGTCTCCCTTACTATCATAGTTAGAAATATGTATTAAATGGTGTTAGAAAGAGAAAACACCAAGCTTTATATTGAACTACAGAAGTTAACCACAGAAGAATTAAAATGTACACCTCTATGAAACCAAAGGTTCCAAACCTAATTTGAGAATTTTTTTTCTAATTATTATTGTATAAAACAAAAAAGTGAGGCGGCCATAATATTTTGATATAATTGTCTAATAAAATATGTTTATTTTTCGATTTCAGTAATTTTAGTTCAAAAAACCCCCCATTACTCGCATACGCGCGTTAATGTTTATTAGCATTTCTACTCTTCTTGTGTGCGCATTATTTATAACGAAGTACAAATAGACCCCGAGTGTTGACAGGATTTATTTTGTTTATCGGCGCAGTGTTTGCCCCTTTAACTTGATTCCTTTGATAATATTTTGGCTCTATTAGAGACACGTTTTGAAATCTTTCGAGGAGCAGAAATAATATTTTTGTTATATTCTAATAAGATTCAATAACATAATGTTACGTAGTTTGCTTTAAACACTCGTATTTCGGCAACACTCCGAATCGAGTCATAGAAAAATTGTCACGTTAAAGTGTCAGTTACAATAAGAATTCAAAATTATTAGGCCGAAACTCTGAAACATTTGACCGTGCATTATCAATAATATGATTATAGATTTTAAAAGGCACTTTTACTGGAAATGGAATCACATAATAATGATACTGTTTAGCTCTCTGTTCATATTAGGCACTGAGCGGTAACATTAAAATTGCGTACAATCTTTTACAAGAGTTTTTCTGTAGAGAATTATTAAAATTATGTTATTTACATTGAATAGTAATGGTGTAAAAGATTTTTTTTAAATGTCAAGAAATTTTCAACATACTTTTAAAAAACATTAAACGGCAGTGAAATGTTATCATGTAGAGTAAAAATTCTTGCATAACACAATAATTATAAGTATTTTCATACATACAGTAAAAACATAATAATACTGGAATGACCTTATTCTGAGATTACCAAATTTGAGATTCAGTAAATAATATATGTTGTGTAAACAAAATATAGACTTGAACAATTATTCAGAAAATAATACATGTGATGTATACATGTAAGAGATTAAAAACTATCTTCAAAGGCATTCTTATACAATATAGTAATTAAAACACACTTAGGCCTGGTTGTTTCTTTTGTAGTATGGATAAAACCGAGATTAAACAAAACTTCATTTTTATAACATAGAATAACAAAAACAATAGGATACACAAATATTTTTTTTTAAAAAGGTTTCAAAACTGAGAATGCAGTTAATTTCTAAACCACGGCTAAATATCAATTTTTAGGGCATACGTCAATGTGCATATGTCAACAATGGTTGGTCACTTAGCAGAACTTGGAAAATACAGCAAATTTTTGAATTATTCGCAAATCTGTACAATTAAACAGATTTTTTAAATCGTATTATCTAGCAAAAATATCGCTTGCGACATGTCATGACAAAAAAATTGACCCGTATATCTATACTTCATGAAATAAACAGGCCGTAGGTTGCAATACTTTTTAACCACTCGAGCACTCAATTGGTTGTATATACAGGGTGTATCGGCACGTACCCGACAAAATTTAACCAGCTATTCCTTAGCACATTTGGAGTAAAAAATTATATGGGCACTTTGCTGTCCGGTAACATTTTTTTCTAATAAAAAATTTACTATTCATATTATCACCACATGTCACCAATGTTTTATCCTTTGTCAAAGTTTGAAAACCCGTCTGGCAATATTTTGTTCGAGTTTCGTTGAATAATGTACGTACGTACCTACATTGGCGCGCTTTTGGAACGAAATGGCACGGCACCATTCGTCTCATTTTTAACTATTATTATTTAGTGTGTACGAAAGAGGGAGGACACATTTTGACACACTTGCTAATAACAGCTGTTGAACACGAGAAACAATGCAAATGACAGTGACGGAGGGTGGATTTTTTATTTATTTTTTTGTTTTTAATGGAAAAAAAATGTTACCGGACAGCAAAGCGCCCATAACATTTTTTACTCCAAATGTGCTGAGGAATAGCTGGTTAAAGATTGTCGGGTACTTGTCGATACACCCTGTATGTACATTTACCATATCGTCGCATTAATTCGTAGAATGCGTAACCACCAAATGTAAAATTTTACAGGAGGCATAAAAAACCTCGTAGTGAAAAAAAATGAAAGACGGCTCATTCTTTTTATTTATGTTTCGAACTTATAATATATTTCGAAATTTATTTTCAATCATTAAACTTTTGTAAGTTAAGGCTTTCTATTTCAAATCGGAGTTAGGAAGTTTACATAAAATCCGAGAATGGAGATACGTATTTTACAAAAGATACATACTTTTCTGCGAACAGTTTTATGAACAACCTAGCGGAAAATTTGGGAGATAGGAATTTTACATTCAAAAAATAAAACACAACAATGTATGTATATGTCGAGGCAGTCTATTTAGATGCATTTTAATGATGCGAAAGGTTATCGTAAAAGGAGTGGTAATCCTTTTCTAATGTCTATTTTAAGTCTTGTAAATGCTGGTACTTTTCCTTCCTTAAGGGATTAAATCTGACTCTCAAGTGAAATCTTCAAACTCTGGAGATCATTACAGATTCGGCGACGGTTTTGTGCTGGGTGAGATCTACACTGACCGGGAGTAGTCGTGTCAGAGATGCTCGTTAAGTGACGCTTGGGGTTGATGAAGGAGATTGTAGAAGAATTTGATCTGACATTGTCGATCACCCTTGTAGAGTCCTGTAGAAATAAAACTGATGTACTTACTAGGGTTTGCAAGACCCGGGCAAAGAGTAGCTATGACAGGAAACGTTGTGAAAGAGACTCCTTAGAGTGTGAAGATAGGTGGGAGAGACTTGAAAGTGGAACTGGTGAGCAAACATGTGCTTTAAGCGTAGAAACTCTTCATGCTCAGCATCACTTTGGAGTAAAGTGAACGCTTCATCTTGCCCGGCTGGTTGATCCCGAGGCGAGAAGAAAGGACGTCGATAGATGCGTGCGTTCCTGCGTACAATGCAGGACAATTGACCCTCCGCCATCATCCCATAAGCGGGTAATCTCAATGTTGTGACAACCTGGAGTCGCTTGGCAGTTGATGTTACTCATTTCGGCAGGAAATGTTTACTCACATATATCGATTGAGGTCCAAGTAGATTTGCCGTGTGGCGGGAAATCGAGTCAGATAATGCAGCTTCGATTATCACACATTTGAAAGAAGTGTTTCGGGAAAGAGGCCCGCCCAAAGTAGTTTTCATGGACAATGGTACTGCATTTTGTTTCTACAGTGTTACAGATAAGTGTAAGAGATGGAATGTTCGTCAAAAATTTTGCGCGGCATACCGACCAGCTGGATACGGTATAGTTGAACGACATCATCAAACAATAAAGAGAACTGCAGCCAGAAGTGGAAGCGATCCCCTGCAGGCAGTGTTTCGGTACAATCTTTGGCTGCAAAAAGTCAGGATGATCGAGGTATTGCGCTGTCTAGTATAGTTCACACTTCACACTCGTGGAGACACCCTTCTGCGCAAGTGAATATAGAAGAGGAAGTATTGACTGAGCTCTAAGTGGGCGATCTTCTTGCGGTTAAACCAGTAGATGGGAGATGCACATCGTGCATGGAAGGGTGACAGGACTTACTTCAGTCAACAACATCGAAGTAGATGGCATACCAAGGCATGTGCTTGACCCGCGGAAGATGCCTGACAGAGAACGGACTGTGTCTGAGGAGAGACGAGATGGAATTGCCGCACGTTCCACCGTCAATATTTTGGGTTTGTCTGAAGAGGACAGTGAAGAACCGGATCCGGATATGCATCAGGAGGAGATCCACTTGCAAAGAGATGGTGACCTTGTATAAGAGATAATCACAGAACAACGACCTATTAGGACGCGAAGGGCTCCGGGTTAGTTAAATCAATTTGTGCAGTGATGATGACATCAGGAGGGCGTGTGGTGATAAGCAGGTACCACTGTAAAAGCGGTGAACGCAACCGCAGAGGCACATAAAACAAGAGAGCTACGGCAGAGCGTCACACGGTGCAGAAGACGTCAGTTTAGACTACAGATACAAAACACTATTCGTGACTTCACAATTAAAATTAAGGTTATAAAATATTCAAAATTGATTAATCAACTTATCTCAGTTAATTTCACGGTAAAACTATTACACCGTAAATAAATTTCCTCAGTCAAAAACACAACAAGCGTGCACGGCTCACCGGCCAATACTGAATTAAGGAGTTTCGAAGTATTCGCGAGTAAAAATGGCACCATGGTGTTACGCAGTTTCCTAATTTGTGTTTATCTAAAAAGGTAATTTTTTTTTAAATTTTCGAGTTTTACTAGTCGATGCGGGACTAATTTTAACACCAGATGGCATTAAAAACGTATTTTCGAAAAATTTGGAGTTACGCAGTCTACGAATTAATGCGACGATATTATTCCACAAAATATTAGTAAGTAAACTTATGAACTGCTTACTACGGTATAAAACCAATGAATCCACCAAGACCTCAACGTTTATTCTATATTTTTAAGTTCTATAAAATTGGCACATTATGACAAGCAAAACCTTTTTGCAAACTTGCCATAGTGTGCCAAAAATCGCTCGAGTGGTTATATTCTATTTATTTTAGTAAATACGGTTGTATTCAATGGAGACATTTCCTCAGGTAGGGAGCAGCATCAACTTATAAATAAAATGAACAAATTAAAAGATGGACTTCATCATGAAGAGTAGGGGAAGCAGCAGGAGGGGAGTAGCAATGGGGAGGGGGGTGGCGGAATTGCACTCGTCGGCCGAGCAGTAGCATTCCTCCCAGTACACGCCATTTTCGTACACGCCCCAGTTGCACACTCCTGTCACACCCGTGTCTGCCACCGAGGCACAGCGTCTGATCACCTGACGCCAGCGTCCGTCCCCTGGAAAACAACATCATGACATATGAATCCAATTATAATCAAAATTTACAAAATGATCTAAATATTACATCTTACGAATCTAAAAATGAGTTTTTAAATCACTCATATATAGACATTGGATTATATGCATTTGTATATTTGCATATCAAATGCATATAACTCTCTAATTACGACGTTAATGCATATTTCAGCCTTTTTTCCCAAATCGTGCATATTTCGTTTAATAGCGGGAGGTATCATCTACGTATAGGGAGCTAGGTGACAATGACGCGTAGGGCAGTTCTGAGGCCATTGCAATTTATTCAAGCAAGCTAGCATTTGAAGACGCATTCATTAAACAGAATATCGCCCTCATCTCAACACATTTCCACAAGTTACCAGATACCATAAAAAAATTGGAAACAAAAAACCTTCCTCTAATTAAAGCAATAGAAATACTGGAAACAATGATCAAACTCGCCAACGCCCTTCCTAATTCAATATCAGAAAAGATTCGTAAAAAGTTAGACTCTATTTTGCTTAAAAACCCGAGTCTTGAAGATATGAAGAACATTAATGCCTACATCAACAGCACAGGTCCATACCCTGCCTAAACAGATATCTCCAGAAATGGCGCCAAATTTTAAATTTTGTCCAATGACGTCAGTTGACGTAGAAAGGTCGTTTTCGGCGTACAAATTAATACTGGGTGACAAACGTCACAAATTTGAGCTCGAAAATTTGGAAAAATACTTAGTTGTATATTGTCACAAAAACTATGCATAATTTTAAGAATATTTCGCTGTTTTTGTACGGTTTTTAATTAAAATATATAAAAATATAAATAGTTTTTTGATTTTGCATTGTGCATATTTTGGGCAAATCAAGAGTTTTTAGTGCATATTTCGGCCTTTTTTAGTGCATATTTGCATGCATATTTTGGCACTTTGTTAGTGCATATAATCCGATGTCTACTCATATACTAGCAATATGACAGGTCAGATGACATGCAAAAGCTTCTATGTATATGACAAAGTGAGTATCAAAAATCGGAATATCACAACAGAACTGTTCCAGGTACATAAAAAATACTATCATAATTTAACGGGCCAGTAGCTTGGCTTGAGTTGGGTTCTCAGTTCCAACCTAGACATTGTGAGTTTAATTCCTTAGCCGAGTCCTCCATCACGACACAAGTAACATTTTACTCTTACTGTGATGTTAGTAGAAGATTTTCAAATATTGTCAGGGTATTCGTAACGCTTCAATGTTTATCTTTCGTTAAAAAAAAAAATAAATTATTATATACCTTTAATTTAAATATTTATTTACTCTAAAGTTGTGAAAGTTGTTGGGTTTTCTCCGAATCAATTACATGACTCAAAACATACACTGTAGAGTACTTTCACTGTCTTTTTTAATTTTTGACATTTTTATTAGATATTTTTATTTTGACAAATAAATTTTCTGTAATGATTTAAAATGTGCCATTTTCGTTTTGCCACCAAAATGATATGATCATTTTTATTCGTAAATTCGGCAGCGTTGACGTCATGCCAAGAGCCGTTGGTGACAGCCATCTCACAAGACATTGGCATTTTCTAAGTCATAATGACGTTGTAGATAAGTCGGAACCATTTCAAAATGTGAGGTTTTAGAACATTTTTGAAATCAATAATTATTAATGAAAATATTCAAATTACATATTTTTAGCATGATAAGAAAAATAAATGTTAAATCTTCCACACATTTTTAACAGTATTCATAGTTTGTGAAAGTACCCCATTGACAATTGCATTCAAATCAATTTCATTGCCGGCAACCTGTATGTTTAAAATGTTTGCATAATATTATTTTGGTTACTCGTATTACTAAATAATGTCTGTTTTGAGAGGGGTAGCCACACAAGAGTTAGCGTGACTTCTAAAAGTTATGGCTTTACTACTGAGAGTAGAAAATGTGTTGTAACCTATATTCCTGTTGCATGTGGCGACCATCAGAAAAAGGAAGAATTTGCAGGGGATCATATATCAGGGGATAAGATAATTAACAAACATGTACTTACAAACAAAACCAATTGGGCTCTGCTGAGTAATCTTCATGCAGAATGATCCAGGCATAGGGGATTCTTCACTATTACATTCAACAGCAATATTTTGCTCTTTGTCGAACCTCTTGTAAGCTCCACACGTATCTTCTAGCTTGTTTTGTGCGGAAGAACACATGTAACATCTCACTGCAAAACCTAAAATCAAAACAAAGGTTAGAAAACAATGATAAAAACAAAAATCTTCAACATATTAATTAAAAGATTTCAGAATACACGAACCACTGGTTATAACTGATGATAAAAATATTAACAAACAATAATGAATAGAACCCATTTTCATAAGATTTATATCTTGTATACAAAATAAACACGAATAAAATAAGATTATGCGGGACAAACAATATGACAAATCAACTGACAGATACATTCATGCCGTTGAGTTGACGCCCAGATTTAGGGATGGCACTGACGGATTAAAGTATCGATTTAACTCGTTTAGGTGCCTGTTTTCAATAGAATTTTAATTAAAGTTTATTCAATCTTTCTTACTTTGCGTGCGTTTGAAGAAAAGAATAAGAAAATTTTATTTGGTAACAACAAAATTCTGAACAAGTTATGTATTTTTAAAAACGTTGGTTTACAACTTTAAAAAGGTTGGACTTGATTGTTTAACATTGTGCTCGAGCAGTTTGGGCTGAGCGAGGGTATACGGCATGGTACACGGTACACAAAATACGGTGACCGGATAAATCATCACATCTTTAAAAAGTTATATAAAGTCACGGAAAGTTATGAAACAACAACTTTATTAACTGGGTTAAGTAGGTTAGGTTAGGTTAATTTTTTTTTCAACGTTTCTAACTTTATATCACTTTTTAAAAGTGTGTTGATTTGTCACCGTGTTGAGTTATCATGGAACCACAAAACACATAGGTATTGTTACGGACGTACTGCTCCGGGCTCGGCCACGGTCGCCAATCTATAATCTACGCCAATCTGTCTAATCCTAAATTGTATAAAATGAAAGAAATGTATAAAATGTATGTCTGAACCATGTAAATGAAAATGTGAAAGCCATGTAAAAGTAAACAATAAATGAAACGTCGGAGCTTGGCTAGGGGACACGGGCAGAGAAGCATACTGAGAGAGCTGGTGGATTAATAGCATTTAATTCGGGCACGGTTATGAGAATCGTGCTTATACGAGAGGGAACGCTCGGCCGCGACCCGAAGCAAAGGGCCGTGCGCCGTCATAGCGTGCGAGGTGGGTTTGCCGCCCGAGCGTTCCACAAGCGCGATTCTGAGAACCGTGCCTGAACAAAGAGAGGCCGTGGTCACGTTCGGCCACGAGCCCAAAATTACCGGCCGAGAGGCGGTAATCACACAGGCGGCGGGCCGCGCGCGCGTCACAAACACGGGCTTCGATTCCTGGAATCAAAGAGAAAGTTGGCCCGTGTGAGCGTCGTTCGGCCAGCGCCTGCCACCGATGGCCTATAAAACGGGAAATAGTCCCTTGGAAAGGGAGATAGCCAGCAACCTCCACCAGCTCAACACCTCTCTCTCTGCTCTGCCCTCTACCTCGCTCCGACTTCTGCTTCTACTCGCCTTCTTTCACTCTGACCCCCGCCTCACCCTGGACCACGGACTTGCCTACCCCTTCGGACCAGACTCGGAATCAGCTCAAGAACAAGAAAACAGCATTCGGACCAGCTCTACAGCGGCTTCAGAGACGGCCCCGTTCTACCCCTCCACGCCACTGAAGGACGACGCCTTCCGCCTCCACAGATTGGGATCACCGGCCCCTTACAGTCTTATGTGTCACCATTACGTCTGATACAGGTATAATTCTTCTTCTTTTGACCTTCCTAAAACATTAAACCTAGTACGTAATATAGTAGTGGACTAATCGTGGACAGATTATATTTGACTATATTATTATTAATACCAATTTATAAAAATAGTTAATTTTTTTAAATAACCCATTTTATGTACCCATATACAATTTCAGTTCACGTTCAAAAGTTCGAGTTGTTCACTCGATGGTGAAGTTTCTAGTGATGCCATTCCCAAAATATTCTAGGGAAAGTTTTTTTTAAAATAACCCATTTTATGTACCCATATACAATTTCAGTTCACGTTCACAAGTTCGAGTTGTTCACTCGATGGTGAAGTTTCTAGTGATGCCATTCCCAAAATATTCTAGGGAAAGTTTTTTTTTAAATAACCCATTTTATGTACCCATATACAATTTCAGTTCACGTTCAAAAGTTCGAGTTGTTCACTCG
Source organism: Hesperophylax magnus (assembly GCA_026573805.1). Classification (NCBI taxonomy): domain Eukaryota; kingdom Metazoa; phylum Arthropoda; class Insecta; order Trichoptera; family Limnephilidae; genus Hesperophylax; species Hesperophylax magnus. The sequence goes on from JAIUSX010000002.1 coordinate 6,250,898, forward strand.
ATGGTGAAGTATCTAGTGATGCCATTCCCAAAATATTCTAGGGAAAGTTTTTTTTTAAATAACCCATTTTATGTACCCATATACAATTTCAGTTCACGTTCACAAGTTCGAGTTGTTCACTCGATGGTGAAGTATCTAGTGATGCCATTCCCAAAATATTCTAGGGAAAGTTTTTTTTAAAATAACCCATTTTATGTACCCATATACAATTTCAGTTCACGTTCACAAGTTCGAGTTGTTCACTCGATGGTGAAGTATCTAGTGATGCCATTCGCAAAATATTGTAGGGAAAGTTTTTTTTTAAATAACCCATTTTATGTACCCACATACAATTTCAGTTCACGTTCACAAGTTCGAGTTGTTCACTCGATGGTGAAGTATCTAGTGATGCCATTCCCAAAATATTCTAGGGAAAGTTTTTTTTAAAATAACCCATTTTATGTACCCATATACAATTTCAGTTCACGTTCACAAGTTAGAGTTGTTCACTCGATGGTGAAGTATCTAGTGATGCCATTCGCAAAATATTCTAGGGAAAGTTTTTTTTTAAATAACCCATTTTATGTACCCATATACAATTTCAGTTCACGTTCACAAGTTCGAGTTGTTCACTCGACGGTGAAGTATCTAGTGATGCCATTCCCAAAATATTCTAGGGAAAGTTTTTTTTTAAATAACCCATTTTATGTACCCATATACAATTTCAGTTCACGTTCACAAGTTCGAGTTGTTCACTCGATGGTGAAGTATCTAGTGATGCCATTCCCAAAATATTCTAGGGAAATTTTTTTTCTCATATTCCACAAGGAACATAACAACTAGCCCCTATTAATATTTGAGAACCTACCGATTTTCATTTCTGTGACATGGCATCAATGGGCTTATACCTAAGTAAACCTAATATGAAGTTTTATATTTAAAAATGTACATAATATATTATATTATTAACACTCTTTTTATATATTTTTTTTAACTAATTGCGTCGTCCCACGGGTAGGTATGTAATCGACATGAACCGAATGCTGCAAGACCCTGCGCAGAAAATTAAGTCTGCTGTAAAATTAGGTAACGGTCTGCAGCGCAGTTCAGTGTGCAACTTTTCTACACAGGGTCGCACAGGGTCGTACAGGGTCGTACAGGGTCGCACAGGGTCGTACAGGGTCGCACAGGGTCGTACAGGGTGGTACAGGGTCGCACAGGGTCGTACAGGGTCGCACAGGGTCGTACAGGGTCGCACAGGGTCTTGCAGCATGTTTCGTGGAAAATTTACATTACTTATTTCATCTAGAATTGATACAAAGCGGATATTCATATACATCTTATATTTTGTTGCTTTACATCTTATATAATCAACCAATAGTAGGTATTATTATAAATGAAATTTTCAAATTGCGCTTAACTCATGTGTGCGCTAAGCCATCGATATGTAATATAAGTTTCTTGATGTTAATTAATACCTTCCTAATTGAGAATAACTCTTGTTTAGAAAGGGAGTATTTTCATGGGTTGTATACGTTAATTACGTATGGGTACCCTTTCTCCGGGAACCATTTATTGGATAACCAACATCCCTGCCATGTCACCCCAAGTGGTTCGCTACGTTTGGTGACTTATCAGAGGTGCCCGGGTTCATGGGGGTGAAGTATGTCTAGGTCTTGGCGGTAGATGCGTTTTCCCACCTACTGCGTGGCGGGTCGGATCGGGAAAGACTGGTTGAAGGAGACCTTTCCACCTATCTAGCTCTCGACCCATCGCCTCGCACCGCAGTGGGAGGGACCCCGAAGACCCTTTACACAGCATCCCCAAAGATGACAGAGCTCCTAAGAGATTTTTTCCCTCAAGGCCTCCTGTAAAAAAATGTACAGAAAAACACATACCTATGCATTAATTATTTAAAAAAATATATAATAGCCACATGAACAAATATACGCATATTATTGTATTCTATATACTGTTTTTTTTTAAATACATATAATATTGTACTGCACAACCAAAATAGTATGAGGTAAAGAGTATTTGTCTATTCTTAAAAAAAAGCATAATTTTTTTCAGCTTGTAGGTATTGCTTGTTGAAACATTTAATGGCAGCATGAACACGTTTTCCAATATAATAGGAATTTACTAAAATTTTATTAGGAAACGATCGGCACTCCCGTTTTTAACCGGATTACGAATAATTTGAAGAGAGTCTTAATAATGTTTTAAAGATAAACTAATATTATTTACAATACAATGTTTTTATACAAAGCACAAAGAATAAGAACTTATTGTAAGTAATAATTATTAGCCTGAAACACCCTTATAAATTGAAAAAATCTTCAGAGAAAAAAATAAATGCCGCTGACGGGAATCGAACTCGCAGAATTCTGATTGCCAGTCAGGTGCACTAGCCACTATATACTTATTTTTATCGGAAGATTTTTATTGCTTATAATAATTTGAGATTTATAATAAATTAGCAATATTCATTTTTCTCCGTATACCCAAAGATTGCACAGTTTTAAAGGGGTATACTTAGAGTAACAATATATAGTAATATCGTTATTCTAGTAGCTATATCGATACACTTGAATAATGGAGTTAGAATGAATGAGAAGAGCTGATGAACGGAATGGAGGCATTTTATTGCGTCGAATAAAAGTCATTAAGTGTGAAAGCTTTCGTTTTCATGTAAAGTCGGGGGATTTGAAAGGCTTCAGCGACGCCGGGACTTCCGACCTAAATACGAGAGCAAATTATTATACGTACACAGACACGCGAAATGTACAGATGTACAAAATACTGCGCGTTGTCGGTGATTCAAATAACGTTAACGCCGTTATCGTTGCCAATAACCGATGAAAAAAAACACCGTTAAAAATAATTTCCACCGGTTTATCAACTGCCCGACATTCTTATTTTTATGAATATGTAGTTATGTTCGGTATTCTTTTTATTAATAAATAACTACGAAATTTGGCTGAAGCGGTTTTTAATTATACATCCGAAAACAATAAATAAACGTAGAAAATACAACAAAATGATTTACGAAAGGAAGGTTCGAGAAAGTTCCGAAGCGCGTCACGTAGGCAAAATAATTCGATCTCGATGTCGCGGTTGCTGGTACTGTACTGACCATTTCGTTCACGTTGTCGTTTATCTAGGTGGAAAATAAAACATTCTCGAACATTCCAGTTGCTACAGAAATAAATATTAAAAAAATAAAAGAAAATCTAAGAAGCTTGTTTGGAAATTTCTAGAATAACGTTCGAGTCAAGTAGTGGCGTACCACTACAAATAATACTGTTTTTATTATACAATTTGCAGGTAAATAGATAAGAGTGTACAAATTTGATTTATTTTATAATTTTCGAAATAAACAGAACATAAATAAAATGGGTGGCAATGGCAATGACAATGTTTTAAAAATAACTTGCTTATACCCGCGGCTTCGTTCACATGAAGCGAGGGCATGTTGGGCAGAAATTACTATACAAAGAATTTTCGCACGGGAGTGAAATGTTGTTACTAGATGAAAAGTAGCTTATGTCACTTCACGGTCTTCTAACTATCCCTAATCAAAAAATCACATCGATCAGTCGCTCTGTTGCCACATAAAAGAAGGACAAACAAACACACTTTCGCATTTGTAATATTAGTTAGGATTACAAGGATCGGTACCAAAGACAAGTATTTATGAAATATCTGAAGTGATTATGTACATTCTACCGGGTGGGGTTAGTACAGCGATAAAATATTTTTTTTAAATATGTAGGAGTATTTGTACATATATATGTGTGTGTGTGTGTATGTGAACGTGTATGCAAACCTAAATGCCTGACATGTGTTAAATAGGGTGACCGGGTATCTCATCAAAATGACAGTTTAACACACCTACAAAAAGTGATATAAAGTCATGAAAAGTGATGATTAAATAGTTTACATAGGTAACTATTCAACCTAGATTTTGTTTCATCACTTTTTAAAGGTGTGTTTAAATGTCATTTTGATGAAATATCATGGAACCGATTATTGAATTTTTAGAGAACACGTTTGTAACTACTACATTGTATGTATTGAGATTTTGGTGAGTAAGGTATGGCTACGAAAATAAGTACTGAGGTGTGAAGTGTATAGACTATTATATTTTTATAAATCAGAAAAACGTTCCCTGGATACGCATAAACTAACAATATTTTAATAAATTCTACTACCATCACTATATACAGAAAATATTGCTTGTTCAATGATGGAGACTCGCAGACTATTGAACCCGGCGCTTAGAACTACTCGACCAGCTCGGTCAAATAATATTATGTATCGTTCTCCGTGAGACTGTATTATTAACCCTTTCAGCACCGCTCTTTTATTTCCATATATAGACCATATTCCAAGCTTAATAACACTTTTAAAAATATGTTGGTGCATTTTTTTTGTGTTTACTAATTTAGATTTTAGTATTTTTAGGTCTCAAATGGTTATTTTTTTATTAGTCATGAAAAAACCTATCGTACAAACAACTATTTATTTAAAAAATATATTAATTTACAGTACCTACATAAACATAAAGAAAATATAAAATTAATAATGGATCCCAGTCCAAACAAAACAGCCAAAACGAGATCTGTCATTATATGTACAGTATTTGTTGCAGGAATAAATGTTGCAACAAGTGATACGTAAAATACGGAGCGATTTGATTGACACAATCAAGAAACATTAATTTTTTTTTCATGTTCCTCAGGAGGAACGTTGGTCTTAAAAGGGTTAAATATCTGAGATTTATGTCACGTAATGGTACCAGGGGATATAACTAAGAATCAACTAGGTATTAGGTTTAGTAATTTTTTTCGCTCATACGCAAAAAACAAGCATTACAATTTCTGTAACCCTACTTAACGGTTAGCTTATTATGTCCCTTTCGAAGAGTGTGTTCAAATTTAATGAAGTATGTAGTAATAGCTGGGCTAACGGAATGCTTCCATTCGTCAACTGCACTGAGCGTTGACGGCATTTAGCGTTTATATTTCCAACGGTTAATTTTGTTTTATGCCTACAGTACTAGTACAGATGATCACATCTACCTACAAACCTTGATAAACGGGAGCAAGTACCTACATCCGAATAGGTCGGGGTGCAAAATGTCATACAGTCATAATAATAATACGGGAGCAAGTTGTCCTGGTTCCCCAAGGAGAAAACATTGATCAAATTCTAAATTTTAGTTTGTTTTTAATGGATTTTGAGTAAATACAGTAATAGTAAATTGACCTTATGGTCGAATACTCACATTCTACATAAGAATTTGACTGTTAATGACTTTTGAGTAAATACAGTTACCTTACGGTCGAATACTTACATTCTACATAGGTAGGTAAAAGCAAATTTGCTTTATGGTCGAATTTACACATTCAATATAGATAAGTAATTGACTTTTTTTAATCCCAACCGTCTGGAACCAGTGAGACCATGCCACCTCCAATTGAGGTATGTTGTTACTAACAATAACAAGTTGTTAGGTTGAAAGTAGTGGAGAGGGGAAGGAGATGGGAAAGAGGAAGGTGGGTAAGTACCTGGCTATTTAGTTCTGGTCACCAAACGCGGTCAAAATCATTTCAAGCAAAGTTACAATTCTGAATGATGGTCGCCAGGGCGATACTGAGAGTATATTCCACTCCAAAAATAATTTATTATTTGTAATAAGCAATTTAATTAACCAAATAAAATTTACTTTTTACGAGATTTGAACCTGCGACCCTCAGCTTGCTATTTGAGAGCCTTTCCCCTCGACAACGTAGGCTGTCTTTTGAAAAAAAGTAACTTTTTAAAAATTTTGAATGTGGTCCTTGAATATACTTTATTTATTTGTTTTTTAAAGGATACATTGGTTTATATTTTCGGTATATTTTTCGACAACTGCGCTAGGATTATTCCTATAATTATATGTTTTATTAGTTGTAACCTTTCTTTCTTATGTTGCTTAGATAAAGAGGGAGAAATTAAAAAGGATGTTTCAGCGGTTCGCCTATAGCCTATACCTACTCTTTCTATTTAAACTTAAACTAAACAATTCTTCGTTTATTTATTTGACTTTTTTTAGCTTCTCCTTCACATGGAAACGTTTCAGACACCCTTGCAGTATCCATATGGAGTTATATCTTTCATGATAACGGACACTGCAAGGCTGTCCGAAAGGCATGTTCAAGCACCATGACGGTCAAACAATATGCAATGCGAAAAACAAAGCATTGATGAGTAAATCGATTACAAAAATGACGTCAAATCTAAAACCTACCTCAATAACTTTAAAGACAGTTACCTAATGAATTAATAGAACGATTGGAATTATATCAATTTATATTTTTATTTTACAAATTCCATAAAAAATACCTACTCATAGGTACCCAAAAATAGCTGAAATGTCTGTGATAATTTTTTAAAATCATATTTAAAATATATACAATCGTCAATGTGATGAGAATCTACATTCCTTTATCATTGGCAGTATTACTTTTCTTAATATTATTATGCAACAAAACCACCTCGAAAGTTCAATATTTTAATTTGACTCGAAGAAACTTTATAGTATGGGATACCTACATAATAATTGACTTTTTGAATATTAACATAATAACACAAACTTTTTTTTCCAGCGAATTAGGTGGAGTCCGCATGCGCAATGCCTAAAATATATAATATAATATATGTATGTTCTATAGGTCATAAATAACAAACAAGAAAATACCTCAAATAATAATATTTTCAATGAACACCTCAAGGGATGATGACACCAATATTAATCGCAGGTTTTATGAATTTCTAAGGTCGGGAAGTAAACATCGGAAAGTATGATATGCAGCAAATACTTATATAGGGGGGATATTAAGTTTTTTTTTAAAACTTATGAGTACCGCACAGGAGTCCCAACAGCTCAACAACCGTCTACAGCCAGTTAAACAATGGCATCCTCAATTGTTGTGAAAATTAAATTGTTGGGGAGGGGAAGGAGATGGGGAGGAAGAATTGCAATCTACAAGGAGAAAAATGAGTATTGCAGCTTATTATCCTTTCCTTTTCCTTTTGGGACTGCAGGCCGGTTCCGAATAAACTTTCAGTACATACATAATACATCGAAACACGTGTTCTTTGTTTGTCCTGATATAATATTATAACGAAATACGAAAATGTCAGAAATTCATGTTTTCCCGAAATTTTATTGGGAAGTCTGTAAATTCATTCGTTAAAGGCCTGCAACCCGTTTTTAACCTTTTGCAAATAATTTGAAGAGATTCTGAATAAATTCCCAATAATTTTAAGAGATTCTGAATAAATTCCCAATATTTTTTATCAGTAAGTTTTCTCCGTGCGTGACCGCGATTTTTTTCTTAGTGACGAAATGAAAGGAGGATATGAAATGAAAGGAAAATGGCACTGCAGTGAGGATAACACCAGATTATAGAATAGGCCTACCCTGATGATCGTTATCCTCCTTGTTCATTAATTTGAACAAAAAACTCCACGGCGAATTGCTTCACTTTTGCCCGCAACGCGGCTTTGAACTTGTCACTTGTCATTTGTTGCACGGTAGAAAAAAGAACTGCCCGGGTAGAAGGAACACTCGTTTTTCTCCTGGTGACCAAATAGATAGATAAACGAGAAAATACCCTAAAATAAAGCCAGAATCTTAACGACGTAAGTGAAGCAGCCGTGCACAGCAATATGTGGCGCGCGGCTTTGGTTTATTGGACAGACCTGCGGTTGAATATACCCTATCAAATCTCTAAAATAAAGTGGGAATCTTAACGACATAAATGATGAAGTCGTGTAAAAACAATATTCGGCGTACGGCCCGGCGTATCTTTCGGTCCTACGGTTGACTTTGCTCAAGCAGGCCTAGAAATTGATCTTTCCGTGGGGTTTATTTTAATTATTTCTGATGATTTTTTTTACTAAAATCTCAAATGTTTCCAGAGGGATCCCTCGGTAATTTACTAATTCATCGCCTAGAAAAATAAAACTTGGTACTTGCCGCTAATTTTATAGTTAAAAAAAGTTTTTAAAATTTTTAAACCGTTTTACATAAAATATTGTAATGGGAAGGTACTGTTTTTATTAATCTTAAATATAAATAACTTACATCCTTAGGGATCCTTCTAGAAACATTAGAGATTTTAGTAATACGTACATCAAAAATAATAAAAATGTGAGCGTCGACAAAACCCCCGTTTTTAGAGTCTTCAAGCAACGTTTCGATTTTAATGGTGGTCTTTCACTAGGGAGATACTGACAGTATGTACCACTGTGCAACGTGTAGCAAATATACTATATTATATTATTTTTAATGAATAAATTGTGAAATAACAAAAATTAATCAAACAAAATTAACTTGCGTATGCCGGGTTTCAGAGCCAAGGATCTTATCTACTCAACAACGGAGGTCGTCAAGTTGATTCCAATCAAAATTATGCTCGTCAATGACCCCATGAAAACCTTATTTGCGCATGCCGGGATTCGTAGCAAAGGAGCATATCTACTCAACAACGGAGGTCGTCAAGTTGATTCCAATCAAAATTATGCTCGTCAATGATCCCATGAAAACCTTATTTGCGCATGCCGGGATTCGTAGTAAAGGAGCATATCTACTCAACAACGGAGGTCGTCAAGTTGATTCCAATCAAAATTATGCTCGTCAATGACCCCATGAAAACCTTATTTGCGCATGCCGGGATTCGTAGTAAAGGAGCATATCTACTCAACAACGGAGGTCGTCAAGTTGATTCCAACCAAAATTATGCTCGTCAATGACCCCATGAAAACCTTATTTGCGCATGCCGGGATTCGTAGCAAAGGAGCATATCTACTCAACAACGGAGGTCGTCAAGTTGATTCCAATCAATATTATGCTCGTCAATGACCCCATGAAAACCTTATTTGCGCATGCCGGGATTCGTAGCAAAGGAGCATATCTACTCAACAACGGAGGTCGTCAAGTTGATTCCAATCAAAATTATGCTCGTCAATGAACCCGTGAAAACTTTCGGCTAAATCATTTAATAACTAAATATTCCTAATTGGCCTTATCAAAATTCCCAGGTCTGGTGAAAAGTCGCACAGAGTTGACCCAATATTCACAATAAGAATTGCATATACAGGTCAGGGTTCAAACTATATCACGGATATATGAAAATACGGGGCATAGGAAAAAATTGTAAGCCCTGTAAACGTTTTTTTTTATGTTAATCCTAACTGCTCCCAATTCACTGGAGCCAGTATGTGGCACCCCCAATTGGGGTAAATTGTGAAAAAACCTTCTACATTCCCATTACATTATTAAATGATGCATCGTACTAGGATATACATTTTGTATAGTACTGCCCTATAAGATTTCCAAACTCAAGAGCCAGTTCTTTTCATTGTCGTAGAAATATTAAAAATATATAATCATCAAACAAACTCTGGTTCTCTCTTTTCGGTTGTTGTGTGTGAAATATTCCTTCGTGAAATTATTCAGGTTCAATGAACTCAAATTTGCATTGATTCTAAGTGTCATTTTCAATAATGGAACTGCTTGTGTGAATAATAATTCAGGTAACTGATAAAATAGGTACAATATAATATAGAATTATACATTATAAAGTATAGTTTCCCGTGATTTTTCACTAGACCCCCAGATTCCTATTCACCCCTCACTTTTTTTTTCCATCCAAGAACTTTCCCTCCATTCCTTTCTTTAAGAAGAAGCTACAAGCCAAAAATGAGTATATTCTTGGTATACCTTATATTGTAGGTAATAGGCATTGAAATCGCTTGACAAACGGAGTCTAGAAGCGTTCGATTTCAAGCAAAACTGGTTTTTATTTATTTTCTAAATAATTTTATAAGAAAGCACAAAAGTTAATCAAGTGAAACTGTCACAGATAATCTTAACTATAATAATGTATTTATATTTTATTTTAAAAGTTGTTTCTTTTATGCCTTCATACATTTCAATTGAAAAAATTTTTTTTTTAGTAGTTTACATTTATATTTTTTATTTAGTAATTTATTATTTTATTTACATTCTACTTCGAAGCTATAGGAAAACCTTTAATTTATCTAAAGCATATTTTTTGGTATTCATAATGTTCACCGATTCGTTATAAAGATTAATCAAAATAGTGATTTGGCATTAAGCTTCACCTTAAAAGACCCCCATCACAGCATCCCCAAAGATGACATACACCCTTAGAGATATTATTTTCGTCAGGGCCTCCCAAAGGGGCCTCCTGTGTGGAAATAATGTAAAAAAAAACATTTTTTTCTGTTTGATTTGAGCAACAATTTTTTGGAGTTGCTTTATTTGTTTTGCATGCTGTATTTCCTAAAATGTTCCGTAACTCTGAAAAACATTCATGAACCGCCTTCGAGCCTATGTTTAATAAAATAGATGGGTATTTTCTCATTTTATAAAGCACCATTGGGGTCATGTTTCATAAAAATAGAAAAGCCACGGTATTTAAGAGGAAGCTACAAGCCAAATATGTTAATATTCTTGGTATACCTTATATTGTAGATAATAGGCATTAAAATCGCCTGACAAAAGTCTAGAAACGTTCGATTTCAAGCACAAAACTGGTTTTTATTTATTTTGAAAATAATTTTATAAGAAAGCAAAAAAGTTAATCAAGTGAAACTGTCACAGATAATCTTAGCTATAATGCTGTATTTATTTTTAAAGTTGTTTCCTTTATGCGTTCATACATTTCTATTGAAAAAATATTTTTTTAGTTTTTTTACATTTATATTTTTTTGTGAGTAATTTATTTTTTTATTTGTATTCTACTCAAGCGAAACGATATGAAAACCTTCAATTTATCTAAAGCATATTTTTTGGTATTCATAATGTACACCAATTCGTTATAAAGATTAATAAAAATAGTGATGTAGCATTTAGCTTTGCGTAACCCTAAAGCTGAACACACACAGCAGAGCCATTTAGCCCAAACCATTTGGCTGAATCCATTTCCACATGGTGCAAATTTAGCGGGCCACACACAATCGAGCCGAGGAGGTGAGCACATTTGATTTATGTCCAGTGACGCCATGCCGCAAAAATTAAAATCGGTAAAATATCGAATATTTTGTTATCGGGCTTGTAATTATATTTCAGGTGGTTAGAGAACTTCAGAGTATTATAGCAATGGCATCACTATCGACGTCACCAATGTCTTTTTAAAAAAGTTTATTTAAAATTGAGAATTAAAAAATAATATACATAAATTAAATATTTTTAATTCATTTTTAAAGTTTATTTAATATATAGTGAGAAATAATTTTTTATTTATTTATAAGATACTAAAAAATACAATTATAAAATGGTGAATATTTGACTGTCAAACTGGGAAGGTTCCCCATTTCAGGAAAATCAAATTGATAAGTTTAGTTCATATGAAGTAGGTAATGTAACACAAATACATAACAATAAATTCAATTGTTGAAGAAAATACTTTTTACATTACATTAAATTCATAACTTTGTGGAAATTACTTTCATGTTTTCAATATAAGAGATAAGCATCTTAATTTTTTCTTTGTTTCTATGATGTGTAAGGATTATTATTTTAAATTGTACATGTTATTTGAGTTTGAAAATAATTAAAAATAATTCATATAATTATTTAATATTTGTTGTTTATCTGTAAGTTACCATATGTTCGCTCTCGACTCTCCCTAAGTCCAGAAGCCTATTGTTAACCGATTTACGCAGAATGCGTGCACTTTTAGATTTCCTTGTATCGGTTATGAGGTTAAACATTTTTGGCCCTATATGAGTATTATTTTGAGCATGGTATGTCTTAGTAGTAGGTTGAACTATTGGATTCCTCCTCGCATGACGGGTGTCGTGAATAGATGTAAACATTTTTCTATAATATTCAGAACTTGTTAGAAAGACATTTGCCAAATACGTCCGAACAGCCACGGTCCCTTGGCTCGGTCGGAGGATTTTGGACTCGCCAAATACCAAGCGGGAGCCAAGCTGATTCACCTGAATTTCTCCACACACGATGAGTAGACTCGGCGCGGGGCTATTTGGTTCGTTCGCTGTGTGCTTATTTAGTCTGCAGGCCACAGGTAGGAGTTCCATTGCCTTTTGCACTAGGGGCAGTGGAAAGAATACAGAATTATTAATAGGTCGTTTCAATATAAGGGAGGCAGTTGATGGCTATTTTGTGGAAACACCACATTGCGGTGATACGTTTATTTATTATAAGATGTTCTTTTCATTAATTACTATCGCCGACCCGTGAAAAATCACGTCATAGAGACGCTGTGGCGTCTTGGGTCTAACCGTGTGTTCCACTATTATCATGACAGTAGCAGTGAGCGCTGACTGGATTCGGTAGTTTCCGGTCGCTGGGCGTTAGAGATCAAATTGGACTAACTGTAGTTAAAAATATGGATACAATTTTTTTGCTTCGTGTCTCGTCTAAATATTATAATACATCGATGTGGATAATTTTCTACAGGAACTTAATAGTGATAATCTGAATTCTCGACAAATCATTTACAATTTTAAAATGACGACTAAAATATTTTTTCTGTTATTAATATTATATCATAGGTACTTTATCACTGGTTTGAATTCTCCAGACAAACACTTTTGAAAATGAAAGCTTAATTCAAATCAAATGTTTTAGAGTTCGCTGAACCAATCATTAGAGTTAGAGGACATGGCTGAAAATAGTGTTTTTAATAGCGTTCATATTAAAGACATTTAATGAGGAATTATATAATAAGCGATGTATATGATTTTTAAACAGATTACGTCTAATATCTCCACATTATTCGGCAATAGCGTCGCGATCGGTTTGGGATGACATCAGTTGTTTCTTAATGTTTATTAACATATTCACGCTTAATAATGAATGTTTATTATTATTAAGAATCGATGTTTGTTAGTCTATACGATTTTGTAAATAAAACATAGATTCCCAACTAGCTAACTAATTAACCATCACGCCGTTTCCCGCAGAGGTAGACGGAGAGGGCGGACTGCCAAACATCTCGTCACACACTTCTTGCTTAATTCGCATTCATTCATCGTCTCATACATGCCCTTTTATTAATCTGATTATTGACTTGGTGCACTTGACGGTGCCATGTCTTCCACGAGCGGCTTTGACTTTGCCATTCATATTTGCGGAAAATTTTGTTAGTGTCGGAATGAAGGACTTGAAGCCAGCCGAGGAATTGAACTCACGACGTCTGGGTGGGATCCAGAAGCGATGCCAACTCAGCCCTTGACCGATCTAGTAGTAAAAAAAATTGTCACTGGAGTTGGTTAATTCTTCATATTCAAATCTCATTTTCCACAAATCCATTTTATTTTCCTCGAAAATTGCAATTAAAAACTACCCTTTCGAAAGTAATTAATAATAAAATTTTACGCATTATTCTTATTAAATACTTCGTTAAAACATAAACTTTCAAAAAATCTCTCGAAACGCGCACAATAAATTTTCCCGATTTATTGCCTTCGGAATGTGAAAACCTTAATAGAACCATACTCCTGTGAAATAATCGATTTGTGACATTTGCTTGCTGTAAAGAAAGCTCTATGTTGGTATAGGCCAAGGTCCTCGATAATAATGATAAGTCCCATCACCAAGATTGCGCCATTGCGGAGTAATGTAAAAAAATTGATGACTATTGTAGTTTATGAATTATTAGGAATGTATTACCTTGTAAGTATACGCACAGCACTCGTACTGCGCATGCGCATCGGTATTCTCATGATAGTCGTTTTTCAAGAGTGCAAATGGCAAATCGTATTTATTGAAAAAGACATAAAGTTATAGTATATGAGTAGTATATATTTTTTAATATGGGTAGATAGAGATAAAAAAATTCAGGAGTCCTAATTTGAGCACCTCAACCACAGTTTTCGAACCCCTAATATCTTGTAATACATTTCACGCGAGGCCGCCAACACGGCTTTTAATTCTTCTAACCTTCCAATGATGATGCCCCTGGGAAGACTCACTATATTAATTTCCTACGGAGAATTCAAACACGATGTATTATTTAATCTTTTATGACGTGTACCTACGTATAACCCTTTTTTCCACATGTATGATTATATATGTTATACTTTTACTATGCCAAATATTATTTATATATGTTCTACAACGAATTTTCCTTATGTTCTACAACGAATTTTCTAAATGTCCTACAACGCATTTTCCACATGTCCTACAGCAAATTTTCCACATATCAACGGATATTTTCCTAATGTCCTACATCGCATTTTTCACATGCTAACAATGAATTTTCCACATATTTACAACGCATTTTCCACATGTCATACAATTCATTTTCAACAAGTCAACAGATATTTTCCACATGTCCTACAACGCATTTTCCACATGTCAACGGATATTTTCCGCATGTCCTAAAATGAATTTTCCAAATAGCCTACAACGAATTTTCCACATGTCCTACAACGCATTTTCCACGTGTCAACGGATATTTTAAACATGTCCTACAACGAATTCAAGCACGAAGTATTGTTCAATCATTAACCGTGTATGTAATACATTTTTTCTGTGGAAATTTTTTTTATATATGTCCTACACCGAATTTTCCACAAGTCCTACATCGAATTTTCCGTATGTCCTACAAAACATTTTCCACATGTCCTACAACTAATTTTCTACTACGAAAATTTCAACAAATAAATACGGTTTTTAGATATGATTTGAGATTTTTACGGCAAAAAATATTATTGTGATTTATTTTTGGGGTATCCTTCTTTAGCCAACGTTTCGGACACCATTACAGTGTCCATCTTCACATCAACACATCTGCCCTGATGATTGACCCTGTATGCTGAACGCTGGCTAAAGAGGGAGGTAGCGCGACACGGCATAATACCCCAAAAATAAATCACTATTAGTTTTTCACCCACTAAAAACTAAAGTGAAAAACTGAATTCATAAAAATCAAAATAATAGACATACTTTGTAACGCATATAGTAAATAGTCTACTTTACTAAACCATTAAAACGGCCACCATCGTGAAACGGACACGAAATGTACAAACCAATTTACAGACAGACAAAAGACAAAACGGCAGAATTAAAATCCTTCTCTACCCTCAGTCAGTAATTATTTACATGTAGTGAGCAAAGTAACCCAATGTTTCCAGGTACCGGCGTCGCCCTAAACGTGTTAAATAACGTGTTTTCACCGTTAACAAGAGGAAATCCTCCAATTTCCCTAAAACAACACCAACACGCGATAAACCTCAGTACCGAGACCTACCAATATACTTTTTTATGCATGTTTTAGCTGACTGTATAAAAACCTCGTTGACATAATAATATACAGAAATAATCAACCCCTAAATGGTTTGATCCATCTAAAAGATAATACGATGGAAAAACCGCTGCGTATTAAGCTTGCTTTTCACACGGGTTAAAAATTGGTTCGAGAGCTGAAAATCACGCCTGAAAAATCGCATCGTCGGGGGTCGCTTCGATTGTCCGCCTTTCCCGCGCGGTGGAAGCTCCGGAGGTTGACGGGGGTGTGGGGTGTGGGGTGGGGGGTTGGAGTGACGGAGAGGCCGCTGTGACCTGTCTCCCTCTCCGCCCGGGCAGCCTCCGGAGCCGGAGAACTCCAGCCCCAGTCCGCCTTATGTAAGCCGGGTTAGGGGGCGCGCGCCGGCCGCATATCCGCGCCAATACTTATCACAACTCGCCCCGAGCCCGTTTCACTTATCGGCTTGAGTTACGACGTCGTTCAGCTCTTTTCAGGAGACCCGCGGATACATTGATTCATGTTGTCGAGGCGTTGCGTTGTTTGGCCGACCCAAGGTTGCGATTGTTTCCGATTCCATTGTTCAAGGTCGCCGACTGTTCCTCTGACCTGAAATTATCGAGAAGATGAATGGAGCGAGCGGGAAAACCTCCGAATCTTCAGGTTGCTGAAAACAATCACATAAAGCTAAATAAGGTAATATTTCACTCTAATTGCTTTGTTCTCTTTTCAATGAATGCCTAGTACCTAATCCCCAATTGTTTTATGTTCCTAGAAAATATCGCCTAAACTTACCATTTATCCAATAATCTATTATGTGCTACTGTCGTTAAATTGGTTGTCACGGCAAAATAAAACATATTTTAATGTCGTAATATCTTCCTCCGTCACATTCCGACGGGAAAACAGAAAAAAGAAAGCGAAGCGATCAACAGGCGCCTTTAACTTTCTCTCAATACCCCTAACGCAATAAACTTTAATTTCTAAAATTATGTTAAATCCTTCATTAATATATTATTATCTTACCGATGCGTCTTACAAAGGCTTTTTTGTTATTACCTGTTACCTGTTAGTCATTATGTGAACTTCGATATTCAAATTGATATGTATTATGTTTTAAATAGGTAGGTATCGGATGTGTTCTTTTTATTTTAGAGTATTTTTTTCCACAAATTCTATGAATCACCGAAAATTTTAATATACATATTTTTGATCGCTATATTACCCGATAGGTGTACAGGTCGGCAGATACGCATTAATAATGAAAAAGATTTTTCATAATACTTCATCCAAAAGACTACCTAACCAAAATATTATTATTCTTTCCAAAATAAAGGTTTTTTTATTACTTACACAATAATGACTTACATAATTGCCGTACATGATATACTAACTCTGAAACAGTAAACCTCGCATCTTATAAATATGTTTCCAAATTATTTATTTAATAAACCAAAATTACCTTTAAAATCACAAGATTAGTGGTTACTTAAATACCTACCTACCTACTTAATTATAAGCCATATAATATTTTATTTAACTGTTTTATTTAGAAATCAGGAATCATACAAATTGTATAGTGAATAATATAGTGGATGCAGCAAATTTTCTAAATCAGAAACGGAACATACAACTAATTTACTGACTAATGAAATGCCATACGGTCGAGTTAAAACATAATATTGTGGGAATAACTTTCTTAATTCTTGAAAAAAGAAGGTTAGGTTAGTCAATTTTTAAATTTTACATCAGATAATATTTTGAAAGCATAATACATTAAACATTACATGTAATAATTTCAATAATTTTTAATATTGAAAGAATAATAATGATCTTACAATGTATTATTCAAACTAGAGGTTAAATGTATTGCTTTAATCTACAAGGACTTCGACGACAACATTCAGAGCTATTGTAACTATAATTGAGAAGTTATTGTGAAATTGTCAAAATACCTATTACATGCCATTGCTGAAAATTAAAAAATTAAATTATTTTGTAATACCAATCCTGTTACAAGAAACAACTATATAAGATAAAATAAATACAAATAGACAAGTTGATTTGTGTGCTACAAAGCGGAGGGAAAATTCTTCACATTTCCTGCGGAATTTGGTGATTAATCTCCACCGTATAATAATTTCTAAAACCCCATTTGTATTGGAGAAACACGTAAGGCTGTGTTACTATCAACCAGGATTGCTTATTCGTGGTAAATTCCCCAAATTGCTAATAAATTTTCAGTAGAACTCGAATGTGTTATCGCGATGTCGGAACACGTGTTCATAAAAATTCTAATATTTTCGCATTTTGAAATTGTAAATGTAGATGCGTAAACACGTCTTTTCATATATTACGAATGTACTAAAAGTTTAACAGAAAGCGGCCTACAATCCCGTTTTTAATCGAATTTTAATAAATCTGCAATACTCGTTTTTTCTCCTTACAATGTTGAATATGTATTGAACGCAATAATGCACCCAATATTTTAAAGCATTTTTATGATTTGTTCAAGATTTTTCTGGAGGTGGGAATTTTGAGGGGAGAACTTTTTGTATACGGAAAATGCAGGGATTCTGGGCATTTCTTGACTATCCAACCATATAAAATGTCCAATTATTGTAAAAATAATATTTACAATAATTGTAAGAATGTACTAAAATTTCTTTTCTTTCGACGCTAATTTTCAAAAAAATCTAATTTTCAAAGAAAATCCTATAATGACTAGATAATACAAAATAAATGCTGATTTCAGTAGAATTTCGATTCATTTTCAAGGGGAAGGAAATTGTGGGGATTTTAGGGTGAATTTGAATATTTATTGTGGGTATTTTAGAACATGTGCATTGGCAATCCTGCTCCTGGAAAGAGTAAACGTTCGGAAAACGAAAGATCTAGGTTGCGATTTGAACCTTTTTGAACCACAGCACAAGACTTGCTATAAATCTTATTAAATTGAAAATACATCTTCCCTAGCTAACCTAACATTAATACCTTCGTCTGAATCATCCTTTTTATTTTCTGATTTATATTCGCGGCGTAGGTACCTCATAACATAAATTGTAAGTACGTACATCATAATGTTTATAGAGCTGACTAAATGATGTTCGCTGAATTTTTTTTAGTTTTTACGTAATTTAGCGAATATAAATTATAAGTTAAAGTATATAAATAGACAGCGAAACATATTTTTGATTGGTTAGGTTAGGGTATTTTTTCTTTGTTTAGTTCTTAAATTATTTCATACTTTTGAAAGAACTTTGTCGTTAAATATTGAAGACAATATTAGTGATTTCTAAACGAAAATCTGAAACAGAAAAATCAGAAAAGGATACGGTCACATCTAGGACTCGAACCCAGGACCCTTGTCTTTCCGGGACACTGCTCTTTGGTTTTTCTGATTTTTCTGTTTCAGATTTTCGTTTAGAAATCACTAATATTGTGTTCAATATTTAAATATTACAATTTGAGGTTTTACTCAATAAAGTTATTACGAAAAATAAATATTTATTCTAGACTTGCAGAAAAGTCAATAGATGTTGCACATTAAAAATAAAAAAATAAGATAGGTTTATCTAAAAAGACGCTGTCTAGATTGCATTTAGTTCGGGTTGAATCTTGCGATCATACATAAAGATAGTTGCCAATAAAAATGTGCGGTGAAAAAATGAAGACAATGTTGGTAGTTCTTATTCGAAGTATGATACAGTTAAAATTGACCGAGGGGGATAGGGTCCCATTAGCTCAGTTGGTAGAGCAGTGTCCCGGAAAGACAAGGGTCCTGGGTTCGAGTCCTAGATGTGACCGTATCCTTTTCTGATTTTTCTGTTTCAGATTTTCGTTTAGAATTAATCACTAATATTGTCTTCAATATTTAAATATTACAATTTGAGGTTTTACTCAATAAAGTTATTACGAAAAATAAATAAATAAACTTTGTCGTTAGTCTGCTGGGCCTTTAATTATAGTTAAATCATTGTATCATTAATTTAGTGTAAAGGAATACCTAGATTTAAATGTGGGAACGGAGCAGGTGGAGAAGCTCCATTTAAGTTGAGCTAACTTTCTTGGAATTCTGTAGCGCGGCCGTAGGTACATTCTAGGTCATGAGTTCAGATAAGATATGGAATTGTTCTGCTTGGAATAGGGGTCTTACATAGCACTTGCCAGACCTTTCATAGGAAAAAACAATATACCTATCTTTAACAAAGGAAACAAGTTTTTTCATATGTGATACCACAAAAGAGATGCAACTGCTCGTCTATCAATAGGATTCTAGCATTCCCGATTTTGTAAAATTTAGGTTAAAATAAGTGGACGGTAAAGGAGATGGGAAGATAGGCTGAGAAGTATGTGAATCTTCATATCTGTTCACTAACAAGTAAATATTAACCTAATGATTAATTTTTGAACGGTTGTTTTTCTCTTTTTTTAAGTTTCTTTATTCATTGAAATTATTTGTTACATGCATTTAGTATTTTTCGACCACCATGCTAGGCACATGCCCGTGTTATGGTGGTCGATTTTCTATATATTAACATAAAGGTAGCACAGTAGGTACATGGAACTTGTATACCGTACAGTGGTGCCAAACAGTTTAAAGTAATTTATGTAAAAAGTTTTTAAACTTTCGGCTTTTAATATTATAGTAATTATATATATTTATTTAAAAACAAAAACTTTTATTGGTGGTATAACCTACGTTCTTTAAAGAAATTCTTTAAAGAAATACCTCAAAGAAATTCTTTAAAGAAATTTCGACCCTTTCCGGATATCCATTTTTGGACACCGGCTGCAAAATGAGTAAGTGTACTGGATCTTTTGATGTCGTTATTTAGTGCATTGTATATTTTTGGTGCGATGTATGTGTATTGTCTTTGTGAGAAAGTGGTTTTTGTTATGGGGATTGTGCATTTTCCATGCGTTGAGTAGCGTGTATGTATATCTTTTTGAGTAGAATTTATCAAACCATTTTTCCAGATATGGATGAGAACTATCTTAATATATAGTTGGCGAATGTCCTTTACTGCTAGTTTCTTGAAGAGTGGCTCTGATGGGTAAGAACGGGAACATTTGAAGATGATCCTTAACAAAAGTTTTTGAACAGTCACTAGAGGGTAGAGAATGGATGCAGCACAACCTCCCCATCCTATAATGCTGTACGTAGCTATAGATTGGAATAGAGCAAAATAAACACTTTTGAGTGTTTTTATATCAAGGATTGATCGAAGAGAATAAAAAATATAGCATAACTTACGGAGTCTTTTTGTTATGGAGTTGATTTGGGCCTCCCAGCGTAAATGGTTATCTATAATGACACCTAGGTATTTTATTTCAGTTGACGGTTTAATAATTGGGCATGAACAGCTTGTAGTAAGAGATAGTGGGGGAGTGTCTAGATTTTGAGGGCAAGTGTGAATAATTAGTTTAGGAAGGCTTTCTGAGAGAGTTAATTTTCGGATTGAAAAATGTATATATTGTGTTTTCAATTTTGGATTAAGGCATTTTCAATTTTGGATAAAGTTTGTAAGATTGGAGGATATATAATCGGAAAAGGTGATAAATGGCACAAATCAAAAATCAATACCATTAAAACTCATACTATGTAGGTGAATTTTTGGAATATAAATATAAAGTATTAAAATCAAAAAGTTTTAAAAAATTCATTATATTTGGTGAAATGAAAAATTATTTCACATTAAAAAAAAACATTTATAGCTTGACTTAAAGTTGAAGATATGCAATACTTTGTTGAAAAAATTATATTCAAAAAAATATTTATAGCTTGACTTGAATCAATTTCAAGTCAGGCTATAAGTTCTTCAAGAGATGCAATATTTTGTGAAAAAAAAAAATTATAACATAACTAGTTGAAGAGATGCAAATATTTTGTGTAATAAAATTATATTATATAAAAAAAATACAGTTTGCTTGAAGAGATGCAATATTTTATGAAAAAACTATATATTTAAAAAAACATTCATAGCTTGAGTTGAATCAACTTCATGTCAAGCTATAAACGTTCTTTAAGGGATGCAATATTTTGTGAAAAAAAATTATATTATAAAAAAAAATTTAATAGCTTGGCTTGAAGTTGAAGAGAAGCACTTATGATAATATAAATGTTGAAAGTTGAATTTGGAATAATTTATACAGTTATCAAGCCATGCAACACAACACAACATAGGTTTGTTACTAGTTGTATGCAAAATTCGTACAAAGATATTATTTAGAAAGCAAACTTATTTTTGTTATATGCTCAGTGTAAAAAATATAATGATAAGACGTGGTATATAGATACCTACCTATATTGTCATCGACTTATAGTTGAACTAACTCACCCCTGATATCTACAGCAAAACACAGTTTTTAATAAACGACGCTGAATCTACATACACTTAGATATATGTGAACGTACAAATTAAAAAATTAATTAAAATCAATAAAGATAATTTAAGAAAAGGGGCCAAGTAGGGCAAAACATATTTTTATATAATTCTAAAAAAGGACACTTTGAGGAATATTAAATCTTATATTCGGTAAATTTATACAAGAAGTAACAAAAGCTTAATGAAAGTTTATAAGTGACATAAAACTGAGCAATTTATTTGTCAGATTAATTATAATCGGTCATTAGATTATACCGAAAAAAATGCTTATATAACAAAAGGATAGCATAATTATTTAATGAAATAAAAACACTTTCCAGATTCAACATAGAACGATTCACATGTGTGTTCAAAGGTTCACTTAAATTGTCACAAAAAATAAATAAAAAGGATAGCATCTTCACAGAACTTGAAAATCAATTTCGTAATTTGATGAGTTGTTACAATTCTCTGAAACAACCCATCCGTAAATTAGCAATATTTTATATCAGTAAGTTTTCTCCGTGTAAGTTTGTATTGTTTGAGTCAACTCTAATTGCTTGACCTAAAAAATTGTGTGCCGCTTGCCAATAATAATTTCCATCCATTTCTTTTCCTTCCTTTTAGTGAAAATGAAGGTAAAGAAATTGATCGATTGAAATGATTATGAAATTTAGCGAATTGTTGCATCACTCAAGAAAGAAATTTTATAACAGATCCAATCTGCTGAAAATGAACAAAAAAATCTGAATATTGGAAAGTTTAAGACTATCGAACGAAGTGTAATCAATCCAGAGAAAATAACGAGAGCTATTATAATATTATTATCAAATTAAAGCCAATCAAGTTACAAAATGAATTGTATACAAATTTATATCAGAGTAAATATCGAAATATTTGGAATCCCTAAGAAAAGAGAAGAATGTTATTTTTAAGTCGTGAGAGCTGTTTCGCCTTCTGAAGGATTGGACGGTAATGTAATGATGAGACATGTGGTTAATTAACAACGTATGTATTTTTGTATCACTGCTGGTCTAAATGAAACCATGATTGAGCAGTGGTTAAGCAATCACCTGATTAGTTGGCTTTCGAATCCATCTTGCGACAATAAAATATCATATATATTTAGAGTGAGCCCAGCGAAGTTCTGTTTTAACACGATCGTTTTGCATTTTGTCTGTCTTTAAATTTGTTTCTACATACCGTTTCCATTTCAAAATGGTGACCGTTGTATTGGTTCTGAAAAAAAAATCAATTGTAGTGTTTATTCGGAATTTTGAATGTTATTGTAACCTATCTGCCTGAAGTAAGTTTGAAAAAATAGTGTTATTGAGATAGTGTCGTTTCTTTGGTCACATTGTATAATTTCATTAATGATTTTTTTAAAATATTACATGAATATATAGCTTTTAATTAAGTAGGTTAGGTATTTAAGTACCTACTTATAAATATTATTATTTCAGGGAAAATTTAGGTTTCGATTAATTCAATGAGAAAAAAATTTAAAGATGCTTTTTGTATGCTGATAAGTTTAACAAATACTCTTCAATAGAAAAATATATTTGAAAGGGAAAATGAACATTGGAATTTCTAAATAAGTTAAATTTCTTTTTTACTTTTACCATCTTGTAGAATCACTCCCCCGAAGTTTGTGCACTTTACCCCCGGACACCCTGTATATTATTAAATTTCTTAATTTCTCATTCCTCTTCCATCCGCGAGCAAATGTTTCTAATGGAAGAGTAGTATAAACCTTAAGGCGATGCACTACGTCGTGTAATATTTTAAATTGAGCCGCTATCAATAACAACCCATACGTAGATAGGTTCAAATTCCCGCTTAACACCATCCGCCTGTTTTGATTTATACAAAAAAAAAATATGGCCTATTATATAAATATGCCACATTATACAATAAAATCATAACCGAAAATGGATTCGTAAGTAGGAGATTTTGAACTTTAAAGCAGTTTTCATAGGCCTTTACATTATTTTTTTCTGGGCTTATAAAAAGACTTATCTAAAAAATACTCGATTATTTCAAAGGCCAAGATGTATTCTACTGGCAGTATTTAATTAAAGCAGCTGAAACATTTCTAGGCTACCAAATTTTCAAACCAAAAACACATGATTTTGAATTACTACGTATGGCATCGCCTTAAGATATAAAATATATAAATTGTAAAACCCGAGTCGCATTAAATTAAGTTAAATATTAGCTGCGTAGGAACGTATTACCTGTTAATAATGTTGACTGCTAGGTCAGTTATCATTTTAAGATTTTTCCGTAGAAGAATATTTATTTTCCTATACAAACAACCAATCTTTTTTTACCTAAAAACTAAATTACTACTTACTTTTAAAATCATTTTGAATCACCCTCCCTCAGAAGTTAGCGCACTTTACCCCCCGGACACCCTGTATATTCTGTATACCCAGTGTATATAGGATGGCCTGGTACCAAATGTCACCTTAATAAATCTCAAGACAGCGCAGGCCTTATGGGAGCTCCACCCTCGCGTTATATGTGGAAAAGAAAGTCGTAACAAAGATAAACGAAATTCTGAAAACTAATAAATACTTGGTGCGGTTGAGCTTTCGTGAAAAGTGAAGAAATCTTTGAAGAGAGTAATCCCGTAGTCCCTCCCTTCAGTCTTTTCAGGATAAGCAATACAACAGAGCCGTGAACAATTTTCCTCAAACGAGATTATCCACTGAGAGGATGACAGCGGAGAGTAACTTAAATACTGGTTGAGGCGTTTTACTCGGGTTTTGAAAGGTTTCTTTTTAGTTTTATCACATTAATAATTAGTTATCGGTATATATGTTAGGAAGGGTTTTGCAAATTCCGCAACTTTTTCGAATCCCGCGGGATTGCGGGATAGAATTTAAAAATCCCACGAGATTCGCCAACATTTCACACTTACCATTTTTTTAATTATTACTACTAGTTATCTTTGATACCGAATATTATAAAATACAATAAAAGGGTGACGTAGAAAGTAATTTAAAAGGACTTTTCGCAACTATCATCTTTGGTACTAGTAATATTATAAAAACATAATGAAAAGTTAACATAAGGCTAGCTTTAGACTTGTAAGTTTTTTCGTAAATTTACGACTTCTAGCCAATGGGCATATTGCATTTTGAAAATCCAATATGCCCATTGGCTAGAAGTCGTAAATTTACGAAAAAACTTACAAGTCTAAAGCTAGCCTAATAAGCATTTTAAGAAGATTTTAAAAATATAAAACCTAACTGTCGCTGACAGAATTTCCTTGATCATTTGAGGTCAATCGTCTTTGGTACTAGTCATATTATTAAAAAATGCATTGAAAACATAACGTTAAAAGCATTAAAGATTTTGATCAAAATATATCCTGTTACCCATACGAACCCTTTATAGGTCATAAGCTAAAAACGGATAGTTTTGAGACCTGCAATATTAAGGTCTATATTTCTTTGTGTTAACTAGTTATAATCACCCTTATGGGTTGTAATCATTCTCAGGTAACGCACGGAGGTCTTGAATCAAACCAACCGCCCCGAAGTTCGTACATGTTGAGTAAATTTACGAAAACCGCGTCCTGGTCAGTTTCTAGACCTGCGTCCATTTAGCACATGTAGGTTCATTTATGATTTAGCAACACGACAGCTGCCAGTTTTACAAGAACACTTATTTTTATGTTATTGTTTCTCTAACATTGAGAGTTATTTCTGAAAACAAAGTAAGTACATTTGTTATATACACAATACTGTATAGTTTTTGTATTTTTAATTAAAAATTGTATGTGGAATAATCGAGTAAAGTCAAATTATTTACCATCATGTCTAAAATCTAACCTCAAAAGCTAAAATGTAGGCCCTTTTTGATTATCATATTATAGACATTGCAAATAATTTCTTAACCACAATACATTTAATTTCGTATGATAATATTATGTTCTTTTACAACTAATAATTATTTTTTGTGGATATTTTCCCGCCATCGAGTTTATTGATGATATGTGTCATCCTTGATAAAATGATTTTCGTAAAAATTTCCTATCAAAATTATTGTTTTTGTTTTCATTCAAACTGTAATAATTATTTGAAATACATATCTCAAATTGAAGTAGAATAGTTATGGAATGTTATATGTATAAGTAAAAGCCTTTATTGCAGCGCAAAACTATGTTTTTACTTTGTTTTAGGATGGAAAATAAGAGTGGCGGAGGTTTTAGTGTGAAAGACCTTGAAGACATGGGTGAAGGTGCATTCCTATCACTATTTGAGGGAATTACGGAGGACCAAGCTGAGGATTCGGAGGTTGGAGGAGACTCCGATCCCGAAGATGAGATTTCCCAGGTTCTTTCAAGTCCTCGGGATTTCGATTCTAATCCTGTCAATGCGGTGTCGGACCCTACTTATATTGAAAGGATTATGGAAGCTGATTGTTCTTCAGATGAAGACCCAAACATTCCCGATCAATCACCGGAAGTTACTCCTTCTCCTAGTGCGACCTACTATAAATGGCGGAAACGAAGGCATCACGCGCCTCCCGAGTATACTTCTCACAAGTTTTCACAATTCGAAGGAATTCATATTGAGGTAGATTTGTCTTCACCAATCAATATTTTTTTCAATTTTGTTACTCACGCTATTCTGCAGCACATGATTGACGAAAGTAATAAATATGCTAGGCAAAAAAATGTTGCCCTTGATTTATCCATAGAGGAATTAAAAGCGTTCATTGGCATCATTATTATAATGGGATTTCACCAGTTACCTAGCTTACGATTGTATTGGTCAACCCATGCTAATTTTTATGTTGCCCGTATTGCAAAAGTTATGAGCCTCAGGAGATTTTTAAAAGTTATTCGTTTCCTTCATATGAATGACAATCAAAAAATGCAGCCTCGCGAAAGTTCGCTGTTTGATCGTCTACATAAAATAAGGCCACTATTGACTCACTTCAGTGCCGTATTTAGGACTGCATTTTCACCAAGCAGATTTCTTTCTGTAGATGAAAGTATGATTGGTTTCAAAGGGAGATGTACACTAAAACAATACATGCCTTTGAAACCAATAAAGCGAGGATTCAAAGTTTGGGTGATATGTTGTGCAGTTACTGGGTACATGATCAACTTCCAAGTTTACGAAGGAAAAGAAGTTACATCTCAACACCCCGAAATTGGTTTAGGAGAACGTGTTGTGATGCAATTGTCACAGATGTTTGAACATTTGGGATATTGTTTATTTTTTGACCGCTTCTTCACTTCCATTCCTTTACTATCGAAGTTACTAGCAAATAAGTTGTTTGCTTGTGGCACGATTCAAACAAACAGAAAAATTTTTCCAAGTGCAAAAATTAAGCAAGATAAATACATGAAACTTGGTGAGCACGACAGTGTTATGGCAGATTCTATATCTGTAACAAAATGGAAAGACAGGGGTACGAAAGCAGTTTGCATGGCGTCCAACTTTCACGATCCTTCGAAAACAACAACAATAAAACGAACCAACAAGCAAGGCGGCAAAGATGATGTGCCCTGTCCGATAAGCATAGCAGACTATAATAAGTATATGGGAGGAGTTGATCGATTTGACCAACTTGCTTCATCATATAACATAACGTGGAAATCAAGGCGGTGGTGGTTAAAAATCTGGTATTACCTTATTGAATGTGCCATTGTTAATTCGTACACTTTATATAGGGAAACATTGAAGAAATTGGATAAAGAAAAAAAACCTATTACACATCTTCACTTCCGCAACCAATTGGCTGATCAGTTGATAGGATCTTTTACTTCAAGAAAAAGGATTGGTCGTCCTCAGACTTCATTAGCTAACGATATCAATTCTAATCATTATCCTGAAAAATGTACACTTCGTAGATGTGGATATTGCAGCACGTCGCTGAAAGTGGTACGAAGCTCAGTAGCATGCAACATTTGCAAAGTAGCTCTTTGCATACCGTGTTTTATGCCGTACCATTTATCTGGTCAAAAGAAGAAACTAACGAAGCCTTAGAATTTGTTAACATTTTATGTCGCACCATGTATCTGATCAAAAGAAGAAACCAACAAGGCCTTAGAATTGTTTATTATTTTTTGTTTATGATTTTATGTTGTACCATTAATCTGTTCAAAAGAAGAAGTCTTCGAGGCCCTAGAACCGTTTATTATTTTGAAATTTTTTTATAAAATGATCAAAGCAGTTATTCTCTTGTAACGCAAATAAATAAAACGACATTTTTTCTTACCAAACTGTCTTTTTGTAATGTAAACAAAATTTTTATAAAATATATTTTTTTTTACCTAAATGGACACCGGTCAGAAAAAAGACCGCTGGAAAATCGAAAAATTTCAAAAAGACTAAGCAGAAAAAAAAAAAAAAAGGTTTTTTTGTTCATCAAAATGAATATAGTATTCATAAATAAAACCACTTAGGGTGTATCGTTAAAAACAAAAGTTGTCCTATAAAGGGTTAACGAACATTTGTGCA
Organism: Hesperophylax magnus; assembly: GCA_026573805.1. Taxonomy (NCBI): domain Eukaryota; kingdom Metazoa; phylum Arthropoda; class Insecta; order Trichoptera; family Limnephilidae; genus Hesperophylax; species Hesperophylax magnus. Next base: position 6,279,026 of record JAIUSX010000002.1, read on the forward strand.
CAAAAGCCAAGCAACGGATAAAATGCTCTCTCTGATTCCTCATTAGTTGATGGGACTGTCAGCACAGCATGGTTTTTGTATAAATTTTGTATTTTTTCAATACCCCAATCCCACACCTGAAAATCCCGCTAGCAGGTTGTGGGATTGAGAACCCTGGTCGTGGAGGATTTCGTATCAATCGTTTATCGGTAATAAGTATTGTTTTGTATGCACTTACATTCATTTGTACTTATATACATTGTACAAGTTTTTTGTGATAGTGGTACAAACTGTCCAGGAAAATATTTATTGTTATACTTAACTAAATATATAGTTATGGCGGAAACTTCAACAATAGCATTGACCACTAAGCCTGCAAAACAGTTAATTAAAACTAACATTTGCCGCGGTAACTAAAAATCCAATGTCTTTATTTACAACGGCAGAGTTAGAGTCAAAAGAAGGATGTTTCTAATTTTCTCGTATTTAAAACCAAAATTTCCTCCGAAATCTTAAGATTTGTAAATAGGTACTTTGAAAGAAAGACTGGGAGATATTGTGAAATCCAAAGAAACTAAAGCTGTGTGTAGGTAAGTACCTATCTACCCCAAAAGTATAATTAAAATAATACACGAAAAAATAAGTGTTTTTGAAAAATATTTGAAAATTATTCCAGATACATATATTTCTTACATATAAATTATAAATAGTTTTTGGGTTGTAAGGCCTTTTAAGATATACAATTCCGTAGTACATTATTATGATGCATCTCATAAGGTTTAGCAAGCGTTACCAATGTAAGCGCCCCAAACTATATTTTTACGAATTATTACAAAACATCAATTTTTTCTCTAATTTTCATAGTACAATATGCATTTACTGTATATGTAAACCTTCCGGAAGAAATTCGCTAAATTATAATGAAAACCTGATCAAAAATTCAGATATGGTTAACCTATTATTGTTAGAACGCACGCAATTAATAATAATAATAATATATTTTACATAAAACATATGCGGAAACTTTGACTAGACTTTGAGATGGACATTTTACATACATACTAACAAACATCTGAAAAAACCATTCATATCCAACAAAATTATCATTAGGTTTCAAGTAGGTAGGCTGTACATGAAAACTACTTCAAACTATTAGATCTCTTAAAACATATACCAAGCAAAATAAAAATATAAACTATCAGCAACACAGAATAGCGGAAATTGTGCGTGACCCTTCAAAATTAAATGCCGGAAAATGGAAATGCTTAGCTTCGAATTGCTCCAGTAGGAGCGTATTCATCGATGCATTCAAGCGGATGCTCAAATATTTTAGTTTTCAATTGTTACTAGTCGGGGAAGGAGGCCTGGGACCAAATTCACCTCAAGCCAGGCCAGGACACTGAATCAATTCGGCCTCTTAACTTCTGTAAGATCCTTCCATGAATATCTTTTTATGTTTATTGTTTTTTTTATATTATTCAGGAAACATTCATATTCAGGAAACATAATAGTAATTTTACATTTAACCAGTTAGATAGCAAGTAGATATTAAAAGTTATAATATAACACAGTTCTTAAAAGCAAAAAATTAATATTAAAAATTAAAAATATAAAAATATTTCAAATAAAAATATTTCAAATAGTAATGGAAAACCAAAACTTATTGTTGACAACAACCTTTTGAAGACCAAATTAAAGGAGGAATCCTAGGATACAGTACTATCAACGAACGACGTCAATCTGGCAACAGATAATTTCATTAAATGTTTGAAAACTCATGTGCAAAGTTGTACGTCAGTACAAATTGAGAAACATTACAGAAAATATCTAAAACCATGGATAAATGTTGGAATAATCAAATGCCTCAGAACACGTGATAAATTGCACAATAAATGTAGAAGAGAAATCTATAGCAAAGAACTGTTGGAATACTATAAAAGATATCGGAATTGGTGTACAAAGATAATACGAACAACAAAACAAGCATACTACAGAAGAAAATTGGATGAAGTCAATGGTAACATTAAACAACAGTGGAAGATTATAAAGGAGGCTATCAACCTACAAAAAGAACAAACTACCATAAAAAATTGAAAATTAATAATATTATTACTTCAATGGAAGAGAGTCCAAATATAGTTACTAATCATCTAAATAATTTCTTCAGTGACATTGGTCCAAGCTTCGCTAATAATTTGTGTAGTGCTAATAAAACTAGTGAGATGTGTCTTGTGAATGATTTTAAATCTGAACTTCACGTTACAGGGGACAATTTTTATTTTAAACCAACTAGCATTTCTGAAGTCACAAATGTGATAAATGATTTAAAAATGTCTTTCTCGTGTGGTATTGATTCTTTAAGTGTTATGGTGTATAAAATGCATGTATCCGAATTAGCTGGTCCCATATCTCACCTTGTAAATATTAGCTTCGAGAGCGGGATGTTCCCTTCTCATTGTAAGAAAGCTAAAGTAATTCCCCTTTTTAAAGGTGGAGATCGTCTAGATGTCAATAATTACAGACCTATATCCTTACTCAATACTCTTTCAAAAGTAATAGAGAGATTGGCTAAGTCGAGATTGGTATCATTCTTAGAAACATATAATATACTCTCTAGCAATCAGTTTGGTTTCAGAGAGAATATAGGAACAAGTGATGCAGTGTTGAGGGTATTGTCCAAAGTCACTAGTGCGTTAGACTATGGAAACAAAGCTTTGGCTGTGTTCTTAGATCTATCAAAGGCATTTGATACGGTGTCCCATGGATTACTCCTCAAAAAATTATCTTCTCTTGGCATTCATAGTACAGCACTAGGCTGGTTCACATCCTATCTAAGTGATAGAACGCAACAAGTAGAGATAAATAATCATTTAAGCAATAGCAAACCAATCTCTTTTGGGGTTCCGCAAGGTAGTGTGCTTGGACCAATATTGTTTTTAATCTACATTAATGATTTGTGTAATTTATATATTCCAGGTAACATTGTTAGTTTCGCAGACGATACTGCTTTAATATTTGAGGGTAAAACCTGGAGAGATGCTTTTAACAAATGTGACTTAGGATTAAGAGCAGTAAAGAGTTGGCTGAATAATAACATCTTAACTTTGAATACAATAAAAACTAAATATGTGACATTTAGTATATCATCAAAAAGTCAGCCTTCTGACACTCATAATCTAATTATACATAATTGTCTGCTAAATTGTAATTGCCACCCCTTGGAAAGTGTAGATTGTATCATGTATCTAGGTGTAAAGATTGATAAATTTTTAAGATGGAATGATCATATCGATATGTTAACAAAGAATATCAGGAGACTTACATTTATTTTTAAAGAACTTCGACACATATTGGACAAAGAGAAATTAAAAACTGTCTATTTTGCCTTAGTCCAATCTCGACTTTCTTATAACATAGTATGCTGGGGATCATGTCTAAAGTCCAATGTTGAACCACTAAATATTACTCAAAAATTGATCCTTAAAGTGATGTACAAAAAAAAATTCTGTTATCCATCCAACCTACTTTATAAGGAATGTAATGTTATGTGCATAAAACAGCTATATATCACACAAATACTTTATCGATTTTTTATCAATATTAAATTTGCTGAAAGAACACAACAAATGCGTACAACTAGAATTAGCTCTACATTGAACTTTGTGGCGGTACATACTAAAACTTCTTTTGGTCAAAGAAATTATTTATATCAGGCACCACTTATGTTTAATATTCTTCCAAATCATATTAAGTCTACCAATTCCTTAGTTAAATTTAAAAAGTTACTTAAGGTTTATGTATTGACAGACGATTGTCTTAATATTTTTTCATCCTTGTCCTTTCTTAAATAATAAGATTTTATATAAGTCCCATTTACTAAAAACCGAATGTCACCCTATCTGTCTTTATTATCTACTTTGCTTCTTATTTTGAATAATGATTAGTTATGGTTCAAATATTGTTACAATATACTGTCAAATTACCCATCTGGTAACACATCTAATACTCATTTTTTCTTTAATTTTGAAATATTTTGTGTATTTATGTAAAATTACTTCATTTTTGTGATACTCTTATGTTTGCTTCACTAAAATGTAAATTATTAACCTCGATACAGGCTTAGTCCTAGTGCGGTTGATTTTTATGTAAAAAAAAAAGTGTTTTATGTATAGTGAGATGCAATAAATAAATAAATATAAATTAACGAGCGATAAAGAAATAATGCTTTTGATTTTAGTACATTGTAATGTTAATATTATTTTAACATTTTAAGGGTATAATATCTTCTAGGCCATTGTAAAATTTACAGATACATCCGAGCAAAAAGTTTCGTTCATATTCAATTCAAAATGTTGTAATGAGGTATTCGATCTGGTATTGCGTTCAGGGCTACGAAATGCAATCCTTTGTAGTAGAGCGGTTATACAGAAACAGTAAGTACTCGTATGTTAAAAATTTTATCTCCAAATACAATCAGAATGACTGATGACTGGTTTGATGTCATTTAAATACAAAGTAAAGAGCAGGGGCCCTAAATGGGAACCTTGAGGTACCCCCGCGGGAACCTGTGTCATGTAACCTTTTAGGCCAACAGCTTGACTTATATTTTTAATGTAGTATGAGAACCATTTCCACTTATTCCAACTTTCACGAGTTTTGATATATACGAATTTTTTTAATAAATTTAAAACATACCAAATAGGAGGATCTTGTAGAAGTTAAAAGGCCCATTTGATTTGGTGTCCTGGTCCGACTTGGGGTGATTTTCATAAAGCCAGAGCCAGGCAGTGCCTACCCCACCCCGTTGATGTTAGGCCTGAGCACTGAATCACTAGGAGTGTGATCCATACCAAAAACATTGATAACGCCAATTTACATAAGACCTTTTCGACCCACTGAAGAGATATAAGAATAGAAGTGCGTTGTGGGCGTGTCCGTGTGCTTGAAGTGAGCACAATATTTCCTTACTTTTGGTAAAAGAAATCGTACTTATTTCGAAAATATTTCTTCTTTCTTCTGATGCTACGTACTATCTGACTTACTTTACCAGTGATTCCTGGCATTATTTGGAGTAGAAAATGCGAACTGAACTGGTCACTCAGCTGAGCAACCGCCCAACCCCAACCCGAACCCTAACTGTATATCTACGTTTTTTTAAGTCACCGGCGACCAAGATGTCATCTACATTTTTTCCTCTAAATAAACTCAGGAATGATTAAAGAGAGTCAAGTAAGTTAGGGACCTTAACACCGTGTTTATTACATAGGGATTATTTTTTCTGTATTTTGATTCTTAGGCCCACGGGCAAATGAAATTGATTATCTGCTCAAAAAAGAATTCCGATAAAATTGAATAATGTATGATCTATTTTTTAAATAGTGTGCTCGTTCTGGCAGACTGTTTCATCTTCTTCTATCGATTTTGTGTTCAGTGGTCCTGAGCGATCGACCCTGATTGGAACGGATTTTACGACGTGCTCAGACTTTAGCATCGACAAGGCTGTTTTCTGGGTCCGGAGAAACGCCATTTGCATGGGATGGTACAGCAACTATACGTGATGATTAAGTAATACTTTACCTACTTAAATCAAGATTTACTAAAAGTTACACCCTTACACACAATACACCCTTTAATAATAGGTATAGGCTATCAAATTTTAATTTCATGTTTTTATCTTATACGTTAAATAAATTTATAAAAGAACAGTTAATTATTAACAAGTTCTGTTGTGTAATTATTCATTTGCGTGACAGCTATTTCGCCTTCTGAAGGCACTATCAAACTGCCTTCAGAAGAAATAATAATTACACATCAAAACTTGTTCAAAAATATACTCTCTTTTAATTTATGAAAACCGCAGTTCGCAAAAAAACGGTTCCATCTGCTCTCAACATCTGGAGCCAGTGAGACTATGGCATCCCCAATTAGGGTATGTTGTGAGGTTGAAAGTAGAGGGGAGAGAAAGGAGATGGAAAGATGAAGGTGGGGGAGTACCCAGCTATTCAGATCTCATCACTAAACACGGCAAAAACCAATTCAAGCAACGTTTCAATTCTTAATGGTGGTCTTACACCAGGGCGATACTGAGAGTATATTCCACTCTGGAACGTGCCGCAAGCATATCATATATTATTTTTAATTAATAAATTGTGAAATAATATAGATTAATCCAGTAAAATTTATTCAAGGGATTCAAACCCACGACGTGCGGATTGCTAGTCGAGAGCCTTACCCCTCGGCCACGGAGGCCGTCAATTATAAATTGATCAATAATGACTATATAAAAGAAAACATACAATTAAAATGGATTTCTAAAAATTAAACATGATTACAACAAATAACCCACCGACCGACAACCGATACTACTAAGTTTAATTACGTTGTATATATGATCAGCGTTCCTTACTGAACGACATTTACCCTTTTCCTTGTTTAAACTATTCCAAGTTAAATGTAATTAATTTTACTCTTCTCTGTATTGCATATTAGGAAGTTAGATTACGTAGCTATTCCAAACCTAGAAAACTCTCAGATTGCGTGGATTTCAAGTATCACTTCGTTATGTTATAACTGTTACCAGTAAACAACGTTATGTTCCTAGTGCACAATGTTTTTCTGGGTGGTACCATAAAACTTCTGGATATTCTAAAAACAATTTACACCGTTTATTTATTTATATTTACGTATTTACAATAAACACAAACAACTTGTAAAAACATAAGTAAGAGCTCACTAGAGCGTGAATTAAAGAAATAAATATATAGCCCATTTTGACCGCCAGTCAAAACAATTATTCAAACAATTCAGTTGTGGGTAGGTAGGTACCGTCTCAATCAATAAAGTTTATCTTTATTCGAAGGTACGCACTTCAAATTTTATTTATGTTCTAGTATTAAACCGTTACTATAATTTTACTCGTCATAAACTGGCAATACTAAATCTACAAGGATAATAACATTATGTGTTATGGGTCCGGTGGGTATGGTTTAGGGAACATTAAAGAAGTGAAGGTCGATCCTTTGTAAGATCTATCGCATTTCTTTCTCCACCATGATGTTACGATAGCACCTTTACTTCTATTGCCGATCAATTTGATGCGTATTTTCAATGGCCGATAAATGAAATGAATCTCCCCAGTGGAACAGGCGGGTCTTCTAAGCAAACTTGTAAGATGGTTTTGAGTGGATACCATTTTTATGTTTCGTGTGGAAATGAAAGCTCTTGTAAAATGCTGATTCATACAGTATATATAAAAAACAGAATCGAATGATCCAAATTGGACAGATTATGGGCGTATTGCCCGTTCATCGCAAAAAGTACAAAAATCAATTAAATCTTTCTAGTAGTCCAACATATTATGTTTGCATTGCGTATATTTCCCTATATAAATCCTCAAAATTTACTCACTAAACCCTAATCCCTCGCTACTTTGGCGTTCTGTCTATTTTCTTTTCTATTTTGTGTCATATCTACCTTTGTTTCGCCGATTCTTTTTAAAAATTTTATATTCTGTATCCCTGCTTGGCTATATATACAGGGTTTTCCAATAAGAGGTGTTATTTTGATATTCAATCGTAAAAAATCAATGGTTTCGTTGCTTGTGTGGCCCGTAGCGCCGTCTCGTTGATAGTAAACGTTGTCCAAATTAATACCATTCAATTTCGGCCATAAAAAATCATTAATCATCTCTCGATAGCGCAATCCATTCACCGTAACTGTTGCTCCAGCCTCATTTTCGAAAAAGTAAGGTCCAATGACTCCGCCGGACCATAAACCGCACCAAACAGTCACATGTTGAGGATAGAGAGGCTTTTCAATAATAACTCTCGGGTTTTCCGAGCCCCAGATGCGACAATTTTGCTTGTTGACGAAGCCACCGAGGTGGAAATGGGCTCAAATCACTCAAAATGATTTTCACTCAAGTGAATTTTAATAATTTCAATGCGTTGTTGAAACGTGTATCGTTCCATTTTTATTAACGACGTAGTTTCTACTGGTCAAATGTCAAAAAATAACAGCTTTAAAAGTAACACCTACCGAAATAGCGGGCTATTCAAAATAACACCTCTTATTGGAAAACTCTGTATATGAAGAGACTGAGAGGGCACTGAACGGACTGGAACCATCATACTAAGCTGATATCATACCGCTAAGGTCGGCCAAGTCTGGACTTCTAACAGACTAGTTTAACCCTCACGTATAAATGTTGCAGTTTGGGACATATTAGCACAAACCTGTAACTGGCCTTAAAATTTTTAAGACATTTTAAAACAAATTTCTTTAATATCAGGTACAAAATATGTGTTGTGAAGCAATCTCAAAGCTTTATTACCTACTAGTTATGGCTGTATAAAATTTACAAATACATAGTATTAATAATGAAATGGGGGCCTCAGCACGGGTCCAACACCCAGTGAGGCTCACATAACCAAATCATACTTAAATAAAAAAGTTATTCTAATCTATCAATAAATAAATGAAAAATATAATTATATTTTACAATAAAAAGTCTATTGTTTTAAATGTTACAACTTTATTTAAATAAGAAATAAAATGAAACCATGTTATATAATTTGAAATGCTCATTTATTTATAGGAGTAAACTTCTTCATTTAAAGTTTTTTTTTTATTGTTGATACATTATTTTACAATATTTCATATTCTAATTCAGTAATGTTGGCCTCACTGGGTTTTTTACCCGTGCTGAGGCCCCCATTTTATAATATAAGAATTTATACATTTAAAAAAAAGAAAAACAGAAAAACAACATTAAAATAAAGATAAATTTAAACCAACAATAGGTTAAAAATTAAAATATAATTATCACACTAAAAGAAAAATATCAAAAGAGAATGTAAATCGGCATTTATAATGATTTATGTGTGTGTTTATTTGTTTTTTGTTATAAATAACATATGTACAATACACGTTTTATATACAGTTGTATGTGGGTAGATGGTGCAATGTGCAGCACCTAATCTGCCATAATACGTTGAGAGTGAGTATCAAAAGAATATACCACATATACCAAATTAACAGTTAATAATACCTCAGAGAGAACTCTGAGGAAAACCGTTTGTTCATTTCCCTTGTATGTTTAATTGGAGAGTTGATGACAATGTTTCATTTCACTGTAGGTGAAATTGCTATTTCTGTATGAACAGCCACCATCCAAAACACAGGCTAGTCATAATATCATAAACTATGTGGCATTTCTCCAGTAAATATGTATTTTTTATATCTCAGACTGCGATGACGCTAAAAAGAAACAAGTTACAATAATTTCATATATATTGTACTACGTCCATTGGTACATGATAAATAAAACAGACAAACTTAAGAATTATATCAGTTAATAATAAGAAACTGATGGCATGGTGTTATATTTTATCACGTTTTCTATATTGTTCTCATTTCTCTCAGTAAAGTTATTCATATGGCGTTGATTATTAATAATGTTAGGGAAATTCAATAAAGCATTAGATAAATAAAGTATGTATCAATATGTAACCAACCTCGCACGTTTTATCTACATAAACAGCTTTTAAATGTTTGATAGACCTAGATATCTCATACACATTTTATAGCGTTCTGAGAAATTCGATTCAATGTCAATGCAAAGCAATACAGCTCGCCTGATTTTAGGTTATGCATCTCCAGGCTAAAAATCTTAAAATAAACATATAATTATAACCACGAAGTAATACGTTTGTATGATACCATATTAACTTTACTAAATACGTAATTAACTGAATTAGAATAAAAACTATACTTACTTTTAAACATTTATGATTTATTTATTTTGTAAAAAAATATTACACACAATGTACGAGCAAAGAAATCTGACATATATGACGGGCAGGCAAAGAAACATTCCATGAACAAATATGATTTAAGATTTTCACGGCCAAAAGTATTTTTGTTATTTGTTTTTGGGGTTTTATGCCGTGTTGCGCTAACTCCTTCCTCCTATTTGATATAACACATCTGCCCTGATGATGGACACTGGAATGCTGTCCGAAACGTTGGCTAAAGAAGGAGTTAGCGCAACACGGCATAATACCCCAAAAACAAATAACAAAAAAAAATTGAAAAATGCTTGGACAATTTGTAAATTAGTTAACACTGAAACGGATTATTCAAATATAACGAAAGCCTTTTTGGAGTTGAAACAACCCAATTTCAATTTGAATAAAGTCGACATGAAGACTTTTACATTCGAATAGAACTCGGCAATCTGAAAAATTGTTCAGTTTTTCCGAAACAATTGGCCCTTAGAACAGGCACTTCCTACTTATAAATTACTGTTGACTGGGCCAGGGCCGGCTGTATGCGGGCGCAATTGTAACAGTCCGCTCCGGGCGCCAAATTGTCAAGGCGCCAAGGCGCTGATAATATCTAACACCTAACAGTCCGAACACATCTCCCTTGATATTATTTTTCACAAAAACGGATCAACATAAATATATAAATCTTCGGAATATTATCGATTACAGTGTTCGCCTACCTAGGCGTATAGACGGTTTGAACAAAGGGGCGTCAAAATTTTTCTCGCGCCATTTCGCTCAGGGCCGGCCCTGACTCGGCCATAATGTATTGACACCTATATTGCAGTTTATCATCGACGACCGCTGTACTTACCTGAACCTTCACCGCGGTTTCATAAAACATACTAAAATAATTACAGAGTTACAGCTTACAGGAAACCTAGAAGAGGGAGATAGATCATCATCTTTGGTGGGGGGTGAGGGGGAGGTAGGTAAGCGGGAGGGGGTAAAAGTGGGTGTATTTGACAAATCTAATTTTTAAGGTTTTATTTATTTCTAAAGCTTCTCGATTATTAAGACGTGGATATATCCCATTTCTATGAAGATGCTAAATGCAACAATCCAACACATCGATGATTTAATAAGCAGAGCATACAGGCTTCTCGGCTTCGTAATTAGGAACTCATATCCGTTTCGTAACACAAAAACACTGACGTTATTATATAATACACTAGTCCTAAGTGTACTGGAATCAAACTCGATCATCTGGGCTCCACATGAATTAACATACACTTTACGCATTGAAAGAGTCCATAAAAAATTTTTGAGGTTTTTATTCTCGCGGCTCTATGGACGTTACCCTTGGCTTTACCCATCGATTTATATATTAGGCATGACCAATTACCACTCCCTAGAGACACGTAGAGGTATTGCTTTGCTTAAATATTTTTTTCAACTTATAAACGGTCACTTATCTAATAATGAGATACTGGCCCAACTAAATTTTTTTGTACCAGAGTCTCACTCTCGAGGACGTCATCACAATCTTCTATATAGTAGAGCAAGCCGCACTAATTTATTTATGTACTCACCTGTGGGGAGAGCTACGTGCTTTTTGAATGCAGTAGATAAAAAAATAGATTTATTTTTTGTGTCCTATAGCGCATTTGCGAGATTTTTGGCATTGCATATACACTGCATAAATGGTACAATTATAACGTCTTAGGCTATGTTACCTGTAATTTTTATAAATAAATGTACAAATTATAAAAAAAAAATAAAAAATAAAATAAAAAATAAAAAAAAAATAAAAAAAAAATAATAAAAAAAAAATGTGAATATGTATTATATATACTAAGACAGTTTTGACACTAAGGATATATATTATTTTTTGTTCGTTAAAGCGTGATCCCACCTGATCTATTCTACTGTGTATTTCCTAGATTCTCTGAAACAGATCAGTGATAACAGGCTTTTCTACGGAATATAAATCCAAAGTTGAATCGACTTCAACTTTCGTTCTATAAATTGACCATGGATTCTCGTAGATGGAACCCGGCATTACTCAGTGGCATTAAAATCATTTTCTTTTCTAAATAAGTTTTCTAATTCATACTGTTTGAATTATGTATTCTAAAAATATGTACAATATGATATACCTACAGTAAAATAATACGTTATTACGTGACGTACGTATGTAGCTACTGGTTTCGTGTGAAGTGGTGCGTATGACTGAATTCCATCCCAGGCGGCCTAGTGGCCTGGGAAACTGGCACCCTTAGCCAAAACCTGGCAGGACTCACAAGGCTTCACAGCAGATTAAATCCCTGGGTGTAGCTTGCTCTCACTCAGAGGATGATAAGAATAGAGATATGGGGTAAATAACTTGTGCGTACGCAGTTTTTACGTAAAGTTTTATTTTTATGTGAATACGGAACAAGAGCTCCAACCGTCTGAAGCCAGTGAGACTATGGCATCCTTTATCTATCTATTTGAAAGTATCTTCCACTCTGCAAACGTGCCACAAACATACCATGTATTATTTTTAATTAATTAATTGTGAAATGACACAAATTAATCAAATAAAATTTATTTACGCACGCCGGGATTTGAACCCGCAACCTTCGGCTTGCTAGTCGAGAGCTTTACCTCACAACCACGGAGGCCGTCTAAATCTGAAAGTGTGAAAAATCACGTAATGGTCTGAATTCTAGACAGTTTCTAATCAGATCCAATTTTAAAAATGGCAATTAAAAAAAAATCTATTGAAAAATATTTTATTGAAGGTAGGTTCAATATCGCTTGAAAATGACAATTAAATTCAAAGAAAATTCGAGTTCTACAGTTCATTGAACCAGAGTTACGCAAGTTACACACAATCAAAATTAGTGTTTTTTACTTAGATTTTCACCCTACAAGGATGTTCTAGGCTACCATTTCAAATAATATACCGAGAGAAGTCGAATTCATATATACGAGTACATTAATTTTATTTAAATGGGCAAAATTTAATAATTGTATTTATGCCAAATGTCTGTAAGACGTGTATGCATAATGTTAAAAATATGCATCTGAACTGTGATTCCTTTTAAGATGCGTCGTTTTACCTTTGAGCCATACTGATGCTGTAATTTAAATCAATTAAAACGATTGCTGCGCTCTCCACTTTTTTGGTCATACTTTTATCCCGTGTTTAGTTTTCTTTCACAGTGAAAATAATAATACGAGTAAAGATAAACATGTTTGCATATAATTTGTTTAACTACTGTAAATATTGTTCTTTTAAATATTCTCATCATACGGTTAAAATTGTAATATAAAGTATGTTTTTTTTATTAAAAATTCTGTTCGTAATGCGTTGAATGATAAACGTTAATTATTTTAAGTGGAATATTTAACTTAGTGACATTTTCAATAACTTATAAGATAATTATGTTGTCTTTCTGATTGGATCTTTCGTGTCTGCGCAATCTGTCAACTTATATACATAATACTCCCATTAGTTCGAATGTAGTTCATCTTTCTGTCAATTTAATGTGTCAGGTGAACAAAGAAAGTTTTTTTATGAATAAGAACGTAGCAACTCTACCAATAGTATATGATTATAAATAAGAATTTAAAAAAATTTGGATTACTTTATCGTTATATAAATGGTACTGATACTGTGCTAAAGTAGGTAACCTACAATCTAAATCTGTAATACAGCGCTAAATTAATTAACCTACAATCTAAATCTGTGATACAGCGCTAAAGAAATTAACCTACAATCTAAATCTATGATACTCCGCTAAAGTAAGTAACCTACAATCTAAATCTGTGATACAGCGCTAAAGTAATTAACCTACAATCTAAATCTGTGATACAGCGCTAAAGTAATTAACCTACAATCTAAATCTATAATACTGCGCTAAAGTAAGTAACCTACAATCTAAATCTAACCTGACAAATTCAAGTAGAAAACTGACAACGCTTTAATAATTTAAATTGCTTTATATGGCAACACCAAGACGGTTGAAAGGTAAAACGGTAACTTTATAAAACCACTATTAGATGTTAAATCAAAATTAAATTAAAACTAAGAGGAAGGAAGTCGTAAGTACCTACCTACTTTCAATTAAATAAATAAATAAATTGAAGTATACTAAACTCGAGTAATGCCGTTTTTCTTCGTGTGTCAAATATAACCTTACATTCAAATTATTATTATTCAATTGGTTCAAAAATCGGTGGTACTCGGTGTTGCCAAAGTTATTGATTCCAATTTTTAAAATTTCTCCATTTTATTGCCAAACTATGAAATTTGAGTTGGTGAAAAAATATGTCATAGGGATCTACCTATATCAGTGGATTATGTAAATTGAATTATAATGTAGCACTAAATATAAAATACTTTCTATTCTCTAATAAGGTTTTACATTTCTAGCTGTAACTAGAAATCAAATATAATCTAACATTTAACCTTTAACGAATAAAAGTTTTCCCGTGGACTTGTCACGACCATTGTACGTTGTATTATCGTAAATGAGGACTTATTTCTGTCGGTAAAATGTGATTGCTTGGTTTTTAGTATTTCGTAAAAGGGACAATAAATCCCAAGAACTGGAAGCCTTCAGATGTTGACTACTAACTTATTTTACCGGAATCAATTATTTATGTATTTATACAGACTGATTCAACGTCGTCAAGTTGGTGAAAAGTTCAAATTTACGAAGGAAATTGATCTGTTTTATTTTATTTTATGTATTTGCGAACTGTAATGTCTAATTATAATTAAATGGTAAGTTGAAGAAAGGTGAAAAAAAATAACACATCTAACCCAACCCAATCGAACTCAATCTAACCAAACCTATTATTCTTCTCTACTATCGGTCAATAATAATAATATAAACGTAAAGACATATAACGTAAATAGTATAAAAGGGATAAATATTAAAAACCTTTTTTATCTGCCGCAGTGTATTCAATGAGTAATATCTACAAAGTATATTCATTTATAGAGATACTTGGTACATCAATGTTTACAAAAGTAATTATTGTTCATACTAGAGATACGTGATACATCAATGATTATCAATAAGTAATATATACGAAGTTTATGCATACGTAGAGATACTTGGTACATCAAAGGTTATCAATAAGTAATATCTACGAAGTATATGCATACGTAGAGATACGTGATTCATCAATGGTTATCAATAAGTAATATCTACGAAGTATATGCATACGTAGAGATACGTGATTCATCAATGGTTATCAATAAGTAATATCTACGAAGTATATGAATACGTTGAGATACGTGATTCATCAATGGTTATCAATAAGTAATATCTACGAAGTATATGCATACGTAGAGATACGTGATTCATCAGTGGTTATCAATAAGTAATATCTACGAAGTATATTCATATGTAGAGATACGTGATTCATCGATGGTTATCAATAAGTAATATCTACGAAGTATATGCATATGTAGAGATACGTGATTCATCAACGGTTATCAATAAGTAATATCTACGAAGTATATTCACATGTGTAGATATTTGGTACATCAATGGTTATCGATGAGAAATTATTGTTTGTACTACCGCAAAACCGTGAAATATCACAGGATATTATAATTGCAGAATTAGTGAGGCAAAATATTTATAATGTACTTGCCTCACAATCACATTCCTTTCAAAAACACGTATTTCCAATTTTCAAATTAGAGAGACGTGAGAAATTTACAGAAGTATACTTGAAAAATCATCTGCCAAAAATTTAAACAAATAATACACATTCCAATACGTAATTATTATTAATAAAATATTCTGATAGGTAGATACGGTTCCATGATAACTCAACACAGTGACAATTCAACACACATTTAAAAAGTGATATAAAGTCATTAAAAACGATGAAAAAAAAATTTAAACCTAAGTTAACCTAACCTAACCTAACCTACATAACTCAGTTAATATTTTTTTTGTTTCATCACTTTCCATGACTTTATATATTTTTTTAAAGATGTGATTATCATTTTGATGATTTATCCGGTCACCGGTAGATACTGATCGCTTGTCTGAATTCACACAATGTTCCAATTTTGAAAATTTTCAATCAAATTTGAGTTCATTACGCAGAAATATTTCAAATCACAGACAACCGAAATTAGAATCCATTAACTATGTTCTACTTTCTCCGAGTCTAAAGTGGGTCAGTATACATAGTCCTGTCGCTAAGAGGTCCGTTGTAACCCCTCGTTTTGTTACACGTATCGTTTATGAGAAAGAGGGAGATCTTACAACGGCACCTAATATTCTTACTGAAAAACCCTCCTCACAGAAAAATGATGAAAATATGAAGTGATGAAACGTAAACGGCGTCATCGATGTTACGAAGATGACGTTACACAAATTCGTAATATGTACCTGATGCTTTTTCTATTACAGAATCTGACGGCCGGCATAGTCCAGTGGTAACGCATTGGACTGCCATTCCGAAGGTCGCGGGTTCGAACCCGGCGTGCGCAAATAAATTTTATTTGATTAATTTGTGTTATTTCACAATTAATTAACTAAAATAATATATACTATATTTGCGGCACGTTCCAGAGTGGAAGATACTACCAGTATCGCCCTGGTGTAAGACCACCATTCAGAATTGAAACGTTGCTCCAAATGGCTTTAGCCGTGTTTAGTGACTAGATCTGAATAGCCAGGTACTTCCCCACCTTCCTCTTTCCCTTCCCCACTTACCTTCAGCCTCACAACATCCCCCAATTGGGGATGCCATAGTCTCACTGGCTCCAGACGGGAGCAGTTGGGACCTCTTGTGAGGTATTCACTATAAAGAAAAAAAGAATGCTATTCGAAAAGTGGAAAAAATCTCACTTCGAAATTGCGTAATGAGTAAGATCAAGAAAGGGACGCTTAGATGGTTTGGGCATGTAAAGCGAATGAGCGAAGAAAGGAGTGTAAGGAGAATATACGATGCAATTTTGAATGGTAGCAGAAGTCGAGGACGCCCGAGGAAGACATGGCACGACCAAGTAAATCAGATACTTGAGTCGGGCCATATCAAGAGTCAGAATAATAGAAGAGTATGTATTAGACGACGTATGAATGTGAATGAGGCAAGGAGTGTGTGCCAAGGTCAAGTTGTTTGGTGGTCCATCCTCTCTGCCTACCCCTGCGGAGAAACGGCGCGATGGTTAGGTAGTTACTTCTTGGAATCGAGGTATTCCGTTCACAGTTCACTATTAGTGAATAATGAGACAAGACACCACATATCGTCTGTTTCATATTTTTGATCATTTAGTAAAAAAAACATGAAATGTCGTGCGGCAATAAATAGGTACATACCTACCACTTCATTAATTATTCAAAATCACTTCTAACTACTGAGATCATTGAATACATTTGCATACTTATTAGCAGGTTATAAAGATCAACATATTTCTTTGGTATATATTATTATTTAAAACCCAATGATTGCAATAATTATTGATTCAGTTCGCCCTTGGAAACTGTTTACGTCAGTCATTATCAGTTCGCTTCAAATCAGCGTTACCGCCGTGAACTTACAGATGAATCATGTTATAAATGCAATTATATATCATATTATTATATAATGGCGGAGCGTGAAGGTGTTATTGGTTCGTTACTAACCACATTGCAGGTGTAATCATTAGGATAAAATAACTTTTACAGTAGTTGTTGTTACATCGATATTTAAGGCGATGCCATACGTAGTAATGCAAAATCATGTGTTTTTGGTTTGAAAATTTGGTCGCCTAGAAATGTTTCAGATGCTTTAATTAAATACTGCGAGTAGAATACATCTTGGCCTTTGAAATAATCGAGTATTTTTTAGATAAGTCTTTTTGTAAGCCCAGAAAAAAATAATGTAAAGGCCTATGAAAATTGATTTAAAGTTCAAAATCTCCTACTTACGAACCCATTTTCGGTTATAATTTTATTGTATAATGTGGCAAATTAAGTTATTTATAAAATGATAGAAAAAAAAATTATTTATGTCTGAAATAAAATAAAAGGCACTTTTTGGCCATGTTTTTTTCTTGCCTAAATCAAAACAGGCGGATGGTGTTAAGCGGGAATTTAAACCTTATCGCCATCTACGTAAGGGTTGTTATTGATAGCGGCTCAATTTGAAATATTACACGACGTAGTGCATCGCCTTAAGTGTTCCACTAGTAATTAGGAATGATTATTATAGTACATCTTTGGGGATCAATGGTGAGGCACGAAATAAAAGAGGGTGTCGTGAAGATCACAGTGTTTATTGGTGAGTCAGTTGCCGTGACGAGGAGATGATGTAGGACAGATGTTGAATACTCCGGTTGCTGCGATGGTGTGGTGGTCAAGCGCGGGTCAGTGAGTCGACGCCGGGCGCTGGTGACCGGGACTCGATGACTGTCAGGCACTGGCGATCTGGGGAATCAATATTCCAGTGCTGATGGAAGGCCGAAGGTGCGGCAAACCTTGTAGGCGGTTGAGCGGGAACGGCGTAGACCAGTGAGGATGCTGCGTGTCCTCGTGGTGGTCATGGTGGCGTGGAAGAAGCGCTGGTCAGAGACACTGGAACCAGGGCGCTTGTAATCCGAGTAGCGCTTGCCAGGGACGGCGATCTGGACAAGGCGCTATGATGATGTCCCGATGGAGTCCATTATGGTACGGGCGAAGCCGGGTACGTTGTCCTTCGCGCTAGTAAGAGGAGCGCGGGTGATCACTCGTTGAGATTTGTCCACGGACGGCAGATTGATGACTGACTGACTGACTCGCTGCGTCGGGCTTATTTATACTACACGGCCGATGTCAACAGTAGGTAGTAAATTGCAATTAAATCAAGGCCACTCGCTCGGTCTGGCCCTTTCCCGAAATTTCGACGGCACGGCAATTATGCCTAGGCGGTAGACTCGAACCTTCTGGCGAGTTCTCGTAATGTGAAAGACGGCCTGTGACGTATTGTTACCTGGTAGACGAGTAGGTGCTTGTAGTACGTAGGTTGATCTGTTTTGATTTCGACTGCGAGTACGTACCTTGTAGCGAGTAGCAAGTAGCAAGTAGCAAGTGCGTACCTAAGTAGCGTCGAGCTGCTTATTATTAATGAATTAATCTGGATTCTTCTGCTACACATCTATTTAAATATCACTTTTGTTTTCATGAATGAAGAGGACGCTTGGAAGTGAAAATTAACCTACTTCCCGATATCCGATCGAGATGAAACTCGGTAGATAGACTCGATTGTCATGACAATGCATCTTATCAACTTTTGGTGGCAATCACGCAGACACCCGAACATATAGGCAATTTCTATGAAATTGGTGATATCGCGTTGACTCCAGACCCGAAGTCTAGGAAGGTTCAATCCGCAGTCAAAACCAAAAACATATATTTTTTAAATATATCTATTAAATATATATGTATTTAAAATATATATATCACGCACACACACGTGGACATATACGCGTTTCTCTGAAATTGGATTACATTACAGCAGTTAACATATACCAAATAAATGACGGACCTTCCCGATCCTACCTGCTACGGCTGCTACCCGATGCTTGCGCGATTTTTTGACTCCAGTACCTGGGGATGAAGGTTCTCTCCTCAGTCAAACCAATAAAAAATATCTTTGAAATTGGTTACTAGCTAGCCCAAAAGATGGCACAACTAGATTGAAAATACATGTATTATAGTCATAAAATTATTATTATTTTATTATGCATCCCCCCCCCTCCCAACAGTACTTTCAGCTCGTTTACATTTCCCAAAGGGAATGCCATAGAGTACAGAAGAAAACATTAAAATATCCATAAAAATTAGACTGGAAAGAAATGTTCCATTTAGCCCAATATATGTAATCACCTGAGATGGTAGTTCTCAATCCCGTTTGAATTTCGTAAACACAATTTACAAGGTTTATAGTTTACATGGCATTTCTTGGGTTCTTATTTTTTCTACTGTTCTACTGCAACAACACAAAAAAAAAGGGTTTTTGAGAACAATATACAAACACATATCGGTGAGATTTTTAATATTATCGGATGGGTTCGGTTAGGTTAGGTTTGGTAAGGTAATGTTACCACTCACCAAGTGGTCCAAAACAGCGCAAGCTTAATCATCTGCTAGCTATGTCCTTTGCCATTTCACAAGCATATTTTCCCAGCAGGAAGAATTCAAATATTGTCAGGTTATTAGTTGGTAATTGGAGAATTTTACTTTTTGCAAAAAATACTTAGAACCTTTCCATGCTTACAATCTCCTATTTTCGAGGCATGTTATATTAATTATCCAGTTATACCTACGGTCGTTACAGTTATACGAGCATACTACAGAAGACACTCCATATTGTCAGGAAAAGAGATGCTCCAAGTCGAGAACAAGATTGGTTTTGTTTGTCCATCATTCAAGCACACGCTTTCATTTCAAACTCTTAACTTGAACTCTAAAAGGCCGACGGCAAGAAATAAGATTATCTCGCTCTCAAGATCAAGTTTTACCAAGTTAGTACTCGTGCGTTGGCAGGAACGTACATAGTATTAGAAGTTAAGACTAACTGATAACACTGGCCACGAGTGATGAATCATGACTCATTTTATTAAGAGCGGGAGTCACGGTACCAGCTCAATATTTTCGTACGGTTCAATGGGTCGACTCAATTGAACGGGAGCCGTTAGATCAGAGCGTATGAGCAATGATCATACTGTGCTCGCCCGACACGACTCGACCGATACGACTCCTTGATATGACTCCCCCGATACGGATCCCCGAAATGGCTACCAGCTCTCCAGCTCCCCAGCGTAAGCGTACGAATGATCGTATAGTAAGAATCGTCAATAATAATGATCGCGTAATAACGCCTCATACCACGAAAACAATAATATGCTATGCAGTTAGTAGATATAGGTACGTATGTCCACGTCCAGAGGTCGCCGTTCACGTCTCTGAGTGTGTAACGTCAATTAATACTTGGATAATTAAATGGCGCTATTTTACAAATATTTTTCCTGGATAAAAAAGTTAATATTTAACTGAGCCGTGGTACGGTTTACCGAGAGTCGTACGAATACGACTCATCAAAAAGAGCCAGTTCAATCGTGCGGCTCATTC
The DNA here is from genome assembly GCA_026573805.1 of Hesperophylax magnus. Lineage (NCBI taxonomy): Eukaryota > Metazoa > Arthropoda > Insecta > Trichoptera > Limnephilidae > Hesperophylax > Hesperophylax magnus. Next base: position 6,299,886 of record JAIUSX010000002.1, read on the forward strand.
ATGAACAACTCATCCCTACTGTCCACCATACATTTTGAAACATGAAAAGTTTGATCTATTCCCTCGGACTTCATTTATTATCTTTAGTTTTTTTTAGATAGGTAAGACATTTACTCGTATTCTTGTGTTCTCCAAAATGAAGGATCATTGTGTTAGGTCGCTCGCACAATTTATTGGACGAAGAATGTGGAGGAGAGAGAGAGAAACATTGATAGAAAAATTATTCGCTAAAAGTAAAATCATGATTGAATATAATAAATCATACATTTAGACAGGAAAATCGTAATCTAATAGATCGACTGTCCTAGCTATGGAATAAATAACATCACAGGAAATACCTTGTGAGCGTGTTTCGTGATCCAAATATTAAATTTCTGACAAAACTGTGTTTACTAAATTCAAATGGGATGGAGATCCACGATGCGAGGCGAGTGTAATAGAGACGGAGCGCTGGGCTATATGGGCTAAATGGAACATTCGTGTGGAAGGCAATTCTAGTTATTACATTATTATTATTTACTAGTTATTATATTATCTATTATGTTACCTTCTGATGTCCGGTCAGGTGCTCTGGGCCACTGAGCTACTTCAGCTTATTTGAACACGCCAAATAATTCAATACGTACTCGTACTTCAATCAAAAATTGATGCTTATTATATTTTTTAATATGATAAAATATTTTTCAAAATAGCAGTAATTGTTGATTGAAGTACTATCACATATTGAATTATTTGTCGTGTTCATATTTTCAATTTGTATGGATATTGCTTATAATAATTTGTTATCCTTTGTTCTATGCATAAAAACCTTGTTTTATAAACATAAGTTTATCATTAAAAAAATAATGGCAATTCTAGTGTTATTCTTTATTCTATGGTCCCAGCGAATAATGTCGATTTTGTAAATTGCTAACTATACATTGGAGCTTTCAAATATTCGTCTCTACACGATAAAAGTTTCGTGTCTACATATTATTTATTTTTTAAAGAAAGAAATAATAGCTTTGTTTTGATATTTTTTATAAAACTTTCATATATTTCATTTGAATAACATTTTATGACTATTTTAAACCGCTCAAGTGTAAATTTACCAATTTTCTCATCCGACATCGTCGGGACAGTTGAACAAAACAATGATTTTTTAAATATTAAAATATTTATTTTTACACCCCGAGTCTCAACTGCTTTCTCTGTCTGAAGCCAGTAAGATGGTTATATTCTCAATTGGGGTATATTGTGCGGCTGAAGAAAATAACCGAGAGAAGAATACGGGTAAAAGGAAGCTTTGGCTATAAAATACGTCTAAAGCATAGACATATGAATATTATAAAGCCATTTCAAAGAACGTTTTTAATCTGATTGGTTGTCCTTCACCAGGGCGATATTAAATTAAGTAGATATCTTTAACTCCATCGGTAGTAAAATTGTTCGTAAGTTAGTCAGTCTGAAATATTTTTGATAAAACTTTCTCCGTCCGATTAGTTAGCCACCGAAGTATGGGGACCTTAATTTCTAACATTAATACAATTTTGAAAAATCATTATTTTTAATCAAAAGGTTTACTAAAAAAGGCCCAAAGAATTGGTTAGTTGTACTTTCCGTGAATATGTACAATGTACATACTATAGCAGATATCTCTCCAATCATTAGACTAAGCATGATATTTCTACACTACATATTTTCTTTTTGAAGATATTAACTGTGTTTCGAAATTTTCCGCTGCTAAAGGCACCCGGTTTTGCCTTGGCAAAATGGCAAAGCGTAATAAACAAAGAAGAAAGATATTATATTAGAGAGGAAACACACGCTTGCGTTACGGATAATGGATAGTGCTTTCTCAGTAAAAGAACGCAAGACAACCTCGGACAAACAACACGTGCTGTTCCACAATCCACACGTGTTAAGTGCGCTGAGGTTTGTGCTACCATTTTCTTTCTTTTAAAACGAATTCTACAACTTTTTCCCTTGCCTTTCTTTAATTCAATTTATTTCCTTATCTGTTCCCATAGCTTAGATTATATACATATAACTGCGAAAATGTATACAAATATGTAGTAAGGTAATAGATAACAATAATTTAACAAGTCAAATAGTGAATTAAATTAGGCAAACTATTTGCCAAAAATGTAGAACTGAGGTATATATTTTTATTGAAATAAATACACGAATTGTTAGGAAACATATATTTTTTATATGAGAATATAAGGCCTTCAAAACGAAAAAATAACGAAGCCATCAAAGTATTAACATTTTCCTCCCGAAACACCGCTCAAAGAATACCTTGAAACTTCCGTTTTGAAAGCTTTGTTATTGTAAAATGTTCACTGCTGATTCACGGTATATCTGAAGGAAAATCTAAGCTTCATTATTCCCTCTGTTGTGTTGCAGCCCCCCAAGTAAAATAATCTACAGCCTTTCTCCACACAGTCTGTCAACAAATTACTTTGGAAAAACCGAGTAATACAAAATTCTTGGTTGACAAAGAGTTCATTTTTTTATTATTATGCCATATTGCGCCTCTTTCTTCTTTAGCCAATGTTTCAGTCAGCGAAACGGTGTCAATCATCAGGGCAGGTACCCTGCGTCTGCTCCTTCGTCATCTTAACCTGTCCGGCATATGCCCTTATGATAGACAATGAAACTGTAACAGTAACACTGTGATAATTCTTTTGTCCATGAATATCTCAAATCATATCGGACTAAAATTTTATTCAAATGTGAGGTTATGTTTAACCTCCGAATCTGACAAATGGACATGGACAGGAAAAATTACATTTCAAATCCATTCAGTTTTTTCGAAAGAATCAAATACTTTGGGGTGTGACATTATTTATTAAATTAAATAGTTCGTATAATAGCCCTGATGAAGCTAGAAATAAGCTAAACCTGGTTGACTGTCAGTTATTAATTCAATGAAAAAGTGGTGTGTTTTTTTTTCATTTAGCAGTCAAGTTTTAATTTCTTAATGCCTAAATGCGTTCTTCCACATAGATATTATTTTGATAAAACATCGGAAAAATGGCTTCTTTGATAATATATGTACATATATAATTGACTTATTGTCCCACTAAATTTAAAAAAATAACAAGTTAAAATATGAATATTCTTTGGAATATAAATAAATAATCTCCAGTGAAAAATATTCTCTCGAACAATGGTGTTTTTATAAGATGAATACTTTTCCTTTTAAACCGTATTGATGTTGCCATTTAAACGATTGCAGAGTCCTCCATTTTTGTCTTCGATATTTTGTCAGACTGTACGTTTGCGGCCTAAAAAATAACAAAGGAATTCATTCCGACGCCTCTTTTATACAATCTGGCAGAAATATGCTTCCGTAACTCGTTACGCGTTGTTACGTAAAGCTAAACTCAAACGAAGATGGATAAAGAAAACAGATTAAAGAAATATTTCGCTTGCTGTAATGTCTAAGATGTTATTTTTTAATAAAAATCTTTGTTTTATTAGGGATAATTGTTTCAAAGTATTTTATAACACAGTTAAATTTGTAACAACTGATTAATTATATTATTTAGCCATAGACTAATGCATATTATACCACATTTATAAAAAAACTGCGATATCTAACCTTATACAAAAACATTTAAAAAATAAACGCTTTAATGCTTTGGTAAGTTTGTTTGACACATCTTCGGATCTACCGGATCTGCCCTGATGATGGACACTGCAACGCTGTCCGAAACGTCGGCTAAAGAAGGAGTTAGCGCAACACGGCATAACACCCCAAAAACAAACAACAAAAATGCTTTAATGCTTTATTCTTTATGAAAGTAAGCGATACCGAATGAAAATAACGACACAACTTCAGTGAACTTTAGCACCCAGGCCCGGCAAACCAGATTACAGAAGCACCCCATCACCCACTTCCTCCCCACCAGCTGTTGTCGCCACCCCCCGCCCCCTGCCCCCACAATACCTTATCATTTCCGCTTCCGATTGGCCCGAGTCCCCTTGGGAATATTTAACAGATAATTAGATGAACGTCATTTCCCGATGAATAAGAAAATACAACAGCCAATTTCTATAACAGCTGCTGACGTTTATTACTTCGGATGTAAATCGAACAGCCTTGCACCGTTGTTATTTAATTATTTTAGCTTCGTACTTTATCACAAACGTTTGTATTGTAATAAAATCTACCTATTAAGAGAAGAATTTCATCGTTTACTGATGTTTGGTAAAATTAGTCAATTGATTTTGGTAAATTTCACTTTTATTTAGTCTTTTTTTCTGAATGTTGAGCATATTTTATTGTTAAGGCGATGCCATACGTAGTAATGCAAAATCATATGTATTTGGTTTGAAAATTTGGTCGCTTAGAAATGTTTCAGATGCTTTAATTAAATACTGCGAGTAGAATACATCTTGGCCTTTGAAATGATCGAGTATTTTTTTATATAAGTCTTTTTATAAGTCCAGAAAAAAATAATGTATATGCCTATGAAAACTGCTTTAAAGTTCAAAATCTCCTACTTACGAACCCATTTTCGGTTATGATTTTATTGTATAATGTGGCAAATTAAGTTATTTATAAAATGATCGGATCAATATTTATGCCTGAACATCCACAAAATAAAATAAAAGGCAATTTTTGGCCATGTTTTTTTCTTGCATAAATCAAAACAGGCGGATGGTGTTAAGCGGGAATTTAAACCTTATCGCCATCTACGTAAGGGTTGTTATTGATAGCGGCTGAATTTGAAATATTACACGACGTAGTGCATCGCCTTAATAAATATCGTATTATATAGGGTTTTATAGATCGATCGTGCTAGAATTAATAAAACGATAGACGTATAAAATAAAAAGATAGGAATAATGATTTTTCAGTGCCAGAGGGCGGCTTCCCGTGGAAGGAGTTATTTTTCGTTTGACGCGCTGAAACCGATATTGTGAAATTAGCGACATGCTTTAATAGAGTCTGAGCTAGTCCTCATTTTGATCAGGGTCTTTGTCATCTGGGGGTCCGTGTGTCCAGGAGTGACGGACGTATAAATTCATCCCTCCCACTGCGGTGAAAGGCGATGACCTGACATGACCTGATGAAAGGATCTGTCTCAACCAGCCTCTCATTATAGACCTTTCTAATAAATCTTTCTACTCTGCCGAATATTTAACCTTATAGATCATACCTATGTATATTTTTATGATATTTGTAATAGTCGCAACCTCAGGTAAAGGCTGAAACAAAATTATCATCACAAAAAGAACTCTTTATTCAGACAAGAGAAAGCATAAAACTTGCAGCACAAAAGCTCGCAACTACACGCATCGCGGCATTGAGTTGTAAAGCGAAGGAAAGCCCACAACCCAACTCTAGAAAGCAACACAATATCTAGGTTCATACAGTACACGTTATATTGTGTTTTCAAGGAACACAATATCTAGGTACATCTGTGTACACATTATAATGATTCCAAGGAACATTCCGGAACAACCGTATCATCGGTGTTTCAGTGACAGTGATGCTTTTCTGAACTTATTTGTGTTTTAGTTAACCGTGAAACAAAACAAAACAAAGCTCCCGTGGACATTTTATCATGTTTGCTTAATATCATGTTAAATATTATGTTTACACAATTCGATAAAACCATTTTTTGCTTCAAAAAGAAAGGGATTGCGATAAAATCTGAACGTCCAAGGTCGGCTTTCAGTTATTTATTGTCATATTAGTGGAGGTTAAAACATATGTTCCCAGTTTACATTAGCGCGAAATTTAGAGGATTTTTTTTTTGATGGAATTTAGAAAATTATTAGGACAGGCGTCAGCAGTCTTTGTTCTACCGGTATTTCAATAGAAGATGCTCCGAGAAATTAGCGTTATTAATCCCTTCAACATTTTTTTGAATACTCTTGACATTATTTTTCACATGAGAACGGGTCGTTTCTACGACTGGTTTTTCAATAACACACACTTCCACAGGTCAATCCCTTCGGTGGTATCAACCATCGTACGTGTATTAGAAACATTAGAACTCATGGTGAAAAACGTATCCAACAAACAAAAAATACAACATTTGTGTAAAAAGCTTCCATGTTACAAAACTCTGCAACAAAATCTCACTCTCATTCAAAATTGACAACAATATTATAATATTTAAATCTCAAATAAAAAGTTGGATGAAAATAGAAATAGAAAACATACTAACACCAAATACAGACTCAAACCTAAACCACTCAACTGCACTAAAACCCACAATTAAATTTATATTTAAATTTATTTTATATTTCAAAACTAATAATTATTTATTTCAGAAAAACCACTGCATAATATATTTAAAATTACTTCATATTATCCATACAGCAAAATTTTAATAATAAGTAAAAGCACGGGAAATCTCAGTGATGTTTTCACTATCCCTATTTGTTACAAAAAAAAAGTGAGACATAAAACATTTATTATTATTTCTGTTATATAGTCTCCCGGTATTTACTTCAAAACTGAGAATAGTTATTATTATTTCTGTTATTGATTCTGTCTCCCGGTATTTACTTCAAAACTAAGAACACTTATTATTATTTCTGTTATAATATTCTGTCTCTCGGTATTTACTTCAAAACTAAGAACACTTATTATTATTTCTGTTATATATTCTGTCTCTCGGTATTTACTTCAAAACTGAGAACATTTATTATTATTTCTGTTATAGATACTGTCTCTCGGTATTTACTTCAAAACTAAGAACACTTATTATTATTTCTGTTATAGATACTGTCTCTCGGTATTTACTTCAAAACTATGGGGGTATTTCACTATCTCTGATTATGTTCTGACCAAGCACTAATCCGCGGAATAGTCATTTTTTTTCGTTTTCACTATATCTGAATAACGCTAACGCTCGGGTTAAAGTTAGATTTGACTAATCAGTGCTCGAACTTCACGTTAGGCGCTATTCCTCGAATCAAAGATGGCGTCAAAACATTCCGAGTTTAACAGCTGAGAAGTGAGTCGAATTTTGTAGAATGAATTTGAATGCTTGTATGATCCATCCTGAATTATTTGATTGTGTTCAAAATAAGAAACAATGTATTAATTCGACACGAATCTATCTAAAATGACCTGATAATCAACATAACATAACCAAAAAAATGCACACTTCGCGGTGTGCAGACTGTGACGCATGACAGCCGTGGCAGTAGATGGACTAACTGCAAACATTTTGCGATGTTACCAGACTATTTCGAGTGTTATCTATCCGGAAGCTAGAAACAATGGTGAAACGGTCACCGTTGAATAACGAAGTTATTCTGAACTTTAAAACCAGCCAACGGATAGCTAGTCAGATATTTAGCCCGACATAGTGAAATACCCCCTAAGAGCACTTATTATTATTTCTGTTATAGATACTGTCTCTCGGTATTTACTTCAAAACTAAGAACACTTATAAAGATAAACAACAACAACAAAAACCGTGTAAAGTCCGTCTTGTATATTTTTAACTAATTTTGTTTCGTAATTGCTCCCATAACTCAAAACTGATGTAGGTTACGCCATAGAATGTGTTTTTTATCTTTCCCCTGCATACAGGGAGGGACTTAAAAATTAATTTATGCTGATTGTTTAAAATTCGAAAATTTCACACACTGACCATGGATTATTATTCCCAATGGAATCACTCCGGGTCTTCTGTTATTTATCTTCTTTCTATTCCAAGCGACTGCCATCCATTTCAGATGATATTTTTTTAACTTTCTAATTAAATAAAGTTTGTTTTATAAACCAGCCACAAACGAGAAGCACGTGGAAGGAGATGGCCAATTTACAGACATTAACTTCGTTATTTAGAGGCAAAAGGGGCCTTTTTAAAAGCGGGGTGGCGCACACCGCGGCCAATTAATTCATTGGCATCTGTTAAAAGGCCTACCATTTCGCAAATAATGGTACAACACAGACCAATGTTCTAGAAATATTTTGCTTAAAATAATTATATGATTTAGATGTGTGTTGCGTATTTTATGAATGTATTAACTTGCATTTTAACTTCCAGCTTTCAAATATTGTAATATTTCATTGTTTATATAAATAATAATATATATTCAGGAACAACTTTATTTCTTTTAATTTTGTTAAGGTTATACCCATCAATGTAATACATCATTGAAGAGGAAGTAATGCTTATAAATCGAAACGAAACACGAAACAGAACAAGATACAGAAAATAAAAATATAACGGTCACAACTAGGAATCGAACCCAGGATCTCCTTTCTTACCGGAACAGCGTCTTACCCACTCGACCATTGGGACCTATTCATTGAACATCATATTTGTCGATCTCATATTTCAAATTCAGAATCAACAATATAATCTTGCAACTAATTTTACAAATATTTTTGGCAGCTACCTTTTTTTTAAATGATCACAACGATCCAATGAATTGATGGATAGATAGTGTCTTGGATAAACATATCAAATTTTTGTTTATATGGGATACCTGTTGATTTTTTATGCATGGCACTCCGTAATATATTGGTGGTTAATCGTTTTATGGAGAACATAAATAAATAAATTTATTCAATTATTTTAGTACAATAGAATAACGGTCGGCGTGTTGTTGGGCGGATATTTTTTCCAACCAACGAACCAACCCAGATTATTTTGATATTGTAGAAACCTGACCAGCAATAATCCATACTTTTATTATAAAAAGGCTAATTGCAATGGACTATATGCAAATCTTGCAAACATAGTTTAAATCTACTGATAGCCCATTTCTCATGGAGTGCTACGACTTATACGCGCCTAAAAATTTTGGCCGCAATCACCGCCACGACTAATTCAAGATACCACACGACCGAACAGAAGATGCTCTAGCACAGCATAATGTGGTGAATTGACTTTCTAAAACAGTAGATATATTTAATAACTTTTTGTAAATTTAAAATAAGAAATTTCGTATTTTAAACAGGTACTCGTAGATTGATGTCCCCAGCGTTACCTCGGCTTTACCCTTAGTTTTTCGAAATTAGATGTAAACAGTAATTTTCCTCTTATTTTCAACGACAAGGTGTACAAAATTTCATCAAGAAGTTTAAAAATTCTGCTTTAAGGAGTGGGTAAAGAGGGTGGTGGTGGTTTTTCGAAATCTCATGTAGATGATCAAGATCAAGTGTGCAAAATTTCATCAATTCGTCCCCTGTGACGACCTTGGATAAAAAGTTTGGGTCAATTTGAACTTTGTTTACAAAAATCAGCAATCTCAAACGACGACCAACAAAACAAAACAACAGTGACCACCCGAAGGGACGACTTCCCCAGCACAGTGCTTGGCATACTGTCTGGCGAAAGGCTGTACACGGTTTTACCGGCGGAACCCGGTGCTACAAAAACTAAGCGCCCCGCAACGGCCGCAACATGAGTTCGGTTTCTTTTGGGTACTCCTCGTGTTATAGTTTACATAATACAATATGTGCAGACAAAAAGATATTAACAAAGAAATTTAAAAAAATTACAAGTATCAAAAAAATGCAATTATTTTATTTGAATACGCACTAAAGTATGGATTAGACGATTTATGAATGTAAATGAAGCAAGAAGTAAATGCCTAATCAGATTTGGGTGGCGGTCTGTCATCTCAGCCTACCCCTCTGAGGAAACGGCGTAATAGTTAGTTAGTTTAATGGGGCAAATGAAGCGTTTTACAAAATTGACACTTCCCATTGACATAAACTTTGATTGAATGACAAAAGACGAAGCAGAACTGTGCGATTGAAAATGCTTCATTCATCTGCTATATTTACAGACTCCTTTGGATTTCAGTATCATCGAGGAATGAAATATGTTTTACTTATATCGCGTTTGTCCAGAGTTATCGAAAGAAATGTCTAAAGATTATCACTGTATTCACACACTTTCGGTTATGTTTCCGCAGACGTCCACAAAGCAACTGGGGCGAAAGTATTGACAGGTCGAATGAAGTTTCCTCAACCACACTTGAATGCACATTGTCAATGACGTAATCACATTGCCAATTATTTATATTTATCGTCTCCGGTCTCCATTAGAGGCGTTGAAATAATGACAAAGAAGTTTTTGAAGATTGGAAAAGGTTCGGTAATGTGGTCGCCAAGATTCTAATAATTAAAAGGATTTTTGAAAAAAATAAATTTGCCCCATCTAACATGTCACATCTGAAGTTATCTAACTTCAAATAAGTACCTACTCCATGTTCTGTAGTAAACCGTGAAATTATATACCACAATATGAGAATAGTTGAAAACGAAAAATAAACAATTTGATTACGAAAAAATGCTTTGTTGTTTCGAAAATTTATTCTATTTACAAAACACACAACGTTTACACAACACGAAAATGTTTCCCATTACAGAAAGGCAAAAAAAAAATGCTGGCCGCCGCGCCGCGTCGAACCAAAAATATAACGGAATTCTATTCTGTTTGCAACATTACGACAATTGAGACAAAATCGATAACAAACAATGAAACAATACATTCAAACTATAAATTGTTTGTAAAGTGCCATTCTGTACGAGTGATTCAAATGTTGACTTGTTTAGTCTCTCAAAACCTAATGTTAATTCAAATGTACATTGCGTAACTTCAAGACCAGTTAGAAAAACGTGCTCGCAGACACCGCGCGGTCCCCCGGGGAGAAGGGAGAATGGAGCCGGTGCCTTGTGAGGTTGGGCGATCTTGAAGATGGGGGGAAAAGTTGCGGAAAAGAGTCTGGAACGTTTCTGAACGACGTAAACTTTTCCGTTACGTGATATTATTATTATTAAATAATGTAATGTTGAATGCCTAACAAATAAAGTATAATTAATCATTTCCTAGCTAAAAGACTCAGTATCACCCTGGTACGGAACCACGTTTGACATTTCCAAGCTATAATACTCAGTAGCACCCTGGTGAGGAACTACTTTTGACATTTCCAAGCTATAAGACTCAGTATCACCCTGGTACGGAACCACGTTTGACATTTCAAAGCTATAATACTCAGTAGCACCCTGGTGAGGAACTACGTTTGACATTTCCAAGCTATAAGACTCAGTATCACCCTGGTACGGAACCACGTTTGACATTTCCAAGCTATAATACTCAGTAGCACCCTGGTGAGGAACCACGTTTGATATTTCAAAGCTATAATACTCAGTAGCACCCTGGTGAGGAACTACTTTTGACATTTCCAAGCTATAAGACTCAGTATCACCCTGGTACGGAACCACGTTTGACATTTCAAAGCTATAATACTCAGTAGCACCCTGGTGAGGAACCACGTTTGATATTTCAAAGCTATAATACTCAGTAGCACCCTGGTGAGGAACTACTTTTGACATTTCCAAGCTATAAGACTCAGTATCACCCTGGTACGGAACCACGTTTGACATTTCAAAGCTATAATACTCAGTAGCACCCTGGTGAGGAACTACGTTTGACATTTCCAAGCTATAAGACTCAGTATCACCCTGGTACGGAACCACGTTTGACATTTCCAAGCTATAATACTCAGTAGCACCCTGGTGAGGAACCACGTTTGACATTTTCCATGTGAAAACGGGTTCGTCGACTCATTCTTGTGTTCAAGGTTCCTCTAATATTTTAAAACTATTATTATTGGGTTTATAAAAACAGTTTATTTTTAAACAAGTTCTGCTGTGTAATTATTATTACGCGTGACAGCTGTTTCGCCTTCTGAAGGCATTATCAAACTGTGGGTAACCCACTTACAGACGATACATTTATATTATTTCTAGGTAGGTATTTTAATTACAATTACTGATTTCTTAATTGATTTCTGAGTAAAATATTAGAAATTATTAATGGTTTTTACCCCAGTAAAGTTTCCCCAATTAGTGTAAAGTTTAAATTTGACTGAATGTCTTTATGTTAGTTATTCCCAAACGATGACTCATAGGTTTATTTTAATAGCATAATTAAGTACTTCATAGTGCACTCATATGTGCACTAGGTTTGAAGATATCTAGTAGGGGTGAACGAATTATATTTGTTTGTTCGTTAATTAGAATAGCTTTCGGGTTATTAGAGTTTTTGTTAATTTCTAACTGTTCTAAAAGATTCAGTTTACGGCCTTTATTTTGTACGTGTAACGGAGTTGGTTTATTATTATCATTAAGTGAGTGATTTTCATCTAGGAGATGTTTGGCAAATTGAGATTGCATTTTATTATTATTTTTAAAAGATCTTATATGTTCTTTGAACCTAGTGTTAAAGGACCGGCCCGTTTGTCCAACATAAACAGCGTTGCATTCGTCACACTGGAGTTTATAAATGCCACTATTTTGTAATTTGAGTACCTTACTTTTTGAGTTTTTAAGAGATGATCCCAAGTTGTTATTTGTGCGGAAGGCAATATCTAAGCCACACTTTTTGAGGACTTTGGCAATTTTATTAGATGTCTGTCCGATGAATTCTAAACACCCGAATTTATTATTCGTCTTATTATTAGTCGCTGGGTAAATTAGTTTAAGGTTATTTTTGTGTTTGTTATTATTAATTATTTTTTCAATGTCTCTACCCTTGAAGCCATTATTTTTAGCAATAGTTAGGATTGTATTTTTTTCTTTCTCGTATGCTTTCTTGTCGAGTGGGATGTTAGTAAGCCTATGAACCATTGAGTGGTAGGCAGATAATTTATGTGACCATGGGTGTAAAGATTTATAATTAATGGTCGTATCTGTAAACGTAGGCTTACGGAAAATTTCAAACGTATGTTTATTATTTTCTCTACCGATTGTTAGGTCTAAAAAATTAATTTTATTATTACACTCTCTTTCAACCGTAAAGCAGATTTTACGGTTGATGGAGTTAGCAAATGTGACAAAAAGATCTAATTGTCTGTTGGTACCTTTCCAACAGACCAAAATGTCGTCAACATAACGAACATAGTAAATGATGTGTTTGCTAAAGATTGAATTTAAAATTTGTTTTTCAATGTAATCCATAAATATTTCTGCAAGAAGTGGACTGAGGGGCGATCCCATTGGTAATCCGTCGTTTTGTTGATAGAATTTATCGTTAAACTCGAAGTAGTTGGTTTCCACGCAAATTTTAAATAGATCGAATAAGTCTTTTTTAGTAACTGGGTTTATATTAGATTCGTCTAAAATATCTTCAATGATTTTAAGGCATTCTTGGATAGGGATATTGCTAAAGAGACTGACCACGTCTAAAGATATGAACTGGCAATTGTGCGGTAGATTTATGTTTTTTATTTTATTTACAAGTTCGAGAGAATTTTTAACGCTATGTTTTGGGGAAAATTTAGTATGTTGTTTGAAAAGAAAGTTAAGTTTTTTGGCGAGTATTGTCGTTGGGGCGTTTATAAAAGAAACAACGGGACGTATGGGGATATTATCCTTGTGAATTTTAGGTTGTCCATATAATGCAGGAGCCCTTGGATTCATCACCATTGCACTTCTTCTAGCGTATTTATTTGGGAATATTGATTGGCAATTATTTATTAGGTTGCGCACGTTTACTGAAATTTTGTCCGTTGGGTCCTTTTTTAAGATTTCAAAGTCTTCTGGCTTTAAGAATGCTTCTACTTTATTTAAGTAATCAATTTTGTTTAATATAACGACGGAATTCCCCTTATCCGCCTTAGTAATTGTGAGGTCGCTATTTTTAATTTTGGCTTTAATATCATTTAAAATTTCCGTTTCTTTTATATTGATTTTATTTTTATTTTTACTGGTTGATTTCAGAGTTTTCCTCAAGATATCCGCTGTTATTTGTTTAGGTAAGCCGTTATTTTTTATTTTAGACAGAGAAATTTCTGTGTCGATTGCCAAACATTCAATTTGTTTTTTAGTGATATCTGAATTTATTTTATATTTGAAGCCTTTATCTAGTAAATTTATTTCATCTTCTTCAAAAGTTTCACCTGATAGGTTAATAGTTTTTATATAAAACTCCGTATTTGTATTACTTTGATATTCATTGACTTTTACATTTTTATTTTTAGATTCGACAAGTTTTTTAAGTTTATTTTTCTGAGTTTTGAATTTATCAGATATAATTCCGCCGATGTGTTCACGAGTATCGTAATCCAGGGTATCAAATTCCCATGGATGCAGTTTAAAAGTTAATTCCGAATGCAATACCTTGATGTAGTGAAGTATTGTGTCCCTTTTCCGACAACATTCCTTAGTCTCCTCCTTCAGCCATATCCTCTGCGCTCGATGCACAGTTTTTATGGCTGCCGAGGATTTGCTTTTGGTAGAAATATGCACGTACTTGGGGATCACGTTTAACTTCAAACACTCTTGGTTAAACCAAAGGTTTTGCACTATTTTCCGATGTTTTAATTTTAATCGTCTGTAAAAAATCACTTGGGTAGCTATATCAGCAACCTTCAATTTATTTATTGTTATTAAGTTTAATTTGTAGAACTCCATTTTATTTTTTTATTTTTTATATATTCAATAATATTATTATTGGGTTTATAAAAACAGTTTATTTTTAAACAAGTTCTGCTGTGTAATTATTATTACGCGTGACAGCTGTTTCGCCTTCTGAAGGCATTATCAAACTGTGGGTAACCCACTTACAGACGATACATTTATATTATTTCTAGGTAGGTATTTTAATTACAATTACTGATTTCTTAATTGATTTCTGAGTAAAATATTAGAAATTATTAATGGTTTTTACCCCAGTAAAGTTTCCCCAATTAGTGTAAAGTTTAAATTTGACTGAATGTCTTTATGTTAGTTATTCCCAAACGATGACTCATAGGTTTATTTTAATAGCATAATTAAGTACTTCATAGTGCACTCATATGTGCACTAGGTTTGAAGATATCTAGTAGGGGTGAACGAATTATATTTGTTTGTTCGTTAATTAGAATAGCTTTCGGGTTATTAGAGTTTTTGTTAATTTCTAACTGTTCTAAAAGATTCAGTTTACGGCCTTTATTTTGTACGTGTAACGGAGTTGGTTTATTATTATCATTAAGTGAGTGATTTTCATCTAGGAGATGTTTGGCAAATTGAGATTGCATTTTATTATTATTTTTAAAAGATCTTATATGTTCTTTGAACCTAGTGTTAAAGGACCGGCCCGTTTGTCCAACATAAACAGCGTTGCATTCGTCACACTGGAGTTTATAAATGCCACTATTTTGTAATTTGAGTACCTTACTTTTTGAGTTTTTAAGAGATGATCCCAAGTTGTTATTTGTGCGGAAGGCAATATCTAAGCCACACTTTTTGAGGACTTTGGCAATTTTATTAGATGTCTGTCCGATGAATTCTAAACACCCGAATTTATTATTCGTCTTATTATTAGTCGCTGGGTAAATTAGTTTAAGGTTATTTTTGTGTTTGTTATTATTAATTATTTTTTCAATGTCTCTACCCTTGAAGCCATTATTTTTAGCAATAGTTAGGATTGTATTTTTTTCTTTCTCGTATGCTTTCTTGTCGAGTGGGATGTTAGTAAGCCTATGAACCATTGAGTGGTAGGCAGATAATTTATGTGACCATGGGTGTAAAGATTTATAATTAATGGTCGTATCTGTAAACGTAGGCTTACGGAAAATTTCAAACGTATGTTTATTATTTTCTCTACCGATTGTTAGGTCTAAAAAATTAATTTTATTATTACACTCTCTTTCAACCGTAAAGCAGATTTTACGGTTGATGGAGTTAGCAAATGTGACAAAAAGATCTAATTGTCTGTTGGTACCTTTCCAACAGACCAAAATGTCGTCAACATAACGAACATAGTAAATGATGTGTTTGCTAAAGATTGAATTTAAAATTTGTTTTTCAATGTAATCCATAAATATTTCTGCAAGAAGTGGACTGAGGGGCGATCCCATTGGTAATCCGTCGTTTTGTTGATAGAATTTATCGTTAAACTCGAAGTAGTTGGTTTCCACGCAAATTTTAAATAGATCGAATAAGTCTTTTTTAGTAACTGGGTTTATATTAGATTCGTCTAAAATATCTTCAATGATTTTAAGGCATTCTTGGATAGGGATATTGCTAAAGAGACTGACCACGTCTAAAGATATGAACTGGCAATTGTGCGGTAGATTTATGTTTTTTATTTTATTTACAAGTTCGAGAGAATTTTTAACGCTATGTTTTGGGGAAAATTTAGTATGTTGTTTGAAAAGAAAGTTAAGTTTTTTGGCGAGTATTGTCGTTGGGGCGTTTATAAAAGAAACAACGGGACGTATGGGGATATTATCCTTGTGAATTTTAGGTTGTCCATATAATGCAGGAGCCCTTGGATTCATCACCATTGCACTTCTTCTAGCGTATTTATTTGGGAATATTGATTGGCAATTATTTATTAGGTTGCGCACGTTTACTGAAATTTTGTCCGTTGGGTCCTTTTTTAAGATTTCAAAGTCTTCTGGCTTTAAGAATGCTTCTACTTTATTTAAGTAATCAATTTTGTTTAATATAACGACGGAATTCCCCTTATCCGCCTTAGTAATTGTGAGGTCGCTATTTTTAATTTTGGCTTTAATATCATTTAAAATTTCCGTTTCTTTTATATTGATTTTATTTTTATTTTTACTGGTTGATTTCAGAGTTTTCCTCAAGATATCCGCTGTTATTTGTTTAGGTAAGCCGTTATTTTTTATTTTAGACAGAGAAATTTCTGTGTCGATTGCCAAACATTCAATTTGTTTTTTAGTGATATCTGAATTTATTTTATATTTGAAGCCTTTATCTAGTAAATTTATTTCATCTTCTTCAAAAGTTTCACCTGATAGGTTAATAGTTTTTATATAAAACTCCGTATTTGTATTACTTTGATATTCATTGACTTTTACATTTTTATTTTTAGATTCGACAAGTTTTTTAAGTTTATTTTTCTGAGTTTTGAATTTATCAGATATAATTCCGCCGATGTGTTCACGAGTATCGTAATCCAGGGTATCAAATTCCCATGGATGCAGTTTAAAAGTTAATTCCGAATGCAATACCTTGATGTAGTGAAGTATTGTGTCCCTTTTCCGACAACATTCCTTAGTCTCCTCCTTCAGCCATATCCTCTGCGCTCGATGCACAGTTTTTATGGCTGCCGAGGATTTGCTTTTGGTAGAAATATGCACGTACTTGCTATAGTACTTGCTACAAATACGTATGCACGTACTTGCTAGAAATATGCACGTACATGCTAGAAGAAGTGCAATGGTGATGAATCCAAGGGCTCCTGCATTATATGGACAACCTAAAATTCACAAGGATAATATCCCCATACGTCCCGTTGTTTCTTTTATAAACGCCCCAACGACAATACTCGCCAAAAAACTTAACTTTCTTTTCAAACAACATACTAAATTTTCCCCAAAACATAGCGTTAAAAATTCTCTCGAACTTGTAAATAAAATAAAAAACATAAATCTACCGCACAATTGCCAGTTCATATCTTTAGACGTGGTCAGTCTCTTTAGCAATATCCCTATCCAAGAATGCCTTAAAATCATTGAAGATATTTTAGACGAATCTAATATAAACCCAGTTACTAAAAAAGACTTATTCGATCTATTTAAAATTTGCGTGGAAACCAACTACTTCGAGTTTAACGATAAATTCTATCAACAAAACGACGGATTACCAATGGGATCGCCCCTCAGTCCACTTCTTGCAGAAATATTTATGGATTACATTGAAAAACAAATTTTAAATTCAATCTTTAGCAAACACATCATTTACTATGTTCGTTATGTTGACGACATTTTGGTCTGTTGGAAAGGTACCAACAGACAATTAGATCTTTTTGTCACATTTGCTAACTCCATCAACCGTAAAATCTGCTTTACGGTTGAAAGAGAGTGTAATAATAAAATTAATTTTTTAGACCTAACAATCGGTAGAGAAAATAATAAACATACGTTTGAAATTTTCCGTAAGCCTACGTTTACAGATACGACCATTAATTATAAATCTTTACACCCATGGTCACATAAATTATCTGCCTACCACTCAATGGTTCATAGGCTTACTAACATCCCACTCGACAAGAAAGCATACGAGAAAGAAAAAAATACAATCCTAACTATTGCTAAAAATAATGGCTTCAAGGGTAGAGACATTGAAAAAATAATTAATAATAACAAACACAAAAATAACCTTAAACTAATTTACCCAGCGACTAATAATAAGACGAATAATAAATTCGGGTGTTTAGAATTCATCGGACAGACATCTAATAAAATTGCCAAAGTCCTCAAAAAGTGTGGCTTAGATATTGCCTTCCGCACAAATAACAACTTGGGATCATCTCTTAAAAACTCAAAAAGTAAGGTACTCAAATTACAAAATAGTGGCATTTATAAACTCCAGTGTGACGAATGCAACGCTGTTTATGTTGGACAAACGGGCCGGTCCTTTAACACTAGGTTCAAAGAACATATAAGATCTTTTAAAAATAATAATAAAATGCAATCTCAATTTGCCAAACATCTCCTAGATGAAAATCACTCACTTAATGATAATAATAAACCAACTCCGTTACACGTACAAAATAAAGGCCGTAAACTGAATCTTTTAGAACAGTTAGAAATTAACAAAAACTCTAATAACCCGAAAGCTATTCTAATTAACGAACAAACAAATATAATTCGTTCACCCCTACTAGATATCTTCAAACCTAGTGCACATATGAGTGCACTATGAAGTACTTAATTATGCTATTAAAATAAACCTATGAGTCATCGTTTGGGAATAACTAACATAAAGACATTCAGTCAAATTTAAACTTTACACTAATTGGGGAAACTTTACTGGGGTAAAAACCATTAATAATTTCTAATATTTTACTCAGAAATCAATTAAGAAATCAGTAATTGTAATTAAAATACCTACCTAGAAATAATATAAATGTATCGTCTGTAAGTGGGTTACCCACAGTTTGATAATGCCTTCAGAAGGCGAAACAGCTGTCACGCGTAATAATAATTACACAGCAGAACTTGTTTAAAAATAAACTGTTTTTATAAACCCAATAATAATATTATTGAATATATAAAAAATAAAAAAATAAAATGGAGTTCTACAAATTAAACTTAATAACAATAAATTAAATTTTAAAACTCTTTATCCTTTTCAATCTTTTCAGTATGTTTATACCGGTATCAAAGATAATTGATAAGAATAATACAAAAAAAAATTATGAAATTTATACGCATTATTTAAAACCCCTTTAAAAAAATTCTGCAAAAACCATGATATCCCGCGGGATTTTTAAATTCCATCCGGTACGCCCAGGGATTGTAAAACAGGTGCAGGATTTACAAATCCTATTACCAAACATTCTCCCTTTCCGTCCTCTCCCCCAATTGGGTATTTTCACAAACTCTGATTACCGTTTGAAATGTGTGGACGATTTAAAGTTGATTTGTCTGTTTCGGTTTTTTAAATATTTCTATTTATAATTAATGATTACGATAAATACCTAAAACCGCACATTCCCAAACGATTCCATTGAATTAAATCATCGAAATAATCTTTAGGTATGTAGGTAGCTAGGTGCATCGAAATAATCTTAAGGTATTTAGGTACCTAGGTACATAAAAATAATCTTTAGGTATGTAGATACCTAGGTGCATCGAAATATTCTTTAGGTATGTAGGTACCTAGGTGCATCGAAATAATCTTTAGGTATGTAGGTACCTAGGTGCATCGAAATAATCTTTAGGTATATACAAAGATATTAGAAGAACGAGATATGCTATGTTGGCCGCCGGACCGTAGGCGAAGTACTACCTAATTAGGGTACTTTGAACGGTATCGGAACGTGTACGCACAGAAATCTGTTCTATGTATTAGTGCGGATACCTTAGCGTAAGCGAAAGTGTGCAGTAGTATTGGTGAACAAAACCGGCGACACTCGGCAAAACAATTCCACACAGTATGAACTGCTCATAGCACATCTCGTTCTTCTAATATCTTTGGGTATATAGGTACCTAGGTGCATCGAAATAATCTTAAGGTATTTAGGTACCTAGGTACATAAAAATAATCTTTAGGTATGTAGATACCTAGGTGCATCGAAATATTCTTTAGGTATGTAGGTACCTAGGTGCATCGAAATAATCTTTAGGTATGTAGGTACCTAGATGCATCGAAATAATCTTTAGGTATGTAGGTACCTAGGTGCATCGAAATAATATTTAGGTATGTAGGTACCTAGGTGCATCCAAATAATCTTTAGGTATGTAGGTACCTAGGTGCATCGAAATAATCTTTAGGTATGTAGGTACCTAGATGCATCGAAATAATCTTTAGGTATGTAGGTACCTAGGTGCATCGAAATAATCTTTAGGTATGTAGGTACCTAGATGCATCGAAATAATCTTTAGGTATGTAGGTACCTAGGTGCATCGAAATAATCTTTAGGTATGTAGGTACCTAGGTGAATCGAAATAATCTTTAGGTATGTAGGTACCTAGGTGCATCGAAATAATCTTTAGGTATATAGGTACCTAGGTGCATCGAAATAATCTTTAGGTATATAAGTACCTAGGCAAAAAAAAACTTGAAAAATTTAAAATTTACAGTGTTAAAATTTTATTTCATGTTTCGTTTCCAATATTTATTTATTTCTTCAAAGGTTTTCAACAGTTGGAAAATGTATCCTTACTGGGGTTACTAGAGTACCCGTGATAAGATCAGATGGTTTTATATAAAAATTAAGTTTAATTTTATAAATTTATTTTGTGTATGTACAGTAAAATAATTAAAACATAATATATTAAAATAATTTTAATGGTTAACCAATACTTAAATAAATATTGTAGGTAGGGAAAACATAGGTAAACGTAACAAATAAAAAAAAAGAATTCTGGAAATGAACCTAAGATATTTAAGGAAAAGTAAAGGACTGTCGAATGATATAAATTGAATTTATGTATGAAGAGACATACAGGATTTGTAAAATTAGGTAGTATAAAGTTTGAAAAGACCAAGAAAGATGCATTTTTAGTTAAATTATTCATTTCATTACTTTTTAGTAACAAATTTTGGTAAACACATATTTTGTATAATGTGTTCATTTCCTGGACCATCTTGAATCAAGAACTACATTCAACTTAAAATATTTCTTTGGTACATTTTTATTATCATTTTCAAAAAGTAAAAAAAGCGTACAGTACATATGAAAAAAAAATCTTTTTGAAAGAGACGAAGTATCGAAAAATGTGTAATGAATAAAAGTTAGTTGACATAAATACTAATAATCCACATTCACAGGTCTCTGAAGTCGCCAAAAATAAAAATAAATAAATTATAAAAAATATCGCTCCAAACAGAGTAAAGAGAAAAAACTTAAATATTCTAAACTGCAATTTTGTAACCTCTTACTACAATAGTTATTACATATTTTCTATACATTGCTTTCCTGGAGGACCAAGGTGGACAAACCATATTTTAGTTAAAAAAATGTATTCAAAAAATTTTTGCTCTGAAAGAGCGTAAAAAATCCATAAAGTGTGAAATATTTTGTTTAAATACATAGAAATATATATAATAAAAGATTATTGAAGTGAAACTTCTTTACGCGCGTCATGCAATTTCGAGGACCGGAGTAAAACCGACTCGTGACCGTCACAAAAAACCGTGATCATTTCGCTATAGGAGCCTAGCTAATATTATATACCTAGTTTAGGTCACTCTCCAAACTCAGATTCGCGGTCTAGAGGCAGAGCGCTCGACTGTTGTCGTGAAGAACCGATGTTCGATCCCCGCTTAAACTATTTTTTTTTTCTTTTTGTGATTTTTTTAATACGAGGAAAAGTGATAAAATGCTGCGACTTTTAGATATTTTGACTACATATATGATATTTTGGTCGAATACGTAATAACCGCGGTCTAGAGGCAGAGCGTTCGACACTCGTTATGCAGGACCAGGGTTCGAATCCCATATTTTTATAACTTTTAATTTTTTTTTATCAACGATTTGTAATAATGTTATAAAAAATTACATAAATTTGTTAATTTACCTTTACTTTACTTTACGGTACCTATATGATATTTTGGTCGAAATATAGCTTACAATTCGAGCCGGTAGAGTCGCTCGGTATTTTGATTAATTATTTTTATTTATCAACGATTTGTAATAATGTAGTAAAAAATTACATAAATTTGTTAATTTACCTTTACATGATATATATGATATTTTGGTCGAAATATTGCTTACAAATCGAGCCGGTAGAGTCGCTCGGTATTTTGATTAATTATTTTTATTTATCAACAATTTGTAATAATGTAGTAAAAAATTACATAAATTTGTTAATTTACCTTTACTTTAATTTACGGTACCTATATGATATTTTGGTCGAAATATAGCTTACAAATCGAGCCGGTAGAGTCGCTCGGTATTTTGATTAATTATTTTTATTTTGAATCATTAAAATTAATAATCATACCGATAACACCGCGTCGCGCGAGATATCTCTCCTCGCGGTCTAGAGGCAGAGTGTTCGACACTCGTTATGCAGGACCCGCGTTCGAATCCCATATTTTTATAACTTTTATTTTTTTTTATCACATGCTACTTATAAATATGTCAATAGACAGAAAAAAGAGAGAATGAAATGAAAAGAGAGAGAGAAGAATTCTAAAAGTTTCACTTCCGTCGTGCGTAGGCTTGCCACACACTGTATTTTTTTACATATATTAAACAATATTAACGATTCAAGCCTTCAAAATCATCCGAAAAACTATCCAATTTAAATTACTTGAAATATAGTCATGTTTGACCCATGACTAAGTCCAATTTAAATTACTTGACATGAGTCATGTTTGACCTGTGACTAAGTCCACGCTGGTTACATAAAAAAATAATATTCAAATCTCATCAAGATAATCCTCAAAAGGGTATTTTCAATCATAAAAAGTGTTAATTTCATTATGTTAATTAATTCATCGGTTAAGTGTGTTGAACACATCTCCGTGCTGCGCCGAATTCACGATAAAATATCGTTTTGGCGGCAAATCGAAAATGAAACATAATGACATGTAAATAAATTCAGAAAATTTATTCGTTAACATAAAAATAAAATTAAAATACCCACCATCGTAATTTTTTCGATGAAAAACAATGAAAAACAGCTATTCCTCCAGTCTTTCAACTTATTGATACTGGGGATGTCATAGATTCACTGACTCCCAGCAGTTGGAACTGTTATTATTAGTGCGGTATAATATTAAAGAAAAATGAATAAATTGAATGAAAACACAACGTTACGATGCCTACAAGTTTCTCTTAAATAAAAGCTTCCTTCAGGGCGGTATAATAACATCGAAAAAAAGTTTTGTTTTGGGCTTACCTGCAGGGGAAACTTCTGAAATTAGTTGACATTAGATATTACCAATAAACTGATAAAAAGTTTATCAAAATTTACTAAAGTGGTTTTACAAAGTTTGTTTTCTTTTATTTACGAAGTGAATGTTTTCTACTTAAAAATAAGTTTGTTAAATAAAATATTCATTGAAAATTTATTTCCTATCTACGTCCCCGATTTTCATTTTTTTTTCAAATGTTTTCTTTTGGCGCGAGATGGGAGTTATGCATACATTTAAATTATGAGTGCAACTTTGCATTTTCTGCCAAAAAAAGGCATGGTTAATGACCTTGTTAAATGAATAAAAAAATATTTCTAAAAGCGCCAACAAATAGGTATTCAATTGAAAAAAGACAATTTTCTAAATTATTTAATAGTGCTTTCACACAATTGAATTCTGTAATTGAATTTATTATTGAATTCCGTAAGTCCAATCTTAAAATGTGCCCTGTGCGAATGAACATCCTTGGAACACGAAGGGACCATCCTTGTATCTTCAGTTATTTTCATAAAATGGGGCACATGGCTTAACGTAGCTACATTTTATGCTAACAATTACGATGAAATTAAAAGTGTGATTGTTGATCTAACCGGTTCTCCCTCCGCCGCTCTATCACATAAAGTTTTTCGATTTTCAAACGCGTGTTTACTGACAAAAATACATAATTTTCCCTTGGAAAAAACACAGTTATTTGTTTTTATAATAATAAGTAACGAATAATTTTAATTTAATTTTTGACGTTGTTTTTTTATGGATATGCTTTTTATATCAATTAACTACATTTAAAGATGCAAGGAATGTTTCTTTTTATTGAAATCATCTTCGCTAAAGCACCGAATTTCAAAACACAATTTATTCATTCTGAGATTTTTTTTTTTTTAAATAGCCGTCACGGGTCGCCTGGCAGATGTGAAACATCGAAATTGATTTCTAACGAAGGAGTTATAAATGAAATTAAAGAAGTCTTTATAATTTTGATAACGAAACAATTCTTTAATTTTAATAAAATATACAAAGGAATATATTACAATTTTAAAATTTATCATCAATTGCCATTTTAGGCATTGCCAATTTTAGTGAGAATAGAAGCAAATATACCGCACAGAGTTTTGGCGGCCGTGCGGAAAGAGTCGTCTAGTCACGAGACTGGTTGAATGAAACGTCGTTCCGTGCAATAGCGTCGTCCCGTCTTGCCACGCTTGCTACGCAAGAGTCGGTTTCCCCCCCCCCCAGGCACGCTAAAAGATGTTTAACATAAAAAAATAAGATAGATCTAAATTTCTTTAGCGAATTCAGCATATTTCTTGCATTGTTCTTGCTTTTTTTCTAAACCTTTGCATTTTTCGTCAAGTTTTAGTGCATTAAAATGCCCATATGATGATTATGACTATTCACAGTATCTGTCATCTGTCATCTGTCCTTATTGTTTTTGATTATGACTATTCACAGTAGTTGTCTGTACTTATTTTAAAAAAAATATATTGTTTTTGATTTTGAGTATTCACAGTAGTTATCTGTCCTTATTGTTTTTGATTATGACTATTCACAGTAGTTATCTGCCCTTATTGTTTTTGATTATGACTATTCACAGTAGTTATCTGTCCTTATTGTTTTTAGGAGCACATGGGGCGGCATGACCAGGAGACGTCTCTCGCCTCTTCTCTTCATGCACTTTCTAATTCTGGCCCTCCCATCTCTCCTATCTGCTATTGAAGACCTGCAATATGACGTGAGTTACAAAATATAGAATACCTAATGAACAAAAAAACATGTTTATAAAAATCGTACAGATAATAAAACAAAAATATAAGCAGACCCCACATTCCGTGTTATGATTGTGGATAAATACAGTTGGAGTATGTTCTTCTTGTCATTCCTGAATCATTCCATCTGACAATATATTTGTATAGTCCACCGTAAACCGTGGTTACTTTGCATCACTTTTTTGTAAATGTTCACTCAAAATGTTTTAGGTCTTATTGTTGAAATTTAATTGTAAGATATGAGGAATAAACATCATATTTTTGTCGTTTGAAGTGTACTTAGTAGTTCTATCATATAGTTTCAGTTTTTTAAATGGTTCACTCTGCATCCCTTTCGTATTTCCTTACAATCTCATAATGCTGCGTATTAACAGGGTAAAATTGCTTCGTTGCTTTCCCGTAATTCACTGTTCGGCTCGCGCAAATTTCGTCCTGTTTATACGCACACTTACTTAGATACCACAACTGATGCAACGTAATGACATTTAAAAAATATTTTAGACACTCCTAAGAAATTATTAATAATTAATTTTTCATTTGTTCAAAGTCCCCCGTAAGATATTAAGCAGTTCCGGTATACGGCATTTATTATAAAACAATCTCTCTGACTTCGGCAAATTTATGAAAGCCCTGAAAGTCCTGAAAATCCTGATGGTCCTAAAGGATTCGTTGATCTTCAAAAAAATCAAGTATTTCATAAAGATCTTGATTGTTCTACGACTTCCGAAAATACTGAAAGCCCTCGAAAGCCTTAAAATCCTGACTCCTGGTTCTGAATATCATCAAGTTTATGACAGTAACCTACCTACTTCTATATGGTTAATGTATTTTCTAAAACTGCATTCTTGGATGTTTTGTGTACAATTTTTTATTCCGAAATTTAAGAACTGAAATGAAGTTTAATGAACACATTTTGGAGAAAAGATAGTTTTATTTACTACATTTCAGAAGTTTCAGTACATTCATAAATATGGCAAAAGTGCCTTCAGAAGAGGCGTACAACGCACGTGAGCAGCTCCCAACTAACAAAAACATAATCAAAAGGGCAAAACAAAATGTATGAAATCAATTGACCGGTCGGTGGCCGAGTTGACATCGCGCTTGGGTCCCACTCGGGCGTAGTGTGTTCAATTCCTCGGCTGGCTAAGTCCTCCATCACAACACAAGCAACATTTTCAGCTTACTGTGGTGGTAGTAGGAGAATTTCAAATATTGTCAGGTTATTTGTAACCCGGGAATATTTGTCTTTCTTTTTAAAAAAATTAATAAATTAATAATAATAATAATTGCGTCTATGACAGTGTGTTCGGGCCTTCTCATCAATGTTTAAGTAGTTATTAATTTACTTTCTAGTTGGGCGCGGCTCAAGTGCGTTGTGCGGCCCGTCTGGAGGAAACTTATAATTTTTTAATTAAATACATCGTCTGGTCTACTTGGTGTTTACCCCCTTCATTAACCCTAAATCGACCCTTGTCTCTCATTTATCTCGCCCTAATTCGCACGTACCTACTTGATACCCCCGGAAAATTTGACAGTCAAGTAGAAAGGTAGGTAAAATACATCAAAAATCTCCGTGCAAAATCTAAAGGTACAATGAAATAAATATTATAAGCTAAGCTAGCAGTCCACAAGAGAGTGCTGATACCAACCCTGAAGTATGGATGCAAGTAGACTGAATGCCGGAGAAATGACATACGCAAGTTGTAATGAATAAGATTAAGATAGGGACGCTTGGATGGTTTGGGCATGTAGAATAGAAGAACAATGGAAGGAGTGCAATGAGAAAATATGACGGGGAAGTGAATGTTAAAAGAAGTCGGAAGCGCTCAAGGAAGACGTGGTTAATCGTATATTTGAGTCAGGCTATGCCAAGAATCAGAATAACTAAAGAGTTTATGTGAGATGATAAATAATGAATGTGAATGAAGCAAAGAGTGTGTGTTAAAACAACGGTGTGTGGCGGTCTTTCCTCTCTGCCTACCCCAGCGAGGAAATGAAATGATTGTTTGTTAGTTAGGAAAGGTTGTTTCACAGAATTTAAGATTCATCAAATTTCAAAGTTATAATTCAAGTGCTGTGAATGTGAAATATGATCCCATGATCAAACAAATAATAACAGCACTTTCAACTTCAATTTTAATTCTAAATTTAATGAATTGCTCAAATTCTCTGAAAAATCCGTCTTTGGCGTATTAACCTGTTGAATAAAAAAGTGGTATTTCCCAGCAGACCGACGGCAGCGGCGTGGAAGCAGCCCTGCGCGCAGTGCACGCCGTGAGCAGCAACGCGCGTGGCACTCTGTGCATCACGCGTGCCTGGCTGTCGCTGCCCGTGCGCCTGGACGCGCGCAGGTACAGTGGCGCGCGTAGCCAGGCACGTCTGGCCGCCGCCGTCCTTGCGCCGCTGGGACCCGCACCTCCACAAGGCAAGTTTCTACCCTGTTTTTTGATCATTTTATATCACAATTTTTTTAATTTGCATTGACAAAATTACTCATTAATTTTATACTAGTAGTTCCGTGAAAGTAAACCTCGCGTTCAAAAAGATATATTGCTAATTATCCTCAGAAAACATAAGATTACCTACACCTAATTAATTATAAACCATGTAATATTTTATGAAACATTTTTATTTCAAATAAAGAATTATGCAATTTGTCCAAAGAACTATTTCAATGACAATTCTTTTTTCAAACATTCTTCGGGCAGGTAGGTACTATAATGTTGAAAAAATTCTAAAAATAAAATCCAAATAAATACTACAATTTCACATTTGAAAACAGAATCTTTACTGAAGCATAGTCAAAGTCAGCCACCTAGTCAAAATAATGCTTTGAATAATAAAGTGAATGCAACAAATTATTCAAAACGGCAACGAAAAACACAACAAATTTAAGGACAGGTGAAATGCCAAACGGTTGAATTAAAACAGAACTTCGTTATGCTCAGTCAATTAAGTTAATCTTATTTGATCTTTTGGTGGAAATCATTTTAAAAATGCGTCCTTAATTTCAACGCGATATTTTAAAATGTGATTTTGAAAGTGTTCTTACAGGATTGCGCAAAACGTAATAATTATAATCCGGGGAAACTGTAACGGGCGGTTTTACGTTAAACCCCGCTCCAGCGAAATTGGATCACATCACCACCCACAAGTAACGGAATAATTAGCGAAACTTCACATAGGGGGCGCCACGGCGAAGATGCACATTTAGCCATACATCATATCAATGCTTATTTATTCATTTATTTATTCTTTTTTTTTTTGGGAAATCAACAGTTTACATTTTTACAGATTGTACATAAGTAAAATAGCCAAAATAAAATCAATTACGGATTTCCTCCTTGTGACTTTACGTAAGACAGCATTAGAAGAAATAATTAAATTTATGAGAAATGTGAAGTTATAATTATATAAAATAAAAGAATTGTATAAAATAATAGAACAAAATAATACAACAAAAATAAAGGGGAAAAAAAAACTAAAATTTATATAAAATAAAAGATTATCGATACATTGGTAACCATAAGAATACAAACAATATTGTGCATATAAATCATATCATAACCATAACCATAAGAAGACAATGTTGTGCATATAAATCATACCATAACAGGATTATAAATATATAAATACTAGAAACATAAACATCAGAAACATCAATTCAAGAAACATCAGTGAAATACTCTTTTAAGGTCATTTTATATTTAGTAAATTCGCAATTGAAGATGTCGATATTGAATAATATGTTATTGTAATTATTACATATTCTGTTCAGGCAGGAATTTTGTCTACAGTTCGTTTTACTTTGATTGATTTTAAACAGGATAGAAGACCGTGTTAAACGTGCAGGCACATTAAATTTAATATTATTTAGCAACTCTGGGCATTGAATATTATTATTAATTAATTTATATAGGAATAGAGCATCTGCATGATGCCTTCGTACACTTAATGAATCAATTTTAAAGTACGAAGCTGCCTCTGCATAATTATTAAATCTTACAAATGACCTGTAACAGAGATATTTTAGGAATTTGTTTTGAATTGCTTCGATTTTGTTTATGTGGATTTTATAGAATGGAGACCAAACAATTGATGCAAACTCCAGATGACTTCGTACGTAGGCAAAGTAGAGTTGCTTAATGATATTGATGTTATTAAAAAGTTTTGTGTTTCTAATGATGAAACCTAACATTTGAGCAGCCTTATTTGTGATTTGTTGTATATGAAGGTTATATTGAAGTTTATTATCAAGAGTTATTCCAAGATCACGAATATTTGAGACTGTTGCAATGTTGATGTTATTTAAAGAATAATTAAATAATGTTTTATTTTTATTTCTGGAAAAGACAATGTGATGACATTTTGAAACATTTAGAAATAATTGATTTTGTTGGCAATAGGTAGCTACATTGTTTAAATCATGTTGTAAATTAATACAATCGTTTAGACTTTTTATTGGCTTGTATAGCTTAGCATCATCAGCAAATAATTCTATTTCAGAGTTTTTTACAACATTGACCAAATCATTAATATATAAAATTAAAAATAATGGTCCGAGATGTGAACCCTGTTGGATCCCTGAGGAAATTTGATTGAAGTCTGATACAAAGCCCTTTATTGCTACTGCCTGTGATCTGTTAAGTATATAAGATGTAACCCAACGAAATAAATTACCACGTATACCTAATGCCCAAAGTTTTCTTAGTAGTAATATTTGATTAATTTTATCAAATGCTTTGGCAAAGTCTGTATAAATGATATCTACTTGAGTGCGATTGTCCATGTGACCAACAATGAATTCGGTAAGAAGAACGAGATTACTTTCCACATTTCTGCCTTTTGTAAAACCATGTTGTTTTGTTGTTATGATGTGATTGAGTTGTGGACTTAGGTATTGCTAAACAATTTTTTCCATTAACTTACTGAATATTGTTAGTTTTGAAATCGGACGATAATTTTTGACATTATTTTTTTCGCCATTTTTGTGGATTGGTGTTACATATGCTCTTTTCCATATTTCAGGTACCGTGCCTTCGTTCATTGATTTATTATATATAATGCAGAGAGGTTTAGCGAGTGTTTCAGCACAATTAACTATAAAGTATGACGGAATATCATCACACCCCGCGCTTGTATTCATGTCAAGAGCTTTTATTTCTTTTAAGACTATTTCTCGTGTGAATTTAACCGTGGTGATATTTATGTTATTTGTGTTTTCTGGTATGTCAAATGTTGGTAGGTTATTATCTTTTATGTAAACTGATTGGAAATATTCCATAAAAATATTACATACATCTTGGCCATTTTCAGCTTTTTTGTCATCTAGATGCATCGTCCTTGGAAGGGACGATTGTGTTTTTTTCATATTATTGAAATGATTCCAGAAGAGTTTGGGATTACCATTCATGTTACTTTCAGCAGTATGTATATAATTAATGTAGAGTTCTTGTGCAATTCGTTTTTGTCTAGATCTTAAGAGTGAAAACGTTTGGTAGTCACGTGGATTTTGAAATTTTTTGAAATATTTATGATATTTATTTTTTTCTTTAATTATTTTTATGAGAGATGATGTATACCATGGCGGATAATTATAATTTTTTGCTGGTTTAGTTGGTATGTAATTTATTTTAATATTGTTCAATATGTTGTAGAAGACGTCAGTTGCGGATTGAGTATTCAGATGGTTCAGATTATGATCCCAATCAATTTCGTTTAGTTTTGTGTTTATCATTGAATAATCTGCTTTTCTAAATTGTAATACTTGCTTTGTGTTAGTTTTCAGGTTTTTATTTTTATTTTTAATAGGATTTGAAATTAGCAGTGTTTTATGATAAACATCTTCTGGTACTAATGAAATGTTATTGTGAGTAATTTTCAGTTGTATGTTACTTAGAGCTAAATCAAGAATGCGATTATTTATATTATTACTCTGAGAGTTATATTGTTGCAGATTATTAAATGATAAAAATTCTATAAAGTTAAAATGGGCGGGATTTAATGAATTGATGGGTTCAGTGTACATATAATCACAGTTGTCATTTATTGGTAACCAAAGTAAGTGAGGTAGGTTGTAGTCTCCCACTATAATGAAACTGTCATTATTGTTATCCGTCATAATCTGTGATACTTTGTTTATGTGAGAAGTAATATTTATAAGATGTTTATTGTCAGGTGGGATGTACGAAGTACATATGTGAATTTTTTTACCAGGAAGTGATATAGTTACCCATATGTCTTCCGCTTCAGAATCCCATTCTAGTTTTTGATCAGAAATTAATTTACTTTTGACTGCAATTAAAACTCCACCACCGCGATTTTGATTGAGGTTATGATAATCTCTATCTCGTCTGTAAATATGGTACCGTGGATCGAAAAGTTCCTCATTAAAGATTGAATTGTTAAGCCATGTTTCACTGAGACATGTAATGTCATAGTTGTTTAATAATACATTTTGAAGAAAAATATGTGTCTTGGTTCTGAGACCTCTTAAGTTTTGATAGTATAATTCTAAAGATTCCATTGTATTAAGTATATAGTGCAGTTAATATAAAGTTGCTGGAAATATTGTATGTTTTTAGTTTTTCTAGATCATTATAATTATTTATGCAATGGTGATTTGTGTTTTCATTAAGTCTTACATAAATTTTACAATTTTTGATCCAACAGAATTTGAATTTATTAATTTTGGTAAACTCTCTGACCTTTTTGTAGAGAACTTTGTTTTTATGAGTTAAATGTTCATTTATATAGATCCGTTGTTTTCCATTAAAGTTAATATCCTCTGCTGTTAGGCCCCTTCTTGTCCGGATTGCTGCTATGATTTCGTCTTTCTGTTTCCTGCCCTTTAGTTTTACTATAATATTCCGCGGTCTTCCTTCAATCTTCTCCTTGGGGGTGACTCGGGTGGCGTATTCAATGTCGTCGCTTACTATATTTAATTCTGAATAGATCCTTTTGATAATCTCCGTCAGGTTCTCTTGTTTTTTTTTCTGGTATCCCAATGATCTCTATGTTATTAATGCGTGCGTGTTGTTCGTTAGCATCCAATTGTTTTTGTAATTCTTTAAATTCACTTTGTATTACGGCGTTTTGTTCCAGAGTTTTTTCAAGGTTGTTGTTTTTTTTCGTATCAATTTTTTTTTCTAGAGTTAATATTTTATTTTTTAATTCCTCGATTTCTTCTTTATACTCGTTTCTGATGATTTCCAGAAATTGTACCTTAAATTCTTCAAACTTTTTGTCAAGAAGTTGGAGGAGTTGGGTGTCCGTAGTATTTAGTGTTTTTGCAGTTGCTCGTGTAGTCATTTTGGCACGAAATATTAATTAGTATAACTTCACTTCACTATTAAAGCTATTAAAATATAGATATTTAGATTTTAGCTAGATTTTTTATTTTATTTTGAGATATTTCAAGAGTGAAATAAAAACACGACAGCTGTCATTGAATGTTATTGTTGTAAAAAAAATATATATATACCTAAGGGTGCGTATAAACACGCGAGCCGAACTGCCGAGCTAAACTAAGATGCTATATATTCATGTTGCCAAAAGAATACCAGAAGACGCCATGTTTTTTGTTTGTTTGTTATTCCCGGGTTAAATTAATCAATGTTGGGGATCTCCAGATGTTTTTTTACACTATGTTATTTTACTGAGTGCTATATGAGACTAAAGTTCATAAAATACTACGTTATTTATTAGATTCAATTTTTTAACAAGTGGCAGGTAGCGGAAAACCTTCATTGATTGTTCAATAATTACTCTGTATTGTAATCAATGGACAATCGTACAAACAATAATTCCAGTCAATCAATAGTTTTTAGTAATGATTTCAGATGGCTTATCTTGTTAGGAGGTCTAGTACGGCGATCGATAAAGCACTATGTCAATACGATATTGACTAAATTCGGGATTTATGGTCAGTTAGCAACATTCCCTAGCACGGTCAACGATTGATAAGAAATTCCGACAAAACCGCCCGCCAAATCTCCTCGGCTGTCAGTTAAATTTGGGTGACTGTTGATACGCAAATTTTAATAGCGTCGTTCTTTATGTAAAATTACTGGTTTATTAATGAACGGGGGTAGATTAACAAAGTTCGCAGCTCAATTAAATCCGTTCGAACTTGGAGAAATGAAATTTGTTTGAAACGAGAACTCATTGACCAATTAACTCAGTTGTGAATAAAGACCTCATTAACTAATTAACTCCCTTTTTAATGCCAAGAAGTAAATACGGACTGACAATGCATATTTAGGTTAGTATTTTAATTCAAAATTCCTGATTTATTAATATTTTTACCCAAATTACTCTAGTGTTGCCAATATATATATCAATAACTTTACAATATCGCATCGATTAGTGAAACTACCGACGATTTTGTAGCGATTTTGCTAGCATGGTCGAACTATTAATACACTGCCAATACTGGTAGCTGGCAAAAACTAACGTCAGACTGTGGGTGGTTAATTTATGGTCATGCGGCTACGTAAAAGTAAAAAATTCCAATAAATTGACAATGAAGAATTTAAATAATAACTTTAACATACATTGGCAGTCCGCATGTACTTTTTGACACTAAAAAGGAAATAAATTAGTTAATAAGGTCTTTCGAATAAACTTGTTAGGTAAACAAATTTTATTTCAAAGCCCGAACGGTCATAATACGCCCGTAGGGTAATTTGCCCGAATGAGCTCGCTGCGTATACGAATTCTTTAAATTTATTAATTATATTCATTAATGAGCTTATTAGATAATAATTTAATTTGTGAAATTAAATATTTACCACACCATTCCGTTTAATTGACAGCCAGGGAGCTGCGTCAGTTTTGGCGGGCTTTTTTGTCTCGCGTCGTTGACCTTGCTCGCTAATATTGCCAACTGACCATAGATCACGAATTCAGTCAATATCGTTTTGACAAATGACTGTACCGATCTCCAGAGGCATTTAACTAAGCTTTGGCCTTGAAACTCATTTGAAATCGCCACGCCCACCTCAAAATTCTTATAGAAAACGAATAATATGGCTAAAAGCTCAGATCTCATTGGTGAGAAAAGAAGGATTGGTTTGATTTCTCGCTCTCTACCACCATGACTCGTGTAACAGAAAGAGATGACGGAATTTTCCCGTTTGACAGTTTCAAATCATTCAAACAAAATGAGTGTGGTTTATTTATACACGCGGGTTGTCATTTGCTGCCGAAATACTATCATATCCGTCGAAAATATTGCGTGTTAAAGTTGTTCGTGATAAAAATACAATATAAGCCAGTATAGTGTTAGCGAGTTACAAACATATATTCAACCTACCTACGTAAGTTCAAGTTTAAAGTGAATTGACATTTTTTAGGTTATTCGTTCGGTTTTTTGAACAATGCTTCATACTTGGCATATGTCTTCCTCCACAACGTATAAATGTTATTTATTATATCGATAAACTTATTCATGTTATTGATTAGTGTTATCCTGTATTATCTTATTGTTTTGGTGAAATTAAAGATTTTTAAACATATGTAACCATGAGTTCACGAGGCTGAAAAATGTCAGAATTCTTCGTCGTACTGTCGGACAATCATGTTTTGGAAATTTTCTTCAGTGTTTTTGCAAATTTTTTGTCATTTTGGGTTTCTTCTTCTCAGATTAACAAGTTTCATCTTAAGGAAATGCACTGTAAAAGTTTATTTTCTTAGTCAGATGAACCTTGCCCTTGGAAAACATTTCGACATTTTTCTGCTTCAAGGACATTTTTATTTTTATAATAGTTTTTTTGGGCCAGTGAATGAATAGAGTAGGCCGAGAGCAATTATGTTGTCTATGGTCGCATCTTTTTTTAAATGGCCTTGAGTTTCCTCTACCTTGTCTACTGCTCTGCTCCGCACGGTAGGTACTGATTGTATGCTGCTTGTATATCTGTGGTTAAGTACTGTATAATTCCGTTACATACAAAAAGCCCGAAGATATCGATCTAGAGAGTGGTATATTTATGCCGATCTCCGTGCTAGACCCCCTGAGCACCTAACCTGACAGGGTTAACTAACTGTGGGTTGTTTATTTATGAAATAACTTGACGGACGTAAATCTAGGCGAGCTTAATTAGCAACTGACTTTCTCGAGATTTCGGCATTCATGAAAATGAAAATACTTTATAAAGTGGCTATGATTCCAGTATTAACGAGTTGATGTTGTGTTGTCAGTTTCGCTATAAATAATTTAATACCTTCCATAAGAAGAGTTTATATTTAAGATGAGTTCACGAGTTAAGGGCCCGCTTTCCGCGTAAAGAATTTAGATTTGGGCAACACCCACAAAATAAACAATATTTAGTGTTAAAAGAATCCGACAGAGGTGTCTGAATTCGTATTAGGAATAATTTTGGGGATTATTTAATAATTTAAATAACGAAATTAAATTACCGACATCTATTGCAATTTTAGAAAAACAGACCCATTTTTAGTTAGCACCGAGCAAATGAACGAAGTCGAAATGAAGATGGTTCTCAAAATATGGGTTTTATTACGGATTTAATTTATTTTTATTTTTTTTAAATTTTACTAAAAACATTTACGAAAGTTATTTGTATAGGTATACAAATTACTTTACTTTACTAAAATACTATTATCACTTTTATAAAAGTAATTTATTACTTTTATAAAATCAATAAATATATTTTTACATCAATAAGGTTTTTCTTATATGGTTATCTTTATAGGGTGTCCGGGGGTAAAGTGCTCAAACTTCAGGAGGTTATTCTAAATGCTAGAAGAAGTAAAAAAGAAATGGAAATTATTCGAATTTCCAAATTTTTTCCACCAAAATTTATTTTCCGTAGAAGAAATTGTTTTTTTTTCTATACAAAAAATTAAACTTTTTTACTCGAAAACTATCTTAAAACTTTGGAATTCCAAAAAAAGTTTTTTTTCTTTTTTACTTGTACTATCAATTAGAATCACCTCCCGAAGTTTGT
Organism: Hesperophylax magnus; assembly: GCA_026573805.1. Lineage (NCBI taxonomy): Eukaryota > Metazoa > Arthropoda > Insecta > Trichoptera > Limnephilidae > Hesperophylax > Hesperophylax magnus. The sequence goes on from JAIUSX010000002.1 coordinate 6,335,927, forward strand.
GCACTTTACCCCCGACATTTTTATGCTCATCAAATTTATTATATTATAAAGATAGATAGAAAGATCCTTAGTGCTTCCTGAGGACTTACAAATCAGAAGACTTTTTTGTAATTATTTATTTATTCATTTAAACAATTCAATAATTATAAAGAGTAATAAAACATGTAAGCAACATAAAATTACATTCTAAATGTGAAAGGGGCTCTATTTATTTACATTTTTATGAAATTACTACTTTTAATAGTTTAAGCTTTCAGTGAACTTTCAATTTTATTTTTAACTTCTCTAAATATTATTTGTTTAAATTGTCAAATATAATTTAATCACAAACACAAGATTCACTCAAAATGAAAGATTGGTGGTTCTGAAATGTTCCCATAAATACGGTGAAAGAACCCTAAACTATAAACTTATTACCCTAAACATGCTTCGAGCGAAATGCGGATCTGGAAACCTTATCGTCAATCTGAGCAAAACATACCATGAACGTCAATATAGCAACAGCCTTTGTTCTGCTGCAGTTTCATTAAATGCCGAGAGATCCGTTTACAGTCTCCAAAAAGCAATACTGGGGCACAACCCTAGAAGCAAAGCTAAATGATTGGAATACTGAAAGATAAAAACACACCATTGTCAAAAATATCTTGGCCGTAAATGATTAAATAAAATTAGATTTATTCAGGAAGGCAAGCATTACGGTGATCGATGTTAAAAATCTAACATAGCCCTAGAATAACTCCAGTATCTTTAAGAAACCTTTCTCTTAAAGCTCAGAAAAAAACTTTCCATGACAGTTAGATATACCACTCTACAACAAGACCGCGTACGGTAAAACTGTAAAAAAATAAAGTAATAAATAACAAAATAAATATTTCACAACACAATAATTTCATCGAAAATCTTAAATCTGTTTCACCTTTCTACATTTTCTATATTCTCCTTAAGAGTATAATCCTTAGATAATGCCTTTTCAGATTATTCGTGGAAGCTAGAAAAAAATAAAATCATTGATTATAACTGCACTTCAAGTGACCTTTTAAATAACAGTAAAGGGCTCAAATGATTTTATTATTTAAAATTATTTTATTATTTAAAATTAAACAATAACTTTAAAAACTTCTTTTATTATTACCTCCGTGCCTTTGCATCTTTACAAGACTTGGGCAAAACATTCTGTAGCGGAGTATAGATTTCACATCTGAAACATAATTAAAGAGTTTATTGAAAATAGAACACCAAGGTACGGTTAGTCAAAAAACGTACAATAAAGTTAATTCTGGGTAGAAATTGTACAGTTGACATTCAGGACAGGTTCACTCCCTCCTCCTCAAAAAAGACCCTCTATACAGCATTCTCAAAGATGACACAGGCTCTGAGAGAAATTATTTTCTTCAGGGCCTCCTTCCGACATAAAAAAATAACATCACTGAACTAAATTATATTCTTGTATTATTGTAGAAAGCAATCACTTTGTGGTTTGACATATTTAATAAAATAAAATACTTTTTTGTTTTAAAACCACGATATTTATTAATTTAAGAACCGACCGGTTTCGCTTTACTTAAGCATCATCAGGGTACAAATTAATACTAAACAAGAAGTACATAATGTGTGCATATATATAACAAAATATAGAGGGAGACAACATGATACAAATATAAGCAACACAAAGACGGTCATAAATACATTAACATAAGTGCACAAGTAATGGAAAACCGTGTCACGTCTGATGTCCCGTCTGATGTCCCGTCTGATGAGCATGGACCCTTGTCAATCACCAGGGCTATTATGGGGCTAAGGCAAGGAGACATAATGTATAAAACATTGAAGAACCTTGATCATGTTTGAAGGTGTTTGGAGAGTCCGCCAGCGGTGAGCAGATTGCGCCGGGTGCCGAAGAGTGCGCGAAGCCATCCTCAATCATCATCCATTGAACGTTTTAAGGGACAATGATGCTTCATCTTTGCGTCACCTCGACAGCATGCTTGGCAATCCTGTGCAGTCTCCAAGGAATTACCCCTCAAAACCACTCACAAATAAAACCATTTTTACTTTCAAACAAACGATTGTATATTTTCATCTCTTCAAGCCACAACACTCGAACAAGCACAGGCCGATCTCACACAGGAGTCGAAACGTTGGTTTTATGTTTTGTAAATTTAATAAGGATAAGTTCAAGGTATCCGCGCGATCTTTTTCATTATTTTCGATATCACTTCTTTCTCGCCCAAAAACCACGCGCACCGCGGAATCGTCGTCTTGCGTATTGTCCCCGATCTACCTACCCGCGTTCTTTTTTTTTGCTCGTCCCGTCAAACCGATCGCAGGGCAGCCACCTGAAAAAACTCTCAACAAAACAATAATCGGGCCCTACCCTGGCAATCCAAACTTGCACAATTCTTTGACGTTACAACCGCTAGATAATTATGTAGACTAATGGGTTATACGAATAAATCGGGAGAAACAAAACATCAATAAAACCTCAATAATAACGGTTTTTCCGAATTCGCAAATCATTTGATCGATAAAGATCATGCATTCTGTCATAGCACCGGTGCTAACATCTTACATAAAAACGGGCATGGTAACAGACTAAACAATTTAGAGGCACTAGAAATTAAAAAAGCTGTAAAAACCAAAAGTCAGATACTTAATAATCAATTAGACATATCAAGTAGTCCAATATTAAGTCTGTTTCCAATAAACCCATAAAAAATTCCCAGTTCTCCTTACCTCCTTACCACCTTGCCAGTTGATGTTTTGTTTCTCCCGATTTATTCGTATAACCCATTAGTCTACATAATTATCTAGCGGTTTTCCATTACTTGTGCACTTATGTTAATGTATTTTATGACCGTCTTTGTGTTGCTTATATTTGTATCATGTTGTCTCCCTCTATATTTTGTTATATATATGCACACATTATGTACTTCTTGTTTAGTATTAATTTGTACCCTGATGATGCTTAAGTAAAGCGAAACCGGTCGGTTCTTAAATTAATAAATATCGTGGTTTTAAAACAAAAAAGTATTTTATTTTATTAAATTATATTCCCCACAGTTTCAGAACTTTCAATAGCTTCTTTCGCTCGCACGTTCATTATTATTCTGGATTCCACGTTCGAGTATTGTTATTTGAAACAGATGGCCCATATATTATTATTACATATTATATTATATTTCGGACATCGTTGCATTGTGAATCATTAGAGCAGATCTTAGAGTAATATTACTCTAAGGAGCAGAATTAATAAGAACTTGCCCTGTAATTTCTAATGTTTTGGAATTAGTTTTATTTCCCAAAGTACGTATTCTGAAAAAAATAAAATAATAATTTTTATAACTTTTTACTACACAATACATAAATAAAAATAATAATTCATTTTTATAATAAATTATCGTTAATCGTATTCTGAAAAAAATAAAATAATAATTTTTATAACTTTTTACTACACAATACATAAATAAAAATATGAATTACAAATGTTTATAATAAATATAAGCTTGTAAATCAAATATTGTACTTTTTTCTTCTCACCTATCATGCGTTGAACCCTTTGGAGATATATTGTTTTCTTTGGAATACGAGATGTCTTTCGCTTATTTCCCATCTTTGAAAAAACAATATTTATGAACTGATATACGCTTAAAATTATCTATAAATAGGCAATAGATTTATCTCCCAAAGTACGCATTCTGAAAAATAAAACAATACCTGTCACCTTTGTTACACAATATATAAATAATTTATTTTTATAATAAATATTACCTACGTAATAGTAAATAATAATATATTCATCAAATCAAAATTTATATTTTTCTTCTTACCTTACAATGTCCACCATGCGTTTTTGTTTCGAACGAAATAGTCTATTCTTAGAAATACGAGCACTTTTTCGCTTATTTCCCATTTTCGGAATACAATATTATTATTTACGATAAATATTATTTAGTAGAAATCATGAAACGGAGAACAACACGACCGTCCGCGAAGCTCTCTAAGCAGTGACTGAAAGGCAGATAGCGTACGCGCGTGAGGAAGTGAGAGGGGCTGCAATAATCATGCTTAGAATCATAAGACGTAAGCGACTGTTGTGAAAATGTTTAATAAATCACGGCGTATTTCAAAAATAGCAAAAATCACTTTTGGGGTCTATTGAGTAGCATTAAAAGAAGCATTGTGATTTTTTTCATACATATACATAACTTGTAAAATAACAGAAATAAACGTGTTAATAATATTTTTCGGAGCATACTTTGCGATTTATTTCTATCGAGGGAATTTCAAATAATTACCGTTTCGGCTTTTGGAACAAATAGATACTATCTTAAAGAATAACATATATTTTTTTAAGAGCTTAAAAACTTCAAACTTTTAAGGAAAATATGTCGGAAATTGGATGAAATTCGAATAGTGGGCCCTTAATACTCTAGTTAATTTCAATTTGACGGTGTAATGTAAATGCGCCCGTCAAATGTTTTGATTGCAACTATGTAACTATTGCAACTGTAACTCCAAATGTTATTTCATTATTCAGATTAAAACTCAATCGTAAAAATGAAAGCTAAGTCCATGAATTTATCTAGTTACCCCAATATCTACATTGCATTATTTGCAACTTGTTATGTTGGATGTAGTGGAAGATTTTATTGGAAACTCATTATTAGGGAAATTGGTCCACTTACTGGTAACGGAATAATTAGCGAACCTTCGCGCCGCGAAGGGGATAAGGAAGATGCAAATTTAGCCTCAAGTACCAGTCACATTGCATGCCCGTTAGGGTGGACCGTTACATTTTTTCAGAATTTGTATAATATTGCATTCTGCTTTTGGCTCTGTACCATAGATCTTTTGACTTTCGTAATGAATTTATATTAATAGTTGTTTGAAAAATATATGTATTTTAGGTTTGTTTTTAATGATTATTGCAAGGGAATTAGGGAGATTAATCTTTATGAAGGATCTGTTTGGGTTTCTTATGTTTAGTACGTAGGTACGTTTTCATCGTACCTGGTTAGGCAATTTATAGACGCGTCTTCAGGTGGAAATTCCCGCATAAAATGTTTCCGCGAGACTTAAGATATGTTTTATAAGGATGGGGACTTCAAATTCCCGGTGGAGTTGAAAAACCCTTATCCATTTGGGCGTAATATAGGTCAAATATGTCAAAGTCATAATGTTTGTTTTATTTGACGACAGGACGACCCCACAAGGAGTAAACTTAATGATAAATAAATAAATATAAAATACTGTTAATTTATTAAAAATCTCGTCAATTTAACGAATGAATTTATAGAATTCCTAACAAAGTATCAGATAACATCTAGTTTTTATGAGGGCGGCGGAACACGTGTTGAATACTAATATACTGATATTGATAGTGTCGTATTCCGTCAAGATATTTATTAGGAAAAGAATACGTGCTCCGATTGACTAATATGTTATCGGGAAATTGGAATGGAATTTTTTAACAATACATTTTTTAATATAATTTCGTAAATAATCATAACAATGATTATTTACGAAAAAACTACAGTTTTAGCTCATATTATAACAACCTCCACTATCAGCACATACGTTAAATACATTAGTAATTATAAATTTTCAAGTATGACTTGGCCTACCGCCAATGGCTATTAGAGATTTTAAACAGAACCATTAATGAAAACCCATAACAATGGGTAAACTAACCCGTAACTAACAAGTAACGCTCGACTCACCCAAATTCTGAATTAAGAATATTAAATTACTAAAATGTTTTTAACAATTTAACTTTTCGTAATTTAATATTGAATCACAAGTAAGTTTCTTTTGTTTTGAATATCACTCAAGCTATTAGAATCACATATTATATCCGAAGCCAATATGATCGTGAGACTGGAGTTGAAAATGTAGTGACGTTTGGAAAGTATCTGGCTATTGAGATCTTGGCACTCAACACGGATTAAACTATTTCTAAATGGTGGTCTTTGATATTCCGTAAAAATACCAAATATTATGTATTATTTTTTAACCTTTGCATTTAATTCATTTGCGGTTACCTCTAAATCCTTAGCTAAAATCTTCTGAATATGTATTTTAATATAAAATGAGGCCACACTCAACTCATATTTAAAAACATATATTAAACACAAGATATCCCAAAAGTCAACGATATCCTTTGTAGGGCTAATAGGCCAACTCATTACGGACCAAAAAGTCGTTCGTTTTCGAGATAGTGGCAATCTTATGATTTTTATGTAAATTAACACCTTCGATCAGTTTTCAAAGTTTTTCACAGAGGCCATCGAGGGATAAAGAAAATAAAGATTCTGCACATTCATGAAGCCGTATTTTTATTTGCTTTCATCTTTCCATGAAAACCATCTATCATGGTTCTTCCCTACGTTTCTGCAGCATTTTCGGAGCTCTTTGTGTAAAATAGTAACACCTTTTTTTCTGAAGTGAATCTTTAGTCTATTTTAAAAACTGTACTAAATGAGCATTTTTTAATAACTTGCCAGATTAGCGCGTTAAGTTTTTTCAGGATGAGGAGTCTGTGATGGACCAAGGTCTTCCCAAGGAAGATGGCATCAAACGGCATGGCAGAGACATCTATCGGAAAAGGCGCGTATGAATTGAAGGGAACTGCATATTTGGTTAAGAATTTTCTATCAGGGATTATCAGAGGAATTGAATTTCCCAATCGGATTACAGGAAGAAAGAAGGAAGTAGGTACGACTTTTGACAAAAAATATCCTAAGAGAGGGGTGGGGTTAAGCTTTGATTTATACGACGTCGGCCTTGAAAACATTCCCATCTTATTTTAAGGTAAACGTACTACTTGGGACCACTTAAAAATCAAGGTTGTTTAACTTGACATTTTTGAGGGGTTCACAACCTTTAAACGCCGGGTGCAGGGTTATACAGGGTTGCAACAGAGTTGTTAATCGAGGAAAAGGTTTCCGATTTCTTTAAAATTCAAGTGAAAATATTTAACAGAATTTTTGTCTAATTACCCACTAGACTTAACATTGTGAGTATAGGAAGAAGAAAATCCATTAAAATTAATGGCCAGAGATAAAATAAATTTATAGCTTTTTTTGTTAAGATTTCCAAGTGATGTTTGGCACATTATAACTTATTTATGTCTTTTTCGTGAATGAAAGAGACAAAGCAAAAAGACAGCCCCGAATAGATGAAAAATCATACCCCAAAAGAAGGAGCGTACTAGAAAAATCGGCAATAAAATTACGTATAATCAGGAAAAAAACGGAAGTTGAAGACAAAAAAATCGCGGAAGAGTGGTCGGTTCACGTAGAAAAGGGACGGGGAAGTGAGTCATCAGAGGCGAATTGAAGATGATCAAAGCTAGGCTCGCGAAAGCGTTAAAAACAAAGCGTACCACATCATAAACAACTGTAGACGGTAGGGGATACTGCTGTCTAGGCCCAAACCAATCTACGCCTCTTGTGATTGTAGGACAATATATGAAAGGGAGTGTTTTGACGGAAACGGATGATAAGACGTAGGTGGCGACGAAATTGAAATAATAATTGACATTAGCGGTAATGCTTGCAGACCCTCAGGTCTACGTTAGATTGTGACCTCAGTCAAGAGTGGTTGCAGTGGGCATTTCTCGGGTTGGACTGGTTAGTACAAAGAGACATTCGTCTATCAGGGTAGCTAACGACAGTCATTAAAGCAATTTTGCGGACACAATAACATTGTAAAATAAAAAGTCCCGAATTCACACTTCAAAAAACAGCGTTCACTAAAACATTATATTGAAAGCGCCCTATGGGAATCGGAACTCGCTTTTCCAGTCCGCGCCTGGGGGTCCTTTGAGAGAATGAAATAAATTTGGAGATGTGAACCTTTTGAAATAACCAGAATGGCCTAATTAGCATGATGCGACTATGACCTAAATAGAAAAGAACATACGAGTCGATAAAAGTTAGAATAGCATATTTTTAACGTGATTAATGGAAAAATACAGTTATAAATAGTTCGGATTTAGAAAAAATGGGGACAGTTTTTGACAATTTTTTGGAAGTAAGTTGCAGATTAAGTCCGTCGCGATATTTTAAACAAAAAGTGCTCAAATTAATTTTGACAGTTTTGGAAAGTGTTCGGCAGTTTTTGAGAAGTGAATTCGCAGAGTAAATACGTCGCGGAATTTTATACAATTAAATTCAGACTTTGGAGAGTTGGAATCCAGTGTTAGATACCTCAAGATAAAAAATCTCAAAATCAAAGTAGTAAAGTGTTCAATTTAAATTTAAAGAGTTTTTACAGTTTCGCGGAGTTTGAGCAGAACGTGTAATTACGACTTGTGTTTTCGAGCATGAATTGTTATTTAGTAAAAGACAGTCCTGCAGAGTTTTTTTGATTTCGATTAAGTCACGGGTCAAGAATAAATTTATGATTAAAAATAATGAAACCTAAAAGTCTTTCTCGAACAAAATAAAACGCAAGTGTTAAGATTTCTTTTTTAAAGGTTTTGATAAAGTCTCGGATTATAAATAGATTTATAATCAAAATAATATACCTAAAAGTCTTTCTCGAAAAAAAAATAGCAAGTGTTAAGATCTCTTTTTAAGATTTTGATAAAGTCTCGGATTATACATAAATTTATAATTGAAAATTAATATACCTAAAGGTCTTCTTGAACTGTATAGGAACGCGGGTGTAAAGCTCGATCAAAGCTGCGCATTATAAATAAATTTATGAATAAAAATAATATCCCGGAAGTCTCCTAGGAACATAATACAACCACGACTGTTAGATTTCAATAAACTGCTAGGTTAGGGAGGGGTGTTGATTTTACAATTATGGGGTTAATTTTATAGGAAATTCAAATATAGATTAGTAGAAAATGTAAAATTCGAAGTACATTCATCACGGAGGGTAGTGTGGGTAACACAACCACATTAGGAAAATAAGATTGTAGATATCTCGGATTAAGATAAAGAATCTTAGGTTACCATTTCAGAAAATCTAGTAGTAATTACGGGATGCTCCACCCAAGAGCAATGGTCGTGTGTTTCCCGACAGGATTTTGCTATTAGCGGGTAGGAGCTAGGTAAGTGTTTTCATTTCCAATTGAGATGTTCCGGTTTAACCTAGAACGAGCGATGCTGGCATCTGTCATCTAACAATTACCACTAATCCATTCTAATATGTATATAAAACCAACATGTCAATTTTTCAGGATTCCTCAACAAGTTCAACATTACCTCGGTAGTGTCATTCTCAAACCTTTACCTCATCCCCGAATTTGAACCTCAATTAAACTTCATAGTTGGTTGATGTCAAATAGTGACGCTGTAAAACCGTATCCCACAAATACGGGCCAATCAGAAGGGTTTTTTTTCTCTCGCTACCATGTGATAGGGGTTGCCATCGTGGACGGAGCGGACTAACGGGATGTTGAAAACTATTCCCTGTGACGGGACCATGTTGAGTGAGGGGCGTGAGAGGGGAATGAAAATTGTGACGCCGCCTTGTGATGAACGCGAGCATGGTCCGCTGTTGGGGCGTCTAGGATGAAGGTACCTCGGGGTGTCAGTGAAATCCTCGTGGAGGGGGCGACGACGTGATATCACGTGAGAATAAGTCCGCAGCGCTATTACATTATTCAATGGTGTCGACCTGGAAGCTGATGTAAGCCAACTGGAACGCTCCCTTGGCGGAATTACAACAGCTTCTTTGAGGTGGAGTGTAGGTCTGACAGCGCGTGGGAGATGAGCTTCATCAGACGAAACCTACATGACACACTTTCATGATATGGGATGCAATTACCTTCCCCATCTAGAGCCAGTAAAGTAGATCTTCCGGAGGTATGGGCGCTGGAGCGATTCCAGAAATGGCGTGATGACTTAATTCGTTTTCTCTCGGACGTGAAAGGATCCGTATGGGGCCCGGTACCTTTATGAAATGGGTCGCCAGCTATAGGGGATAGTCCAGACACGTCGGGTCAATGTTTGATTTCTGATCACCATTCACCGTTATTGTATTGGTTAGTGGAGGAGCCAGCGTAGTTTGAAAAAGATTTCATTCATATAGTTAACCCCTTCTCCTTCCTCCTCTTCTCCCCTCCCCTCTCATTGCTTCCCTTTAATAAGATTAAGTGTCGAGTAACAAAATTAATATATAAATCAGAACAGATGGAGGCGACCCCGGAGCTGAGAGTGAATTCCCCGAAACCCGACACCCTATGCATGTCGGTACAATACTATACGAATTTGTGCAATAACGAAACTATCTCATGTCCTCGGATTTATTTAACGTTGGAACGATTAAAACATACATGTGACGACTACTATATTAGAGTTAGGCGTACTGTACACCTAAAGGGCGCCACCACTAGCTTAGGAAAACCGAAGGACAATGACCAGGATGCTACAACATTTTACAAATCAGAGAGATTTGTAAAATTTAAGAAATCATCATTATTTTTATGTAGGTAGAAAGATTAGGATCATTACAAGTCGAAGATAGCCAATAAAAAACAATTTACTCAAGAATTGGGTAAAATTATTTTATTTTTCAAAGGTTAATTAATTTGTCGTGTTAATTTTGTGACCAATAATTAAATATTCAGGGTTGCGTGTCGATTTTCACTGAATTCGTAAAAGTGTCAATATCTCGAAAACTAATGACGTTTTACTAAATTCCGGTCCATCGTCAGTTGTCGTATAACTTTTTGATTTTCACTGAATTCATAAAAGTTCCAATATATCGAAAACTAATTATGTTTTACCAAATTCCGGTCCATCGTCAGTTATCGTATCACGTTTTGATTTTCACTGAATTCATAAAAGTTCCAATATATCGAAAACTAATAATGTTTTACCAAATTCCGGTCCATCGTCAGTTGTCGTATCAGGTTTCGATTTTCACTGAATTCATAAAAGTGACAATATCTCGAAAACTAATGACTTTTTAAGACTCGTGAGTTATCGTATCAGTCCTCCAAGGGATAACGTTGGTTTTTGAATTCTCCGTACATTGACGGCCCATCCTAATACAGTCTACTTCTCGGTCTTATGTGCAACATGCAATCTGCTTACAGCACGTGCAGTGTGCACTTGCACCCAAGCTTTAGCATCAAGATATTGATTTTGACGAAGTTACATAATGTTGTTATGAACGCGTAGACTAGGTAAAAGCAATTTGAACCTCACAGGGACGTGGCGCGTGTTTACTACTAATCTTGTCCCACCATCCCTCATTAATCCGCCTATTACTTTATTGAACATATTACATGGTGATTTATTTTATCGTAAGCGGAATATTTATCAAAAATAGAACTTAATTACGCAATAGGTTCTTACTATCAATTTTTAACAGCCGTAATTTAACTCATAAATAATTAAGCATACTAATTTCGGTTTTCGGTTCATGGGTGCGTGTTTTGAAATTGTATTCAAGTTCAGTGAACTTTTATTTTTCAAAATGGGATTTGATAGGTAGGAATATAAATCATATCAGAAAAGTGATAAAGTATTTATTAAAATTATTGTATTTATTTATAACTCTCAATTCGAAATCTGTATTTCTTTTGTATAAATGTTTAGCGGGTGGATAAATGACGTAATTTTTCAAGTTAACTAACATTCGATGGGTAAATTTCTTCATCTGAAAGGCACTGAGGCAATTTTTAATACTTTTAGCTACGCAAATCCGATATTTATAATATCTCTTGATTTTTCACGGGTCTGCGCTAGTATTACATAAAGAAAAGTGTCCCAGTGTAGGTTTGTGCATTTTTTTAAAAACAAATTTACTGTTATATTCGGAGATTAATTTTGAACACTTGATCTTCAAAGCTGGAGGAAATTCTACATGAGATATCGATAAAACAACACCATTTTTCTACCCCTTTGAGTAGGATTTTGATACTTCTTGATGAAATTTTGCACACTTGTCGTTCAAAATAAAAGAAAAACCGCGCCGGGGAGTCTAGTCTCTCTTCAACATCTTCTAAATCAACATAAATACAAATGTAAACGTTCGTTTGCTCAAAATCTCGAACCTCCGAAAGTTCTTCAATGATTGCTTCCAAATGTTGACATAACGTTGTATTCGAATACGTGTGTGTTTTTATATGCCTGTATTATGTATATGTCACATGTGACAGTTAAAAATGCTTTTTTTTAAAACACCGCCTTCTGTTGAACGTAAAAGCGATTGCTATTGTTTCTCTATTTGCATAGACATACTAAGCCACAGCAACGCGTGGCTAGGTAAAGCTAGTTTATTAATAAAATTTAACAAGAAATGACGAAATATGTGAATTATAATTTTTGCAACTAAAATTTAATTTGTAGATTTAAATACTTTTAATTTTTTACCTAATACCTTTATACTTTATAACCAGGTTATAACTAACAAACCATCACGCCGTTTCAACGCAGGGGTAGGCAGAGAGGACTGACCGCCAAACAACTCGGTCTTGGTACACACTCCAAGCCTCATTCATATTCATACATCGCCTTATACATACTCATCTATTATTTTGACTCTTGACATGGACCAACTCAAGTGTTCCATTCACTTGATCGTGCCATCTCTTCCTCGGGCGTCCTCGAATTCTTCCATCATTCACATTTGCGTCAGATATTCTCCTTACAGTCCTTTCTTCGTTCATTCACTCTACATGCCAAAACCATCTAAGCGTCTCTTTCTTAATCTTATTCATTACGCCTACATCAGTCTTGCACTCTTTGTGGATCTCCACATTCCTCAAATGATGATAGATTGTTTTACCACACAAACGCCTCGGGGATCTCATTTCTACAGCATTCAGTCTCTGCCAGTTTCACACCTCACTGCCGTACATCAGGGTAGGTACCATCACTCCATTGTGGACTGCTAGCTTCGCTTCTTTAGACATCTTTTACAGCCTCAACCGCGTTCAGTCCTCCATTAATGGAGTTATCTGCATTTATCCTCCTTTCAATATATCTGTCACATCTGAACATCTTATATTTAATCCTTTGTCTCCATTCTTACCCTTTCAATCCAAATACTACCATACATCTCGCCAACTGAACTTAAATAGCCCTATGATTCCCACGTTCCATACGTGACCCTTTACCTTTGTATAGTGGCATGATCACAGCCCTTCTCCAATCTAATGGCGCGTAACTCTTATTTAAACATTTGTTAAAAAATTTGCACGACCATATGAGAATTATACGGCTATAGCCTTCAAAGTATTTAGCAGCTTTATCGTCGAAACTGACAGCCTTACATTTAATCGATCTTTTTATCTCATCCATGCTGATTTCGGTAACATTCACACCATCATGATTCATATCTGACTACCAGCTGGAATCTCTGTCACTCGGGTCGCTTTCGAAGACTTCCTCAAAATATTTTATCCATCTTAACATTACTCACTAACATTACTCGCTCCGCATCGAAGGAGTACAGTCGCGTAATTTAGTGACAAGTAAATCAAGTAATATAGTTTACATTAATAACTCGCCCACCTGGGCGCTCCATTCCATCCAATATGGAAACTCAAGAAATTATTAAAAACATTAAAGATTTAATAAACAAGATCACTTCAGTGAAGGACTCAAAAATAAAATTAACACTGGAACAGAACATTATATCACTGGAAGAAAAAATTCAACATGAACTAATAAACCTACAAAAAAAGATTATAGAATTACAAGAAACTAATATTAAAAACAATCATCACTACGCACAGAAACTAGAAGAAATTCATAATAATAACAAAAGGACATATGCAAATGTATTAGGTGACAATAAAAACTTCGTGAATACAAGTGCACACATCCCAGAACAGAAGCACGCCATCATAATTACATCTAAAAAACACCTTGAAGGCCGAAGATATAAAAATAAAAATTCAAAAAAACATTAATTTAACTAAAATAAAAGTTGGAGTAAATGGAGTAAAAAAAATCGGAGAACAAAAATTACTGATCTCATGTCAAAAAAAGAAGATGCAGAAAAGTTAACCGAAGAAATTAATAAGGTAATTGGAAAGGAAATATTGGCCGAAGAAATAAAAAAAAAAGAAACCGTGTTTAATGTTAAAAAGGCTGCAATGACAATTGACTGAAGAGGAAATTATAGATGGGATTGTACAACAAAATGAAGGATTAACCCTGGAAGACAAAAACAACATCAAGCTTATCAAAGAATTAAAAAACAAATACAATGAAGGAAAAGAAAACGACACCACTAACTACATTATTGAAACAACCGGTAAATTAAGAAAAACGCTACTAGAAAAAAACAAAATAAACATCAAATTCCAAAGAGTATACATAGAAGATTGTAACCCGCTTACTCAATGCTACCACTGCCTTAAGTTCGGCCACACAGCGCAAAGATGTCTCGCCAGGACGCAGCCCCCCATTTGCCCTCATTGCACAAAGGAGCACATTCTGTCTAAATGTGAAAATAAAGAACAACCTCCAACATGCAACAATTGCTGTGTTCAAAACAAAAGATTTAATATGAATTATTCTACAGAACACAGAGTTGATAGCATGAAATGTCTCTATCGGCAAAAAATGCTTCAACTAGCTAGAGAGCGCATCGACTATGAATAATACGGTAAATTTCATTTCTTTAAACTCTAATCTAAAACTTAAAAAATGAATGATTTTTTATGTAACGCATTGGATAAAAAAATGTATATTGAAGAAAATTTATGTCAATCTATGAAAGATTTTAACTTAATTTGCACTGAAAAAGGATTTACCCTATTTCATGTAAATATTAGAAGTTTAGAACGAAATATGGATGAATTAGTTATAACATTAAAAGAATTAAATTTTTTCCCGGGCCTGATTGTCTTAACAGAGACACACTCTGCAGGCGAAATCAATTACACTATTCCAGGCTACACATACCATGCGACAATAAACAAAATAAACAATAACTCAGGTATCGGATTATTTATTTCTAACCAGTATAATGTTCTCAATATTAAAGAAATAATTAATGTTAGTAATGTTAACATATTAAATATAGAATTTAAAGACGTAAATAAATATTATAACATTATTGCTATTTATCGTACGCATACATCGATAGTACCTCAATTTATAGATGAATTAAAAAATATTCTGTTAAATTTTAGAAATAAAAATACTATTATTGTTGGAGATATGAATTTAAATATTGCAAACGACTATTCTAGTAAAGATAAAGACACATATCTAAATATGTTAGCAGAACTCAATTATTTATCGTGCATAAATTCTTATACTAGAAATGTTAAAGGTCAACGCCCCTCATGCTTAGATCACATTTTTACAAATATTCCTGATATCCAAAATATAAAATCAGCTGTCATTCATACAACTATCACTGATCATTATTCATGTATTTTTAACCATAAATTAAGCAATCCAACTTTGCCTTTATTTAAACAAAATAATTACTCAAAAAAAGTACTTAATATGGATACATTAAAACACCAATTAGAATCAGAAAATTGGAATAAATTATTACAATGTAATGATGTCAATATATGTTGTAAAATGTTTGAAGAAAAAATATCTAAATGCATAAATGACTCGACAAATAATAATATAATAACCAAATCCAAAGTGTCGAACTTGAAACCTATAAAACCATGGATTACTCATGGTTTAGTAGTATCTGTACGACATAAGCAAGCTCTTTACAAATTAACTACTCAACAACCAAATAATAAAAATTTACTAAATCATTTTAAAGCATATAAAAACAAACTTTCATATATTATAAAAAATACAAAACAAAAGTATTATAAACAAAAGTTGAATCAGGCTGAAAATGATAGTAAAAGAGTGTGGACAGTTATAAATGAAATAATTGACAAGAAAAAAAAACAAGAATAACGACATCGCTACTATATTTCATGACAACATGAAAACATGTTGTAAAGAAAATCCCTCAAAAGCTGCAAACATATTTAACACCTTCTTTGCGAATGTAGGGGAAAATCTTGCCAATCTCATTCATACTGACCCAAATATAACATTTCCAGACTGTAGTATTGATACTGACAATAATATAGCAACATTCCAAGTCACCACAGAGAACGAAATAATATCAATTATAAACGGTATGCAAGGAGGTTCTGCCCCGGGTTTTGATGGAATAACAGTTAATATTTTAAAAAATATTAAAAATCAATTTCTAAACCGTTAAAACACATAATAAATATAAGTTTCCAAAGCGGAGTGTTTCCATCAATCTACAAACAAACTACCATTACTCCAATATTTAAATCTGGTAACCCAGAAGAAGTTAGCAATTACCGACCCATATCAGTAATCTCGAACATAGCAAAAATTTTTGAAAAGATAGTTAAAAAAAGGATAAACCAATTTGTAAAATGTAATAAATTAATTAATGAAAATCAGTTCGGTTTTATGGAAGGTAGAAGCACTCAGGATGCAATTGCAAAATTAACTAGTCTTGTTCATAATTCATTAGATAAATCATTAAAATGCATTGGAATTTTCATAGATCTAAAAAAAGCTTTTGATAGCATATCACACGACAAACTTATAAGTAAATTAAGAAACATTGGATTAAGTGGTACAGCTATAGAATGGATAAAAAGCTACCTTTTCAAACGCCCTCAAGTCGTAAAAATCAACGATGTACTTAGTCAACAAAAAACAAGTCACTTCGGCATACCTCAAGGTACAGTCCTGGGACCGTTACTGTTTATCATTTATGTAAATGACATATTCAATCAAAAATTAAATGGAAAAATAATATCTTATGCTGATGACACTGTCATAATAATTGAAGGTACTGATTGGAATAATATTAATAACTTAGCAAATACTGATATTAAGGGCCTTCCTTACTAGCGATCTCAATCGTTGTATGGAGAATCATGAATTGTCAGATTCAAACGACAATCTAAGTTATTAATCGTCAAAATATCGATAATATAGCCACGTTAGGCTATCATAAATACATTTTTCTATCGAGATATACGTTTTTACTAACAATTTATTTTCGTTAAATACTATATAATGAACATCTAAGAATTCTCTTACTCATTCGGCTCTATGAGGTGGCCGTGAATGGACGTTTCCTACGGTCCGTCGTTTCAATCTTTTTTCAAAGATCGAAATTCCGCGTAATTATTACACTTCCATGTGACGTTTCAACAATATTCCACTCTATGCGTAGCGCGTAGGGACTATAATAGTGTGTCGCCTTTTTTATGTTTCATCTGTGAGTTTCCGTCGAAGCTGTGTAGTGTCAAATAGTATTATTAAGAATTAATTTATTGTTAACATTTTTTCGGGTTTCTAGGTAATAAACAATTTGATATTTTTAAAATATAAAAGTGTGGAAATGACAAATAAAAAAAAAAGTAAATATCCGTGCTCTAGAAAAGGAAAGTTCAACGCTTCAACCGCAGTAAAGAAAGTTGTGAAGAGTAATATTATAAGGTACCTATGTTATATTATAAAATGTTATGTTATATTATACTATGTTATATTATAAGGTACCTCTGTACCTATGTGTGTGTTTTCTTTTAAATAACATTAATTATAATTATTTAACAAATCTGGGAAAGTTTCTATGCCAGATAATAATCTGCGTTTAACTTTTCCCTATATAAAATTATTTAATAAGTAATAAATTGTATTTTTTTAACCCTAGAATGCTAAACATCGCCTGTGAGGCGAAGCAATTTTTTTTTGGAGTGATATCTCCTGATCGCTCACTCGTATCAAAGCATGCGCTCGCGCCAACTCAGTTGAGTGTTGTACGAGCTAGCGCACAGACGTTTTTTGGATTTGCTCGGCTGCGTTGTTGAGATACAGACACGTGTGGCGCCTGTGAGGCGAAGTTTAGCATTAAAGGTAATTTTTTTGTACATATATGTTTGTGGTTTTTTTTTTGATTTTTTGCTAAAAATTAAAGTTTGAGTATAATTTTTATAGTTTTATGAAATGGCAACGTCTGAAGCGCAGCTACTTAAATGGCTGGAGGAAATATCGGTAGATGGAAGTGAAGAGGACGACGATTTAGGAGCGGATTTTGATTCAGATGACAGTGTGGATGACCCCAATTACGTCACTGAGTTAGACGATGACTTGCAGAATATTCATGTATCAAATCAAATTCATGTCGATGTACAATCCACACCGACTCATGTTCAGGAAGCTTTAGCCACGGCGCAAAATAGGGAGCAGCCGGCTTGTGAGAATCGGATAATTACGCCATCGGCATCGATTATGAGGGGAAAGAACAAATATATTTGGTCCTCAGAACCTTCTTCGTCACAACAAAAATCGAACAGAACTCCTTCGAGAAACATAGTCCATATTGTGCCAGGCCCAAAAGAAGGCGCCAAGGGCATTGTTGATCCCATGAAATGTTTTGAACTGTTTTTTACTTCGGAGTTGATGGACGAAGTACTTTTGCGGACTAATGAATATATTATACAAACAGCTACCAAGTATAAAATTCAGAATACTACTACATCACAGGTCAGAATAGAAGAGCTTCGTGCGCTTCTTGGCATATTTATCTTGAGCGGAGCGTTGAAAAATAATCACTTGACAACAAATGAGCTGTTTGATCCTACGATTTGTGGATCCCAAAATTTAGCTGCAATGAGCTGTGAACGGTTTGAGTTCCTTGTAAAGTGTCTGCGTTTCGATGATCGTAACACTCGAGACGACAGAAAAAAAACTGATAAGTTTGCGCTTATCCGAAATATTTGGGAAATTTTTATCAAGCAATGTAGAGATCTGTATAAACCAAGCTCATACGTGACAATAGATGAACAACTTTTGGCATTCAGGGGACGATGTCCATTCCGTATGTATATTCCTAATAAGCTGGCCAAATACGGAATAAAGATTGTTTTAGTGTGCGATGTTAGATCAAAATATATGTTTGATGCCTCACCGTATTTGGGAAAAAACCTCGGTACAGCTATAAACGAACCATTAGGCTCTTACTATTGTAAGCTGCTTACAAAGACTATACATGGCACAAATCGTAATTTAACTGCCGATAACTGGTTTACTTCTATACCGCTAGCTGAGCAATTGCTTCGACCACCATACAACCTTACTCTTATTGGAACAATTCGAAATAATAAGCAAGAAATTCCACCAGAGTTCAAACATAATTCATCACGCCCTGTTGGGACATCTCTTTTTGGATTCCACGAAAAGCTCACTCTTGTTAGCTACAAGCCAAAACCTCAAAAGACCGTTCTTTTGCTCTCTACGATGCACGACAAGCCTTCTGTTGACTCCGTTTCCGGTAAGCCGACAATAATTCATTCTTATAACGAAACAAAAGGTGCTGTGGATACTTTTGACCAGATGTGTGGTCACTCAAGCTGTAGCCGTAAAACTAGGCGTTGGCCACTTTGCATGTTCTATGGAATGTTGAATATGGCTCTACTCAATAGCTTTGTAATTTATGTATCCAATTGCGAAGCTTTGAAAATAAAGCCAATGTCAAGAAGAGAATTTCTCAAGATATTAAGCAAGAACCTATGCAGCGACTGGTGCGCCATCCGTTTGGAAGAAAGGCCACGTATGCAGAAAAGAGTCCGTTCTGCAATTCATGACGTGGTTGGTCATAATACTGACACTGATTCAGATGAACCATGCATAAAAAAGGGAAAAAGATCAATGTGTGACTTCTGCCCCCCGAAATTGAGGCGTATGAGTATTTATTTCTGCGCAAAATGCAAGTTAACATACTGCTTAGAACACCGGTCTCCAAACTGTTGCAAATGCGACAAAAAAAAGTAGGTGGAAAAAACCGAAACTTTATTTTGGTCTCAATGAATATTTTTAAGTTGTAAGCTGTGAAATATATTTTTATAGACTTAGTACATCTCAGGTCTATAAGACCCAGAAGTTTTTTTTTTATTTCCAATTGTGAATTTTTTTGATTTTTTTTTTTTTGTAAAAGATCTCTGTATACCACGAAACAAAATATATGATCTTAAAATAAGCTTTTAATATATTTAATGTATTTAAAAAATGAATTGTGTTATTTTTTTTTTGTTACCCAATATGTAATAAAAGTGTTTTTGTTTTTGTTTTAATATGTTGTATTTTTTTTAAGTAAAATATGGTTTTTTTTTATAAAAGTCGCCTCACAGGCGAAGTTTAGCATTAATGGGCTAAAAAATATGTTTAGTATTCTAGGGTTAAGGATATCCAAGGAAAGTATTTCAAATGCGATGTCTATAGCAGCGGTGAATAATCCATCGGTTAGTATTTGAAATTTGTCATTCACGTTTTAAAATTATTTTCTATATGGGTAATTAGCAGTGGCGTGCAGTCCATAGTATCGAATTCCTAGTTGCATGACTAGGACGAGTAAAGCCTACATAACATCCATCAAATTTTATAGTACTTTACAGTGGCGCCAGGGGAGATCTTTTGAATCGCATGACTAAGAATGGATGTAAGGGAGTTCACTTGCATCAAATGGCTATGATTTTAAGATATCTTACTATATATATATACATTATGTATACAGTATTGGATTTTATTATATATATATTTTTTATTATATTTTATATACATATATTTTTTTTATTTTTATTATATATATATCTGGCTTTAAAATCAATTTTTTCTAACACCGATATGTCAGACACTATAGGGTCTACTGTGAATATGTATATCAAATTTAGTCTACTATTAAAAAATATAGAATGATATTTGGAGAAAATTTTGTAGTTCGGGATCAAAGTGACAAAAACGATTTTTGGCAAGATCCGGAGGTCTGACAAGATTGAAAATTTTAGACCTTCATCATATACAATATGTAAAAAAATCAGAACTACCCCATTTGATGCAAGTGAAAATGTTTAATTTTACTGGACTAAAAAGTATACTTATGACTTATGTTTTGCAGGTAGAAACAATTCTTGAAGACGGAAGAGCTAATGTGGAACAAAATGTTCACCACGTCCATAATTTATATACTGAAGAAGAATTAGCTAAAGACACTCCTTTTAAAGTTGTTGGTCGGCGGATTGTGGATTTTCAACATCTATTTGAAGAACTTCAGAAATTTTCTAGCCATAGCTCAATATTTGGATGCAATTTGAGTAATGTTCAGATTATATCTGAAAAGAAAATGGGCCTAAATTCAATAATGTCTTTACAGTGCAACATTTGTAATGCAAATTTTAATTTGAAGACTAATAATGAGTCTTCTGGCTCGATGGACATCAACTATAGTGCAGTGGCTGGTGTAGTTGCTATTGGAAGTGGATTTTCTAATTTGGAAGAGTTGACTGCGACACTCGAAATTCCGTGCATGACTTCAAAAACTTATTCAGCGAAGCATGATCAAGTTTGTGAATGGTGGGAAAAAACGGCTCACCTGAAAATGGAAGAAGCAGCACGCAAAGAAGCAAATCACGCCAGGCTCATTGGGAATGTTGACGAAAACAATATACCCATGATAACTGTAATAGCAGACGGCTGTTGGTCTAAAAGATCATATGGGCATAACTATACTGCTCTCTCTGGTGTAGCCGCTATTGTGGGTCATACTTTTGGAGACGTGTTATTCTATAGTGTAAAGAATAAGTATTGCGTTACCTGTGCTCGAGCAATGGCTAAAACTGTAGCCCCAGTGGAGCATATTTGCTATTTAAATCACCATGGAAGCTCTAGTAGTATGGAAACCAATATTATTGTTAAGGGCTTTAAAAGTTCACTTGACATGTATGGGATAATGTACAGCAAAATGATAGCAGATGGTGATTCCAGCACTTATAATAAAATAAAAGAAGCACATCCTTATAAAAATGTTTCAGTCGAAAAGATCGAATGCCGAAATCACTTACTTCGAAATTATTGCAAAAAACTTAGATCACTGTCAGAAGATACAAAGTATCCCTTAGCATTGAGGAAGATTGTGTCAAGCCGTATTTTACGCCTGAGAACGGCTGTACGTTGTGCAATAACATACCGGAAGGCTATGAATTGTAGTCTAGAGGAATAAATAAAGCAGCTATATTTGGATATATTGAATGGTCCAAAACATGTATTTGGAGACCACTCACTATGCAAGGAACGGGCATACTTTTGCAAACGCGATACTGGCGACACTAATTACGTACCCAATATGACTTCAAGCTTAATAATGTCCAGAATCATGCAGCACGTTCGACTTTTGGCATCTAATGCTCGAAGTTTAATACATGATGTAGATAGCAATATTGTGGAGTGCTATAATAATGTTGTGGCTAAATTTGTTGGTGGAAAGCGTATTAACTATTCTTTAAAACGGTCCTACAATGGAAGGTGCGCTGCAGCAGTAGTGGCGTTCAACACCAATCGTCCACACTATTCTTTGCATAAATTTGCAACCGGTAATAGTCCCGGAAAACTCATAAAGCAATTAGAAATAAAAAGATTGCAGAAAAATAATCAACAAGCACTAAGTAAAAAAAAGAAAAGAAAAACCCTGCAGCTCGCTCCAGCAAAAGATCAGCATTATGGTCCCAATGCAGAAAAACCTGATATGGACCAAGCATCGTATGAGGCAGCTAAAGATGATTTTTTGGAAAGGCTTTTTACCATAGCCAAAGATAGGCAAGCAATTGAAAGGGCGACAGTACTTCAAGCATCTAGTGGAAAGTGGATCGAGATGCGCCGCAATATGATTACGGCATCGTGGTTTGGAAAAGTGTGCAAACGGCGGCAAAATATCAGTTGCGCTCCATTAGTCAAAAATATACTGTACCAGCAATCCTTATCAAATATTCCTTCAATTCAACACGGACAAAAACATGAATACAATGTCCTGAAGGAGCTTGCAGAACTAGAAAGCATTACCATAGAAAAGTGTGGTCTTTTCATAGATGAAGAGTATACTTATATGGGTGCGACCCCAGATGGAATTTCTTCTGAAGACACCGTGATTGAAATTAAATGTCCTTTCGCAGCACGCAGCATGCTCATATATGAAGCAGTAAAATCCAAAAAAATTACCTTTTGGAAACTTAACAAAAATGGAGAAATGCTGGTAAATACATCCCACGATTGGTTTTACCAGGTTCAGGGCCAATTACATGTAACAAAAAAAGATATTTGTATGTTTGTTGTATGGACTGAACTCGGAATAAAAATCGAAAAAATTTTAAGGGATGACGAATTTTGGCAAACTAATATGGTTGAACAGCTGAAACGCTTTTACAATTTTTGCATGCTACCCGAATTAATTGATCCTCGACATAATCGCTGCATGCCTATTAGAAATCCGAGTATTTAGAAAAGTGCATAATAGCGAAAAAAAATAAAGTAAAATTGGTTTCAGCTAAGACCAAAACATGTAAAAAGGAATTGTTTCGAAGAAATCAATAACATTTTATTTCATTGAAGTTTCTTCAGAAGAAATTTCATTTATATTCCTAATGTATGTAGTCCACATTTTTAGAAATAGGGAAAAGGAGGGTTGGAAAGTTCCTGGCTATTCAGATCTAGTCACTAAACAACTAAAGAAACAAACTACCATAAAAATTTGAAAATTAATAGTATTATTACTTCAATAGAAGAGAGTCCAAATATAATTACTAATCATATAAATTACTTCTTCAGTGACATTGGTCCAAGCTTCGCTAATAATTTGTGCAGTGCTAATAAAACTATTGAGATGTGTCTTGTGAATGATTTTAAATCTGAACTTCACGTTACAGGGGACAATTTTTATTTTAAACCAACTAGCATTTCTGAAGTCACAAATGTGATAAATTATTTAAAAATGTCTTTCTCGTGCGGTATTGATTCTTTAAGTGTTATGGTGTATAAAATGCATGTATCCGAATTAGCTGGTCTCATATCTCACCTTGTAAATACAGGGTTTTCCAATAAGAGGTATAATTTTGATATTTAATCGTAAAATATCAATGGTTTCGTTGCTTGTGTGGCCCGTCGCGCCGTTTTGTTGAAATTAAACGTTGTCCAGATCAATACTATCCGATTCCGGCCATAAAACATCATTCATGTTTTTTCGATAGCGCAATCCATTCACAGTAACTGTCACTCCAGCCTCATTTTAAAAAAAGTAAGGTCCAATGACTCCACCGGACCATAAAACGCACCAAACAGTCACACGTTGAGGATAAAGAGGCTTTTCAACAATAACTCTTGGGTTTTCCGAGCCCCAGATGCGATAATTTTGCTTGTTGACGAAACCACCGAGGTGAAAATGGGCCTCATCACTCAAAATGATTTGCATTTGATTCACTCAAGTGAATTTTAATGATTTCAATGCGTTGTTGAAGCGTGTATCGTTCCATTTTTATGAATGGCGTAGTTTCTACTTGTCAAATGTCAAAAAATGACAGCTTCAAAAGTAACATCTACCGAAATAGCGGGCTATTCAAAATAACACCTCTTATTGGAAAACACTGTATTAGCCTGGAGAGTGGGATGTTCCCTTCTCATTGTAAAAAAGCTAAAGTAATTCCCCCTTTTAAAGGTGGAGATTGTCTAGATGTTAATAATTACAGACCTATATCCGTACAAGTGATACAGTGTTGGGGTTATTGTCCAAAGTCAAAGTTAAACATGAATACAATGTCCTGAAGGAGCTTGCAGAACTAGAAAGCATTACCATAGAAAAGTGTGGTCTTTTCATACATGAAGAGTATCCGTATATGGGTGCGACACCAGATGGAATATTTTCTGAATACACCGTGATTGAAATTAAATGTCCTTTTGCAGCACGCATCATGCTCATATATAAAGCAGTAAAATCCAAAAAAATTACGTTAGCAAAAATGGAGAAATTCTCGTAAATACAAATTATAATTATTCCCTCAGGGGTACCGCAAGGCTCCTATCTAGGGCCTCTCTTGTTTATTTTTTACATAAACGACATGAACCGTGTCATTAGTAATTGTTGTTTCCTATTTTACGCTGATGACATGAAATTATATAAATCTATTAGCTCCATAGATGATTGCGACCAATTACAAGAAGACCTTGGTAAAATTGAGGAATATTGCAAAAACAATCAACTATATCTAAACATAGATAAATGTAATGTTATTACTTTTTCACGAAAAAAAAAATTCAATTTATTATACTTACAAACTAAACCATGTACCCCTACAACGAGTAGAAACAATAAAAGATCTTGGAGTAATACTAGATTCTAAAATGTTATTTAGGGATCATATTGAAAATATTCTAAAAAAGCTTATAAGCAATTGGGTTTCATTATTCGCATTACAAAGCCTTTTACGGTAGCACATACCCTAATTCTGTTGTATATGTCATATGTACGGTCACAACTAGAATTCGCCTCAGTAATTTGGAATCCTCAATATCAAACATATATTGATCGCATTGAAAATATTCAGAACAAATTTATGAAACACCTATCGTATCGTTTTAGTGACCATCGATTTGTCCCTGTCACTTTATATAAACGCAGAAAAATCTCTGATGCATTATTCTTACACAAAATCGTGAACTGTCTTGTCGATTCATCATATCTGTTAGAAAGGATTGCATTTCGCTGCCCCAAACAAAACACCAGATCGAACGATTTATTTAGAATACCACATTGTAAATCCAAATACGCGCAAAACTCTGTAATAGTACGTATCTGTGAAACTCACAATGCCTTAAGAGATGTAGACATTTTCAACCATAACTTGATATCGTATAAAATTCAGCTTAATAAATTAAAATACTTTTATTTTATTCGATTTTTTTGTTGTGAAAATTACATTATTATCACCCGTAGTGAATAGTATAGCTATGCGAAAAGTTGTATTTTTTCTATTTGTTTTTAATTTTATGTAGGTAAGAAATACTAAATCAACATTTAAATCAATGGAACTTAATTGGTCTAGAATATATGAATGTTTATTGTTATATTTTTTTACTGTACGACTGTTTGCTTCCTAAATAAAAATAAAATTAAAAAAAATACATCTCACGATTGGTTTTACCAGGTTCAGGGCCAATTATGTAACAAAAAAAGCTATTTGTATGTTTGTTGTATGGACTGAACTCGAAATAAAATACGAAAAAATTTTACGGGATGACGAATTTTGGCAGACTAATATGGTTGAACAGCTGAATCGCTTTTACAATTTTTGCATGCTACCCGAATTAATTGATCCTGGACATAATCGCTGCATGCCTATTAGAAATCCTGAGTAATTCAAAGTGCATAATACCGAAAAGAAGTAAAGTAAAATTGGTTTCAGCTAAAACCAAAACATTTGAGAAGGAATTGTTAAGAAGAGATCAATAACATTTTCATTGAAGTGTCTTCAAAAGAAATTTCATTTATATTCCTTATGTATGTGGTCTACATTTTTAGAGATAGGGAAAAGGAGGGTTGGAAAGTTCCCGGCTATTCAGATCTAATCACTAAACATATCTACGCCGTTCTCAAGCAACTTTCAATCCTGAATTATGGTCTCTCACCAGGGTGATACTGAACGTATCTTCCACTTTTGAACGAGGTACAGATTCATTATATGTAACTATATAAAATTTATTTTAATTCTATAATATGACATACTTATATAAATTAAATTAAATTTGTTTTGTCCTCGCCGGCTTTTGAACCCGTGACCTTAAATTAAACTATAAAATTAAGTATTAACAGTGCCCCGCCGCACTGCGAAACCAGGCTGGAACAAAGGGAAGCCTTTTGTAACTCTTTATAATTGTATTTATCAAAAAAAATAAATCCAAATAAAACGTTATATTAAATGTTGTTACTGAGAACCTCCTCCACGAATCAAGCTATTGTAATATTGCATTACATTCTAAAATATATTTTAACATAATTTTCATAATCACAATATCTTTAATTGATAATAATTTGTTTTGCTCTGTGCGTGTCCTGTATTGAATGGAACGCACCGGCCAGCTGCAGGCGCAGCGAGTTGGATATTCGAATTCGCGCTGGAAACATTTAATAGCGAGGGCCGTTAATATACTGAAAAATTGGTTCGATAAAAACCTCCTCTCATTAAATACTGAAAAAACAAAATGTATCCCATTCTCTATCAACAAATTTAAATTAATACCAGAATTAAAAATTATAATACATCAACTTAAATGTAACAGAACTAATTGCAATCAAGAATGTTCTATACTTAGTCTAACTTCTGAAATTAAATATCTTGGTATATATATAGATCAACATTTTAAATGGAAAAAACAAATTTGTGAACTTGTCAAAAGAATTAGAAAATGTATTTATATATTTATAAGACTTAGAAATATTCTTAGACTAGAAAACCTAAAAAGAGTGTACTATGCAATTGTACAATCTATATTACAATATGGTATTATTGGCTGGGGAGGAACTTATAACAATATATTAAATCCACTTAAAATAGTTCAAAGATTGATAATTAAAGTAATATTGAAAAAACCATCCAAATTTTCTACTGAGGTTCTCTTTTCAATATTCAATGTACCCACAATAGACAATATATATAAAAAATATTCAATTCTACAAATTTATAAAGAAATACAGTTAAATAACTTACAATTTAATTCATCAGCAAGATATCAAAATCCCAAAACTTAATACAAAGCACACACAAAATACCTATCTCTATCTAGGTATAACATATTTTAACATCCTTCCATTATATCTAAAAAATATTGAAGATATTCAGGAATTTAAAATAAAATTAAAAAATTACCTAAAACTACTATAAAAGTCCATTTCTTACTCTTATTATTATTTTCTTCAAATCTTGAAACTGTATTATTGATAAATCTTGCCTATTTCTTACTTATCCCTTTGGTTTTGCAAATATATTATTTTCTTACTTACATGATTCCATATAATTGAGCTAGGATTCACTCACCAAACACAAGAGCCTCGTCTCTTTATGGTGAGGAAAAGCTATTATTATTTACCTTTGTAACGCTGTATAATATGTATATAATTATTGTAAAAAACATACAAATATTAAATAAATAAAAAAAAATAAAAAAAAATCTCTCTTTTATTTATTTCTCATTCGTCTACAATTTTCCATTTTTCGATTTCACCACTTTCAGGCTTCCGTTTTCTGGACCCCTCTGGGACCATTATATTACAGTATGTTGGAGTATAGTAAATAATATCTGCTCATAGTGTTTCTTCTAATATGTTATATTTTCTTTAAATGGATGGTACAAAAATGGTAAAATTCATAAATTGCACAGACCCAATAAATCTGTAAAATTTGCCTTTTCGGAGAAACCTATTTTCATTTAATTAAAATAATATCTGCGCCACCGCTTTACTAACACTTTTAAGCTGCTTCTATTCGGCCTATTCACCTGGTGACCTCTCCACGGAATATTTGTTCAGAGTTAAGTGTAGGTCTCAGGGCCGCTTTTCACCGCACTTAATTAGTTCTAAACGGAAGGGTTAGTTCTCAACTGGACGACTTAATCTGGGTTCAAATTTATCATCGTATTTCCAACTCTCTCACTCCCAGCTTCCATGTTAGATATGTTCTGCAAAAAGGTCACGAAAAGTGTCAGTCTGTATGAGTTATATACGATAAAGGTTCGTTTAGCTAACTATAACTTGGTATGTACTATTTTGCAAAGAGGACCAGAGAGTAGTAAGTGCTCTTTAACATTGGATAGTAGATGGTACTCGTAGTTACACAATAAGTTTCTCATGTACCCTGAAGTTCATATCATAAATAGACTTCAGGTACTTTCCCTATCCATACCCATACGTCTTCATGTCTGGAATGCTTTTTTAAAAGCCTTACCATAAAATTGCTTTGCCTTAATTGCAAATTGAGGAGGTTCGTAAACGAGATCAGTGCATGCGCCCTGCATACTGTACCGAACTCTAAAAGCCAATGTCCCCTGATATGCTGATGTATAGAATTCCATGGATTGACAACCGACGGCTGCATGTTACCTTGATGGAGAAATTTCCTTAGATCGGTGACAAAGCGTTCGGGTTCAACAGAGGGCGATGGAAATTGGAATAAATTCTATTTTTGCAGATACAATTTTCACATAGTTTATTGGAGGCCAACCTCATCAGTTCAACAAATGAACTTGTCCATTCCTCTTCAGCTTGGTAGCGACGTCAAGACGAACCGTTCGTCTCCTACATAATAACTAGGTACCTGTGTCCTTGAGAATTCATTGAGGGGTGAGATTTCCCCGGTTTAATCTGATTGTTTTTAATATTTCTTTGCTTAAATTTACCGTGTCTATTTTGCACTCATAGTGTTCTTTATTTGTTCAATTGATTGCCCCTGTAATATATTGTGTGGATGGTCTGAACATATATCGAAATCGTTAGCTTACTGCCAGAAGTCATTAAGTAACAAAATGTTGATTGTGAGTTAATCGACTTTAACGTTTCGGCTACAACACCAGCCGGGCTTTTGCTAACTTTTTGTTTTATTTATATTAATAGGATAAAATAATAAAAACTGCGCTTAGTGACTTTTTGCAAACATCATGTAATATAATTTGTCTATCAAAAAGTCACCAAAATGTTTTTAGTGATTTTGGGGTATTTCCCCACACTATCCCACGTTCAAAAAACCATTAAAATATGTTGGTGATTTTATATTAACAATAAGGAAGTTGAGTCCATTTTTTTATTTTTTTTATCAATGTTCGCATTCAAACTTAAATACGAGTATTTTTTTTTTTTTTTTTAAAGTTTGTTTTCATAGTTAAATTAATTCTCAAAGTTTGAATTTTATTAAGCCCGCCAAAACGAGCGGAATCCGAGCGGTAAGAGGCGGGGTGTGGGTGTGAAGTCATTCAAACTGTAAGAACCACGTCGCTTAAAGATTTTGTATGGAAAAAAAAATTAATTCTTCAATAAGGAATTCCAGTAATTTTTTTACCAATGTTAACCGTCTATTAGAATTGATGTTATTAAAAAAAAAAGAAAATTGATTAAGTTTTCATGGTTAAATTAATATTTTAAGTTAGAATATTTGCTTTTCCCGCCCGGTACGGTATTGCCGTCGCTATTTGTTGACTTGCCCCGCGCGAATTCAGGACCACCGCGCAGAAAAGTAAAGACCAAAAGTAAAATAACGGTTTACAGCCCAGTTCACTGTGAGACTTTTCTGGGCGGCCGGCGGCCTGAAGTGTATCACATGTTATGTGACATGTATAATAATAAAAACTTCTAAGTTATGCAATAAACAACATATTATTATAAAGCACTATACGAATATGTATCTTTAGAAATCCATTTCATATAATAATAACAACAAATACGTACATATATTTGACAAACCCAAATAAACTTTGGCCTATACACCTCTCTCATCTAAACCGACCATCTCTCATGTAATAGAAAGAGATGCACCATAGGTGATCCGTTGTACGTACAAGTCACGACACATGTGACGTCAGAATTCTTTCGACCAATCGTGGAGCGTATACAGTCTATTGCTATTGAATGCTTTTTCAAGAACGTTTAACTAATTCTAAGAATAATAATATAGAAATATATTTATATATTTAGAATCGATATTTTTTGATCTACATGAACATTTTTTTTATAAGTCAAAATATTTTTCACTCAACTTCCTTATTATTGGTATTACGTGAACTTGTGACTATAAAAATGCTCAATTTGCTATAAACAGCGTGTTATTTGACATAATAGCTTATTTACTGAATAAAGAATGACAAAATAGGTAGATTGTAACTCGGTTATGAAAAAAATGTCACTTTATCACTTCTGGCAGTAATACGCTCTGCATTGTATAGGTTGAACAGAAGAGGTAAAACTTAAAATAAGACAATAATTTATAAAACCGGTTTAGTATTATGTTACTCATAATTGTTCAAATAAACTCGCATATCATTATCCTATTTCAGTCCATGAAAATAATATGCAATATGCGTTATTTATATAAAGACGCGTTGAGATTAAAACATTATTCATGAAGGTATTTTAAACCTCATCACCGAGTTAATCAAAGGCTACGAACTTGGGAAAATCTCCCGTATCAGCGACAGTGTTATAGATAATGGCTGCTGTAATTTGAATGTAGATGCTTGATATAAAGGGATGAAGATTTAAGGGTGGTTCGCCTCATTAGCTTATGGCGAAAACGCTTTGACAGGAAGCACTCAGCCGTACTTCGAGCCGCCTGAAAACGAACTCACCTGAATCCCGCATCCTTTATAATATACAGCGTATGAAACCTCGATATAGAAACATCGATAAACAAGGCTATTTATAGAATCTATTACGCACACAAAATACACCCTCACCCGTTCATGTAAACAATTGACGAAATTTGATAAGTACACAAAGAGATTAAGTACCTGTATTCATTGATGTATAAATTATAATCGCTAAATTATACACCATTGGTCCTTCTAACTATCAATAATGTTATTGCTGTGACTGTCGGGGTATGTTTATGATTTGGGTCCGACAAATTGCTTTTTAAACCAGGGCATGGTTCACAGAAAGGGTTATCAATTGTCACCATCGACGCAGAGCCGGATTATCTACACTCTACACGGCAAAGCAGGTAGGTAATAAAATTTGTAAGTGTAATAAATATAAATCAATTAAGAAAATATTTGAGGAATTAGCTATAATGAGTGGTAAACAAAGAATTATCAACAACTTTTTAATTTGTATGTACGAAGTTTATCAAATTACTACCAACTTACTTTAGAGACAAACAACATTATAATAAAGGTATGTTTTGAGATTTTCACGGCCAAAAGTATTATAGTGATTTGTTTTTGAGGTATTATGCCGTGTTGCGCTAACTCCTTCTTTAGCCAACGTTTCGGACAGCATTGCAGTGTCCATCATCAGGGCAGATGTGTAATCTGTATATTACAGCGCAACACGGCATAATACCCCAAAAACAAATCACTATAATTACAATAAAAACTTCCACACACACACCTTACAAGACATAAAGAAAAGACTAAAAAGATTAGACAAAACTAAAATACAGAATTGTTTACAGAACATTGGCATCCAAATAAATAGTTTAGTTCCCAGAGAAATTATAATGTATATAGATTAAGAACATTTAAAGAAAAATAATTTATTTTAAATTTAATAAATTTTGAGAAATAGGCAAAGTGCAAATTAAAATGTAAAAATGTATTTTTATATTAGACTACATAAAAGGGTTCTATTTTAAATTTAATAAATAAAAACGGCTTTGCGAAAACACAATTAAAAATTTACAGACTATGGTCCCAAATGGGCTGAAATTTTGGAATCTTTGTACGAATATCAAAACATAGCAAAAACAGTCACAGAATCTGCAAAAAGTTGCATTTCTGAAAAAATCATCATTCTTTTGGGCACTATTGCAAGACTCGGGTTCGGACTTTAAAATGCATTTTTTGGCTCTATAGTACGGAATGGGCCGAAATTTTGGAATCGTTGAACGAATATCAAAACAAAGCGAAATCAGTCAAAGAATCGGCAAAAAAATTGCAATTCCGGAAATATCATCATTCTTACGGGCACTATTGCAAGACTTGGGTTCGGACTTTAAAGGGCATTTTTTCAGGCTCTATGTTACCAAAAGGGTTTAAATTTTGGAATTTTTATCAAAACAAAGCGAAATCTGCCAAAAAATCTGCAAAAAGTTGTTTTTCTGGAAAAATCGTCATTCTTACGGGCACTATTGCAAGACTTGGGTTCGGATTTTAAAAGACATTTTTTCAGGCTCTATGGTACCAAATGGGTTGACATTTTGGAATCGTTATAAGAATAATTGTCTTAAGCAAAATCTGCAAAAAGATGCATTTCTAGAAAAACCTTCATTCTTACGGGCACTATTGCAAGACTTGGGTTCGGACTTTAAAAGGCATTTTTTCAGGCTCTATTATACCAAATGGGTTAAAATTTTGGAATCCTGATAAGAATGATGGTCTTAAGCGAAATCAGTCAAAAAATCTCCAAAAACATGCATTTCTGGAAAAATCATCATTCTTATGGGCAATATCGCAAGACTTGGGTTCGGACTTTAAAAGCTAAAATGACAATATGATGATACAATGATACAATGAAGCTAAAAAATCAACTACTCTCGATCAATCAGTCCACCCAGCGCTCATCAAACAACAGACCGCAAGTTAAATACTACCTTATTTATAAGTTATAAATATTTATCACATCTACTTATTCCAACTGCGTGCAGTAATGTGGGACAACATAACAACCATTTTTTCAAGATTTATAGGGCTACGAGATTAGTTCTTAAAGAACCTTTTCGTGTTTTTGTTACTGGACATGAAAGAGACCCCTGGCTTATCTCATCACATTCCAAATTGAGCACGCACCTAGATAAAGTACCAGAACAACTATTTTGCTGTCCTTACTTGTATTGATTTACCCTCCACCTGAGCAACATCTGAACAGAAGGGACAGAAAAGGTATAAAACTGCAAACGCCAACAGAAAATCGTGTAATGTGTTCACTGTGCGTTGTATCGTTGTATGTGCGTTATCGGTACTAAAACAAAACGCTTTTCCGAGGGTCTCACAGAACTGTCGGTTA
Source organism: Hesperophylax magnus (assembly GCA_026573805.1). NCBI lineage: Eukaryota > Metazoa > Arthropoda > Insecta > Trichoptera > Limnephilidae > Hesperophylax > Hesperophylax magnus. The sequence continues at coordinate 6,369,446 of JAIUSX010000002.1, forward strand.
CAAAGCCAAAGGAACAGTGGCCTTGTAACTTGTACCTCTGACCCTTGTCATGGTCCGCGTTACAAGTTACAGATCGGTAGGGTCCATGACAATTTTCAGCTTTACAAGTTACAGGCCATAAGGAGCAGTGGCGAGGCTATGAAGAAAATTACCTAATTCGGTACATTTCGATTCGTATTTATCCAAAAACGCTTTCCAAACAGATATTAAGAAATTAAGAAATCAGTAATCAAAATTAAAATACCTTACCTATCTAGAAATAATATAAATATATCGTCTGTAAGTGGGCTACCCACAGTTTGATAATGACTTCAGAGGGCGAAACAGCTGTCACGCGTAATAATAATTACACAGCAGAATTTGTTTGAAAATAAACTGTTTTTATAAAACCCAATAACAATATTATTGAATATATAAAAAATAAAAATTAAAATGGAGTTCTACAAATTAAACTTAATTACAATAAATAGATATGGATCCATTATACCAACCAAAGATTCTGTATTTTATGTAGAACTTCCTTCGTGTATTGTGCCATAGAATAAAGAATAACACTAGAAGTGCCTCCCATACAAATTTAAATGGAAACAAATGTTCCATTTAGTCAAGTAGCTCAGCGCTCTGTCTCACTTACGCTATCCTGACATCGTACTTCTCCATCTCATTTGAATTTCGTAAACACAGTTTTGTATTGGAAATTTAAGCCTTGACGGAGACCACAATACATCAAAACCTTCGCTCATGGAAGAGTTAGGAGTCAGGACTCTTTTATGAGCTGTGTAATTTTCAATACTATTATAATTTCAATTTTGAAAAAGACAATTTAAATGATTTTTTTTCCCTTTTTATCGCTCGTCTGAATGTGTTCAAACAGTTTTGAAAGTGACAAAGTTAGGATATCAAATTTGGCTAATTAGAGGTAAAAAGGGGAAATATTTTTTTGCTTCATATATAATCTAAACATCCTATGTAAATCGATGGGGATAGTCTGAATTCTCGAAAAATCAGTTCAACTTCAAATCAGTTCAAGAAAACAGCAATTAAAAAATATTAAATTGTAGGTTATTTTGAAAATGAAACTAAATTCAAAGCAAAAGTTCTAGAGTTCATTGAACCGGAGTTACAGATCAAAATTAGTATTTTTCATATAATATAATATAAGTAGGTATTAGGATTATTAATACAGTATTTCATTTTACAAAACCCCACCCAATGCCCTTTACCAGAACTGGTCGCCATCTTAAAAAGCAATTCCCTAACACGCAGATTAAATACCTTGACATACTATGTAAGTTTATGAATATGTGTTTTCATCTTAATAATAAATGTGAAAAATGGTTCAATTTACGAGTAAAAAAATAAAAAAAATGCTCACATATATACAAACGTACCAGACGGAGGCTTCGCTATTGTAGATATTCCGGAAACAAGCATAAAAAATGTGCGTTAATTTATACTTCGGTTGTCTACACTGCAGATTATTTATACTTCGGTTGTCTACACAGTAGATTATTTATACTTCGGTTATCTACACAGTAAATTATTTATGCTTCGGTTGTCGACACAGCATATTATCTATACCTACTTCGGTTGTCTACATAGTAGATTATTTATACTTCGGTTGTCTACACAGCATATTATGTATACTTCGGTTGTCTACATAGTAGATTATTTATACTTCGGTTGTCTACACAGTAAATTATTTATGCTTCGGTTGTCGACACAGCATATTATCTATACCTACTTCGGTTGTCTACATAGTAGATTATTTATACTTCGGTTGTCTACACAGCATATTATGTATACTTCGGTTGTCTACATAGTAGATTATTTATACTTCGGTTGTCTACACAGTAGATTATTTATACTTCGGTTATCTACACAGTAAATTATTTATGCTTCGGTTGTCGACACAGCATATTATCTATACCTACTTCGGTTGTCTACATAGTAGATTTTTTATACTTCGGTTGTCTACACAGATTATTTATAATTCGGTTGTCTACACAGTAGATTATTTATACTTCGGTTGTCTACACAGCAGATTATTTATACTTCGGTTGTCTACACAGATTATTTATAATTCGGTTGTCTACACAGTAGATTATTTATACTTCAGTTGTCTGTCTGTAACTCTAGTTCAATGAACTCTAGAACTCAGATTTGTTTTGAAATTATGTTTCCTTTTCAAAATTGGAACTGATTGTGTGAAGCATTCAACAACCGATACAGTAGGTGCACCTACCTATGATATAATATTTGAACAGAAAACTTGTAATTATAATATGCCGTGATTTTTTAAAATAAGACCTATTTTAATACCTATCACACAATACATATTTAATTTCCTAGAACAGATAAAATTATGTCTGGCCAGGAATTAATAAATGGCGGCCCCAGCATGGGTAAAGCACACAGTGAGTCTAACATTACAAATTCATATTTTATTAAAAAATTATTGTAGTTGATCGGTCGGTGGCTGAGTTGATATCGCGTGTGGGTCCCACTCAGGCATAGTGTGTTCAATTCCACATAATGGCAACTTAAATGTACTTGCACCTAACCTTGTAAAGCATTAATTATGTATTATGTTTTGCATATTACAAAAATATAATGTAGAAAATTCTCCCAACTGATAAAGTTTTTCCATTGTTTAGATATTCTGGATGCAGTGGCGCGCGGGCTGGCGCGCACGACCCCCGGCGCGCTGGGCGCCCGCGCGCTCGTGCTGGAGGGTCATGGGGCCGACACGAGCGTGCTGCGCGCCGCCTTCGCGCCCGAGCCCGAGCCAGAACTGGACCTTCTATCTCCGTGGCAAGTTCTATTTTCTCACTTATTTATATGATTTTTTAATGATGTACGGAAAAATTACTCTCGCATCCCATTACTGGAAATATTTCTCAAGCTTTACATTACTACAGTTAAATAATATCGAAAGTAAAAAATAATTATACTTGGTTGATTGTGTTGTAAGTACCATTTCAGATTATTTTATTTATTTATTCAGAATTAACGGCACAAGTGCCATTAACATTCATGATATTTATTAACAGTCATCTATCTAAATAGAAAATGTTAGTGTTCGTTTGTTTAAAATCCTAACACCCGTCAAGTTCTTCGCCAATTGCTTTGAATTTCTGACACAAGATTGCATGCAAATACGCGTGTATTTTATACAGGGTTTTCCAATAAGAGGTGTTATTTTGAATAGCCCGCTATTTCGGTAGATGTTACTTTTGATGCTGTCATTTTTTGACATTTGACAAGTAGAAACTACGCCATTAATAAAAATGGAACGATACACGCTTCAACAACGCATTTAAATTATTAAAATTCACTCGAGTGAATCAAATGCAAATCATCTTGAGTGATGAGGTCCATTTCCACCTCGGTGGCTTCGTCAACAAGCAAAATTGTCGCATCTGGGGCTCGGAAAACCCAAGAGTTATTGTTGAAAAGCCTCTCTATCTTCAACGTGTGACTGTTTGGTGCGGTTTATGGTCCGGCGGAGTCATTGGACCTTACTTTTTCGAAGATGAGGCTAGAGCAACAGTTACGGTGAATGGATTGCGCTATCGAGAGATGATTAATGATTTTTTATGGCCGGAATTGGATGGTATTGATCTGGACAACGTTTAGTTTCAACAAGACGGCGCTACGTGCCACACAAGCAACTAAACCATTGATCTTTTACGATTGAATATAAAAATAACACCTCTTATTGGAAAATCCTGTATATCTATATTGTATGGATGTCACCTGTGACAGGTATAAACATGCTTTTTGTCACCTGTGACAGGTAAACGCATTTGTTTAAAAAAGAAAATACAAGAAGACCATGTCCACTTTTACACAAAAATGAGATGGGTACGCCAAAAGTTTTATAACTGTATGCTTTTGTGGGAAAAATTAAGCCATGTCCTAAATAAATTTAATTTCGTTCTATTTGTGAAAAAAAACCATATGACCAACTGCATTTGTTTTATTATTTTAAAATACAAGCAGACCATGAACATTTTTAGCTTTTGGTCTACTCGTAATCCATCATTTAGTCCCAGTGTTACCAACTCAGCTCTTTTAGCTCGTCTAAATTTAGCTTTAAATCGAGGCCGTCAGCTCCGAAAAAAAGTGGTTTAGCTTCTTAGCCCATTTTTCTGATAATCTATCGTTTTATTTAACTATCAACTTATCAACTAAAAACGGCAATTTAAGCGTAATTTCGTTCGGAACCAGTTGTTTTTGTATTGAAATCTTTTCAGTCCTCCATATATACAGTGTGGCCGTACCTGCCCGCCAGCGATTCCAGGGCTTATTAAATTTGGAGTAAAAAATTAAAGAAAATAGTTTTTTCAATTAAAAACAAACAAAAAATATTTTTCTGGATAAAACCTCATGGCGACGTGTGATATAAAATATATATGTTCGTTTTTAATTGAAAATAACGGTTCCATGATAAATCAACACACTTTTAAAAAGTGAAATTAGAAACGATGAAAAAAAAATTAAACTTAACCTAACCTACTTAACCCAGTTAATAAAGTTTTTGTTTCATCGCTTTCCATGACTTTAAATAACTTTTTAAAGATGTGATGATTTATCATTTTGATGATTTATCCGGTCTGAGTGAATCTTCAACCTGTGTTGTGAACATGTGTTTTGCAAAATTTTTTTTTTTTTATGAAGTGTCACAGTTTAAAAGACATTCGTCTCCGAGCTATTTCTTCTATCGCAGCCCTCAGCAAAGCTGCTGGGAAGGGGGTGTCTGTGGCGTCGAATTATCCAGATTAAATAATTAATAATAAACTGCTACTTGCTACTTAGGTACGTACTTGCTACTTGCATCGTTAAATCGTAAACAAAGTAATCTACGTTCTACGGGACCTACCTGTTTCAAGTATCTACTCGCGACAATACTATCACGCTATCAGTCTTACACATTACGAGAACTCGCCAGAAGGAACGAGTCTGCCGCCTATGCATAATTGCCGCGCTATCGAAGGTTCCTGAAACATCCAGTCTGTGCGAGTGCCTAGAATTTAGTTGCCATCCACCTACCTACTGCCGCCGTCGGCCGTCTAGTATAAATAAGCCCGACGCAGCGAGCCAGTCAGTCAGTCATAATTTTGCCGTCAGTCTACGAGGTTCAACGAGTGATCACCCGCGTTCTTCTTACTAGCGCGAGGGACACGTACCCGGCTTCGCCCCTATCATCATGGACTCTATCGGGACATCATCATAGCGCCTCGGCCACGTCCGCGGCCAGCGCTTAAACGGATTACAAGCGCCCTGGTTCCAGCGTCTCTGACCAGCGCTTCTTCCACGCTACCATGACCACCACGAGGACACGCAGCATCCTCACTGGTCTACATCGTTCCCGTTCAACCGCCTATAAGGTCCGTCGCACCTTCGGCCGTCTCGTCAGCACTGGAGTGCCTGAAGACCTACGTTCTTCGCCAGTGCCTGACCTCCATCGAGTCCCGGTCACTAGCGCCCGGCGTCGACTCACTGACCCGCGCTTGACCTGCCAACACATCACAGCAGCAACCGGAGTATTCTACATCTGTCCTTCATCATCTCCTTGTCACGGCTACTGACTCACCAATAAACACATGTGACCTTCACAACCTTCTTTCATTTCGTGCCTCACCATTGATCCCCAAAAATTTAATAAATTAAAGCCATCTATGAATGCGTAGATTATAAAATAGGTAAGTTACGATGTAAGTAGGTAAATCGTTATTCTTTTATATTGAGTAATTAATTATTGAATACAGGTGGCAGTCAATTCAGGGAGTGAACCGCAGTCAGGCAGAGGATGAGAAGGCGGGGATGGGGGCGCTGGAGGAGGGGGCGGTGGATGGCGGGGGGGCGGAGTTGAGCCGGTGGAGCGCCCCCTATTACAGCTGTAGGGCGGCCCGCTGGCTCCTCTCTTACACCGTGCTGCTGCCCGGCCCCACGGCAGATAGGTCCGAACATAAAACATTTTACTTACTAGATTATTATTACACGAAGAAAACTTACTGATATAAAATATTGCTAATTTATTAAGAATCTCTTCGAATTTTTCGTAATCAATCAATGTTCAAGTTTAACATGAAACGGCCTGCAATACCGTTTTCAATCAGATTTTAATAAATCAGCAATAATCATTTTTCTCCGTGTAGCGCGCCACGGATACAAACAAAAATATATTGTAAATACGAGTATTGTACGGCCGAGAAACGAACCCTGATCAACTGCTTGGAAGGCAACTATGCTGATAGCACCAAATATTGTAAGAACGGCGGCATAAATTCACTACCAAAATACTGATTTCGGTTTTCTGTGCGTCCTACGTAACTCTGGTTCAATGAACTACCTACTATGATCATGATTCACTGTTTTTGGCAGTAAATAAATATATAGTCGCATACTATATTTTATATAAAAAAAAACGACATTCAAATTTGCTTTGTATTTGAGTTGTCAAAGTTGTAATTTTGACGTTCTCAGAAATGGAACTGATTTTTTGAAGAATTCAGACAAGATATAAAGTACCTACCTATTATGTAATATTTTGAACGGATGTTTATTTTAACTGTCATTTTCAATATTGGAACTGATTTGTCAAGAATTGTTGGTATATAGTAAAATAGTAAGATTATTTATTTTTTGCATTTTAGAATGTCAGATACATCACAACCGTAATTATATTGTTTACGCGCTGGTTTAGAGTTGGTATAGTTAGGGCGGCCTTAAGCCCGGATGAAGGGGGTTTCAACCATACTGCGCCATGTTAATAGGAAAGTTTTTTTTACTATTCTGATCTTACGATAATATGTATTTACACTGCGATTATTAGTAAGGGGTAGGCCTTTTGTGAACTTACAACTTACAATATCACTGTCCTCTCTTTAACGTACTAACAATCAATACTATCAGTCGAGGAATGTTATATCGAAACAATTTTAAACCTATAGCCATCTTCAGACTGGATATAGCTATAATAAGCTGAAACCGTAACGGTCAAAAAGTAAAATAAGTGGTATTTAGTTTAAAATTGGTTCAATCCATCGTTATAATTTCATGGCATAAACGGAGAAAACTTAATGATATGAAATACTGTTGATTTAATGAAAATCTGGTCAAATTATTAATTTTCCTCTTAAAAATAACGAACGGCCTATAACGAATGAATTAAAAGAGTGCTCTTACACCAGGGCGATACTGAGAGTATCTTCCACTCTGGAACGTACCGCAAATATACTATAAATGTGCATACAAGATATTGTGTGCGTCCTACAAATAATACTTTAACAGTCACGCGTCGCACACTGGGGCCAAATACCAGAAGTTGATACAATAAACAAAAAAAAATAATTCAATAATACGATGTCGTTTCAATTGTTTCGAGGTACCTCGATAGTTGTAGCATTATTATATAGCAGGTAGAAACCCTTGACCATACCCTTCTACCTGTGACACCGCTCAGTACAGAGCGAACACTCGTGCAGATAATACGCCGTTTACAAGTGCCAGCATAAACCTCAAGTTCAAGTATTTATTTTGGAAGATACCTATTACGAACCCCAAAAGTGAGTATGGAACCATCATGTTCAGGTATTTATCTTTTTTTTTCAAATTATATTTTGAACATTTTTATTTATTTTGATAGATAAAATTGTTTATCAAATATATACAAAAATATAGTAGTGATTTTTAGAAAAATTATATTCTTTTAGAGATTAGTTGAGCTCCGGGCACCTCCGGGCTATCGTTCAAACACTTTTAGGACCAGTAACTATTGTTATTTACGAATCACTTTTAAAAATAAATTCACACACAAAATTACAAAATGGATTAAACAACAAAAAAGACAATATTACCAAAATGTCATAGCATAAAATAAAAATAAAACCTACACGTAACACACAAAACCAACATAAACACACATCACTCACAAACACACAAGATTATTTTCATTGTATTATTTTTTAATTTTAAATGTATTATTATGTATTTTTATTTTTAATTTTAAATTTATTATTTTCTTTTCAAATTTACTATCTTAGATTTTCATATTATAAAATGAAGGCCTCAGCACGGGCAAGCCACCCAGTGAGGCCTACATTACTGGAAAACATAAATTGTAACAAAATAATGTACCAAATAAAAAAAAAAAAAAAAAAAAAATCTTGCACATATGTACACTTTTTTAAGTAATTAATTATTTTAATGTGATCGGTAGCTATAATTAAAATGAACAGTTTTTTTAAAAACTCAGGATCATACAATTTAATATCATGTTAGTTACAAAACCTGTCAGAATAGAGATTTATTTCAAAATAATCATCACTGACATTCAATTTCCATTTTTTGGATGTAAGGTGGTAAAGTGTAACTCAAAGATAAAACTTCATGGTCTCCCTTCCTAAAACTGTTTATACCACATATCTGGTCATAATAGAACAAAGATAGAACGCGTTTTCTGAGAGACTAAGTCGTGTAAGTTGGTGACAGATATAGCACAACGCAATTCAGTGGTTTTTTATGCCTCGTGACAAATACAGCACTACGTGAACCGAGCGGAGAAATTTATTCATTTTCTTTTTTTCACACAGGTGTGAATTCTGATACCTTATTCATGACAAGACGACAATTATTCACAATAATGAAGAACTCTGGACACATTCCAGATCAGCTAAATTCACTGCAAAGGGAAATGGAGTTGAGGACAGGATGCATCGGTGATCTCAGAAAACATATTTCGAAAAGGATAAATCGTTTCAAATCGGAACACTATTCACAATGGGTAGCAGGGCACCAGATTGAAGTAAGATTTCTGGAGAAAACTAAAACATTGCTGGACTCATCAATTTATTTTTCTAGTCTTACACTAAAACACGGTGGTCCTGGTCGCCCGAAAATTACCTTTGATCAAAGTACAAGACGAAAGAAACGACAAAAGACTCTGGATTTGAGAAAGTCTACTCCTCTAACTGAATTACTTTATGCCACACAAATGGAACTTAGAACTACAGGACAGACAGAGGCGTCTATAGCAATCACTGATATTTTATCTGATTCATCAAGTCCCAGTAAATATTTAAAAGTTTATAGAAATTCTCTTGAAACTGTTACTATGTCAGGAGAGGTGCTATAGCACTCGTAGTGGAAGCGGGATTATCTCGACACCAATACAATGTAATAAGATCAAATGCTCCAAAACTTTACCCGTCTTATAAAATTGTACAGGCCGCAAAAAAGAAATGTTACCCAGTGACTGAAAAAATCAATGTTTGATACTTCAGTTCATTTTGATTTGCAGACAATGCTCAATCTTGCGTTTGGTCTTCGCTCAGGGCGATGTAATACGTACACTCAACTCTAAGGAATTATAAAATATGTTTTCAGTTTGATGTTTTTGTCATCAGATCCTCTGGAAGCAGCCAAAAAAAAGTTGACCACACTCCCCATAGAAGCGGTAGAACTGCTAATGGCTCCACCATTACAGCCGACAGGTGAAAATTATTTAAGTACTCAGGATGATGATGATGATAGTGACGATTACGATTATTATGATGATCGTGATGGTGATGATGATAGTGATTTTGACTCAAACAAGTCGGATAATGAGAATTGATTTTTTTGTTATTTATTTATTTAAATCGTGTATATATAATATGTACATAATAAAATTTACATATATTATGTATTTAAAATTTTTGTTTTTTTATAACCTTCCTTTCCACATTCAAATTTTCTCTTAAAAACGTCCCTGTGAATAAAGGGCGTTTTTCATCAATCTTGCCCCAGTGTGCGTCGCGTCGTTCGACATGCAATGCCGTGAAATTGACATTCGAAACAAATTATTCGGTAGTTCAGGAAAAAAAAAATACTAATTAATATGCCGTATTTTTCTTGGTAGCGGTGTTTTTAGTAAATGTATATGGTAATCTGAGAATGGACATTCTGGAGAAATAGAGTATCTGTATCGGCAATGTTTTGGTGCAGCGCAAGTTCCTTGGTGTCCCTGGATTTGGACGTGTCTGGGCTGGAGCTGAACCAGTGCGACGCACCCCCGCCCGCCCCGGGGCCGGCGACTCCCGAGCCACTGGACGTCTTCCGGGGTACTCACAAATGCTCAAATTTCACCACCAAGGTAAAATATATTTACTTTTTTTAAGTATCTACGTACTAGTACAATAAGCAGTACAAGTTGTATTTCAAACTCACTTTGACAATGTATAGGGGATGATATTCGTTAAAATCAAAAATGTTTCTTTTTCAAATGATGCATGTTCATTTCTTGGGTTCCATGATGAAGCAGGACATTGAAGAAAAGTGATTTAAAAACAATACTCTTAACGTATCCTAACTTAGCCTAGCCAATTATTATTTCATCATGTTCAGTTTTTTACGGTTATAGTTTTTTTGACATTACCAATGTTGAACAAGGATTCCAATAAATTAAATTTCATACGAGATGCAGTCCCTGTAGTTTCCCGGGCATTAATTCACTGTAGAGTTTTATCAGATGTAGATAGTAATTTTCGTTTAATTTTGAAATTTCATCAAGAGGTATTAAATTCTGCTTTATGGGGTGGGAAAGGGGGATGGGGTGGTTTTTATAAATCTGATGTAGTCAGTCATATCGACAGCATTTACCAGTTTGACTGTGGACAACAAATGCATAGATTGAAAAAATTTGCGCATTATTTCGTATCTTCATAAATATATTCCTTTCAACCTCGCAACAGACCCCAATTATTGAGGTACCTACACTACAAAAATTCGCCGTTTACCGGAATACTGGCAGTAGTGGCAATCCACCGCTGCGAGTATTCCGGTCCCATTTTCCGGATATTGTGCGAAAATAAGTCGTAAAAGTAAAATTAAACATGCACTGCACTTTTCTGCACAAAACGCGTATTTTTTAAATACTTTGTTACGATTTTCACCTGAAGTGTCACGTTATGAGTTATCAGCGATTTACACGGCGTAAGAAGCCAATAATTACGTACTTATACAAATAAATTAGCTTGTTAAATTTCACAAAAATCTCACATGAACGAAAGCATGGATAGTAGAAACAAAGGAAATTATTAGTTATGAATCCGCAAGCACAAGTATCGCTACACTAGACCTGCACGTGAGATCGTACGTGGCGTCATCGTTCTAGTATCTTTCTTAGTATTCTTTGTTTTCATACAAGACGGGTGGATGAGGACGATCGTCGATGACGTACGTACGATCTCAATCAGAGACTACTATAACATCGTTCACCCATACTACTGCAAATCGCATCTATGCACAGCAACACGGCGCCCATCCTTTTGTCTACATACACACTAAACGCATAACTTCCATTAGGCTCTGCCACACGTACACTTCGGAGAGGCGGTACCACGCGACACTCCATGCCGCCGCGCTAAACAGTAAAGTCCGAAAGACTTTTCTGCGCGGCGACCTGGAGCGGCGCGTGGTACCACCGTGGCAGAGCCTATTGGCTCCACCGCATGCCGCTTTGCTAGTCCGTGCATTTTGATCTTAGGTCGCTGACAGTCGGCAAGCTTCTAGGCCACATCTCCCTTTGTTTCTATTAACCTACAACCGAAAGAGATGTTACAACTTAGCTTTCAGCGGCGGAACCTTAGATACGTTACGGCACCGTTTTTCATCATTTACAGGAATAGAGTAAAACACCCGCTAAAGATGTTTATTTTCCAGTGCTCCCCTCGTTCCGGGAAGCGTTGGTCCCGCGGGGCGTACGTCTGCCGCTGCAGGGAAGGCTTCTACTCTCCGACACACCCCCTGGGATTTAACGGCTCACTTGTTGAAGGTAATAAATATATTCAAATCTTCTCAGTGCTTCATATTTCACAACAATACCCGTAAAAATTGTTTATACTATAAATGACAGTCAAAACACTGCTGAATGTATTTAACACAACGTATTATCAACGTTCACACTCTTCAGTTTGTTTTTTCAGTTAACACTGTTCAGTCTTCGTGACATGATCTATACTATAAATTGGGATTGCAAAATAATAGTCCAAATACATTTTTTTACATTAGCCCCACACAGCCCTGAGTAAAAAAAATCCCTCAGAGCCTATGTCATCTTTGGGGATGCAATGTGGAGGGTATTTTTATAGAAAGGAAAGAGATGAAGTTCTGGGAAGGAAAAATGTATGAGGGGTGGGGAGGAATCTGGGGGTCAATGAGTCCAGGAGTGACGGACGTATGAATATATCCCTCATGCTGCGCTGCAAGGCGATGAGTCGAGAGAGTTCGGCTGGAGAGGTCAAAAGGTCTCCCTCAACCAGTCTCTCCCGATTTGGCCCGCCACGCAGTAGGTGGGCAAACGTATCCGCCGCCAAGGCCGAGAAAAAACTCACCCCATGAACCAGGGCACCCCTGGTAAGTCACCAAACATAACGAGCCACTCGGGGTGACCTATGGCAGGGGTGTTGGTTATGCAATAAATGGTTCCCGGGGCGGCGGTACCCAAACCCACCTCCAAAATTGATTGGCTATGTTATAGTTATCAGTAGCAAAGACAGTGATAATTGTCAACTAAGCCGTTACTAAGTCACTGTCCGCGTGTGGACAATGCATTTTTGCACGTAACTTAATACAGGGTTTTCCAATAAGAGGTGTTATTTTGAATAGCCCGCTATTTCGGTAGATGTTCCTTTTGAAGCTGTCGTTTTTTGACATTTGACAAGTAGAAACTACGCCATTAATAAAAATGGAACGATACACGCCTCAACAACGCATTGAAATTATTAAAATTCACTTGAGTGAATCAAATGCAAATAATCTTGAGTGATGAGGCCCATTTCCACCTCGGTGGCTTTGTCAACAAGCAAAATTGTCGCATTTGGGACTCGGAAAACCCTAGAATTATAGTTGAAAGGCCTCTCTATCTTCAACGTGTGACTATTTGGTGCGGTTTATGGTCCGGCGGAGTCATTGGACCTTACTTTTTCGAAAATGAGACTGGAGCAACAGTTACGGTGAATGTATTGCGTTATCAAGAGATAATTAATGATTTTTTTATTGCTGAAATTAGATGGTATTAATCTGGACAACGTTTACTTTCAACAAGACGGCGCTACGTGCCACACAAGCAACGAAACCATTGATCTTTTACGATTGAATATCAAAATAACACCTCTTATTGGAAAACCCTGTATTAAGTTACCTGTAGCATTTTAGTTGACTCTATTAGATTTTATTCTATTTTGTTCATTTAAGTAGCCCCCTCGGAGCTGCGCGCATCCTTGTAGTTAGGTGGTGGCAATTGTAACCCTTTTTGAACACGGGCATAATCAAGTTTTACTTCACTCAGGACGGTGATTAAGTTACCACTACTTTCCATTATCATTGCTACAGGCTACCTACTTATAACCGATCCATAAGTCTCTACTATAGGGGTAAAAGGTACTTACTTTATTTACGGTAACATAATATAGTTTTGTGGTTGTGTTTTAGTGGCATGGCAGGAGCGCTCCTCCGAGGTGAACGGGAGTTTGGGTGCGGGGGGCGGTGGGTGGGACGCCTTGCGCTGCCTGCCCTGCGCCGAGGGCTGTGCTACCTGCAAGGGGCCCCAGCCTTGCAGGGCCTCCTACAACTGGCCGTTCAGGTAATTTCTTTATCGTTTAAATACACTAAGCCAGTGGTGCTGTGGTATTCCAAATTGGGAATGTTGTGAAATGCCGAGGAAAAGAGAGAAGATTTTTTGTATAAGGTTGAAAGAAACTGATTAGTCTGGGCACTGAATACAGTTGGCCATTGAGACATTTCTAGTGCTTGAGCGATTTTTTTAAAGTTTGCTCTGTCGATTTCACGTTGTCCTCTGTCGAAAAATAACAATAACATGAAATGACAGCTTTCCTGCTAGATAAATATCGAAGATACACATTTTACATTTTTTTCAATAACTGGTGTCATCAGGTTCCTTTAACAGTTTATTAAAGACAGGCTTAGCAATTTATAGGTTTTTGGTGTTGTTGAAAAGATCAATGTACTTTCTATTTATGTTGTCCACTTTGTTGTGGACAGCAAAGTAGGCCGTTCCGCTGAGTAACGATAATTGTATGTGATGGCGAACAAAAATCTACAATGTGCAATATTTTTTGAAACCCAACAACCTTCGCAATGATCAACTTGCTACCATTTTCTTAGCGCGCTCAATTAGACGTGTATCTCGCAAGGGAAGACTCGTCTGGGCTGAGTGTAGTTAGATTAAGATTTCACTGATTTACTAAAATTATTCTGTAACTAAGCATACTTCGATAACTTCCTGAGTTTTTCTGGAATTTTATGAATAGCGTTCAATATTCCCCTTGATTTTTGTCAATTTAATAAAATTTAAACTCTTTGAATTCCATTTGTGTAATTTTTTTTTAATCACCCATTTACTAGTGGTGCATACTGTCAGTGAGAGAATACACCATTCAGAATAGAAAGGTTACTGGAAATGGCTATAGCTATTTTTAGTGACTGCACTTTACAACATTCCCCATTCCCCATTCCCTCCCCTTTCCCTCCACCTCTTTTTTCAACCTAGCGATGCTATTAGTTCAAGTGAAAATTAACAGTGTGGAAGATACTCTCTGAAATGGCTTTGGCCGTGTTTGGTGACTAGATCTGAATAGCCAGGTACTTCCCCATCGTCCTCTTCTCCATTTCCTTGCCCTCCCCACTGGCTCCAGTCGTTTGGGAGCAGTCTGGATTCTTATGTGGTTTCAGTGAGATTGATAAGATGTTCATCTTCCCAACAGGGGTGTCCTGCTCGGCATATCAAGTTGGTGCGCCGGGGGGACCATCCTGCTGGCGGGCTTCCTCCACCGTCACCGCAGAGCCCGGGTATTTCGCAGCGCCAGCCCCATCTTCCTCGCCATCACTCTTCTCGGCTGCGCCATCATGTACCTGGAGGTTAACAAAAATCATTCAGGAAAATATTACGATGCTACATCTTGCAATTGACAAAAAAATAAATTAGTCATTCTAATTATATCACCCTCAATCTTAACTCGTATAAATTTGATTCTGCAATTCACGTAGCTCCAGAGTTGTGAAAATTGCATATTTGAAATACGCCAGGTGAACATTTGGCGCCTGCGCAGCATAGAGTCCACAATCTAAACAACTCCAAAAATACGCAGATTGCGGCAACTCCACTAACAAGGCATACATTTGACGCCCATTTAATATGATTCAACACTGTTCAGTAAATTAATTGGTCCTAAGTTGTATTCATTATAATCAATATTTTCAGATGGCTGCTATTTTCCCCGTGCTCGACATCTACAGCTGTATCGCTACCAAGTGGTGCCGACATCTTGGTTTCTGCATCACATACACAGCTCTGCTCATGAAGACGTGGCGGTAGATACATTATATTATTTATTTTTTTGTTAATTTTAAGAATTCTTATTAATTTTTTCGATCAAATTCCTTTTTAGCTCCGCAAAGTATATAATTGATTACATCGGCATGCATTGCTTTTAAACTAATGGTAAGTTGTGGCTTTTCAGTGATTAATAATGGAATAATAGGATGGGGTGGTGCGCTTCATGCACATATAAAACCTTTACAAATAACTCAAAATTATATTATCAAAGTTATGTACAATCGGAAAAGAACATTTTCAACAGATGAGTTATAAAAGGAATCTAAACTATTCTGTCTCCGTAAACTATCTATTTTGCAAAATATGAAATATATATATATTAAAATATATCTTAAATATATCTTTATCTCCCCAAACGAATACCAAACAAATGCAAACACTGCAGTTTCATTGGACCTCGTACTTTCAATCTTTTACCGAAAAATCTTCAAGTGACAACTAAACTTCCTCAATATTTAAAAGAGTTAAAATTATGGCTTTTCATAAGTTAATATTATACAGCAGTTGAAACTTTTTAATTGTATCACTTTATGTTTCTCACAAACTCTACACTTAATATTACACTAAACACTTATAACTTCACTATACACTATTGTAAACACTTTTTATACAAACCGTTTAGACAAATTGAAATCTTATTTTTTTTATATGCCCAGTTGGTTTCTTTCTAGGTACAATAATATAATGTATTTAACTATATTACCTACGCACAGGCTGCGCCTTAGTGGGTTCCCCTTATTCTTTTTGATTTTTATAATATTGTATGTACTTAATGTAAAAATTGTGAAAAATAAAGGAATTAAAAAATATATATAAAAAATAAAATAAAATCAGATTTGTAATGCTTCCAATATATATTTACAGAGTATCCCTGACATATCGGGTGAAGTCAGCTCATGCAGTTAAATTAACAGAAAGACAACTGCTGCGGTGGCTTCTTCCAGTTCTGCTAGTGATGCTAGTTTTTCTCGGCACATGGACCCTCTCCGACCCCCCACACGCAGAAGACGTATGTCTGTTTTTTTAAATGCCTAATATTATTAGATAATTTTAGAAATGTACCCAGCAGTATCATGAAATTTCCATAACAGTATTCAAACAACAACAACAAAAACCTTTTGTTACATAGCGCCTATGAAGTGATATTTCACAAAAATGGCTCTATACTTATTAGCCAACTATTATCAGTAGGTACTATGTAGTATGTAGGTATATTTATGCAGCATAAAACACATTTAGAAAAGTATGCCTAACTGAAAATCAATAAATACCTATAAAATAAGACTTATAAACATCGGGTTATTAAAATATTACTATTTTACTTTTCAGATATCCGACAGTGAAGGTTTAAAGTTTAAGCAATGCACCTACAACTGGTGGGATCACAGTTTAGCACTAGGTAATACATTGACTTTAATGTTGTTTTATTACGAACAATAACAGTTAACAATTACAGTCACTCTTGACTCTTGAATCATTTAAAAAAAAATTATATTTTAATGCACGGTAATAAATAAAAATTTCAATCACTTTATTTGTTGGGTGCTTAACCAGGACATGAACCGAAACTATTATATCGATCACCCAAACCCTTTTACTACCAAGGTAAATGGAGTAATTCATTCATTCTATTATAGTTTTTTTATTCTAGAGAAATTGATTATATTATTTAACGATTTTTTGTAATTTCTCACATTTTGTTGTTTTTGTACGACAGGTGAGATTACCTTTCTACTTTGGGGCGTACGAGTCTGCTACGGAGTTCGTCACGCAGAGTCCTTGTATAATGAAGCAAGACTAATTTCATACGCCATTTACAACATTGCAGCAGTCAATTTGTTAATGGTTACATTCCAGTGAGTATAATTCCGTTCAGAATTTTTAAGAAACTAGATATCAATTTCTTATTAAGTATTCATAAATGTTTTTTTTTTACAGTTTATTGTTATTTCCTCAAGTGGGTCCAGACATGAAATATTTCTTGGGCTTTGTACGCACACAATTCTCAACTTCGGTCACTGTGGCCCTCGTCTTTGGACCCAAGGTAAAATATAACTTTGATTTTTTGATAGTTTGAACAGTAAAGTATAGATGGCTTCACTAGTACATAGTTTTAATAGTTGTTTTAAATAGTTCCTATAGAAGTCACTTCTTAAGATAATAAATTATGTGTGTTTCAATCTTCCTACAATCCGAGGTCATCACAGATATTGTTTAATTTTAAAATAAGGGATTCTTAACTATTGAGTTAATAATAATAATAGTTAACAATATTGATTGAATGATCAGTGTAATGTTGAGTAAATATTATTGTAATTCAGAAATGTACTAAGTAAAAAAACACTATAAATGTGAGCTCGACTTTATGAAGTTTGCTCAGCTTTTTAACTGGAATTTTTAGGTCAACGCACCTATGTTTCGCTAGTAAGGTCATTTCCATGTTCTATGGGGCTTTTAAATATTTCAATATAAAAGTAGGAGAAGATGTTTGTTCTGAATTTTTCTATAAGATAAAAGAGTGTTGCAACTAGTGCAAAGCCAGAGAGTAACATAGAGAAGCCGGAGAGTAACATACTTGACTTATTTTAACCAGTGATTCCTGACATTATTTGGAGTAAAAACATGTAAATGAAATTTTGGTCTCCTCTTTTTTTTACAAAAACATAAAATCAGTAATAATTGGCCAACTAGGGTTAATATGAGGGGTTAGGCGGTTACTCGGCTATATTAAAAAAGTCACTGGACACCAAGATTACTTTTTTACTCCAAATAATGACAGGTAGATTAAGTTCTTTCATAAAATGTCGCCATAAAAAACTTTTATCCCAAAGCGCCTACCGGGAAAAAATTGCAGTGTGGGAGAATGCACTTTTATGCTTCCTTATAATGTTGCCAGGTGGTGCGCGTGTGTCGAGGGTTTGGAGATCAGTGGGACAGTCAGGCGGCGCGAGGAGTTTCCGCTTCCTTCTCCTTAAACGGCATCGGCTCCATACATCCTCACCTGCCGCCCACGCCACATGATCTGGCGCAGGAAAATGATGAACTGAAGGTAAGAATTTGACTATAAATAAATATACATTCATTAGATCCATGACAAATTACCTAACCTAACCTTTCATTTTATCATGTTAAGTGTCGCTATTTTGTACCACGTCCATTTAAATTGCTCCAAAATAAAGTTTTTCCCACAAAACATATTAAAAAGTTACAAACGTGGATAGCGTCATAAATATTTATAACAGAGTTCCATTTATAGAGTTAATAAATTTGCAGGAAGAAGTTCAGAAGTTGGCAGCGCAGATAGAGTTCATGAAGATAGTTCAGATGGAGCTGCACAACCGACACCTGCGTCCACGGCCTGGGGGGCACTTCACCATGCCCGCTCCTCCTGTGCTCCCTGCACCCTCACAACAGGTACTATTTACTCCCTCAACTGAACTGTATAGGTAGTAGGAACACAGACACCTAGTTATAAAAATAGCCTTTAAATATTTTAATTCTTTCTATGTACTTCCACCATCAAAAGCGAAAAATGTTGCTTATGTAGATGGAGGACTTAGCCAGCAGAGGAACGAACCCGTAACACCTGGTTGGAAATCCAATTGGTCTATGCTTGTTTTAAAAACACCTCACTAGTAGAAATCGGGGGGGACGCTCGAGGAAGACATAGCACGATCAAGTGTCACAATCAAGTACTTGAGTCGGGTCATTTCAAGAGTCAGAATAACCGAAGAGTAACGTAATGATAGTTAGTTAGTTAGAACTTGTAATAGTGTATCGATGATAATATATGTTATTATAAACTATGAAATCGACGATTAAAATTACCTCGATGAAAGATAAAAAACGTAGCAAAATGTAAAGTGACCACATGTTTGTTTATCAGTTGCAGGTGTGCGAGGACTTGGACAAAGACGCAGTAAAACCCGGCTGACTGGTGGCTTGGTGCGCCAGTGGCTGGCGTTGGCCGGGCCCTGCCGCACGTACCCCCGCCCTCGCCCCTGCCCCCGACACCAGGCCCCCAGTCTACGTCTAACCAACCTACCAACCAAACAATCAACCAACCTTAGTTTACACTCCTTCCTACTAGGAGCATGGATGTACCAAATACCCTAGAATAGAAACAATACCTCAAACTTCTGAAATTTCCCGTAAATTCTCAGCATCCACGAGTTGATTTTGCACAAAAACGGCGCTACATATAAATTACTTAATTTTTATTATTATTCCAATGGCAGTATGCTAAACTAGCACCCCGCAGCGGCGTGTTTTTTGTATGCTGGTTTTCTTTTGTTACATTTGGATTTTACGTGAAATATTTTCTTTATTTTACGTCAATAAATTATAGAAATCGAAAATCAAATTGATCAAAATACAAATAAGAAAGAGCAAAACACTGCCACCAAGTACTGTATAAATTCAATTAATTTTTGCCACCATTGCCTGGAAGAAATGACAACATGCTATACTAGCGCCTCTAGCAGTCAGCGTTGGGTAAACAATGCCAATTTTTTTTAGAGTTGGGCGTATTATTATTATTCTAGGGTATTCGGTTGTACGGAACATGGAACATCTCCTTTCATCCGTAGAAATATTTCATTATTAGTATGCAATTAACCCATAGATTATATTCTTAATTTAAAGCTTACCCTATTCTCCGTATTCCACTATGTGCGGAGTGCATTTTTTTTTTTAAAGAAAAATTCCTGGAAAACGATAACCTGACAATATTTGAAAATCTCTTACTACCACCACAGTAAGCGGATAATGTTGCTTGTGTTGTGATGGAGGAGCCGATTATTTCAAATAGTCATGAAATGACTAGTTTTTTCATAGGTAACTATTAAACCTACTTTTTGTTTCATCACTTTTAGTGACTTATATCACTTTTAAAATGTGTGTTGAATTTTCATTTTGATGAAATATCATGGAACCGATATTATCACGTAAAAACTCATTACATAATCAGAAACAAAGAACTCTTAGGGTCAGTTGTATCACAGATTTGAAACAATTCATTCTATTTCAAAATTAATTTTCAAGTTCTGTTATTATAATCATTATTGGCCATTTGTTTCACATAGCTGAACTTGAATAGAACTTCCACAGAACTAGAAAATTATTTTTGAAATTTGATAAATGTTAAAATTATTTGAAACAATCGGACCTTAGATTATCAATGAGTACTATCCATATTGAAGCGATGCACTCTCGAGAATACCCTTGCAAAACAATAGAATTCACACTCTTTGTACTGGTGGCAATACGGTTCAAATTGTGTACGTTGTGTATGTTTGAGATTATTTGATTCGTCGTGTTTACCCAATTTATTACCCTGTAATTATTTTCCTGCACAGGTCACAAGGAAGGCTTTCATTGACTTCTTTCCTTCAATCAGTACGAAAAAGATCAAGTCTCCAGTTAAAACTTTTTATCAAAGCGGATAATTTTCTTAACCTTCCCCATGCTAACCATCAAAAGTTTCCCAATCCCCCTGCTCATATTCGTATAAATTGTAATACATAGTTCGTTTTGAGTAGTGTGTTCCCAACCATCTGGTCTGACGCAAAATGTGACTGAGGCCCGTTGGTCGCCCGAACAACACTCTCCAGTGTTTTCTAAACGGTGGGTTATATTTTTAAATAAAACTGTTCTTTATTTCTCATTAAAACTGACAAATATTTCAATAAATTTGCAAAAGAGGCATTTTTAACATAATTATGATAATTTCTTCACATCGATTTCACCTTTGCAAATATTTTTTTGAAATCACATCGACAAATTTGTGAAAATCGGTTGCCACGGATATGAATGGTAGAAGTAGTGGCGAGCGAGGAAGATATGGCACGATCAAGTTAATTATATACTTTAGTCCGGTCAAGAGTCGGAATAAGCAGAAGACGCTGTATGAATGTATGTGAAGCAAGGAGTGTGTGCCAAGATAAAGTTGTATTGCGGTCTATCCTCTTTGCCTACCCTTGTGTTAAACCGTTAAAAATATTCACACTCAAAACAATGTAAAATACGTTTAAAGCGTAAAAATGCGTACAGAATATTTATGTTTTATAAAAAAACATTTTTTTGTATTCTAATTTTATTAATTACATAAATTTATTATTAAAAATAAAAACTTTTAAAGGGAGTTAAACATAAAAACAATAAATAAAGTATACTTCATTTTTTAAAATGAACTTACCCCTATGCAACTTTTTTTTAAAATAAGAACTTAACTAAACATGTGTGCTCTCCAAAAAGGTAGAAACCAAAGATATTAGAAGAACGAGATATGCTATGTTGGCCGCCGGACCGTAGGCGGAGTACTACCTAATTAGGGTACTTTGAATACTGTCGGGACGTGTACGCACAGAAATCTGTTCTATGTATTAGTGCGGATACCTCAGAGTAAGCGAATGTGTGCAGTAGTATTGGTGAACAAAACCGGCGACACTGGGCAAAACAATTCCACACAGTATGAACTGCTCATAGCACATCTCGTTCTTCTAATATCTTTGGTAGAAACCGACCGAATGCCTGTATCAAGAGAACGGAATTCCGAGCAACAAATGGAGCGTATAACTGGCGGAAAGTGCGCATAACAGTATAACTGTCTCACTCCTTCGCATCTGTGGTACGGGCTTTAAACATGGCTTTCCAAGCATGTTAGACTGAAACAAATAACACGACCCAAGAACATAAAGAGAAGACAAGAAGAATGGTATCGAAACTCATATGATACACAAGCAGGCAACGCGATTTGTACTGATATTCATCAAAAACAATATTTTTCAATAGTACGCGCTTTGAATGACGGAAAACAAAAAATGGAAAAAATTTCATTAGTATGTATTTTCTTAAAGATTAGAAAAAATATTAATGAAATTGTAAGATTAATTATCGACATATCGTCTATAAGGTGGACTATGGGAATTTTGTACACCCCTTTTCGGGCTGGGTGGGTTAAACTCTTGGCAAGGTGAAAATTTTAAATCCCTGTGCCATCAATAATGTCCACCAGTCTCACAAATTCCATCTATTGGATCGAAATAAAACTGAAAACCAAACATTGCTATTTAATTGGTGAATGCTTATTTTCTGCAGATTGAATTCAACATATTATTTTCTGCAGATTGAATTCAACATATTATTTTCTGCAGATTGAATTCAACATATTATTTTCTGCAGATTAAATTCAACGTATTATTTTCATCCCAAGTAAAGCACTCTTGATGAGGTATTGTGTTAATTTTTTGATTCTAATTAAAATATTTTCACTGTAAGTATACATTACTTCACTGAAAGAATATATTTTCACTGTAGTAAGATACATTTAGATTGTTTGGCAGCTTATATCATTCTTCTGAATTTGATTTCACTATTTAAAATTTCTAGAGGTTGTGTGACATTGTGCTTTGCTTTATCAGAAATAAAACATGCCTATTCCATATGTTGTGCTAATTCCATCGTTGTACATACCACTTGAATCTACCTAATGTTTTATGATTTCCTTCAGTTAGTAAGGCCTCCATTGTCAGTCCCACACATGTTGTAAATAAAAATAATGTTTTATTCCAGCGTAGAAGTGTGGTATGTGCTCGTGTTGTTTCCACACGACGTATTAAATAAAGGCTTTACATATTTTACGTGCATAATAATATTTTATATTCATAATATGTAGGTATATTTTGCCAGAAGTATACTTAGGTACTCACCTAATCTCTCACGAAACCTGTAAAATTATTTACACGCTATTATTATATAGCATAGTATTATAATCTAACAAGTATTCATTTTACTGTTTATATACTGTGCAAAGCCCATTTTCCGTGATGAATTTCTTGTACAGAATTTCTGGTGTCCACGAACAGGATTCAAAAATAATTATTAAAAAACAAAGATAGTGTCTGTTGCAATAATCGGCAGCTAATAAGTCATAGTCAAAGCTGATTCCTGTTCCGGTGAACTGGACAACCAGTGCCCAGATAATCGGCTTCCTACTGTACATACAAAAAGCATGAACATAACCTGACCAATAACTTTACCCCAAGTGTCATATCCAAACAAACATTGCTCCAAATCCAAAAACCAATTGGACTGATTCAAATCAAAACAGTGGTAGTTTTTAAAATTAGGATTAGTTTATCTCAAATTAATTATTTACATTAATTTTATAAATGTGGTTGATTAAAGGTTAATAATACCATTATATTTTGCTATTATTGACACAGTAGCTCATTCCAAACCTGCGTTCATTTCCAATGGCTGTTGTCCATTCATTCATTCCTACATCATCTTTCAAAAAATGAAATTGTGGAGTAATTTCTGTGAAAAATATTTTATGTTATTCCGTAATTCAATGTTAGTTGTAAAGTGATATTTTACAAGTTAATTTAAGTGGGATTCTCTACTAGAACAGAGCCTATTGTAAACAGCTTCTAGAATGTTGGGGTTCAAAGAAAATATTACTAGATATTGATCTTCATTTTAATTGACTCACGCCCGTGAGAACCGCCGTCTATACTATGTTATTTTAAGTATAATAAGAAAACAATATTACTGTTAGATATTATGTACCTGTTATTTAATTATAATTAAATCTTTAGGGTCAAGAGAGATAAAAGGGAAGGTCAAAAACCGAGGTTCGTTTATGTTTATATTGGCTAGTGAAAATTTGTTGTAGTTTAAAAAAAATTAAGTTAACAAGTAATGCATTCTCAATAACTCCATTGTATACTAATGTGTTAAAATTAACTTTACTTATGTGAGTAAAGAATGGTCGATCATAATATAATTATAATTAATAACCAATTCCAGGTTTCAGTTAGTCGTATTGATCTTTCAAGGTTCACAAAGGGAAAACAATGATGTTTGTAACACTTTTAGTGACAGTAATGCATGTTTCTGTTAATGACAGTAATGGCACAAAACGACATTACTCTATTGTTTGTGACTGTAAAACTAATGTGTTTATTAAACTAGAAGTATTTATGTATGAATAACATGCCGAAAATGGATGACTCATCGGGCTGTGTCAACTAATATTTTGCAAAATTGTACAATAACGTATTTTATAGCATATTTAATACCTCCAAACTTTTGGTAAAAAATATTTGGATCATTTCAATTCTTCAGACGCTTGAGTATTTCAATATGAATAATAGTTATCTGATATTTGACCGGATTCATAAAATCCACATGTTAACTTGCAGTTACTGTACCCAACTGAATGTTGGGCTGAATAAACTGTGATATTATCCTAAGTATTGGTGTTAAAGTCAATTTTACACTTTACCATTGGGAAGTGATAGCCGTTGCGAGATCTATTACTTTACAGGCGAACTAGAATGAGTCACAACAGAACAGAAACACAAACAACACACGCACATGACAATGTCAGACGCAATTGTGAAGAGGGAACTGGGTATGCAGACAAACAAGTCAGAAATTCAATTTGTTTTAATTGTAGTTCTTTCAGTATTTTATTACCTCTCAACCTATAAAGGAAAATTAAAAAAAAAAAATTATATAAATCTGTGAAATTACTAGTGACTTTTTTCATATAGCTTTTTAACAAAGTTGGTTTTTTTTAAATATTTTCCACTTTTTCGGACTTAACTGTTTTCATACCCTGACCCATGAATTGTTCTTATACTAAATGCCGTTAACTTGGATTACAAACATTTACATAAATGCAGCATTTTTACAGTTTGGACAGTACATAGATGACGAATAAAATAATGTACTACCATTTTTAAATAAAATATTCTACTTTCTGTAATGATTGTAAATCTTGTCCTCGGAAGTAAATTGTAAAATACTATTAAAAACTTCCAAGCCGAAAAAAATCTATGACTGTTTCTACGCACTGTCGTTGGCATTTAACTCTAACTTTGATCATCAAATTAAATAAAAAATATGAATTAAAAAAACAAAAAACTTTTCAAGAATAGGAAAGATCTGGCGAATCAATTAATTAGAATTAATTGGAAAGAATGTCACATTTGACAATAACAAGAGATTACTGCAAACAGCCAAGCTGTATAGCATTTATTGCAGATTATTTATTGTATTTCATAATATTACATTTGTCTGTTTTAATGTTTGCAAACATATATTTAAGTTATTTATTGTTGGTTATAAAAAAATACATAAAAAACTTTGTAGTTTTTATATTCAATTTTATAATATCTACTCAATTACAAAAAATTATAAATTTCAACTAAATTTCTTGAAAATAGTGTATTTATTCAAGGCAAAATATTTTTATATGTATTTTTAAAAATTAGGCAAAAATTGCAGAATTTTATATTTGTCATCTAACAATTTTATATGGAATGACTTTACTTTTGTAAAATTTGAAACTTCAGTAACTAAAAACTATTCTGCTTTGTGCAATTAAAGGTGCGCTTTTAATTTGAAACAATATTTGTGTTTAGATAATGAGAACAATATCTATTCTATTACTGAACACTCCTAAAAGTAGAATGTGAAAATTAACAGTTGAGAATGAACCCTCCATAGAGAAATTTAATAGAGTGTTATGTAATCCTTTTAGTTCCTAGAATAGAAAATTATTAAAAAAAAATAGATCAATGTTAAATAATGTCAGTATTATTTGGTTTAAAAGGAATTGTGTTTAAATAGTCGTGTTTAAATGTTAATTAAATTATTAAATTAAATGTTCATAAAATAAAGCAGCAACAATTTACATATCTTGTAATCGATTTTGTTTTGTAGGTTCTATTAGATTCACGAATGCACAAAGATTCAGTGGGGGAAACAAATTGAAAATGGGAGGTTTTAAAAACATACACCTGACCTTTCTTCAAAAAATAAACCTCAACTTCATTAAAAATATATTGTTTTCTTCTCAGCATTTTGTTTACTAAGTAAACAAAACCTATTTTATACCAAATAACTACCAGTTTTCTAATAAATAATATAATGGTAATGAAGCAAAAAAATATAAAAATAAATGTATAGTTACTTATTAATAAAAATGTAGAAGCGTTCAGTATAAATTAATGTTTGTTATAATTAATTAAATGTTTTCAAATATTTTTTTGGATTTTATTAAGGTATAAGTAATATTGATAATACAAAGATAGTAATAAAAAATACATATTATAATGATTGTTAATAAATGTGTTAAAAATAAACCTATTTTTATTATTCCCCACAAATGATTAGCAATAGAAAAGTTAGCCTGTCGTCCCACGGATCGGTAAACAATCGACATAAACCGAATGCTGCAAGAATCTGCGCATAAAATTAAGTTCGCTGTAGTAAGGTAACGGGTCTGCAGCGCAGTTCAGTGTAGAACTTTTCTGTACGGGGTCTTGCAGTATTCCGTTTATGTCGATTGCTTACTGTCCAGTGGGACGACGGGCTAAGACAGATTAAGCTTGTCTGTTTATTTGTGATTGGTCTGCAATGTTTGACAATTTAAAAATAGGAAAAATGATTATTTTCACAAAAATTATAATAAATACAGGTTGACTGATAATATACTGTATACTGACAAACCAGTTCCATTGTTAAAGCAGAACCATAACATAATTATTTGCTTTTGAAATCGGTTTATTTTTCAAATGTCACCATCAAAGTTTAAGTCATTAGGGAAGTATATAGAGGGAGACTTTTGCTTCATGGCTTCCAATATAAACCTTACTGCCTTATCCTCTTTAAACATGTACTGTAAGTCCTCTGCTTCTTTTAGTTCCTTCTCGAACACAGCTTCCGCGGCATCCAAGGATAAAATTCTGGACCGAATCTCTTCTGTTTCGCATTTCAGTTGATCCACTTCTTCCTGGCTGATATTTTGGTGATTTTCATCTTCCGGTAAACGAACATTTTTGGGTATCGAAAAATGTTGATCGAAAAAACTGTTGATTTCCGCTAATTGTTTCTTAGACTTGCCCATACAGAATTCTAATAAATATAGACATTTAGAACTCACATTCTCTTTGTATTTTTCACTCAAATCGGGAGAAGAAGTGAAGTATTTTTCGGCATCCTGGATCAGAGATTGTATTTTAGATTCCACCAATTTTTTTAGGGAATCCTTCAAAACTTGTCTTCCGAAACTAAAGAATTGGGTTTCATATTCTTCTTGACTCCTAACATCACCATCGATTTGTGTTTCCATTGCTGCAAAATCTTGGCAGCTTACTTTCTATTATTCAATATTATTATTATTTGTTTTGTCAGTCAAAACTCAAAATTGCTCAAAATGACGTTTAAGTTTAAAAGTAAAAACACCGTTGACGTCACAGACATAGGACATATGTCTATGGTTGACGTATATTTTTTGAATTGAAGAACTCATAGATAAATAATAACCGTATCCATCCGTAAACATTTAAGAGTATTGCCAGAAAATAAAAATTGAAAGTATAAAATGACTTAAAATTTATGTGAAGGTTATTTACGTTATTAATGGAGAGAAAGACTCCCAACAGCAGACAGCGTATGAGTCAATCGACTTGGTCGACAAATCGACTGCCAGATAACCATATAGTGTAGCATGGTTGGTGTATCAACGCACGGGGAAGCAGCACAAAAATGAGTGGAATGTGGGATCATGGCTCATCTTGGGTGAGCCGCAAAAGAAAAGTAGAGTTGGTAGCGCACAGCTCATGTTGGTTTGCGAGTGACATCCCATGGCTCCATGCGATTGTGGGGCACCAAGTTGCAAAGGGTGACATGCGCAATATAGTATTTTGTTTTCGTAATTTCCGTAAAAACAGCTGTACACCATTCCTGCCGTGGTAAGTACAAATACAGTGTATTCCTTAAGAGTCTTGAGGAAGAGAGCTGTAAGGGGTTATGAAAAATAAATAAATAGTCCCATAGCAAGTTGAACGTCCACAATCGCACATACAACTATAATGCTTCAAAGTAGACATCAAAGTCACGCAATATAAATATTTTGAAAAAAATTAAAAGCTTTACAACAATAAAATAATATTAAATGAAGAGCAGACTACTTTTTAGGCATGCACCTAAAAAGCTCTGGACGGAGCAATTCTAGAACAATTTAAAGCCGCAAGGTAAGAGGGAAGATATATCAATCTCAAAACCTACTACATTTTTAATGACGTGTCCCATCAAATACCCGAAAAAATCATGCCGTTATAACTGCATTAACAACACAAAAATAAAATTATAATAGTTCGCTGTGCACCACTTTTCATACAAGTAAGCAGTGGATACAAAAAATAGGAAAATGCAACTACACACCTACTTATAAACTAATAATTATTGCCAAAAAACCTGGCAATATCGACATCTCGAAATGTCAATGTTTTTTATTAGTGTTGGTGTATGTGGTTTATTTATGTGTGCGACTGTGTATGTTTTTACTGTGTTTTCGAGAGGTGGGTGAAGTATGGGTGAAGTCAGGTGAAGCGTTGTAATTGTTTTTGTGTCTTCGACTTCGCTTGTAGACACTTTAGTCGATAAAAATACTTGAAAGTTTTGGTTTAATAATGATTTAGTTTACCATTTCGGAAATATTCATTCCATTTGGAAGTAAGTGGCTAATATCTATCGAGGAACCATGGATCTGGCATTGAGTAATTCTTCGAAAGATGGAACGACGGAGAGAGGAAGGTAATTATTATTGTTCATCATGTCAATACAATTTCTGCAAGTTTTATGCTCTTAAACATAATAATAGTTTCCCCGTACGTTTCGCCCTGCCTTAGTTTTCTTTTTTATAATTTATGTACGATATGGAAATTTGTATTTTATAAAAAAAATAATAATTCATGACTGTTAACTTGGTTCAGGGTAGTAGGTATAATATGATGGATTCGCTTACTGAAATATTTACTATTCTATTACAAATTTATTGGGAACCTCATCATTTTTAATATTTTTCTATGTTTTATTTTGTGTGAAATCCAAGGTTACAGTTTAGAGCCATTCTGGGTTTCATTTTCACATTTGTCAAGCATGTCGTAGTTTTTAACCTTCATGGTCACAGGTCTGTTGGTTCATGACTATCTCAATGATTATAGAAAACTCTGAATCTTTCATGTCCTTGACTTTACAGAATGAAATACCACAGAAAATAATTTTATATTATATACCTAATTCTTATAATGGTGGCAGTAGGAGGAATCAAAATATTGTCAGGTTATTCGTAACCTGGGAATGTTAGTTAAATACAATTAATTCTGTTACAGCAGAAAAAACATTTAAAAGTACTATTATTTTTTAATGATAAACTAATGTTTATAAAACAAGATTTTTTATGCGTGGCACAAAGGATGACACATTATTATAAGCAATAATTACTCACCTGAAATATCTATACAAATTGAAAATATCTCCCGAGTAAAAATAAATGCCGACGACGGAAATTGAACCCGCAACTTCTGATTACCGGTCAGATGCTCTGAACTACTAAGCTATGACGACTTATTCCCAACCCGCCAAATAATTCAATATGTACTATTATTTCAATCAACAATTATTGCTTATTATATTTTATCCACCTGTAAACAACCAACTTTATTTTTGTAGGAAAGGCTTTCTTAGTGCTGAATTTCCCACTAGATGGCATCGAGACATATTATATCTACATTTGTTGGTGAAATATTTTGACTTGTCGAATATTATTATTTTTTAATGATAAACTAAAGTTTATAAGACAAGGTTTTTTATGCATGGCACAAAGGATAACAAATTATTATAAGCAATAATTACTCACTTGAAATATCCATAGAAATGGAAAATATCGCCGAGTAAAAATATATGAGCACAACAGCATACTACTGCCTGCTCATTAATTAGATATAAGCACATCAGCAGAATACTGCCCGCTCATTAGTTAGATATGAGCACATCAGCAGAATACTGCCTGCCCATTAATTAGATATGAGCACGTCAGCAGAATACTGCCTGCTCATTAATTAGATATAAGCACATCAAAAGAATACTGCCTGCTCATTAGTTAGATATGAGCACATCAGCAGAATACTGCCTGCCCATTAATTAGATATGAGCATGTCAGCAGAATACTGCCTGCTCATTAGTTAGATATGAGCACATCAGCAGAATACTGCCTGCCCATTAATTAGATATGAGCACGTCAGCAGAATACTGCCTGCTCATTAATTAGATATAAAAGCACATCAAAAGAATACTGCCTGCTCATTAGTTAGATATGAGCACATCAGCAGAATACTGCCTGCCCATTAATTAGATATGAGCATGTCAGCAGAATACTGCCTGCTCATTAGTTAGATATGAGCACATCAGCAGAATACTGCCTGCCCATTAATTAGATATGAGCACATCAAAAGAAT
Organism: Hesperophylax magnus; assembly: GCA_026573805.1. Taxonomy (NCBI): domain Eukaryota; kingdom Metazoa; phylum Arthropoda; class Insecta; order Trichoptera; family Limnephilidae; genus Hesperophylax; species Hesperophylax magnus. Next base: position 6,400,163 of record JAIUSX010000002.1, read on the forward strand.
ACTTCCTGCTCATTAGTTAGATATGAGCACATCAGCAGAATACTGCCTGCCCATTAGTTAGATATGAGCACATCAGCAGAATACTGCCTGCCCATTAATTAGATATGAGCACGTCAGCAGAATACTGCCTGCTCATTAATTAGATATAAGCACATCAAAAGAATACTGCCTGCTCATTAGTTAGATATGAGCACATCAGCAGAATACTGCCTGCCCATTAATTAGATATGAGCACGTCAGCAGAATACTGCCTGCTCATTAATTAGATATAAGCACATCAAAAGAATACTGCCTGCTCATTAGTTAGATATGAGCACATCAGCAGAATACTGCCTGCCCATTAATTAGATATGAGCATGTCAGCAGAATACTGCCTGCTCATTAGTTAGATATGAGCACATCAGCAGAATACTGCCTGCCCATTAATTAGATATGACGTTTAAGTTTAAAAGTAAAAACACCGTTGACGTATATTTTTTGAATTGAAGAACTCATAGATAAATAATAACCGTATCCATCCGTAAACATTTAAGAGTATTGCCAGAAAATAAAAATTGTAAGTATAAAATGACTTAAAATCTATGTGAAGGTTATTTACGTTATTAATGGAGAGAAAGACTCCCAACAGCAGACAGCGTATGAGTCAATCGACTTGGTCGACAAATCGACTGCCAGATAACCATATAGTGTAGCATGGTTGGTGTATCAACGCACGGGGAAGCAGCACAAAAATGAGTGGAATGTGGGATCATGGCTCATCTTGGGTGAGCCGCAAAAGAAAAGTAATATTGGTAGCGCACAGCTCATGTTGGTTTGCGAGTTAGATATGAGCACATCAGCAGAATACTGCCTGCCCATTAATTAGATATGAGCACATCAAAAGAATACTTCCTGCTCATTAGTTAGATATGAGCACATCAGCAGAATACTGCCTGCCCATTAATTAGATATGAGCACGTCAGCAGAATACTGCCTGCTCATTAATTAGATATGAGCACATCAAAAGAATACTGCCTGCTCATTAGTTAGATACGAGCACATCAGCAGAATACTGCCTGCCCATTAATTAGATATGAGCACGTCAGCAGAATACTGCCTGCTCATTAATTAGATATGAGCACATCAAAAGAATACTGCCTGCTCATTAGTTAGATATGAGCACATCAGCAGAATACTGCCTGCCCATTAACACGTTCACGGGCAGTGAGTCACCCTACTTTGGCACTATTTTTTTGTATTAGATTTTTGCGATTGCTCTAGCATTTCCGCCATGATACGTACCAACCAAAGATATTAGAAGAACGAGATATGCTATGTTGGCCGCCGGACCGTAGGCGGAGTACTACCTAATTAGGGTACTTTGAACGGTATCAGGACATGTACGCACAGAAATCTGTTCTATGTATTAGTGCGGATACCTTAGCGTAAGCGAAGGTGTGCAGTAGTATTGGTGAACAAAACCAGCGACACTCGGCAAAACAATTCCACACAGTATGAACTGCTCATAGCACATCTCATTCTTCTAATATCTTTGGTACCAACCAACACCATCAAGTGCGACGCGAATGCTCTAGCAGACGCCTTCTTAAGCATTTGTGTCATATCCCATCACAAATATTGTGATATTATGTGACGCGAATGCTATAGCAGACGAATGCTCAAGCATTCGTGCTACAAACTATCACATATTTTGTGATACTATATGGCGCGGATGCTATAGCATAAGACTGTTAAAGCATTCGCGTCGTACTACATCACCTAGAGGGGTATGCAGTGTGGCAAATATCATAGCAGACGACTAATTTAAAGATGTTTATTGAACCAGCGTAACGTTATCTTAAATATAAAATAAAAGACAGGTACTGAAAGTTTTGTAGTTTTATTTTCATCTTTAAGAAATGTGTTTTTTGACAAAGGTCAATTAAACGCTTTAACTGTAGCAGCTATAGGGTTTTTTTAAACTAAAACTAACCATTATTTATATATCTCTTGAAACAAATACTTATACAATTTTTAGTATCAAAATCAGGTTTAGGTTATAATTAAGTACTTAGTTCAGAACAATTATAGAACAATTTTATCCTTCTGTCTCTTCTGCGAAGCTTCGATCCAAGTGCCATGTCTCAAAGCATCCTGGGCAAAGAGGAGGATGATCATGGCATCCCTTGCAACGGTAGCTAGTCTGCTTTGTGGTCTTGTTTTTAGTACAAACGCGACATTTTAAGAAGACTTTTGAACGTTTTGTTGTTTCAGAAACAGGTATAAGTTCAGGCCAATGCCCAAATTGATTATTGGCAGCTGACCTCCCGGCTCTCGGACCACGTCTGTTTGATGTTGTTTTTATTTTGCCAAGAAAGGTTTTCACCTCGTTCAATGTGGAACTTTTTACTTGTAAAAAGGATCTTATAACTCTTTCTCGGAAGTTCAATAGGCTTGAATTTGTGTTACAATATTTTCTGAATAAATAGAATGCGTTCCAAACCATCATGTCGAACAAATGGAAGAACACTTTCTTGTACCAGCGGATCGTTTTCTTCAGTGACGAGTAGTACGACATCATCTGATCAGATTTGTCAACCCCTGACATGTGGTTATTGTAGTCGACGACTTCTACAGGTTTTGTTTTTGCCTGCCCATATCTATTTCGGGAAAGGACCAGACGCGGATGGTGTTTTGTGGCGATCATGTGTACGACCCGTTTGTCTTTTCATATAGATGCGTACACACGACCCTTCCGCTGCCAGAAATGCTGACCTTTTAAAACATTTTTAGCGAACAGTCGTTTCGGATTTTCTTTGCGATCTTTCCGTAAAGTTCCTGTAGTGTGCGTCTTTCGCTGCAGCAGTTTCTGAGATAGGGATAAACTATTATAATAATTATCCATATATAGATTATGCCCTTTGTCTAGGTAGGGGTTCATAAGGGACATAACCAAGTGCTCCAACTTAGATGTAGATACACCACAGTTTTCGGAAGCGGTCGGAAGCAGTTGTTTCCCTTCGTATATTTTATAGTTCAAAATATACCCATCGGCTGTTGTCAGTACATAGAACTTTATGCCGTACCTTGCCTTTTTTGATTTAATATACTGCCTGAAAGACAGTCTTCCACGGAATGCCAACAAAGATTCGTCTAAAGACAGCTCTTGGCCAGGCTTGTTCACATTTTTAAAGTTGATTTTTACTGCTCTTGCAAAATCTCTGACTTTATCCATACCTTTGGAATTTAATTCTGATATGCATAAACAACGCAACAGCTGATCAAATCGTCTTCATGACATAATGAATGGAAAGATGGGATGAAAGTAAAGCGGATCCGTTTGCGTAAAAAGACTTCTGATATGTGGCGCATCAATTTGGCCCTGTAACATGCACAATGCCAGGAACTTTTTCAGTTCTGTTGAGTCTGTTGTTTTGAATGAAAGTCGACGAGATCCTCGTGTATGTGGCCTATTTGAGTTACACAAAGATTCAGCGTATGCATTCATGCACGTCACCATATGCTGCACCAGTTCATCAGTAAAGAATAGATTAAATAGACTTACTGGCGTTGTATTTTCGTCAAGATGAACTGTTGCTCCTGCATTCGCTTCGTCAAACTCGAATTGCGAAATTGGTGCAGTTTCATTTTGCCAAGAACTCTCACTGATAGTTGGTGATCTGTTTTGCCTATTGCTTGATATATTTGATGATGGTATGTCTGGTCCTGGTGGCAAAGGTGCCATTGTGGTTGACACAGGTTGTAGGGTAACAATTTCATTGATCGACTCTAAGGATTGTGGGGAAGCTGATGCTATACCTTTTGATGACGATGAAGAATCAGACAGCATTCCTTCATCTTCAGCAGGGTTGTAGTTGCCATCGGACCCAAATTCTCCGTCAGCATCACTGTAGGGATCATGTTCTTCTTCAGATGACGGTAGAAGATCTTTTGCTATTCCTTGAGGTCTTCTTTTGCTTCCCTCTCGTTCTTCAGATGACAGTAGAAGATCTTTTGCTATACCTTGAGGTCTTCTTTGGCTTCCCTCTCGTTCATCAGAGGAGTTTTCAGATTCTTCAATGCTGGGAGCCGAAGAATCATCTGAAATTTCTTCAAACAACCTCATGATTCGCTCTGATTCTGAATTTTTGACAGCTCGAGGACGTATTTTGGGTGGCATCTGTGAATGTAAATAATGCGAATTAGGTATTTGTTTCGACTTATCTAGCATTATTACCTAGTTAGTCTAACGTCAAACTAATGAAATACATTGTAAATAGCATCATAATAACGAAAGAAATCATGAAAATAATTGTACTTACGATGTTTGTAATATGTTGGCATGAAACGAAAATGCACAACGCACTGATGACCACTACGTGCGGCAGTGACCGCTACACTGAATAGATCTCAATACATTCGACGCATGCTATAGCATACGCCACCACGCGGGGTACGCCGGGCGAGCTGTAGGGGAAGGGGTAAACACTGTTTTATCTTTGTGTGCAGAAAAGGTCTCATGTGACAGTAAGCGATCTGTGGTTGTGTCAGCAGTGACAGTAAGAAATAGACTACCTATATTTTATAAGGATAAAGCAACTGCTGAAGCATATCTGACAAAAAAACTCAATAAACTTCGAATGCTATAGCATCCGCGACATAATTAAACTATCCAATGCGAATGCTATAGCATGCTCGTCCGGGAACGTGTTAATTAGATATGAGCATGTCAGCAGAATACTGCCTGCTCATTAGTTACATATGAGCACATCAGCAGAATACTGCCTGCCCATTAATTAGATACGAGCACATCAAAAGAATACTGCCTGCTCATTAGTTAGATATGAGCACATTGGAGGGGACCCACCCTTTCCCGAAGGCTGTGTGAGGAAACTGATTGTTTAACCTCCTTAGCCGCACACGTCAGGACTCTAATTTTTTTTGTAAAAAGAAGCTAAATTTATTTTAAAACAATTCTAGACCCTCCAATGTCCCTGCATGCATGATTGTTAGTAACATAAAAATATACAAGCCGCGTATCGAGGGCAGTTTACCCCACTATCACGGGGCAGTCCCGGCAAGAGTGAGCGTGGCAAGCGGCCTGGCCACAACGATCCCAAGCACCCGCGTCCCTTAGCCAGTTTTCCGAGAGTACCCTCGAAGAAATGTAAATGGGGGGAGGGGGGGGGAGATACTCCCAAAGACCCTAGGGAATGAAGTGAGCCTCAGGTCACCGGAGGCAGGACGGAAGGGGACCGGGCTCGCGCAAACATTCCCCAGGCCCGCTCATGATGCCGGGGGAGGCACCCGTGGTTCGTGGGATAGCCGCACCGGATTAATGTCACCTTACTGGATGCAGGAACAGGGTCTATCCGCCCCCATGGTGGGGAAATGAACAACACAGTACGATAGAGTTCAGTTCGACAAACCTATTCATAAACCAATTTGTTAGTAACAAATAAAAAGGCAAATAACAAACATAGAAAATAAGTTGTGATCAACAACAAATTGACCGTTCATAATAGAAAAAAAAGAAGGGAAAAAAAGATTAACATAGTATTAAAGAGCTAAAACATAAAAAGAAACAGTATTATCATTATCAACGCGTTCCTAATGAATAAATAAGGTCCAAATTCAAAAGTAAAAGGAAGAATGAGCATAAAAAAAACAGTGTAAAGAACGGGCAAAAACGGTGTAAAAAGCCAATAAACACAATAAATGAATAAGAAAAAATAAAAAAAACAAATAACATAATAAATGCATTGCGATCATGCCACAAAACATAGAAAGTAAAACCAATGAGTATATAAAAATAAAACACAAAGCAATCGCGCATAAACAATATTAAAGTTGTTATAGAGGAGTAACCGTGACAGGAACAATACGCTTGGCACCTGAAACAAAGATGATTTTAATCTAAATCAGCAACTCTAAGCACAGGCCATCTATCTACCCAGGACTTTACAAACTTTTTGAAGCATTCAAAATTCTCTCTGTTCAACACGAGATCGGCATTCCATGCCGGTCTTGTAATCCCTCTCAAGCCATCCAACATTTCCTCTCGGGCATCCTTCATCAACTCGCAGTGCCACAGAATGTGCTCGGCTGTCTGGTTAGTGTCACCACATGAACAGTTCGGATGAGGAGACAAGGCGAGACTATGTAGCCGCCCCCTGAGCTCCCCATGACCGGACACCAATTGCGTCATATAGTGATCCAGTTTTATGTGCGCCCCTTCCATTCTGCTTTTAACTGAAGGGAAGAAAGAGAAAGTCAATCTACCCTTCGTCGACCTATCCCATCGCTCTTGCCATAACTCAGCGTTCTATCTCGCATGGCTTTCAATAAGCCAGGAAGGGACACCGCTCCACCGGGTGTCAGTTCGACTCCCAGGTGGACAGCGGCCTTACCTCTTATCAATGCCTTTTTTGTCAAAACTTCCCTAATTTCCAAGTCAATCGGCAGTGTACCAGCCAGAACCGGTAATGCATCATTAGCCACAGTCCTATATGCGCCCGAAAGCGCCAACAGGGGAGTCCGTTGGCCCCGCTTGAGGGCCAAGAGGATCAATGCATTATCCAGCCGGTGCTCCCACACAGAAGCGGCATACGAGACATGCGTCACGTAAACACCCCTATATATGAGGCGAAGTGCCGGAGTCCGCAATCCCCACTCAGCCGTTGAGAGCCTTCTCAATTTCAAGAATAGGGCCTGGGCCCTGCTAGAAACGCTCTTGACGTGCGCTAGGAACGAAGAAGATCTATCTAAAGTGACGCCTAAATACCTGGTGCTTTCAACGAAACGGATAGTGGAGCCTCCCATTCTGATGGTAGGGTTTCTGGCACGACTGAGCATACCCTTCATCAAGAGTCCCACGGTCTTATGGGGAGCGAAGTTCAGCCTGTTTCTCTTACCCCATTCAAGAATTTCACGCAGACCCTCTTCTGCTTTACTCTCCACTTCCTTTCTGCTGTCCCCTGAGACCAAAAGAAACTTATCATCTGCGTAGTCGACCGATATGCATCCTTCAGGCAAGGGTAACCTAGAGGAGTCGTCAAAAATGATGTTCCACAGGTCAGGCCCGAGGACTGACCCTTGTGGACAGCCCATGTTAACGTCACGTATGATGAAAAAATCACCATACATCACAATAACCTTTCTGTTACGTAAATAATCACTAATAATATTGAACAGTAAAGGCGGGCAATTACGACTTTTCAACTTAGTTAAAATTATCGGCCACCACGCATGATCGAAGGCACCCGAGATGTCCAAAAATATTCCAATTACATACTTCTTGGTACAAACCCTCACCCATTCAAGCGCATACTTAATGGCGTGCTCAGTGGACTTACCGGGGACGAACCCAAATTGGCGGTCGCAGGGCGGAGACAGGGTGAGACGGAGCCTATGTTTGATGATTTTTTCCAGTATTTTACCTAAGATTGGAAGTAAAGTGATGGGTCTGTAGGCTCCGATATCTGTTCTCGGCTTGTTGTTCCCCTTTGGTATAATCCGGAGCACGCCTTTCTTCCATTCTGTAAGGAATACTCCTCTACGCAAGCACGTTTCCAACACTTGATAAAGCTCCTCTTTAGCGTGGATCCAAACATTCTTCGCTATTATGCCGTTCAATCTGTCAAATCCCGGTGCCTTCTTCGGACCCAAACCCTTAATTATGATTTCAACCTCTGCTCGACTTAATGGTGGCATGCCGTCCCCCTGGGCGAGGTCTCTAGGTGGAAGCCGTGACAGGTTTCTTACCTGTTGATGGTGAACACTTTCCCCATTATCTGAATCTAGAGGAACTAACTTGCCCAGAAGTGTCTCAAGAGTGGAGACTATGTCAACACTCTCTGTGTTCCCTTCGCTATTACCGAGCACAACGCTCGATAAGCATCGTTCTGATCCTTTTCCCGAGTTTTCAACAGCGCTGTGGATTTCCCACGGGTTGGCGTTACCCACTTCATCTACCCAACTATGCCATGCAGCTCGTTTTGCTGAGAGGACGCCCGAACGATAGGCACCACGGGAAGCCCTAAAACAGGCCTGAAGTACAGCCGCTTCTTCAGGCGAGCATATACTCCGCCTAACCACTACCAGGCCCCTATAGGCTCTTTTGTAGGCCCCTTTCAGCAAAGTCAGCTCTTGTGTCCACCACGGCGTCCTAATTAACTTCTTTGGGTTTGATCTGCCCAAAGAAGTTTCAGCGGCTGATACCACCGCCGCGTTGAAGAAATTCCCCAAGTTGTCCGGTTCCCTAGCGGCTACGTCATGAAAACCCCTTAAAGATTGACGCAGCGCATCCCCAAAGCTATCCCAATTCGCCCTAGTGGTTCTGAAGTTCCAAGATGATTGTGGAGCTTCTGTCTTTGTAATTCCCACTGAAAAAGTTATCAATCTATGATCAGAAACTATCGCACACTCATGAACCGTCCACTTTGATATTTTTGACGCAACAGATCCAGAGCAGAGAGTGAGATCAATGTTGCTTTCGCCACCGGTTCCTGAAAATGTTGAAAACGTACCTGGTTCATTGAGGATGAACAGACCTTGCGCTGAGATAAGATCTTCGACGGCATAGGATCTTTCCGTTCGATTTCCGTTAAAGTCGAACCAGAGAGGCGAGCGCGCATTGAAGTCACCTCCAATAATTATGTTTCGGCCTTTTAATTTATGCAAGGCACGCGTGAGGCTCAAAATATGCGGTTCAACTAAATTACCATATTTAAAATATACTGATATCACGATGATCTCAATATCGCCAAATTTAAAGGAAACACAGGTTTGGTATTCGTTCGACAGTCCCCCGAGAAGGAGGGGGCTAATCAACGAAGTATTGACCAGAACACCCGCCCCGGGAGAGCTGCCTACTTCAAGTACCACCCCTGGACTAATGATACCAGGTGTCTTCCCTTGCCAAACGTATTGCTCCTGAATGAGCAGAATGTCGATCCCAAGGTCGGTCATGACCCGCTGGGCCTCAAGGGTGGCTATCCGAGACCGCTACAGGTTGATCTGGCCTATGGAGAGGGGATTAGCGGCGGCCATAATCAGTCATGCGAACTTCATTGAGCCTCGATCGCAGCTCTGTTTGCGGGGCAGGCTCGGTCACCAGTACAATGATCGGCTGGTTTCCGAAACTTGGTACAAGTTGCGCAGATAGCGGCTTGTGCCTTCTTGGGGCACTCCTCGAAATCATGACCGGCTGCGGCGCAGTGGCGGCAAGAAATGAACTCCTGAGTACATGATTTGCTTACATGGCCGTACATGTGGCATTTAAATCAACAGATTGCTCCCAGGTAGTCACGAACCCGACAGGCATTCCATCCAAGGTAGCAAAGACCGCTATCTATTAATACCTTCCGGCAATCCGGAAGACACGTGACAATCATATTCATAGTCCCGCCTTCACGTTTCCCAAAGAGGGAGACCCTCCGCATTGTCCTTAAATGGTCTTCCCTGGAGAGAGTTGATTTTTCTGCGACGTTATTATCAAAAATTTCCTTGAAAAGAGCCGTGTCAGCAGTTGCGTCTCCTCTGGGGACGTCATAAATGACTATCTTGGGTAGTCGTCCCTGTGGGTTAACCATTTTCAAACCTTTGAGAGTTAGTTTTTCCGCCGCCTTCTGAATGTTTTTTACACCCCCCGGGCTATCAGTTTGCAAAAGAACGCCTCCACCCTTGATCTTACGTGTCCTTACCACTTTAAAACCGTCGGTTTTGGGATCCAGAACCGATGTAAGTACATTCTGGGTCTCCTCAGATGTTTTGCCTTCAGGGGCAGTAGGGTAGAACAGAATAGTGGGCCTCAGGGAAGGCAGCTCACGCTCCTGTCCCTCGAATAAGATGGAACCACTGGGAGGCGCTCCGGAAGCTGCACCCGCATATGTTTTTTTATCAACTACTTTTTCAATAACTGGTGCCATATGGGACGGACGTTTAATGAGTAAATCTATTTTTTCCGATAATCCCTTCTGTGATTTAATAACCTCGGCAAAGGCGCCAGCTCTCGCGTTGGCGGCGGCACAGGTATTTGCCAGGTTTGCGAGCTCATTACGAATTAGATCTATACTTACCTCAATAACTGAGCGGTCCTCCTTTTTCATTTTATTTTTCATCTCATTCACCTTTGCAGAGATCGTCGAAAGAGAGCTGCAAAATGGGGCGAGATAATCCTCCTCGACTGGCATATCGTAGTTGTCACCTGAAATGAACTGTTCCTCAATTCTGCCACGCTTCTTTTTTGCTGGGTTAGGCGACGGGTTTTTGGCCACGTCACCAGTACCAGTGGAAATATTTCCAGAAGGAGCGTTCGCTACATCCTTCGGGGCGGCCAAAATGGATGCTGCTCCCTCTTCACGGAGTAAGCTGCCATGGATACTGGTAAACGGTGAAGTGGGCCGTCTAGGACTACCAGGCTCCTTGTGGGCTTGAATACTCTCCATGAGCACATAGGATCTGGGAGAAGGCCGTCTCCTTTGTGAGGATATCTCCTTCCCTCTTGCCTGCGCTATTTTATAACTTCCTCCTTTGAAAGCTCATGGAGGGACACTTCTTCCTCATCGGAGGAGTCCACGGAGGACATATTACATATAATAAAAAATAAATTAAAAAGAAACAACCAACCTAAAAATTAACAAAAATAAAAAATCTGAAAATCTGTGGGTAGAATGCAAATACAGATGTTATTTACAAAATCTGCAAACTCACCAGAATTTCACAAAATCCGAATTTAATTATGTAATTGAAGATTAACACAGTACTGACAATAGTGTCTGCCGCGTTTATACAATTCAGATTAACTCAAAACACATTTAAACGTCACTACAATTTTCGGTAATCCGACCCGAAAATTAACTAAAAAAAAACTATTTTTAACACTTATTATGTACTATTTTATTGCTGAAGAATAGAAATACAGTAAATAACCGCCAGAAGTGCGATTAAATATGATTATAATTAAGATTAACACCGTTTCGTTTCGCAAGTAAACAAACCGGTGCACGAAGGTAGGTATATCAACTGCCCGGTTCGGCCGGGCGAACTGACTGAGATATGAGCACATCAGCAGAATACTGCCTGCCCATTAATTAGATATAAGCATGTCAGCAGAATACTGCCTGCTCATTAGTTAGATATGAGCACATCAGCAGAATACTGCTTGCTCATTAATTAGATATGAGAACATCGGCAGAATACTGCCTGCTCATTAATTAGATATGAGCACCTCATCAGAACACGGCCTGCTCATTTATTAATCTATATAAATAAAAATGTTAATGTCAAAATCTTAAATCTCCGAAAGTTCTTCATCGATTGCTTTGAAATTTTGGCACAATGTTGCATTCAAATACATGTGTGTTTATATATACCTACATTATATAGATGTCACTTGTGACAGGTGAAAACATGTTTTTTTTGATAAACAGCGATCTGTTGGAGGTAAAAGTAAAATCTGCTATTGTTTCTCTATCTGCACAGTTAGACTGAGCCACAGCAATGCGTGGCGGGGTACAGCTTGTATTAATAATATAGGTTAACTGATTTTTTAAAGACCAATAATTGGTCTCTAAATATCTGAAGGAGGTTGCTACCGGAAGCACGTTCTATTCTGACAAATAAATTGTTTGTTCCAGCTGCCTGCTGCTGCGATGCGCCAGCCAGTCCTCGCTGGACGAGAGTAGCCAGCGGGTGCTGGGTGGCGGGGGCGCTTGCTCGGGGGGCGGCAGCGCTTCCCAGCGGCACCACCACCACAACCATGCCACCTCAGCCCTTGACGCGCTCAACCAGATGCGCAAGTAAGCAAGTCCTGTATTACCGCTTCCCATTACCACATTACTACTTCTCTTGCCCACTATGTATTACTGCTTCACTACTACTTCACCTACCCATCGTTTTTAATACATTCCTCACTACCCATTTTTATTATCCATCTATTATTGCATCTTCACTACTACTTCACTTACCCACTGTTTTTAATACATACTTCACTACTACCCATCTTTTTTACCCATTATGTATTGTATCTTCATTACTACTTCACCTATCTATTTTTTTTAATACATACAGTGAAATCTCAATCGATAGTTCCTCGAATGATCGTTTTCCAGCTTTCACTGTTTATTTTTTCCAGCCCTGAATTTATGTCATACGAAACTTGCAAAAATGGACCACATCGATCGTTCCTCTGTGCATCATTTTACCCATGTCCATTGTGTTCGCGCCATTCAGCTTTTTTTCAACAGGTCCCTTCAAAAACAATATATAGAGGTTTCACTGTACTTCACTATTACCCATCTTTAGTATCCATTACATCATTGCTTCACTACCCTTAACTACTACTTCACCTACCCACTATTTTTTGATACTTCGCTACTACCCATCTTTATTACCCATTACTGTTTCACTTACGCACTACGTATTACAGCTTCACTATTACCCATTATTATTACCCATTACTGCCAAACAAGTTTCTTGTTTTTGATAATCCTTACACAAATTACTATACATCGGTTAGTAACTGAGTTGGCAAATGCACCGGGTTCCAACCCAGGCTTTGTGGGTTGAAATCCTCTGCTAGCTAAGTCCCCTATTATCCACAAGCAAAAAAACTCCTATAATGATGATAATGGTTCATATTATTAGTAACCTGGACATTTCACAAAAAAAAAAAACTTCAACAGCAGCTCACATTGGAATGTATTAAATTTGTTGAAATATCCACGATACTCGGTGTGGCCATTTTGATCCACATTTTACTGTCAAACTCTTTGTTTATAAATTTGAATTTTTATGCAATCAGACAGGGCGTGCTGTGCGATGTCCGCCTCGTTGCCGGGGGCACTGAGGTGCCCGCCCACCGCGCCCTGCTGGCCGCCTGCAGCCCCTACTTCCGCGCCATGTTCACGCAGTTTGAGGAGTCACGGCGCGATCGCATCGTGCTGCAGGGCGTGGACTCCGTGGCGTTGCAGCTGCTGGTCGACTATGTGTACAACCCAGAGGTCACGGTCACCGAAGACAATGTTCAGGTTAGTATTATCGTGGCTTCGGTGGAAAAATATATTTCTATAGAACACGGAAAGTTTTGATTTTTCATTGGATTTTGAACATATTCAAAATAAATATTTTTGCTTGAAGCTTGGATCGAGCAGCTGGAGCAAGATTTCGATGCATATATTTTGACTCAGCTGTGTGCAAGTCGTACAGCATGTGTGCAAATTGTGACTCAGCCGTGTGCAAGTCGTGATTAGGCCTGTGTTGATGGATTGTAGGTGTTGCTGCCGGCGGCCAACCTGCTGCAGCTGACGGCGGTACGCGAGGCATGCTGCAGCTTCCTGCTGGCGCAGCTGCATCCCTCCAACTGCCTCGGCATACGCGCCTTCGCTGACCTGCACGCCTGCACCGACCTCACGCAGGCCGCCGACACCTTCATACAGCAGCACTTTGCGTGAGTCCCCTAAAGCGTACACTGTGTTTCTAGCTCATGCTGTGAAAAAATACACTTATCAATTAACTCACGGGAACCTTACGTCAACCGTCTCCTATAATTTAAAAAAATAATAATTATTATTGTATTAGCTCGTGTTTGCAATGCCATATTTTTTCTACAGACCTAAGTGGGTTTTTTACGTTAGCTTAACACAAGAGGCCCTCAAGAAAATAATTTCCCTCATTTCCTATGTCATCTTTGGGGATGCTGTGTGGAGGGTTTTTTTAAGGAAATAAAGGAGAGAAGGTTCTGAGAAGGAAAATATATGAGATATACATGGTGTCCGGAAACTCGTAGTACAAGCCGGAAACTGGAGAATGTATACCACATGGGGAACCCAAATAAACATAAAGTTTTTTGATTTGAGCATTTTTATAAAAAAAAAAAAAAAACAAAAAAATATATTTTTCGGCTATTTCAGGGTTCAAATTTTTTCGTCATTATTTGTTATACTTTTAAATTTTTAAATAGTTTTAATTAGTTGGGTACTTTGATCTTCAGTAATAATTTATAAGAATTTGATCAAAAAAAAAATCAACTTCTGACTCGATTTACTCGAAAACGAAAGCTCAAATAAAAAAAAATTATACTACAAAATCGACACCAAATGTGATGTAGATTCACCAGTTTCCCGCTTGTACTACGAGTTTCCGGACACCATGTATATCTCTTTTAAGGAAATAAAGGAGAGGAGGTTCTAAGAAGGAAAATATATATCTCTCCCACTGCGGTGTAAGGCGATGGGTCGAGAGAGTCCGCCTGGAGAGGTGAAAGGGTCTCCCTCAATCGGCCTCTCCCAAACCGTCCCGGACAAGCCTCGCCCCACGAACCCGGGCATCCCTGTTAAATCACTGAACATAGCGAACCATTTGGTATGACGTATTACAGAGGTGTTGATTATCCAATGAATGGTTCCCGGGGCGGCGCTCTCAAAATGGAACAAATAAAATATGTAGATACTCTTTCTTTATTATTTTTCATTAATCATCCCTTGAAGTTTCTCTTGAAGTATGAACATTGTTTGTACTTCAGTCTTTCTGATAAAACATAATTATTTAGACCGAAGTGAGGAAACGAGAAGAATAAAGGTGGTTCGAGAGGTGTTTATTTGTTCCAGCAGTGGGTTAATAACAGAATATGTGTGTCCTTTTAGAGAGGTGGTAGAGTGCGAGGAGTTCCTGGCTCTCTCCCAGCAGCAGGTGGCTCGTCTCATCAGTAGTGACCGCCTCACAGTTCCATCCGAAGAAAAGGTATGAACTTCACTATACACACATCATTTATTTCTATGTTATGTCAGCCCTAAAGTGAAGATCAATCTTTAATCAGACTCTAGTAGAGTAGAAGTAATCAGAAGTAGTAGTTTCCGATTTATTAATTACATTAGCTCCACACAGGAGGCTCTGAAGAAAATAATTTCCCTCAGAGCCTGCGTCATCTTTGGGGATGCTGTGTGGGGTTTTTTTAAGAAAGAGAGGGAGAGGAAGATCTGAGAAGGAAGAAGGTATGAGGTTGGGTGGGTTGAAATTGGGGGGTTGATGGACGTTTGAATTCATCTCTCCCACTGCGGTGCAAGGTGCGGTGGAGAGGTAAAAAGATCTCCATCAACCAGACACTCCAAATTCCGCCCGCCACAAAGTAGGTGGGCAAACGCTGCGACCGCCAAGACCTAGACAATCCCCACCCCGTGAACCCGGGCACCTCCGCAAAGTCACCAAATGTAGCAAACTACTTGGGGTGACCAATGGCAAATAGGTCCAATGAATGGTTCCCGGGGTGGCGGTATCCATGCCCACCTTAATTAGTTTTTTCTGAGTACCCCAGAAGAGAAAGAGCCCAAACTCGGTTCCATGATATTTCATTAAAATGAAAATCAACACACCTTTAAAAAGTGATACAGAGTCATTAAAAGTGATGAAACAAAAACTAGTTTTAATAGTTACGTATGTAACCTATTTAACCATGTTTTTGTTTCATCACTTTTCATGACTTTATATCACTTTTTGGAGGTGTGTTGAATTGTCAATTTGATGACATACCCGGTCACCCCCAAACTCGTGTACCCCTTTTAGCCAAAGTGAAAAAATGTATTAGTATTTTGAAATTTATTAACTTTAATCTTAATCCTTATTAATGGCATAGTAATTCTAATAATAATGAAAATCACTTATTATTGTTATTTAAGTTTAATGGGAGACATGTACACATCTCTCTTTTCACAGCTCTGTAAAATCGATGTCGCCGTCCGGGTAGTCTTATTTACGCTGTCTACGCAGATTGATTGACTCAAAAAATATTTTGTAGATTTTAATTTTTGCATGCGCGTACCATTTCAAGCAACCTCACATACCCCTGGGGGTAGGCGTATCAATAATTGGGAACCATTGATCTAAAGGATAAGTTAATAGTCCGTATAACTGTCTATACAAAGATAATCGAAAAAATCTAAATTCAGTATATGACCGGCCAGAAGATTTAACTGTCAGATGGTGAGCCTTCACATATTGTCCTTTTATTCAAAAGACAGGTACACACCATGATTTTTGGTAACGGTTAACGGTTACGGGTACAGCTCACAGATGAGTAGTCAGCTCACTGTGTTGTTGCGAAAATTACCAAATATGTAATATTATAGTGATTTATTTTTGTGATATTATGCCGTGTTGCGCTATCTCCTTCTTTAGCCAACGTTTCGGACAGCATTACAGTGTCCATCATCAGGGCAAATATGCAATCAAAGATTGTGGCGAAGTGTGTGCTTATGTATGTAGATGTTATACCGTATTGCCAGCTCCAATCCTCTAAGAGCTAGTATAATTTAAAATGGTTTTTTGGGTTTAGTTTTGGTGTAGCTGTCAATTACTGGATACCAAGAACTATTGAGCTTAGCCCTGTCGTCTTTATTAATATTAATGGGATTCTTATGATTTTTAATTGCCTCCGTAATTAGGCATGCTCTATGCGTTTTGGGTATTTCCAGGACTTCAGGGACAAATCCGAAGTACCGTAGGAAGGTTTCAAATTAAATGCTCGGCAATTGCCGATTTGTCAGGATGGCCAAGTTTACATGCTTGCCTTGCAACTGGGAAATGAACCCAGATCCTCTCTTACTGGAACAACACTCTCCCAGACAGACCTAGTTATATTCGATCATTTCTAACGATCTTGTATTCAATTTAACCCCCCAACTGGCATATTCTGTCAGCAGGTCGTAATTCCACTTTGCGATAAAATCCAAATAAATGGTGTAACGGACGTAGTTGACCACATTATTTAATTTCATAAAATTTGTTTTACTTTTATAAAATGTGCCTACCCCACGCCACTGGCAAAATCACCACTCCCCGCCACTGGCCATTTTGTTCCCGGCCGCTTGAAAAACTTTGTCTACGAACGGCATCGATACCGCATCGCCGGCTTACCTGCCACGTGGATCGATGTCCAGCATTTTTTCTATGTAAAATTTACTAGGAAAAATCAATTTTTAAATGTTGCAAATGTATGTATTTTACTTGTTCATCCCCTCGGCGGTAGTCAAATAAACACTATTTTCAATACACTACCGCTGAGGAGATTTAAAAAAAGCTGTTTTTCACACATATGTATAACCATTTTTTGAACAATATTTTTTACCTTTTTTGCGTGTACAAAAATCCAGGAACCTCGTAGCATAGTGAATCTTATCTCTTTCTGAGCGCTATGTTACGGGGGACCTGGGGAAAATACCAACTTAACATGTTTTACAAATTTGATCGCTTTGAGATCATATTTACACATTTATTTACAAACTTTTCTTATTTTTTGCCGTATCTTGGCAAACAAAAAATCTAGTTGTCAAGATACACATTCTTATAACTACTATGCATTTAAACTATGTAATTGTTATTCATGTAAGCGTTCAAAATCTTTTCTAACTCGCAAATTTAAGCGACTACTTTCGCCAGTGCTGCCGGCAAAATGAATATGCGACATTTTGCCGGGGCCTATAAACTCATTGTTGGCGCGGGTACAATCCCCCACCACTTTTGGACTCAAAGCCCAATGTCGGGTGCGAGTCATGCTTATTGAATATAAGCAGCCAAATAATAAAATAAAGTTAGTTCATCTTTACCACCGAAACCAAGCGTTTTATTATCTACAAGTGACTCCTGCCCAACATCTGCCTCACCTCGCCAAGTTTTCTGCTCCAAGATCTTCTGGTGTTACCTCTTCAAGACAAGCCGGCCCTCCTCTGGAAAACCGCCAACACCAGAAGCGAGCAGAGACGACAGCACACCCAGTACCCAACATTCACCAAGCACTGGGTGCGGGAGGCAGATTTATCATCAATATCAACTACAATCATCATCATCGGCCGTAAAGGAGCATTCTCATCGGTTGAAGACACGGTTTGGACCCGGCGCCTAAATCTACAGTCTTGTGCGGACTCCCGTCCAGTACAAATGGAATAATTCTGAATGTATCCGAAAAGTAAAAACTGTTTTTGAAAGGTGATGAACTATGCTTAGAATAAGGACGTAATTTTTTAAATATTCAAATTTTTAATGTAAACTAAAATGCTGCTCGGGGGGTATACACCATGTTAACTGACAAATACAAGCTTTGAGATATAGCATTTTGAATGTTTCGATGGATAAAAATAACCTAATTCGTAAAAAATTTACAGTCATTTTTATTTTCTTTATTTAACTTTTATTATATGATAATACCAAATTTCGTTCATTGCAGTAACATGATTTGAAACAAAATAAATATCTTTTACATGAACACACGAACCAATTTATGGTATATAACATATTGTATATATGTTCCAAATCTAATAAGTGCAAAAAAAATAAAGATTATCAGTGCAAAATATATGTATACGGTTTCCATATACATAGTTCCCGTGAGCACTTAGGCCATAGGCCCATTGTGCTATCTCCCATTTTATCTCATTCCTTTAACAGTCACCCGGTCCCTTTTATAAAGTTCACCAGGGTTGTCATTGGATATGTGGCTACGTTGTTACGTATATAATCGTAACAAAGTAAGAACTTCTCCTTCCCCACATAAAAGGAACTGTGTGGGATGCGCCTGGCAACACTTTTCTTCAAGGTGGCAAGATTGGAATCGGAAGGAAGGAAGCCGTCATTCTTTATTTTTTGGTTCAACGGCTTGGAGCACCGTGGAATCATAAAAACGACGGATCACAGCCTGATCGCCATTTTCAACTTACAAAAGGCAGATGGATTAAAATGGCAATCTAAATATCCCGGCGAGGATAACTCTAATAAGACCAATGGATTGGCAATACAAAGCCACACTTCAAATCCTCAAGTAAGATGTAAATTTGCCTACCCTCCGCTAATTCTGGAACCTCAGATAATATTCATAATTGCTACCTGCTTACCGATGAAATGGATTCACAAGGAGAATCCATTTGAAGCCATCGCTCGCCCGAGCGGTATAATTATTTTGACAAGATGACATCGTACCTGGAAGGCGCAGTTCGCAATAATTTCAAGACTTGAAATGCCCGAGTAACGTATTGACTTCTTGCCCAAAGCTAGATTAGGATGTATAACACTTCTCTGTACTTTGTGCGACTCATATCTTTAAATTATATCTATCTAATTTACACTCATAAATTTATCTTCTTATTACAATAACCTAACCTATGAATGCCAGCACTCGTTGTCCACTTAAACCCTGAAATTCCATCAATGGTTTCCTGTTTCCCTTACTCAAACAAAAAAAACAGGTGGCGCTCAAATTCACGCCAAATGTTAACTTCGGCGTTAACAATGGCGCCCAACGTGGGTGTTAACGCCGAAGTTAACAATGGCGCCCAACGTGGGTGTTAACGCCGAAGTTAACATTTGGCGTGAATTTGAGCGCCACCTGTTTTTTTTGTTTGAGTAAGGGAAACAGGAAACCATTGATGGAATTTCAGGGTTTAAGTGGACAACGAGTGCTGGCATTCATAGGTTAGGTTATTGTAATAAGAAGATAAATTTATGAGTGTAAATTAGATAGATATAATTTAAAGATATGAGTCGCACAAAGTACAGAGAAGTGTTATACATCCTAATCTAGCTTTGGGCAAGAAGTCAATACGTTACTCGGGCATTTCAAGTCTTGAAATTATTGCGAACTGCGCCTTCCAGGTACGATGTCATCTTGTCAAAATAATTATACCGCTCGGGCGAGCGATGGCTTCAAATGGATTCTCCTTGTGAATCCATTTCATCGGTAAGCAGGTAGCAATTATGAATATTATCTGAGGTTCCAGAATTAGCGGAGGGTAGGCAAATTTACATCTTACTTGAGGATTTGAAGTGTGGCTTTGTATTGCCAATCCATTGGTCTTATTAGAGTTATCCTCGCCGGGATATTTAGATTGCCATTTTAATCCATCTGCCTTTTGTAAGTTGAAAATGGCGATCAGGCTGTGATCCGTCGTTTTTATGATTCCACGGTGCTCCAAGCCGTTGAACCAAAAAATAAAGAATGACGGCTTCCTTCCTTCCGATTCCAATCTTGCCACCTTGAAGAAAAGTGTTGCCAGGCGCATCCCACACAGTTCCTTTTATGTGGGGAAGGAGAAGTTCTTACTTTGTTACGATTATATACGTAACAACGTCTTCTGGTTCCACAATGTGTCTCATCTCTCCTCTCCAATCCCATTTGGTTCCGTGAAGGCCCCACAAGAGAAGAGTTCACGGAGGTGGCCCATCTCTCCCATGTGCTTGTAGATACCATTAAAAATCCTTTAAAATCAATCAAAATTGTAGCGTGTAAAATGTGTTCATTGAAAACACTTAACATGCTATAACATGTTAGAAATGCACCAAAAATCTTATTGTGGTCATTTCTTCCTTACTTGTTTTTGATGTCGTTTTATTATTTTCGACAAAAAACGTGAGATCTGCTACACTGTCATCACTATCAAAAGAAATCAAAGAAATTTACAATGTTTACTTCATTATCACTTTATCCATTAATTGTGATGACACAGGACATGGTATGTGTTGGCCATCCACCATCTTGCATCACTTACCATTCGTAACGTGAAACAGTATGTTCGAATCGTCCGTAAAAACAGTGCTACCACTACGAGAGTGATCTCCAGTGAAAGAAGAGATCAGAAAACACCATTTTTATGAAAAAATCGATTATTGAAATAAAAGTTCGTTAAAATGATCTACACATGAGCGTCTCAATTACTGTTAAAAAAATTTTAAAAATCAACTTTTTCTCATTTCGTGTGAAAATAATTCATAATTTTTTCAAAAAATTGCGGTCGGAACCTTTGGTTTTGAAAAGGTATAAATTTTATGGTTAACTTCTAGATTTGAATATAAAGCATAGTGTTTTCTCTTTCTAACACCATTCATATCATATTTCTCACCACGACAAAATCCAAAAGTGAACAAATTAGCCCGAGCGGTTAAGCTTCTCAGGTGGTGGTTGCATGTAGACGCATTTGTTTCGCAATAATAGTGGAGATTGTTTTATGATGCAGGTATTGGAGAGTGTACTGAACTGGGCCGCCCACAGCCCCGTGAGGAGACAGTCCCAGCTCTCCACGTTGATGGAGCATGTTCGCCTGCCATTACTGTCACAGGTGAGTCATATTGTATTTTATTAAACCATCGCCACAACTGTTAAACTGTAATCAATATTCTATCATGCTTTTATTTAAGCTTTTGAAAACTCTGAGTCTAGTTAATATAAGAGTACCACCTCGACACACTATTCTTAAGGACCTATTTCATTGTCACCATTCACAAACAAATTATGTAGCAAACTCGCCAATTCCTTGCCTACATAGCTTAGTAATATATGAATATACCAATGATATTGACATTTTTAACAAACCAAATTCAATGGTTAATACATACCTAAAGAAATCTTTCATGTCAAAATATTATTTCTGAAAATGTTATAATTTTAGATTATTATAATTTTTTTATCATTTTGTCCGGTTGTAATCCATATGAAACCATTGTTTATTACTAACCGTTCTGTAAAAATTGTAAACATTTGTACCTAATATAAAAGCACAATGACATAAAAAATATTCCAGGTCATAAAACCACATTCAGACAAATAAATTATATTTATTTTGTGACACCATCCTTCCCCCTGATATAAAGCGAATAGAAAATTTTAATGATTACAAATCAAGAATAAAAATCTCTCTGAAAGAGATTGATGAAAAACTCTGAAACAAACATTAAAAATGACATAGAAAACTAATAAAACAAATTAATAACTTTAGTTCGCCTCAGCACAGATCACCCTAGTGAGGAGGATTAAAAATGTAAAGAAATTGGTTCCGGGTATAGTTTTGAGTTTATCAGGCCTTTTTAAAATATACAATTCCGTAATACTTTTTTTTTTTTTTTTTTAATTATATTTATTCAATAAAGAAATTTACAATGTGTGATATACATATATATATTTCACTTTCTTCTTTCAAAGAAGTTGTCTAATTGATAGTGAAGAAAATCCTACCAAAATCTGTTGCGTATTTTAGAAGAACTAAGCGCACAAACAGACAGGTGCGGATAGCGACTTTGTTTTATACTATTTAGACATTGGTTTTTTTTAGCAAGGGAGAATTTAATCCCTTTGTTTTGCAAACTGTAGTAATGTCACCTGATGGATTTTTTTTACTCAAAGCACACGGGCTGCCTTGGGCAAGATGAAGGACATTAGTAATATTTTTTATATAAAATTCTTTTGTTGTTTGTTTGATACCTGTGTGTGGTATACACAGTTTATAAATATTTTGACTGGTCGGTGGCCTAGTTGACATTGCGTTTGGGTCCCACCCAGGCGTAGTCTGTTCAATTCCTCGGCTGGCTAAGTCCTCCACCACAACACAAGCAACATTTTCAGCTTACTGTGGTGGTAGTAGGAGATTTTCAAATATTGTCAGGTTATTCGTAACCCGGGAATGTTTGTCTTTCTTTGTTAAAAAAAAAAAAAAATACACACACATACAGACATATTCATTGTAGTGTAATCTGCTAATGTATGTTGTGCACACTTGCTCCACCTGCTAGCTACAAACAGAAGTGATGTCGTCTCTAATATTCAAAGAAAACCATATTTTAATTTTTGGATATACATATTAAAGTTTCTTAAATCTAACTAGCTGATTTCCCCTGCGTTGCTCGGGCTTCACGCAAAATTTTCTCTTCAAACTTTACAAAATTTTCTCTTGTTTTGAAGGTCAAATATGCATAATTTCATCACCCTCTGAATAAAATTGTGGATTTGTATAAAAAATAAACTACACGCCACCTGCCACAAACAGACACTTTCCTTTGTATATTAGATAATCAAACTTTATTAATTATTATTTATCTGCATTGATTTGGTTGAAAATTGGTGCAGTTGATTTGGGGGTAACTGAACACCTACACAACTCTGTCATGGCTAACACTCTTGCTTCATTTACATTCATAAAATATATTATCTCATTCATACTCTTCTGTCATTTGGACTCTTTAAATGACCCGAGTCAAGTATTTGATACACGAATAGTGTGAATGAATAGTTGACTTCTGTTCAGGAATGCTTGGCGGAGCGCATGCCTCGTGAGCCGGCGCTGCGGGGCGACCTGCGCTGCAAGGACCTGCTGATCGAGGCGCTGGCGTACCACCTCATGAGGCCGGAGCAGCGCCTTGCAGCCACCACGCCCCGCTGCCGACCCAGGAAACCTGTCGGAGCTCCCAAGGTATGTCCTAATTGCAGATTTCATTCTCATTCCGACCTGGCTTGATGCTTTAAATCCAATGGTGAAATTCAGTGACCACCTCTTCTACAAACTTGTCTTGAATACATTGTACATACTTTTAACATTAACCAATGGACTTTTTTCGATCACATGTGTGCAACAAATATTATGAACGTGTTTAGAGCTCGCGCACATGTGTGAGCTCTAATACCCTCCTCGCTGGAATTTTTTAGATATGATTGCTTTGAAAACTGCATACATAGAGGACAACATCAGAAGCATTTGCGCTAATGTCACTGAAGTTTTACTGTTTATTTCATGAACACACCTCTATAATAGTCTACGAAATATTTATCTGTGAATGTCAAAATTCATTTACGTAAAATGGCGTCACAAAAATGAAAATATTAGAGTTTTCAAAGTAGTATAAAGGTCATTATTTCTTTGAAAATAACTTTTTATTGTTGTTTTTCGTGTAACCCCCCGCGCCCCTACGCCCTTGGAAGGGCGAAATTGAGCTGAAGCCGCACCCTTTGTCTTCTGCCGATATTGAGTAATTACAAACAATTATGCAGTGAAAAGTTTATTTTTGTTATAGTGATAAGATACTTTTTGTTTTAGTGTTAAGTTTCTTCATTTGGACATCTGGAACAGTTTTTGGAGGAAGAAAAAGGAGGAAGGAACTTGAACAATGTTGAATTGGTACATGGAATATTAGAGGAGGAATGGAAAGAAAGATGAATGAATTACAATGGTTAGCAAATGTTTGGATATACTTTGTACAACAGAGAGTATGAAAAAAGGGAGCAGTACAATGCAGCATAATGATAGGCTCGTCATTTGGTCTGGGAGACCATATACTATAGGAGAGGGTGTTGGAACGCTACTGTTTCCCAGAATGATTGAATATATGTTGCAGTATGAATGTGTAAGTCCGAGAATAATGTGGATCAGATTCAAAATCGGTTTGACAAGGGTGTTTCTTGCTGTTTGCTATGCCCCTGTTAATTCTGAAAGTGACGAAGAGAAAGATGATTTTTGGACTGGTTTGAATGATGTAATGAAAAATATGAATAATAGGATTATAATGGCAGGCGATTTGAATGGGTGGGTACGAATTAGACGTGACGGATTTGAATCGGCCTTAGGTATGTTTGGGGATAAAAGAATGAATGACAACGAGAACAGAATACTTGAAGTATGTTTGGAGTGGAACCTGTTTGTGTCGAATACTTTCTTCGATCATAAAGGTATCCACCAATATACGTGGGAAAGGGGAAATGAGAGGTCAATTATTGATTTTGTAGTAATTTACTCTAAGTTGAGAGCCGTTACCGAGGACACAATTTTAGAGGTGCTGAGGTTGAAACTGACCACTTTCTGGTAGTGTCGAGAGTAAACCTGTTTTGCGGTTGGCGCTCTAAAGTGAAAACGGTATCAACTCCAACAAGAGTCAAAATAGAAAAACTGCAAAATGATAATGTGAGAAGTAAGTATGTGAATTGTGTAGAGATGAGATTGAATGAGAAGGAAATGGACGGTCTAAGCATAGACGAAACATGGAACCACATAAAATTGAGTCTTTGTGAATCTGCTAGAAAGGTGTGTGGAATAAGTACGCAAGGTAGGAAGAAAGGTGATGCATGGTGGGATAATGAGGTTAAAGCACAGGTCTCAGAGAAGAATAAATCATGGTTATGTCTGATAGCGGCCGGCAGTACTTCCAGTGAAGAGAGGGATCGAGTGAAAGATGTGTGCAAGGAATGCAAGAAAAGAGTAAGAGTTGTAGTGAAAGAATGAAAGAAACGTCTGGAAGAGGGAATCGAAATGACAGACCTTTTCCAAGAAAACATTAAACTGTTTTGGAAGGAAGTCAAAAGGTCCCGGAGTGGTCCAGAAAACGGAAGCATGAAAGTGATAAAATCCAAAGATGGACAAATGAGGAAGAAATAAAAGAGAGATGGATGAAGTATTTTGAGGAAGTCGACGAATGTAACCCGAGTGACAGTATTTCCAGCGGCGAATCAGATATGAATATTGGGGCCAATGTTATCAAAATCAGCATGGATGAGATAAAAAGATCGATAAAATTTATGAAGAATGGAAAGGCTGTCGGTTTCGACAATATTGCTGCTGAATATTTTAAAGGAGATAGCCATATAATTCTCACATGGTTGTGCAATCTTTTTAACCAATGTTTAAAGGAGGGTTACACGCCTTTGGATTGGAGAAGGGCTGTGATCATGCCGTTATACAAATGTAAAGGGTCACGTATGGAATGTGGGAATCATAGGGCTATTAGCCTGCTAAGTTCAGTTGGCAAGCTGTATGGTAGAATTTTGATTGAAAGGGTAAGAAAGGAAACAAAGGACAAAATATGGGATGTGC
This sequence comes from Hesperophylax magnus, assembly GCA_026573805.1. Lineage (NCBI taxonomy): Eukaryota > Metazoa > Arthropoda > Insecta > Trichoptera > Limnephilidae > Hesperophylax > Hesperophylax magnus. Next base: position 6,425,752 of record JAIUSX010000002.1, read on the forward strand.
AAGGTGCTTTTATGAGTGGAAAGGGTGCATGGACCAGATCTTCTCTAAAAAAATCTTTTATAAAAAAACAGAAACTTTTCTGTGCCTTTGTAGATCTACAAAAAGCATACAACCGAGTCGGCAGGTAAAAGCTATGGAAGGTGTTGTCCAAGTATGGAGTGAAAACGAATCTCACACAGGCAATTGCGTCTCTGTATGAGGGAAGTGTTGCATGTGTTAGGGTGAACGGTGGTTTTACGGGTTGGTTTGATATCACAAAAGATGTTAACCCTTAATGCTTTTGAACGAGTCAGGCTCACTCGTTAAATGCGTTGCAATTTCTGCTAGCCCGATTGACGCTCGCCGGTTTCGACTCGCAGTGTTCTATTTTTAGCTAACGTAGGGCTCGTCAAAGTTAGTGATGTATTTTACGCAGTTTGAATTTGCCTGCAGTTTGCCTCAGAGATCGGTGATGTTTTTGAGCTGCTTATTTCATTTTTACTATATTGTTTTCACATTTTCGTGTATGTATGAATGCATCGTTTTATTAAACCTGATAAACACTTTTTATAAAAAAAAACTAGCATTACGTGGTTAAACAAGGCTGCGTAATGTCACCATTGTTATTCAATCTATACATGGGTATGCAAGAATTGAAAGAGGTGGGATTAGGCGCGAATTTGAGTAATCTGAAAGTATGTTGCCTGTTGTATGCTGATGATGCGGTGCTGATTGCTAACAGAAAGGAAGATCTACAGTCTCTCGTGTCTAGGATGAATGAAGTATGTATGAAGAATGAGTTAATGATGAATGTAAGTCTAAAGTCATGGTGTTTGAAAGAGAGAGTACGAAAACAGTGTGCAATATAGTTGTGAATGAGGAATACTTGGAGCAGGTGGATGAGTTTGTGTATTTAGGGAGTATGTTTACAAGAGATGGGAAGGCTGACAAGAGATATTGAAAGAAGGGTAAATGCAGGTAACTCCATTAATGGAGGACTGAACGCAGTTGGCGCTAACAAAAAATTGTTCAAAGAAGCAAAGCTAGCAGTCCACAATGGAGTGCTGATACCTAACCTTAAGTACGGAAGTGAGGCATGGAACTGGCAGAGATAGGATGAAAGTAGACTGAATGCCGTAGAAGTGATATCCCTGAGACATGTGTGTGGTAAAACCATGTATGATTGTGTGAGAAATGTGGAGATCCGCAAAGAGTGCAAGGCTGATGTAAACGTAATGAGTAAGATCAAGAAAGGGACGCTTAGATGGTTTGGGCATGTAAAGCGAATGAGCGAAGAAAGGAGTGTAAGGAGAATATACGATGCAAATGTGAATGGTAGCAGAAGTCGTGGATGCCCGAGGAAGACATGGCACGACCAAGTGAATCCGATACTTGAGTCGGGCCATGTCAAGAGTCAGAATAATAGAAGAGTATGTATGAGACGATGTATCAATGTGAATGAGGCAAGGAGTGTGTACCAAGACCGAGTTGTTGGCGGTCCGTCCTCTCTACCTACCCCTGCATAAAACGGCATGATAATAGTTAGTTAGTTTTTGGTGTAGGGTTTGTATTCAGGTTTATTTAGAAATAATAACACGAATTTAAACATTCGTAAAAGTATTTTATTTTTGACTTGTGTCTCGGGAGTTTTTTTTTTAGATAAATTTAGCTATTCTGGGGAAACGTCTTACAATATAAACAAGAAATATACAAGGTATGGGTAAAGTGCGCTAACTTCGGAGGGTGATTCTACACGATAGTTTAAAAAAAAAAACCTTTTCGAAATTCCAACGTTTTGAGGTAATAAAGTTGAATTGTTTGTATCGGAAAGTAAATATTCTTCTAGGGAAAAATATTTTTGTATGGGAAAAATACATGGTAATTTATATTTTTTACTTCTACCATCATGTAGAAATATGTCCCTAAGTTAGCGCACTTTAGCCCCGGACACCCTGTATATGAATGATTAGGTACATCATCTGGTAAACAGAAATCAATCGTAAAAAAACATAAATCATCGTTTTTATTCCGACATTTGATCAAAACTCATCAAGATAATTTTCACGCAGTTTCGAGATTTGGGGATATTTTGGCTTTTTCCTACTCCGACGTTCAATAAGTTATTACATGTTGCAGTGCAGACAAATTTCGCTAAGATTGACGGATTCTAATGAATTGTAGAATAAAATGTGCAACTGTAGAAGTGGTATATTATGTATGTACATTACGTAAATATCATATCCATGCAAAGAAGGTAACCGCAATGTGGATATTTCAGATTATCCTGGTGGTGGGCGGGCAAGCCCCCAAAGCCATCCGATCTGTGGAGTGCTACGACCTGCAAGAGGAGCGCTGGTACCACGCCGCTGAGATGATCTCCCGCAGATGCAGGTTCTTGCACCATACACTTACGCTATCCACTAAATTTCAAGTTGATAAAAAGTCTGAATGGACCCACATATGTATATCACAAATAATTTGGCCCTAATGAAAAATTAAATCGATAACGTCTCACAACTGTGAATTGGACCCAGTTCTCTCTTACCGGCATAACACTTTCCCAGTTGATCCTACTGAGACCAAGTTATATTCAATTATTTTTTAACAATCTTGTATTCAATTTAAGAATTATGAATAATATCTTTAATGATGTTTGTATAGTTCTGCACGAATGTATTTGCAACAATGTTTTGTTTTGTTGTGGAAACAAATATAATAATATGTATTTGCCGACAGGGCGGGTTTGGGAGTAGTGGATGGGCGAGTGTACGCAGTGGGCGGCTTCAACGGCTCGCTGCGCGTACGCACGGTGGATGTGTATGATGCAGCTAGTGACACGTGGCAGCCCGCCCCCTCCATGGAGGCGCGCCGCTCCACCCTCGGCGTTGCTGTCATCGACTCCTGCATATACGCCGTAAGTTGTATATTTATATTTACCAGTGCCAATCTAAATGCTTACCAAATCATAATCAATGCTCCCAACAAACTAAACTTAGATCTGCACACAGAGTTTGCACATAATCAATGCTCCCAACAAACTAAACTTAGATCTGCACACAGAGTTTGCACATAATCAATGCTCCCAACAAACTAAACTTAGATCTGCACACAGAGTTTGCACATAATCAATGCTCCCAACAAACTAAACATAGATCTGCACACAGAGTTTGCACATAATCAATGCTCCCAACAAACTAAACTTCGATCTGCACATAGAGTTTGCACATAATCAATGCTCCCAACAAACTAAACTTCGATCCGCACATAGAGTTTGCACATAATCAATGCTCGCAACAAACTAAACTTAGATCCGCACATCACAACAAGTTTTCAAACCCACATTATATAATATACAGAGTGGAACACAATCTCAGTATCGCCCTGGTGTAAGACCACCATTCAGAATTGAAACGTTACCTGAAATGGCTTTAGCCGTATTTGGTGACCAGATCTGAATAGCCAGGTACTTCCACACCTTCCTTTTCCCCATCTCCTTCCTCTCCCCGCTACCTTCAGCCTCACAACATACGCCAATTAAGGATGCCATATTCTACTGGCTTCAGATGGTTAGAAAAAAAAATTTTAAACTTGAAGTTACATTATTTTTTCTTTGAACTGTCTTGGTGTTTTGCCATTTAAACACATTTCAAAGATTGCAGCGCCAACTTTTTATAGAAATTCTTGACGAACTGGTTAAACGTATGTTATAAAATGAATGTAGAATATAATTTTAAAAGAATTTGTTTTTGTTGTGTTGCCAGGTGGGGGGATTTGACGGGGCATCGGGACTCAGCTCAGCAGAGGTATTGGACACGCGCGTGGGCAATTGGCGGGCACTTGCATCGATGGCCACGCGCCGCTCCTCCGTGGGCGTTGCCGTGCTTCAGGGAAAGATCTATGCCGTAAGAACTCGCCAAACTACAACCAAAAAAATATATTATTTGCCGTTAAATAATAACAGACGCCTGTTCAAGACATAATGCGCGATCGAGTATATCAAATACATAAGTAGGGTCATAACGAAGGGTTAAGCCCAATATTCACATGTGTACTTACTCTTAGGTCTGAATGTGTGGCATTTAAAACAAGCCACGAGTTGAGACCTGCTCGATGTCGAGTAAAACCGTGGAATAAGTAAGCATGTGAAAACTGGACTTAACTTAATTTTTAATTTTTTTGTTGATTAGAAGTAAATCTGAGAGAAAATATGAAGGAGAATATAATAATTAATGTTTTGTATTGTTTGTTTATTACTGTCTGTATCATCCCCTAAATAAAGAGAAAAAATATTCGGTATGTATGAATGTGAATGAAGCAAGGAGTGTGTGCCAATACAGAGTTGTGGGGTTTCCCGTCCTCTCTGCATAAAATGACAAGATTGTGTAACGGTTAGTCAGTCCGAAGTTATAATGAACACTTTATATTTCAGGTGGGGGGTTACGACGGGGTTAGCCGCCAGTGCCTGAACTCCGTGGAGTGCTACGACCCCGCCACGGATAGCTGGAGCCCCGTGCCCGACATGTCGGTACGCCGCAGTGGGGCAGGTCATTACACACATATCTTCTCCTTTACCGTACGCCGAAAACTCTCAAATTGGACTGCTCTGCAAACTGTTATGTAATTGTGTACCAATCAAAGTGTGTCTGGTGTCAAAGAATGGTTCATTTCACCTTAAATTTCTACAGATTACTGTTTAGTGGTCATACATAATAACATGATTAATCCTTCCGGCTAATTTTTTCACTGTTGGACAACTACAACAACTCATATAGTCTCCCTTGCTGTTGTGGTGAGAAATATGATTTAAACGGTGTTAGAAGAGTAAACACCACGCTTTATATTCAAATCTATCTAATTTTTTTATTAATTATTTTAATATGAAAAGACAAAAATGTGATGTGGAATTAACGTTTATAAAGAGTAAACACCGCGCTTTATATTCAAATTTAGAAGTTAACAACAGAAGAATTAAAATGTGCACCTTTATGAAACCAAAGGCTCCAACTGAATTTGAAAAAAACTTTTAAAAAGAGATTTTAAATTGAATTTTCTATGAACTGTTTTAATACGAAACAGCAAAAATGTGAGGTGGAATTAACGTCTGTTATACATTTGTCTAATAAAATAAGTGTGTTTTTATATATTTTTTAATTATCAGTAATTTTATTTACAAAAAACGTAAAGTAGGCTATTTTTTTTTAATGTTTTTATTCAAAATTTTAATATTTCCGAAAATATATGTCTATTTCTAATAATAACATTTGAAAGTGTATTCATCACCTTCCAAAAACATTTTTCGATTTTCGGATACGTTCAGAAATATTTCATTTATTTGGATTTAATTGCAAAGCGGAAATACTCGGACCTTCTGTCGAATATGCGAGTTAATAAAATACAGTGAAATTCTCTTATAAAACTTTTGAAGTGACCAAAAGAAATACTTTTTATTTAGTGGATTTAATAATATATGCTTTTTATTTTTTTCACTCTACCATAGGTGTGGGTGTCTTGGACGGAGTGCTCTACGCCGTCGGGGGCCACGACGGACCTCTGGTGCGGCGCTCTGTCGAGATGTGGCGCCCCGGAGCTCCCGCCTGGCGCCCCGCCCCCGACATGGCTGCCGCCCGACGCAACGCCGGTGTCCTGCCCCACACGGGCCAGCTGTTGGTGATCGGCGGTGACGATGGAACGTCCAATCTCAACACCGTGGAGGTAAAGAGCTAACTTAAAGCTCCGTTCAAAGATGGTTTGAAAGGGAGATTTGTATATACAAATTGTTAGAGGGAGTGCGTTAATATTAAAAAATGAAAATAATTAATAAAACAACTTGTTTGAAATAGAGCAAAAATCTCAACAAATGCTTAAGTTGCATTTAAAGATGCACTGAATTTTTTCACACCTATAACATATTAAATAACAGAACAAAACGTGTTTTTAATAATTTCTGTCGAGGGAATTTCATATACATAATTAACATTCCAGCTTCACAAATGTTTAATATTATCTTCAAAAATAACATATATCTTAAAATCTTAAAGTGTTAAATTCATATATGCTATTAATCAGTAGATATTCGTAATGCGGGGGTTTAATGGTGCATTTTTTATTTTTTTATTAAAAAAAATTTAAATCAGTCATAAAAAAAATTCATTTACAGGTTTACAATCCCAAGACCGAGGCTTGGACCATGCTCGAAAGCCGAATGTCCACTGGGCGTTCCTACGCCGGAGTGGCCATCATCGACCGCCCGAGCCCTGCCTGACCCGCGGCTGGGCCCTCCCTGCCGACCCCCAACAGGTCAGTTAGAGTCTTACAAGGTATCAGAGCCGCATGTTCACTAATTTTTCCTTCGCCAGAAATATAATTGTTTTATACCATCAATATGGTCCCATGCGTAATCATTTAATATAATGTTATTTGTTATTACAGAAATAATGAATTACCCGAGGGGGGAAGCGAGGAGGGTCGAGGGGAGAGCGCTGCACGCGCAGCCCCACTACGCCGGGCTCCTGAGCCGCCAGCCGCGGGAGCCCCTGCCGAGGCCCCCCCTGGCCAGCCCCGGCCTGGTGTGCGTTGTGTTGCTCCACCTACTGACAATGTTCAGGTCGCTGACGAGATTGTCACCATCGATGTCAGAAACAATGATCCGTGTTATGAGAACGGAAGGTTTGAAGTTCTGTCTCCTAGTCATTTTCACCTGGATCTTAGTCCAAATCTCAACAGACCCGATAATACTTACGAGCCTTCCGAGGAACCCTCTACCTCCACGGCTCCTACTCACTGGCGCTTTAAAATGTTTAAAACGGGATCTAAAAATTCCAAGCAGAGTCTTTCTAGAGACGGAGTAGTAAAAAATAAAATCCACTCTTTCGGAGAGTATGACATGCCAAAAATTTCAGGAAAAATGTCCGATAAATCTTTCCTCAGTAAGGGCAAAAATAAAGCAAAAATATCTCCTATAGTGAATGCTTGCAGCGAACAAGTGAGCTCCAACAGTGCTAGTCCTTTGGGACTAAACGTTTGCTTTGGAAAAAAGCTATTGCGGTCTCCATCCAACTCCCAGACTTTGGAATTCAACGACCGCAGCAGCGAAGGAAGGGAGGCAGCTGGAGAAGGGGTGGCCACGTGTCCGCGAAGTGTGGCCGTTCCCAGGTCCCACGGTTCTGTGTATGGCCGACTGGGCAACACCTACGGCCGCCTGCACATCCTGGGCTCTGGCATCGGGCGCATTGAGCGCCACCTCAGTTCATCCTGTGGAAATATCGATCACTACTGCACCGCACCCACCCAAGGGAACCCGCGCTTCCGTATCGAGAATCAATCTGTGGAGGCAGACAGGATATACCAGCACATCGAGAGCACTGTGGAAGAAGCTCCCGCAGCCGCTCCTCCTCCGGGCATCAAGGGGATATCCAAGGGTTCGCTACAGTGGCTCATGGTCAACAGATGGCTGCCATTGTGGGTAGCTAACAGTGGAGGCAAGAATGAGTACAAAGTTATAGATCTAGATTTCTCCATCTACGATGATGTTCGCTACCCCATGTGCACTGCGGCATGTGCGGACGAACACTGCATGGGCAGGAATGCGGAGGCCTACTCCCTGTATCGAAAGAACTACCTGGGGGGGCAACTCTCCCTGGGCAGGGAGCACGGGCCTGCTGGCTCTGGCACTTCTCCCAGTGCTAATCGCTGTGCCGGTGCCAGTGGTGGTACTGAGCCCTTCCCGAATGAAGACAGTCTAGGTATGTCCTGTGCTGGTGCTTCGGGGAATATGGAATGCGACTCCCCCGAGCCTGACAGCTCCTCGGGAGAGAACTACATGGTGGACAATGAGCAGGACCTGAGCACTGCAGACAATGAGCCGTCAGTGTCGGAATGCAGCAGAAGCGCAGCGGAGGGCAGCAGCAGTAGTGAGGGCAGCAGCCCGGCCACCGACACCACACACTCATCGCAACCCACCCCCACCCTCCCGCTGCAAACCAATCATTCTGCATAAGAACCACATCGTACATATACCACTTCAACACATTCCAACTACTTTTATATTTGTTTCATTATTATCAATACTTCAGATTGTGTTCATTGTCCCACTTTTCTTACTGTTCTCTGTGTGAAAGAATGTACATAATACATATTAAGTATATAAGATAAAGCAAATGGAAAAGGAACTGAGAAAAACTGACAAAGATCTTATACTTGTTGTATTAGAAGGATTTTGATTATTTTCAATTATGAAATTCGCCTATGTATGTTCATAAATAAATATGATAGCTAGCTGGCATCAAGTGGTTAAATTGGAATGAGATTACATAATAATATTGTATATTCAGGTGAAGTATATAATAAGTAAACTTAGTGTATTGTCCCTTGTCAGTAGGTACGGCCCCATATTATATACAAGTGAGGCAAAATAAACTAAAAATTTATTCAAATGCACTATTTTTTTTTCATTACATACTATGGCAGCACCAAGCTGCTCGCTTTGTCTTTGACATAATATGTTGTTTGTTGTCAGAAATCTGCATGTTTTACAAGTTTGTCAGTTCGTTGTGCATATACATCAACGTTCAAAGAAAAACCAACATAACTCAATTGTTTAACTTTTTTTATTTACATATTGAAATTTGATTTAATATATGGCTTTTTTGATACATAAATTTCAAAAATATCACGTTTTCACGTACCTAATATGGAACTCCCATTGAATCTTTTTTAATATTAATATTGACCAACTTAAGTACTATAATTTCATTTTTTTATTAGTTTTCTTCATAGTCAAAATAATTTTGAAACTTTTAATTTTATCGTTTGACAGGGTTTTGTACGGCAGAATTGAGACTTTTTTTTATTACAGTGTTTAATTGAAGAACACATTGTAAAATGTTGGCGTCTCATCACTATCGTTATTGTATTGTACCAAAGTGTAAAAATACAATTTTTCAGTGAAATGGCAATAATCTGGATAGCTCGTAGCAGATGGCGCTGGTTTGGTTGGATATCATTTGCATTATATGGCTTAAAAGATATTGTTTTAAAGAAAGGCTTTTTTAAATGGTTGATGAATATGGTGAGGAGTTATTAAAAAATGAATTGAGAAATATAAATTAATTACATTAATTATATTTATTACAATTACATTAATTACAAAAGTCTTGGTTTGTTTATAACTACAATCTATTTCAGATTGTTTTTTTTATGAAGGCATCATAAATAAGTATTGCTGGAAATAGCAATTTTCTGAACAAAAATGTTGAAAAGTGAGGTTAATTCAAGTTTTGAAATGGTGCTTCTTTATATCGCTATTAAAATAGCTTATGAGGTACATCAAATAATGTAGTACGGAATTGTATATCTTAAAAAGGCCTACAAAAAAATACACAATGGTATATCTCCTAAGAATAACCCCCAGCAATGGCCGGGTACACGTCGTCTAGTTGGTTTATATTTATGTATTTTTTAAGGCACAATCCTCTCTTTTCTTAACTGTTCATCATTTAGAAACCTCTGTCCAGACATTCTTGGGGATCATAAAGGTACAACATAACATTGAGACATTTTAATTACTATTATTATGGTTGACGTGATATCCAACTATGCCAGCGCCAACATTTGACGAACATTTCAGATCATCTGCCATTGAATGTCCCGATCAGCATTCTTGAGGTTATGATTTCAAATGTCAGATAAGATATTAATTTTATACTGTATTTATAGTAAATCATAACTGAACATGAGTAATACAATTATGTAACTACATATTAAGAAACTTTAACTTCAAGAATAATAACAATATTTATAATACATTATCATAATTGCTGTGATTCATTGTTCATGATTATGTCCTATTTCGTCACCAATAATATGTATATATATTTTAGCCTACAGTTGCCCAAATTACGTTTCAATTTTGTTAAACTATAAAAATTTTCATGCAAATCCAAAATGAATCTATTCGTTCTGCTTATAATTATTAAAAATACTAATTTTGGTGGTGGGTCTATGATTGTAACTCTGGTTCAATGAATTCGGATTTGTTTTGAATTTAAGTGTCATTTTCAAAACTGATGTCAAGAATTCCGGCGGTGTTAAGAATTCAGACAAGCGATAAAGTACCTACCTATCTATAATATAATATTTTTTTACCAGAAAATAATTTTAATTCTAAATTTGAAAAATGTATTTCTTTTGCTATTGATTATTTGAAGGGTCTGCACTTTGTCCATTTTCAAGAAAGCGTTATATGCTGTGATTTTTCACGGGTCTGCGCTATATACATAATAAAACTTATACATTTGTTGATTTATATGAATATGTTTTTTTAAGGAATAATATTTTTTACTGGAGTTCCTAATTATTTTCTTTGCAAAGCAAATATTACATAATATTATTATCTTATAATAAAAAAACGATTAACCCCTGTTGTGCGGCTGGCTACATTTGCAGTCCAGTGAAATTAAGACTAACTTGAAGAACTGCAGTGTGCAGTGTGTTGAGCTAGGTTTTAGACGTATTGAACGCATTTCATAACTGTCGATGAAAATTCTGAAGTAAAGAATTTGATTTTGTAGAATGGTGTCCAGTATTTCAAATCTAATTTTCAAGATATTTACAAAATTTTACCCGTCTTATTCGTGGTTAAACATTAAATTGTCTTAAATGGTGTAGAATCATCTCATCTCGGAAAGTACCACTAATTTCTGAACACCGTATGGTTAAAGTAAAAAATGTGCATTTGGACCATTTTGCTTTTTTAAACCTTATGACATTTTCCTTTAAGCCATCTTGGTGTTGCCGTTTTAAACAATTGCAGCGCCCTCATTTTTTTATCTACATTATTTTTCCAACCTCTGTATCTATGTATATTAAATGTTTTCTTCATTTAACTTACCTTATCTTTAATATCTTTCTTGAAGAATATTGATGTAATTTGAAAATCGAATACTAATGTTTAGCATTTTTAAATTGTGCAGTTATTTTAAATAAATTGTATGTATTGTGTTTAAATATTGAAAACTGCTGCCTATTTACATTTTAATATTTAAATTTTACACTCTATTTACGTCACACACTGGTGGGGAACCATTTTGCTGCCAATGGCAATTTAGATGATATCTAAACTGAAAGTAATTTTCCAATATGAGAATAAATTTTGAGTAACGATTCTTATTATTTTTGTTTCTGCGGTTGTCTCGCGGACCGGACGTTCTTCTCCTCTTCCTGTGTATTTCTACCATTCTTTGTTTTATCCACCGAACAATCTCATCTTAAAATCTTCTTGCACTTTCTGATGAACACAGCATTATAGATTTTTAATAGCCATATGGATTATGAAACACATAATATTATATGTAGTAATTAGCTGTGTTTAAAATTTGAATGTGTAATTTGTTGGAACACGCATCTTATGTGTGTGTGTGCATGTGTATTCTGCAAATCCCTAATTAGGGCTGATACGTCCATAACATTGGGACACGTATTTGTGGTTTCACTCGTCCACCTAATGCTAATTAAATTGATGTTAAACATAATATTAAATTTGGCTCACCTTGACAGGTGTTATTGTGTATGATGCATTTTTGATGTTATTATATTCCCTAGATAATTTAAATGGGTTCTTAATTACGATATTTCCAAATCATGTGTCTGTTGTTTGAATGACAATTTTTAGTTACTCAACTATGTAACAATAATTAATTCATATACATTCCCAGCATACTTATTGATATAAGCCGTAAATTAATTTGGAACATCCACTTTTTTTTAGCTTAGGTGACAAAAGTAAATAAATTAATATTACATATAATTTATGTGTGTTAAAATAGGCAAGCATTTTTCTCCATTTTTATGTAATGTATAAGAAATATCAATAAATGTAGTGCCAACTAACTGTACTGCTGTCATAAGCAAAGAAGCAGCTATTTGCAAGTCATTCTGAGATATGAGACCTCCATGTGTATCAAACCTTCTAATATAATAAAAATTAACTTATTGACCGGATTGTAGCGAGTCCTGTCTCAACCTTTCGCATTCGTCTGTCTGTAAATTTCTTTGTGTGTTCCATGTCCTGTCAATCTTCTCAAGGCGATAGCCGTGTTTGATAGTACTTTTTATTGCGCTAAGCATTGTTGCAATCTGTCGAATCGGAATAATCAACATTACGCTAAGTGTTCACAGAACTACTGGTTTAGATGAATGTTTCAGATAGTTGCCAGTTATTTTAAAATGCTATTTTTTACAACATAAAAGCAATAAAAAACCTAGTACATTAAAACATACTTACCGATCAACTCTTCCCTGCTTCTGCCAGAATGCGGAACAATGCCTATGCTGTTTGTCAAAACACATAGTACGCATGTATGTCAGTATCGTAAAAATAAATTAATATAAATAAAGTAAAAAGCAGAATAAAATTTATTTCATTGCAAAAATGTTATCCTGATTATCATTTTTCACAAAAACGGCAGTAAGCTAAGCAATAAGACAGTATACCGAGTTTTTAAAAACACTACCCTCCCCACCTATACTGCGTTTTTGCTTATGAAGCTCAGTATACTGTCTTACTGCTCAGTATTACTGCTGTTTTAGTGAAAAAATTAAAATCCGGTTAACTGTTTGCACTGAAATAAACTTAAGTGTATTTTTTGCTTTATTTATTTTCAATTTGTGAATTTTGTTGAAAATATTTTTGCTTATGACAGCAGTGCAGTCACAGTGCGGCACTGGACATATATATCAACAATAGTTGGCAAGTCACACTGCAGGACATCAGTGAGGACTCCCAACTACTGAATTATAGCAGTAGTTGGCAAGCCATGCAACAAGACATAAGGATCAGTGATTGAAAGGTCACAAACTACCTTTATTATAGTGAAATTAAGTCATTCGTCTGACGTTTCTGTGTAAATAAATAATTTTCTTTACAACCTGTTTTTTTTCTTCTTAAAAATCTAAGAGTAAAATGTTTTCTGCTCTGATTGAAGTATGGGGGTTCAATTCTAAAGTGGTCCAAGTTAATTTATTTTTTATTTTTTATGAAATCTAGTTTCTAGCAAGACTTCTTAGTAGCAAAGATGTTCACCATTTTAGCATATTATTTATATATATATATATATCTATTTGCACTTGATCTCTAATTATCGCATCAATTCGCCGATGCGCCAAAAAACTTGACATGTACACCGGGCTTAAGACAAACGGTTTGTTTTGTCTGTTGACAAAAAGGTGCATGAACAACACTAAAGCGGATTCTCCTAGTCGTATTGGAATACAATTATCATTTTATTCAAGATGAGTATAATTTTTTTTTAATAAATGACAAACATTCCCAGAAAACCTAACAATATTTAAAAATCTCCTACTACCATCACAGTAAGCGGAAAATGTTGCTTGTGTCGTAAATGAATCAACATTTGATATATTTTTTCAATTTGGGAGGTGTATGCGGGTGGCGCCCTGGAACTTTTTATTGGACGACCACAGGTCACCCCAAGTGGTTCTCCACGTTTGATGACTTAGCAGTGGTGCCTGGGTTCATGGGGTGAGAGGTTTGTCTAGATCTGTGAATCAAGAAAGACCTTTTGGTCCATCACTCCTGGACACACTGACCCTCAGATTCCTACCCACCCCTCATACCTTTTTACTTTCCACAACTTCATCTCCTTAAAAAGACCTTTCACACAGCATCCCCTAAGATATTACACGGGCCCGAGGGAAATCATTTTCCTCAGGGCCTCCCTGTGCGGAGCTAATAGAGATTGGAAAAATAAAACTTCCAATGTATTCTTTAAACATTTTTATTGCGTAAAGCACATACATATTAAACATTAAAATCCATTATCAAAGCTTTCTGAAACTGTAATAAAGTAAACAACAATATACATAAAAATACTTAATTTTTAAAATATTTTAACAAAATCAATTAGGTCAGGTTCCTAGAAATAAAAAAAAAGTGGGTGTGTCAAGCCTACGCAAGACAGAAGTGAAACTTCTAGTTTCAGCTGATAAATAAATAAATAAAATAAATATATATTTATCAAAATAAATAAATTAATTAAATAAATGTAATACAATTATCATAATATACGGATTAGATAATAATTTTAATCCAACACAATAACGCAAAGCGCGCTCTAGCGGAGTAATGTTTTATCACAGTGAGATAAGTGTTTTTATTATTTTGCAATATTATTTTCTTTTAAAAAATGTTCTGACCTACTAAAAAATAAGATATTGAATGAAAAAGGCGTTAAAAACAAAAAAATAATGTGCGATGGCCGAGAATCGAACTCGGATCCACTGCTTGGAAGGCAACTATGCTGACCATTACACCACCAACGCCAGTTGTCGGGATGAGCTAAGAAGCATTTATATGTTACTTCAAAACTTTGACTAGATCAAATGAACTTTAATCGGTGGTCCCGCATTTTCGTTTCGGTCATGAGTCGGTTTTACTCCGGTCCTAGAAATTGCATGACGCGCGTAAAGAAGTTTCACTTCAATAATAGAAAACAATCTTTGGAATCAAACAAATTAAGTGCTCTCTCTATTTATAAAAAAAATTGAAAGTCAATAGAACTTTGATCCAACCTAAATACATTTATAAATTGTGTCAATAGAACTTTGATTCAACCTAAATACATTTATAAATTGTGTCAATAGAACTTTGATTCAACCTAAATACATTTATTAATTGTGTGAATGGAACTTTGATTCAACCTAAATACATTTATAAAATATATTTTTCAATTTATTTTAAGAAATATAATTTAACTTAACCTTAATGTTATATGATAAATTAAGCGTACCAAAACTATGCACATTTTCCATTGACTAAAAATTATTTTTAAACAAAGGTATATTTTCAAAGACAAAATTTTATATAAAACTAAATCAAGGGGTGAATCAAATAAATCTCTGGTAGTGACAACAATTTATTTATTGAGGTGGCCGGTACAATAGGTTTTACACTACAGCAGCTTGACATGGTTAACTTTAGAGTCGGTGGCGTGGCTAGTGAAGGTAGACACACAAAATGCAAAAAAATGTTTGTTCATTCGTTAGTTACACATTTGGCTGCCTTCAAAGTTAAACATGTCATGTTTTACTTTGTTAATATACGGTCATAGATCCCTCTTATAGGTTTTACTGCGATAATTGAACATGATGATAAAAATGACATGTAGTAGTTTAATCATGTAAAATATATTAGAAATAAAGAAAATGTTTCATATGTCTTAGTCTAAAAAGTAGTTTTTTTTTTATTTAATTTACGTACATATTGCTTTACAAGCCACTGCATTCCTAATTTACATAAATAATATTGTGAGCATACAATGAAAAGTCTTTGTTGGCAGATTGAGATTGAGAATTCTTCATGGATAGGCCATAGTCTTGCAAATATTTTATTTATTTATTTAAAATGTATTTGGTTTTATATATATATATGTACATAAAAAAATATCCTGACGTGCAGAACTGTTAGTTTGTTATCGTAGCAAGGGACTTTAGTCTTTTCAACAGGGATTTTGACTTGGCCACTTTAAATTGTACGCTCACAATATATAAAACAACAGTAGTAGGCGGCACTCTTTTTGATACTCATACATTTTCTTATAAAATTCACACAGCCCTGGGGAGGCATAGATTGTGCACATTGCAATGGGGTTGGTAAGAATTATATTTATTTTTTGGTATTATTAAATCATGATAAACTGGGTTTACACTATTCGTCTAGCTAGCTTTAAACAGCGCAACATCCATCCATCCATCCATATAATCAATGTAAAAATAATAATACTTTAAATCATGTGTAGTATAAGTCAAAAACGTGTATTAGTCATAATATGGACCTTAATCTTAACCTCTCCTTCTTTTCGTAAATTTCCGTGGTTCGTGAAAAATCACCTCACCTTAAGCTATATAAATTAGCCAAATATATTTTCCATGGACATTTATCAGAAAGAGAGGTATTAAAGTAGCTATTGGGTTATATCTGCCGCAGGTTGGGTTTATTTTCTTTCCTCTGCCTCAGATTCTTAAGGATTGCATAATAAGCAATAAGGAAGCATGAATTATACGGCTGTCTCCTTGTGACACCAGATTACTGCCCCCACAGAAGAAGAGAAAAATGTGACTGTACAACTCCTCCAATTGAAAGAAACCTATGCAATCAAGGTGTACCAATCTAAAGTTGATCTGACTTACTTGATAACATACTGTGAAATGTATTCTCATGCATCTCAGGTTGAGTTCGGTCTTCAGTCCAAGGTATTGATGGTGTCTAAAGATGAATGTGATGCGATGCATAGGCTTAGAACTGTATACATCTATGGAAGGAGCACTAATGGTTTCATTCTAAATGGAACTTTGACAACCCCTATAGTGCCATGATGGTCAAACAGTATGGTCTAATGTTGTAGTCAAAGGTACTGTGAAGGTAACACTTTTTGACTATACAGCATTATATAGAGTATCTGACAACAACATTAGGCTCAGGTCGGGTGTGACATGCCCTTACTTGATTGTCCTGAAATGGAAACCTTCCCAGTTGGACAGTCAAAGATTGATTACTCTGTAATTGTATTTTTTAGTATCTAATAAATAAATAAGTCGAGTGATACTTCTTAAGAACTACTAAGTGCTACTGAAGCTTTAACGTTTCAAGGGGAAAATCTGTATTTAGTCCATATAGCGGGTTGTGTGTTGTACACCCCAAAATACAATGCTGGAATTAATTCAGTTGTAGCTAATCCATATTACAAGTGTAGTTCCATCATTGCAACCTTTCCCACTCCGCTTGTCACGCACACATTTCATATGAATTATACCGCCTAGGGAAAAAAGAGATAGCCCCCCCTCTATAATGTAAAGCGTGCTATTAAAAATGGGACAAAACCGAAATAAGAATACATAAATCCTGCAGCCGAAACTCAGTGAAACATGTTGTATGAAAGTTGTGGTTTGATTCAAGCCAGTTTATAATTAAGGCGAATAATAGTTTTAGGAAAACAGTTGTTATCTAAATCAATAAAGTCTGCAATGACAACATTAAGATGCAGTGAATCCTCAGGGTCGGGGACAGGCGGGGGCCGTCCGGGGGCGAGTCCAGATATCCAGGGGAGCACCTGCCGGATCACTGGCCTTGCGCAACTACGCTTTACGTCAGATAGGAACCTGCCAGGATGGAAACAGGACCAGGTTTAGTGGTGCTGGCAAACAAAACTAGCACTATTGCTATCAGCTGGAACTAACTACACTGTGCAATGATACTGTACAACGACAATGTGTAACAGGTCTTTGGCATCTCTACACAATATATCCCAATGTTAAATATTTCTATTCTATTCCCATACTAATATACAAAGATACATATCATCTGTCTACCAACGATTATTAAATTTCAGCATTATAGAAAAGTACCTGTTGATGAACATAAAACCAATAGTTAGATGGTAACTCTAGAATCAGGAACAGCAATAAAGATTGAAAAACTTTAATTAACATAATTCCAGGTGGATTTTAAAAGGCACATAAATTCACACATTCAGAGGTGGCTATATATGCATATAATTTACTTGATTCCGTTGCTTGAAACCACATACAGGCAACTCCCGGCCTGCATTTCGGTCCTTAATCATCTTAGTAGTGAAGTTATAGTATATCCAGAAATGGTAACATTTTTAGACCATAATATTTACAATGTGTAACGGGATAAATTAAGTACCCGTTAATTTTATTATTTGGTGTGAATGTCCTACAACTGGCGACACTATTATGTAGACAAGGTTCGGAGTTGGCTGACGGAACGAGATGAGCTTCGTCTTCAGTATTCGGGTGGCGGATCCAGCAATCAGACGTACAGGGAAAAAAGGACTCTTCGCGGATGGCGTTCAACACGAAATCGGGAGGTTTAGTTTTATCATTTGGTGTGGATGTCCTACAACTGGTGACACTATTAGACAAGGTTCGGAGTTGGCTGACGGAACGAGATGAGCTTCGTCTTCAGTATTCGGGTGGCGGATCTAGCAATCAGACGTACGGGGAAGAAAGGACTCTTCGCGGATGGCGTTCAACACGAAATCGGGAGGTTTAGTTTTAGGGGGAGTCCGGGAGAGTTTAGCAGGGGGGAGACAATAGCCACTGCTCAAATAATCTGTGTGAGACTACGTATTGCGACGTTGCCTTGCTTCTTAAATGCCGCGCGCCCCCCCCGTCCCTCTAACGCACTGTCATTCCTTTCGTCAGTGTGGTTTAAAATTGCGAAGTGATAACGTGTTTTCGTGTCCGGTAAGTGATTTATTTCAATTTCAGATATATCATCGGTGTTGTCTTATATTAATTGATTCAAAAAAGTTATCTATTTAAATGGCAAGTTTATTTATCCTAGTAACACCTACAGTAGATAGCTTTTACGGATGTGGCATAGTTTTTATAAAAAATAAATAATAAACCGATTGGCGTGGGGTGGGAGACATTAGCCACGCGTTGGAAGGAGACTTTACCCAGGGTAATCTCTCCCGACACTTCAGTTACACTATAATGTTTTTTTTTTTTTCAGATAAATAAACACCCAAAATGCCCTTCAAATATAAAAAAAAAGATTCAACAAGGAACAGAAATAAATTAGAAATATCAGTAATAAAAAATGCTTTAGATGACATCGTTAAAGGAAAATCCATTAGAGGTGCTGCTTTGGAATATGGAATTGATCGAAACACATTACGGAATTATCTAAGGGACAGGAACAAATTAACTAAAATAAGTGAAAAAGGAAGCCAGTATAAAACATCTCAAATATTTACAATAGAAGAAGAAAACGCACTTGTTAACTATCTTCTAACTTGTAGCAAAATGAATTATGGCTTGACCAAAAAGGCGGCTATGAAACTAGCATGTGAGTATGCAAAAATCAATTCCAAAAACGTTCCTCAGTCTTGGACCACAAATGACTGCACTGGAAAAGATTGGTTCAGAGGATTTATGCAAAGACATCCTGAACTTAGTTTGAAAACTCCCGAAGCACATAGTTAGTCCAGATCAACGAGCTTTAACAGAAAAAACCTTACTGATTTCTTCAAAAATCTCGAATACGTTAGGGAGGAATACAAATTTGAAGCTCACAACATCTACAATTGTGATGAAACAGGGTGTACGACCGTACAAGTGTGTCCCAAAGTAATAGCTAGCAAGCATGTGCGTCAAATAGGACAAGTTACTTCAGCTGAGCGTGGCACTCTTGTGACCGTTTGTTTCGCCGTCAACGCTCTGGGAAATGTTATTCCACCGTTTTTCGTTTTCCCAAGGGTTAAATATAACGAAACTTTTATAAATGGTGGTCCCCCAGGCTCACAGGGCGACTCCTATCCAAGTGGATGGATGACAACCAAAAGTTTCATGAAATATATGCAGCATTTTGTGAAATATTCAAACGCATCTCTTCAAAACCGAGTCTTGCTTATCCTCGACAACCACGAGAGTCATGTCAATATTGAAGTCGTCCAATATGCAAAATTAAATGGAGTAGTCATGTTGACTTTACCACCCCACTGTAGCAATAAGTTACAGCCTTTAGATGTTGCCATATATTCATCTTTCAAGGCAAGATATAACACAGCCATGAATAACTGGATGCTAAGTAACCCAGGGAGAACAGTTACAATTTATAATATACCCAGCTTTGTAAGCACCATTATGTCGCAGGCTTTCAGCCAATCTAATATTTTAAGTGGATTTCGTAAAACCGGAATACATCCCTACAACCCAAATATCTTTACAGATGAAGATTTCTTATGCTCAGCAGTAACAGATAAAGAAATGACTGGTGAACTTCAGGATCTGGAAGCTCCTTCGGCTGATTCATCATTAATAGCTCCCCAACTAGACCCAGATGTCACCATGATCGAATCAGCTTCAACATCAACTGTACAACGTCAGTCAGAGCCTTCGACGACTGCTGATGCAGATGTATTCGATATTGCAGAACAATCAGCAGAGATGGCTTCAACGTCTCAACTTCTGGATATTACAACTGTACATTCCGATTCACCAAAAACAAAGACTGTTTTGCCTGAAATTATTAGACCTTTTCCTAAATCTGCTCCTAGAAAAAATATTCGTCGTGGTAGACAGCCCGGAAAAACAAAAATATTGACTAAAACACCAGAAAAACAAGACTTAATTAATAATCATGAACTGAAAAACAAGAAAATGAAAGTAACTAAAACAAACCAAAGAGGTAAAGCAAAAAAGAAAACATTTACAAGACAAATTTTACAGTCAAGTGACAGTGAGACCGACTTAGAAGATCCCAGATATGACGATAGCTCAGATGACCCATGCGACGAAAGTAATTGGTTTTGTTTCGTATGTGGAACGGACGAAAAGATAGCCATGCGACTGTGTGCCATTTGTGGCAATTATGTCCATGAGATGTGTGTCGGACTAACTAAGGATGACAAGGAAAAGTTTATTTGCCATCGTTGTTCTAATTAAGAAAAGGGAAATTGATCAAGTTTATAATAATTTAAATAATAAATGTTGATTCTCTTACACGTAGTTATAAGGTTTTGAATATTTGTTATAAGGTTTTGAATACTTATTGGGGTCATAATAATTATGTCACAACTCAAAATATTTGTGATATCATTAATTTGTGGCTATTGTCAAATTAAAATTATTAAAATAATCAAAGTTCCTCATTTTCACATTGTATTATGTAATACCAAGTGCCTTATCTTAAAAATTACATTTTTTAAAATAAAATAACTGTTTTTTATTTATTATTTCACCTACTTCTAAGTCCGGGTAATGTCTCCCTACTTGGAGGGTAAAGTCTCCCACCCAGGCGGGAGAAATTAGCCAAAATCAATTTTGTGTGAATTCGTTAATAACTGATAAATTATTTAATGTTATATCAAACGTTCTTCAGAGAAAATATAGCTAAATAGTGCAGCTTAAGATACAATTCATAAAAAGTAGCAATATGTAGTTATAGAAAAAAAGTAAAATAAAATAGTTGAGGGCGGGTACACTCTCCCGGACTTCCCCTATCATTTGGTGTGGATGTCCTACAACTGGCGACACTATTAGACAAGGTTCGGAGTTGGCTGACGGAACGAGATGAGCTTCGTCTTCAGTATTCGGGTGGCGGATCCAGCAATCAGACGTACGGGGAAGAAAGGACTCTTCGCGGATGGCGTTTAACACGAAATCGGGAGGTTTAGTTTTATCATTATGCATTTCAATATTCAATCTTTAGTTTCTCTTTCTATTTTCAACATTGGTTTACTATAATTTATAAATTTCGTTCTATCGTTTATATATGGAACTGGCGCCCTTATTATTAATCGTAATGATATTTTTAATTATAATTCATTATTTTACTACCTACAATTTAGTATAACTTATCATCAACCACCATGTTAATTATCTTTACGTAAAATAAGACCGACCCACTCACGCTTCTTCGAGGTTAGTCGCACCCTAAGATTATTTATATTTTAATTAATCATTTGAGTCTCATGCTATATTGTTTTACAATAAATTATATTTCTTAAATATGAATATTTTATTTAAGAAAATCATCCTCCTTATTCTTACATTTAATAGATTAAATTCACCTTTGTTATTTTTTGGCTGATATTTATTTACGCACACTATAACAAAAAAGTGTTACAAATGGTCCGAATTAAAAAACGTATTTACTAAATGTTTTGAACTTCCTGACTGTCAAATGAGGCAGAAAGCTAGGTGTGATGAACTTAAGTCTAAAGGTATGACAGAGACATTCATGTATCAATGAGATAGCATGATTATGCCGACGTTTAATAAGGAACTGCGGTGAAAAATATTATAGCTTAAAAAAACATATTCATACATTGATGTATATACACTAGATCGATAATTACCGCGTCAAAGCATTGCCACTGCAATTAAGGCCACAGCCAAGTTTGCCGCTAACGTCAGTTCAGTGCTCAGTGAGACGTCGACCGAGTTAAACCGAGCGACACGCCGTCAAAACTATTTCCAAAATGGGTAAATGCGTCGTTAAAGAATGCAATTCAAGGTCACAAAAACATAATAAATCAAGCGGAATTAATTTTTTGTATTTCTTTGGCATTCACTATGTAACAATTTCTAGACATTTTTTGTTTTTTAATGAGTTTTATTATTCACAATGTACATTTGTTACGTATAAATTTTATTAAATTAGCGACCGGTTTCGACACGTCCGTGTCATTAACTAGCTATTTTAAAACTAAATTTTCAAGTGCAGAAATATGGGGTTTTATTTTGTTTGGTTCTTTGGAGGGAGGGGATTTGAGGGAGGGGGAGGGGGTTGAGAGGGAAACGGAGGGAGGAGTCAACATAACGGGGAACGCTGTTCCCCAAACTTTTTTTTTTACTTAGTGTAGCGGCTACGTCATACTCCGCTCCCCTCTCCGCTATGTAGCGGCTACGTCACGCCTCGCTCCCCTCGCCTCAACATATTATGTATTACCCTGTACTGCCTGTTTGACTTTAGTTAATAAACGCACTAGCTTCCTATCAGTCGTGTTCGCCTTATTGCTCTGCATTTACTCCCACACCCATACCTATCCAAGGCGTACTGCACTTACGCCTCCAAAGTGGTGACCCCGACGTGATCAACAGTGTGTGTGTGAGAACAATAGAGTGATAAGGAAGCATAACACAACACTGCATCAGTGCGATATTTTCTCGGAAGTTTGAACAATAGAGTGAGTCAGCGCGAGTGTAGAAATGGCATACAGTGCAAGTAGTGGTTCCAGGGCTGCCTCCGAGCCCGAAGTGTATACGGTTTCTCTTAATACTAAAATTCCGGAGTTTTGGGCCGAACAACCACGGCTTTGGTTTCATCAGCTAGAGGCAATTTTAGCTCCACAAAAAATTAGTGATGAGAATCGTTACTTAATCCTTGTCGCAAAGCTAGGAAAAAATGAACTGCGACAAATCAGTGATATTCTAAACAACGCCCCGGCGGAAAACAAATACCTGGCGCTGAAGACCAGACTCCTTCAGGTTTATGAAGAGTCAGCAACCCAGCAACTCCAACAGCTCCTCGGAGAACTCGAACTAGGCGACCAGAAGCCTTCACAACTCCTGCGACGAATGAGAGAGTTGGCAATAAACAAACTCTCGGACGACACGCTCAGGATTCTTTGGCTAGGACGTCTCCCGCAAACCGTTCGTGCCGTTCTGACTGTCTGCGAGGTACAAGACATGGAGAAGCTGGCACAAATCGCCGACAAAACACTGGAGACCACCAGAACCTCCGAGGTAGCCGAGGTTAAAACCCAACCATCAACGGCCATTGAGATGCTGACTCGGACGATTGAAAAACTGCAAATGGAAATAGCCAGCTTACGAAGGGAACCACGGGGCCGCGAGCGACAACGTTCAACCTCCAGAGCTCGCCAGTCAACTTCCCTAAATCGCCCCCGTGCACCACAGCCTGGAGATCCCAACTATCTGTGCTGGTACCATTTCAAATTCGGTTCCAGGGCGCAGAAGTGCCAAGATCAGTGTTCTTACAAGACAAAAAACGAGAATTGACGCCCGCGATCGAGATAGTTGGCGTTGATAATACATCTCGATTATGTGTTACCGACCGTAAAAGTGGTATTAGATACTTAATCGATACCGGCGCTGACATTTCCGTTTTATCAGCTCGAAAATTTTCCAAATCAACACCTACCGAATACAAACTGTATGCAGCAAATGGAACAAAAATTAATACGTATGGTGAAAAATCCCCGATTCTTGACTTAGGACTACGCAGACCACTCCGGTGGACTTTCATCATCGCTGACGTCAAACAATCTATCATCGGAGCAGACTTTCTTCGGGCGAAACAGCTACTCGTAGATCTACATGGAAGGAAACTGGTAGACAAGGTGACAACCCTAACCACCAGTATATCTATTACAAAGGATCCGAACGTAAACATTTACGCAGTAGACATAAACAACCCATATCACAAGTTATTATTGAAGTACCCCGAGTTGACAAGACCGGAATCTTTGAAAAATGCACCGAAACATGATATCTGTCATCATATTGTGACTACAGGCCCACCCATACATGAAAAGGTACGTCCATTAAATCCAACCAAGTATAAGGCCGCCAAGCAGGAATTTGAACACATGCTCGAGCTCGGAATCTGTCAACCATCCAACAGTCCGTGGGCGAACCCCTTACACATCGATATCATCGGACCGCTTCCAATTTCGCAAGAAAACAGATATTGTGTGACAATGGTAGACAGAGAGACATCATGGCCAGAAACAATTCCGGTTAAAAACATTGACGCCGAAACGATAGCTGATGTTCTGATCATTCATTGGATTTCAAGATTTGGATGTCCGGCTTTTATTACTACTGACCAAGGTAGGCAGTTCGAGTCCGACTTATTTAACTAGCTGTTAAAGAAACTCGGCATCGAAAAGATTCACACTACCGCTTATAACCCGAAAGCCAACGGCAAAGTAGAACGCTATCATCGCACTCTCAAAGCTGCTATCATGGCAAAATGCAAAGATAACGCACAGTGGGCACATGAATTGCCAATCATATTATTAGGCCTTCGATCAGCCGTCAAGGATGATAAAGGCTACAGCCCAGCACAAATGGTGTATGGTACATCTTTAGCATTACCTGGAGATTTTTTCGTGCCTTCTAAGCCGAAAATAAACAACACAGATTTTAGCAGAAGACTGATGGACCATTTCCAAAATGTATCTTGGCCAGAGGGAAGGGTCATTACAGACCGAAGACACATTTTTATTCACCCTGAGTTAACAACTTGCTCCCATGTTTTCCTTAGGAACGACGCAAAGAAAGCGCTTACTCCACCATATAAAGGTCCGTACGAGGTTTTCAAACGAAAGGAGAAATATTTTTGCATTATTATCAATTCAAAAAAGGTCAACGTGTCAATTGATAGACTTAAACCGGCATTCTTTCAACCAGTAAATGTTTCTAACGAAAATAAACCAGCTGATCATACATTTTTCAGACCAACTACTGAGTCAGCTGTAGACAGACCGACTAGACTGTCAACCCAAGCGAACAGTGACCCTGTACCCGTGCCCTCGTCAGCAAAATACATTACACGGGCCGGACGAACTTTAAAAAAACCAGTACGCTTCTCCTGAATGTTCATTAATAATTTCAACCTTTAGACGAAAGCATCATGGGTGGACAAGCATCGAAAGAAGAAATTGTTATTGCCCAGGCCGGGGGAGATTCCTCCAGCCAGACAACACACCACATATCAATAACCTCATTGGTATTAGCGTGCACCATTGTAGTTTTCGCCCTAGCCTATATGGGGTGGAAGTTTTGCAGCAACAAGATAACAACCAGCATCATGGAGAGGATTACAGGTCGAGGTGAAGCAGGGGACAATCCTGTTAACTTTCCCCGTCAACATCATGTGCTGTGAACGTTTAAGAAAGTGATTTAAAAAATATTGTGAAAAAAAGTGTACAACCCAAAATTTTTGTAATGTGTATTTTTTTTTTTTTTTTTTTTTGTTTTGTTTGTTTGTTGTTCGTGAAATTTTATGACCATTTCACTAGGGGGGGAGGCATGTAGCGGCTACGTCATACTCCGCTCCCCTCGCCTCAACATATTATGTATTACCCTGTACTGCCTGTTTGACTTTAGTTAATAAACGCACTAGCTTCCTATCAGTCGTGTTCGCCTTATTGCTCTGCATTTACTCCCACACACATACCTATCCAAGGCGTACTGCACTTACGCCTCCAAATTAGTAATCAGATTTGATGTTGCTCTTTTGACTACAGTATAATGTACTTTTTTCAGGACGAATCTCATTCTGAAGAGCCGGTGGAACTTGTAGTGGAAGAAAATATGGATGTGGATATTGTGGAAACCGATGAAGAGATAAATGAATTAACTGAAACGCCGCGAAAGCACAAAATGAGAAAAATAATTCACCGCTTGAAAATTGTATCCGCACGAAGACTAAGAAAAATTTAAAATATATCACAGAAAAATAAAAGACTAGAAGTAAAAAATAAAAAATTAAAAGATGTTATAGAAGAACTGAAAAAAAAACGTATATTGAGTGAAGAAGAAGAAATGCAGCTAAATTTGAATGAAGAAACAATGCAATTGATGGAAGAATTTCAAAAATCCTTCAAAAAGAAAAGGACTTTTAAAAAATTTCCTTATACGCTAAAAAAATTTGCATTAACATTAAACTTTTACTCCCCTGCTGCCTATAAATATGTTCGATCCGCATTTAATGACTCATTACCGCATCCAAGAACGCTGGTCAATTGGTATAGCAAAATAAACGGGGATCCGGGGTTTACATCGGAAGCCTTTAATGTTCTTAAGGTCAAAAGTGATAATTCTAAGTTCAATATCATTTGTAATTTAGTTATCGATGAGATGGCCATCCGTCAACAAAAAATTTTCGATGGAAAGAAGCACCACGGGTATGTTGATTATGGATTAAATGACACGAACGATACGCAAAATCTAGCGTCCTCCGCATTGGTTTTACTTCTCGTATGTTTGAATGAAACATGGAAGGTACCTATTGGCTATTTTTTTACACATGGGTTATCTTCAGAAAAACTTGCCAATATTATAAATTTGGCTTTGACAAAATGCGAACAAATAAACGTCGAAGTAGCATCAGTAACGTGTGATGGCAGTCAGACAAATATTGCTGCAATGCGGGTTTTAGGATGTAACCTAAACGACCCAAACAACCTGAAAACAACTTTCAAACATCCTACAACAGGACACGCTGTGGTGCTATTGTTAGACGCTTGTCACATGCTCAAGCTAGTGAGAAACAGTTTTGCATCAAAAAAAATATTTTTAAACAAAAATAACGAGAAGATAGAATGGAAGTATGTAAACCGTTTACAGGAGATTCAAGAAATTGAAGGCCTTAAAACAGGTAACAAATTAACCAACCGCCATATTAATTTTCGTAATCAAATTATGAAGGTGAAGTTGGCATCACAGCTGCTAAGCAATAGTGTAGCTCAGTCACTTCATTTGGCCAAGGAGTTGTCTTCTGAATTTTCAGAAAGTGAACCCACTGCGGAATTTATTAAATTACACAATGATATTGTTGATGTCCTAAATTCTAAGGGGGACCCCAAAGCTTATGGTTTTAAGAAAAGTCTTAAATCAGATACGAAAAATGATATCTACACATTAATTGAAAGATATAAAAAGTATGTTACGAACCTAAGTGTAGAAGTTATGACAAAAAAAAACAATTAAACGGAAGGGCCAGATACACAAGATACTGATAAAAAAAAATATGAAGAAAGTGTTAGATTGCAAATTTAAAACGGGATTTTTGGGTTTTCTGATTTGTCTGGAAAGTTTAAAAGTATTATATACAAGGTTGATTGAGACTAACGAAATGAAATACATCGCAACATATAGACTTTCACAAGACCATCTAGAATTATTTTTTGGTTGTATCCGGCAAAAAGGTGGTTACAATAATAATCCGAATGTTGTGCAGTTTAAATCTGCCTACAAAAAATTATTAAATCACCTTGAATTAAAAAACGGTTTTAGAGGCAACTGTGTGCCCCTTGAAAAAATTAATATCTTGTGCTCTACAACTTCTGCAAGTGAAAAGGACCACATCGAAGAAATCAACAAGTCTTCCTTTGATCGTCATGATGACATTGACTTACAAAAATTTCAAACTATAATGAACAATCAAAACGTAACAAATTTAGAAGAAGAATGGGTCGTGCAGCAAACGAATGATAACCTTTTTACGAACGTAACAAAACAAGTCGTTGGATACATTTCCGGCTATGTTGTTAACAAAGTTGGTCAAGAACTCAAATGCGAAATATGCATCAAAGCTTTACTCGCTACAGAACTGGAGTGGTTTCACAAGCTAATTAATGTAAAAGATAAAGGAGGATTATGTTACCCATCGAAACATGTGTATGAAATATGTATGATTGGTGAAGGCATTATAAGACATGCAATAATGCTTTCCGACACTAAGTCTTTGCCTCCTAAATTTGGGCTCATGTTAGATATTAGCTACAAAAACTTTAAAAATGCTTCAAGGAAAAAAGTTACTAAAAGAATTTGCAATGCACCCGGGGGATCATTTGTCATCAGTACAAGTGGATCATTCTCTTTTATTAATTAATGCCATTATTAACAAATATTTAAAAATAAGACTGTATCACGAAAGCAAATTATTTGTTAATGTTTTTTCGAAACAAATAGAAATAAACAAGATATCAAATCGATGCAGACTATCAGGGGGGGGCGAAAAATAGGTGACATAATGTGTACTGGGACATTTCAACTAGAATGAGTACCGAGGAAGCCTTGGGAGATTGAAATAATCGGTGAAAAATTAAATAGTTATACTAAACCAAGGAAAAAGGAAGGTAGCTAAATGTGCGAGGTAGGAGACGACCTTACGCAAGGGGTTTAGCATACGCTGGAATGGGAATGATTGTCGGGAGTAAGTGATCCGGGAGGTAAAGGGAGGAACGGACGTGTACACCGTTTAATTCGACAAGAGGCGAGTTGCGAGTTCTATTCTTAGACAGGGGAGAGAAGCACGGGGGGAAGCTATAGAAAATATTCACGAAAACGGAGAGTTAAAAGGAAAATTTTGACTAGTTACGCGTAACGGGCTGTCTTAACGCACTAAAGGAAAGGTCGTCAGAACACACATCACGGACCAAATAGAAACGCGAAAAATTTAAATTAGAAAAATAGGTCAAATCTGACGGATTAAAAGATATCTACCAGGTGGGGCGAACTTGAGAATTTCACCAGTACAGGCCTGGGTTGTGAAACACAAGATGCTAGTTTTTCTGAGGAACGCTGAAGAATAAGTTCAGTAGGGTTTAAGCGACGCAGAGGATTTTGCGCGGGAAAATGGGACCATGACACTTCGAGAAAGGTGGGATTGCAATGACAAACATAATTAATTACGGGTATAAAATGTCATGCACGGAGAGAATTCGATAGTGGATCACGAGTCGCCGGAATCGTTCAAAACAATATACGTCGTGCTACGTCCTAATCACTTAGTAATTTACTCTGGACTGTCACATAAATATTTTGTGACAAGTGTAGTTCTCGCTTAATTGGGTTTATTTTGTCTATGGTGTTTTTTTTTTAGCTTTGGCAATATTTTTAAGGAAGGAAGCACAGTTTTGTTTTTGAGCACTTCCTCCCCGGGTCAGCTTGGGCAGCTGCTCGCGGATCTTGTCACTCGCCATTTAAGGTGTTTTAATCTGAGTTAATCATGTGAATAGAAGTCATGCTTTTCTTTTAAAAAGGGCGCGGGGTGTTTTACCTTTCACGAATAGTTCGTGTTGATTATTATTTTAGTGGTGATTATGGAATCCAGCTTTTTATCCAGTGTTGGCCGGTGGCCATATTTGTAGTACTCGTGTTTCGGTTGTGAAACCGCAAATGGATTGGTCCTAGCTGTGGCTAGAAGTTGATGGCTGAGTGTCCCCGCGTCGCGAAGGAACGGATTGCTGTTCCCGAAGTCCGTAAGACGAGTCTGGTTGGTTGCCACGTGCTGCAGACTTGATGATCCTGCAGGCGCACGTTGAAGGAGTTGCGTCCTCCCGTTTCCAATAAGAGAAGGATGTCCTGGCTCCTTAAGATGAGTCTGGTTGCTTGCCACGTGCTGCGGACTTGATGCTCCTACAGGCGCGCGTTGACAAGTGACAAGAGACAAGTTTTCGTTCGCCACCCGTTGTTATTCCTTCGTTTCTCGACCACGTAAAGTTAGTTTAGTTTGGTTCAGGAGTCCATCTGGTATGTGCCTACTTTTATTCCTATTGTTACATTATTATTTGTACTCCTTTGTTGTAACTTTTGATGGTTTCAATATAATTTCTATTAAGTATTTACTCTTATTATTTCTGATTTTCCTCCTTACTTGACAGAGAATTAACCCCACAATCATGAGATTGAGATCTTTGCTCTACCGTATTTGTACCCTATAATTGATCCTGTAGATCTCAATATTACATGTAAACATTGGAATGTTCCTACTTTACATTTACACCGTTACAGGACTTAGAAAAATTTCTGGTCAAAACAATTAGTTTAAACTCAGTGTTTTGAAGTAATAATAAATCGGATCTTAGAGAATTTCGAAACCGCAAACAATTAGTTTAAACTCAGTGTTCTTTAAGTAATAATTAATTCAACTTCAAAATTTAATTAGCTTAAATCCAGTGAAAAAAAAAGATAACAATCTTATAGTACCGTAATATGGGTCTTAGAGAATTTCGAAACTGCAAACAATTAGTTAAACTCAGTGTTCTTGAAGTAATAATTAATTCAACTGCAAAATTTAATTAGCTTAAATCCAGTGAAAAAAAAATAGATAACAATCTTATAGTACCGTAATATGGGTATTAGAGAATTTCGAAACCGCAAACAATTAGTTAAACTCAGTGTTCTTGAAGTAATAATTAATTCAACTGCAAAATTTAATTAGCTTAAATCCAGTGAAAAAAAAAAATAATAGATAACAATCTTATAGTACCGTAATATGGGTCTTAGAGAATTTCGAAACTGCAAACAATTAGTTTAAACTCAGTATTTTTGAAGTAATAATAAATCGGATCTGAGAATTTCGAAACCGCAAACAATTAGTTTAAACTCAGTGTTCTTGAAGTAATAATTAATTCGACTACAAAATTTAATTAGCTTAAATTCAGTGAAAAAAATAGATAACAACATTATAGTACCGTAATATAGATTAAGGGCGCGGGGTGTTGTTAATACGAAGTGTCGAAAAAAAAAAAAAAGAAACGGTTATATAATCCAAGATTAACGAGATCCTTTGCTGCAAGGAATTTAAACTAGAAAAATAATAATAATAATACATATAACACTGGTATAACCTCTTGCGTCCTGAAGTACACTGTATTGTACCTGTGTTGTTCTTTTTTTCCTGACAATGTTATTAATATTTTTACGCTGACAACACTTTTCATAGATAAATAGTATATATTTCTTCCGCCAGGATTTGTCAGCTGTGGCATTTATCACAAACTTATTATTTAAAACTTGTTTCAAAGTCTTGTAAAGTGCATTATTTCAAAATGGCGTCCGGTTCCTCGTCTCGCCCGGGTAAGTTATTTAATTTCTTTTGAAATATGGAATATTTTAATGATATTTAGATTTAATATAGTTATGAAAGTAACATATTTACTTGTAAGATTATTAATTATGTATATAATATTGATTGTTAAGTAATCCAATTTGTCAAAACAATAGTAGGTACTTTGTAGTGTACCTCGGGTCAGTATTGTGACGTTTCATGTTGGTTTTGTTCTTTCAGTTCGGTTTCTGAATGACGATATTTCGAACATCCTCAATGGGAGCGATGTTGAAGTGTCTGACGGTGAAGAGTCAGATGATGACAGTTTGTATATCTTCGAAATTCCGGAAGCAACCTCTCCACCACCTCTGGATGAACCACCAGAGGATCTCTTCGAAGAGGAAGAAATAATGGATAGGCAGCCCAGACTTTTGCCATTGCTTTCAAAAGTGTGAGTATTTTAGTAATATTGAAGAGTGGAGTTAATTAGCTAAAGAATTTATGTAGAGTTAATTATCTTCTGAATATATATTATTCCCACATCATTGACCTATGTGACACCTTCTATCAATTGTATGTAAACCACAAGAGTTCACGTCGTACGAGTTCCTATTCGTGTTGTTCCCTAATATGTTATTCAATTAATGTCCTTATAATTTTTGTTTTACTGTTACAGAATGCCAACTGTAGGACCAGCCTCGGAAGAAGTTCTCAAAACCGAAGGAGACTCTTCCAAAAATGTAATGAAACTGCTGTTCGAATACTTGGACCTTCAGTTTTGGGAACTAGTGGCGGAGCAGACGAACCTGTATTCAATTCAGGAACGGCAGCACAGGTCCGTTAATACTAATTCCAGGGAGTTGATTAACTTCACTGGGGTCCAGGTGCTGATGGGCAGCTTAAAGTTTCCACAAACTCGGATGTACTGGTCGTTAGATTTAAGTATACCAATAATAACTAATTGTATGTCCAGAGATCGATATTTTGAGCTACGCAATTTTTTACATTTTGCGGACAATTTGCAGGACAGAACTAACGATCCAGATAAGCTTTGGAAGGTCAGACCCTTCATTCATAACATCATCAAAAAAATTCACTCTTTGCCTAGAGCTTCTCATTTGTCAATAGACAAGCAAATGATTCCCTTTTCTGGACGCTGCCAGCACCGACAATATGTTCCATCCAAGCACAACCCTCTCGGCCTGAAAAATTTTGTTCTTGCTGCAAGGGATGGGCTTGTATTGGATTTTCACATTTATGTAGGAGCTGCGACGGTCAGCGAAGAAGAAAAAAAGCTTTAGGCCTAGGTGCAAGTGTGGTAAAACTGTTTTGTCGTACTGTACCTAAGAATAATTCCTGCATCATTTATACAGATAGATTTTTTACAAGCTTAAAGCTTGCGGAAATGTTGTTAGTCGAAAAAATATTCATAACAGGTACAGTACGAACAAACAGGATTGGAGATGTTGTGAAGAAGCTGAAACCTGACAAAGATCTGGCACGGGGAAGTTGGGATGAGAAGGTACGCCAAGATGACAAAGTGTGTGTCGTCAAATGGAAAGACAACAAGTCTGTACTTCTCCTCTCAACTTCTGCAGGGAGCTCCCCTTTGGGGACTTGTAAACGATGGTCAAAGGAGGAATGTAGAAAAATTGACGTTCCTCAACCAGCCATCGTAAAAAATTACAATACCTCAATGGGGGGAATAGATCTCTGCGATAGGCTCATTGCCTATTACCGTACGGCAATGCGTACCTGCAAATGGCCCGTAAGAGTGTTTAATCACTTTATAGATTTGATAATAGTCAATTGTTGGCTAATGTACCGGAGGAATTGTGCTTCTGAGGGAGTTCTTGCACGAGATAAGATGGGACTTTTGGCATTTAGGATGCGGGTAGCCACTGCCATGATCCACTACCAAGGTGGTGATATAGATTTCACCCCACGATCGGGCAGAGGCAGACCTAGAAATGCCTCCCCATCACCTCAATGTGAGCTAGAACCTCCGAAGAAGCACAGAAAGGTTATTCCTCAACCTATTCCCGAGATACGTCTTGATAACGTAGGACATCTTCCACGTTTTCAAGATGAAGCGAATGCCTCAAAATGTCGATTTCCTGGATGCAAGTCTAGGTCTAAATTTATTTGTATTAAATGTAATACGTTTTTATGTATAAAGAATTGTTTTGAAATGTATCATACTGTTAGATTATAAGATATGCACTAATTTTGTAAATTTATAATGTAAATCCTAATTTTATGTAGAAAATTAAAGTTTTTTTTAAGATACGTGTTTTTATTATTTTTTAATATACTTTTAAAATGTCTTAGGATATCTTATATGTCCTAACATTAGTTAAATTATTGTTTTTATTTGTAATTTCAGACTCTTGTAGTACTGAATTACATAGTAGGAAATTTTTGTTTTTCGCTACGTTGTGACCTGAGGTGCACTACAGTGGACCTTCTGTAATTATGAAAAAATGAATGAAAGCATAAAAATAGGTTGTCTTGCCGTCGATTATCCCGGTGGATTCGTTGGAGCTCAGGCAAGTGATTTGCACAATTATAGAGGTTTACAGGATCGAGGAGGAGGCAGTTAATCCTGTGGCCATTTGGAAAACATCAACTGGGACCGTAATTATGTTACGTATTATCAAATATCATATGTATATATGGGAAAATGCATGGGTTAATAAAATAAATATCATTTATTCCAGGGACTAGAATTGTACAATTATTTCACTGTTAGGTGTTTAGCGAATATTAATCTTGCCAAAGGTGGACCAAATAGCTTTAATGAAGCTTTAATAGCACTATGAAGTACTTAATTATGCTATTAAAATAACCCTATGAGTCATCGTTTGGGAATAACTAACATAAAGACATTCAGTCAAATTTAAACATTACACTAATTGGGGAAACTTTACTGGGGTAATAACCATTAATAATTTCTAATATTTTACTCAGAAATCAATTAAGAAATCAGTAATTGAAATTAAAATACCTACCTAGAAATAATATAAATGTATCGTCTGTAAGTGGGCTACCCACAGTTTGATAATGCCTTCAGAGGGCGAAACAGCTGTCACGCGTAATAATAATTACACAGCAGAACTTGTTTAAAAATAAACTGTTTTTATAAACCCAATAACAATATTATTGAATATATAAAAAATAAAAAAATAAAATGGAGTTCTACAAATTAAACTTAATAACAATAAAAATAATAAAAAATAGTAGTGGATGCTTGGAACAAACTCCCACAACATGTCATCGATGCAACAAATATAAATCAATTCAAAGCTCTATTGGATTCACATTTGGAGAGAAGAAAGGACTTAGTTCAAACTTAAAACAACTCAATTACTGTCAAACTTGTTGTGAAATCAGATATGAGCGCATCAGCAGAATGCTTCCTGCTCATTACATAATAATAATGAAAAAGTTTTACCTTACAATAAAACTTATATTATGTACTTAGCTTTATTTAAAACCTATAAAGTGAGATAAACATTACCATTTTGCAGCCAAATCGACGTTTCTTACCAATTTCGTGTGTAATTCTTAGTTTAAATCTCCCGCCAATGTCACCTGCTAGTTCCAAATGCATCCTTGAGGCGGCGCCAGTAGTGGGACGCCACTAGTGACGCTATAATTTCAAGCTTCATTAGATCTCATCAGGCAGCCCTTGCCTAGGTTTTAAATAAAGCTAAGTACATAATATAAGTTTTATTGTAAGGTAAAACTTTTTCATTATGTAGCATAGGCTTTATTTAAAACCTATAAAGTGAGATATTGTTTGTTATCGCCTGGTGACATTATGCTAATGTGAATCAAATATAATATTTAAATTTATTTGCTAAAAAGAAAATAGGGGCAAGATTTCCAGAAATCAGCTAACCAGTTACAGAGGTTGAAAAAGGTCAGCAACAGATGGGTCGGTGTTGACTCGGCCAGCCGATTCTGCAATTTCCCTTCTATAGAACTTGGCAAAGGTATTGGGACTTCTCCAGTTACCACGCGACAGTATATCGTCCAGCTTATATTTCTGCAGCCAGTTCAGAGATGCCACTGCTGAACGGATGCTGCCAGGTGGATCCTCTACACCAGCATCCCTGAGGACTGCCCTAATCCAACCTGCAATTACTGCCCTGGAGGCCGCTTTCACTGTCCCACAAGTTGTAATAAATAGGCTAGGTAGTATCGCCTGCGCTCTCCGTTCCTTAGACAGTTCTATGACCTTCTCCGTCCAATAGACAGGGTCTATGTTCCTAGACTCCGAGCGAGCCAGTCTCCACCCTGATTGTTGCCAGTCTGCCGAATCTGTCTTGCCACCAAACACTGGCCAAATGGAGATGCCTTCACTGTCCACTGACAATCTTTCAGCTGTGCAATGGAGCAATGTGAGATCGTGGACTCGGCGCCCTGATGCCAAAAGCAGGATGGTGGCTGCTCTCCTTGATGCTTCAAAGAGAGTAATATGTTGAGGCAAATTCTTCTCCAGCCATGATGATACAACCCTCGGGTCCCAAATGGGGGGTTTTGAAGGCCTTAGTCTAGCTAAAGATATCCCTTTTAATATCTTCTTCACTATCGGATTGGAGCTCAGCTCTCTATTGTCTTCGGGAGAGCCTAAGGTACACACCACTGACTTGTGAACTAAAATGGTACTCAGCGATAGCTTTTCTCTGATGTGTAGATCGGCTAGGAACCTGGCTAAGTCTTCAGCTTTGGGACGCGTGGCATCAAGCTGATTCTCTGACGCCCAGCGCTGCCACCTCCGCCATGCCGGAGCATAAGTGCGAAGGGTAGAACTTCTCCACCCGGATCTAAGAAGTTCCTTCTGCTGACTTGACCATCTTGTTAGGTTTTTGTCCCACCCCCACAAAGCCAAATCTCCAGAGTGAAGGACTCTACTTGAGGAGGGGGTTTGTTGGTCCTGGTGTCTACCAGTGCTTCTCCTAGATTGTGAATCGTAAGAGGTGGACCCAAGGCCCGACACTTCAGATCCGCTCTCCAAAATGCCCTTTCCCAACGAGGAGCCACTACCAAGTATAATCCCCTTGCTCTGTTCAGGTGGCAAAGAACCCTCGGCATGAGGCACGGGGGAGGGAAGATCCAAGCCAGCTGATGGTCCCAGTCCCTGCTCCAAGCATTGTGGTAGTCTGCCTCGTCGTCCTGAAAATCAAGAGAAACATACCTTTGAACCACATGCGCTGTCCTAGAGCCAAATAGGTCTATTTCGGGTCGTCCCCATTTCCTGAATGCTACCTCTGTGAACGAGGGTAGCAAGTGCCATTCGGGTATAGCACGATGACGAGATAGACAGTCCGCTACTTCATTGAAACGACCGGGTAAGTATTGTGCTGTCATGGAGACACAGTGTTTATCCAAAACATCTAGCACTAGTCGAGTACAGCTCAGGAGTTGAGTTGATCTGGTACCACCCTCCTTGCGGAGATAAGATACGACAGACCTGTTATCCGACTGGATCAGAAGACCCGAGCCAGATAGCTCAAGCACGTGAGGAGACAAGGCAGCCAACACGGCGAGCATCTCCTTTACATTGGAGTGAAGATTCAGCTGGTCATCAGCCCACACACCGCTGAGAAGCTTTTCGTCCAGCTGGGCACCCCAACCCTGATCAGAGGCATCGGTTGTTAGGTAATGCTCAAACAGCGGCAGATGTATAGGTGACGTCAGGGTGAGCGATCGAACCCACCATCTCAATTCCCGAGCGGTAGCTGCCGGAATTGGTGATGACTCCCAAGGGTGGTAGTGTCTGAGTCCTAAGCACCCTTTCTGTATGTGCCGGCTGTTGAGCCTGCCTCTTGGAACTGCAAAACTAGCAAAGTTTAAAGAGCCCAAGAGGCTGCGCCCCTTATCTAGTGACCACCTACCTGTCTGAATAAAACCCTTTAACAAATAAGATAGGGCTGAAACCTTGTTCTGAGGGAGAGACTTTTCATTAGTTAGAGTATTCCAGCTGATACCAAGAAATTGAACTTGTTGTGATGGTTCTAATATTGACTTATCAAATTGTATATGCCATCCCAAGCCTTGCAAAAACTCCACCATTTCAATAGCCTGCTGTTTTAAAGTAGGCAGGCATTGGTTTACTAATAAAAAATCATCCAGATACACTAGAATTCTCATCCCTCTCTTCCGCAGTTCCTGCGCTACCCAGTTAGTGAAGGTTGCGAATGCCTTAGGTGCGGTGGCCAAGCCAAAGGGGAGGGATGTCATCTGCAAGAGTTCATTCCTATAGATAAGTCTAAGGAAACATCTATGCTGCTCACTCACAGGTACATGAAAGTAAGCATGTGTGAGGTCCACTTTAACCATCCAGTCATTCGGTTGTAGAAAAGTAGGAACTCGATAAACGTTTACCAGACGAAATTTACTGACAGTCAGAAAATTGTTTAAATACTTTAAGTTAAAGACCGGCCTCTTTGAGCCATCTGATTTGGGGACCAGAAACATGTTAGAAATAAATGAGGGAGTGGCAGGTGCCGACTCTAAAACCTTAAGGGCTTTGAGTTTTTCTATTTGTTCTGTCATTGCCACAGAAGTCTTAGTGGTGAAAGGGGAGTTAAATAAATCAATATTATTATTTAGTGGAGGTTTTGATGAAAATGGAATTCGGTAGCCATCTAACATCTTAAGGATGATAGTAGGGGCGCCAAGGTTCCTCCACTTACCTGCGAATGAGCGCAACTGACCCCCTTGAAAAGAGGGCCCACTGTTAAAACCTCTTACGGTCTGGCTTCCCTGCTCTTTCCTTGGGCCGGAACCTACCTCGGGGAGGGAAAGCTTTAGCGGCTCTACGGGCTGGTTCCGGACCTCGACTCTCAGGGTGCTCCCTTCTCGCGATGGTTCTTCCCTGCTGTACTCTAGGACGAAAGGGCTGCGAGCTCTGCACAGTCACAGGTTTAACGGGTGGAGCTGGTCGCGACGTGCTAGGCTGAGGAGCGAGGCACTTCTTCACTCCCCCCAACTTATCCAGCTGGGCCGACAGGAGGTTCGGGTCAAAGAGATATTCCGATGTGGGCGGAATCTTCCGTAAGGCATCTCGGACGTATCCGTCACTGATGCCTCGCAATGCCCCCTCTCGTCGATACTCAATGTGGCTAGCCCGTTTTCCGCAGACCATCTGCATGATGTCTTTGGACACCTTCTGGGACTCAGACCCCGCCGCGAAGAGAGACTGCACCTTCTCGAAGAGAGTGGAAGTGCTCAGCTTCGTGCCCGGTTCCGCACTCCAGTTGACCAGCTCCTGCAAGGAGGCCTTCAGGAGATCAGCCTGCAGGGAAAGAGCATTGGTCAGGGAGCCGCAGAAGGAGTCCGTTGACGTACTGGCCGATTCCTCCTGAGCTAGGCGCTTCAATTCAGGGTTCAATGCCAACATTGAGAAGAGAGGGGTTGCGGCATACGACTTCTGGATCTCGAGGTAGCGGACATTGTTCCAGTTGGCCGTCCCCAGATGCTGAAGGAGCTCCACTTTTTTCACCCTCCCTGGGTCGGCCGATGGTATCTTCGGCTGCTTTAGGTCAGTTGTCCACTCCCCGAGATCCAAGTCACGAGACGGCTTATTCGGATGGACGAGTCCCATTCCCAAATCTCCTGCCAATTCCTCCCGAAGCGACGCAGGGGTGTCCAGGGAGATGCTGTCCTCGTCATCGTCATCCGAGGCGCCACGGACGGGAGCCTCCGAACGCTTTTCCAGCAGCAGACGCAACATTTCCTGCATCTGGGACATCTGCTGCGTTAATACGTCAATTCGCGGGTCGGCGGGAGCTAATTCACAAACCCTCTGCCTCTTGGCTTTGCCTTCGCCGTAGACCCTCGGACGCTTCCCCCGCGTGTCCGTGTGAATCACCTTCATGACTTCCGCCCTCGAAAATTCGGCTTCCCCGCTCTCGGAACGTTCGGAATCCGACATAATCACGAAAATACAAAAAACACTAAACAAAAACACACGAAACTCTATAAATCGCAATTTTACGGAGTTCGAACAGTCACACTGTTAATAACCTCGAAAAAAATATGTAAATTTTGCGCAAATACTGAAAAACAGGTTATTTTACGGTATTTGATGTTTGTAAACAAACCAAACGTGTTTGACCTTCGCAAAATAAATGCTAATGAAGCTTGAAATTATAGCGTCACTAGTGGCGTCCCACTACTGGCGCCGCCTCAAGGATGCATTTGGAACTAGCAGGTGACATTGGCGGGAGATTTAAACTAAGAATTACACACGAAATTGGTAAGAAACGTCGATTTGGCTGCAAAATGGTAATGTTTATCTCACTTTATAGGTTTTAAATAAAGCCTATGCTACATAATAATAATTTTGTATTTCACTTGGAACTACTGCAAAAGGTTTTCGAACGGTTAAAGGAGGCAGGTCTTACAATAAATTTAAAGAAGAGTGAATTTTGTAAAAAAGAATTAGAACTTAGAACTTAGGATATGTGGTTGATTCCTAGGAGTAAGGACAGATCCTGTTAAAGTCGATTGTATAAAAAATTATCCATTTCCAAAAAACTCGAAACAAATAAAAGCTTTCATTGGATTATGCGGTTATTACCGTAGGTTTATTAAGGATTTTTCAACAGTAGCAGCACCTTTAACCAAACTTACTGGTTCAAGGAAAGGAAAAAGTAATTTTGCCTGGTCGCGGGAAGCGGAAGACTCATTTAAACAATTAAAAGAGGCACTTACAACAGCTTCAGTAATTAACTGTCCAGACTTTAATCTGCCTTTTATTATACATTGCGACGCAAGCGCGGTCGGGATAGGTGGAGTTCTGACGCAAAATTTTGACGGCGAAGAACACCCGGTAAGTTACTTTTCACGTTGCTTAAACGTTCACAAAAGAAATTACGGTGTCACAGAGCGCGAGCTTCTTGCGGTGTTGGATTCAACCATATATAGAAGGGCCAATGTCATGTCTAATGAGCATGGAACCTTGTCAATCACCAGGGCTATGATGGGGCTAAGGCAAGGAGGGCAGAATGTGTGAAAGCATTGAAGAACCTTGATCATGTTGTCCTGTCTGAGGATGTCTGGAGAGTCCTCTAGCGGTGAGCAGGACGACAGGTCCCCGCGAAATCCGAATGAGTTAGCTCCAGGTAGAGATTCGGGGGAAGGAGTGCGCGAGGCCATCCTCAATTAACCAGCATCCATTGAACGTTTGGCAGGCTACGCGGGGATAGTGAGGATTCATCTTTGTGCCACCCCGACAGGATGCTTGATAATCCAGTGTAGTCTCCAAGGAATTATACTTCAAAACACTCACAAATAAAACTATTTTATAATCCAAATAACTGATTGTATATTTTAATCTCACCAAACAACAACAATCGAACAAAGAACAGGCTGATCTCGCACAGGAGTCAAAACATTTGCTTTATGTTTAGTTAGTTTACACGGAAAGTCTGTATCCTTCATTCTCCGAAGGATCGGTTGATGGTATCTGCATGCTCTTTTTCATTTTTTTATATAAATTTGTCTGGCAAAACGCAACGCACATACTCAATCGCCCCAATGGCGCGTTTGGAACTCGACTCAACTAGTCTACGTTTTAATTAATAAAATAGTCAAGCCAATCTCAGCGCCACGGAATTGTCCTCCAAAAAAACCGCGCGTCCGTTCGTTTTCCCCCCGTATTGTCACCTGTCCTTTCTACCCGCGTTATCTAGCCCGCTCCATACAACCGATCGCAGGCAGCCACCCAAAAAACTTTTAACAAAACAATAATCGGGCACTACTTTGGCGATTTAAATTTGCATAATTTTTAACGTTACATTGTTAACAAAACTATAAAGTAAGTTCAACAGGTTTTGGTTAAGTTTTATTGATTACTATGTGATTTTAGTTGAACTTATAGATTTGTCTTATTTTCCAGTATACACAAACGTCAATATAAACAGAAAACGTTCCCGGCCATCCGGCTTGTTTTTGTTTACAAAACTATAAAGTAAGTTCAACAGGTTTTGGTTATGTTTTATTGATTATTATGTGATTTTAGTTGAACTTATAGATTTGTCTTATTTTCCAATGTACACAAACGTCAATATAAACATACAAAGTTCCCGCCATTCTGCTTGTTTTGTTTATAAAAAATATATAAACTATATACTATAAAGTAAGTTAAGCAGTTTTTGGCTATGTTTTATTGATCATTATGTGATTTTGATTGAACTTTAGATTAGACTGTCTTATTTTCCAGGATGAATAAGCGTGATCGAAGTTGTAATTTTACCAAAGAGGAATTCGAAATGCTGGTGAACATTGTTTACCAGTATAAGCATATAATTGAAAATAAAACCAGCAACGGAACTACATGGAAGGAGAAGGAGGGGGCCTGGAAGGCTGTCGCCGATAAATTTAATTATTCTGGATCAGGTATTATAATAATAACCCATTATTTCTTGTGATAATTAAGTTGAAACCAAGTTCTATTTATATTTATTTTAGATATTAAGTGTGCAGCAGATTTCGACAAGTTTATTGTAGATTTTTCAATTGTTAAATCGTTAATTATTCATTCATCTGCAGCCTTCAGGTCATCCAAGACTTTACGTGTCAAATTTGAGGGAATGAAGAGGTTGGTGAGGCAGAAGAGCGCCCTCATCAGGAGGGACCTGTACCAGACTAGTGGGGGGGGCCAGCAACGATGTTCCCTTGGACGACACGGAGACAAAAATCGAAAGTATGATCTCCCTAGTGCCCAAGGGACCACCAACAGCATGGATAATGATTCTTCATCACTCGGTAAACCATTTATATTGCATATTTAAAAATCAACCATACCTACATATTATGTATTACCTATTTTATTTATTTATTGGCGCCCTTTTTGGGGCCTTTTAAGCAGGAATAGTAAAAATTATACAGTATTATAACTGAACTGCCTCAGTAATAATATTTTGTAAATGTTGAGTGATAAATTGAAGGCTCAATGTAATTATACTGGGCAAAGACGAATACATAAATATGATAGTTAGTCCCACTGCCTCCACTGAAATAAATCTATGTATAATCTATTAGTGTTGCATCGTTTTTTTATTACTTCCAGATAATCCAAATGCTGTCGAAGATTACGTTGAGGTGATTTATATGGTGAGAGATGAGGATCCCTTAGACAGCAAC
Source organism: Hesperophylax magnus (assembly GCA_026573805.1). Classification (NCBI taxonomy): domain Eukaryota; kingdom Metazoa; phylum Arthropoda; class Insecta; order Trichoptera; family Limnephilidae; genus Hesperophylax; species Hesperophylax magnus. The sequence goes on from JAIUSX010000002.1 coordinate 6,468,029, forward strand.
TCATTTACCTGCAGAGCTGCTGGTGTGTATTTATTTATTTATGGTTTTTAAACAGACACCTTTTTAGTCACCTATGTTTTAATACATAATTAAAAACTTTTGCAGCCCCTGCCCCAGAGGCCTCCATTCCAGAAGCCCCAGCTCCAGAGGCCCCCGCCCCAAAGGTCCCCCCTCTTCATCCATGGGATAATTGGAGCATTCCGCTAATGCAAACGCCCAAGCATCCCGCCTTGACGCCGATGAGACGCCCTGTGTCTGGCAAGAGACGCCCGGTGTCTGGCGTGATACGCCCGGAGCCTGACGTGAGACAGCCGGCAGTCTCTGACATTGGCCGCCGTCTGTTAGAAGACAAGAAGGATTTCCTCGATATGCAGAGGAACCTCATCAGGGAGGAAATGGAGTTCATTAAAGAAAAAAGAGAATTTCTCTCTCTGAAGAGGAATTTTTCACTTCAGATAGGAAAAAAAGACTATTTGAATTAGAAGAGAAACGTTTACAAAAAGAATTAAACAATTGAACTTATGTTAACTGCTTTTATGTACATTATTTATTTATTACACGCTTTTAAGTTATTAATGTTTTTTATTAGCTTCCTGTTTTGTATACTTTAGCAACGATTGTGTTATTTAAGTTTATTATTGTTATGCTTGAACCCCAGGGGTAATTTTGGGAGATATTCTTTACAGACAACAAACACCTGTAGAGTATTTTTGGGAGATATATATCCCAGCTTGACACTGACACATCTCATAAAAGTTATGCCATCTCATTTTGCATTACGGTGAGACATGATTTAAATAGTGTAGAGAGAATAACACGCTTTCAGTTTGCATTCAGAAGTTTACCAGTTTATTTGTCTCGTACACGTTCCTATTATTAGTGTCAGGACTGTTTAGAGAGTGGTTTGAATGGGAGAAGTCGGGGACTCTTGAGAAAGACAATGTATTATATCTGCATCGAAATGAGATAGACCGCAAGCTCGCGTAAATTTTTTAGAAGTATTTGACGATATTGATTTCAAATCACGATTTGAAATAAAAAATGCCGTTCATTTAATTCATGACCAAATTAAAGATAAAATCTCTCAAAGGACCACTCGGTATGTTATTTTATATATATATATATTACAAAATAGTTATACTTACATCATATTTTAACAAAAATAACAACAGTTCATTGCGTTTTACGTTTCTAATGTCATTGTGTACCCAAATAAATACTGCCATTTAATTTGTTTTCAGGAATAATGCTGTACCAACAATCGTCCAATTATTATTCTCTCTTTCTTTCTTCTCTGTTTTAAAAAAAAATAATAGTTTGTTATATTTTTATTGCAATTAAATATCATGGTCACCCTACATGTTTACAGCATTATATTGTAATGAATAGGCTGATAGGTACCATGTAGGTATCCAATTCGCAGAAACGTCAATGTAACAATATTGTTATCTTAATATTTGAATTATTTTTTTTAATATTTGTACTATTTTAAATTTCTTATAATCTTTGTACTATTTTTTTAATATTTTGTAAAATTATTAACCTCAACACAGGCTTGTCCTAGTGAGGTTAAAAATTATAACTTTAAAAAAAAAGATACAATGTAAAGAAACGATAAATAAATAAATAAATAAAAATTATTGACCTTGCAGTACTTCGCAACTGGGTCATACCTGATGTCTGCCAGAGATTTTGTTGGTGTCAGCAGATCGTCTGCTTGCAGATTTATAAAGAGGTGCTCAGAGGCTATTGGACACCTCCGTCCAATATATATTCGCTTCCCTCAGGATCTGGCTCCCTTAAAAGAGGGATTTTATAATTTGGGTCACTGGGGCTATAGACTGCACGCATGTTGCAATGACACCAAGTAAGTACCTTTGAATTTCATCCTTCAGTAGTACTTACTATAGTGGAGAGTCGTTACAATCAATACGAAGACTATTAATGAAGTTGTAGTGGACAAGAAAGAGTCCTCACTATATACCTATACAATTACAACAGTATTCTATTACGCCAAATGGAGTACTAAAGTTACTTACCCTTGTTTCAGATGGAGAAAATCCCGAAGTGTACCGCAATAGAAAAGGTGTCTTCTCCATGAATGTGATCTGTGATGCCAACTTAATTGTAAAAGCAACAACCAACCCCGGACACACTGGGAAGATTCATTAATATGCTGCGGGTGGCCACACTGGACCGGCTGGAAGGGTAGCTAGGCTCTCTACCCTTGGTTGGCGGTCTCTTCTCGACGCAATCTCTGACGAATACGGATCTCTTGATATCACCCGCCATTAGAAAAGTGTAAACATAAATAATACACGAATCTCCAAAAGTGTCCAAGACTTTGATTTATCGCTCTATAAATTCAGAAGTGGGATATATCCAAATAAATTGCGACAGTGACGTTTGTTTATTTTGGTGAAAGATTTACGCGCGAAATAGACGCTTTGTTATTGTTTGTGTTCTGTTACTCGAATAAAAGTTACGATAGAGACGTTTTATTCAGTGGTAACATCCACGTGCGAAATTGACGCTTTATTGTCTAGTGATTATGTGTATACGAGAGAGACGTTTATTTTAATTTGGAAAATTATATTCGTGCGCGGGACTAAACTCAAGTGACGCTACCGCCGCCATTTTTGTTTTTGTTTGGTTGGCGTTTGGCGCGAACTTTTAAGATGTCTCGAAGCCGTAGCCGAAGCCCGAGCAATTCGGAAGACTCAATGGAGCCTTCGCGCGTGGTGTTTGAAAGACTACTCGAGACCAGACTCGAGGGCATGCTAGCCAAGTACTTCAGGGCTAGGGATGGGAGTTCCATCTCCAGCCGTCAAGAGGGACCGAGTACTTCGTCGACACGGAGCAGCGGCCCGACTGTGAAAGCGGAGATCATCCCTTTCTTCGATCCGGAGGACAAGGCAGTCACGGCAGTGTCATGGCTGCAGAAGATTGAGGTCCTGGGAAGGGTGCACGGGTGGGACGAGTACGCGAAAGCGTGCTATATGCAGACGCGGCTGCGTGGATCGGCCCGAAAGTGGTACGACCACTTAGATAACTATGAAATGTCGTGGCCCGAATGGAAGTTGTCGCTGGAGCGAGCCTTCCCACGGCATATTGAGTACGCCGACATGATGGAGGAGTTGATGCAGAGGAGGAAGCGTGGTGATGAAACTATGACGCATTACTACCACGAGAAGCGGATGATGGTGAAAAGGTGCCGGTTAGACGATGAGGCGGCTATCTCCCTCATCATACGGGGTCTGCCCTTGGAGCTTCAGCCGCATGCCAGAAGCTTCAGATGCACTACCCCCGAGGAGCTGTATGTGGGATTCCTGGCGTCCCAGGAAAACTACAAAGCCCCCGAAGGCAGTTCTTCCTCAAGATCGAACAGGGCCACTGTGCGTGCCCCACCAGCATCGCAGCCTCATCGCTATGGGAAGCAGGGGCGTAGGCGTGACCAGCGGGATGGCGCCAAGGCAGACAAGGCTTGTTTCCGGTGCGGAAAGCAGGGCCATTATGCAGCCAACTGCATGAAGAAGATGGAGGATTGCCCGCCCTGTGGCAAGAGTGGACACCTGCCTGCCAGGTGTTACAAGCGGCCCAAGCATCAGGAGAAGGCCAATGTTAACATCCTTAAGCTAGCAGGCAGGAATGATGTTTTCGATAAGGAGGTAAAGGTAAACGGGTTGACTTTCCGTGCCTATATAGACACGGGAAGCCAATCCAATATTGTATCTGGAAAAGCCTGCAGGCAATTGAATTTAACATTGGAGCATTCTGGAACAATGTTGAAAGGTTTTACAGGTGGGTCAGTAATGGCACAATGTGTGGTAGAATTTATTCTCGAGGTGGACGGTTTGAGTCTGGTCACCTCAGCACTTGTTACCGACTGTATTATGGGCAGCATCGATATTTTAATTGGACAGCCCTTTATTTCACAGATTGGAATTACCCTCATTGTACATGATGGGCAGGCTATTTTTAGAAAGGATGTAGAAGTTAACCCTGTACAAACCATTGACCTTGCAATAATTGAAAATAAGTCATTCCAGGTTGTATGTGCTGGGGACATCACGATTCCACCAGTAACCACGGAGGTGGTGAAAGTGAACGTTTCAGGAGCAGTGCCTGGAGAGAGTTACTCCACGGCTCCGCGCTGTTTCGAACTGGGTGCTACAACATTCATGTTGCCAGCTTCGTTGATAGGCGCCGGAGGAGTAATGACGGTGCACAACCTTGGGCGGGAAGCCTTGAGGTGGAAGAAGGGTGAAGTGATCACTCGGGCTGTACGAAGTACCGAAGCTCCAGCAGGTCAGGCTCACAGCCAAGGAGAAGTAAGTGACAACCTTATTTGTTTAATGGAGACATCAGATCTGCAGGTGGGGGACATTAGCGAAGCGGAGAAGCGGGACCTACTGCAGGTGCTTCGTGAGTTTGAATTTTGTTTTGCTAATTCCACCAATGACCTAGGTTGCACCAATCTGGGAGAGATGACTATTAAAACTACTACCGACCAACCGATCCATTACAAGCCATATAGGCTGGCCTTTGCAGAGCGGAAGGTAGTACAGGAGAAGATTGATGATCTCTTGGCTAGTGGTATAATCCGAGAGTCGGATTCAGATTATGCTAGTCCTGTGATTCTCGTTAGGAAAAAGGACGGAGACTTTAGGATGTGCGTTGATTATCGAGCACTTAATGCAATTACTATTAAGGATAGATTTCCATCGCCGCATATTGATGACCAAGTATGTAAACTGGCAGGGAAAATCTATTTTACAAGCTTAGATTTAGCTCAAGGCTATCATCAGGTACCGATGGCTGAGGATTCTATTAGGAAAACTGCGTTTGTGACACCAGACGGACAGTTTGAGTATTTACGAATGAGTTATGGATTAGCTAATGCGCCCTCCGCATTTATGCACATTATTAAGAAGGCTTTAGCGAGAATACCAGGAGATGACATTCTGGTGTTCATGGATGATATACTGATACCATCTAGATCAGTTCCCGAAGGGATAGCCAGACTTAAAACGGTTTTGAGTCTATTAGCAGAAGCTGATCTCCGAGTCAACCTGAGTAAATGTTCTTTCCTGCAAACTAAAATTACTTATCTGGGACACGAGGTGTCCGATAAAGGCATTGCACCAGGCAATATCAAAATTGATGCAGTCCAGAACTTTAGACAGCCTAGTAATATTCATGAAATTAGGCAATTTATGGGATTGGCCAGCTATTTCAGAAAATTCATTAGAGGTTTTGCTACTATAGGTCGCCCGTTGACTGAGTTGACAAAGAAGGGTGTCGAGTGGAAATGGGAAGAGTCCCAGATACACGCATTTGAAACCCTAAAGGAGAAGTTAGTTAGTCGCCCTGTTCTAGCCATATATGATAGAGAACTGGAGACAGAACTGCACACAGATGCCAGTAAACTTGGATTAGGTGGAATTCTGATGCAGAAGCAGAGCGACGGTGAAATAAAACCAGTAGCTTATTTCAGTCGGGTGACTTCGAAGGAAGAAGAATTCTATCACAGCTATGAGTTAGAGACTTTAGCCGTGGTTGAATCTGTAAAAAGGTTCCGCATCTATTTGTTTGGCATACATTTTACTGTTGTGACGGATTGCACTGCCGTAAGGGCAACGCTGGTTAAAAAGGATATGATTCCTAGGATAGCTAGATGGTGGCTCACCATACAGGAGTACGACATGAATGTAGTATATCGTCCTGGTGACCGTATGAAGCATGTAGATGCTTTGAGTCGCAACCCATCACCTCTTGAGGTGAATGTTTCAATGGTGGAAACGGATGATTGGTTACTTTCATTGCAACTTCAGGACCAAAAGATTATATCTATCGTAGAGCAGCTTAAGAGTGGCAAGGCTAATAAGGACTTGACAAACGATTTCTGCATCAGAAATGATAGATTGTACCGGAAAACGTTGGCGGGTGAACGAGTGATGGTCCCGAATAACGCTAAATGGATGTTGGTAAGGAAATATCATGATGACATTGGTCATCCAGGTTTCGAACGGTGTGAGAAACTGATCAAGAGTGAAGTTTGGTTCCCCAAGATGACCCGTTTCATCAGGAAGTATGTGGCCGCATGCATAAATTGTGCATTTGCTAAGGGCCAATATGGGAAGAAGGAAGGTAAGCTTAACGCTATACCGAAGCCCGACAGATCGATGCACACTCTGCATATAGACCACCTTGGACCATTTTCTAAAAGCAAGTCAGGTAATAGCTATTTACTGGTGGCTACAGATGCTTTCTCCAAGTTTGTGTTTGCGTTTCCATCGAGAACACTAAATTCAATGGAGACGGTTAGAAAGTTGAATGAAATGTTCAGTATATTTGGAGTACCTACTAGAGTTATCTCTGATAGAGGTTTGGCTTTTAATAGCAGAAGATTTAAGCAATTTTCTGTAGAAAAGCAGTTCAAACACATCTTAACTGCAGTTGCTACCCCACGAGCAAATGGGCAGGTTGAGAGGACTAACAGGACATTGCTGGAGGCGATGCGTGCTATGGATGCAGATCCAAATCTATGGGATGTAGGATTACCTGAGATCATCTGGGGTATTAATAATACCGTCAATGCCAGTACTAGGTTTACCCCATTTCAGTTGATGTTTGGTCACAAGAACAGTGTTCTTGCTGACACGCAGGAGGATGTCAGTGTAGAACATCTCTCCAGGGAGGCGCAGGTAGCTGAGTGTCGTGAGGCGGCAGTAGCTGCTGAGAGGATGAAAGCGCAGTACGACAAAAGGCGAAAGGTAGCACGCAAATACGGAAAAGGAGACCTTGTCTTGTGGAAAGAAGGTGTGGTTCGAGGAGGAGCAGGGATCAACCACAAAACTGACCCCCTCTACAGTGGACCTTACAAGGTAACTCAAGTATTTCCACATATTGACCGCTATGAGATTAGCAGTGTCAAGGGCATGCGTGGCTATAAGAAGTTCACCGCCATGGTTGCCGCTGATGCGCTGAGGCCCTACAAGGGAGCACCTGGAAACTCTGATGAGTCTGACAGCCAGGATAGTGAGGTAGGTCGAGATGATCTACTGGATTTACTGGAGAGCTGAGTCTCACCAAGATCGGCACGTTGCAAGGTTAATTGTGGATTAAACTTGCTAACGGTGCATGAGTGACTGTGTGTCACTGGGTAGTCGTTGGACTGCTGGAAGTATTACAGTTTGGCAGATGAGATGGTGGTCTCAGCCTTTAAAAATAACTATGTGTATTTGCATCCTAGTGGTGTGGCGGATTTGTTCAGTAGAAACAATCCGAATAATTGGGTACGCTCAGTAGAAGCTATCCGGGATAGTTCAGTAGAAACTATCCAAATAATTGGGTACGCTCAGTAGAAGCTATCCGGGATAGTTCAGTAGAAACTATCCGAATAATTGGGTACGCTCAGTAGAAGCTATCCGGGATTCGTTCAGTAGATGCACTCCAATGGATGACATCGTACCTGTCTGGACGAGTAGCCTCAGTAACTTTCAATAAACGTACATCACCTGAAACTCCCATAGAATTTGGAGTTCCCCAGGGTTCTGTCCTAGGCCCCATTCTCTTCATTCTCTATACGAATCGTCTTGAACGACTAATTCACTCAGCTGGCTTTGAATCACAGGGCTACGCAGATGATCGTTTGATTTTCAAGTTTTGTTCTCCGGACGAAAAAGACGTCCTTAAAAATGAGGTGGTTAGCCTCATTAACACAATCTCAAGTTGGATGTCTGTCAATAAACTTAAACTAAATCCCACAAAGACAGAATTTATGTGGATAGCTTCCCCTGGAAGGCAAGCTCTCCTTGACTTCAGTCCAATCCGTATTCAGGATACGGATATAATCCCTTCTGCAGAAATAAAATTTCTAGGTTTCACTATGGACAATATTCTTTCTCTTGAATCGCAAATTTCAAAAGCTGTGAGTTCTGGTTTTTTCCATTTAAGGCAGATAAAATCAATCAGGAGATGCCTTCCCTCTGATGGAGCAAAATCACTCATAAATTCGTTCGTCGTCTCACGTATGGACTATTGCAATAGTGCATATGCCGGCCTACCTCAGAAACAAATCAATAGAATCCAGTCAGTTTTTAATGCTGCGGCAAGAATGATTTTTGGTGAATCTAAGTACTGCCGTATAACCCCACTTCTAAGGGATCGCCTTCACTGGCTTCGATGCCCTGAAAGAATAGAGTTTAAGATCTGCTTAATGACCTTCAAAGCATTGCAAGGAATGGCGCCAGCATATATATCGGAACTATGTATCCGACAAAACTTAAGTAATAGACAGCTTACTCTAAGGTCAGCAGATCTAGATGTTAGTAATCGTCTAATCGAACTTTCTAGGTCAAATCGAGCTGTTTACTATGATCGTTCTTTTAGTGTAACAGGCCCTCTCATCTGGAATAGACTTCCCTCAGCTCTTACTAATCTCCAGAATTTGGCTGAATTTAAACGAGCTTTAAAAACAAAATTATTTAAAAATTCTTACCATTTATAAATTTTAACTTCTTTTCAATATTTTATAATAAGCCATATTCTAAAACTTCCGGTAATTGTTTGGTTTCGGTTGTCTCCTTATTGTACCTTTTTAAAGTGTCTGCTCAGAAAATTCTCATTTCTGAGCACAAACTGCCTCCTGTTTTATATTATGTTTTAGTTTTAATATTCTTGTTTTGTCCTATCCTACTGTTATTGTTATTCTAAGTTTAGTCATCATTTTGTATAAACAGTGTATTTAGTGTTATAATATTAGATCTGTATTGGGTAAGGCACACTGTAGGAATAATTTTAAGAACCATTAATACTGAATTACCATTTTTTTAAAGAGTAGTTAAGCGCACTTGAAGTGAAATGACACTAAACTGCGCTATATAAATTCCATGTTATTATTATTATTAGAAACGATCCAAATAATTGGGTACGCTCAGTAGAAGCTATCCGGGATAGTTCAGTAGAAACGATCCGAATAATTGGGTACGCTCAGTAGAAGCTATCCGGGATAGTTCAGTAGAAACTATCCGAATAATTGGGTACGCTCAGTAGAAGCTATCCGGGATTGTTCAGTAGAAACAATCCGAATAATTGGGTACGCTCAGTAGAAGCTATCCGGGATTCGTTCAGTAGAAACGATCCGAATAATTGGGTACGCTCAGTAGAAGCTATCCGGGATTTGTTCAGTAGAAACAATCCGAATAATTGGGTACGCTCAGTAGAAGCTATCCGGGATTTGTTCAGTAGAAACAATCCGAATAATTGGGTACGCTCAGTAGAAGCTATCCGGGATTCGTTCAGTAGAAACGATCCAAATAATTGGGTACGCTCAGTAGAAGCTATCCGGGATAGTTCAGTAGAAACTATCCGTGTGACTGAATACGCTCAGTAGAAGCTATTCATGTGGTGATACATCATGAAGGTATGAGATATGTCTGGTAGAGACTATCTGTTTTTAAATTCGTCTGTGTGGATGAATTGAGAAGTAACTTTGATGATACTGTTCAGACAACCGAGAGTTGGTTGCTTATTTGATTTAATGCTTGTAACTAATATGTTTTTTAAAATTAAACAATAACTTTTTAAACATCACTTATAGGTAAATACTTAATGCCGACCGGGTTTCGCTACAACACGTAGCCTCATCAGGGCAGTATTATACTGCCCTGATGAGGCTACGTGTTGTAGCGAAACCCGGTCGGCATTAAGTATTTACCTATAAGTGATGTTTACAAAGTTATTGTTTAATTTTAAATTATAATGTCACATCACAAAGTAACCGCTTCATATGAAGAAATAATATGTTTTTCTTTTTACTTTGTGAGGTCACAATGGAGAGGCAGGATGGTCGAGTGTAAAAGCAACAACCAACCCCGGACACACTGGGAAGATTCATTAATATGCTGCGGGTGGCCACATTGGACCGGCTGGAAGGGTAGCTAGGCTCTCTACCCTTGGTTGGCGGTTTCTTCTCGACGCAATCTCTGACGAATACGGATCTCTTGATATCACCCGCCATTAGAAAAGTGTAAACATAAATAATACACGAATCTCCAAAAGTGTCCAAGACTTTGATTTATCGCTCTATATAATTATTAGAGACATTGTGGCCCGGTGGCCTGCATTCAGTCATGATCAAACTATTTTTAATGAACAAACTATTTTTGAGGTTGGCCAGTTCAATAACGGTATTCTCTTGGGTGACAGTGGCTATCAAAGACTTATTCGTTCACACCTCTGGCACGAACAAAACCCCAGCAGAAAACCTGTATAATGAATCCCAAATGTTGTAGAAAGGTGTTTTGGGGTTCTAAAGAGTAGATTCCCTGTACTGCGAAGGCGCATAACTTTGTCCATGGAACGCACTACAGCTATTGTAGTGGCATGTGCTGTGTTGCACAATGTAGCTGTGGAGATGAACGATGAACCTTTTCAGTTAGAAATAGAACATGAACCTGACGAGATAGAGGATCGAATCATTCAAAATCATGATGAAATTAATAATGGTCCAAGGAGAAATATCATCTTGGATTATTTCACCTCTTTGTTAACCCATTGGCATCAAACGACGCCGTCCTGGCGTGTGTACGGCGATGTGTCTTAAAATCAAACGACGCCGTCCCGGCGGGTCTGATGTCTGTCGGCTTAAAAACGAAAAAGGGATACATGAGTGACATCTATGTTTAAAATTTTAAATGTCAATCGCTCTGTAGGTAATTAAGCATTCGTTTCGTAGTAATTGGCAAGACTCCGTTGGTACAGTTTTTTCCCGATATTTACAATTGAAATTTTGTTATTTTTCAGCGTCATTGAATTTTTTCAAAATGGCGTGTGGTTCGGGAAATGAGAAGCTTGTTCGCAAAACGCGTGGTGGGCGGCTAACATCAGCCCAAATTGAAAATTTATTGGCTGAATCTGACGACGATAACCTCAGTGATCATATAGATTCCTCAGATCCGGAGTCCGAGGACGAAGAATCCACTGAGGAGACAGTGGAAGTTTTGGACATTTCGACGAGTGAAGTTGGCCCGTCGGCTTCCATACCTCCAGCAAAACGTCGTAAAACTACTAATCCTGATGAATGGACGTGGAATTCGTCTCCAAACATCAGCCGGATTCCATTTACCGGCAACCCAGGATTACGAAAAAGTACTTTACAGGTTTTGGAAGGTGACAAGACGGAGTTGACGGCGTATTTACAATTCTTCACGGCGGCATTTTGGGCAGCCATTGTCGTCGAAACAAATCGGTGCGTAAATAATTTCAGTAAACTAATTTAGCATCATGTTTATATAATTATATACTTTTTTCATAAGATTAGTTTTTTATACTGTGCTTCGTGTAATTGTACGAAATACTGTGAATGAATGTGTACATTTTTAGCAGAAAATTGATTTTACAATTGAGCTGTCAAAAACCAAAAAGGATACGTTTTTCATGTTATAATTTTTATTGTAGATATGCATCCCAAAGGATTGCGGTCAAGCCAGACCCAGGATGGACGGAGGTGACTTCCGCTGAGCTGCAGTCCTACTTCGCTCTGTGCCTGCTGATGGCTTCATGCCAAAAGTTCTCCCTACAATTATACTGGACTAAGAGGAAGGTGATAGAGACACCTTTCTTTCGAACTGTAATGTCACGATTGCGTTTTCAATCTATTTCTCGGTATGTTCACTTTGCAGAAGACAATACGGCAAACCCCAAAGATAGATCGAAAAAGATTCGCCCGATAATTACTCATCTGAGAGAGACCTTCCGCAGTGTTTATAAACCAGACTTTGATCTTTCCATCGATGAAAGTTTGATGAAATTCCGGGGACGCTTATGTTATATCCAATATAATCCTAGTAAGCGTGCCCGGTTTGGAATAAAGTTTTATAAACTTTGCGAGTCTCGATCAGGCTATTGTTTCGATTTCAGCATCTATACTGGGGAGAAAGAAGGAGATCCAAACCTTCCGTCTAGTTCAGCGATTGTGCACCATCTTCTCTCTGGATATGAGACAGATGGTCACACGCTGTACGTGGATAATTGGTATTCATCTCCTGATCTTTTCCTCAGTCTAAAAGAAAAAGGAACAAACATTGTAGGTACAGTGCGAACCAACCGTAAGAATATGCCTACGGATATGAAGGGAAAAAAGAAATTGGCGAGAGGTGCAGCGACTTGCCTGTACAGTCATGGTATGATGGCTCTTCAGTGGATGGACAAGAAGCCTGTTACAGTCTTGTCCACCATTCATGAAGGCATCTCTATGGATGCTACAGGCAAAACGAGTCATCGATCCCAAGAGGAGATCATGAAACCCCGTGCTATTATTGATTACAATAAAGGCATGGGGGGTGTTGATCGACAGGATCGAGGTCTGGCTTCATTTCCCATCATGCGTAGGTATCTCAAAGGGTACAAGAAAATATTTTTTTATCTTTGTGATATGGCATTATTCAATGCATATCAAGTTTATAAGAAAGTAAGTTCTGGTTCCTTGCACTACAATGAGTTTAGGGTCAACGTGGCAGAACAGATTTTGGAAAAGATCTCTCTTCCTAATCGAAGTTCGGTTGGGCGACATTCAGTGGGAGATTGTCATGAAGCGATTTTAAAGTAGTTAGGTACTATTTCAATGTATTAGTCGTATATGTTGGTGGTACTGCTTAATTTTTTTGGGCGCGAGCGTGGCCGGCCTGTTTTGTTTGTCCGTTTCCGCACTCTGGTTTTGACAGCGGATTGTGCGGCCCGCTGTTAAAACGACAGTCACAGAATTTAAAATTGCAAATGTGCTAATGTAATAAGAAGTTCGGAATTGAACATACATTCGGGCGAAGACAATGTCAAGTTATTAATTAAAAAGTATTTCTGCATTCATCCGCGTAATAAGCGAGATTTTTGGACTGGGATTTAAAACACGAGGACAGTGCCGGCCCGGCTCGTATGTTTAATATAATGTTCCGGATTAATCAAAAGAATCGTTCTACTGAGTAGGCGTTACGCCCGCGAGTTTAGATAACTGCAGCAAGAGATTTCCCGTCGGAAATATATTTAAAACGGATGCGCCGCAAACACGATACGGGGCTCACAATCATAACGGCTGGAAGTCCGGATGATCATCACGCACACAGAAGGTCTAAGGGTCCCTTCCCACCAGCTGGTCGTCACGGAGGATGCATTATCTTGATGTCGCGCAGGACAAGGCGTCAAAATCACCACGAGGAGGCGAGATGGGCCTCTTCAACTGCAGATTTACCGCCGTGGATGATTCATAGTTAGTTTAGAGTAGGGAAAGTGTACTAATGGTCCCGGGGTGAGTCCTACCTTTTTTTAATTTGTAAAAATACTTATGAGCACAATAGAATATTCAAAATTATCTACCTACCTCTGGTTTTTATTTGTAGAGAAACCCTGATCAAAACCTTTACAGGAATGTCATATTAATCAATTGCCCATGCTCTGAGACGGGGTATTCGTGCTCTCCGCATTTTAACATACTCTGATTTAGTCAGAGTTTGGCGTCCAAGACTCCCCTGGACGGGAGTCAAAGTTGATTTGCGGGGTCCACAATCTGTCACAAAGTGACTCATAATTCTAGCTAACAATTTGGCGCTCCAAACGCGGTATGGTTTCGAGTTATGGCATTCCTGTAGACGTTTTCTTCGCCCTGATATGTAGTGTGTGTAAAAAAAAATATTATTCATCTGTTCAGTGGGGGTGTTAATTTCGTTTGTTGATAATAAACGGTCGCTGTCATAACCTATAAGTGCAGTCACGGTGATTTGAAATGTCAACAAATCACTTTACTCCAAGTCACCGGTCTTGTAGCCGGCGTGACGTTAGTTAGGTATTATGCGCTATAATATTGTGGGTTATTAATATCTGCTACCTGTCAATTCGTGTTGATGTTTTTCATACGTCAATCTGACATTTCTAGTACCTATTTCGGGTACATCGTACGCTAAATAAGACTGACGTGTATGCATGTTGTTTTATCTCGCACATTAATAAATGCATGCATTTTTATTATGGATTGTGACAGCCTCAAGTTGTGATTATTTATTTAAACTATGTAATTACGTACGTCGGGATCTTACGATCTTGAATTTTATTATTTTATTTTATTTTATTAATATTAGTACTCGCAAGAATTGTTTTCATCTTTATTTGTATGGTTTTGAAGTACCGTTTCATTAACATATAGATGACGTAAGAAGGCTGGACTCTAGAATAACGATAAAATCTTGCAATTTTAATGAAAAATTTTGGAATTATTGCAATTAAATTTATTTCTTATTTCAGGGTTGTCAAATATTTTTTTTAAATAAAAATAATTTTTTTTTTTTTTATTATTCCAGGGTTGTCAAATATATTTTTTTTTAAATAAAAATAAATTATTATTATTTTTTTATTAATCCAGGGTTGTCAAAATTTTTTTAAAATAAAAATAAATTATTTTTTTTATTATTTCAGGGTTGTCAAATAAAATATTTAAAAAAAAAAAAAAAAAATTATTATTTACTTTTAAAAACAGGGTTGTCAAATAAAATATTTAAAAAAAAAAATTAAATTATTATTTACTTTTAAAAACAGGGTTGTCAAGTATAAAATATTTCCAATTTAAAAAAAAAAAAAAAAAAAAAATTAATAAAATTAATCTTTGTGTCAAACATACTTCAAATCCTCCATTATGTCTACCACAATTCCGAACGTTAATGTTGCTTCCAAGGAGGAGCTGGTTAAAGAATAGACTGCTCGTTCTATTGAACCGGAAAGCACCGTCCAGGCACTACGTACGCAAGCGCGCGCCTACAATAAAACAATAAAAGAAACATTATCCGCGGTTACAGAGGATAGTGATTCGGATATGGAATCGGAAAATGAAACAAAGGAGAAGGTTACAGTAATCAAGAAAACCAAAATCATTTATAAAGAAATATCGTCGCGGGGACTCACAAATTGGGATATAAAATTCGATGGAAAAAGTTGCGTTAGGGATTTTTTGTTATTAGTCAACGAGCGTTGCAGAACACGTAACATCTCGCACAAAGATTTAGTTAATTCTTTTAGCGAAATTCTAGATGGTTTGGCTTTACTCTGGTATAGGTCAATTTATAGCCCAGACTTGGAGTGGGAGGACCTCTCCAGTCTATTAATAAAGCAATTTGAAGGACAGGATAAACAGCTAGATATTGAAAATGAAATTTTCAACTATAAGCAACCTAGGGGTATGTCGGTTTTCGAATTCACCTTGAGATTAAAAGCTCTCAATAATAAATTAGACTGCAAAATTCCGGAAAATAAGTTATTGCGAGTTGCCATGAAAGGACTAACGCCTATGTATGCAAATTTATTATCATCTAGGGATTTTAATTCTTTTGAAGAACTAACGAGGTGCGCTGCTAAACTCGAATCATTCACGGAGGCTTCGTCGTCTTCGGCAACGTCGAAGGTTGTAGAACCACAAAAAAAGACAAGTGACTTTAAGAAGTTTACTTCGTTCGCCAACCAACATTATAAACCTTTTCATAGTCAAAACAGTTACGGGTCACCAAGTAAGAATGATAACCCTACTAGGTATTCTAGACCTACAAATAATAATAATAATTATACTCCTGTTGCATCAGGTTCTTCAAAACAACAACTTTTAATACAAGTTTTTGTACCTTTTGTAAGTCCAGGGGTCATTTAATCGCGAATTGCTGGAAAAAAAATGGCGATAATAAAAAATCACATGTTGGGAGTATTAATAATCAGAAGCACAATAAGAATCCAAAAAACTAGTACAGAGTCAATCTTACCGCGCCCCTTCTTGTGCACAAAGAAAAAGGGAGTGGAAGCGTTGGCTCCGCCTAGTTCAACAATTCCTTTCTAACCCGTCTTCTCCGACAGTGGACGCACTGCCGCAGGAGAAGGTTAATTTTGAGGATGAGCGTCCTTATGCAAATATTTATGTCTTAAATAATAATTATAAAGCACTGCTGGACAGTGGTGCTTCCATGTCTTGTTTAGGGGGTGATAGTTATAAGATATTTTTAGATTTAGGGGTAGATTTAGTTGTAGATTTTAAGGTTACTACAGCAGACGGTACCTGTCAACCTGTTTTAGGTTTCTTAACTTTGCCGGTGACGTACAATTCAATCACGAAAGAGATTATTTTTTACGTCATCCCATCGTTGACTCCTAATTTCATTTTAGGCGTTAACTTCTGGAGACAGTTTCGGATCGCGCCGGAACTATTCTCAGAGGTTCGTAGACCTCAACAAAAGGGACAAGTCAATGAGGTACGAGCAATTCGGCCTGCCTCATCTCTCACAGCATCGGAAAATAAAGCTCTTACAGACGTTATTAAAAAATTTTAATCAATCTCTTATGAAAACAAAGGGCTAGGGTTGACTCATCTAGTCCAACATACGATTCATACAACAGGCCCGCCAATTAAACAACGGTACTGCCCACTGTCTCCGGCAAGACAACGTCAACTTGATGCCGAGGTAGACGAGATGCTTAAGTTAGGGGTAATACGCCCGTCTCGTTCTCCATGGTCGAGTCCGGTATTGATAGTTACAAAAAAGGACAGTTCAGGTCGTCTTTGCTTAGATTCTCGCAAAATTAATAACGTCACGATTTGCGACGCGCACCCTCTGCCATATATAGCGCGGATCCTAGACAAGCTAGGTGGAGCCAGATACGTCTCTTCTATAGACCTCTCAAAGGCCTTTTGGCAGATTGCCTTAGACAAGGAATCTTGCGAGAAAACAGCTTTCGTCGTCCCTGGCCAGGGTTTGTTTGAGTTCACCCGTATGCCTTTCGGACTGAAAAATGCACCTAGTGAGTTGCAAAGATTGGCAGATTTCCTTTTTGGTCCAGAATTCGACGATAATGCTTTTTGTTATTTAAATGATTTGATCTTGATATCCGAAGACTTGGAATCACATCTTAATCTATTAAATCGTGTATTTGAACGTTTGCGAGATGCAGGTCTAACAATAAACTTAAAAAAATCCGAGTTTTGCAAATCTGAACTTAAATATTTAGGGTATTTAGTAGATTCGCAGGGTCTCCGCACGGATCCAATAAAGATAGAAAGCATCAATAGTTTCCCAGTCCCGAAAAATGCAAAACAAATCCGGGCATTCATTGGTCTATGCGGTTACTTTAGGAGATTCATTAAAGGATTTTCGGGAATAGCTGCCCCTCTTACTAAACTCACAGGCTCTAAAAATGGTATCAGCAATTTCAAGTGGTCCCAGGAAGCTGAAACTGCTTTTAATGATTTAAAACGCGCGTTAACTACGGCTCCAGTTTTATGCTGCCCGGATTTCACCAAACCTTTCTCTATCCACTGCGATGCGAGCTCTGCAGGAATCGGTGGGGTTTTGATCCAAACCGTAGACGGTGCGGAACACCCGATTGCATATTACCCGAGATGCCTCAATAATCACGAACGTAACTATGGTGTCACTGAAAGGGAACTCCTAGCGGTATTGGATTCCGTAACTCATTTTAGGCCTTACATTGAAGGGGCACACTTTACGGTAGTAACAGACCATTCTAGTCTAAAATGGCTGGGGTCCCTATCGAACCCAAGTGGTCGCCTAGCGCGTTGGAGTACTCGACTGTCTCAATTTACTTTCGACGTCGTTCATCGTAAAGGTACACAACATACTGTACCAGATGTCCTTTCTCGTAAGGATCTTGCATTAATATCAGGAATAGACTATAGTTCTACGTCAGAAAAATGGTTCCTAAATGTATTTCAGGGGTGCCAAATTTCTCCTCAAAGATTTTTGAATTTCCAAATTAAAGACAACGAGTTGTATCGTCATTCGAAAGCCCGTTTGGACTTATGTGAGGACACCGCATGGAAAAGGGTCATTCCTCAAGAGGATAGGAAAAATATTATTTCTGACTCCCATGACTCCGTTCAAGCCTGTCACCCAGGAGTCTTCAAAACCTATAAAAAGCTACAACTTAGGTATTATTGGCCTAGCATGTACAAAGACGTCAAAAATTATATTAGTCAATGTACTGTTTGTAAGGCGCATAAGATCAGCACGGCACCACCGAACGGTATGTCTACAAACCCTAAGAAGGTAAACAGGCCTATGCAAATGCTTTCCTTAGACTTAGTGGGTCCGTTGCCTCGTAGCTACTCCGGACATACAGTTATTTTGTCTTGTGTAGATGTTTTCTCAAAGTTCACATGGTTATTCCCGCTGCGCAAAGGCACCGCGGGTAGCATTGTAAAAAACTTAGAGGAAAACATTTTCCTGGTACATGGTGTACCGAGGACCATTGTTTGTGATAATGGTCCTCAATTTATTTCGAAAGAGTTCAAAGAACTCCTTAAAAATTACAATATTCCTTTACCGTTTTACAACTCTCTTTATACCCCACAAAATAATGTGGTTGAGAGATACAATCAGACATTAGATACTGCCTTATCAATTCTTGTCGAATCAGACCATCGTAACTGGTCAAAATTTTTGCCACAAGTTCAGTCCGCTATGAATAACACCGTCAATTGCGCGACAAACTTTACTCCGTATTTTCTAATGCACGGCCGTGAGCAGATTCTCGATGGAGATTTGCACCGTAACCCTATTTATGAGGGGGATAGCAACGCTCAAAGGGAAGCTTCGCTTACCACATATGCGCAAAAGTTACAAGGTTTGGCAGACGTCTATGAGCAAGTCTCAGATGCTCTACTTAAGGCGTACAAAAAGGGGGCTAACCATTACAATTTGCGTAGGAAAAACGTCACTTATCACGTAGGTGATATAGTGTGGAGACGAAACTTCGTACAATCAAATGCGTTGAATTATTTCTCAAAAAAATTATCCCCACGCTTCGTGCAGAATGTCGTGGTAGAGAAAAAATCAGACCTCGACTTTAGCAGACTTGAATGGCATAGTATCCGGCGACTTCCACGTAAAGGATATCGTAAAACTGGACAACATACCTATGTAGTCCCTACGCTTCAGTACCTCGGAAAGTCTGGCCATCTTTTTCGGGGACTGTTGGGTTTTAATGAATTTTATATTATTCATAATTTTTTTACTTTTTTTTTCAATGCATGGTATTTCATCCGGCCTGATCAACCGAGATGGTGATTCCATGCGTTCTGACAGTCAATTAGTCCTGTCTTAAGGTGCGTCCACACCAGTAACAAAACGTGTTACAAAGAGTTATATAACCAATGTTATGTAACTTGTTAGAAATTCAACTGAAAAATGTTGTATAACACGATGTTGTGTAACTTTTTTTCTGTTTTTATAGCAGGTTACATGTTACCCAGAGGTTGTCGGTAAAGATCAAAGGAATTAGATAACTTGGTTGTATAACAAGTTGCAAGCTCGTCCACACACACAACAAAACAAAAAAAAAAAACACAAAAAACAAACAACCCACCTTTCAGTGTCCTCCCATCAGTTGATGGAGAACTATCTGTAAGTGAGTGTGTCTGAGTGCGTGGAGTTTTTTTTAATTTGACTGGCGTTCTTTGTTTTGTGTATTTTGTGAGGTATTTTTTGAGGTCTTTTGGAGATGGAGTGGACGAAGGAGAATACCGAAAGATTGATTGAGCAGTATCGTGAGAAAGCAGTACTTTGGGATCCACAACACAATGAATACAAAAACCGTAATAAAAAGCAAGATGGTTGGGCTGATCTAGCTTCCGATTTTGAAGGAAACGTGGATGAGGTGGAGAAGAAAGTTCGGATGCTAATTGGACAATTCCAGCGCGAATTGAAAAAAGGGAAGAGTGGAGACGGAGCTGATGCCCCTTACAAGACCAAATGGATATATTTCCACTCTCTGCTTTTTCTAAAAGATAAAAACACACCGAGGCACCAACAAGAAGTCGGACAGCAGCTCACGGGTGAACTGCAGCAACCAGATGAGTCCACACAGGCGTCAGATCAGGCACAGGTAAACACACTTCAGTTTTAATTAAACTTTAATTAATTTTAATTACATTTTATACAGTTTAATTTTTCAACTTTAATTTAGTAGTTAACTACCTATTTAGTAGGTACCTACATAATAATTATTTGTCACTAAGAAGAAAGTGGGAGGAGAAAAACAATGTAGGTAGGTACCTACTTAATCCCTCGCATTCAGTATCTGTTTTGCCACGGCACTGATCCCTCTTCAGATTGAAAAAAAGCGCTGATTTCATTACGAACCATTCTGCCGACGTCGGAGGGTTTTCTCGGGATCCTTCTGAGCCGCAGAAAGGTATCTGTTGGTTCACCCACGATTCTCCAATGTCCAGGTGTAACTTCACCGGAGGAGGTATCTTCATCATCGAAGGTCCCAGGGGGGGTGTACGATGATGCTGATTGACTTTTTCGAAGAAAGTTGTGGAGGAGGCAACAAGTTAGGACAACATTTTCTGCAGTTAGGGGCTCAAGAAGCAGGGGTTTTCTGAGGACTCTGAATACAGCTGACATTATACCAAATACATTTTCCACAGTGCGCCTTGCTCTGCTATGTCTGCCATTATATATTCTCTGTGGCGAACCTTTTGCTTGTGCCCCCGGATACGGTTTCATCATGTTTGGCAGTAACTGAAAAGCGTCGTCACACACAAAAACGTAAGGAGTTGGCAGTGTTCTCCCAGGCAGAGGTGTTGCCGCTGGCAAATGTAAATGTGATGTTTCAAGAAGCCTCTTGAACTCTGTACTGCCAAACACGCCACCATCAGATATTCGCCCTTGGCATCCAATGCTGACATAAGTAAAACAGTAGTTTGCGTTGACGATGGCCATAAGTACAATACTGAAATACCCTTTGTAGTTGAAATAATCACTACCGCTGTGTTTGGGAGCTTGCAACGTAATATGTTTCCCATCAATGCTGCCACAGCAGTGAGGATAATTCCATTTTTGGTCAAAGTCAGCAGCTAAATCAAGCCATTCTCCTTGACTGCTTGGGGTCTGCAAAAAAAGAAAATATTTCATCATATACTTATTGTTGACAACCCACTTCATTTCTTTGAATTAATGAAATTTGTTTTTCTTTATAGGGGCCAGAAGAGACACAGACAGAGCAAGAACAGTCTACTTTCCTTCCGCCATCTCAAATGAAAAGACCCAGCAAAAAGAGATCCCACAACGACAGTATGGCCAGGGAAGCATACGATGTAATGAAAAAGCTTAGCGCCAGGACCAGGGACGAGTTTGATGTATTTGGGGAACAAGTAGCTATTGCCCTGAGAAATTTGAAAGATAAAATGTTGGTGGTGGACACGAAACATCAACTTACTAACATTTTGTACCACGCAGAAAGGCAAGATCTACGCGGAAGACCACAAGTCTACGGTCATGGAAGCCCACAAGTCTACGGTCAAGGAAGCCCACAAGTCTACGGTCAAGGAAGCCCACAAGCCTACGGTCAAGGAAGCCCACAATTCTACGGTGACGTAAGCCCACAGTTGCACCCTAGTACCCAGCAAGTCTACTCTGCTGTCAGCCCAGATGCTTACTCTGCAGCTAGCACATCTGCCGAACCTAGCCCCGTTGACCAAGCAACGACTGACTCGTTGAATTTACTGGATATGTAATTGGCTTTTTAATTGTTTTTTTTTTCTTCATTTTATTTAGCATTATTGAAAGTAATAGTATATAAGTTTGCATAATATATATTAAAGTTTGCATAATAAAATATTTGTTTGAATATAATTATTGATATACATACCTTGATTACATCCTTCAAGAAGACAATAAGGGCCCTACAGACTTCAGGAACAATCTTGGAAATACTCTGCTTTGAGATCTTGAATAAGTAACTCAAGCTTTGATAGGAATCACCACTCGCCAAAAATCTCAGAGTAACTGCAAGCCTTTCTCTTGCAGGTATAGCCCATCGATAATTGGTGTCCTGCTTTGCAATAGTTGGGGCAACATTGATCAAGAGATATTCAAAGTCAGAACTGCTCATTCGAGCGAAATTCCGAAAACTCCCATCATCCCTGATTTCCCCACTAAGGGGATCTCTACCGTCTTCAATCAGATCCTCCATCAGGTGAGTTCCACTGTAACGATGTCGAGCTTCCAGCGAAGGTCGCACCCACCATCTGCGCTGAGTTGGTTGACGGTGAGTTGATATAATTACACAGGCCGCGGCGGCCAGCAAAACCTCTTCCTCCGAAGCCATGATTACTACTGAATCCTCAAATGATTGAAAGTGTTGCATTTCTTGTTTCATGAGGTGTGGACGCGTTTGCTAGTTGTAACTTGTTATATAACAAAATTATAAAAGTTGTACAACAAAGTTTATACAACATATATACATGTTTTAAAACAATTGTTATACAACTTTGCTATTTCGTTACCGGTGTGGACGTACCTTTAGATTCATCTTTTAAGAAAATGGGTTATTTACTTGGCGGGGGTGTTTTGTTTTTTTTTTTGTAAGATTGTTGAGGATGGTGGGTTGTTTAATTACAATAACAACCTCAACTCTGGTGGCAATGCTCGAGTTGAGAATATATTTAAAAATACATATGTGCAAATATAAGTATAAATTATACATAGTATTAACGCTAAAACAGACGTAAGTTTGGACGTCGGCTGAACAGATGAATAAGCTAGGATTATTAGTTATAAGTTTTGTATCCTGAAATACACGGACATGTCCGCACTCTATCTCTGTGTGTTTCAGGCATACCTTTTTAGGTTATGTTCATGTTTTTTATTATGTATCATTGTTTGTTTTGGATTACTTGGAGAGCACAGAGATGCAAGGATTGTATCTCTTTGTTTTCTAAGTGAATTATAAATGAAGAATTACTGTTATATTCACCTTATCTATAAGATTTAAGAGATCTTATAATGTGGGACGATGTGGTATCACATTTTAAGCCAACATTGGAATTAAGTTTATTTTCGTTTGTATAAGATTTTGGATGAATACTGTTATTATTGTCCTGAGAGACTTATAACATTGTTACTATATACTCCGTGGTTGAACAACGGTTTACAGTGAAAACCATAAAGTTGTTATTTACTTACTGCTTACGCCTTCTATAGAGTTGGACGTATACCTATATGACTGCACTAAATTATAGCTGCACATCTCATTAACAAAGCGCACCTTCTAAAAAGTTGGATGTTTACTCTAAAATTGGCACCATCCGATGCGATGGTTGTATACTATTAAAACTACTTAAATTAAACTAACATGGTATCATTGTTGTTTAGTTAAGTATTGCACACCCAAGGACCAGAATAGGAGGTTAGTTAGGAATATTCTTCCAAAAGAAGATTAGTATTTTATCCTAAAGGATGTAGAGTCAGTGAAGTGTAGATGGTGAACCCATCAATTATTTTCAGCCTACGAGAGGCTATTTAAATTCAGTGAATTTTTTTCGGAACAGTGATGCCTAGTGCATAGAGTTTAACATGTCGTATTTGGAGGAGTGATTTAATCATAAAATTTATGTTTTAATTTTAAGATTTATCTTTTAAGTTAGTTTAACCCTCTTCTTGGCAATGTATCCTATAGTATACATAGTTTTCATAATTTTTTCCCACTTAAACATGGGTAAAACAGATTTTAATGAAATCTGCTTTTACATGTTCTTAACTTGATAATTAGTGCCACTAGAGCCATCTATTGTTTAATTAAGAAGAACAGTGACAGTTCAAACTCATACCGCTGCAAGATGGCTGCCAACAGAAGACGCACAACTAATTTGTCTGTAAGTTATCTTTATTTATTACTTGCATTATTAGATATTTAGTTATTTTAGGAATGAATTCGTGTTTATAAGGGTTCAGTGAATAATAAAAAATATATACTGAGTAACATATGTAACAAATCTTGTTTATATTGCATTCCAAAATGGTGTGTATCCTATGATATACACCGCCAAGTCTGCAGTGAATTATATTTGATTGAATGTGTATCCCCTGAGATACAATGCCAAGTTATTAAGAGTTTATATTATCTTATGTACAATGTCAAGTATTTATTGTTTATTGTTTATTGTTTTATGTAGTAAACCCCTTTGAAATCTATATATTATGATTTTTCATTTTTCCATAGCCTCGCGAAATTGAAGAAATGCTGACTATAATACCAATATCGGGAGCAGATTCTGATATTGAAAGTGACGAAGATGATGAACTACAAGATGATTCATCTGCAGTGCGCTCATCAAACTTTGGAATTGTTCATGATGTATTGGAGGAAGATAATGAACCACTGGCTCATGTTGCTGATCTTTCCGCAAACACCTCAAGCGCTGAACTACGGACACGTCGACATGATAATCGTAAGAAAAAAATGAACTTTGATTGGAAAGAGAAAGATTTTATGTCAAAAGTAGACATATGTGACAATCATTTTACGACTCCAGAGAAGATAAAATCGCCCTTAGAGTACTTCAAAATGTTTTTTTCAGAAGAAGCATTCAATATGATAGTTTGTAACACCAATTTGTATTCCACACAATCATCAAGCAAATGCATTGATACTTCCTACAGTGAGATATGTGACTTTCTGGCCATTGAAATTTTAATGGGCCTAATAAAACTACCAGCATACACTGATTATTGGTCTGAAAAAATGCGAATTGAGCAAGTGGCAAGTATCATGCCACTCAAAAGATACCAGTCTATCAGAAGATATCTTCATTTTGTTAACAATGAGGATGTTGATGGGGATGTTTATTTTAAAATAAGGCCTCTTTTTGAACTGGTAAAGCAGAATTGTTTAAAAATTGAAAAAGAGATAAAAAAATTCTGTCGACGAAATGATGATACCATACAAAGGAACAAGAGCAGGTTCCCGGCGACAATATATAAAGAGCAAACCTAAAAAATGGGGCTTTAAAATTTTTGTCCGATCGGGGGTTTCGGGCATAGTATAGTCACTTGGTTTGACAATCGTGCTGTCATTATTGGAAGTTCATTTGTAGAATCACACCCATTATCTACAATACAAAGATATAGCAAACAGGACAAAAAAAAATTGACGTCACCTGCCCCGAAATAATAAAGCAGTACAATGCCCATATGGGTGGTGTCGACTTAGCCGATATGCTGATAGCTTTGTACCGATGCACTTTTCGCACTCATCGTTGGTATATGGCGATATTTTCTCAATTACTCGATATTTTCTCAATTACACGTTGATTATAGAACTGATACTCGATCAGTATCAGTTCTATAATCAACGTGAACGGTCGTGCGCAGCGAAGTAAAGTATTGTCGCAAAAATTGCAAGCGCTGCCGAGCACCGAGCGATTTCGCCGAGCGATTTGCGCCGAGCGCAGCGAGCTAACACATTATGGACACGGCCATTGATAATATAAAAACTGAAATACAAAAAATTACAACAGTGAAAGATTCGAAAGCAAAAACGAACCTAGAACAAAATGTTTATATATTAGAAGAGCTTTGGAAAACTGAAAAAATTAAACACCAAAATGAAATAATCAAACTACAAAAAAAAATTATTGAAAATTACGAAGAAAATAGAAGAAGTCGTAGAAAAAAACAATAAAATTCCATCTTACGCGCAAGTTCTAGCAGCAAATAAAAAAGAAATTTCAAAAGAAGAGAGGTTCTCTATAATAATATCATCAACTAAAAAAACAACAAAAGCTGCAGAAATATGTGATAAGATACAGAAAGACATCAAACTAGACCAACTTAAAATTGGAATAAATGGACTAAGAAAAACAAATAAAGAGCAAGTAATCATATCCTGCCCAAAAAAAGAATATACCAACACTCTTACGGAGGAAATTAAAAAACTCAACTATAACCTGGAAATAAATGAAATAAAAAAGAAAAAACCCAAATTAATTTTGAAAGGACTCAAATCGAACTTGACGGAAGAGGAAATAGTAAATGGGATACTCACACAAAACGAAGGGATTCAAGACATTGTAACGAAAAACGAAGAAAATAAAATAAATTTGATTACTGAAATAAAATACAAACATTCTAAGAAATACCAACGTGGTACTCGGGATCAAGAAGATGAAGAACAAAACAAATTCTCGAACTATATCGTGGAAACCAGCAGTACAACACGAAAAAATTTGCTATCATTAGAAAAGATAAATATCCAGTACCAAAGGGTTAACATATTGGATTGTGATCCATTAACCCAGTGCTACCACTGCTGCAAATTCATGCACACAGCCTCCAGATGCCTAAATCGAATGAATCCATCGGTGTGCCCGCATTGCACGGGTGATCATACTTTTGCTAAATGCCCTGAAAGAGAAAAAACACCGGTTAGTGCAAATTGCACATCGCAAAATAAGAAATATGGCGAGAAAAATAAAACAGACCACACAGCTTTCAGCAACTTATGTCAATACAAAAATAAAATGCTCAAAGTAGCAAGAGACAGAATAGATTTCGAATAAAAATGACAGATTTTTTATATAACGTACTAGACGAAAAAAATAATATTGACGAAAAAACATATAACAGCTATCAAGAATATCGTACTGTTATGGATCGCCCATAAAAACAAGCTAACTGCACAGTTAGGTACATTCTCACGCGTTACCGGAAATCGATCACGCACTGAGTTCATGTTAAAACACCAATACATACACGTACATTCGCGACATCACCGCCTGATACCAGTCACGTAGGCCACAAGGACCTACAACCAATCCGATATCGTAGAATATCCCTCCCACTTGCGCCCGACAAGGTCAAGTACTTGCAGCTAGCTAGCCACGCGCTCGGCCGCAGTTCACGGCCGGCCCCCGTTGAGTTCAACACTATGTATTAGTTCCGAGTTAATATTTACCGCCAAATCAGTGTCGCCGTAATTGGACCGGCGTGCATCCATTTTATAATGTGCCGCGTCCCTATACTCAGTTATCACGTCCAGGCAATTCGGCCGACTACACCATCATGGATATGATGGCGCCATATCTCTGCGCCGCCCTTTGCCGTAAGCCGCCCATCACCGCTCCAGGCCGCTTCTGCGCCGCCCTCTGCCGTAAGCCGCCCTGGCCGCCTCAGGCCGCTTCTGTGCCGCCCTTCGTCGTATTCCCGCCCTACTGCATCAGTTAGGCCGTGCTATGGCATCCGCTTCTGTGCCGCCCTTCGTCCTGCACCCTGCCTAGGCACCTGCCTATGGCCCCTGCTCATCATTCACCGCTTCAGCCTAGTTTACACGTGAGCGAATGTTATACCTTTGTCAATCAGAGCCCTTAGAGTCAATAGATTGCCTAGTAACTAGTTAGGACTTAAAAAGCTATGTACCTTTTGTAGATCTGTTGATAACATGTATTACCTGTACAATAAACCCTCATATCAAGAGACTTGTTTTAATTGGGAAATTGACTATAATCCACACCCTGAATGATTGGAGTATCAAGCTTTGCCGCCGGCTTGTGCGGCGATGACTATTTGTGTAACACACCTATAGTATATTACATGGCCTAAACGCTAATGTAACAGTACCCACCAAAACAACCTCAATCTCAGTCCTTTAATTCTACACATGAATATAAGAAGTTTGGAACGAAACATGGATGAATTTTTGACAACAGTAAATAATGATCTCAGGAAGCCCGCTTGCATTGTGTTAACGGAAACACATTCAAGTGGCGAAGTGGCGTACTATATACCGGGATATACCTGTGTATCTACTACAAACCGAATTAACAAAAACAGTGGAATCGTTATGTTCGTACAACATAATTGTGACATATTGTGCGAGGAAGAAATTAATGTGAATGGAACAAACTGCTTACATGTACAAATGAAGTGTTATAACAAAAAATTGATATTATCTCTCTATACAGAACACACTCGTCTACTGTCTGTTTGTTTATAGAAGAATTAAGACATGTGTTATTAAACTACAGAAACGCGAATACAATAGTTTTAGGTGACATTAATTTAAATATATCGCACGATTATACATAAAACGATAAAGATAATTACTTAAATATGATGGCGGAATTGAATTATGTGTCGTGTATAAACTCTTACACCAGAAACGTCAATGGGCAACGTCCATCATGCATTGATCACATTTTCACAAATATCAAAGATATAAATAATTTAAACTCGGGAATTATAAAAACCTCAATTACCGACCATTACATGACTTTGCTACATTACAATTCAATAATACCTCAGGCGATAAACCAACATTGCGGACAAACTGCTAATAAGTAAATCTTCAGGAAACTGTTAATCTTTTTGCTGATTTTTTTAGCGGCGTTTACATTAATGCAAGTGAAGACAGCAATATTTCGTGCTTTGATTTGATTGAAACTCTTGATATATCTGACTGTAATGTAACCATAGACGATATTATATCTAAGCTGAAGAGTCTTGATTCCCGAAAATCCGCAGGACCTGATAATGTTCCGCCCAGGTTTTTAGTAAATTGTATGCATACATTGTCATATCCTATTCATAAGTTATTTACAAAGTCACTCTCATCAGGTGTATTCCCGGACCTTTGGAAGTTTAGTCTTTTAACGCCCATTTTCAAAAAAGGTAATAAGAGCGAAGTAACAAATTATAGGCCAATATGTATAATGTCTACTTTACCCAAACTTTTTGAAAGCCTAGTACTAGATAAGTTGATATCCCGAATCAATCGAACCATCTCTCCCCTTCAACATGGATTCATTAAGGGTAGATCTACTCTTACCAATTTGATATTGTACACGAATGATATTGTTAATGCCCTTAATGCATCACATCAAACTGATTCCATATATACTGACTTCAGTAAGGCATTTGATAAAGTAAACCACAAAATATTATTACGTAAACTAAAATTGTTGGGAATAAGAGGGAGTATGTTGGAATGGTTTAAGAGTTATCTATTAGGAAGGTACTTAGCAGTCAAGATAGATTCGTTTACTTCTTATACATTTGCTGCCTCGAGCGGAGTACCACAGGGATCTCACTTGGGCCCAATATTATTTTGTTTGTTTATCAATGATATTGTTAATATTTTTACTAATGTTAAAGTCCTGTTATTTGCCGACGATCTGAAGATATACAGAATAATCAAAGACGATGACGATCGCGCAATTTTGCAGTTGAACCTTAATAAACTATGTGCGTGGTGTTCTGTCAATGATTTGCAACTAAATTTAGGTAAATGCCAGATTATCAGTTTTTACAAAGGCAATAATCCACTTAATTTTTCCTATTTTATGAATGGTGCTAATCTTCTTCGTGTATCACAGATTCGTGATCTTGGTGTTATATTCCACGAGAGTCTACAGTTTAACGAACACATCGATGAAATAACAAGCGATGCGATGAGAATACTAGGTTTTATTTTGAGAATGGGAGCAAATTTTAAAAGTATGTCAACATTAAAACATCTGTATTGCTCGTTAGTACGAAGCAAATTAGAATACAATTCCACCGTATGGTCACCGTACTACAAGGTCCATTCTCAATCATTAGAAAAGGTACAAAATAAATTCCTTCGGTACATTAATTTTAAAATGAAAATTCCAATCGAATTTATAAATTACAATAACTTGCTTGCTGAAACTAAACTTCTTAAATTATCTGATAGAAGAGTGTTAATTGATTTGCTATTTTTATTCAAAATTATTAAATCTTTAATTGACAGCCCTAATTTGTTGGAACTTATTTGTATTAATGTTCCTGCTAGGCAAACTCGCAGTAAAGATACTTTTAAATTTAAGGCGAAATAGGTAGACTTGACCTGAAATTTGGCATTTTTGAGGCCACTTTTAGACGTATGGACACTTTTCTAGAAAAAAACACAAATTGATTTCGAAAGATCGTTATTTTATCTTGTAAAGTAAGATGTAAAATTTTGAAAAATAATATTATTTTCATATCATAATAAAGTGTTACCGTTGGACAATGCGCAGATTTGTTGCATTTTCAAAGGTGAAGTTGTATTATACAACAAATATTTCAAATCATTGAATAATAATGTATAAACAATCAATAAATTATCTATCATATGTATGTATAAGAATTGTGTTTTTATTTCAAATAAAATTACTAATAAATAAATCCGAGCACGCGTTTTGTGACGAAAATCCCTCAATTGAACTATTTATTTATGGTCTTACAAATTGGTATAGTTCAGATTTTTTTAGCAAAATAATTTACCAAGACATAATTGAAACATTAGAAATAATTTATGACCAAAAAATATATTCTTAAAGTATATAATAGTAATTATTTTCGATTCGCGTTTGTTGTTTGTGACTTGCCCCGGCGCAAGCCGAAATTTTATCATTCCCCGCTACGACAGGGCGGCGAGTGGACGTCTATTCCACGCCAGTCTACTTGATAACATTTTAAAGAAATTCCTCGCTTAAAAATGAGGAGGAAAATACCCTCGAAAAAAAGTTTTATTAGATAGCAAAAATTACGACATCAAAAACGTACGTGGGAGATATATTTTCAGAAAAAACAAAGGTTAGTGATATTTAATTATCCGTGTACATTGTTCGTACTTATATGCTACAGGGTCGTTCGAAAGAATCAGTCAGAATAAGCACATATTTTTTATAACATTTGGCGATAATTTTGTGTTGTTTAATTTCCAGGGAAAATAATCAACTATGGACAGGAGTTTATGTCTGTTATCGTTTTTTCATGTATAAATGTTAAAACTTATGCCAAAGTACGTGAAACTGTTTGTGATTGGTAGTCAAAAAGTGACACGAACCAAATGAATTTCGATTCGTGATGTGCGATTCAAATCATTTTTTTGTTCATAATTTCTATTTTATTGTCCAATTCACTATTACATTGGTATAATTCAACATATTTAATGTTTTTTGTGTTACTTTTTGTCAGTTTCATAATGTCATATTGTGAATTGAGCTTCTTGTTTTAGGAAAAAAAAACAAGGTTATTTTTGACATACAAACCTATGATTTTTACTCGTGAATTTAATAACATTTCGAAAATTAGACGAGTCAGGTCGCTCCGTTAATCATGAAAACAAATACATGAAAGCGATACAATATTATGCAATCGCATAACTACATATTGTAGGTACCGTAGAAAACAGTTGGAAATAAAACCTAGTTTTAATATATAAACTACTTCAGTTGTAAGGAATAAACCCTCTTTTCAATGTCATACATATCAAATCAAGTAATACTTTGAAGATAAGTATTAGAAATAAAACTTACGGTAATACCTTTCGGACAAACGAATAAATAAGTAAAACAAAAGATTTTTACTCACCTTTGGAAAACTCGTGTAAAATATTTAAAAAAAAAAAACAAATTAAACAAATATTTGAATTTTTTTTAAAATGTATATTTATATACCTACATATTTTATATCTACCATGTCAACAAACTGCATTTGTATTTATTTATGTTTACGCACTCCGACGTATAATTTACAAATATGTATGTAACTACTTATAAGGAAGAAAGCTACAACCAAGAATTAAACAACAATAATTGTTATTTCATCGGAACCATGCTGTAGTTTTCACTGCCGCGCGAGTGTACGGCTCGCAGCGGAATGAATTCGGTATTTCTGTCTCGGTCTAAAAAAACGTCCGATCGCGAGATCGTCTTTTAACGAAATTTGAATTCTCGTCCGCTGGTTAAATCGCCTTAACAAGAACCTCAACACTAATTATTCTATTTTTTCACCAATTCCTAGAATTCACAACCTTGCGAATAAATACTGTGAACTTATAGATATATTTGGTTTTGACAATTTTGTGAGCTTTAAAAGGCAACTTATTTCGATTCTATCGGCTAATAATTAACTTTTATAGCTTTAATAATTTTATTACATCTTCTCCCATTCGAAACCTTTCAAGTAAATTATATCCATATTTGTTTGTTTTTTATTTGCTCTACTATACACTTATAATTGTATGCATATACCTACTAACTACTTTTTATACATAACACTATGTTCCATCTCAGATCTTATTATTTCTTATTCATGTCGATATTGCTAAATTCTATTAGTTTTTGCTTTTTACAGGTGCAACTCTTATTTTGTTATTTTTTTTTTTTTTTTAAATCTCTGTTATAATGTTCTTTACCTCACGAGTAAGTTACACTCTAATTTATATTGGTTTATCGATTTGTTAAACACACAATTAATACTGGGTTTAAACACACCCACTTACTTACTTTTTATGTTGAACTTTCTTTTACTTACTATTTCATGCTTGGGTATATTTTATATTGAATCCATCTTATTAGTGTTTTGCTAATTTGCACAAAATTTTATTATATGTGTTGCTTTCTTACAATTAACTCCATTTATCTTCTTATGTTCAATTATTGTAATCAATGTAAATGTATATTTTCATGTAAAAGCCCATTAGGGCGTAAATAAAATAATAAATAAATAAATAAATAATAAAAAAGAAATATCTGTTGTTAATATCGAATCTTTGAAAAATAAATTGTCATCTGAATTATGGTTAGATATTCTCCGAAGTGATAACGTCAACGAGTGCTGTAACATATTTGAAAATAGATTAACGAACTTGATAAATGATTCAAAAAAAATTATTCCAAAAGGAAATACAGCAAAATTTCGTAAAATCAAACCGTGGATAACACATGGGCTTGTTGTGTCCATAAGACACAAAGAATGGCTTTATAAAGAAACAAAAAAAAAACCACTAGACATTAAATTAAATGTTCATTTTAGAGAATACAAAAATAAATTAACCACGCTCATAAAAAACACGAAAGAAAATTATTATAAAAATAAACTTGATGATTCTGAAAATAACAGTAAGAAAGTTTGGAATATAATCAATGAAATCATGGAAAATAAACAAAATACCAAAAGTAATACTATTAAGAGTGTAATACAAAACAATAACATAATTAACTGTATTGAAGAACCTAAAAAAGGAGCAAACGCTTTTAACGAATTCTTTGCAAATATCGGAAAGAGTCTAGCAGAAAAAATTACCGTGAAAAAAATAAATAAGATGTATATTGAAAATATTCCAAATATAGAAACTAAACTTGAACTCTTCGAACCAACCAATCCGTCTGAAATTGTACAAATTATATCAAAAATGCGAGGTGGTTCTGCTCCGGGATTTGACGGTCTCGCTGTAAAAACACTAAAAATCATTAAAAATTATATTTCTACACCAATCTCTCATATTATAAACAATAGCTTTAAGACAGGAGTTTTCCCGAGCACGTATAAGAAAACCATAATCTCTCCAATATTTAAGTCCGGTAGCCCGGAGGACATTTCTAGTTATAGACCCATTTCACTCTTATCTAATATATCGAAAATTTTTGAAAAAATTGTTAAAAAAAAACTAACTGCATTCTTAAAAAAAAACTCGATTATAAATGAAAATCAATTCGGTTTCACAGAGGGAAAAAGTACCCAAGATGCCATTGCAAAAATTTCATCTAGTATTCAGAGTGCCCTGGACAAATCAAATAAATGTATAGGAATTTTTATTGACTTAAAGAAAGCATTTGACAGCATTTCCCATGAAAGACTTATATTAAAATTAAAAGAAAATGGCAATGACCACTTAGCTCTTAAATGGATAGAAAGCTACTTAACAGAGAGACCTCAAATTGTAAAATTAAACCAAACCTTTAGTACACCACCAACAAGTACATTTGGCATTCCTCAAGGCACGGTCCTCGGACCATTACTATTTCTAATGTATGTAAATGACATTTTCCAACAGAAAATCAAAGGTGAATTAATCTCTTATGCTGATGATACTGTTTTATTAATAAAAGGTCAAACATGGGAACTAGTTAACAAACTTGCAAATGAATGTATTAATATCTTAAAATCATGGTTTGATAATAACCTACTCACACTT
Organism: Hesperophylax magnus; assembly: GCA_026573805.1. Classification (NCBI taxonomy): domain Eukaryota; kingdom Metazoa; phylum Arthropoda; class Insecta; order Trichoptera; family Limnephilidae; genus Hesperophylax; species Hesperophylax magnus. Next base: position 6,501,839 of record JAIUSX010000002.1, read on the forward strand.
AATGCCAAAAAAACAACATATGTATTATTTTCACTACAAAAAATACCTAAACACAAAGTAAATATCATAATCCATGATGAAAATTGTGACAATGTCAACTGTAAACTACTTAATCCTATTTGTACTGTAATCAACTCTTCTTCTGAAATTAAATATCTTGGTGTGATCATCGATGAAAATTTGAAATGGAAAAGCCATATTACGGAGTTAGTAAAGAGAATAAGGAAATGTATATATATATTTGTTAGGTTAAGAAATATTTTAAATGTGAAAATACTAAAAAATGTATATTATGCTCTTGTCCACTCCCTGCTTATTTACGGAATCATAGGTTGGGGAGGATCTTATAAAAACAACCTAAACTCAGTAAAAGTCTCGCAAAAAATTATTATAAAGGTAATACTTAAAAAAAACTCTACTTTCCCAACAAAATTGCTTTTTAAAATGTTTCCAGTACCAAATATTGATGATATATTTAAGCAAACTTCAATTATAAAAATGTGTAAAGAAAAAAATAACACAGAATATCAAGAATTTTACAAACTGATGAGAAATGGAAATCAATTTATTACGCCAATCTTTAAAACAACTCAAATGCAAAACCATTATATTTACCAAGCCATAAAAAACTACAATAATCTCCCTTCCGAATTGCGCTGTATTACGAACCAACAAGAACAAATCAATAAAATCAAACTTTTTTTCAAAAAAAACTTATATTAAAAAAAATATATGGATATATTATATTTATATTTTACACATAACATTGAATCACTGAAGTAAGAATCGTGGCTCCCTTATCAGGCACAAGAGCTCCTCTTTTCTGATAAGGTATACATGACCAATTATGTACCTAAATATTATATTTTGCAAAAAAATGTATGTATTAATGTAACTATGATCTATATTAAAATAATAAAAAAAAAAAAAAAAAAAAATCTATCAACAACGCATGGCTACTTTACCGGCGTGAAGTGGCCCTACAAAAAGAAGGAAGCAAAAAAACAATTTGTTTGAAGGATTTTCGTCTAAAAATTGCAAATGGTCTGCTTTACAAAAACAAAATACGTGGCCGTCCTATCGGAAACATCACAACGCCACCAAACAAAATAAAGAATCCGGTAAAAGCCAGGCCGGATGATGAAGTCCGGTTTGATAACTTAGGACATTTTCCGGAACATAAAGAAAAAGGAAGATGCCGACTATGCAATTCTGGACAAACGTCTGTATTTTGCATAAAATGTGGCCTAAGGCTTTGTTTTACTGATAAGAGAAATTGCTTCCTATCATATCACACAAAATAATAGTTTTAATTAGCTTTTAAGACATAATTTTTCATTTTACATAGTATTTTTTTTTAAATTTTGATTTGTAACAACCTGGCAATGTATCCTATAGGATACAACTCCAAATAAACTATATAAAAAACAATAAAAATATTTTTCATTTGTTTTTGTGAATCTGAAGCCTAACAGACTTCAAATATGTAAAAAAATATTTTTTGTGATGCTTAATTCTATCGGTGCCAAGAAGAGGGTTAAGTGTTTTGTTCCAGATGACAAGTCAATGGCAGTGTTCGGTAAGAGACAATATTACAATCACCCAGTTTTTCTGTGGTAAGGGTGCTTGCTGTCCATTCACGTATCATCTTACAAGAAGTTGTTTTTTAAGATAAATGGGTTTTCTAGTTTTAAGGTTGAGAATGGTTGCATTGCGAGCCTACTGTCCGGCCCTACACGTTGGATAGGCGCGATTGGGGTTGCGATGCACTCATTCGTCATAAGAGTATTGTATAAGGATTACTATTTTTTTTCTCTACCTCTGATAATTGCATTATGTGTTTCACATCTACTGTTTATTTTATTTGTGTTTTTGTTACTAGATACTCCTCGGGACCAACCTAGCCAGTTCAGGGCATGTTAAAGTTTTTGATTTGAAGTTTTTGTTTTGTTTGAGGGCAAACATTTTTCTGGGAAGGGGGGTATTGTTATGAAGCGATTTTATAGTAGTTAGGTACTATTTCAATGTATTAGTCGTATATGTTGGTGGTACTGCTTAATTTTTTTGGGCGCGAGCGTGGCCGGCCTGTTTTGTTTGTCCGTTTCCGCACTCTGGTTTTGACAGCGGATTGTGCGGCCCGCTGTTAAAACGACAGTCACAGAATTTAAAATTGCAAATGTGCTAATGTAATAAGAAGTTCGGAATTGAACATACATTCGGGCGAAGACAATGTCAAGTTATTAATTAAAAAGTATTTCTGCATTCATCCGCGTAATAAGCGAGATTTTTGGACTGGGATTTAAAACATGAGGACAGTGCCAGCCCGGCTCGTATGTTTAATATAATGTTCCGGATTAATCAAAAGAATCGTTCTACTGAGTAGGCGTTACGCCCGCGAGTTTAGATAACTGCAGCAAGAGATTTCCCGTCGGAAATATATTTAAAACGGATGCGCCGCAAACACGATACGGGGCTCACAATCATAACGGCTGGAAGTCCGGATGATCATCACGCACACAGAAGGTCTAAGGGTCCCTTCCCACCAGCTGGTCGTCACGGAGGACGCATTATCTTGATGTCGCGCAGGACAAGGCGTCAAAATCACCACGAGGAGGCGAGATGGGCCTCTTCAACTGCAGATTTACCGCCGTGGATGATTCATAGTTAGTTTAGAGTAGGGAAAGTGTACTAATGGTCCCGGGGTGAGTCCTACCTTTTTTAATTTGTAAAAATACTTATGAGCACAATAGAATATTCAAAATTATCTACCTACCTCTGGTTTTTATTTGTAGAGAAACCCTGATCAAAACCTTTACAGGAATGTCATATTAATCAATTGCCCATGCTCTGAGACGGGGTATTCGTGCTCTCCGCATTTTAACATACTCTGATTTAGTCAGAGTTTGGCGTCCAAGACTCCCCTGGACGGGAGTCAAAGTTGATTTGCGGGGTCCACAATCTGTCACAAAGTGACTCATAATTCTAGCTAACAAGATGGTCCAATGAGACTTCAGGGATGTCAGGGAGGTCACTTTCCAGCACATATTCCTCCTGGCCCTGGTGGAAAGAAACAACCGCAACGGCAATGCCGTGTTTGTCGGGCCAGGAATAAAAGGTCTGGATCGCGCTGGGAATGCAAATCATGCAAAGTGGCCCTCCACGTCCCTGAATGTTTTGAGGACTATCATACTAAATTTAATTTTTAGTTATAAGTATATATTAATGAAAAAAATGTATATTATGGTAATAAGTATGATAAATGTACAACTTTTCTTACTCTAATTATAAAAAAATGAAAAAAAAAATGGTTTTTATAAAAAAAATATATTTATATCCTCGTTTAATCATATATATATATTTTTTTAAACACTGCATATATTTTTTACATACCTTGATTCTATGCACAAGTAAATTAAAAAAAATTGTTACGTTTGCATTTTTAGTTTAAAAGTTATATAAGATTTAGTACACCACTGCAGATTTAAAACTTTTGGTACAAAATTAATTCGGATGTTAAGGCCAAGTTTTTAGCTAAACAATTCGGATGCCAATGGGTTAAACAATAATGTTGCTATGTGATTAGTTTAGTTAGGTTTTCTGTTTTTTTTTGTTATTTGTTTTTGGGGTGTTATGCCGTGTTGCACTAACTCCTTCTTTAGCCAATTCTTATCTTATTTTTGTATTGTTTATTATTTATAGATCTGAAAAAATCTGTTTGTTTCCAAAATAAAGTACCTGACTATAAAATAATATTATTTCATTTACATAAGTAGTTTCACTTGATTGTGTTATGTCTTCCTCGGGCGTCCTCGACCTCTTCAACCATCCACCTCCAAGTCATACATTCTCCTTACACCTCTTTCTTCTTTCATCAATACATCTCATTTTACCACAAATAACTATTTAATTCGTGTCTTCCTAAGGCATCTGACTTTTTCTCACATTCACTTTGTGTAATATCATGAAATCCACATTGTATTGTTACTGCTAAAATAACTACATTATGTCGACTTATTTGACTCCATAATTATTATTGACTACATAAAAATTTCATTACGCATATATGGAATAAAAATACTATGCGTAGTAACCTAAAATATTTTATAATTCATAAATTAAACTGTTTAAAATGTGTTGGCATATTTGAAAAGAATTGGATTTTTTTTTACTTCAAAACTATGAAACCAATTACATTATACTTCAAATACTTACCACAAGTCGGAAACTTTTAACACAAACGACCCGCAACACTCTTGCAGGTAATCAAAGCAGTGGATATATTTAGAAATTTTTGGACGATCGAGGGCTAGTGTTACCACGGGTAAAAAACTAAAAACACGCATTGAAGATTTCAAATGCAAATGTTGCTACACAACTGACGTTATATAACGGAAGAAAATTAAGGGCATGTACAATTTATTTAATACAATTAAAATTATATGGTTTATGTAATCCTATTGTTAAAATTGCACTTGTTATTTTCACCAGACTGCCCTGACAGCGAACAACAAATGCTGGCATATTTTTTTAAATATAAAATCTAAGAAAATTCTTGGCGAGTCAAACATTTGAGACGTTCGAAATTTGTATGGAACCAAAAACATCACTCTATGTTTAACAAAATATTTAATATCGACAGGGAAATCGAGATTAGGAGGTCGAGATCGAGAATCGAGGTATGTCGAGAGCGCCAATACTTTTGATTTCTATGATGTTATTCAATAGGAGAGCAGAAATTGAAACAATAACTATCAGAATTTTAGTGTCAAAAAACAATTGATGTAAATACTGATCTCTTCAATCAAATGTCCACAGAACATAGAAATCACTATGTGAAGAATTGGTCCGAATAACTCTTCAAAGTAAATTGGGAAGAAATGTCCCAATTTCGCTAAACTCATTTTTGATTAGATCAATCGACCAAATACTTAAGTTTCGCCATTAGGCTGGCGTGCAGCCAAATAATGAATACATTTTCAGCGTACTGAATACTACAAATAGCGGTATAAAAAACCGTATTTGCGAGCATGTGAACTCCTAGATTGTTTTCTCAAGAATGTGGAACTTCATTCCCTTCGAAATATTGGGGTACCACGCTATGTAAGCATATAGCTACACACATTGCAATGCTCACTATCGAAGAGGAAGATTTGCCAGATCTTGCAAATTTCATGGGACACAGCTCACACAGAAAACAAATACATAAACATATAGAATTATTGTGACAGTCAAGGATGTTATTAATGCCTCTTTTTACTGCCCGAGTAGAACATTGGTTATTTGAAAGGGGACGAGCTTTCTACAAAGACTCCTTAAACTCATAAAACTGTTAAAAAAAACAATATATATAATTATATAAAAAAAAATTTAAAAATTATTTACTCACACCTTCTTTCCAATTTCTTACATGGCACGAATTTTAAACATGTACTAGCAGAATACCACCAATTTTCATTTCAACTTTCAGTTTTATCTACATCAAAATATTATTTTTCTTTATTTCTCACCTTACTTTTAATTTCTATATTTGCATTTAGTTTTATTTATTTTCATATGTTTTTTTCTTAGATTTTGTTATTTTCATATTATTACTTTTTATCTGTTTATTATTATATTTTATTAATGAAGTATTTTATGTATGGTTACCACAACACGGGCTTTAGTCTAGTGTGATAGTCAAAAGAAAGTGTACTGCATCATCGTGTAAATATTTATTAAATAAAAAAATAAAAAAATAATAATGAATCCAGTTTATTGGAAGCTGCATGCAATGGGTGAAGTTACGACCGACGAAGATGAATCAGATAATGATATTCATTTCCCAAAACAGTCTGAAATAGTAAAAAATCATTGTCAATGATACTTTGGATAAAGGTATCGACTTTGTGATGGACTCGCCCTGGCAAAAAAAAAGCCTAAAGGGAGACGTAAAAAGTTGGATGAAGATCTACAGTGGCAGGTGGAAGACGCTCGAAGACTTCGAAAGAGATTTTCTGGCTAATTATTGGGGAGAAGTGTGCCAGAATAAGCTCAGGCGGAAGTTGTCAGATGCGGCTTGGGAAATGAAATAATGAGACACTACCCGAAGGAAACACAACCATTGTGGTTCTCTCAGGAACAGGGGAATGAACTGGACGCTGCCGAGTTCCTGAGGAGGATGGACCATATGGTTAGTCTGACTATCAACTGCAGCATCCAGAAAGGAGGACGTAGAGAGGAACCGGGAGAAAAGGAGCGTATACACGAAAGGCGTCGATTCCTGAGGGGTAATATAAACACCTTTGAAAGGGAACGCACAAAACATAGGACGGCTGGATTGAACGCCGATAGAAGGACGTTTGAGGGTCCCAACGCAAACCAGGAGCTGATGGAGGCTAGGGAAATGCCGTCGAGCCAGATCCGATGCCCTGAGGACATCGACCCAACCAGCAGAGAGCGGGGCACCGGAGGCGAAAATCAACATAGCTTGCTAAGTTATGGGTAAACCGGGAATCGAACCTGGTTATTAAATTGGCTAAGCTCAGATAAAATGGTAGAGCAGGCGACTCGTGTACAATCAGGGGTGGGCAGTTCTTTGATCAGCAGCTCGTCCATCGGTCAGGAGGTTGGAAAAGGACATCACAATAATAACACATAAGTAAGGGCACAAGGTATATTAAATGTCTCGAGAAATACAGGTTGACATAGATCTCCCTACTAACTCTCTCTACTAATTTATGACGACCAGATAAAGCGTGGATTCTACATGAAATTTACGAGAATTGAACACAAGAAAAGGGGGAAGGTTGAAAGCTTACGAATCGTCTCGATGTGGTATGGGGCATCATGTTGAGCTAGATGTACCCGCGCTCACAGGCGGCGGTTCAGTTGAGGCGGAGAAGTGCACTCGGGATTTTACACGGGAACGGGACTCCATTGAGTTAGCCCGAACCGTAATAATAAACATGATTGTAAATTCGATAGTGATTAATTAAGAAACTGGAACGAGATTCCGTCTGTTCGCGTAATTATGCAAGTCATTGCGAGTAGATTGTTTCCGCGAGCGACCATGCGGTCAAGACCGAGGTCGGAGCTAGACTGGGGAGGCGATTAGCTTGTGGCCGCGGCGCTGCGTGTGGTCCGTGCCGGTCACGTATTTTGACCATCTGGCGGCGTGTTCGACACACGCGGTGAGGGGAAGTTGGGGCAACCATGCCCTATTCAACAATAGGGAGACTATATTACGTAACAAGCTTTAGGATGTTACGACAAAATTGGAATTTAGGAAGGGTTAGGGAAGGTAGAGGATGGAAGGGTTGAGCCTGTAAAGGCGAGAAGAATGGAAGAAAGCGAGACATTAAGAGGCAGAGGTTGGAAAAAGGAGTATGTGGGTATGGACGTCGGCTCATGTGTGAGAATACTACAACATGTGAGTGACATTTGGATAAGTGTGAGGTAGGAGAGTGCAGGGAAGTAAAGAGATACGCTGGTTTTAACACTATATTTGAGGAAGGGGTTTACGATGAGGTAGAAAGGGGTAGTGTGTTATGTAAATAAGTAAGAACTTGTCAAATCTGTGAAATCGTTTCGATTCGTTTTGTCTATTGTTTTCACACTGGCAATAACGGGAAGTGACTAAAATTTGAGGGGGCGTCATTTCCCGGCCGGACGAAGGGAGTGTGCGGGTCCGGTCGGGGGGTCATGATTATTTTTGGGGGCCTGATGAACTGATCGAGATGTATTTCATGGATTTGTGCTTATTACCGAAATGTTCGGTTTGTGCTTCGAGTTTAGAAGTTTAATAATTTTTCCCGCGAGTGGGGTTCGCCACGTGTGGAGTGGATGATGAGAATTTTTTTATGACATGCGCGGCCGGGGATGTAATCGGAGAATATTCGGGTGATCGGGTGTTATTTCTGCCTCTGGACCGTAATCGCCGTAGGCATTTTGATTCGGAGCATTTGTAAGTTCTTCCCTGCATCTTGGAAGGGCAACTTACGGATTACCCGTGAATCCGGCACGTGGGTGATGCCACAGACGAAATCTACCTACATGGCTGGACCACACTGGGCCGTCGGCCAGCCGCCACACTCTGATGCAGCTTGTTCCTGATGCTACTGTCGTCTTCTACCTGCTTGGCTGGACAACAGGTCCGCCACTCGCTGCATACTGCGTTCACTCCACAAAACTCTAAACGTCATAATTTTTAGACAGGGTAGCTAGATTCTGCGTTCTGGTCGTTGGGGGTAAGTTTTCACCTTTCTTGTATACCTATGTGAAATTTACCTAAATATACCTTGTTACGGTCAGTCCAAAATTTAACTAAAATACTTTCATTTAATAACCTTGCAACTTCCTTTCAAAACTTTGCATAGATGGGATATTTTTCCCCAGCCCTGTATGGAGGATCAGGCTCTACCGTTGGCTGGTCGGTTTGGCGGGTTCATTTCCATTCTATCCACTGGAAGGGACCCTGGCGCGTTTGGTTTTGAAACCAACAAAGTCAAACCCGGCCACCCACTCTTTCATCAATATAACAGTCAATAATGTACTTAAAATTATAATCCTAACAAGTGCCTTGTCCCAACTACCAGAGGTCGAAGCCGACGCTGACGGGATTAAGGTGTGGTGCCTAATAATAATATTTGGCTAATTTATGTAGCGCCGTTTTCGTGAGAAATCACTTTAAGGGCGCTGAATAGATATATAATAGATAGCGGTAGTCAGATAACGTGCATGGCGGAAGAATTGTGGCAATGCAAGCTGCGTGACCACAGGCGTTATCCTGTAATACCGGTGACGGTTATGCAACTACGAGGCGCCATAGATCAGAAAAGCCAACGCATATCTAGTTTAGTACTAATTCCTTTATGTTTTGGCGACGCATTATTTAATATCCCTTGTCTCATAGTGCCAAAACTAATAATATCTATAATTTTAGGAATTAATTGGCTAGACAAGTGTGGCGCAGAATTGAAGTGTGGAATTAAGGCCATGCGGAATAACCCATACTGAGCCACAAATATGTAATATCAATCAAACTCACGGTAGCGATGGGCACAGGACCCACTTGCACACCATAGGTGTTGACATCGGAGCAGATAGGACACAGGGAGTATCGGCGAAGATTAACAACTTTGTAGGCGAACTACATGTAGCAATTAAAACTAAACTTGCAGAAGTATTATTAAAAAATCGGGTGTTCGTTGAAAACCCGGGCCTCACAAATCCATATACTCATGTAATTATAATGATAGATGTGACACCGTTCGTGAAGCGTTCATATCCAGTGCCATTTGCATATAAGGTTGATGCTATGATTTCTGAGTTGAAGAGCCTAAATATAATTAGCCCAGAAGCAACACAGTTTTCCAGCCCACTCACATTTACGTTAAAAAAGGACGATACTGTTAGGATTTTGTTAGGAAGCTCAATACACAAATGCAATCCGAAGTGGAGAAACTGCCACTAACTTCAGAGACCTTACAAAGATTTCACGGCGTGAAGCATATAACAACACTAGACTTAAATAATGCCTATTTTCAAATTTCCCTCAGAATTTTTCACAAATTATTTAGACGACCTAGTAATGTTTACCTGACGAACATTTAGGGCACATAGACGCGGTTTAAGCAGGATAAAGGATGCGAACATGACATGTCGACTGATGAAATGCCAGTTTTTATATACAGAGATCCATAAGTTAGGTCATATTATTACTCCCTTTGGTATCCAGATGGATCCGGAAAAGGTGGAGGCGATACAGAAATATCCCGTGCCGAAAAAGATTAAGCAAGTTTTTAGGCTTGTGCAATTACTATTGGCGATTTGTGAAAATGTACGATCAGGCGACAAAGGGTTTATGTAGCTTATTACAAGAAAATCTACCATGGCATTGGGCGGACGAGGAGCAGCGGGTATTCGACAATGTAAAAAGGTTATTTTTATCTATGGTTATTTTACAACATCGTAATCCGCAAAATACCTACTATCTGCAAACAGACAGCTGTGGATAGGCAAACGGCGGAGAATTCTATCAATTAGATGAAGACAATAACCACCACGTGATAGGATTCGTTACTAAGGGATTAACGGGGCCAGAGTTAAGATGGAACGTCTCCGAACAAGAATTGTTTGCATAAGTTTGAAACGTATCTGCCCGGTGACAAGTTGATTATTAGAACGGACCACCAGGCTTTGTCATTCTTGAAAAGTTAGAAAATGTACAGCAGTAGGATAACTAGGTGGATTCTGTACCTGAACAAGCAGGCGAAACTATTAGTGCGGGAGTGTAGACTCTGTCAGCTGTCGAAACAAGTCGATCATCACCCGAGAAGTAGGAGAGCTAATAATAGCAGACCTCTACGGACCATTTCCTCGAAGTATGGGTGGAATTAAGTATATATTCGTGATTCAAGATTCTTTCAGTCGATATATAAATTTCCGTGATCCTCATCACGGAACTTATTATCCCAGCATCTTCGGGGAAAGTTTTAAAGACTAGGCGGCTGAATTATAAAGATAGGACTTCCGATTCTATAGTTTGGAAACCCTCCCAAACTGTAGTTCTTACATTTGAAGGCCAATCTCTTCCCTCTCATGTGTACCTTTTCCACAACTCTCTCCCAGTGGAAATTTATTCATACCCGACAATTCAGTGCTTTAACTGTTGTCGGTTCGGCCATTCCAAGCAATCATGTCGTTCTTCTCCTCGCTGCTTTAAATGTGCAGAAAGTCATTTAGCAGAACAATGCCCCTCCCCTTCCAATCCCCCTACTTGCATCAACTGCTCAGGCTCTCACACAGCCATAAATCCATCCTGCCCCGAACTTTCACGCCAAAAAAACATTAAAAGTTATATGGCTTCCAATAGCGTATCGTATTTCCACACTTCTAAAACAATAGCTCCCTCTAAAAAATCTTTTGCTGAAGTCGCCTCTCAACCCCAGTTATCTCAAAACATTATTCCTCCAAACTCGTCATACAGGAAGACTGTAATGACAAAATCTGCTTCTCGTCCTCTTAAATCCCCCGGATATGATCATCTTGGCCATAACTCCCAGCTCTTGTTCCCAAATGGTAACATCAGCTCCCCATTTCCACAAAATACCGTCTTTCCTAACAGCAATACTTTGAACTGCAATTCCTATATCCCTGATTCAAATGGCAATTCTTTAAACAACATAATTTCTAATGACAATTCTAATATTATTCAAACTCTCATCATGTTACTTATCTCTATAATTAATAACAATAATTCCCTACCGTCCAACGCTGCCTCTTTACTCTCCTCCTTAAATTCTCTTGTTTCCAATGGCTGCCCTGACAGCAGGGATTCTTCAGTGGAATAGTAGAAGCGCCTTCTCCAATAAGGCTGACCTCATCCGCCTTCTACAATTACACATAATTTCTATTGCTGCCATCTCTGAGTCTTGGTTTAAACCATCTCAGCTCTTCAAGGTGAGTGGCTACCAATGTCTGCGGGACGACCGCATTGATGGGAAGAGTGGTGCAGCCCTTCTAATCAAAAACTCTCTGTCCTTCACCCCTATTTCCATTAAACCTCCAGATTCATCCTTCCAGTTAGTGGCAGCTACTGTCTCTAATATTACGTTTGTATCCCTCTACAATCCCCCTTCTACCCCATTTGACATTTCATTATGGATCCACATGTTTAGAAAAATATCTTCTCCCCTGGTCATTCTGGGTGACTTCAATGCCCACTCCCCTCTCTGGGGTTCTTCATCAACGGATCCCTCAGGAATCAAAATAATTGACCTTATGGACTCCTTGAACATGTGCCTTCTAAATGACGGATCTCCAACAAAGTTAAGTCTGCCTGGGCAGAGCCCTAGTGCGGTGGATATAAGTCTTTGTTCCCCAAGTATATATCCAATAATTTCCTGGAGAACTTCATCAGACCCCTGCGGCAGTGACCACTATCCAATCATTATAAATCTGGCTCAAGGGTTAAATACTAACCTCTTTAAAAGAAAGCCAAAATTTATCACAAAAAAACCGACTGGTGCCATTTTAGAGAATCTGTCCAGGGTCACACCCTTTCCCTGCCTACCCCTTCTTCAGATAACTGCACCTCCTCTTACAAATCTTGGTCTGATTCCATTCTAAAATCTGCAGTCAATTCTATCCCCAAATCATCCCCTGTAGGCACGAAGGCTCACCCTCCCCCCTGGTGGGATGAAGAATGCCTTCGAGTGCTGAAGGAGAGGAAAGCGGCCAATAAGACATACTGCCAACAGATGACAATGGAAAATTTCTTGAAAGCCAAGAATGCCCAAGCTGTTGCTAAACGTACATTTCGTTTTGAAAAAAAAACAGCTGGCGTAATTTCTGCACTGATATATCCCCTGCTACTCCGGCGGGGGAGGTTTGGTCCATGATTCGCAGGTTTAGGTCTTCCTTTTCCCTGCCGAAGTCATCTCACAATTCTGATACAGTAGAACCCCGTTAATTCGAACCCCGATAATTCGAAAAAACGCGTAATTCGAAATGTTCGCCAAAAAAATGTCCACAAAAAAATTTCTTCATACAAAATTGTTTTTTAATTCGAAATTCGTTAATTCGTAATTCGAAATTTATTTTTGTCCGCACACGAAAATTTGTTTGTGTAATTCGAAAAACTTCGATTTTTGCGAAAATAAATCATAAAATTTCGTAAATCTGAATCTAAAAGACAGCCATAATGGTAAAATGCCGAAAAGTGTATTTTTAAGTGATTATACATCGCCGTAATTAGTATTATTATTTTGTAAATCGGAATCGATTTACACTGGAATGTCGTATTTTTTCCAAATTATTTCGAATATCCAAGTTTGAAGGGCCGAGAAAATTCGTTTTACGAGGAAATATGCCGTAGTTTTATGAATTTACACAAAATATCTGAATTCAAAGGGTCGGCTGCGATGGAATTCGAATGCTAAATTTCAATTTACGCGGAAATACGACATATTTTTACGAATATACTTCAAATATCTGAATTTAAAAGGCCGGCCGCGACGAAAATCTGCCGAGAAAATTCGATTTACGAGGAAATATATCGTATTTTTACGAATTTATTATAAATATCTGAATTTAAAGGGTCGGCCGCGACAGAAATCGTTCGCGAAATTTCGATTTACGCGTAAATATATCGCATTTTTACGAGTTTATTTCAAATATCTGAATTTCAAAGATCCGACGCGACGGAAATCGGCTCCGAAATTTCAATTTACGCGGAAATATATCGTATTTTTACTAAATTTACTTCGAATATCTGAGTTAAAAGATCCGGCGCTATGGAAATCGGCCGCAAAAATTTCGATTAACGCGGAAATATGACGTATTTTTTACGAAATTTACTTAAAATATCTGAATTTAAAGGGTCGACCGCGACGGAAATCGGCCGCGAAATTTGGATTTACGCATAAATATATCGCATTTTTACGAATTTATTTTGAATATCTGAATTTCAAATATCCAGCGCGACGGAAATCGGCTCCGAAATTTGAATTTACGCGGAAAATATCGTATTTTTACTAAATTTACTTCGAATGTCTGAGTTAAAAGATCCGGCGCTACGGAAATCGGCCGCAAAATTTCTATTCACGCGGAAATTTGACGTATTTTTACGAAATTTACTTCAAATATCTGAATTCAAAGGATCGGCCGCTACCGAATTCGGCCGCGAAATTTCGGTTTACCCGAATATCCCGAGTTTAAAGGACCGGCCGCGACGTTAATTGGCCGCGAAAATTTGATTTACGCAGAAATGTGTGGTATTTTTATGAATTTGCTTAGAATAATTGGTATTAATACGAGTTTACTCCAAAGATACCACCCGAATTTGAAGGGGCGGCCGAGGAACTCGATTTTCGCCGTTTTTTTTTTTTTTGTTCACAAAATTTCGAATTACGTGGGAATTCGTTAATTCGAAATTTGATTTTTGATGTCCGCTGGATTTCGAATTAACAAGGTTCTACTGTATTTGGATTTCTGACTTTCTTAACAAAATTGCTCCCCCTTATGTACCTAATCTTGACGAAGTGCCTGTTTTATCTTACTCCCCAAATTCTTTATCTTGGTTAGATGCTCCATTTTCCATAGACGAGTTAAAAAGAGCCACGGAAGACCTAAAAGACTCAGCTCCGGGCAATGACGAAATCTTGAACATATTCATCCGCCACACTGATGACGATTCCCTTTCCTACTTTCTCTCTCTCATCAATATCTTCCTGGACTCTGGTATTATTCCCCCGGACTGGAAAATTCAAAAAATCATTCCCATTTGCAAAAGTACCAAAGATCCAAGTCTAGGCTCAAGTTACAGACCGATTGCTCTCTCTTCAACACTTTGCAAAGTAGCTGAAAGAATGATTAAGAATAGATTAGACTGGTTTGTAGAGAAAAATCATATTCTTCCCCCTTCCCAGTTTGGATTTAGAAAGGGTAAATGTACCCTTGACAACCTTTCCTCTCTTGTTACAGATGTCAAATTAGCGTTATCTAAAAACGAATATTGTATTGCAGTATTTTTAGACATCTGTGGAGCATACGACAATGTAAATATACCCATTCTTAAAGAAAAGTTACTGGCGATTGGTATTCCTCCTAAATTGGTTCAATTCATTATCAATTTGCTCTCCGAGAGAACTGTTTTTGTAGATGGATCCGAATCCTCTCCCCACATAAGACAAATATTCAAAGGACTCCCGCAAGGGTCTGTCTTAAGCCCGATACTGTATAATATTTACACATACGATCTGGAAAAATCTATTCATTTCATGTGCAACGTACTCCAATATGCTGACGACTTAACGTTTTACAAAATATCCGCCAATCTTTTCATCGCAGCATCAGCAATTAACAACGCTCTTAGAAAACTCTTGGCGTGGTTAAATATTAATGGTCTTGAACTTTCCCCTGCCAAAAGCAAAGTTGTCATCTTCACTCGTCGACGAAAGCTTCCGGATATTCAGGTAATATTTGGCGATGAAGTGATCCCTATCTCGAAGGAAGTTAAGTTCCTTGGAATGTTTTTGGACTCCAAGCTTACTTGGAACTCTCATATAAATCACGTTGTTACAAAATGTGAAAGCAACATCAATCCCCTTAGATTTCTAGCCGGAGTGTGGTGGGGATCCCACCCAGCTTCTTTAAAACTTCTATACAATGCCCTCATCCGAAGCCATCTCGATTACGGATCTTGTCTGTTTGATCCAATGTCCACGTCAAATTCTCATAAATTAGATAAAATCCAGTCAAAATCACTACGCCTTGTCTTAGCAGCCATGAAATCTTCTCCAATCAACGCAATGCAAGTGGAATGTTGCGAACCTCCCTTACATATAAGAAGGCGATGCCTGGCAGAAAAATATGTTTACAAAATATGTTCAATAACATCCCATCCCTTGATTCCTATACTTCAATCGTTAAAGTATGAGGTTAATTAAAATCACTTTTGGAAAAATCATACCCCTCCACTTTATGATTGCTACAACTCTTTCCTGGATTTATCTAGAAACACCTATCTCAATGAATCTCTTCCCTTATACTCATACCCCTATGAAAGCCTTACTTTCTATCCGAAGGTCCATCAATTTATCGGAATAAGTAAAAAAACATTAAAAACTCAACTCAATTAAATAATGCAGAATTTAACACAATTATTGAAAACAACTGGCCAAATTACATAAAATTTTTCACAGATGGCTCCAAACTCAGTCAGGACTCCTATTGCGGGGCCAGTGTCTATGTTCCTCATAGAAAATTGTGTTTCCCACATAAACTTCCCAAAGAATGCTCCATTTTCTCTGCTGAATGCATAGCTATCATCACGGACGTATATAAGGGGGGGGTCTTGGGGGTCCGGACCCCCCCCATTGCACCGCGCCGATTGTAGAATACGATAGTTTCTTAAGTCCGCCACAGTGCGGGGAGCGGGGGAATGGGCAGTGCCCCCGCCGCGGCGCGCCGCCGCCGCCCGCGTTTCGGCCGCGCGCACCATACCAAGCTAGAATCTAGTTTAGTCTATTTTGTCTCTTCGCGTTGCGCAGTTGTCAGTTGTTTTAATACAGAAAGAAGTGTCGCATTTAAAAAGTATGAAACGATCAAATCAGGTATCTCTTTTGAGTTTTTTTTCTAAGAAAGAGAGACCAAATCCCAATGAACTTTTATCAAAAGACAATGTGGAATCCTGTCATATTGAAGAAGTAGGAATAAATAGAGCGGGGCCATCCACAGATACTGATGACGATGAAGTGAAGAAAGGTAAGTCTCTTGTTTATTTTATTAGGAAGGAACCCAGTTACTAGAATTTTAAAAACTTTTATCCTGCTCTTATTTTTATTCCCAGAGAATTTCTGTAAACAAATGTTTTGCCGTGAGCATAAAATATTTGACAAATGGTAATTTCAGTGTATATGCGACGTGTACCTAAGTGTTATAAAATCATTTCGCCTTTTAACAGAAAGAAATACAATTATATTTAACTAACAACTAACTGGTGCCCGCGACATTGTTCGCGTAGACTTAATTTTTAGTTGAAAATTCTTATTCTTAACATAACTTTTTAGTTTATGAACCGATTGGAATGAAACATAGACTAAAATGTTAAACAAAACCGCATACAAATCGATTAAGCCGTTTCTGAGATTAGCGTGGTCAAACGCACAGACAAACAGACAAAAATTTTAATAACTATTTTATTGACCTCAGTAACATAATTATAGTGCGTATGAATTGTTTTTTTTTTGTAAATATTTATGTACTTACAGAAACGGAACGCTTACGATTTAATTATAGTATGGATTAGAGTATTAGAGTCACAAATTATTATTATTATTCTTACAATTAAATATGACCAAAAAGCTGTTTGAAGATGGGTATGTGCTGTTGTTTTGTTTTAGTCAAATATGTCTTTGTTACAGCCAGGATGGATTTGTGTTCGGCTACGTCCGCAGCCGCAGCCAGGACGGGTTATGATATTGCGCTCTACGTATGTCATCCTCCAAGCAATGACGAGGAAAAGCTGAGAGCATTAAAAGAGCTTTGGACCCCTCCGGATACATTTAAATTTCCAGTCACTATCACTGGTAAAAAGAAACTTTCTTTTCAACGCCATTGGACTACCAGGTACTCATGGCTTGTATATTCAAACGTCATGCAGGGAGCACTTTGCAAAGTATGTGTTTTATTTGGAAAAAAGCATGGCGGTCGCGGTCAGCAAGAACTTGGAGCCTTGGTTAGTAAGCCATTTACTTACTGGAAGAAAGCTTTAGAGAGCTTTGATCACCATGCAGATACTAAGTATCATAAATTTGCTGTTGAGCAGGCAGCAAATTTTGCAAGGATCATGGAAGGAAAAACGTTTGATGTTATAGAGTGCATGAATGCAGAAAACAGTAAAATTGCCGAAGAGAACAGAAAAAGATTGAAAGCCATTGTTGAAACAATTATTCTTTGTGGAAGGCAAGAAATAGCACTAAGAGGAAGTCGTGATTTTGGAGAAATTGGGATAAATGAACCCGAACATAATGATGGTAGTTTTAGAGCACTTCTTCGTTTTCGTGCGCGATCTGGCGATGAAGCACTTAAAAATCATTTACTAACACAAAACATTCACAGTAGAGCCATGTATACGTCACCAGGAATTCAAAATCAAGTGATTGAACTATGTGGTAGTGCTATTCAAGCGCAAGTACTTAATAGGGTCAAAGAGGCTGGTTTTTTTACTGTACTTGCTGATGAAACACAAGACATATCACGGCGAGAACAATTAGCGTTATGTTTACGATACGTACACTGCTCATCTGGGAAATCGGTTATACGGGAAGATTTTTTAGAATTCATCCACGTAGAAGATGTTTCAGCTCAAGCTTTGGCAACGACTATTATATCACATCTCTTATCATATAATTTGTTTGGATATGGATAAATGGATTGGTCAAGGCTATGATGGCGCTGCAGTTGCTGATGAGCGGCCGGTCGGCAGCGGGCGTAAGAACAATAATCGCAGAGCAATACCCGAGAGCGCAATTCGTACACTGTGTTGCTCATGTTCTCAACTTAGTTTTAGCGCATTCATGTGAGATACCAATAATACGTAACTGTATCGGAACCATTAAGAGCGTAATAAACTTTTTTCGCCTATCACCGCTTCGCGACGGACTTTTGAAGAAAATTGCGGATCAAATTAATTCATCTCATTCAACGCTTATCTCTCTTTGTGAGACACGATGGACCGAGAAACACGTGGCTGTCGAAAGATTTGCAGAAATGGTTCCCGTTATATGCGAAACACTTGGGGCACTTCAAGATGCTGCTAGTAGCGACGTCGCTACTCAAGCATACCATCTTCAAATCGCTATGGATAACAGCCAGTTTATTGTTTCTTTAGTTATACTGAGAAAAGTTTTTTCATATACAGCAAACCTTAACAAAGCAATGCAGAAAGTCAATGTCGATTTGACCAACATTTGCGAATATAATTCTATGATTCTTGACGGAGAAGAATTGACTACTGATGATAAAATCGCTAATAGTTTTGCGACCTTTTTTTCATCTGTTTATAAAAATGTCCAACCAACTCTCAATATTGACTCTACCCTTCACACTGTACAGATTGGGCCCTCATTCGACCTGGTCAGTATTTCAGAAAAAGATGTTAAGGAGGCACTCTCAAATTTAAAGAAACCTCACTCCATCGGTCCTGACAATATTCCAACATTTATACTAAAGGGTTGTTCCGACCTTTTAATACCACCATTATGTCATCTCTTCAATGTATGCCTAAAAAACGGGATTCTCCCAGACATCTGGAGATTAACTAAAATAACCCCTATCTACAAGAAGGGTGACAAACGCGATATCCGGAATTATCGACCAGTTGCCGTTCTATGTTCCATCATGAAAATATTCGAGAAAATTCTACATAAATATATACTTAATCACGTTAATCCAATTCTTGATGACCGTCAATATGGTTTTAGACCCCAGATGTCAGTAACATCAAACCTCTTATGCATCTCAGATTTCTTATCACAAACTCTCGACAATCGGGGACAGGTGGATGTTGCTTATTTCGACCTGGAAAAAGCATTCGACAAGGTTGACATCGACATTCTTCTAAATAAGCTAGCTTCATTTGGTTTTTCCAAAAGACTTCTCTGTTTTTTTGCTTCATATTTTCGAAATCGTAGACAGTTTGTTTATTATAAGGGTTCCAGTTCATCGGAATTCATAGTTTTTTCTGGAGTTCCTCAGGGGTCTATCCTTGGACCAATTCTGTTTCTGATTTTTATCAACGATATTGGTTCAGTCATCACACATTCGCTGTATTTACTATTTGCAGATGACTTGAAACTAATCGCTCAATAAAAAACCATCTTGACTGTATTCTCCTTCAACGTGACATTGACTGCGTCTCAAACTGGGCCAAAATAAATGGCTTGAACTTCAGTACACCCAAGTGCAATATCGTCTCATATACAAGATCAAAGAAACCGCATGTATTTGAATATACAATCAACGAAATTATTCTCCAACACCTAAACCAAATCAAAGATCTAGGAGTTATTTACGACAGCAAACTAACTTTTCACCAACACATCGATGATTTAATAAGCAGAGGATACAGGCTTCTCGGCTTCGTAATTAGAAACTCATATCCGTTTCGTAACACAAAAACACTGACGTTATTATATAACACACTAGCCCTAAGTGTACTTGAATCAAACTCGATCATCTGGGCTCCACATGAATTAACATACACTTTACGCATTGAAAGAGTCCATAAAAAATTTTTAAGGTTTTTATTCTCGCGGCTCTATGGACGTTACCCTTGGCTTTACCCATCGATTTATATATTAGGCATGACCAATTACCACTCCCTAGAGACACGTAGAGGTATTGCTTTGCTTAAATATTTTTTCCAACTAATAAACGGTCACTTTTCTAATAATGAGATACTGGCCCAATTAAATTTTTTTGTACCAGAGTCTCACTCTCGAGGACGTCATCACAATCTTCTATATAGTA
Organism: Hesperophylax magnus; assembly: GCA_026573805.1. NCBI lineage: Eukaryota > Metazoa > Arthropoda > Insecta > Trichoptera > Limnephilidae > Hesperophylax > Hesperophylax magnus. The sequence goes on from JAIUSX010000002.1 coordinate 6,521,852, forward strand.
GAGCAAGCCGCACTAATTTATTAATGAACTCACCTGTGGGGAGAGCTACATGCTTTTTGAATGCGGTAGATAAAAAATTAGATTTATTTTTTGTGTCCTATAGCGCATTTGCAAGATTTTTGGCATTGCATATACACTGCATAAATGGTACAATTATAACGTTTTAGGCTTTATTACCTGTAATTTTTATAAATAAATGTACAAATTATATATATATATATATATATATATATATATATACAAAAAATGTAAAAACGACTTTACTAAATGTTCGGAACGAAAGTCAGTTCGCAATTCTTTTTGAGCAAGCACAGCAGATGAGTTCAAGCGATATAGTAATGCCAAGAATAACTGGAAGGCAAACCCTGCGCAATAATATTGCAGCAGAAACTGCCGAAATATACTACCGACGAAATGTGTTTTACCCTTTCATTGATCATGTTATTACAGAACTCGACGCTCGTTTTAAACCACATGAATCGACGATCGAAGGAATTCAAATGCTGCTACCTGAAAAAACCAGTAATGACTCCAGGATAAAAGAAAATCTTAACAAGATTACACAAACATTTCTGGGTGGGGAAAATAAAGGCACAATATTTCTGAGTGAATATGAGATATGGCACAATCACTGGAAATCTGTAGCACAAAAACCTGCAACTGTGATCGACACCATCGATAACTGCGATGATCAGTTTTTCCCTTTAATAAAAAAGCTTCTAATTATTTTAGCCACACTCCCAGTGTCCACTGCAACCCCTGAAAGATCTTTCTCTACATTAAAGAGGTTAAAAACTTACCTAAGAAATAAAATGGGCGACGAAAGACTTACTGGTCTGGCTTTAATGAGCGTACACCGAGATCTGGCGGTGCAACTTGATTCCGAAGAAATTATTAATCAGTTAGCAATTAAACGTAAAAGACTAAATGTATTACTTTAAAGTAGTGTCCGACCGAACTTTCGGTTTCGGTTTCGGCCTAGTTTCGGCCAAAAAACGAGTTTCGGCTTAGTTTCGGTTTCGGCCGCCATCCAGCCGAAACTACGGCCGAAACCGAAACTGAATTCGGGAGATTTCGTCCTGCGGTCGGACATGTTCGGTGCACTGAACTGCGAGCCACGAAAACACTTTTTATTTTCATTATATTCAAATAAGTATTATTGCATTAAAAATATTTTGTCATTGTAGGTAGGATGGTACTTTTTAATTTTAATTATATTGTAGTTCATTAAAAAGAGTGCCATACAAAATGACCAGAGTTTAGAGGAAATTATTTTGTTCTTAAAATGAAAGAGTATTTTTTGTTTAGTGTAGGTAGGTACCTAAAGAAATTAGTGCACCTAAAAAAGTAATTTTGTTTTCTACCTTTTATTTTATGTTATTCGTTAATAATGTTCACACAGGTAATACCTAGATACTGTTTATTTTTTTATATTATTTACGAAGAAGTTATAACTTATTTAAAAAAGCACAACCATTTATTTGAAATAAGGAATGATAATTTTTAATTAATAGTAGTTGTAAAACAATGAATCTCGTGTCAGTTTTTTTTGTTTGAGAGAAAACTACATTTATTTTCATGTATAACTTGAATTTACAATATTTTGTTAGTGTTACTGTAGGTAGGTAGGTAATTTTTAATTTTAATTATATTGTAGTTCATTAAAAAGAGTGTCATAATAATACGACCAAAGTTTAAAAGAAATTATTTTGTTCTTAAGATGAAAGCTCTTCATTTAGCTTGAGAGAAAACGCTTATTTTTTTCATACATTAAGTATTATTTGCATTAAAAATATTTTGTTATTGTAGGTAGGATGATACTTTTTGATTTTAATTTTATAATTGTAGTTCATTAAAAAGAGTGCCTTACAATATGACCAAAGTTTAGAATAAATTATTTGGTTATGTGATTAAATAAAAGGTGTTTCAATTTTAAAACAAATTATTTGTTCTTAAGATGAAAGAGTATTTTTGTTTAGTGTACCTTAACAAATTAGGTATAAAAAAAAGTTATTTTGTTTTCCACCTTTTATTTTATGTTATTTCTTTTTTTTATGTTATAAACGAAGCGATTTTATTTAAATAAGGAGCGATAATTATGTTATGTTTATTTTTAGTTCAAATATCAGAGACTGAATGATTTATATATATAATATTTAAAAATAAAGGCTGATTGATTAAGACTGACTATTTTTTTCACGAAAACATGACCTTATATATTTTTTTTTAATTTGCGGACCCCCCCCTTATCAAAGCTATATATACGTCCGTGGCTATCATAGAAGCTCTTCAACTCGTCAAATCATTAAATATTAAAAACGCACTCATCCTTTCAGATTCGCTTAGCTCACTACAAAAAATAAGCGAATCCCCACTCAATTCCAGTAGCGACTCTCTAATCTGCTCGATCAGGAACCTACTGCATTCCATGTCACTGGTTCATGCATCAGTGGTCCTAGCCTGGATACCGGGACACCTCGGTATTACTGGGAATGACATGGCTGATTATATTGCTAAGGAAGCCACTGCCCATGGTCCGTTAAGTGATTTCCCTATTCCGGTTAGAGACCATTTCCCTATTCTAAAAACTAAGTACCAACTCCAATGGTCTTCTGAATGGAAAAAATCTTCTCTGATAAAAGGTCACCAGTACTCATTAATTCAACCTTATATTCCTGTTAAGCCCTGGTTTCACAAATACACTACCATGCCTAAAAAATATATTTCTTCCTTAACCCGAATGCGGCTGGGTCACACTTGTTGTCTTAGCCATCTTGCCAGGTTCCGCATAGTCAGTTCGCCGTACTGTGATTGTGGGTCAGAGGATACTCTGGACCATAATTTTTTTGAGTGTCCTATCAATGACCAATTTCCAAACTTCATGCATGAATTGTTAAAACTTGATATTAAATTGCCTACCAGTATACCCTGCCTTCTTAGTCTAAACACTACTGATATTTACTATTTGTTGGCAAAATTTATTTATAAAAATGGCCTTAATATCTGACCATAATAATAAATATAAACCAAATTTCTTTCACTTTCATTTGTATTCATTTGTTCAGGTTCCTATTTTCATCTATTTTTACTAATCCCAACTCTGCATATTTTGACTGAGTTAAAACACTATTCTTTATGCATTTGTATATTTTTCTTGATTCTTTTATTGTATTTGTTTATATTCATTTCATAGTACTGTTTTAAAAAAAAATAATGCTTCTAATTTTGGAAAACACTACTATTGTGCACAGGTTCCTATTTTTATAATTTTGTAATTACCTATTATTACCAGCTCTGTATTGTTTTTGTTAAGTTATGTTTATGTTACACCCATGTTATGTTTATTATATGTTATGTTCATATTATGTTATGATATGTTTATGTTATGTTCATGGTATGTTTGTGTTATGTTTATCTTTATGTTTTATAATCACATTTGTTTACTCCCATATGCTGTGTTTGTTTATAAGATTGCCAATTTCATAATTCTGTTTAAAAAAAAAACGCTACTAATTTTAGAAAAATCTTTGGTTAAATAACGAAAAGCGCCCACTTATATTGTACACAGGTTCCTATTTTTATAATTTTGTGATAATCTACTGTTACCAGCTCTGTTCCGTTAATGTTAAGTATGTTATGTTATGTTATGTTTATGTTATGTTATGTTATGTTATGTTATGTTTATGTTATGTTATGTTTATGTTATGTTATGTTATGTTATGTTTATGTTATGTTATGTTATGTTTATGTTATGTTATGTTTGGTTTATTTATGTTACGTTATGTCATGTTGTGTAATCAATTTTATCATGTAATTTGTTGTATTTATTAATAAGAAAAATGTTGTAATGTATGGCCAAGATCACTCTTAATGGGTGAAAGCCAATATAAAGAATAAAAAAAATAAAAAAAATAACTACAACGCAAACAATAATATACACAGAACTACTGAAAACCTTATAAGTTGCTACCGAAACATGAAGAGTAAAATTAAAATACAACATTCAGATGCGAAAATGGTCTTTGCAGGTTAGTTTGATTCCTGACAGAGTTAAAGGCTGATAAATGGTTCAAGATTAGTTTCTGTCGGTGATAGCATACTTAATAATATAATTGTGTCAATTTTACATTTTAGATTCAAGTCAAAAACTAAATTTAATCGATGCCATGGGAGAAAACGGAAGAGACTGGGATGCGGTGTCAGAATACACTGACCAGCCAGCGGAGCTTTGTAAAATACAATTTGAAGAATTATAAAAAGAAATGAAGAAGAAGAAAGATGTTGCACATAAAAAAGTAATTATGGGTACAGGTTAGTACAATGCATGTTAGTATATATTGTAGTTTAGGTAGTTTCATATTTGAAACTAAATATACTTGTATGGTAATTAATATTTATAAATTATTTCAGGTGGTGGAGCCCCTCCTTCTGATGAAAATGATCCATTAGATCAGGGGTCTCCAAACTTTTCAGCCGGAGGGCCACATTGACTACTCCAGTGAGTTCGGAGGGCCAAAACTGTTTTAATTTCTAGACACCCATATTTTCGTCCACGGGGGGGGGGGGAGAGTGCTTGCTTAAATATGTCATCGACATTTGGTACTGGAAAGAATTTAAATAGTGATTCTGTTGAGAAGGTAGATTTTTTTAAGGATTACTTTAATTATGGTTCTTTGTGAAACTTTTACTGAGTTTAGATTGTTTTTGTAAGAACCTCCCCAACCTAAAATTCCGTAGATAAGCAAGGAGTGAACAAGCGTATTCTGCGTATTATACTTATCACTAAGCTTTGCCTAGCATGTAAATAAAACCAAGATACTATCATTCTGAGTTTTTTATCCACCTTATCACAATCACAATTAAAACAATAAGACCAGGGGGCGATTTTGCCACGTATCGTTTCGCGCGTATATTGCATCCAGAAGGAACGTGAAACGCGAGAGCATTTGGAACCATTCCTTGTCACAATTTTGCCGCTCCATTTCCCTTGATACGTGTACTCGCTCTGCAGATCCTGCGTAAACTGGACGTAAGTCTGGCGAACTACACACGATTTGCGCCCGTATTTTTCGCGCGATACTTGTGGACGCAATGTATTGGTGCCCAGTACCTATTCATATATATATTCGCACGAAAAAATTCGCGGTGAATTCGCCCCTTCTGAGTAAGGTCTTAGCCATTAGTTGTCGCGGGCCTGATTGATGAAAATGGTCATAAGATGTCGCGGGCCGGATGTATGACACTGGCGGGCCGTAGTTTGGAGACCCCTGCATTAGATCAATTAAAAAGATTAATTGAACCCCAAGTGGATGGTTTGTACACCGTATATGATGGTGGTGCTGTCTTAATGCAGCAATTTCAAGAAAGTATTCCCAACAAAGACAGGATTATGCCAATTGAAAATAACTTTGGTAATTATTAGGATCCGGAATCGCGGTGGCTTTTTGAAGAATTCCAGGGACGCTCATTATTAAAGGCAAAACAATTATAAATTATCGTTATTCAATGGGTTAAATTCGTTTTAAACATACTGTCCTTTTGCAGTTGCATGTAGTATACATACTAGAGGCTTGGTCTGAACAAATTCTCAATTTTACATTATTTTTTAAAGAAATTAATTTTCATACGGGGAATATTATGATTTATTGGATAATTTGTATAGCGCCGCTTTTGTGAGATATCACCTCAGGGGCGCTTTACAGTTGATGCAGGTATTACAGAAAATATAAATATTACAAAAATAGAGTGAAGTTAAGTTAAGTAAAATGAAGTATAGGAACAGGTGACACGAAAATAGACGATGGAGACTCTGCAGCAAGAATCCTAGGTGGTGAAGAAACTGGGCCAGCTGCTGCAGCGAAAGAGTCCACCGCGGCCACCAACAGTGCCAGCACGAGGTACGTCATCCGTCCAGTCTGCTGCTAATAAAGCGCTGACACACTATCCTCTCACAGATACCAGACCTTGGCAGCACCGCTGTGACGTTCTACGAAGATAGAAGGTGGAGACTCTGCAGCAAGAATCCTTGAAGGAACTTGAACTTAAAGGAACTGGACCAGCTGCTGCAGCAAGAGAGTCCACCGCGTCCAATAACGGAATAACCACATTTTTGTGCCTAAATATATATTGGATTTTCAGTCTGAATGTTTTGTGATATGGATTGTATTTATGTTATGAAATACTAGCGCCTGCCCTGCATGCGTTGCTATACCATTTAAAAAAAGAATGATAATCCCTACGTGTCCTTACCCACGCGTCCCCATTCCACTTGAAGTGAAATGACACAGAAGTGCGCTTTATAAATGTCATGTTATTATTCTTATTCCCTTTCCCTTCCCTTCTCGCCCTGCTTGTTTTGACACTAATCGCGCGCAACACTAAAATTTAACAAAGTTTCATCACAATAGGATGAATGATATAGAAAAAAGAGAATTTTGATTAAAATTTCATAACGCAGAGCTCACCATTATTTACAGAAACCTTTCCTAGCATCCACACAACTGGCCAAAGTTTCATTGCTATAGGAAGAATAGTATAGGAAAAAAAATTATACACACTTAATAACGCCAGAGCTCACTTTTATGTATAGAAACCTTCCCAGGCGTGTGCACAACAACTTGCACAACAACTCGCCAAAGTTTTATCGCAATCAGATGAATAGTATACGAAATAAGGGAATTTTATACAAATTTCAAAACACCAGAGCTCACCATTATATATAGAAACCTTCTCTTGCATCCACACAATAACTCACCAAAGTTTCTTTGCAATCGGATAGGAAACAATGGATTTTATGCACAAATTTTATGTTGCCAGAACTCACTTTTAGGTACATAGAAACCTTTCCAGGTGTGTGAACAACAAATCGCCAAAGTTCAGACATCCAAACTAAAAATTGATTTTTATATATATTGAAAATATGAAATCAAGGTTAAAATTAAATTTAAACAATATTAATAAAAGACAATACAGTTTCCTTGTTGGTATCACTATGTAAGCCAGTACTGTGATTCAACTACGGTATACAAAATTTGAGTTTATGTGGAAAGGTTTATATCAATCGCACTAAAATAATATTATATGACGTACTGCTCTTTGTCCTTTTGGTGGTAAAAATGACTTTACTTGACTTGTTAACTGAAGCTCGACCCAGGAAATATGAAATCCGATACTTTTGTTTATCGTACCACATTGGCAATCGATAATAATAATTTCGTCTTTTTCTATTCAATGAACAAAATGTGAGAAAGAAAAGAGACAGTAGGTAATGGTAAATCAGTATGTCTTACTTTAAAACAAATATTTTTAAATGACAAGCTGATAGGAAATATTTCATTTTTTAGAAGTTAGTTACGAATTAGTATTCATCAATCATCACCATGGCCGCGTTTATAGTACCTTAAATTAATCTAATAAATAAGTGGATAAAACCCCACCCTGAGCTAAAATTTGATCGTGGGGTGATTTATTGTGACGTGTGTGATATTTCTTTAAAACAATTAAAAAAATATACAGTAACTAAGCACGTTTCAAGCAGAAATCATTTGATAATGAAGACAAATGATAAGTCTAAAACAGATTTCTATATTGATTTAGCTATGTTATATGTTCTAATATTCCATGGACAAAACTAGACAATTTTAATTTCCGTCTTTTTTTTCGAAATATTTGTGTTGTAAATGTTCGACTATGGATCTTCCGAGTGAATCTACTCTCCGAAAAGTGTATTTAAATAAAGTGTTTTGTAGTGAAATTAACGATATCAGAAAAAAATTAGGACATTCATATATATGGGCGACAGTTGATGAAACGACCGATAAGTTTGGACGCAATATAGCTAATCTGGTCGTAAAACCACTAGGAGACATTGTAACTCGGTCATATTTGATTGCTAGCAAGGTTTTACCAAAAACCAATGCCGAAACCATAAAGGATTTTGTAAAAAACAGTTTAATTTTTTTGTGGCAGGAATCTGCAGTTAATAACTTCGAAAAACTTTTAATTTTAACAACAGACTCTGCCCCTTATATGCTAAAAGCCGGACGCGAACTTAAAGATGTGTTTCCCAATATGATACACTTTACCTGTTTGGCTCATTCACTAAATCTAGTCGCTTCAACTGTGCGGGATAAATATAAGAAAGTGGATGATCTTATTTCCTGTGTTAAAAAAATATTTTTGAAAGCACCAACAAGAGTAGACATATTTAAAACCATGATTCCAGATATTGCACTACAACCAGAGCCGATATTAACGCGTTGGGGAACTTGGCTCAAAGCTGCTGTTTACTATGGTCAACATTTCGAAAAAATAAAAAGTGTCGTTTCAATTTTAAATGAAAAGGACGCTGTGGCAATAGCGAAAGCTAAATTATTGTTTGAAGATGCGAGTATTAAGGGTGACCTAATTTTTAAAATGGAATATTTCGGAACAATTCCAAATGCTATTAAAAAACTCGAGGATCCTAAGCTTACTATCGTCGAATCGTTCGAAATTATAGATGAAATAAGGACTCTTTTATCATGGAGCAATGAAGAGTGGGCAGAAAAAAGATTCGATGCCATATTAAATAGAAACCCTGGCTATGATAAATTACGGAGCATTAGTGAAAATTTAAATGTTACCATCGATTCAACACAACTCTATAAATTTGCTCCGCTGACATCTGTCGATGTTGAACGATCATTTTCTATATATAAGTGGATTTTTGAAAATAGGTATAATTTATCACCAGAAAATATGGAACGGATTCTTATACTGTATTATAAAAATAATGTTGACGTCAAAATGAATTGATCCTGCATCATGTACAATGTACATTCTGTTCGAATTCACAACAGGTAAGCATTAAATAAAGATATTATTAATAAGAGGTGTGAAAGTTATTTCTAATAGGCTTCTCCGAGAAAACTTTTCAATGTTGACAACATACTTGACTCCTGGCATACTAAAACTGGAAAGCGGTCTATAAATAAGTGTTTCATAAGTAGGTAATTATTTTTCCCTTGAGTACAGCACTGGTAAAGCCACCGCGATTCCGGATCCTAGTAATTATATTATAATTTGTGATGAATGTTTAAATATATTGTCTATATGTCTTATGAAAATAATTCCTACTGTCAAAAATAATTATTTTCCTGACTTTACCTGGCCAGTGAAAGAATTAATTCACAAGCTTGTATTTGACTGGCAATATTTTTTCGGTGAATTTGAGAGAGCTCCGTTTCCGGCAGGAAAAAAGTTTCACTTTTGGAATTCTCGCCGGCTGGGGAACCGACGAAGATTCGACTATGTCACCTAATTAAGTTATTGATCTGTTTATTTTAATTTTTCGGGCAATCCTTGTTGGTAAGGATGTTTGTGCTGTGTTTCAAAGTGTTATTTTGGAGTTTACAAAATTAATACTTTTTTTGTCGAGATGACTTAAAAGTGTGAAGTGACACCGGAGGTTTTGCTTTCCGCTTGTAACGGACGTACTGCTCCGGGCTCGGCCGCAGTCACCCACGTTAAAATTATAAAATAAAATCCTAAATTAAGAAATATGTAAATGTATAAAATTAAACTGTTATGAATCTCTATGTATGAAATTATGTAAAAATGAAAATGTAATATAAAAACAATAAATGAAACGTCGGAGCTTGTCTAGGGGACACGGGCAGAGAAGTATACTGGGAGAGCTGGTGGATATCATAATAGCATTTAATTCAGGCACGGTTATGAGAGTCGTGCCTATACGAGAGGGAACGTTCGGCCCCGGCCCGAAGCAAAGGGCCGTGCGCCGTCATGGCGTGCGAGGTGATTTGCCGTCCGAACGTTCCACAGGCGTGATTCTGAGGATCGTGCCTGAACAAAGAAAGGCCGTGGTCACGTTCGACCAAGGGCCCGAAATTACCGGCCGAGAGGCGGTAACCAGACCGGCGGCGCGCCGCGATAGCGTCACAAACACGGCCCTCGATTCCAGGAATCAAAGAGAAAGCGGGCCCGTGTAAGCGTCGCGCGGCCGCCGGCGGCCTATAAAACGGGCAACAGTCCCTTGGAAAGGCAGATAGCCAGCAACCTCCACCAGATCTTCAACTCTCTCTGCTCTGCCTTCTACCTCGCTCCGACTTCTGCCTCTACTCGCCTTCTCTTCTTCTGCCCCTCGCCTCACCCCGGACCTCTCTGCCTCTACGACCAGACCCGGACTCTACGACAAGGACGAGAACCAGCATCGGACCAGCTACAACGGGTACAGAGACGCCCCGCTCTACCCCCCGACGCCACTGAAGGATGACGCCTTCCGCCTCCACGGATTGGGATCACCGCCCCCTTTTACAGTCTTGTGTGTCACACGATTACGTCTGATACACCGCTCCCGAATCGAAAACCATCTGCCGTTGGAGATGATAATGTGATTAATTTTTAATCACGCGGATGCGCCCCAAAACAGAATCGAATTCGCAAAGGACTTATTTGTGGGCCTCCTCGATGAAAAGGCCTCAACGAACCGCCATCCACCAGCACGTTGGCGGCTACCCTTGCTTTTGAAGGATCAGCTTGGCGGGATGCAGTGGTCTCGTCATCCAGGCTCAGATCGCACCAGGGATTTTGCTCCGGCCTCCTGTTTTCTGAGCTACCGACTTGTTCTACGCACATTCTACTTAGGATCTTTAGTTAGCTCAGTTTTTACCGTGGGTCCACAGGTATGCTTGTTGCTTGTCAATTATCTTTGCGTATGCTGTTTATTAATGCATAATTTGTCCTTGGTTTAAATATACCTTGTATGATCGCTCCAAAAAAAATCATTTATTTCAGAGCAAAAGTAGAACCTTTTCCAATAACAGTAAAAGCTGCCATATCCCACTTAACCTGAGAGGGTCTCAACAACCCGGCTAATTGCCAAACGTTACAATATGTAAAGGAATAAGTACCTACCTAGAAATGCCTAGGATTCCTTTGTGTTCGAATTATGAATTTTTATTTTATGCGCTTTTCAAATGTCATTGATGTGTTGTCTTGGTTACACATTAAACAGCATTATTGTTTACTCGCTATGTGACATTTGAGTGATTGAAATATTTAATTTTTTTTTTTTTTTTTTTTTTTTTTATTAGGTACAATATTTTTTACAATTCAAGGTTTTCAGTAATGTAGGCCTCACTGGGTGGCTTGCCCATGCTGAGGCCTTCATTTTATAATATAAAAAAAACTACATAATACATTTAATGAGAAAAATTATACATTTAAAATTAAAAATACATAATAATATATTTAAAATTTAAAAAAAAAATAGTACATTGAAAATAATCTTGTGTGTTTGTGAGTGATGTGTGTTTATATTGGTTTTGTGTGTTACGTGTAGGTTTTATTTTTATTTTATGCTATGAAATTTTGGTAATATTGTCTTTTTTGTTCTTTAATCCATTTTGTAATTTTGTGTGTGAATTTAGTTTTAAACTGTTGAAAGCTTTTATTGCGTGGTATTGGTAGTGTCTTTGTCCAAAGCTTGAATTTACTGTCGGAGTTTTTATGTTTTCTTTGTACGCTTGTCTAACTGGTCTGTTAGTGTTATTTTGTGTATGTTGAAATTTATTTTTTTTTGTCAAAAATGCAGTTTAGTAGTGTTTTAACGTATAATTGGCGTATATCTAGTACGTCACAGCTGTTGAATATTTGGTCTGTATCAGTCAGTCTATGTTTTTTTAGTATTACCTTTAAGATCGTTTTCTGTGCGGTTTCTATGTAATTGATTGCCGAGTTTGTTGCTCCTCCCCAAGCAATAATTCCATATTCTATTATTGATTGGCAAAGTGCAAAATATATTGTTTTTAATTGTTTTATTTTATATATGTTTCTTATGTTTAGGAAAATGTGTATTGTTTTGAGAAGTTTATTTGTGATTTGTTTGATGTGTTTAATATAACAAGATCGACAAATAAACTTTAAGACTTACGTCGTTTCTTTGTATTTCAGGTAATGTTTGAAACGTGACGATAATTTAATTAGTATTTTAGTAAATGTGAAATTAAAAATTAATCTTTGTATTTCAGAGCAACACATGGTTTAATTTGTCTTATATATATATATATATATTATTATTATCTTTTGTATTGGTAGCAGTGGAAGAAAATGAGGTCATCGGGAGGAGAAAAAAGGGGTAAAATTCTGTTTAGGGGAGAGGGGATACTCCCCTAAAACGAATTTATTCCGAAAAAAGTACAGAAGTCACTTGCAAGTGACTTACTAACGCACTCATATTTTAATATCTGATTATATCAATCTTATATTTATGGTGTTATAATATTTGCAGGCATATTGGACATACACCAAGACACACCAAAAAGATGTGGTGGATTGAGGCCAGTTCTTAATAGGACTGAAATATTGAAGAAAAAAAAGTCATCTGCCCTCATTTGCAATGGTAATTATAAAAGTCAGTCCCTGACCATAATATCTGTTAATAAATAAAAATAAAAATGTTTATTATGGTGATAAGCAGGTACCACGGTAAAAGCGGTGAACGCAACAGCAGAGGCACATAAAACCATAGAGCTACGGTAGAGCGTCACACGGTGCAGAAGACTACAGTTTTAGACTACAAGCTATTTCGGCATATTATTGTAGGGACCGAATATGTCGAATATTAATCTCGGGGATTTGTTACGGTGTTTTGATGGCGAGGGCGACATCATACAATGGCTACCAAAATTGAGCTTCTTTTTAAATTAAAAGAAATAACAGATGTTTCGTCGATCATCGCAATGTTTTTGGAGGGACCTGCCTTTGCTGTATACAAAGTTTCAGTTCTCGCCTCCGTGTGAGAACGCAGCGAAATTTTTGCTCCGTAACAAGTCTCTACAAACCGGTTACGGAACAAAGTTTTCAAACCTTAAATAGTGCCAGTCGGTGCCATTTTTTACGGGCTATCCGCCTGTATTGTTTTTTTTGTTTAAAAGCGTTTAACCCATTCCATTTATAAGACAAATTGGTGTTTTTTTACGTTTAATTGCCATCTTGGCTGTGCTAAAGATAAATCCCTGTATCTACTATTGATACAGGGCGTATTTTGTGTTTCAGCACCCTTAGTGCGAATTGCGGTTTGATTGACTCTTTCTGTGAGCATTAAACTGATAGTTTAAGTTTTTTGTGTGCGGTGTTACTCAAGGATCGCCCCATTTCTGAGTGAATCACAGTGTTATTGATAACAGAACCTAGTCCATTCGACGCAGAAAAATTTTCTGCGTATAGTGTCCGTTTTACTTTTTCCGTGGGTGTAATACTTTTTAAGTTATTAGTGATTAAGTGCTCGCCACGTGCGCAATATTCTAGAACATGTGGAAAATGTGCGGACGAAAAGGTACTTGGCCCACCTTGCTCCTGTAAGCTGAAATGTTGCACACATTTTTCTACTGAAGAAAGAGCAGATATTTTACATAAATTTTGGAATCTGGGTGATAGACAGCTACAATGGAGCTTTGTTGTTAAATATACAACAAAGGAGAAGAAACGTCGTGCACTCGCTAATGATTTAAAACATAACCGTCAGTACACATACAAATATTTCCTGCCACAAAGGTCAACGTTATCGTTGGAATCTGATAAGAAAAACGTCTGTAAGATATTCTTTTTAAATATTCTTTCTGTGGGGGAAAGAATAGTGACAACGTCCTGGAAGAAGTATGACGGATCGATGGACGTTCAGCCAGACAACAGAGAGGCCCATAAAAAACATAAAAAAATAATTGTCGAGGATGTGGTGAAAAGTGACCATGTACAATCATTTGTACCGGTCGAATCGCATAATATTAGAAAAGATTCGACAAAGTTATATGTATTTAGATGGAAGTTTCAGCATTGCTCGGATGTTCAAATTGTATATTGAATGGTTTAACCCAGACATATACACCAAAAAGGCGACATCCGAACGACAATACAGAGACATTGTTAATCAAACATTTAATTTAGGTTTCCACATCCCTAAAAAGGATCAATGCGACCAATGCTATGCATTTAAAAATATGTCTCAGCCGTCTGATGAGCAGACAGAAGCCATCATTTTGCATCGCAAGGAGAAGGAGTTTGCCCGGGACCTAAAAAATAACGACAAAGCCAAAGCTATCGCTTCTGATGGGTCAATCATATGTGCGACTTTTGATTTTCAAAAGGTATTAACTTGTCCTCATGGTAAGGCGAGTATTTTTTATTATAAACGAAAATTGTCCACCTACAATTTCACTGTTTACGATATGGCAGCGAGACACGGGATCTGCTATATGTGGCACGAAGGAATCGCAAAACGAGGAGCCAATGAAGTAAGTAGTTGTTTTCTTGATTTCATTAAAAAAAAAGTTGAAAGGGGGGCTAAGGAATTCAGATTCTGGTCTGATAACTGCCCTGGACAGAATCGAAATAGAGTGGTTTTTAGCCTGTATTTATATGCAGCTAAAGAATTCGGAATCACCATTACACACAGCTTCTTAGAAAAGGGCCACACTCAAAATGAGGGAGATAGTGTGCACGCAGTAATCGAAAAAGCAAGTGCTCCTAGGACGATTTATAGTCCAAATGAATGGAAGATTCTCGTGAGATGGGTAAAAATTGATGAAAATCCCTACGAAGTTCGAGATATGTCGCAAGATAACTTTTACGACTTTAAAATACTGTTAAAGAATAAAAATTGGACTAAAGATACCCAAAATAAAAAAATGACATGGAGCTGCGTCAAGCAAGTTCGTACCTCTGGAGATCATTCCAATCAGCTGGAGTATAAATATGACCTCAGAAAAGAGTTTCAGACTATCATCGTTCGTAATGCCACAAGACATTTTCATGCTATTGACATCGAACTTCATAAGGCGTATGATACCCCTTTGCCGATTCAAAAAGATAAATACAATGACCTTATAAGTCTTTGCAATTCAGGAATTATTCCTGAACAATATCATGAATTTTATAAGACCATAACATACGGAAACATTTGTGTCAATTTATTTATTTATTGCATCTCACTATACATAAAACACTTTTTTTTTCTCATAAAAATCAACCTCACTAGGACTGAGTCTGTATCGAGGTTAACAATTTACATTAGAGTGAAGCAAACATAAGAGTAATCACAAACATAAATTAATTCTACATACAAACACAAAATATTTCAAAATTAAAAAAAAAAATAAGTATTAGATGTGTTACCAGATGGGTAATTTGACAGTATATTGTAACAATATTTGAACCATAACTAATGGTCAATGATGGTGACTCTGAATAATAATACCTAATTATTAATTTAGGTCTAATAAAAATATTCTATTTCGAAAATTAGACTATTAATGTTTTAATTTTATGTTATGTTTAGGTACTATCCTATTATATTTTAATTTTGGTTATATTTTCTTATTTCTTCTCCTTTAAATAATGTGATAGTCGTACTTACGTAACTGACTCATGTAACAGACTGGGATTGAACAATCCTCCCAGTTCTGCTAGATTAAAACAAATAAAACTACGGATGTTTTAATTTTATGTTATGATTAGGTACCACCCTGTTATGTTTTAACTTTTGTTATATTTTCTTATTTCTTCTTCTTTAAATAATGTGATAGTCGTAGGGGAGGGGGGGGGCATAGTGGGGCCATTGGGCATAGTGGGGCGAGCCTCATGCAGCTCGAAACGAACGCTGTGCAAACTGTCAAAGGGCTCGCTTTGATTGGTCGTCAGTCGACGCGTGATCTCCATACGCGAGCCACATCATTTCGGTACGCGTCTGTGTGATGTAATCAAAAATATCAAAACCAGTGTTTTTCTTAAAAATTTTAGTGAAATTGAACAGCAATTCTTTCTAAAACGTACTTGTGTACTGTGGTGTGTTTTAGTTTATCAGTAATCAGTTCCCTTCCGGATTTCTTAATCAACAACCACAAGGTCATTGAATCAAAGGTAAGATGTCATAAGTTTGTGTTTAGTTTTGAACGAGCCGGTGGGGCATAGTGGGGTATGGCGCCTGGGGCAAAGTGGGGCACCCCACTATGCCCCTTTTTTGATTTTAGAAAAGTGCCCCACTTTGCCCCGTTTTAAAGACTTCTAAGTTGTAATACATTTATTTTTTACGTTTTTAGCCAACATGGTGCGCATACAAGAGGAAGACTGAACAGCATTCAAGGTCTGTGGAAGCTATGAAACAAGCTGTACACAGTGTTGTGTTCGGAGAAATGGGCTACAAAAAAGCGGCAAATATGCACAACGTTCCACAAACAACATTAGAACGTTATGTTTCTAAATATCGGGGCAATCCAGACGACAGCATCTTTCAAAAGAAATTGGGCCATTTCCAAAACGTGACCTGCGCCAACTTGCATTTGAATTGGCAAAAAAAAATGAAATTCATAATAAATTTGATTCAGAAAGTGGTTTGGCTGGTATAGATTGGTTAAAAGGATTCCTCAAAAGACATCCAGATATTAGCTACAGAAAACCTGAACCAACATCAGCAGCTAGAGCTATGGGTTTCAATAGAGTAGCCGTTGAAAGTTTTTTTTCAACTTTTAGAAAAGGTTTACGATGAACATAAGCTTACTCCACAAAGAATTTTCAATGTTGACGAGACAGGTGTGTCCACAGTGCCCAAAAGTCTATCAAAACTCCTTGCTACTTGTGGCAAAAGACAGGTAGGATCACTGACCTCCCCAGAAAGGGGAACACTAATGACCACAATTCTCTGCTTCAGCGCAGTTGGCAACTATATGCCGCCAATATTCATATTTCCAAGGAAGCGCATGAAACCGGAATTGCTTGATGGTGCAACAGCTGGGTCTTGGGGAGAATGTCATGAATCTGGGTGGATCCAGGGTCCCTTGTTTGTTCTCTGGCTAAAGAGATTTATTGAGTGGTCGCATTCCGCCAAAGATAATCCAGCACTTTTATTGCTAGACGGTCATGCAACACATGTTAAATCTCTGGAGGTCATTGATTTGGCTCGCGAAAATGGTTATTTATTATGCTTTCCACCTCACTGCACACACCGACTCCAACCACTGGATGTTGGGTTCATGAAACCTATAAGCACATATTATTCCAACGAAGTAAAGAATTGGTTACGGTGCCATCCCGGACGTGTGGTGACACAATTTCAGACAGCTGGACTATTCGGAAAAGCTTTTGTATATGCAGCAACAATGACGACTGCTATTAATGCATTCAGAGCTACAGGTATATGGACTGTAAACAAGGATGTTTTTACTGACGCAGATTTCGCACCCGCGGACACTACAGACAATCCTGAGCCTGCTGAGGTGCCTTTAATTAACGAAGCCATTTCGAAGAGAGACAACACTTCAATGAGACAAGAAACCCCAGAAGGTGACCCTGGTGCCAAGACGCCACCCAGACAACCACTCCTAGAAATTTTGACCGGTAACAAGACACCACCATCGCAAATACCACAACAGAAAAGGAATATTCAAACCCCACCTGTGCAACCTTCTCCACAACCTGGTTGTTCTTGGATGATCGATAGGCCCTCGAGTTTTGCAACAACTCCAGAACAAATAATGCCAGTACCTAAGGAGAACAGAACATGCAAAAGAGTTAGTAAACAACGAGGGGAAAAAAGCAATCATCACAGAATCACCGTACAAAAACGAGCTTCTAGTCGTAAAAAAGGCCGCAGAACTAAAAGAACAGAAAAAGAGGGTAGCTAAAGATTTAAAATTGAAATCCATCAAACCGAAAAAGAGAAAGGTTGTCAAAAAGAAAGGTATCAAAAGCTCTGCAGAAGAATATGCTGGTGCTGAAGATACTGAATGCATCTATTGTGGTTACTTGTGGTCAGAGTCAACCGAGGGATGGATACGTTGCCTAAAATGTTCAAAATGGGCACACTACTCTTGTGCTGGAGAGGATGAAAAAGATGAAGAGGCTACTCATTAGAGGTGGGCAAAATTGATTGAATTAATTCAATGAATTAATTCAATCTTGTAACACACTCGATCTGATTCTCATTTTCAAAAAGAATTGAATCTTCATTCCTTATCGTCAGCATTTTTTGTATATATTTTAAAGTTAAATTATTTCATGATAATAAGGTAATAATACTAATAATTAATAATGATGTGCACTGTGCAGTTTAAATTATTTAAATATTACAGTGTTTCATAGAAATCTAATTAAATATTATTACGGTACCTACTGTGGCGGCGCGCCAAACTGTACTGTGCCCTGTCGCACTAAATCACGTATCTAGTATATCCCGCGTCCCGCGCCGTAATCCAAAAGACTCTTGTCATCGAGTCCCCAGTCAAGGAATTGATGAATTTATTTCTTATTCCGTTGTGACGTCACGCGTCGTAGACCAAATCCTATGTCCCATGTACCGAGTCTGTCTGGACAAGCGCTCATTCCCAGTCTCAGGGAATAAGTGAAACCGAACAGAGACAGTGACACAGAGAGATTTGAGACAGAGTTCGCAATTCCCAATTCTCTTTCCTTACTAGTTTAGTTACTGGTCCGTCCGCACCGTCTGCATTAATGTCACAGCAAGACACAAAACACTTACTAGGCAGAAGTTCCCAATTCATTGCACTATGCCAGCTGTCAATCGGTTCGTCGTTAGTCCCCGCGTGGCTAAACCTTCGATTTAGTACCTAATCAGGTGAAAACTTTCTACTTCGGAATCTGAATCCTTGTAAAAAAGCGAAAGTATCTCCTATATTTTTCTCCCTTCCACATCCGAAAATTATGCAATAATTATGAAACAAAAAGATGTTTACGTTATTGTTCTTCAAAGTATGTTTTTGAATGTACCTTCCTACTTGTAGACGTAAAATGAGATCAGTTGGCTGTCGAATTGTGTGTGATAATCACAAGTAATTGGTTTTGATTTCTGCATTTTTGTACTGAATTGTATATGTATCACCCAATTTCAGTCTTTCAATCAGTTTTTATTTGGCGCATGGATTTAACATTACCATTGAGGTAAGTATCTACAAACATTAAAATAAATAAATGTAATATATAATTGGTTGAAGCTTATTCCAGGTAACCGGGTCGATATACAAAAGTGGGATAATAATAATATAGTTCTTATTATTGCTTTAAAAACGTATCTCATTGCCACTAAATGACTAAAATAATATTTTTTTATGTAAAGGTTACCTTAAGGTACCTCCTTTTTGTAGTAAATGTGTAGATAGTTTTAGGAAGAAAGATAATAATAATTTTTATTCTGGGATTCAGTTTGCCAGCATTATTATACAAAAAAAGAAAAATCGAGTGGGACTTTTTATTTTTGGTATCGTCTAATGATGTTTTACCTTCGTTTTTTAAAGGAAAAAGCAACATATTGAATAGCCAAGATGTCTTCAAGAAAAAGGAGCGAACTTTGGTGTCACTTTTCTGAAGTAGATGGAGGGAAAAAAGCGAAATGCGCGCATTGCTCCACAATTTTGAGCGCTGGAACAGGCTGCATGGGAAATCTTAATAGGCACTTAAAAAATAAACACCCGACTATTCCTGTCCAGGTCCAGCGCCCTGCGCCTTCCATGTCCTTTGCGGCACCCATTTCAACGGGACGTGAGCGCTCACCAATAGGTTCAAGAAATCCCCTGGACGAAAATAACATTGCCGCCGAATCTTCTACGACTTCTGTTCCAAGACAGTTGAGACAGCAACCAGGAATAAGTGGCTTTTTGGATACCAAGAAAATTCCAATAAACAAGCGTATTCAAATAGATTTTGCGTTAGTAAAAATGATTGTTACCGAATATCATCCATTACACCTTGTAGAAGAGACCAAATTTATAGAATTTGTTAATACTTTATGCCCGGAATATCATTTACCGAGCAGGAAAACACTAACTTGTACTCTTATACCAAAGATGTACAATGAAATATACGCAACTGTTCAAGCAAAAATAGCGAAAGCTTCGGGTGTTTGTCTTACCACCGATGCGTGGACCTCTATAAATAATCAAGGCTTTCTAGCTTTAACTGCTCACTACGTTGATGAAAATGCCAAGTTAGCATCAAATCTTTTGGGCATAGTAGATTTCAATGAAAGGCATACCGCTGAAAATTTAAGCTCCCTGCTGAAAAGTAAAGTGAATGAGTTTAATTTAGGTTCCCGAATAGGAGCAATTGTAACAGATAATGCCGCAAACATGATTGCGGCTGTTCGTTTGGGCGGTTGGCGGCACGTTGGTTGTTTTGCCCATTCGATTAATTTGGTTGTGCAGACATCCATTAAAGAAATACAGCCTACTTTAAGTAAAATTAAATCAGTGGTAGAGTATTTTAAACGGAGCTCTCACGCCCTTTCCAAACTTCAAGAAGTACAACGTCAAATGGGACTTCCTCTATTAAAGTTAAAGCAGGATGTCCCGACACGCTGGAATTCTACTTATGATATGTTGTTAAGGGTAGTGAGAGTTAAAGACGCTATTATTTCAACATTGGCTTTAAATCAGAGTCGAATCATAATTAGTCCACGAGAATGGGACATGATTATAAAAACCGTGCCTATTTTCGGAGTATATGAAGAAATAACCCGCGATATGTCCGCAGACACTAAAGTCACATCATCCAAAATAATAACTTATTGTGAGGCGATGGAACGACATGCCAATAGCCAGGTTGTTGACGCCGATTTGTATCCAGAGCTTTTCAATTGAGTTGAAGTTTTGAAAAGTCAAATTAAAAAACGTTTTTGTGATGTTGCTGGTCCAGGCTTAATAGCTGAGGCTACCATTTTGGATCCAAGATTCAAAAAGATCCCATTTAATGATACCACAAAATTAGAAAGGGTCGTCAGTAGTATTAAATCAAAACTCTCCGATTTAATATTCAATTCCGAACAAGTTCGTCCGATACTTATTGAACCTGAACGTCCAGTACCGTCTACTTCCAACACCACGTCAGAGTGTCAGTCAATTTTTTTATGGGCAAAGCACGACGAGAAATTTACAAGCTACCAAACCGAAACTATGTTTAACCCCGCAGCTGCTGCAACTATTGAATTTGACCAATATTTACAGGAAGAGCTTCTACACAGAAATTGCGATCCGCTTGAATGGTGGAATGAAAAGAAATACAAGTTCCCAAATCTGTATATTTTATCAAAAAAGGTTATTTGCCTAATGGCCACCTCAGTACCATGCGAGAGAATATTCTCAAAAGCAGAACTTACTCTCACTGAGAGAAGATCACGTTTAACATCTTCAAAACTAGCCGAAATATTATTTTTAAATTGTAATTTAAAAATAATATTTAGCTAGTCGACGGCCGGCGTGGTCTAGTGGTATACGCTTTTGACTACAGATCCGAAGGTCGCGGGTTCGAACCCGGCGTGCGCAAATAAATTTTATTTGATTAATTTGTGTTATTTCACAATTAATTAATTAAAAATAATATATAGTATATTTGCGGCACGTTCCAGAGTGGAAGATACTCTCAGTATCGCCCTGGTGTAAGACCACCATTCAGAATTGAAACGTTGCTTGAAATGGCTTTAGCCGTGTTTGGTGACCAGATCTGAATAGCCAGGTACTTCCCCACCTTCCTCTTCCCCATCTCCCTCTCCTCCCCAATACCCTCAGCCTCACAACATACCCCAATTGGGGATGCCATAGTCTCACTGGCTCCAGACGGGAGCAGTTGGGACTCTTGTGCGGTAATACTGTAAAAAAAAAAAAAAATAAAATAAAATTTGGAATAACCTTTTTTTGGAATTACTAATAATGATGTGCATAAATTGTGTGGCTTTTCTATGTCTTTTGTGTGTGTAATCGTAATGTTATGTTATGACAATTAGAGTGTCTGTATGTTTTTTTTTAATTTTAAATTTTGATCTGTTATTGAGTATTCTATTATCTACGTGAAATTTCCTTTTATTTTATACACGTGATAGCGTTAGTATAATGCTTTTTTACTCTTGTCCTCTGTCTGTAATATAAAGGCAGCAAGATTTTATAAACATTTTAAAATCCGATGGCTTCATCCTTTGTTGTATTGATATTATTTAGAATAGACACTTGCCTTTTTGGTATATTATTTTTGTTTAATGTTTTTTGTATTTAAAAATGGTTTAAGTATTTTTATTTTCAGTATTATTTTGTTCGTAAAATAACATATTGATTAAAAAGTTTGTAACATGTTTATTTTGTCGTACAACATTTTTTTTACTAAAGTAACTCCAAAGCTCTCCTCGCCTTATGAACTCTGTGCTATAAAGTGTAAAGCTTACAAATACAGGTTTTCTAAGTAAAGTTATAAATGTACTTCTGCAATGAACAAAATAAATCCCTATATTTGATATTTTTGTGTGTGTATTTAAAATGTTTTTTTCAAAACGAACACATTTCTTTGATTGCGAAAAAATCCTTCATTATTGCTTTCTTTGAGGTTCCTAAATTCCTAAATCCATTCTAGATACAAAACCAAAATGAAGTATCGAATCAAGGAATCAAATGAATGAATTAAATGAATTAGTTCACTTTACCAGGTGAATAAGACTGAATTGATTCATTTTTGTGAATGAATCTGCCCATGTCTACTACTCATGTATGTGCATTGTGCATTTTGTTATCTTGATTGAAGTTTTAAAGGAGATGTTTATAACTTTTTTATTTATTGTTATTAAGTTTAATTTGTAGAACTCCATTTCAACTCCAAAAAAAAAAAAAAAAAATAAAAAAAAAAAAAAAAAATAAATAAATAAAAAAAAAAAAAAAAAAAAAAAAAAAAAAAAAAAAATTGTTTATAACTAACCGTAATTCATTAGTTAACTGTACCATAGTTCTGTATTTCCTTTTTTTAATGTTTAAGTTTTATAAAAGATTAAAGAAACGTGCTAAAGGTTTTTACGTGATCTGTGATTTCCTTAACCTACAAAAATAATAATGAAGAGAAGTTTTTGTACTGAATTTGTTATGCTAAAGTATTGTTGTTATTTTTATTTTTTTAAACTGTCGTTATGTTGCTAAGAAATAAAATTATTTCGTTTTGAAGTTGTGTTTCGTTCCTTATTATGGCCACCCCACAATGCCCCATAGAAGACCCCACTTTACCCCTATGCACGGGGCATAGCGGGTCAAATGCCTATTTTCATTTAAGTGTTTACATCTCTTAGATTAATTACGTTATCAACATAAATGTATCCATAGGCATTCGCAATGAATTAAGCTATGATTCTAAGTTAAAATTTTTAATTTAATCACGTTATTTTAGTTTTTAGGGATGTTTAAACGTTAAGTACCCTACTATGCCCCCCCCCCCCCCCCTCCCCTACTTATGTAACTAACTCATGTTACAGACTGGGGTTGAACAATCCTCCCAGTACCAAGTACTGCTAGATTAAAACAAATAAAACTATGGATGTTTTAATTTTATGTTATGATTAGGTAACCTGTTGTGTTTTTAATTTTTCTTATATTTTTTCTCTATAATGTGGATATCTCATGTAATATGGCAGACTGAGATTGAAATATCCTCCCAGTTCTGTTGGATTAAAAACAAATAAAAAATTGTATATGTTATTTTCCCTGTTTTTATTTATTTAGTGTCAAATTCTTATATATAACTTTTATTATAAAGGGGTTCCTTTACGTAATTATTACTAAAAAAAATAGATTAACCTTTTTTGGTAATACTAGAAACAAAAAAAATATATACAATAAATTATGTTGTAAATACGACAAAAACTTATGTCTGAGTTCCAAAGAATAAAGTAGGATATACATATACGACACACATGTTTCATGCTATGTCCATAGAACAATGTCGGATGTTTCTATACGACAACTCCTTGTCCGTAAAAAAAAGTCGGAAGTGATTTTTCTTAAAAACTACAACAATGTTGCAAAAAGCTGGTATACTGTATTTTTCCAATTAAATAAATAAGGGTTAATGCAAAATATCACATCAACTTTACATTTATTTCTCTCAAAAAACAGTAAAAATGCAGAAACGAAACTTTAAACAGCTCTCCTGCAAAACTACGATTTTGCAGATCCGACATTGTTCTTCGGGACCGTCGAAATGTTTTGAGTGGATGACATTGCTGAAAGAGAATGAAAACCTAAAATATGATGATTTAGTTTCATGCATTGAGTTCTTTGATTTTAAGCTACACTTTCAATTTGTAACTTGATTTCATTTCTTAAATCAAAATCAGATGAAGATGAAGCATATTATGATTTGAAGTTGCACGAGCAGTGGACAATCTACTTCAAAAGTGTTAAAAACATTGAACGTTTCTCAGAACTGCTCAAGATCTGTGAGTTTTATTTTTGTATAAGCGCGCATAACGCAAATGTGGAAAGAGTTTTTTCACTGATTAATACTTAGTGGAGCAAAGAGAGGAATAGACTAACACCATAGACAATAAAATGACGTCAAAGTAAAAACTTTCAATGTTAAATTAATATTGAAGTATTGTATTTATACTAATCCATATAAATTGTTTTATATACTGTAATACATAAACGGATATATATTTTTTTTTAAGCAAACGTGTGTAATATGCTAAAAATAAAGTGTTAAAGTGCTTGGCGCCGCGAATATTTTGCTTCACTTGACGTTTATTCTACTCGCGCTCCGTTTGACAACAAACAATGGAAAACAAACCGATACGATCCAAGAATTTTACCCAAATGAAACTAGTAGAGTTAATAACGTCGCCGCGGATAATTTTATCCAAAACTACTGGTGCCCCAACTACGGTTTGACGGCAAAGTTGAAGGAAGACGCGTGGAACCAAATTTTGATAGATATTAACAGTGGCAGTTCGTCTCAAAGCTACGTTATATATCCCATTTAATATTTTGTCTTCTTCAAATTCAAATGTAATTAACAATCTGATGATATTGATTTTCATTTTCTACCTTTATTGAAAGGGACGCAGATGGTTTTGGTACATAGAAAGGAGTGCGAGTTGAATATATTTTGACGCGAATGTGAATGGTAGAAGTCCGGGACGCCCGAGGAAGACATGGCACGATCAAGTAAACCAGATACTTGAGTTGGGCCATATAAAGAGTCAGTTTAACAGAATAGTATGTAGACAATCTATGAATGTAAAAGAGGCAAGTAGTGTGTGCCAAGACCGAGTTGTTTGGCGGTCCTTCATCTCTGCCCAACCTTGTGGAAAACGGTGTGATGGTTAGTTAGAATTTCTACAAGTGCTAATTGATTTCTCGTGATGCAATATCAGTAATGTTTTATACCATTGTAGGTCCCTCGTAGCTCTCAAAAAGGCGTGGGACAACATAAAACGAGATGCCCGAATGCAGAGGGCAAGCATTGGTAGCCAGGTATTTGGAACGGGGGGAGGGCCCACCAAAGCCACAGAAGACCCATTGCTGCTAAAGGTTGAAGCAGCAATTGGGTTAAGTTCTTCCGGGCTGGAAAACTCTTAAGTTTAAATATTTTAATTATTAATGCCCTTTTAGGGGCCTTTACATAGGAATATTATAGTAAATAATTTAGTATACATAACTGAACTGCCTCGGTAACAATCTATGTATTTATTTGTAATAAATTGAAGATATACACTGACTCGGCATAATTATTTCCCTCCGTTGGTATTCTGAGCATCGCGGAACATATTGTCGCGCGTAGGACCTGGGGTGCCCTGACTTTCCCTCGGCCAGCTCAGAGCGGGGCATGAGACGTCTCTCTCATAGTCAGGGTTCGGGGTCAGCGCGAGGCTCAAGAATCCATATCCCACCGTCTACACAAAACACTCCCATACGACTGCTATCCCCAAATGAAAGAGGTTAGGTTTTTTAAGAATCAACATTGTATTTGAGCGGCAAAATGGACATTACATGGGTGAATAACAATAGAATACAGGTTGTTACATCCTAACTGGAATTATCATCAAAGGGTTCCCTAATCTCTCTCTGGGAAGTAATTAACAGCTCTCTCTCTAGACCGACAGGCAGCGTGGACGAATTTAGGTTATTAGCGGACACATTCAAGGGGTAATAGAAAGCGTAAGAAACTCACAGCGTGGCATGGTCGGGACATGGGAGTCCTCGGGGCATCCTGTTGATTGTAGGGCTGAGCGCCGTGTTTCAAACAAGCGGTGCCAGCCTGTCGATGTTCAAAGCGCGCCATTCTCGTACATTATGCTTTTCGACCGTGCGGTGCGAAATTGGGAACGCGGACACCGGAACGCGCACACGTCCAGCTAGGTCAGAGGTCGGGCGTAAGTGGGGGACGAGGCGCTGGGTCGCCGGGGGGTGGGGGAACTCTAGCGGATCTTTTGTGCGTTTTCAACTCCGTTTGGCCCAGCAACCAACCTGATAGTTCCCGCTACTCAGGCTAGCAACTGTAGGATCTTCGCGCCTAAAATCTGTTTATGACAATATGTATAGTAAGTCGAGTCCCAAAATTTCTGTACTGAAATAAATCCTGACTTCTAACATTACATAGTGGAATCCGAAAGCTTATCAATGATTGTAGTTATATTTTTTTATCAAGTTTGATTTGTAGAACTCCATTTTAATTTTTCTTTTATATATTCAACCATACTATTATACATATTTTGGATTTAGCAGTAACTTTGTGGTTTGACATATTGATAAAAATTAAACAATTAATTTGTTATTGTAATTAATTCGAGGTTATAAATAAAGTGATTGTTTTATTTTCATATTATTATACAATTTGCAAAAAAAACAGTTTATTTATAAAAAAAGTTCTGATGTGTAATTATTATAACGATAGCTGCTTCGTCCTCTGAAGGCTGAAGTCAAACTATTTGCTAGTTTAAACTTAGAAGCGTTGTAGTTCAATAAAATAGCTGGAATGTACATCTGCATGACTTGTTCATAT
This sequence comes from Hesperophylax magnus, assembly GCA_026573805.1. NCBI lineage: Eukaryota > Metazoa > Arthropoda > Insecta > Trichoptera > Limnephilidae > Hesperophylax > Hesperophylax magnus. The sequence goes on from JAIUSX010000002.1 coordinate 6,548,660, forward strand.
TATATGATTTTAGTCTGAAATCTTTCATTTTATTTTAAAAGGTTTGACTCGAATGCTCCTGCCACTAGCAGTAATTGGGAGGAAGAAATGCAGCCAACAGCGGCACTAAGTCAACAGGAGGAATCAGCAGGGAGCGTGGAATGGACATTGGTAATTTTTTTTATTTAATTTATCCTGACGTCTCACTAATCTTATAAGTCGCATTAAAGGATATTGTCAGTTGTATTTGAAACAACTAAATCCACATAATATATTAATTACTTTATTCATATAAACAGTAAAGTAGTTCTCATCCTTTACAAGAATGTTATTTTATTACATGGTCTTTTCAAAGGTTGGTTAACCATATAAAACAAAAATATTTGTTGTTGGTTATAAAACAAATTATGTTGATATTCTTCTCATGTTTTTCAGAATGAAAATCCAACTTCACTTCCTGAAATTCCAGTGATCTCAGTACCAACTTTCCCACCTTCAGTTCCCAGGAAGGGATTTAAGAGGCGAATGTGTTTAAAAAAAACGGTGAAGGACTCACTCCTTAGTGACCTTCAAAGAGTCGCAACCGCTAAACTGGAAACGGAAGGAACAAAGAGAAACGATATGAGAGCCTGGAGATAAAGAAGAAGCAGGCTTTAGTTTCCCAAGCTGATGTTCAAACAGAAATCCTTCAATTACAAAAGGTCGAGACAGTTATGCAATCTAAACTTCGACTGGAAATCCTTCATCAGCAAATGGTGGCGAAAGCTGCCCAGTCAGAAGTAACGTTGCAAACCCTTAATGAGGAGAGGATGGCGAAGGCTGCCAGGCAGAAGTAACACTGCGGATCCTCAACGAGGAGAGGTCCGCGAAGGCTGCCCTATCAGAGATTCAACTGGACATTCTGAGGTTGGAGAGGAAAGCCAAGGAGGCCATTTTAAAATAATTACAAAGTGGTAATTGTTTTGTTTTTAATATTTTTATTTAAATCTTCACCAATCTTAACATCGTCTCAATAAAACAAACAACTCTATTCTAAAACAATTTTACTCATAATAAAAAAGAAGATAATATTTATTATAAAATAGTGCTCATACATACATATTATTTGCAATAATTTCTCTATTTAAATGTGCAATGTTTCAAGCAATAAATGCTATTGTTTATTTTGACAGAGGCATATTTAAAGTTTTCCTTGTATTTCTGAAATCGATTTTTATAAATTTTAATTGTCAGAAATACTACGATTTAAAAACATTTTTTTGGGTTAGTATAGTATTCGTGAATTTTAACCCTTTCAGCTCCAGTGTTAATTCAAATTAACATGAACTTTGTGAATTTTTTTACCGTAACTGTAGCGATTTAGAAAAGCCATGTTTTCGTTTTCTTATAGTTTGTAGTCTTTTCTGTGGCGTCTATTTTTTCCGCTCCGTTGAAATCCTTATTCCCGCCACAACAACGATAAATATTTTGACATCTGCTGATTGTGAGTTTCATCGAATTTCTGCCGTCATTGATTACTTAATTTAAGGTGAGATATCAATATTTTATACTCGAATTACAAATACTTTAACGCATAAAGATGTGTTCTATAATAATAACATCAGTTCAATTCACTGATTACAGTAATTTCCCAGAATATTGTAAATGAATTTCAATGTTCATTCAAATTAACACTGGTAGTGACGGACATGTTTTCGACTAGTATGGCGAATTTTTAAAGATTTATTATCCTAGATTATTTCTTTATTTATGAATGAATTTTAATTAAAATGTTATTTGTTTGTACCTTAGAGATTATCACTACATTGTAAATGTGCATTTTTGACATGAAACAGTTATTTGTATTACTTTTGTGTTATGTTTATTTTAAGTTACTATTTAAAAAATACCCTCTGACGCCCAATGTTAATCCAAATTAACATAGAAACATTTCTAAAAAAAAAAAAAAAAATTAAATGCCAAAAATTTTCAAATAATTTTCTGAGGTATTATGTGGAAACAATAATGCGGGTATGAAAGGGTTAACTACTTCGCATTTTTGCTACAGATCATGAAGGGCCTTGGGCTTTTACTTCTACAGAAGGCGATTGAGGCTAGCTCAAATGAGCCTGAGAGCAGTTATACGAAGATGGAGCTTCAAGAGAACTCAACAATATCCTCCACGAGCACCAAGGTGATGAAAAAAATGTTGAGAAATGACACTATGGAGTTTCGAAAGAACACAACGACGGTAGCATCACCATCAACCAGTACCCAGGTAAAACTATCGCACTGTATTTCACCAGTTAACACCGATTATACGGAGATAGAGCTTCGAGAAAACTCAATAACACCTTCGACGAGCACCGAGGTGATGGAAAAACCTCGAAAAATGACACCATGAATTTACAAAAGAATCCAACAACGGTAGCATCACCATCAACCAGTACCCAGGTAAAACCATCGTACTATATATTCACCGGTTAACAGCGATGGAAGCGATTTCGACGATTCGAATGCGGATCCGCTCTTCAACCCACCTCCCACAGAGGTAACTCACGGTCCATCACTCATCGTTCCAAGAATAAAGTCTGGTTCTTCCAGTACTACCTTCTCCTCCAGTTCTAGCTCATCATCTAGTAGTTCCAGCAGCAGTTCTTCAAGTAGTTATAATACAGAAATAGATAGTAACGCTGTGCCATCTGCCACGCCGGATTCTGCCAATCCTTTAAACGAGAATCCGCTTGCTGAAGCTTCCACCTCTCAACCGATCATAGAGCAGTCTGTTAATTCTGAAAACCTTCAAAGGAGTACGATAAGAAACCCTGCCGGCTGGTCCTCAAATATTAAGAAATCTCGGCGAAACACCGGGAAGGCTTATGTGAGTTCAACAAATAAGAGCGTCCCTGAAAGAGCAGTCAAGCCTCCATGCCAAGATAAGTGCAAATCGAAATGCAAAACTAAAACAGGTATCCCGATATCCTCTCCACAACAATACGCTACCCTAAAAAGACTGGGAAACCTTATAACGTGGATGAACTTACACATGACAAGTTCTATGATATGAAAGCCCTTCAAGAAGAATGGGGAAACAATTTCACTATTAATATTGACAGAGAACAAATAAAATGGCATGATATCAAACAACTTTGCGTTGAAAAGCAGCAACCGATGAAATGTTTTTATAAAACTTCTTATGAACAGACGGTTTTTAAAAAAGCGTTTGTAAGGAATCAAAGGCGAACACAAGATCACCAATTTTCTCCAAGTTTGAGACAAGCCTATTTGCAAAAAATACCATTGGGTGTAAAAAGCGGGACATTATGGAATTAATTGACAAGAAAATTATTCAACAGAGTTACGTCGATTCTTATTACAAAAATGCACTAGGTATACAATAAAAATTTCAGGATATGAAGGTATACATGATTTCAAAGAAAATCAGAATAGTTATGTTTTTGATGATTATATAATAATATATTAGATATTAGGTAAAAGGTTCAAAATAAAAGTATGATTTAATTTAGTAAATTAAAATCCTCTCGGTGAGTCTGATTATAATAATAATATGTAGTAGTTATGTGCTTTAGATGCCTTTATTGTTACCTTTTCGATGTCGTTTTTTTGGTACCTAATTTAAGTAAACAGAAAACATTTTAGATATTTTTTCTAAAATATCTATCAAAGAAGAGCTGTGTTTTTAATAAAATAATACATTTCCTGTTATTTATAGACTAATGATGTTAAAATACTGGTTAAAGATGTTAACACCTAAACTATAAGAGAAATGTCAACTTTGTTAAACATTAAACTAATCTATTCAAAGTTTAATAGTTTTCTAATTAGAATTATGTAAGTGTTCATTTTATTTTCCAAGCCATTTCCTAAACCTGTTTAGGGTTTTAGTCTTACTCATAATGAAATCCCTAATACGACGATAATACCCCATATTAGCTATACAGGGGTGGAGGCCTATACTGGTCAGATTAAAAATCTTTACTCATAATCATAAATTTTCCCAATATAGCTCGACCGCTGGATTATGGAATATGATTTTTTTACAGTAGCAACACTTGAAAAATTTGGCATTTCGCGGCGTGTTGCCAACTTCACGTTTATTCATATGTCAAAAAAGTAATCCAAGAGTTGGTTTGTTTATCTTTGAATAACCTAAAAATGGATAATGTTGAGATTAATTTGGAGGTAGAATTAAAAAGGCGCAAGCGTAACAAAAATTGGGGTGACGTTGAAAAGGTTTGTTAACTTTTATCTTGGCTCTAATGTTTTGTTTACTTGTTTGAAATTAGTGTAAGTATAATGATTGTTTTCCTTGTAGGCCTTGTTGAAGGACTGTGTGGCTGAACACGTGAGGGCTGTAGAAAATAAAAACTCGGACAGTAACACCCTAATTGCCAAGAGGGAAGCTTGGAAGCTTGTTTTATTAAAGTAAGTATACCTCCATAATATATCCGCATTGTTAACTTGCTACAGATTAAACTTTAAGTTTGTCGCTTCGTAGCTTTGACATCCATTTCAAATAAAAAAATTATCATAGTATAAAATTAATTAGGTAAAGGTATGCATACCACATAATTAATAGCACACTATTTTTCAGATTTAACATACTAAGTTGTTACATATATAATCGTAACAAAGTAAGAACTTCTCCTTCCCCACATAAAAGGAACTGTGTGGGATGCGCCTGGCAACACTTTTCTTCAAGGTGGCAAGATTGGAATCGGAAGGAAGGAAGCGGTCATTCTTTATCTTTTGGTTCAACGGCTTGGAGCACCGTGGAATCATAAAAACGACGGATCACAGCCTGATCGCCATTTTCAACTTACAAAAGGCAGATGGATTAAAATGGCAATCTAAATATCCCGGCGAGGATAACTCTAATAAGACCAATGGATTAGCAATACAAAGCCACACTTCAAATCCTCAAGTAAGATGTAAATTTGCCTACCCTCCGCTAATTCTGGAACCTCAGATAATATTCATAATTGCTACCTGCTTACCGATGAAATGGATTCACAAGGAGAATCCATTTGAAGCCATCGCTCGCCCGAGCGGTATAATTATTTTGACAAGATGACATCGTACCTGGAAGGCGCAGTTCGCAATAATTTCAAGACTTGAAATGCCCGAGTAACGTATTAACTTCTTGCCCAAAGCTAGATTAGGATGTATAACACTTCTCTGTACTTTGTGCGACTCATATCTTTAAATTATATCTATCTAATTTACACTCATAAATTTATCTTCTTATTACAATAACCTAACCTATGAATGCCAGCACTCGTTGTCCACTTAAACCCTGAAATTCCATCAATGGTTTCCTGTTTCCCTTACTCAAACAAAAAAAAACAGGTGGCGCTCAAGATAAATTCACGCCAAATGTTAACTTCGGCGTTAACAATGGCGCACCAACGTGTTCTGGTTCGGATTGGCATTCATGGATTGGGTTTATTTTGTCTTGTTGTGTTTGGCGATCTGCAATCTGTAGCAATCCATCGATCCATCAAATATTTATTAACATGTAATTTTGTTTGCGATAATTGCGGTAATTCTAAAATGTGCGAATAACATTCCTCATATGCTAAGTGTTAATTTTGCGATTATTGTGACATTCGTATTCGAAGGTAGAAGTTTGCTTTTATGTTGGTAACAATGTGATATGAAATCTTGAATCATACTGGTCTGTTGAAACGGATTATTAAGTTGACACTTTGGAACTTGCGAATAATATTTTGCAGTTTCTGTTCGATAGAGTGGCAACAGTAGGAAGTGAAAGTGCAGTTTTCTATGGTGATTTAGTTTGACAGATGTAAAAGAACTAGTTTTGCTTGCGTAATTTGTTAAAGTAGAAAAAAAATGGAGTTTAAAACGATTAAAAAGATTAATACGCATACGAAAGTGCAATTAGCTGGAAAATTAACGGACCGAAACATTGTGCCTTTACTGACTTTATCTGGAATGCGTGAACAGGCAATAATGTTCAATAAATCGGTGAGGGAAAAACGTGATGCTAAAAAATGTTACGATCAATCTTCAGAAGACCCTGCGTTGTCTGATAAATGTAGTGATCCAGGTACTTCTGGGACTAAAGTATTTCGTGTAAATTGTAACGCTTCACGTGAATTCTCAAAATGTAAAGGCCTGATTAATTGGGATCTAAAATTTGACGGGAAAACTGATGTGAAAGTGTTTTTTGACAGAGTCGAAGAACTTAGTAGAATACGTTTGATATCAAATGAGGATCTGATACGATGTTTTCCGGATATTCTAGACGGAACAGCTTTGTTATGGTTTCGTACAATTTACACGGAAACTCTTTCGTGGCCAAAATTGAAGTGTGCATTAATTAGTAGATATCAACCTCGCGATGCACAGTTACAAACGCGTAAATTTATTTACTCCGTGAAGCAAAAAAATAATCAATTGGTCTCCGACTTCTTTTTAGATCTCAAAATAGCAAATTTGAAGTTATATAATCCTATACCGCAGGATGAATTGTTAGAGATTGCAAAGGAAGCTATTTTAACGGAATATGCTAAACTTTTAGTGACAGTTCATGTGGGTGATATTGATGAACTGGAACGTTTTTGTACTGACTTTGAGAGACTGTCAGTCAAGGATGAAAGTAACATACATAAATCGACCAAATCACGGGATATCAATGATTCAAGTTCAATATGTAAATCGACATTTGTACCGAAATGTAATAATTGTAACAAACCTGGTCATTATTATAAATTTTGTCCGGAAAGAGTTGTGCGTAGTAATGAGAAAAACTTATGTAACAAGAATTTTAATTCAAATAATAATAATAATCAAAACACCACAACCACAGTATCTTGTTCTGTTTGTAACAAACCAGGGCACAGTTCTGAGAGATGCTGGAAACGTAAATTTAATGAAAGAAATTCTTCTGCTTCATCGAATGAAGGTAATAAAAATAATTCCAATAATAAAAATAAAATTTTTATAAACTCGAACAAGTCAAAAAACTAAGAAGCAGTCGATCTGCGCAGCGTCTTCCGTCTGATCAGCGGAATGATGTCTGTTCTGGTTGGCTGCCCTTGGTGAATTCTCCTGAAGTTGTTCCTGACTTCGAAGGTAATGGCCTGCCTCGAAAGTTGGAACAACCAAAGGATAATCGTCCTTATGCCAGTTTTACTGTATTAAATAAGGAGTTTTGCGGTTTGTTAGACTCGGGTGCTTCCTTAAGTTGTATAGGTGATACTATGTATAAAAACTTTGTTAAGTTAGGTATTAAATTTAAAGAATCCAAAACATTCGTTACGACGGCTGACGGTAAGCGTCAGACGGTCCTGGGTACCATGTTGCTTCCCGTTGTGTATCAGGGAACATCAAAATTAGTTTTATTTTATATAATTCCAGCGTTTACGCAAAAGTTTATACTGGGAATTAATTTCTGGAAACAATTCAAAATTGCTCCAGAATTGTTTACATCAATTAATTCCGATACTTTGTCTAATACAGTAGTTTATAGTGAAATAGATGATGTACGTTCTATAACGCCTGCTTCTAAGTTATCGTCAAAAGAAAATTCTAGATTAATTCATATTATTGATAAATTTCGTAGTATTTCGTTTGAAGAAAAAGGTTTAGGCCTAACGCATCTGGTCCAACATAAGATTGAGACCAATTGTAATCCAATTAAACAAAGATATTATCCTCTTTCACCGGCACGGCAAAGACAGCTTGAAGCTGAGTTGGATGAAATGTTAAAATTAGGAGTTGTCAGACCGTCCCGGTCGCCGTGGTCAAACCCTGTTGTAATTGTTACTAAAAAGGATGGTTCGGGGAGATTATGTTTAGACAGTCGCGCTTTAAATAAGAATACATTACCTTTCGCTTATCCCTTACCTTATATATCACGCATTCTGGATAAATTAAGGGGAGCAAGGTTCATCTCTTCAATTGACCTCTCACGCGCGTTTTGGCAGATACCTTTAGATAAGGATTCTTGTGAAAAGACGGCCTTCGTAGTCCCGGGTCGTGGTCTATTTGAGTTTGTACGTATGCCTTTTGGTATAAAAAACGCAGCTAGTGAAATGGAGCGCCTGGCAGATATTTTATTCGGTCCGGAATTTGACGAGAATGTGTTCTGTTACCTAGACGATCTAATCTTAATTTCTGAAGATTTAAACTCTCACTTTAACTTGTTAGAAAAGGTATTTCTTAGATCAAAAGAAGCTGGTTTAACAGTAAATCTAAAGAAATGCGAGTTTTGTAAGCATGAACTTAAGTACTTAGGTTATATTGTGGACTCGAAAGGCTTGAGAACTGATCCTTCAAAAATCGAGTGTATTAAGAATTATCCGGTGCCAAAAAATTCTAAACAACTCAAATCTTTTCTGGGTCTGAGTGGATACTACAGAAGATTTATAAAAGATTTTTCTACTATAGCAGCTCCGCTTACAAAACTTTCTGGATCAAAGAACGGTATAAGTAAATTTATTTGGTCGCCGGAAGCAGAGAATGCGTTTAACTTGCTAAAAAATGCGTTGATATCTGCTCCTGTTTTATCTTGTCCAGATTTTAAATTGCCATTTGCAATACATTGTGATGCCTCTGGGGTGGCAATTGGAAGTGTTTTAACGCAGGTGTTCGGCGAAGAGGAACATCCTATAGCATATTTTTTACGTAGTCTTAATGTACATGAACGTAATTATGGAATCACAGAAAGAGAACTGTTAGCGGTTTTAGATTCAGTTACGCATTTTCGTTCATATATTGAAGGTTCACATTTTAAAATAGTCACAGATCATTCAAGTCTACAATGGTTAACTACTCTGAGTAATCCGAGTGGGAGACTTGCGAGATGGTCGACACGGTTATCCCAATATTCATTTGACGTTGTCCATAAGAAGGGATCTTTAAATACGGTTCCCGATGTTCTATCACGTGTAGAGGTGGCTTTAGTTAATGATACGTTAGTACCCATTAGTAAAGATAAATGGTACATAGACTTATGGTCCGGTTGTAAAAAATTCCCTCAGCGCTATTTAAATTTTCAAATACGTGACAATGAGTTGTACAGACATAGTAAAACACGCTATAGCTTATGTGAGGACACGGCGTGGAAACTTGTTGTTCCAGAGGAGAAACGTAAGGAAATTTTAGTAAATCAACATGAATCTGATTTAGCCTGTCATCCTGGTGTATTTAGAACGTACAAAAAAGTACAACTGCGTTATTATTGGCCAAATTTATATCAAAACGTTAAGTCCTTCGTAAATAACTGCTCCGTTTGCAAGGCACATAAAATTAGTACGTCTCCCCCGTTAGGTTTATCAACTAATCATAAAGTGGTTACAAAACCAATGCAGATGCTATCGGTTGACTTGGTAGGTCCGTTACCTCGTTCATATTCTGGTCATAATTATATTTTGAGTTGCGTTGATGTGTTTTCTAAATACTGTTGGCTGTTTCCACTGAGGAACGGTACCGCTCCTAGTATTGTTAAAAATATTGAAGAAAACATTTTCTTGGAGCACGAAGTTCCGCATTCTTTAGTGTGCGATAACGGAAAAGTATTTGTTAGCAAAAACTTTAAAAACTTACTTGCTGAATACAATGTACCAGCTCCTTTTTATAACACTTTGTATACGCCACAAAATAATGTCGTGGAGCGTTACAACCAGACAATAGGTACCGCTCTCTCAATTCTGGTAGAAGATGATCATCGTAAATGGGCGAAAGTTTTACCACGGGTACAAACAGCTTTAAATAATTGCGTAAATTTTTCTACAAACTTTACGCCATATTTTCTCATGCATGGTAGAGAACAAATCATAGATGGTAACTTACACAAACTTATAGAGTCTTCTAATACTGCGGCGCAGGATACAAGACAAACGTATGGGAAAAAATTAGAAGAACTAATCCCAATATATGAACAAGTTACTGATTCTCTATTTAAAGCATATAAAAAAGGTGCCAATCACTACAATCTGCGTAGGAAGTCTGTAGTTTATGCAGAGGGCGATATAGTTTGGAGACGAAATTTCGTACAGTCTAGCGCGATTAATTATTTTGCGCAGAAGCTCGCGCCTCGATTCGTATGTAACGTTGTTGTAAAGAAAATTTCTGATTTAGTATATAAACTAGCAGATTTGAACGGGAAAATCGTTGATGATTTCCATGTAAAAGACATAGTTAAGTCAAATTAAATGGAAGACATCTAACCTAGCACGTAGAGAAGTAGCTATCCTCTATATGTGGGGTATAGATGACTCTCGGTTTATTTATTGTTTTGGTCGTGGGTTCTTTTATATCAATAAATAAAACATGGATGATTGGATTGATGGATTGCTAAAACTAATAAATTTTAGGATATTTCTATGTGTTAGGTCAACAAAGACATTTGCTTCAGTGCATCGCAAAATTGATGTAAAGAGAATTGTCTTTTCTTTAATTTTATGTAAAAAGTAAATTCCTGCCTCTATGTATTTATCGAGACAAGTTACAAATTAGTATAAGAAGTAATATAAAGTAAACTTAAATATAAGGTAAATATATAATAAAATAAAAAAAAAAAATTAAAATAAACAATTCTCCGTGATTGCATCGACAAAAAGTGTCTTTAAAAAAAAAAAAAAATACATAAATAAATTGTGTCTACGCGATTGTATTTCTTATGTTTATATAGCGTATTCACATGTGTAGCATAATTTTATATGATAATTTTACTAAATTAAAATAGAGTTGTATAATTTTAATGATAATTGCTTAGCTTTAGTGCTATATTGATTCAACACTCTGATTTCCGAGTGATGGGCAGATTACTGCTTAAATAAATATAGGTTAATTTATATCATTATCGTTTACTATTAAACTCCTAAACGAGTTTTCTGTTCCTTATAGTTGTTAAATATCACGAAGTATTATTGAATTAAGACTGTATAATATTAAACTCATTATTACTTTAACATCAGAAGCATTAATGTATAACATTTCTAGCTGCAGCATTAGATTTACTTCAATGGGCATTAGGGAGGAATTCTTTATGTGGGCAATATTCTCCGAACATTTACAATTTGAGTATAAGTGAAGTGACTGGTGCAGTGATTTATATCATGAACTGATTAGGTCTTAAAGTGTACCTATGTCCACGAATAATGTTGAACTTTTCTATTTCCATTAAAAAAGGAAACAATTTTTTAAACTATTAAAGCCATGATATATATGTTGTGTACTTGGTAATTCCGATGTAATATAAGTATGTTAATTTGTTTATAAAAAAAAAAAAAAAAATTTTTTTTTCAAGGTGGTTTGCTGCAATACCATTTCGGGTATGTTTTGGGACTTCCGGAATCCTAGAGGATATCGAGATGGTGTTGGACAAATCTATCTTTCGCTGTGCGAGAAAATTTGTAAATATTACGGTTTGTTATATAAATTCTTTTCTAAATTTTCCTTAATCAAATAATTGCATGAATATTTTTTTGTCAATTAAGATGCAATACCAATTGTTAACATAGTAATTATCATGTAAAAAAAAAAAAATAAAATAAAATAAAATAAAAAACAGAGTTTTGGTTAAAAATTTGGTTTGAATCTTGGCTAATTTTGAGTAAATATTAGCATAAGTAGTTGCCTTTGAGACTATAAAAAGTTAATTAACAGTAGGATTTGTATGGTTAATAAAAATAAAATAAAATGGTAATAATTTATACTGTTACTACAAGATTTATTGATATTTAAGAAATATTTGTTAGAAATAAAACAAGAAAATACATTGTAATAATTTATGTTTCTATATCAGCTTAGATTAGTTTTTTTTTCTCTGGGCAGAGTTTTCAAGTTGTCAAGAAAATTTGTGGGCAAATTTTCTTCAGCGGCGAGCGGGGAAATGTTACATATATAATCGTAACAAAGTAAGAACTTCTCCTTCCCCACATAAAAGGAACTGTGTGGGATGCGCCTGGCAACACTTTTCTTCAAGGTGGCAAGATTGGAATCGGAAGGAAGGAAGCGGTCATTCTTTATCTTTTGGTTCAACGGCTTGGAGCACCGTGGAATCATAAAAACGACGGATCACAGCCTGATCGCCATTTTCAACTTACAAAAGGCAGATGGATTAAAATGGCAATCTAAATATCCCGGCGAGGATAACTCTAATAAGACCAATGGATTAGCAATACAAAGCCACACTTCAAATCCTCAAGTAAGATGTAAATTTGCCTACCCTCCGCTAATTCTGGAACCTCAGATAATATTCATAATTGCTACCTGCTTACCGATGAAATGGATTCACAAGGAGAATCCATTTGAAGCCATCGCTCGCCCGAGCGGTATAATTATTTTGACAAGATGACATCGTACCTGGAAGGCGCAGTTCGCAATAATTTCAAGACTTGAAATGCCCGAGTAACGTATTAACTTCTTGCCCAAAGCTAGATTAGGATGTATAACACTTCTCTGTACTTTGTGCGACTCATATCTTTAAATTATATCTATCTAATTTACACTCATAAATTTATCTTCTTATTACAATAACCTAACCTATGAATGCCAGCACTCGTTGTCCACTTAAACCCTGAAATTCCATCAATGGTTTCCTGTTTCCCTTACTCAAACAAAAAAAAACAGGTGGCGCTCAAGATAAATTCACGCCAAATGTTAACTTCGGCGTTAACAAAGTGACCAAAAAAGAGATATGGATCAGATACAAGCTCAATGGAAGATGCTCAAATTGGCTTGTAAGAGCCAATTGAGCCGGTATAGGAGGGAAGTGATGGCAACAGGTGGAGGTCCCCAACCACCAAGTCCTTCGCAGGATATTCTCTCGATGGTGGATTTGTTACCACATGAATTCGTAACGGACAAAAATGTTGATGATAGCGATTCAACATTTAAAGCAAAGGTAAATATCTTTTTATCGAAGGAAGCAAATACTTTGTGGTGTGACATTATATATTAAATGGAAAAACACACTTTGTAAATCACAACTTTTTATATGAATTAATATTTAACAGCCAACCAGCATTTTTTTTTCAAAAGATAAGTTGATAGTAATATTATTGAAATATTGATGGTTCTGTCTATATTTAAACTCATGTAAATCTTGCTTTAATTGTAGGAGTTATATTGGTAATTGTGTTTTATTATTACAGATGAATTTTCCTACATCAACCCCTCACTCCACATTGCCACACTTTGTTCCCAATAGGAAGTTGTCTTTTGAGGTAATATACCTAAACCTACTTAACCCTATCCCTGCGGGAGACGCACGCCTGCGACGCACTGTACATGCCCTGTACGCGGGAGGCAAATCTGTGCGACGCAAAGTTTCTTCGGCATTATGGGTATGAAACATGCTTGAGCACGGTAAAACTTATACTCCTAAAAAATCTCACATCTTTACACTACTGACATCTTACGATATTTATCCATAATACGTATCCTAATCATCGATACAAAGATTTGAAGGGATCTTCCAACTCAGAGCGAAAAATGAATCAGTTTGAATTCTTCCCGTGTCTTTACACACGTTATTGCGCAGGCGCATTTTATAAGATTCTCAAACAGAAACGCTCGCCGTGTAGATTACATTGTTTTATCGAATTATTGTTTGCTTTTTTGTGGATATGAACTATTTTAATTACAGTGTACATTCATCTGATTTATCATATTTTAAAATAAGTTCAGTTACATACATTCATTCAAACTATTGAAGAAATATAATATATAGAAATATAGTTAATATAAAATCGTTTATACTTTTAAAATACAATATAATCTTTCAATTATTATTATATTGAAATCCTTCTCTCTTATTTCTTATTTCTTATCTCTTTCCTTCTTTTACATCCTTTTCTCTTTTCTATTTGATAAAATTTTGTTACATTTAAAAAAATTATTTTGTTATATTAAAAAATAAAAATTCTTTCATTATCTTTACACTCTTTGAAAAAATATGTGAAATCATTAATTACACGCGTTTCTCCGCCTTTTTAACACGAGCATTTGCTCTAAAAAAAGGTGTATCACGATGTACTATAATAAAAAATAAAATAAACTTAATGTAATGTAATAACATGTATTGTAAATTTAATATTAAATAAAGAAATTAAAATTTATATATAAAATTTCGTCAGTGTTAGATTATTTTCAAATAAAGATACGTGGTTAAAACTTTTTTTTAGTGAAAAATCAAGTGTAAAGTTGTACAAGTTTGACTTTTTATCAATTTTTGAAAGTATTTTTATTGCCAAAATACAAAATGTCGGGTCGTGGTCTTAATGATGAAGAAATATTTGGTGCTACTTTAGAAATAGATTCAGATTTTGAAATTAGTGACAGTGACGTCGATAATAATTGCGAAGCTGCTGAAATACATGAAAGCCATGATTCTGAACCCGAAATGAACATTGAAGAAGGAGAAGAAGTGGTTGAAAATCTGTGGACTGCCGGCCCTTTCGTACCCATTATTTATGAATTCGACGATTTCGCATCAGGTATCAATCCAGATACCAGGTTAACTGAAGACACGCCCGAACTTATGTTTTTTGAATACAGAAATTATGACAAAAATTGTTGATGAAACAAATCAATTTTATCAATATAAAATTAGGACGATGGATTTTACAGCAAAATCGAGAGTTACAAAATGGGTTGATACAACAGTCTCAGAAATGTACGTTTTTATTGCGTTAACATTTGCCATGACTAGGAACAAACACTTAACTATCGAGGAACATTGGAGTACGAACCCCATAATCTTTTCACCAATATTTGGAAAGACAATGCCCAGAGACCGTTATCAGATAATATTACAGATGCTCCACTTTAGTGATAGTAATATTCAAACGCCTACTGATAGACTGCATAAAATACGTGTTCTTGTTGACCACACACGAAAGATTTTTAAATCAACTATGATGCCCCATGAAAATCTATGTATTGACGAAAGCATCATCGTTTTCAAAGGCCGTCTATTATTCAAGCAATACATTCCATCTAAACGTCACCGATTTGGAATAAAAATGTTTGTGATGTGTGACGTCATGACGGGTTTCATTCTCGATTTTATAATTTATGTTGGTTCTGATACAGAAAAAAATGATACTCAAGGTATTGGTATTACGGGAGGCGTTGTAACCACCCTTTTGTCAGATTATTTCGGAAAGGGTCATAATTTGTGGTGCGACAACTGGTACACTAGTCCAAATTTATTTAAATATTTACACAAAAAAAAAACTAATGCTTGTGGCACTGTTCGGAAAAACAGGAAAGGCATGGCACCTTTTGTTAAATTGAAGAAAGGGGAAATCCAATCAAAGCACCAATCACCGTTGTTAGCTTTGAAATGGCACGATAGGCGTGAAATCCACATGCTGACCACTCTTCACGATGGTTCTGTTGGACCATCGGGAAAAATAAATAGATCGACAGGAGAGTCCATTTTAAAACTACAATGTGTTCTAGACTATAACAAGAACATGGGTCTAGTAGACAAAGCTGATATGATGCTAAGCAACTTAAGTTGTATGAGGAAGTCACTCAAATGGTACAGGAAAGTTGCATTTCATATAATTGATTTGTATTTATTAAATGCTCACATAATATACCAAACTGTAACATCAAAAAAAGTCAGTTTGGCTGATTTCCAAATGGCTGTGATTGAGCAATTACTAGAGAAATATCACAAAACTTTGCTGAGTATTTTACGTCCCACAACATCAAGAGATTACCCGATGCGTTTATCATCGAAAATTGTTTCCAAACACATGCCCATTAAAGTTCCCCCTTCAGCAAAAAAACACAAACCCTCGTCGAAGGTGTCGTGTCTGTGCCACTTCAACACTGAAGCCCAAAGTCAGAAAACTTACTAAATTTATGTGCTTAGAGTGCAATGTGCCGTTATGCGTTGAGAACTGTTTCGAAATTTATCACGATAAAAAAATATATTAAGTGATACATATTTACGGTGACATAATAACAGAAAAATTATTTCATTATTTTTGTAAATTTAAGTGTAGTTATTTTTTATTATATGAACCTTTTTAAGTGTGTCAATATTTCATGTATCCAGTCAAACGCGACATCGCACCCATAAATCAACCACTTACATCGCACCACAGTTGAAGAGCTCTACTCCGGTATGTTTATAAGCATGTGTGTACCGGACGTACCTCCACCGACTTAAATTAAATTTGCATAAATCTGAATTTACGCGGAGGCAGTTCCTTTACAAACTCACCTCTGCGCATATTCGAATTTATGCAACAAAATCATCTCTAAAAACTGTAAATCTTATCTGCTGATTAATAAATAAAACCACGGGGTCAAGCAGTCATCATTATAGACAAAAAACAAAGGCTTGACCCCCCAAATACCCACTTATAAATACCTATCATAATAAATTTGTACAAAACATGGAAGACTTGCATGAAGTTTGAAATTGTGCAGACGTAGTTTCCTTTACAAAACTTGCCGTTTGCACAAAATTGAATATTGTGCAAAGCTTCCCTTTTAAATACCAACTCCCTTTAATATGTAAATTTGCACAAAATTGAATATTGTGCAAAGCTGCCTTTTAAATATATTTTCTCTCTTTAATATGTAAATTTGTGCACACTCACAAAATGTCTGAAAATAAAAATGTCCCGGGCAGGCGGATTAAAGAAACAGTCAGGGACCTAGTCAAATTCGTCCCCTTCCGAGTTGCGCAACAACGGCGTTCTGCCCTGTGAAAATTCCGGGAACCCAAAAATAATTCTCGGAATTTCTCGCTAACAAAGGGAGCGCAGGGCCCGTTGGTCCTTTAAAAGGCGAAAAACTTGCGCAATTCGGCAGAGATCCAGCAACCGTCGAACCGAACACATCTCTCCCGGACTGCCCTGACTGCCTCTTCAAGCCTCTTCTGCCCTGGACCTTCACTTCAACCTGGCCTTCTTCTTTCTCCAGGCTCCCTGGTGCTCATCAAGAAGAAACATTTTCACAATAGTCGAAGCGTCCCTTGTCAGGGCGCAGGTTCCCCCCTACCTTCCTCCCCCCTGCCTTATACCTTTCTCCCATAATCTCCCACATTTTCCCCATTTCTCCCTTTCCCTATATTTCTACCAATTTTTCCCCATTTTTCCCTTTCCTCATATTTTTCCCCATTTTTCCCACATTTTTCCCTTTTTCAACATTCTCCGTCCTTTTTCCCGATTTTCCTTCCAAGGCGTCGAAGCGGCCAGCCGGCCACTCCCGCTATATCGTCTGTGCGGCCGGCGACTACAGTGCCGTCCCATACAATGTGTATCGTTATCCTTGAAATATTAACATGGCCGCCCGGGTATACCGTATCAGTTACATTACGAATATATACTTCGAATTTTTATCAAGTCCCATTGATGTTCGGATTGTTTATTTATACTTGAAAAGATAATTCAAGACATAAGCGACGTATTTTTTAAAACAAATTTTAAAATCCATGCGTGATTATTGTTTAAAGTCATAAATTAGATTGATGATAAATAGCCCCGCGTGTAAACGAAGTGATACAAATTTATGACGCATAGAAAAGGTTAACTCTTTGAAGTACTGTGGTTTCAAAATTCGGCCACCTTGAAAATAAATAATTATGCTAAAACGGCCATCTATTGACAAGTTTTTTAAATGCGGAAGAGGATCTACAGGAGGAGCATCTAGCAAATGTCACAGTTAGCGCCTCTTCGGACGATGATGATGATGAACTGCCTCTATCTTGTGTGAGGAATCAAATCCCGGCGTCTTCTTCATCTACCACACTCGATCACCCTATAGCAGGCACATCCAGCCCTTCTGGTTCACAATCACCATCTACTTTTGATGTTCATCTTTCGCGTACGCGTAACCGACCAGTATCGTCTTCTCCATCTGCCCAGTATAGTCCTAATATCTCAATGTCCGTTTTGTCATCCACCGCTGCTGTTCCAGGCACAACTGCATCTACACCTGTCATACCTGCGATTATAGTCGTGCCTAAATGGAGCCGTACGTTCAATACCGCCCTCCCTGGTGAATTCCGTGAAGAAACAGGACTACATAATGACTTTCTTACGATGGAAAATCCCACACCTTTGGAAATTTTTCTGAAATTTTGGACTCCTAGTTTGATTGAAAATATCTGCTTCCAGACCACAGACATAGGAATTAATAGACGAGAAGATATGGGCGAGGGGTAAAATCAACTGTTGAAGAACGAGGGAACGAGGGAACGAGTGAAGCTGACTGTGATTCGTCAATAAATCAATCTGACAGTAAATAGGCATCTCGCATTATAATATCACCATTTACTTCTTAAAAGTAAAATCTGCTTTGAATGAATAGACATTTTTACATGGGAGCGCAAATTACTCGCCACGTTATGAACAAATTTGCGAAGTCCAAATTCGGCAAAGTAAGGCAGCTTTTATTTTCAGAGTCGTAGTTAGTTTCAGAGTATTTAGTTAAGACACTTTTATAAATGTTCATAATTTACTTCCCAGCAACCAACCAGCTTTGTGTTTCGCGTCCAGACGTTTCTCTATGTGATAGTAACAACTGATTCATATTATACGATGTGAATATGCTTAAAATAAAGTAAAATAATGCTTATATATGGAATGTAATACGACAATTGGGTTTATTCTCTTTTTTCACATCTATTTTTACCAGTTTTCATAGTACAAGTCAAAATTTTGCCGTGTTATTTAGTAAAATGAACCGATGATGCCTCGACCATAGTTCGCACAAGAATGATGACGTCACGTTTTCAAATTTCATTTGAGGCCAAACGCGAGCCCAGCCGGCTCAATGGAACCGGTATGGGGAGTGGGGATAATACGCTTTTAATCACTTAGGGCAGGTCTACTAATATTCATATGTCTATGTTCCAGACCAATCTATATGCACAACAAGTCGGGAAAAATCACCAACCCACAACCGTTCAGGAAATTAAAAAATTCATTGCACTAAATTTAGTAATGGGAATTAAAAAATCCCCCAGTTATAGAGACTATTGGTCATCGTCCCCTGATTTACACGACCCCTATATTTCAAGATTTATGACAGTCCATAGGTTTGGCTGGCTGTTGTCAAACCTTCATCTCAACGACAATTCATTGATGCCTGCTAGAGGTCAACTTAATTTCGATAAATTATATAAAATAAGGCCTTTGTTGAACTGCTTGTCAGACACCTTTGATCGAAATTACAAGCCATCACCTACTTTGGCAATTGACGAGAGCATGGTCAAATTCAAAGGCCGCAGCACATTGAAGCAATACATGCCCAAAAAACCCATTAAAAGAGGCTATAAGATCTGGATGATGTGTGCAGAAAATGGATACAACTTAAAATTTGAAATATACACAGGAAAAATTGGTGACTACGCTGAGTCTAACTTAGGGCCAAGAGTTGTCTTAAATTTTTGTCAATCTATTCAAGGTCGTAACTACACAGTTTACTTTGATAATTATTTTAATTGCTACCCCCTACAAAAACAGCTGAAAGATATGAATATTCGCTCATGTGGAACTGTCCAATCAACCAGAAAATATTTGCCTAAGATGAAGGATGATAAAAACCTAAAAAGAGGTGAATATGACTGGTACGTGAGTGATACAGGAATTTCCATGATAAAATGGAGAGATAGAAGAGCTGTACACCTCCTTTCAAACTTTCACAACCCAAAGGATGCCATGCATGTCAACCGTAAAGAGAAAACTGGTGAGATCACAAGGGTGCCATGTCCGTTGGCTCTAAATAATTATAATAACTGCATGAATTATGTGGACAAGTTTGATCAAAAGAAGGCGGTTTACTCGATAAACAGAAAGTCTAAAAAATGGTGGCATCGTTTATTTTTCCACTTTTTAGATGCAACAATTGTAAATTCTTACATTGTTTACACAGAGCTCTGCAAGTTGGGTAAGGCTGACAAAGACAATCCATTGAGGCTCAAAGATTTCAGGAGGCAAGTTTACAGAGGACTTTTGGCTGAAGAGGAGCTGAAATGCACCAAAAAGCGTGGGTCCACATCGGAGGTGGTGGAAATTAAGAGACATAAGCCTTACGTGGACCCTGAAATACGTCTGAAAAATAGCGCCCACCGGCCAGAACATATTACTTCACGTCGTTGTGCGAATTGTAGTACAAAAGACAGGCCCATACGTTCCAACTGGATATGTTGTGTTTGCAAAGTACCCCTTTGTGTAAAAAAAGATAAAAACTGTTTTGAAAATTTCCACAATTAGTCATATAAAATGGCCTTTTTTTATTTCTAATAAACTTTTGATTTGAACCTAATATTTTTTTCCCATGTTTACTGTGGTATAAAATTTTGACCACCTCATTCCTGAAAACCTTCAGTCCAATTTTTTTTTAAATATTTTTTCCTCGTTATTATAAGTTACATCAATTGATTAAAAAAAAAAAAAAGGTAAAAAATAAGAAAAAAAAGTTCGTACCTCAAGGAGTTAAATGATCAGCGCAACAATGAGTGCTAACTATTTGCAATATTTAAAGCAGTAACTTTTCAGTTGGACATAATCTTTTGTTTATATCAACAGGAAACAGTATCGAATAACAAAACTGCTGCTTCGGAGAGCGACGGAAGACGTTTAAGCGAGAAGTTTCGGACTGAGGTATGTTTTTACTGCCAAGATGCTGAAATAGTATTGTTATTTTCCTAGGAATTCAATGTTGATACAAATAATATATGTGTTTTTTTCAGGTTTCCAGTGAAGCTGATTCACCACCACCGCCACTATCACCACAAGCACACACCATCCAGCATGTCCCGCTGCACGCTTGCCCTCCACCTCTACCTCCACCTCCACCTCGGAGGCGACACGCCAAAAAGTAAGTATTTCTTCACACCACATTTTTGTTTGCTCAACTGACTTTATTGTCGTACCAAAACTGAAAGTTTACTAAGAAAAACAATAACTCATATATGAATATTATTTTTTTATGTATAAAATGCACGATAATTAAGAGATTTGCAGAGAATAGATTAAAACACCGTACTAGGTGACTGCCTGTTTCATGGTGACTAAAGTTGAATATAGTTATTTTGTATGTAGTGTTAACATATGGATTAATAAAAATAATAATTGTAAAGCGCCGTTTTTGTGAGAAATCACCTCTGCTGTACACTTTGTTATATATAGGCACTATCTAAGTTTATTATTTACAAAGATACATAAACATACTTACCTGGATTGGAAATTGGAAAAATTATAATACAAAGTGGGAAATAGAATAATTATGTTAAACCAGTTATGAAAAGTTTGTTATTTAATGTTTTTATTTTCAGGAAGACGACTTAGCCCAAATGAAGGCGAACGTCTTTGAAGAAACAAAAAAAATAATGCACCTTGAGCACCAAAAAAAAATGGAGTACTTGTTCAGGCTCATGAAAGACAAATCCAGGGCCAAAATTCGTCTACAGGAAGTAGAGTCACAGACCAAGGTTAGCTTGATGAAGGAGGAAAGTGACATTAAAAATCGTCTACAGGAAGTAGAGTCGCAGACCAGGGTTAGCTTGATGAAGGAGGAAAGTGACATTAAAAATCGTCTACAGGAAGTAGAGTCGCAGACCAGGGTTAGCTTGATGAAGGAGGAAAGTGACATTAAAAATCGTCTACAGGAAGTAGAGTCGCAGACCAGGGTTAGCTTGATGAAGGAGGAAAGTGACATTAAAAATCGTCTACAGGAAGTAGAGTCGCAGACCAGGGTTAGCTTGATGAAGGAGGAAAGTGACATTAAAAATCATCTACAGGAAGAAGAGTCGCAGACCAGGATTAGGTTCATGGAGGAGGAACACAAAATTAAAATGTCGATGCTGAAAGATGGATGGATAGCCAAATAATAATTTTATTTTATCTATATTTCGTATTTTCGTTTACATTTATTAATGTTCTTCACTGTGCTAATTAAAAATGTACAGACGTATATCAAATTGAATTCATTGTAATATAAATTATGATGACTTAAATAGCGTAGCTATCTACAGGGTGGCGCAGATGGATCGGGTGGTTTTGAAGTGGACTTTACGTCTGGAGTGGGGGAGCCAGGTGTTCGGCGGTCTTCGTTCTGTGGTGGGGGGGTCGGGAAGTTTCAGTTGCAGACTGGCAGTCAGTCGCGATGGCTACGTGGTCCGTTGAGCATCGTGTTTTCGCAGTGGAAGAGTTTATAGTCAATTGTTGCTGTGACGCGTGCCTTTCGCCGGCGTTTCAACATCCCACCTCGCAGTAGTGTTCCTAAGCGAGATACGATATTGAGTTGGGTGCATAATTTCCGCACTACTGGTTCATGTGCTCCAAAATGGACGTTTAGACCTCGAACAATAAGAACGCCTGAGAACGTGGAGCGTGTGAGACGCGATGTCATTACGAGCCCACGTCGATCAACGAGACATCGTGCTCAAGCTCTTGGAATGACACGTCGGAGCCTTCAAAGGATTCTTAACAAAGAACTGAAATTCCACCCCTATAAAATCATGGTGGTCCAGAAGATTCTCCCAACAGACCATCTTCAAAGGCTTCAGTCTAGCCAACGGATGTTGGAGTTATTGGAAGATGAACAACGAAATCACATTAATTCCTGGTGATGTGCTTGAGCGGGCAATGCGGAACGTTAAGGACCGACTCCAAGAATGCGTCGCTCGAGAAGGAGGGCATTTGATGGATGTAATTTTTAAAATCTAACTTTACTAATTTTTTGTTAATAAATTTCCATTGTAACTACACGTTTTGCACTTTATTTCAATCCAATACCTTTAAAATTGACAGTTTGACAAGTATTTTAAAACCACCCGATCCATCTGCGCCACCCAGTATTATCAGGATTACAAGTTTGGGAGCAATTCCTCCAAACGTGAAATACCACTACTTTCATCGTTTCGTTACTTACTTTATACAAACATACTGTAATGTATTAAATTCAACGGCCAACGGAAGACAGGAAACCCCGCACCCCCGCTCTCTCCCGGACCCCCGCAAACACGTGCCCACCAAATATTCAACGGCAAATAACAATACGATTCGGACAGGAAACCCCTCCACACCGCTCTCTACCGGACCGTCGCTAGGGAGCCAAGTGTACGTAGGCCATCGAGGTTATAAAAACAAAGTAAACCGCCCGTTGACGACAGTTAAGCACAAAACCCCGAGGAAGTAGGTCAAGCGGAGTCGCAGCGATATTTCGACTGGCGCGCGAATTCTAGATCATACGATGTATTTACAACACAAACTCCCGCGCAAAATAACAATAGACCGGTACGGCTTTCCAACAACGAGTGCAAGTGAACACAAGACAAGTGCTTAAACGGTACAAATAGTAACAAGCTTGTGCAGTGATGAACATTTTACAAATACCTAACTAGTCGGACCTCCCGGACACAGTGCGAGACAATCCAGCCTGCGGCTTCTACACCGGACTAAGGTAGCCCTAGGCGCCGCCACCCAACACCACGAGTTTAACGCCGGGCTAAGGTAGCCCTGGGCGCCGCCACACCACACCACGAGTTTAACGCCGGGCTAAGGTAGCCCTAGGCGCCGCCACACCACACCACGAGTTTAACGCCGGGCTAAGGTAGCCCAAGGCGCCGCCACACCACACCACGGGTCCAACACCAATCGACTACAGCTACCAAGTAATGTACCACGGATTCCCCCTTTACGTCGTTAACATTCTAAGTTAAGCCCCAATTCAAAGGTAAGCCAGTAAGGTTTCCAGAGGTGAGGACATAACATCAAAAACGTTACAATACATTGTTACGTAATACAGTCTCCCTATAAATTAAAAGAATGGTTGCCCTAGATTAAATGGGACCTGGTCACCCTATTCCATGCCAGAAGGTCGTGGCGTACGTGACAAACGCAGCTAGCCGCCGCGTGATCGGCACGGACCACCCAGAGCGTTCTCGGCTCAACACTGCTCGCCACCGCCGAGCTCCGCAGTCCCCGACCTCCGCTTGCCTCGGACGGCCGCCAGTCGAGAGCGGACCTCGGTGATTGCAACAGTGTGTCTCTCGCAGAGCGAACCACAAACGCTCGCAATGTTCGAGCGCGCGGAATTACGTAATAATAGAAACGGACGCGATCTCGTGCCAGTTTCCTAACTAGATGCATTTCGCTATCAATTGCCAATCATGTTTATTATCTCGGCTCGAACTAAACTCAATGGAGTCCCGTTCCCGTGTAAAATCCCGAGTGCATATCATAACCTCAACAGTACCGCCGCTTTTGAGCGCGGGAAACCTGGTCAACATGATGTACCATACCACATCTCAAGGCGAATCGTAAGCTTTCAACCTATCCCCTTTCTTGTGTTCAATTCTTGTAACTACTTGTAAAATCCTCGTTTCATCCGGTCGTCACAGAGAGTGTAGAGTGTAGAGATCCAATTTATACCTGTGTTTCTTTAGAAGATGATTAATATACCTTGTGCCTTTTACTCATGTGTTATTATTGTGATGGCCTTTTCCAACCTCCTGACCGATGGACGAGCTGCTGATCAAAGAACTGCCCACCCCTGATCGTACACGAGTCATCTGCTTTACCTTTCTACTGAGCTTAGCCAATTATTTAACCAGGTTCGAGTCCCGGTTTATCCATAAGTTAGCAACATTTATACAAATATATTGTATAACTGCACCGGCTACGAGAAAGTCCAAAGGGACTCCCATACGCGCACTCCGGCGGGGCCTAGTAAACCTATATCCTTGCCCCTTACGGTACATGCGCGCATGATAGACCAGCTCAACGCCTATGTAAACATAATGAGGAAATCTATAATTGGTTTCTCAGTTAGGTGAATTACACATGACTATAAATTAAGCACGTTGTAAACTGATTTGCCTAAAATAAAAATAAATAAACAATATTGATCATACCTTAGTCTTATTATTATATCTTCATTATTGTGTAATATGCATTTGTGTCGCAGGTACATTATACTATTGAGTATGTACATTTTTTCAGTGTAATATTATTATATATGTAGATACAATCATATTGAGTACATCATATTGGTTATCGATTTTGCTGATTTGTTTCACAGGAATGCAATTATAAACACTATCCTTACCTCGTTTCTGCCCCAGTATCGTATGGCACAAAGAACTTGGAGATCGGTAGATATTTTTCCACCCCGTTTGTTATTGACATGCAAATATGGCCGTACCAAATCGATCAAACGTCTCATATTTGCTTTGGTGAATCTATATTTGGACCTAAAATCTCCTTCCGTTAGCGCCGTAAATGGGTCATACCGCTTTTTATATGTTTTCCGTGCCCGTGGTGGATGAATACGGTCAAGATTTGCCAAAGCTCCAGTCAAAACGTCAAAATTGTCAAAGTCAGCCATTTCCGAATTTATACGGCCGTATACTGCCTAATCCTGGTCTTCGGGTGGGTTAAATTCTGACGTCTGCTAATACGGTCAGATTAGGCAATGCGCATGCGCGCGAGTTGGCGCGATTATGAGTAACAATTTCACTTAACCTGTCCGTATTATCGTAGTGTTGCGATTATGAGTAAGGCTGGTTGTGTTTTGTTATTGTCTTCATTCGTTTGTTATCTTAATATTAAATAAAGATGTTTTGTGACAAAAAAATGTTTTACTTTATGATTACATAATACAAATAATCCAAAACATAATTTAGATGCACTACTCTTTCTGTGAAGATTATAGAACAAAATATACAGAATAAGAGTGCATTAATTCAAAATTTATCACTAATATGGAAACAATTTGAGTTGATAAAATTATTAAACAATGATTTAGTCACGAATACTAAAATAACACGAAACGATAAGTAATTGAGCAAATAAATATCCTAGTAAAATAACGTAGAACATTATATAAAAATATTTTTAATCGGTCACATAAAAATCGAGTAAAATGTTTTTTGCTGTTCCTGAAAAAAGAGGTATTTTGAGTTGTACTACTCTTCATCTAGGTGTGCGATATAAAAAACATGCTTTTGACATATGAAAACGGTTGAAGAAATCTTTGTCATTCAATATTTGAATAAAATCGAAATCTACATCTTGTCGCCGCCTGTGCAACCCGATATTATCGTCAATTACTTCCGCCCATTCAGCAATATCTAAAATATCTTCATCATCGCTGTCCATATTAATAAAAAATAAAATTTAAACTGACAAACGCGACACAACCAAACTGACAAGTGCACGAATGCTGATGACAGCAATGACGATTTTTTTCACTCTTTTGACACTTTTTATAACTAGTCATTTACTGAGGCATGCTTAATCCAGTAAATTAGGTTCCTTAAGTTAGTTGATCGCTGAGTGGTCACTTTTGCGTTGGGAAGAGCTTAGTTGTGCATTTGAGCCAAAATTTCGGCTCATCAGTTGATAAGTAGGATTGGGAACAACGGCCGTAAGTGTGCAGTCAGTTAAATCTTTAATTTTTACTCAATACAACTTCAAAAACATGAAATGTGAAGATTTTTATAATTATTTGTTAAAAAACCGAGAACTTCTTTCCAAAATTGGCAGCTCAGCTAAATATGATTAAAATAAAGTAAAATAATATAAAAAATTCGTTTAATTTCTGAATGTTCTCCTTTTTTACAGAAAATCCTCCTTTTTAGATCCATCTGCCCTCCTTTATCAAATTATAATCTGGCAACCCTACTCGAAGACGAATTCATCATATGATGAATCTTTGCAGAAATCTGGAATCTGGTAAGATTTAATTTGTGTTTTATGAATTCTTAAAATAATAATCTACACATATTTTTGAATGAGAGAATACTGAATAATTACTGTATTTTACACTATATATCATGTTGTCGGCAATGTTATTAGTAAGATCTTTCAATTTTTAAGTAGCAGTTAAAATATTTGGAGTAATAAAAAGTGCCTTCAAACATTGTGTTGTGTTGTATTGTTTTCGTAGAATAAGTTAATTCCTTTATGATAAAATAAAATGTGTCAACTTATTTAAAATTAGGAATGTTTTAATTATTGATGATTATTTTATAGGTGGAAATATTTCAAGTACTGAAAGACATATACTGGAAATATTTCAAGTACTGAAGACATATTTCTGATGGACCTATCATCCACGCCTTTAAAACACGGAACAATATGGGAGTATTCGAAGGACCAGATAAACGAGGTAAACACTCTCCGTCAAATAAAACCTCAGCAGATTCTCTAAATTTTGTAAAATCACACATAGAAAAGTTTCCTGTAATGGAATCACACTATTGTCGTTGATCAAGCAAAAGGCTGTACCTTGATTCCAAGCTTTCAATTGCAAAGATGTACGAGCTTTACACGACAGAGTGTGCAAGCCAGAATAAATCTCCAGTATCAACAATATCATACAGACGAATATTTTCAACGAACTACAATTATTCGTTTTTTAAACCTAAGGATCAATGCGTGACATGTAACAATCACGACAGTGCCTCTAATGAAGCTAAACTAACATTGTCAACAGGATACCAGCTTCACCGAAAAAGGATAGAAGATGCTCGGTTAGCCAAAACTACGGATAAAGAGCGATCGAACATTGATCCGTCTTTTTTATCTGCAACCTTCGATCTCCAAAGTGTGCTACAAATACCGTCTAGTGACACTTCTCAATTGTACTACTCTCGCAAGATCTGTGTCTACAATTTGACGATATACGAATCACGCTTGCCTAATGACGGGTATTGCAATGTTTGGACAGAAATGAATGGGAAAAGGGGTAGTTCGGAAATAGGAAGTGCCTTGTGGTTCTTGCTGAAACAAATTCCCCAAACTGTTAAAGAATTGTCTTTATTTTTAGATTGCTGTGGAGGTCAGAATCGAAATCAACACATAGCTGCATTTTTTATGTATGTGGTGCAAACACTTCATTTCGATTGCATTGAGCACAAATTCTTAGAAACTGGACACACTCACATGGAAGTTGACTCCATGCACAGTGCAATCGAAGCTCAAAAGAAAAATGTACCAATTTTTTCAATAAATGATTGGATGACAGTTTTCAGATTGGCACGGTCTTCAAGGAAACAAAAGAATGCTAAGCCATTTAATGTCCATCAACTGGCATTTTCTGATATGTTAGATTTGTCTAATTTATCAAAAAAAATCATAAAAAACCGTAGGGGGAGATGGGGTACATTGATTCATGGGGCACATAGATACAGTCAATATTCATCGAAAACAAAACGCGTTAAGACGAGCCGTCCGCCACAGATAAAATGGTAGTTATACACCCTACACGCACACTAGCGCGGAGCAACGTTCACTCGACGACTAGCCACTGGCACGTATAAACCTGTTTCTGATGTTCGCAGCAAAATTTTCGTAGTTTTCTTTCGGATGTGATTCTTCTAATTTATTAAGTGTTACCTGTGTTATATTAAGACATTTGGTAAGTACATATCTGTCATTACATTTTTCAAAGACTTCAATTTTTTTATTATTTATTGCTTTAATTTTTATAAAATATTTATTGCGATTGCAGTCGGCAGGGGCACATTGATGCAAGTGCTCTCAGGGCACATTGACGCGTATCAATGTGCCCCAATATTTTGTTAAATATATGTGAATGTAAGACTTAATATATTTTTATTTTCTTTATAGAAAAATGGTTCGAACATTTAAACGCAAAACGAAGAGAACTTCCATCGATGAAATTTCTATGGCTTCTGCAATATCTGACGTGTTGGAAGGAAAATTATCAATAAGAAAAGCAGCCGATAAATATAATTTAAAACCTGCAACTCTACAGCATAGAATAGAAAAAAAAAGAATAAAGACGGCGAAGGCTTGAGTTTTTCATCTAAGTATACCTCCCAGCAAGTATTTACAACCGAACAAGAAGACCAACTAAATGCTTATATAATAAAATGCAGTAAAATTCATCATGGGCTTACATTAACTAAGGTGCGGCAGGTTGCTTACGAATACGCTAAAAAATTAAATTGCAGCTATCCACCATCTCGGGATGTCAATAAGAGTGCTGGCTTAGATTGGACCTATGGTTTTCGTAAGAGAAATAAAAATATTAGTTTAAGGAAACCCGAAAACACTAGTGTTGCCCGATCATTTTCATTTAATAAGACTGCCGTTGAAACCTTTCTTAATAATTTAGAAGATGTTCTAACAAGATTTAATTTTACAGCTGACAGTATTATTAATTTCGATGAAACTGGCATTACAACGGTTATGAATACTCCAAAGATACTGGCAGAAAAAA
This sequence comes from Hesperophylax magnus, assembly GCA_026573805.1. Classification (NCBI taxonomy): domain Eukaryota; kingdom Metazoa; phylum Arthropoda; class Insecta; order Trichoptera; family Limnephilidae; genus Hesperophylax; species Hesperophylax magnus. The sequence goes on from JAIUSX010000002.1 coordinate 6,577,841, forward strand.
CTCAACGTCAAATCAGCCAAATTGTTTCAGCGGAGAGAGGCGAGTTGGTGACATTCGGAGGAATCATTACTGGAACTGGCAATAGTATTCCACCTATATATGTGTTTCCCAGGGTTCATTACAAAAGCCATTTTTTAAATGGTGCTCCTGAAGGGTCTTTGGGCTTATCGTCTAGATCTGGTTGGATAAATAGTGAATTATTTATAGAGGCTCTTAAACATGTCCAAAAACACACAAATAGCACAAGGGAAAGACCGATTCTTCTAATTTGTGACAATCATGAGTCACGTATTTCAGTCGAAGCAATTAATTATTCACGTGAAAATGGAATTGTTTACTTATCGTTTCCTCCACACAATAATATTTCTATGAATCAAAGTGCCCCAGTATATGTATCAATGTACCCTGGATGTGGGGTACATTGATACAAATTTAATTTTTTAGTAAATAGGCTCTGATTCTTTTTTTTTATTAAATCTAACGGTTAATTTGAATTTAACAAGTTAGTTGAATATATATTGAATATATTATAATTATTTAATTGGATGTTGCTGTCAATAGATCGTCTTTTATTGGGTCTAAGTAAAAATCGTATCAAGGTGCCCCAACTCCCCCTAACAAAGATGAGAATGGTAATACCGTTAACCCTTTCCTTCCTGACGGTACAAATTTGTACCTGTTGATTTCCTGCCTAAAATCTATGCCGCATTATCGTCTATACCTTTGCTAAGCCTGACGATACTTTCTAGTACCGTCTAGCTAGCCAATAACAGCAAAGTATTTGACATACGGCGATTTGGCGCCAAGTAGGGCAAATAATAAGTCTTCGCAACGACGACCGTAATGCGTGGTGACGTGCTGTTGTTTTAGAAAATATTTAAAAATAGTTATTACTTGGTAAGTGCCATTATTGTTTATTACACTTGGAAATTAAGGTTTTGTTTATGTAGTAAATGTGTTTTTAGTGCATAATTCTAGTTATTAGTGTTTGAATAACTCGAAAAATCGTTAAGGACTAATAAGTACCGTCAGTAACTTCTTGTTATACTTTATTTGTTTGAGACATGAGTGAAATTTATTATTTTTATATCGAACAAGTCCACGAATGCATATGAGACAACAATTTTTTTTTTTTTTTTTTTGATTTACTAGATTCTTATATTTTTTTTTTTTTTTTTTTTATTTAATATTAAATTTACAATTACATGTTATAACATTACATTAAGTTTATTTTTTTTTTATTACAGTACATCGTGATACACCTTTTTTTAGAGCAGATGCTCGTGTTAAAAAGGCGGAGAATTGCGTGTAAATAGTAATTTAACATATTTTTTATCAAGATAATGAAAAGAATTTTTATTTTTTAATATAACAAAATAAAAATTTTATATGCAACAAAATTTTATCAAATAGAAAAGAGAAAATAATGTAGAAGAAGGAAAGAGATAATAATAAGAAATAAGAGAAAAGGATTTCAATATAATTATAATACAATTATAATTGTTATAATTGTTGTTACAATTACAATTATTCAATATAATACAATTATATGCCTTGAAGAGGTGAATCATTTAAATTTACTGAATTTAAAGTTAATGTTCTTTATACAAATAGAACGGCGTCATATGCGCCTCGCAATTTTTACCTCATGTGGGTATTTTAAAAATAATTTTTTTTATACAATCGTCCCGTACAATTTTTTTACGTTTTTTTCAGGTCTTCGAAATGGATATTTCAAAAAATAATGCTTTGATTGAAGCATTACTTTTAGAAGACCTTCCGGATTGCGATGCGAATTCAGATGTGGAGTTGTCTGACGAAGAAAATATTGAAAATATGCAACTACATACATCTAGAACGTTTGATCAAATTTTCGAGGAAGCGTTGGAACAATCTTTAGATCAAGCTGAACTTGAGGTTACAAATGAGATCGAAGAAAAAAATGGAGAAGTAAGTCAATGCGCATTACCCTCCGGTTCTTCAGAAACTGTTGCTTTGATACCATCTAAAAAGAAGAAGAATATTGAGCCGAATCGTAAATGGAAAAAACGCGATTTAGAAACTTATCTTCCAGAATATTCTACAAATACGGGTGTGGTCGAAGAATGTTTTGCTGGATGTAATACACCCACCGATATTTTTTTAGTTTTCATTGATGATATTCTGGATATAATTATATATCAAAGTAACTTATATGCAGTCCAACATGATAAGGTCCTCAACCTAAAAAAGGAAGAACTGATGGCTTTTATTGGAATGAACTTTTACATGGCCTACAATACTAGACCTTCATGGACAGATCATTTTTCGTCGGCCCCTGATTTGAACAATCCTTTGGTAAGCAAGACCATGCCCAGAGATAGATTTGCAATTATTTTGTCCAACCTCCATTGCAATGATAACTCTCAACTGCTTCCTAACTGCAAAGACAAACTATACAAAATCAGACCTATAGTTGATGCTTTGAACAAACAATTTCAAGGGTGCTACCACGGAACGAGAGAAGTGAGTGTTGATGAATCAATGATAAAATTCAAGGGAAGGTCAGTCTTGAAACAATATCTTCCGATGAAACCAATAAAGAGAGGCTATAAGCTATGGTGTCTGGCTGACCAAAGAGGTTTTATAAAAAAATTCATGATTTATCAAGGAAAAGACGAAGTAATGAATGCAAAATTTTCCGATTGCACTTTAGGAGAAAGAGTGGTTTTGGAATTGACAGAATCTGACTGGGGGAAGGATAAAGTAGTTTACTTCGACAATTTTTTTACATCGGTAGCTCTACTGGAGAAACTGAAGACTGAAAGAACTTACGGATGTGGAACAATGAGGGTTAATCGTAAGGGTGTACCCAACAATCTGTTAGCTGACTCTAAATTGAAACGTGGAGAATGTGACTATCGATTTTCTAGTTTGGGCATCGGGTTTTGGAAATGGAAGGACAACAAAGTCGTAAACATTGCTTCGAATTTTCATGGCAACGAAGAAGAAACTGTAACTTTTAAAACAACTGTTATATCGGGAAGACAACGCGCAATGTCAACATTAGGATTAAAGAACATCTTAGATGCCTAAATAGCAATGGCTTTTCAGAGTTTGCCAATCATCTTATTGAAAAAGATCATACATTCAATAAAAGCACCGGTGCTAAGATTCTCCATAGAAAAGACCATAGTAACAAATTGAATAACCTAGAAGCACTAGAAATTAAGAAAGCCATTAAAACCAAAAGTTTAATTCTGAATAATCAATTAGATTTGTCAAAAAGCTCAATACTGGGAATATTCCCTGTAAACTGTAAAATTCCCAGTATCCCTTAATCACCTTACAATTATTAATGCCTATTCTCTATTATTATAATATTTATATACACTAATTGTTTTCTTTTAATATATTGTTGTTTCATTTTTTTTTACTTTCTATCTCCCTCTGTATGTATATATAATGACACATTTTGTATTATTGATTAGTTTAATTTTGTACCCTGACGATGCTCGAGTGTAGCGAAACCGGTCGGTCTTAAAATTAATAAAAATTCGTGGTTTTAAACAAAAAATATTGTTTTTATTTCATTTTTAATTATTTATAACTATTAATATTTATTTAACGATTTAATTAGTTTAAAAAAAAAAACCTATGTTTTAAAAGTTCCTATTATACACATTACTATGATACACAAAGTTCCTGACGGTACAAATTAGTCCAGGTCACAGTAATAATACCTAGAATGCAAATAAAAATCTAAAAAAAATTTATGTGTTTCCTTTACAACATATTATTAAGAATCTCATATAAAACCATTAATTTTGTACTTTTTTCTCATAGCCGTTAGGAAAGGGTTAAATAGCTGAAAATAAAAATGTCTCAAGTTTGAGAAATCTAAGCCACATTGTTTCCAGTATCGTTATGACTTTACCACGTCGTATATTAATATTGTATTTACCAAAAGCAGAGGTCGGCAATTCGTCATGCCTACAGAAATAAAGAAGGCATACTCGATTGTGTACTTTGGGAATAATTCCTATTGAAGTACAAGAATGGTAGAAGTACAAGAATGGTAGAAGTACAAGAATGGTAAGAGTCTGGTGAAGATGACTCTGAAGACGGTGAATGAATGTTACCTACTATGTAGCATTAATTTTTTAGTTTACGATTGAAAAAATATGTCTTAAATATTTAAATTATTATTATTAGTATGTTTGTTTATGAACAATTGATCAAAATTTAGTTTTGTCTGCCACAAAATAATAGGTTTGCCTTTATTTTAATCACTATAATATCATAAGAAATCATTCACATAAGTTTCTTAAAAGGCTCAACTATTGACAAGCAGAAGTCAGTAAGTGCAACCAATTTTTGATTTGTCTCAAAAATTATAAAAACCTCCTTATTTTGTGAAAAAAATTATTTTGCATCTGTATCTTTGTAAAATAATAAACATTTTGAAGTATGCAACATGTGTTTTTCTTATGATTCCTGATTTATAGAGTTCTTCAAATATTAAAATTCAAATATCTCAGAAACACCAAAATGTTAGTTACCAACTTCTGCCAGCAACCCCACGATATATAGTTCCTTTTCACCAATTTCTGAAAATCAAGGATTTATTATTGAAAATTTGGAGAAAATACTGGACAAAGATATTATATTTGGCGACTCAAATCCAGGTGAGATTCTCTGTCAATAATCTCAGATAATAATTACATACCTAAACTTAGGGCGGCTTGCACCATAAGTTAAATTTGATTTAAATATAATTTTAAACACATTATTTGATTTAAGTCGACTTGGCGTCTTGCACCACAAAATTTAAGTCGTTAAATGCGTTTAAAGAACTGTCAAAGTTAAATACCCAAAAGCGGCCGTTTAACCGAGTTAAACGTGTTTAGCCCCACTCTAAGCAGTACTGTCAATTTTTTTTTAGGTTATCTCTTCGATTTCTGATTGTGGTTAAAATCTATCTCATTTTAATTTGTATTCACAATGAACATTTGGGATTTGTATTCTCACGATGATGAAGAAATTATGGAAATTATAAATAAATTATACTTATATATATAAGTAGACTGTTTATAGTCAGAGAAGTAAACACAAGAACAAATTTATTTGAAACACTCAGTGCCAAGAAGTTTCAAAGAAGATTTCGTCTCAGTAAAGAAACGACATCATTATTAGTGCAAGAAATTGAACCTCAGTTAAAATTCAACGCCAATAAAAACATCAGCGAGGTGCTCGTCACTGGAGCTAACGCTCCTTATCGAGGAGTACTTTGCAAGGTTGTAAACTTCTAATCATACCTACAGCATTCTTATAATACTTTAAAACAATATAGTATGTAAAAGAAATAAAAAACAAAATTACTCGGATAATTGTTTTATTTTTAATTCCAACAACAGAAGCTCTTTTTGTCTTATTTCATCATTATGTCTATTTGCTTTAACTTTTTCTTCATAAAATAAATGAAAACACTATTAAACCACACACACAATCACAAAATATTTTGACACTTCAAGCAAAATGAAACATCGTAGCTGTTTTATTTACGCGTTAATGGCGGTAACCACGCGGTAACTGTTTTACCGACGCATTAAACACGTTTAACTAAAATTGCCACCGAACTGCGTGGTGCAGGACGCTACTAAACGCATTTAAGTTAAATGTATTTAGGGTCTTAAATACGTTTAGTTAAATACAATTTAAGATAAAATTAGCGATAGTTGGTGCAAGTCGCCCTTATGGTAAATCGTTATATTATTGTAATTATCTAAAATCTTTAATATGGGATATTTCTGCAAATATTTATTCTTAAATGATCACATATATGAGTGAGTCTATATATTATGAAGTTTAAATTTGTTAATATCTGTTATTTTCTTTTCATATTAGGTTTGATTTTATACTTAGCATAAAGCGCACTTGACGTGATACTTCACAAAAGTGGGCTATATAAATAAAGTATTACAAAGGACACACTGGGCCCACGTACTCAACGTGTGCATTACTACGTTACCAGGTCAACGTGCACACTTGGTCTATGCAAAAAAGGCAAACTTTAATCATAGTATCGCAATATGCAATAGATTTCACGTTATAATCGCATTGTAACGTTTTATTAAATCTATTTGTTGTGTATCTCCATAATGGGAGATAAACAACTAATTTGTTGTTCGTTTTGGTACTGATCAATAACAAAATGAGCAACAAATCTTAGTAAAAACGCCAACAACAAATATAACTTTAACCCGTCAAATCAACTCTTTGGAAGGCCTTCCGCTAACGCCATCTTTTTTCACATGTCCTACACTGATCTGGTCAGCGTAGATCGGCGTTGCGTGAGGAGCATAGGATTGCGTTGCGTGTGACAAGTTTCTAAAGCATCTATTTTCATAGAAAATATGTTATATGTGATAAGTAATATGTGGGCCCAGTCTGTCCTTTTCTCTATTATACCTACATGGAGATATAAATATATCTATAGTATTATGCTTTATTTTAGGCATCGATAATGAAACATCATCAGAAGAGGACCTGCTGATGTCCGGCGATGATGATTCATCATAGGTACTACCCTTAAACACAATATCTTCGTCATCATCAGGTTTAGATACTTAACATTTACAAAATATATTTTTAAATATTGACACAAACAATTCTACACATAACATAAAATTATATAATAGGTTATAATGCAATTAATTATTGTTAATAAATCAATTAATTATTACGCAACATTATTATCTTTTTACTTTTTAGATTTCAAGACTGATCAGCAACATCATTCACAGGAAATTGATGTGTCATCAACTACAACTCAAAACACTGTTTCTGCTATTAAAGGAACTAGAGCAGTGTTTCCCAAGGTGGGGCGCACGCCCCACCGGTGGGGCATAACGCCTCAGGGGTGGGGCACCACACTTCAGAGATGAGACACGTAGGCATTCCACATATAAAGGGGAATACTCATCGGTCATACAAAAAAATTTTAGTACCATAAGCGATTTACTCATTAAAAAACGAAATCGATTGGATATAACTAATAGAGAGGACCTAAGACTGAAATTAAATAAGTAAGATCCGGACATAAAATTTATTTTTAGGAAGCGTAACTGAATTTAATAATGAATTAGGCGTCAAGATATATGTGTGTTTGGACTAAATTTCAATTGTAACTTGTGTTTTATTATTATTTATTTTATTCTACGTAATTACATTTTCAATTTGTGTTTTGTAATAATTTCAGTTATACTACATATATGTATTAGAATAGGTTTTATTTAATTTCATTAGGGGTTCATATGTTTACAAACATATTACAATATGATTTGAAAAATTACCAGCTGTTTAATTAAAAAAGATGCCGGTGGGGCATCTAACTTTTGAAAAGACTAAGGTGGGGCATGGCACAAAGAAGGCTGGGAAACACTGAACTAGAGTGTACAACCTTAAAAACTGCTGTCCGTATTGTACTAAGCTGGTAACGAACTTTACACGTCACATTAGCACCCAACATCCCTTAGAGGCAGAAGTTATTGAATACAATAAAATTTTGGTTTCAAAGTTTATTAGCAATAGAGGTAATTATGTTTACAATCAGAAGGCTTTAAGTAAATCGGAAGGAATTTTGCTACCAAATCGTGTCCCACGTCGATTGCGAAAGCTACAGATTACGCCGTGTGCATCGAATGCTGTGGCACATTTAAACGCAACTTACTTTATAGACACTTAAAAAAATGTTCTAATAGAAGTTTTGTCCTGTTTTGAACCTGAAGGAAATTCCGGTAAACGTTTTAGAGTTTTAAAATCATCTTCTATATTATTAACCCCAGACAATTCTGAAGTAACAGAATCCTTGAAAACTCAGATATTTCCTATATTTAAAAATGATAATATTGCAAAAATTGCTATGTCTGACCCATTAATTTGTTTGTATGGGTCTTTATTACTGAATAATCATACGGAACACCATTTGAAGACCAGTGGCGGTTTTCTCTAAAGTGCGTTTGTGCGGCGAACCCCCATTAAAAAGATGAGAAAATAAAACAAACTTGTTTTATAATAATATAAGCACATTATAGATAGCACGCTATTAAAATTTCGCCTTCAAAACCCGCGCCACCGAAAAATACGATACCTATTCCAAGTTTGTGCGAGTTGAAATCCGAGCCAAACTCTTCATACAAAAGAATCTTAGCCGGTACAGACCCTATGACGGTGACATATACAAAATTTGGTCTTTCTTTGCAAAATTAAGACAAAGTGTGTGCGTCGAACACGCGTTATGATATCACGTGACCTCCGAACATTGACGAATATAACCGAAGAAACCCGAGAACTTCGCGGACTGACCGGCCGACGTTTGACCTTTGAACCATAGGGATGCAAGTTAAGTGTTATTTTTTATGTTATATTATGGTATTTAACTTTGTAGTCATTTTTGTACATATTTTTGTTTTCTTGTTTCTGCATTTCTCCAACCGTTTGCTTATGGCATTTGTAAATCTACTACCTATTGAAGTAGACCGATTTTGATTTCTGTTTTCGTATTTTTTTTTTTTAGATAAGTCGTTATATTCCTTAATTATATTTGCGAAAGTTTCGGCAAACGCCCCATTGTCGTCGCTAGTTATGCAATTTTGTGTTTTGTCTTCTCCAGTTCTCCATCTCCAGTATTCTATCGGATTTCAAATTGAAAGCGTTTGCGTATATGTTTATTTATGCGTTTGCGTTTATTGATTGTCGCGAATATTTTGTCATAATTTTTTTATACAATGGCGGAATACAGTGTTGTCTATATAAAAAATAATGCCAATACTTATGAAAAAAGGTTGGAAATTAAAAATAAAGGGCCTCCGCGTCCTGACCTCTCATTAAACCAGGTTTGTGCCGCGAAAACCGAGAAATTCACTTGAGTTTTTAAACGTGAGTGGTACGCGAGGTGTACTTGGTTATGTGGTTGCGAGGAAACCAATCGGTTATTTTGCTTCCCCTGTTTAGTTTTTGGAGGCGACCCATCGTGGTGTAAAATTGGAGTAAACGATCTTTCGCATTTAACATCAAAAATTAAAAAACACTCGGCGTCCCAAATCCATTTGCTGAATGAAGTGCAATTGGCATCCATTGGCAGGCTCGATATACGCCAGAAATTGGATTCTGCTTATCGAAGATCGATAAGAGAATTTAACATACAAGTTGATAAAAACAGGCACATTCTATCGCGACTAATCGATTGTGTTAAATTTTGTGGGGCTTTTCAAATTGCACTTCGAGGACACGATGAGTCTTCGGAATCGGTAAATCCGGGGATCTACCGGGCTCTGGTGGATTTCATAGCCGAAATCGATCATTCTATGAAAGAACACTTGTCGGGAACCAGTGTTTTCAAAGGAACATCCAAGGGTGTGCAAAATGACATTTTGGATGCCATCCTGCAAGTGTGCCGGGAACACATAATGAAGCAGGTGACCGAAGCCGATTACGTTGCCATCCAAGCAGATGAATCCACTGACTGTTCGACAATTCAGCAGTTGGTGATTATTTTAAGGTACGTCCACAGCAGTAAGATTTATGAACGTTTCTGGAAGCTAGTGACACCAAAAGATCACACTGCAAAAGCCATCGCTGCCGAAATATTAAGCGAACTAAACATTTTAAAAATTGGTTGGACAAAGTTATGATGGCGCTGCCGTAATGAGTGGAAAAGTGGGAGGGGTACAAACTATTATTCGACAAACATTTCCGAACGCCTTTTATGTGCATTGCTATGCGCATCAATTAAATTTAATATTAGAAAGGGCCGCAGCAATTAACCACACGGTAAAAAACTTTTTTTCCAACTTGCATGCTTTTCCTGTATTTTTTTCAAGATCACCGAATGGCTCGACTTTACTAAAAGAAATCGTCATGAAAAGAATACCAACCGCCCCACCGACCAGATGGAACTACAATACCGAAACTGTGAAGATCATCCATTCTCATTTGGAACCGCTCAAAGAGTGCATGGAGGCTATCATGGCTTTGGAAGACGGAGACTATAATACATATAACCAAGCTCAGTCTCTTCTTTCTTATTTAACAAATGAAGAATTCCTGTACTGGCAAAATTTTTTCGCAGTTATTTTACCCCACTGTCATATTTTATTTCAAGGGTTACAGAAGCGATCAATAGACCCTGTCAAAATATTGCACGGGATTATTCATTTCGAAAAAGCCATCGGGAAGATTCGAGACGATATTCCACCAACTTCTCCGCAGAAAAAACGCCGACCCAATGATGTTAAATATTCCATCATGCGATAGGAAATTTGTGATGTTCTTTTAATCCAATCGAAAGACAGATTTCAGTTTATTGACCACCTCGTAGCCTCCAATTTATTTAACCCAGAAAAATTTTCCGACTACAATAAAAAATTTCCTGAAAACCTACAATTTCCTCGAAAATGTCAAATTGAAAAACGAACTGATTGTTTTATATGGTCGCGAAAAACTGTACGGTGCCGATGGAGCCCTCTCAATACTGCAATATCTTGTAGAATGCTCTTTACTGTCCATTTTCAGTGAAACTCTTACATTACTCAAAATCATTTGCACAATACCAATGACATCGGTTGAAAGTGAGCGCTGCTTTTCCACACTCAGCAAAGTAAAGACATTTTCTAGAAATACAATGACCCAAGACCGTTTAAATGCCCTGTGTATGATTAGTATAGAGAAGGAACTGATAACCTCTATACCTGATTTTAATACCCGCGTAATTGAAGTGTTTTCAAATGCAAAAAGTCGGCGCATGGATTTTTTGTATAAGTGAAAAAAAAACTAAATTTATTTCGTGCCACCTTTATTTGTTTTTTTTATGTTTTAAAATATCTATTATATATTCTATGAAATTATTCTTCTCGAAAAAACAATAATAATTAGCAACATACATTGAGTGCTATAAAAACATTAAACAATTTAATTCCTATAAAACTTTTCTCATTATCTAATAATTGTGTCTAGTGTAAAGTGATTTAAAAACAATAATATGTAGGTACCCCTCCCACTAACTTTATTTAAGTTGTGTGACTGCTGCCGTATTCGACTATTTGACGAAGGACAACAGTAAGTAAATTTTAATTAGATATGTTTATCTTCTCTTGAATTTCTGAACCCCCTGTTAAAAAGACCACGAACCGCCACTGTTGAAGACACACATTACATCAAAGATGAGAGATTTATCTAAGCTGTTTATGACTATCAAAAAAGAAAATCCTTCAATTGCCACCTTCGATTTAGCATTTGACCCTTTATATTTCAATGTTTTTATGAATGCTGTGAAAACAAATAGTGGCTATGACGAAATTACAGGTTTTTTAAAAATTCCAAGCATGCCTCAACGACTCTGTTCAGCTGTAAAAGATTGTGCTGATATCTTAATTCGTCAAACAATACAGAATTCTGCACTAACCACTTCATCCAAAGAAATTATAAAAGTTAAGTTGTCTGATTTTAAAGTAATCTTCAATAACTTAATTTGGAAATTTGAAATATCTACCAACGCTGAAAAATCAAGAAAAAAACAAAAAAATGCTGAAACCTGACGTCATGCCTTTAACGACATTACAAAAGTACGTGCAGAAGTTATGAAACTAAAACTGAATATAGCACAACGGTTCCAACATCAAAAGTCTTATGTCGTCTATGAGGAACTTTGTAAAATAACAATTGCTCACATTATAATTTTTAATAGAAGAAGAGCGGGTGAAGTAGCAAGAGCGCCTTTAGAAAATTATATAGCCGGCCGACATGAAAAACAAGATATACCTAAAGAAATATTGGAAGTCATGAGTCCCGAGGAGCAAGATGCTATAAATGCTTTGTATTGCTTTCATATTCCAGGAAAAAGGGGAAGAAAAGTTCCAATACTTCTCCGAAATCAGATGAAAATAAACGTAGACACCATATATCTTTAAATAATGTACTTTTGACATCAGTCGCTCAGATCAGGGACTTAGGTGTTATATTTGATGAAAAGTTAACATTCACTCTGCATGTAAATAATATAACAAGAAGAGCTATAAAAATGCTTGGTTTCATATGCAGAACGGCGAGTGATTTCAAGTCAATTGAATGTTTGAAAACATTGTACATTTCTTTAGTAAGAAGCCAGGTAGAGTATAATTCGCCTATTTGGTCCCCATTGTATAAAACGCATTCTGACAATATTGAAAGGGTACAGCACAAATTTCTAAGATTTATTAACTTTAAACTGAATATTCCAATTCAAAATATTAACTATTTTCTTTTGATGAAACAACTTAACTTAATAACGCTATCAGATAGGCGGATCATCTCTGACCTTGTACTTTTAAATAAAATTATTAATAATTCCATTGACAACCCTGAAATTCTCGCCAAAATAAAATTTTACGTACCGACTAGAAATACGAGGCAAAGTGCTACATTTTTCTGTGACAATTTTAAAACCAACTATGTAGCTCATACACCTATAAATAGACTACATCATTTTGGCAATAAATTTGGGAATATTGTAGACATGCTTAAAGATTCCGTATTAGTTTGTAACGGGATAAATTAAGTACCCGTTAATTTTTATTATTTGGTGTGGATGCCTTACAACTGGCGACACTTTGAGACAAGGTTCGGAGTTGGCCGACGGAACAAGAGGAGCTTCGTCTTCAGTATTCGGGTGGCGGATCCAGCAATCAGACGTACGGGGAAGAAAGGACTCTTCGCGTATGGCGTTCAACACGGAATCGGGAAGTTTTTAGTTTATCATTATGCATTTCAATATTCAATTCAAATATTCAATCTTTAGTTTCTCTTTCTGGTTGCAATATTGATTTACTATAATTTCATAAATTTTGTTCTATCGATTATATATGGAACTGGCGCCCTTAATATTTATAGTAATGATATTTAAAATTATAATTCATTTTACTACCTACAATTTAACATAACTTTCAATCACCATGTTAATTATTTTTACGTAATAATACCGACCTACTAACGTTTCTTCGAGGTTAGTCGCACCCTGAGATTATTTATATTTAAATTATTCATTGAGTCTCTTGCTATGTTTTGTTTTACAATAAATTGTATCTCTTAAATATGAATCTTTTATTTAGATTATCATCCTCATTATTCTTACATTCATTCACACTAAAAATATTATGTTACATTGGCGGCCCAACGTGGTTAGACCGGGTTTTTTGTTTCATGGTGATTTGATGTGAAGTTGTGGGTAGTTTGAATAGTTTCATGTTAATTTCATGTAATTTTTTTTTTTTAATTTTTGAGTAATGGAATGCATATATGAAGCTTCACGAGTTCGTGTTGATTCGCGAGAGTTTTTTGTTCTTCAGTCGTTATCATTTTTGCAATCCGCCACCAAATACTCAGAACGCCAAGCGTTCATTTTTTTTCTTTGTGACGTAAAATTCTATTTCGTCATATATTTTATTTTTATTGTTACCGTTCCGAATCCGTGACGTATTTAGTAAGGCGTCATCACATTATTTAAAACATTCTGAATAAGAATACTTGATTCACTGGCAAATATTATTATTTAAATATGTATAATGATTGTGTGTGGGTAAACTAATTATTATTTTATTTCCTCAGTGCACCGGTAGTTTATTTTTTTCACAATATTCGTGAACAACATGCGTCGCAATTTTGGTGACTATTTATTGCAACAAAATTAATCGATCAAACGGAGTAAGTTACATTCTTATTGTTATAATGGATTTTTTTCTTCTCACAAATGTATAATAATAATGATTATTACTTTTATTATTTCATTTATATAGCGCCGTTTTGTGCTAAATCTCCTCAAGATATATTAATATTCCTTTTCAGGTTATGTTGAATTACATTTGCATACCAATTCAAATTCTGTATAATTTTAATAATAACATTATAATATGATACATCTTAGTCATTTTCATTTCAATTGACTTAGACTTTTAAATCTTCCTGTTATAAGGCATACATATAAATTATTTTTAAATTAATAATCTTTTTAAATAAATTGTCCTGTTATAGGAAATAATTAAACTTTCCATCAAAGATAAAGGGGAGTTATTATTTTTTTTTAAATAATATATAAAATATATAAATGTGAATTTCAGATTTCTACATCAATGCAGTCAAGTATCACGGGATCGCTTGCTGGTAGTTTTGGAGGAGACGTCTTTCATCACTGCGGCAGACGACTCCTGTATATTGCGGTTTGCCTGTATAAGCATTACATAAAGAGGTTATATTGTTTTGTTTATTTTGTTGATTTTCTTTGGGGCTATGCGAGGTGATATAATGATATCTTCTAGGAAGGATTTAAAGTCATTTTATCGGTTCAACTGGTTTCGTAGGAGTTGACTCAATTAAAAACAAAAAACAATAAAATTTCTCAATAATTATTTTCTAACTGTGAAACTCAATAATTATTTTCTAACTGTTTATTGTGGGTACTTTAAATTTATGATTGGTATTGCATCATCTGGGATTAATTGGAGTCTGAATTTTATCACAATCATTTTTGATAGTCAATGTTACATGCTTTATTTAAATCATGACCTGGAAGTCCATTGGTAATTTCAATATAATTAGCTTATTGCATATTGTGGGTGTAACACATAGTTTGCCTAGTTTCATATTTTGAACTTTCTGAAGAATTTTTTTTTGAAGTCAGACATTTAATTTTTTTGCGTTAATTTATTTCGAAATGAGATTATTAAATGATTAAAATAGAATCACTTTTTTTAAAATTAGAATGGTTCTTTTAACATTTTACTTACAAAACAATGTTACACATTTATTCGAGGAAATATTTATAATGTCATTATTATCTATAAAAAAAAAAATAACATCACTCACACACACACAATTATTATTTTCATGCATTTTTTTTCCTTCACAACACATATTTGATGTTGATGATTTTTCAAGTAAAATTTACTAAATACACTTGAATATTTTACTACAACATTTGGTAAAATAATGTTGTCTATCTCACTATAAATATTTATATTATTCGTTCTTTACAAGTTCTCGTAATCGTTTGAACGCCACAAACGAGAAATGACAATTTGATCGCTTACATTTGATGCGTAAACGTAACGCGTATGTTTACACATTAAATGTATGTTTTGTTTTTGTACTGTTCGGTAGTCTTGTCGTATTGTTTAAATTTTGTTTGGGTAGGTCTTAACGTATGATTTTCAACTTAAAAAAAATAAATTATATATATAAATTTACATCTAATGTCCATAGGGCATAGAGGGCCTGTAGCGTGTGGAAGTTTTTGCCTACACGAGACAGGGGAACTATGTTCTATGTGATATAGTGAAAGCAATTGGCTTTTGTTGCAATTTTCTCCGGGAGAAAAGTACTACATGTTTTTTTAACCTCTGAGAGTACATTTTCTTTAATGCCGCCATGCTTTTATAAGCCTCTGAGTGTGCGCCTGATGAAATTGTAGATAGTGTTTTGGCACATTTTTGGAAGTTAATAATTTTAAAATGGAAAATCATAACGTTAATTTCCTTGTGAGAGCGTGTTTTTGTTTTGTGTTTTTCTTTAAAAAAAAAAGAAAAGGAATAAATTTTTTTTCAGAGTATATGTTGAATATTATTTGGCAATTTTTTTTCAAATTCTAATTTCCATCTCTATTACAGAGGATATGTTGGATATTATTTGAAATTTTTTTTTATTGCTGTAAATTCAGTAAATCTTAGACAATTCTTGCTATTTTCCATCTCTATTACAGAGGATATGTAAGATATTATTTGGCAATTTCTTTCTTTAATTGCTGTAAATTCAGTAATTCATGCTATTTCCATCTCTAATATAGAGGATTTGTTGGAAACTTATAAACAGTGTTTTTATGTTTAATTGTCCATTGATTTGTTTTTTTTTAATTCGGACTATTTTGGTCATTTTTCTTCTCTATTATAGAGGATTTATCGGAAACTTTGTTTTTGGATATCAAAGCGTAAATTTTTTTTCAATAAATTTAATAATGTAATATGCTTTCAAGGGCGTATTAGAATATCAACTTTATGTTGAATTTAATAATTTTTCAGGGGTATTCATATCGGGTAGAAACAAATACAATTGAATTGGTAATTTTAAAATAAGTCCAATTTGATGGCAATCGAAGTACAATTTTATACAATCTATCAGTAATTTTGAGTTCTTGAGCTCGTGCAGTTTATTTAAAGTAAAAATAAAATTTAATATTCAACTTACATTTTAATAAATAAATAAATATTATTAATAAAGTGTTTGTGAAGAGTTCCTTTCATTACTAATACGGAATCCCCAAATATATCGACAACATTCTCAAATTTATAACCCAGATTATGCCGTCGATTTATAGGAAAAGAAGAAACCCGTTATTCTAGAAGGAAGAAGAATAGTAGACATATATATTTTTTTAAATCAATTAAATAAAATTTTGCAGCACGACTCTCTTTATGAGTGTAAATTATCTAACTTGGAGATAGTTGAAGAGAAGCAATTAGGATTTAATTCAGTATTGACATTTATTTGTAAAATGTGCACAAACAAATTTAGTATTTTTACCTGCGAAGGCGTGAAAGATGATATGAATGTTACTGATTCAATGGTTTCTGGAATTATAAGTATTGGATCTGGCTATTCTAACCTAAAAAAACTAACGGCAGTAGCAGGGATCCCTTGTATGAGTAACAGACAGTACACCAAATCATATGAAAGGGCGTGTGAATGGTGGGACCGTACTAAGGTTAAGACGATGGCAAAAGCCGCCAAAGAGGAGGCTACATTAGCCAAAATTGTCGGTGATGTTAACAGGGATGGGGTTCCAATGATTACAATTGTGGCAGATGGGTGCTGGTCCAAAAGATCTTATAAGACAAAATATGCTGCTTTGTCTGGCGCAGCTGTAATTATTGTATATAGGACAAAGAAAGTTTTGTATATGGGTGTCAAGAATAAGTTTTGTATGACTTGCACTCGGGCCTCAAATACAAGCGTGACCCCACCCGAACATAAGTGCTATAAGAATTATGAAGGCTCTTCAAGCGGCATGGAATCCGAACTAATTGTAGATTTAAAAGCTCAATAGCCACACACGGATTGATATATTCCAAGTTAATAGCAGATGGCGATTGTAGCACATATAAAAAAACATTAGAAGCTTGACCCTATTCAAATATAACCGTAGAGAAAATCGAATGTCGGAATCACCTTCTGCGTAATTATATAACTAAAATCAATTTACTTTCATTAGATACCCAGTACCCTATACGCTTACGCAAAAAGTGAAAGATTACTCCGCTTGCGGAGAAGTCGGGAATTCAAATAAAGATATTCTAAATAGCATTAGACATGTGTTTGGCGACCACGCTACCTGTGACGACTATTACTGTAAGCATGTGGATGAGAAAAACTACATTCAAGATTTAAAATTGTGCAACTTATTTTCTAAACTCTCCCAACTTTGTTTAGCTTCAAATTCTCAGCTGTGACTCGGGCGCCGGCGTCCAAGAAATATTTTTGTATGGTCTTTTTTTTTTAAGTGCTATTTTATCCCTTATCTATAAAGAAACTGTACGAAGGACAAGGTCAAAATCGCTTGCGCTAATATCAGTCTAGAAGATACCTTTTATTTTATTAGTGTAGCCTCTCTGATAGCTTTCAAATTGACTTCTCTATGAAAAGCCGTTGTCATATGTTTGTGCATCTTTTTGAACGCTCGCTGTATATGCTACACATGTAGCAATTCAATGTTGCCCTGCTACGATTTCATAATTATTTTGTGACGTATGCACATTGGCGCCTTCTAGAAGGGAGCTCGAGACGGATGACACGACCGGGCAAGTTCAGTACCAAACGAGCAGCCGGCTGGCGACGACGCGATTCAGGAGGGACACGAGCGAGCGTTCCGGACGACATTCTACCGGGCAAGGCAATGACGCAGCAGCTTGTTAAACGTTTTTCTCTGGTCATCGTTTTGCTCCAAATCTAAATTTAACAACGCGTGATGTGTTGTTTGGCGCCCTCCTCTAATTAAAACAGGTCAGAATATTATGTTTTCACACAATGTCATACCAATTCATTTGCTACCAATTTTAAATAATGTCCGTGCGCCCAGTACTTAGTACTGACGCTTACTCCTGGGATGTAACATTTTATTTTGTTAATTAGAGATCTCTTGCTCTTGCTCTTTACGTTGTTATAATAAATGCAATGTTGAAATTCTTAATTCTTTTATTATTGCAATCGTAACAACCCGAT
Source organism: Hesperophylax magnus (assembly GCA_026573805.1). Classification (NCBI taxonomy): domain Eukaryota; kingdom Metazoa; phylum Arthropoda; class Insecta; order Trichoptera; family Limnephilidae; genus Hesperophylax; species Hesperophylax magnus. Next base: position 6,596,120 of record JAIUSX010000002.1, read on the forward strand.
ATTGGTTCCCTTTCAGATTGTCACAATGACGCCAACGTGGTATAATTTTTACAACGTTTAACTCTTAACTGCCACAATGGCGACCCAACGTGGTTTATTGCCGTCACACACACATTGCAATGCTCGATATCGAAGAAGATGAATTGTCAAATCTTGCAAACTTCCTGGGACACAGCAAACAAAAACATTGAGAAAGAAGAAATATTTATAATTGTTGTGACAATCGGGGATGTTATTAATGTATCCAGATTATTGGAAGCTGCAATAGGTGAAGCTATGAACGACGAAGATAAATCAGATAATGATATTAATTTCCCAAAACAGTCTGAAATAGTAAAAAATCATTATCATTGATACTTTGGATAAAGGTATTGACTTCATCGAAAGGAAATCTATGTGAAGCAACAGTCTGAAATAGTAAAAAAATCATTATTACTGATACTTTGGATAAAGGTATTGAAGTCATCGAATGGAAATCTATGCGAAGCAACATTGATTTCTGTGATGTTATTCAACCAATTGATGTAAATACTGATCTCTTCAATCAAATCTCCACAAAACGTAGAAATCACTATGTGAGGTGATTTCTGTGATGTTATTCAATAGAAGAAGAGCAGGGGAAATTGAATGAATAACTATAAAAGATTTTCAGTATCAAGAAACAATTGATGTAAATACTGATCTCTTTAATCAAATTTCCACAGAACATAGAAATCATGCCCAAAAATTTGTCCAGATAACTCTTCGAGGTAAATTGCAAGAACTGACACAATTTTGCAAAAATCAATTGAGCAAATACTCAAGTTTCGCCATCGGGCTGGTTTGCAGCCAAATAATGAATACATTTTCAGCGTACAGAATACTACAAATAATGGAATAAAAAATTTGTTTCTATGGAATCACTAACTTCAAAACAGTAAACAGACGACGTGAGTGGTTTATTTATACAGAGGAAATTTCTGCCTAATTAATTCTTGGTAAGTACATTAGTTTTTGCTTTTGTTAATTATTATGCGATTTTACTAGAGATTTGAGTCGAATAAACGAGATCGAAGCATTAATTTTACGAAAGACGAGTGACAGTGTAAACAAACACTTCAAAATAAAAAAACTGTCGTTAGGAGATAACATTAATTCTTCAGCATCAGATCAGAGGCGGTCCCTGCCTTAGTGCATTTGTGCACTGCACTGCCAAACATCGTTATACGTCAGAAATGTAAATTCGTATATCCACTCACGAAGAATTTCCGCCAGATCATTATAATATTCTTACCAATCAAAGTTTGTACTAGACTCCCGCGCATGCGAAAAACAATGTAATATATCAACCAGTGCATCTTTCGCTTTGCCGAGACATGCCATGTACCTTCTATAGGCACTGTCTCTAGAGGCCGGAACCGTGAAATGAGCGAGACAGGTAGAGATCCATAACGGCTGTTGATGTGTTAGAGCAGTGGAGATAGAAGATGGTCGGTGCATTATCGGCGCATGCGCCGAAACATCCTGATCTATATCAAATACCTTAAACATGCGTAAAACGTTTGGAATGCATTAGTTAGGATTGAGAGATTTCGAACTAATTAACAATGTTATAATATTCTAGCGTTACCGGCGCGATCTACATATCTGCAAACTTGACAGTATTCAGTATTGGCGATTGACGCGACGTTTTAACGGTTTTTGCGAGTTTTGCTCTGCAAAAAGCTTTTGAAAAATGAGTGCTAATGAAAACATTGCGGTTAACATTGATTTTATTAAAAGTAACCGAAGTTCATTTGAAAATAAATTGTTTTTGAAATATAATGGCCCTCCCAAACTATTGCTGAACATAATACAAGTGTGTAAGGTTAAGGAAAAAACTGTGAATAGAGCATTTAAAAAAGAACTTTATTCGAAAGCATTTTGGCTTTGTGAATGTGATGGTTTAAACACATTTTTTTGTTTTCCGTGTACAATTTTCGGAGGTGATAAATCGTGGAGTGAAAGTGGTGTAAATGATATTGCTCATTTTACTGAAAAAGTAAATAAACACTCATTGTCCGAAGCACACATAAATAACGTATTACAATTTAGTTTGTTGGGACGAGTTGATATACGATTACAACTTGATGTTGGTTTTCGCGAATCTGTTAAACAATTTAATGAGAAAGTTCGCCAAAACAGATTGATTTTGTCCAGAATTATAGACTGTGTTAGATTTTGTGGCACATTTGAACTAGCTTTAAGAGGACATAACGAATCTGAAGATTCTACGAATAGGGGAGTGTTTCGTGGTCTGATAGATTTTGTAGCTGAAATTGATTCGTCTATGAAGGATCATCTTGAAAAAGCAACTGTGTTTAAAGGCGTTTCTAAGACCATTCAAAATGACTTATTGGACGCAATATTGCGTGTTTGTCATGAGAAAATTTTGCAAGAGATTTCGGAAGCCGATTTTTTTTCGATCCAAGCCGATGAGACCACTGACGTCTCTATATCAACCCAGATGGTTTTAATTGTACGATACGAAATGAAAGGAGTAATATATGAACGGTTCTGGAAATACCTAACGCCCAGAGACCAAAGTGCATCAGGATTAAGCCAAGTCATTTTGACTGAAGTACATCAATTTAACAAGAACAAAGAAAACATCAAACATAAATTTATTGCACAAAGTTATGACGGGACGAGTGTCATGAGTGGACATTTAACCCTTTCAGACCGTATGTATGTTCAAACGAACACTAACTTTGAGAATTATTTTTTCCCAAACTACATCGAATAAAAGACTCGGGTTTTTGTTTTCTAATACCTGGCAATCTTCTCTGTGGCGTCTATTTTTGTCCGCTATGTTGTCACTCGTTATCCCGCCGAAAATATCAACAACATTTTGACTGTTCGCATGCTTTCGGCGCTTCGAATTCCTCTCGCTATTATTTGCATCATATAAGGTGAGTTATCCATTGTTTTTACTCAATTTACATTTATTTTGTTGCCCAAAGGCGCATTACAAAATAATAACAATATAAACATCCATCTTGCAAAGATATTTACGAGAATATTATAAGTGAAAAAGTATGTTCGGTCAACCTAACATTCGGTTTCAATGGTAGTTTTTTTACGAATATGGCGAATTTTTCTTTATTATTGTCATTCAAAACCATTTAATTTCCGTATGTATTTTAGCACAAATGTTATTTGTTAATGCATTATTGATTTGTCATTATATTTTATGTGGTGTTTTACAATTTACAGATGAATAACGGTCTCAAAGATATTGAAATAGCACTTTTGCTAGAAGGAGATGTTTAGAATGAAATCCAAGACCTTTTTCACGCAGGAGAGGGCTATGTTGATCATCAAACCCTCGAACGTGAAGTTGGGATGGGCTTTGAAGTCATAGTAAGTCATGAAGTCTTTAAAATCCACATTTAAATGCATATTTATGAAACCGTATTATCCATTAATTTTATCTTATGTTCAAAACATAACATTTTCTATTTTCAGGATACTGAAGTGGACAGTCAGGAAGAGGATCCTCCCCTGGACATGGATGAGGCAGAGCCCACCCAGGAAGCAGACAACGTTGCCCCAGAGGCAGTTGCGAGGGCTGATGTACGCTGGCGACATCGAGATTTGGAACCGGTGAACTCTGAATGCATAGTCAACTTTTCTGAACCGAGTGAAGTAATAACAGCTCTCCAATACTTCAAATATTTCATTGATGATAAAATTATTTTAAATATGGTGGAACAGACCAACCTTTACTCTGTTCAGAAAAGTTGCAAGAATGTTTGCACCTCAAGTGAGGAAATGGAAAGATTTCTCGGCATGCATATTTTGATGGGTATGTTTAGGCTTCCTCAGATTCGCCAATATTGGCAAGAGGGACTTAGACTACCCATGATATGTGATGTGATGTCGAGAGACCGATTCATCAGCCTCAGGAAATATTTACACCTAAATGACAACACAAACTGTGTGCCCAGTGGTCAACCTGGGCACGATAAACTATTTAAAGTTCGTCCATTTATAGATGCTCTCCGTCACAACTTATCTGTGATCGAACCAGAAGAATTCAACAGTATAGATGAAGCCATGATCCCATTCAAAGGGAGGAGCATTTTAAAGCAATACATGAAAAATAAACCCCATAAATGGGGGATAAAAATGTTCGCCCGAGCAGGAGCAAGTGGCTTCGTTTATGACTTTGAAGTCTACACGGGCAAAGACACCAATGTGGGTGAGAGGACTTCACTGGGAATAAGTGGAGATGTTGTTGTACGACTCTGTAGAGGCATTCCCCAAAATGCGAACTTCAAGGTTTCGTTCGACAACTGGTTTACCTCTCACTCACTTATTTCTAAATTGAAATCTGTAGGCATATGGTCCATTGGCACTGTTCGTAATAACCGACTACGGGGTTGTACCTTTAAAACAGACCGTCAGTTGAAGGAAGAGGGCCGTGGGTCATATGACTACAGGACTGAGATTGAATCTGGTGTGTTTGCCCTGGAATGGTTCGATAACAGAAATGTTCACTTCGCATCTTCATACGTCGGACGAGAACCAGTTGGTACCGTCCGTCGGTGGTCGAAGACTTCCCGCTCCTACATAGACGTACTATGTCCTGCCATCGTGGCTCAGTACAACAGGTTCATGGGTGGTGTTGACCTCAACGACATGTTAATTGCACTATACCGGACGGATATCCGATCGAAACGCTTCTATTTGAGAATAATTTTTCACCTCGTTGACATGTGTGTGGTGAATGCATGGCTATTATATAGGCGTCACTGCACACAAAAAGGTGAAAAATATAAAACTCTGATAGTGTTTCGATCGGAGATTGGGCGTGCCCTGACTTCCAGCAGTGCAATCAACCCACGTCGGAGAGGTCGACCCTCAAATGAATCGCAGGAGGAACCGACGACGTCTAGTAGGCATCGGGCGAGACAAGTCAGACCTGTTGATGATGTGAGGTTTGGTGGTTGGGGGCATTTTCCTGAGTATGTTGAAAACCCCTTGAGGTGCAAACACTGTGTCAAAGGCATTATTCAGGTCAAATGCCAACGGTGCCAGGTACATCTATGCTTTACACCTACTCGCAACTGCTTCAAGGACTTTCATGCAAGGCCTGAGTTCCAACATTGACCAAAATCTTTTTTTTTTGTTTATTTCAATTATGTTTCTTGTTCACTATATATGTTTTTAAATCTCTCATTAAAAATGTTAATTTTTAATAATAAAAATACTTTTAGTATATATTTGTAGGGAGTATATTTTCCGATATAAATAAAAAACTGCCCTTTGATAACTAATGTTTAGTATTCAACCTAACATAGCATAACTTCTATTTTTGTATCTTTCATAAAATATGTAAATTTTCATTAAATAAAATCCATTTTTGTATGTATTTGTGGTTATTATTTTTTCCCATGCAAATATAAAAGTACCCTTTGAGACCTAATGTATGTTCAACCTAACATAGCATTACTTCCAAAACTTATAAAAAAAAAAATAAAAAAAAAATTCCAAAAAATTATAAATAATTCCCAGAGTTGTAATCAAGCCTCAAATATTTTTTTACACTGCCAGTTTTAATTCAGGTCTGAAAGGGTTAAATGGAGTCCAGGCAAAAGTAAGAGAGGTCTATCCATACGCACATTTTACCCATTGTTATGCACATGAACTTAACTTAATTCTTGAAAAATCTGTTTCGAAAAATATACATGTGAAAAAATTGCACATTTACATAGTTTTCCAAATTTTTTTTCGAAAAAATTTTTTAAATGAAATTGTGTCCAAAAAAATTGAATCAGTCCCCCAAACACGAAGGAGCTATAATATTCGAACCGTTTCTACTATATTCGGTCACAGACTCTCATTAACCTGTGGTGTACCAGGAAATTCCTAGCTCAATTTCCAAAAGCTCAAATTCCAAAATCAAACGTCAAGTGTCCACTTAAATTTTTTTTGTGTCGCATTATATAAGTATATGATAACAATTCTTCCAGATTTCGGTAGTTTATACAACTGTTGTTACTAATAATATTATTTTGTACAAGAAACCTGTAAATAAATAATGCTAAAAATATAATTATTCACATACGTAAAGTACCTGTCGTGTTCTGTCAAGCTGTTATTTATACTAAGAAAAATACAAGTTTAACTAATCCGCCGAAAGTAAAAAACTATCTATCGTGAAAAACAACGAAAGTTCAACTTGTGGAAGTGTTATCTCTTAAATCATTTGCTTTTAAGCACATTTTTAAAGTTATAAACTAATCATCCATAATAATTGTTTCACTAACAGAAGTACCTACCAAGTGATATTTACAACAACAAGTGCGTTCATTGGCTGCCTTTGATTATGAGCTCACTTTTCTGGGCTCCAATTGGTTGTCATAGTGTTTTGAAACTTTAAATAACTTCTGCATTCTAAAAAATCGAAAATAATTATTTTATTTAAAAAAATACTTCGTTTAACCTTTGCCGTTGATGCATATGTTTAAAAATTATGGGGAAAAAAAAGAACTCTGTTAAAAGCCCTATAATTGCTTCCCCTTACACCTCCCAGTCTGAAGAATCGGACTCCGACGCTGATGAGATTGAAGCCGAAAATAACCCTGACCTGAGTCATGTATCAGGACATAAAATATTATCCGGGACTCAAATTGCCCTAAAAGACTTACAGGACGCATTGGCTGAAAAGCCATCCAAAGTGTCTAAAGAGCAGCAGCTCAAAGTATCGAGAGACGTGACAAATGTTCTCGGTTCCGTTGCCCAACTTTTGCTGGAGAAGGAAGAGCTTAGAGGAGACATTAATTCGGCCCTAGCTAATATCAAGGTCTTGCAGGCCGAGAAAACAATGGCCGAAAATTATACAAAACAGCTGCTGGACAAAATTCAACAGCTTGAGTCAGATCTGGGTCCAGTAATGCGCCGTGTGGCTGATGCAACAGAGGCTAGCCTTTCATTTGCTGAAGTTACAAAGAAAAAACTCCCAGTGCCTCCACCACTCACTCGTACCAGTATCAAAATAGGGAAACCAAGACCATCTGTATGTTTTTTTCCCAAACTACCGGGGGTCGATGATAGCGATGGGACTAAAAAAATTATTAAGGACATCGTTAAGCCATCGCAATTAGGAGTGAGGATAACGGGAGTAAAAAACATAAAAAACAAAGGCGTCATTATCCACACTGCCAGCAGCCAGGAACAAGAAAGGCTTTTAAATGATCCTGTTATATCCAGCTCTGACTTGCTGAGTGCCCGTCTTCCAGTTAGGAGGCAGCAAAGGTTAATATTTTTTAACGTGCCCCGTGAACTATCGGATGAGAAATTTTTGGAGAATGCCCTCTCTGGTATCTCTGAAGGTGACAACTTTAAAGAGTGTGCATCCAAGTGCAAACTTAGGGGGTATTTCACAAACGTCCAAGTAAACTCCGAGTAACAACTTGTCTGATTAAGATAATCGAATGATTAAAATGACAAGTAAACAACAAACTTCCCACGACCTACAAACATCTTGCAAGCACCTACCCGACAAATATTCGATACTTCGTGTGGCAACGCTGCATTTATCCCGTCTGCGTTCACGCCGCTCTATCGCCCCGACGCTTGTCTATGCATATTTTCAAAACACCGGAATGTTGTTTACGTCGCTGTCACCCACATTCTTCCGCCAAGCGCCCGAGATATAATTGTTTAACTGTTTTTACTTTTTAATTCGTTATTTACATAGTTTATTTTATTCGTCTCCTGTTTTAAATAGTTAATACGTTTCTTTTTTTAAATTCTAGTAGTGTTTTTTGCTGTTAATATAGATAATAATTGGTTACATAGGTTTAAGGTTATAATAAGTTTTGTTCATAAAAACAATATTTCGTGTATTTGTGTTATTTTGTTAGTTTTTTTGTATTTTAGTATAGTTTAATTATGGAAAAACGGGTGCGTAGCATCAATTTTAGCAGGGAAGAATGCGAAAGTCTCGTGAACTTGATTCACAAATACAAAGACATTATTGAAAATAAACAAAGTGACACTGCGCTGTGGAGAGAGAAGGATGCCGCCTGGCTTCGAATTGAAAAGGAGTTCAACTCTTCGTCGTCCTCGTGCTTTCGTTCATCAAAGACTTTAAAAATAAAGTACGAGGGCTTCAAGAGGTCTGTCCGAAAAAAGAGTGCGCTGATCAGGACTGAGCACTATAGCACAGGTGGAGGGCCCAGTAAAGCAGTTCCCCTGGACACGATGGAGCTGAAAGTTAAGGACCTAATCACCTTAAGCGTCCAGGGAAACATGAATAGCATCGACAGTGATGCTGGAACCATTGATAAGTCGATATTGTTTTAACAAAATTCAGACTTCTGGCTCAAACCACTATCACTTTTATGTATAATAATTATTTATTTCATAAAGGTAGGACCTAATAATGATAAATCATCTTACAAGATGCAGTCGCTGTATAATAATGTTACATCTTTGCAAATCATATTATGTGTGGCAGAAGAAGGATGAAAGCAGACTGAAAATTGTTGAAATGAGATCTCGGAGGCATATCTGTGGTAAAACCATGTATGATCGTGTGAGAAATGTGGAGATCCGCAAAGAATGCAAGGCGTAATGAATAAAATTAAGAAAGGGACCCTCAGGTGGTTTGGGCATGTAGAGCGAATGAACAGAGAGAGTAGTGTAAGAAGAATATAGTGTAGGAATATCTACACATATTTAAGTACCAAGTACCTATGATGTTTCATATCATTTTATCATTTATTTCAGATAACCAAATTTCTGCAATGGAGGTGGCAATTGAGGAGGTGCCGGTGACACCGTGCAGAATCGTGTCACAGCCAATCCGGCAGATAATCTTCCTGGACCCGGACGATCCGTGTGAGCCGAGCACCTCCAAAGCCGTAGAAGCCCATGCAGAACCTGAAATCATCATAGAAGAGCTGAACACCGATGAGCCCATTCCTTCCTGCTCATCAAACAAGGTGGCTGCTCCTCCTGAGCCGCAGCAGTGGGACAGGTGGAGTGTCCCGCAACTCCGTACCGCAAGCCACCCAGCCTTACGGAAAGGGGCAAAGAAAGTGGTAGATATCCGGAAGGATATTATGTTCATACAAAAAAAATTTTTAATCGAGGAATTTGAGGAAAAGAAAAAGGAATGGGCGTTCAGGGAACGTGAAAGAAAAGAAATTGAAAAGGAATGGGCATTTAGGGAACGGGAAAGGAAGGAAAAAGAATGGGCTTTTCGGGAACGTGAAAGGCAAAAGAAAGATTAAACAATACAAAAATTAAATTATTGAAGACCAAATTTAGAGTTGAATAAATTTTATAGGTTTTTACCAATATTTGGCTATTTATTTGCTTCCTTCTGTAACTGTATTATATTTTATAAATTATTATGTCCCACATATATACCTATAATGTAGGTATTATTACTGGTCTTCGGCTCGCAAGGCTCATAAAAATGATATGTTTTTAGCATCTAGTAGAATAGAAAGTTATCGTAATATGAAACTATTAATAAAGGTTTCCTAGTGAGGTGTTCACAAAACATTTGATCATCCACTCACACTATCACATCACCTACACAAACCTGCCTTATAGTTTACTACTCAAATTTATAAATTAAAGTACAGAATTATGTGCTAATATGTAATAGTAGTAGTAATTAAAAATGTATGTGCATAAAGGTAAGGATTTATTTACAATAGTAGTATTATTACAATTAAAAGGAAACAGGAGAAGATATTAAAAAATTATAAATTTTTAAGTAAGAAAAATGTATGAAAACTTTGTTAGCGACGGGCTCGATTGTCTAAAAGATGGGTGAAATAACCAAGAATGAGGTTTCTTCTTGCATTAGTACCTGGGTTTTCATCATTTAGCTCTTCATCTTATTCCACAGCAACTTCTTGTACTTCCTCTACCACAAAGGGTGCATCATTCATTTTTACTGCTATATTATGCAACACTGCGCTGGTTGCTTTGCAGACTCTTTATGTTTACCGCTTTTTATAATTTTTAATGCATCCCTAACCACGGGAACTTTTCCTGATCTGTGGAAAAAAGCACATGTGGTACCAGTATTAAAATCGGGAGACCAATCTTTAGTAAAAAATTATAGACCAATCAGTATATTATCCTGTTTTGCTAAGGTTTTTGAATCTCTGATATATAAAAATATTTTTTCGCATTTTAAGCCCCTTCTCTGCACTAGGCAACATGGGTTTGTTCCTCAAATATCTATTAACTCAAATCTTTTGGAATTTTGTAATTATGTATGTAATTCTTTTAATGAAAGATTACAAGTAGATGCAATTTATACTGATTTCCAAAAAGCTTTTGATAAAGTTAATCACTCCATCTTATTAAAAAAACTTCAACAAATAGGAATACATGGAGATCTACTTCGTTGGGTGAAATCATATTTGTATAACAGAACTCAATTAGTTCTTATTAATGGATACAAATCATCCCCTATAATTGTAACTTCCGGTGTACCACAGGGTTCAAATCTTGGCCCCCTGCTTTTTCTTATATTCATAAATGATCTTGGCTCGAAATTAAATTGTGATTATGCTTTTTTCGCCGATGATCTTAAAATTTTTCGTAAAATCAAGTCTGTTTCCGATCATCAACTGCTTCAAAACGACCTCGACACACTTAATAACTGGTGTACTGTCAATGATATGCACTTAAATGTTGAAAAATGTTACATTTTAAACTTCACTAGAAATAGAATCATAAAGGATTTTTCTTATGTTATTAATAATATTATTCCCAAAAAAGTATCTTCAATAAGAGATCTAGGAATCACTCTTGATTCTAAATTCATATTTCACATTAAGTGCAAATCATTAAAAATGATGGGATTTATTCACAGAATATGTAAACCTTTCCAAGATCCTCAATCAATTCTAACTCTTTACAATGCCTTAATTAGAAGTAAACTTGAATATGGAAGCTCTATTTGGAATCCACATTACTGCAAATATGAAAACATTGTAGAATCCATTAAAAAAAAATGCTAAGAATGTTATCCTTCAAATGTGGATTACATGACCATCTTAGATCATATGACGTACGTCGTGATCACTTCAAGATTGATACACTTAAAACTAGAAGGCAATTGACTGATCTCATATGTTTACATAAAATTATTCACGGTCAACTTGATACTACATTATGTCTTAGCAATATTAAAATAAATGTCCCCAATTCGCATTGTTTAAGACGCCATAATATTTTTCACCTGAATACATTTATAAATAATATCGCCTACTTTAGCCCTCTGACCCAGACGTGTCGACTGTATAACAAGATAGAGTGTGCTGAAATAGATATTTTCATCGATAATTTGTATGGATTCAGAAAAAAAGTTCTGGCGCTATTAAAAAATATTAGCTAATTCATTGGGTCAATTTTCTCTCTATGCATACCTCTCGTATTTCTTATGCCTCTTACCACTTGTAATAATGTATAATGTAATGTGTTACTTGAGCGAGCTTGTATATGATTGTGTATTTTATTTTTATTTTTTGATGTTTTTGTTTTCTAATTGTATGTATATGTATTTAATTGTATGTATCTGTATTTAATTTTTTGTATCTTTATTTGTAGATTTTTGTAATTGTACAATAACTGAGTTTTTATAAGTGGATTGTTCTCACGTAAGTGTGATCATCTGTAAAACCCAGTATAAATAAATAAATAAATAATTATTCATTATGACGTAAAAATTTTGACATTTCTTACGAAGTTAATTTTCATCACTTTTCTTGGGTGAAATATTATAAAAATTACATCAAAATAATGTAGATAAAACTATATTTCTGATGATACCTCAAATTTATTATTTCCACAATCAATTTATATCAAAACTAATGAAAGAAGACGCTTTGACACTTTGATGGTTGTAAAACGCGGCAAATATTTCGTTGGCATTCCACAGAAAAATTCTTTGTAAGTAATCTGAAAAGCTAGAAGTCATTGCGGTATTTGCTGCATAAAGAACGAGAATAGCCCAAGCGATTGTGACCTTGTTCTTCATACAAATTCCTTATACATAAGGGTCAAAATCGCACATAATTTTTTTTTAAATTCGTAGATAATGTGCTGCACTCACATATGCAGTTCCGGGATACGACGGGTTAATACAGTGCATGGAAAATATAACAAATTCATTGACAACAGATACTAATACTCTAAATCAAGCTGAAATGCTATTACATTATCTAAACGACGAAGAGTTCAATTTTTGGCTTTCTTTTTTTAATGATGTATTACCACACTGTGAAGTACTTTTCAAACAATTGCAAGGACGGTCAATTGATACTATCCAAGTAAAATCGTTCATTGAAAACTTTGAAAAGTGCATTCAAAACGTTAGGAATTCCTTGGATAGAAGAGTGGAGCCACCAGCAAAAAGGATACGACTAGAACGAACTTTTTCTGCATTATGTGCAGAAGTTTGCGATCTTATAACAGCCGGAATTACTGACAGTTTCAAATTCAAGCAGCACTTGCTAGCCGCAAAATTATTTTTTACTGAAATGTTCCCTGTGTACAAAAATAATTTCCCGGAGAAAGAGTTTAAAGTGACTACGAGTGTGTACGATTTTTTGGATAAAGTGAAACTTCGAGATGATTTTGCGAATGCTGACGGAGCAATATCAATTTTACAATTATTTTACAAATGTAACTTGGTGGAGTGTTTTAGTGAAATAGTGAAACTGTTAAAAATAATTTGTACTATTCCGATGACAACTGTCGAGTGCGAAAGGTGTTTTTCTACTTTGAAATGTGTAAAAACATTTCTGAGGAATACTATGTCCCAAGATCGTCTCAATGCTTTATCAATGATGAGCATCGAAAAAATTTTGATCTTGTCTATACCAGACTTTAATAATCTTGTAATTGAAGAATTTTCTCAAATGAAAGAGCGACGAATGGATTTTCTCTACAAATGAATTATTTGTACTGGGTATGTAGTTCCCTTTAAATCACTTTATTTTCCTATTTTACATGTTACCATTATTTGTGAAATGCACTGCTAGCAAATTCTGTCACGAGCCGCCTCTGCATCAGATATAATATTACAAATAAGAATGTTCAAAGTCACGCAATGTTTTCTCACTGGTTCTTGTGAATTATTGTTCTTTTTGTTAATCACTAAAGCCTTTCAATTTTCATCTCAAACTGTCAGAATACAGATTTGCTATTTTTTTATGAATTTCAAAATAAAATACTGTTGTTGGAAGCGGATGAAGGACTTTATCAGATTTTAGTAGTACAAATTGACTTATGAACATAAAAATATTAAAATTTTAAACGCAAACACAGATGATTATTAGATGTAAGCAATAATTAGTCGCCTGAAATATCCATACAAATTGAAAATATCTCCCGAGTAAAAATAAATGCCAAATCGAAGCCATCTAGTGGGAAATTTAGCAATAACAAAGCCTTTCCTACAAAAATAATGTTAAAAAAAATATAACCAAGCAGTAATTGTTGATTTAAGTATTAGTACATATTGAATGATTCGGCGTGTTGGAAATAAGCTGACGTAGCTCAGTGGTCCAGAACACCTGACCAGACATCAGAAGGTGGGGGTTCAATTCCCGTCGGCGGCATTTATTTTTACTCAACGAAATATAGGAGATATTTTCAATTTGTATGGATATTTCAGGCGACTAATTATTGCTTATAATAATTTATTATCCTTTGTGCTATGCATAAAAAAACTTGTCTAATAAATATTGGTTTATCATTAAATAAATAAGCAAACAAAGATAATGTTTACAAATGCTTTTTATTGTGTAAACTGTAATTACTACTTTACACAAAACCAAAAATGTATTTAATTAGACAAAGGTATTATAAAAGTTATTGTCCCTTTACTTTTATTCATTTAATATAAAAATTTGCAAACCTTGACAAATATTTGTCAAATGCTAAATATTGTTTCACAGAATAAATTGAATTTTTTCAGGAGCGTTTATAGTAAATTATTAAATTCAAACTGAAAATGCAGTAATCTTTCTTTTACTTCCAGATAGTTCGAATGCCATTGCAGAAGAGGTGCTCATGAAGGTGTTCTTCGTAGAAGGAGATGAAGACGGAGCATTCCTCGATAGCCGTCCACTTCCAGGGCTTGGCTGAGTACGCAGTCTTTTCACAGAAGGTTTGAGGCCCCCGCCTAAAACCTTCTGTCGTGGGATAATTGGAGCATCTTACTGCTTCATATATACATCTTGGTATAATAATATATTATGTGCGCACACAGAATAACATTGTTATTATTGTCAAAATATGATATAAGTACAACTATTTCGTGGTATATTTATATTAAAATAACATACCGGGTGGTGGTTCTTGGAGAGATTTTATCGTTGATTCGGTTGTGGATTATACAACAGCATTTTCATTAGACGAAAGGGCGAAATCTACATCATTCAACACTTCCAAAAACTTTTCACAAGCTTATTGTTCACTCTTGGTCTTCGCATTATTGACGCCCGCGACCCGTCATATGCTTCTGCATCTTCAATTCTGGCAAAAACTTCACAGCTGTCAAAAGTGTAAAGTCAAAACGTACTGAAAGGCAATGGGTAGAAAACTCAGCTAACTTATCTGATACATAACTACTATTAGCTGCTTCATGTACCGTTTAGTAAAGAGGGACTTTATCTTTTGAGCGATGGTGAAATCGAAAAAATACTTTATCCTATGCCTAGTGCTTCAGACAGCTTATGAGCAAGGTGGTGAAATACCCAGTAAATTAAATTTCCGATCATTGATCCTTTGACAATACACCACCTGCCAAATATAAAATATTCATTTTCATTTTGAAGCAGAAGGACTCAAGTACGTAGTTTTTTTTTTTTTTAATTTTTTAGGCTTTACATGTAAAATATTTCGTTTTATTTTCTCATTTTTAAAACAAATTAATTGATTTAATAATTTATAAAATATATGTCAATCAGCATGAATATCTGCAAAAGTTATGAGACCAAAGTTATAGAAAAAAAAAGTTTTTTGGCTCTCCTGAACATTTACGTTTTAGGAGTTGCATCCGTATGCTTCCCAGGTACAGTTATACCCACCAATATGAAGGTACCAGAAGTAATGAAACGGGTAGGCTAAAATAAAAGTTGTGGTCTAATAGATAACCCTGGATTTCTCTCCGACAGATACTCTCCCCACAGACCTCAGATATATGTGGTAGTAACAGTTATAATTGCAACCCCAAGAATCTGAAGTTTGAGTCGATTAGTAACTGTTAATTGATGTTGACTTAAACGAGCGCCTGGCTTTAGTGAGTATGTAGCCGCTCGTTTGGAACATAACGGAACAGCGTCATTGGCCGGCAACTAGTGAGTTCAGTGCTCAGACGAGACGGTCTTCCTGGAAACGACTGATGGGTGAATCTCTGGACGACACGGAAAGGAGTCATCTAGTTTATTTGATACTGGTTATCATAATTCTAGTTTTATTATAATTTTTGATGTCAATCATTTAACTCACATGGCGCCCGACAATTGTATTTCAAGGTTAGTACTTCTAGTTTTATAATGTCACATGTAAAGAAATGAATGCTTTGCGATTAGACCAACATACAAGAGATTCTAAAGGAACCATGTACAAGCCCTGAGATTTATTCATTCCTTAATTATAGAGTCTTGGGTTTTTAGTGTATTATTTATTCATTTTTTTTACAAATGTGTATGTCACTCTTGCAAATAAATGCTAAATTGACATCATCTTTTTATTTCATTCCCACAAATATGCAATAAAATATATGGTGGATGAGTGTAAATGTTACATGGTGTTTAATAATGTAGTATAACACGGGGGCTTTCTAGTGGAACACTCCGAGTCTTCAATACGTTAGATTAGATGTTAGAAGATGAAGTGTTTTACCGTTACCGTATCACCAGAGGATACCTTCAAAATTACAACATCCAAACCAAATGATCAAAAAAAAAAAATCATAATTAATTTCGTAGACAACAAAAAGTACACGCCGTGTTAGCGGCTAAATATAGTGATCGAATATAAAAATTCAGGTGACCGGATAACTCGTCAAAGTGACAATTCAACACACCTATAAAAAGTGTTACAAAGTCATTAAAAGTAATGAAACAGAAGTAGGTTAAATAGTTACATATGTAACCCATTTAATCTAGTTTTTGTTTCATCACTTTTCATAACTTTATAACACTTTTTATAGGTGTGTTGAATTGTCATTTTGATGAGTTATCAAGGAACCAAATGTCAGACTCTGATACTCAAATTGCTGGTGATAAAAATGAAAATCTATGCATTGACGAGAGCATTATAGAGTTCATGAACGTCTTAAGTTTAAACGCTATATTCCATCCAAACGCCATCGATTTGGAATAAAAATGTTTGTTTTGTGCGATGCGCAGACAGGTTATATTTTAGATATAATTATTTATTGAGGTGATGGGACGGATGTCTGATGAACAATTCAGGAGCCGTTGTAACCACAGCATGTTAAATGACTTCCTCGGTAAAGGCCATAAATTATATGTAGATAATTGGTACACTAGTTCAACATTATTAAAAATTTTACATGACCACCAAACTAATGCATGTAGAACGTTGCGAAAAAACTGTAAAAACATGCCAAAATTCAATAAATTGAAGAAAGGGATGATTACTTGTCGGTATTCCGGCTCACTGATGGCATTAAAATGGCACGACAAAAGAGAAATTCAAATGTTAACAACGCTTCACGATGATACAGTTTCTACAACAGGGAAAATAAATTTTAGAAGTAATTTCGAAGCCAAATTGTATCCAAGATTATAACAAAAACATGGGCTTAGTAGATAAAGCGGATATGATGATAACTAAGTAAATTCCCTAAGAAAATCAATTAAGTGGTACAAAAAAGTTTTCTTTATTATATATATAGTGAACAAAACCAGCAGTTCCAAAAACATTACTTTTCCTGATTACCAATTATATATGATAAGACAATTATAAGAAAAATATCATATTAAATTGCGCCCTGAAATTGGTTCACGTACATCAAAAGAGGCGCCATTACGGCTATCTGCCAAAATGCTAGTTAAACATATGCCGAGACCTATATCCGCAACAGAAAAAACCCTATAAAAACTGTTATGTTTGCTCAAACACTGAACTTAGACCAAAAATAAGAAAAGCGACCAAGTACATGTGTGGTGAAAGTAACGTGCCGTTATGTGTTTGGCCGCTCAACAATATTCCATGAGAAAAAAGAATATTAATTTTAAATCTTTAAAAAGTTGTCTAAATAAAATGCAGTAAATCTTTACGTTCACTTAGCATGTTTGTATTCTGCAATTTACTATTGCAAAATCATATTTGTCACCTGTCGTTTACATGTTTTGTTGTCATTTTTTAATAAAAACTCAGAGTTTGTTAAATTGTACCGCAAGTGGTTTGGTAAATCGTACTGTTAAGTAAATTATTTTCTAGTTTTTGTTTTAATTTCAGATGACACAGAAAAGAAAGTACTACCAGTGAATGCAGATTTGGAAGCAGTGATTTCGGCCAAAAAATAAATAAATTCAGATAAAAAATAATGAAATGGGACCAAAGGAGGCTGCATGAGTATTTAACCAGTCAACTGTGGCTGGACCGCCGGCGGCCTTTTTTGAAATCCGGCGGGGTTTTTTTTTTTTTAAATGCGATTTTAACCCTTATGTATAAAGAATTTGTGTAAAGTAAAAGGTCAGAATCGCTTGCGCCAAGTTCGGACTAGAATTAGCTTTTTGTTTCATGAGGCTACGAGCCCTGTACGTGTAAATATAAATTATCTATGGTAAAGTGGCGTCGCTTTTTTTATGAGCTTCTTTCTAACAGTCGGTTTCTGAGTGAGCGTTAGCTAAAAACGAGATTAATCAGTTAATTCAACAAATAAACGTAAGTAATTGTGTTTTTATACATAGTTCATTGACCAAGTAATGTGTTTTGATAAATATAAATCATTTTTGATATTGTAAATTTATAAAAGATGACGTAAAAGTTCGCAAAAATTTTGCAGGAACAATTTTTACTTTTTGGATGGAGTTATGTACATGATATATTACATTATTTGGAGTTATTCGTGTATCATTGTATGGAAAAAACAATTTTTATTATATATCGAAACCCTCTTTTTGTCAATACTACGTGATTATTTTTAAAAAAAATGATATGTCATGTCATGTGTCAAAAAAATAGCTGCGCGTAAATATTTCATATTTAGCTGGGAATATTTACGTGATCATTATGTTATTTTGAGTTATTCGAATGTCATTATGCAGGGAAAACAATTGAGATTATGTAACAAAGCCGTTATATAGTCGATATTTAGTGAAAATATTTAAAAAAAATAAGTTGTGCATCTCTACCGTTTCACACAAATACATCGAGATTACTTTCCATGTGTTAGTGTTTCAACCGGCAACGCCACTTTTCAACTCCTAGCGGCAGATTTTAAAAGTTGTGTTTTACAAGCAATTCGCGTATATTGTACAAGGAGGTCCAAGAAAATGTAAACTATTGTTTACGGAAATATTTTTATTGGTATTTATTATTTATTATGAAAAATAGTAATAAATATCACAAAATTCGAGCAGTTGTATAGGGTGTCCCAAAAAATAATAAGAAAAAATATTTTTTTAATGAAATAAAAACAATATTTTTTGTTTAAAACCAAGAATTTTTATTAATTTTAAGACCGACCGGTTTCGCTACACTCGAGCATCGTCAGGGTACAAAATTGTACCCTTTCAATTCAATTTTGTACCCTGACGATGCTCGAGTGTAGCGAAACCGGTCGGTCTTAAAATTAATAAAAATTCGTGGTTTTAAACAAAAAATATTGTTTTTATTTCATTAAAATGATAAACCACAAAGTGATTGCTTTCTACGAAAATATAAAAAAAAAAAAAATAAATAAAAAAAAATAAAAAAATAAAAATAAAAAAAAAATAAATAAAAAATATTTTTTTGTTTATTATTATATATACAAAATTTATAAATACTAGTATATGACTGATTGTTCCTATTATTATAGAATGGAGACTAATACTGGAGAGGTACGCAGTAGAAGGACTGGTGAGGCAGCGCCGGACGGAGAGGCAGCGCCGGACGGAGAGGCAGTCCCGGACGGAACGATGGTATGTTTTTATTGTTATTATTTGTGTATTAGTAGTAGTTATATTAGGTTGGTTGTTTGCTTAATTTTTTCCAGAATTGAAAGACATTAGTGTAACAATAAATGTTTATTTTTTCAGGTTCCTGGAGCCGACAGAAGAGGCGGCAGAAGCACCGAAGAGGCAGCGCCTATCGCAATCACGGTATGTTGTGTATTAGTAGTAGTTATATTAGGTTGATTGTGTGCTTCATCTTTTCCAGAATTGAAAGACATTAGTGTAACAATAAATGTTTATTGTTTTAGGTTCCTGGTCAGCCAATAAAAAGGAGGAGGCTAGACTTGGAGGAGCCCTCGGATGATCCAACCCCTTCAACCTCTACAGCTCCAACGACTCAGGTAATTATAATAAGACTAGGCTAACTTTTACAGTGCAATTTTTGTATTTTTCTTCCTCAAGGGCGCTTTTCAATGAAAATAAAATAATTTCGCATAGCTGAATATATATTTTTTCTTTCTATATATAGGTAGTCGACAATATCATCTTCGAATTTATCGGCTTCGATAGCGAAGATGATGGCGAAGATGATGTCGACGTAAATCCTGATTGCGGTGGTGATCCCGAATATATCCCGCCCCTGGGGATTGAAACAGATGTGCCTGAGGAAGAGTTGGAGCTGTTGGGGGAGGAGGAGGAAAACCCCGAGGAGCAGTCCTTCACCTGGTCTGAAGACTTCTCTTCGTTCACGGGTCAGCGGGAAAATTTTACCGTCCTTCAGCCTGGCCCATCAACAGAAGTGTTCCCTCCGACAGTCGCTGCATCTGCCTATGATGTTTTCTCCAAAATATGGGACTTGGAAACAATGTCCTATATTGTAAAGGAAACGAATAGGCATGCATGGAGCGCACTGGACGAGATAACTACCGAAGATGGGGTATTGCACATGGCCGCCCATTCCAGGCTGAGGGAGTGGCGAGATGTGACGGTCCCTGAACTGTATTTGTTGTTCGCAATATTTATAATAATGTCCATTTGTTACAGAGCTGCCTTACCAGAATACTGGACACAAGATATTTACTTAGAGATGCCTAAATTTAGGACTCTAATGTCTTATAATAGGTTTTGTCTGATAATGCAGTTCCTCCACTTTAGTGACAATAATACTTCTAATGTCGGTTCCCAAGAAAAGCTTGCAAAAGTTAAACCACTATTGGACATAATGAATGAAAAGTTTTCCAGTCTGTACACTCCTCGTGAAGACATTAGCATAGACGAGTCCCTGTTGCTCTGGAAGGGTCGCCTAGGTTTCAAGCAGTGCATCCGCACTAAGGCGGCTCTGTTCGGCATTAAAACCTATGAGCTGTGCGAATCAACAACAGGCTACTTGTACCGCTTTATAATGTACACGGGAAAGGGTACAGAAGTCGAAGAGAAACACCTTGGGTTTTCGAGTAAAACTTCTAAAGTTGTACTTAAACTCATGGAGGGGTTCTTTGACAAAGGGTACTGCCTTTACATGGACAATTTTTATAATAGCATGCCATTGACTAGGTACCTGAAACAAAGGAATACCGATGTTGTCGGTACCCTTAATCGCCGCCGAAAGATGGTACCTCAGGTTATTAAAGCCATGAAGAAGAGTGTGTCACGGCATACGATTGTCGGTAGACACTGTGGTGACTTTTCAGTCGTTGCTTGGAATGATATTAAAATTGTCACCATGGTGTCTACCTTCCACAACACCGAAACGGTCATGGGTCAAAGAGGGTTAGAGAGATACCAAATGCCTCGATCTGTGGTCAGGTACAATTCCTTCATGGGTGGAGTGGATACCAAAGATTCGCTGTTGTCCACTTACCGCATGGAGAGAACGCGAGGTCACAAATGGTACATTAAGGTATTTCGTCGCCTGCTCAGTGTCAGCATCCTGAATAGCTTGGTGATCTACAGGCAACTTCAACAAGACGCTGTGCCCATTTTTCACCGTACATTCAGGAAGCAATTGGCATTTGAGCTTATAGCGCGACACTCTCCCTTTGTGACATCACCCAGACCGATTTCTTCTAACGACAGTCATATTCTTCCCGCGCACATCAGATTAGAGAATTTTTCACATTACCTAGTTGAAACCACAGAAACGGACAATAGGAATCGCAAAATACGCAAAAGGTGCGTACTTTGTACAAGGCGTAAGATAAACAAAAAGGTCGATTCCTATTGCGTAAAGTGCAAAGTTTTCCTTTGCATGGCGTGTTTTGTGGTGTATCATAAAGTTGCAGATTTATAATTTTTTTTCATTACTTGCTAAAATCGCTTTTTTTCCATTTAGATTATATTTTTTCTCTTTTGTTTAGACTGTTTTTTTACTTTTTTTTTTCTTTCCGTTTTCATTCAAAAATATAAAAATTGCCATGACGAGGAAATTCATTATACCTAATAGTGGCAGTCCCATAATTACAGTTCAGGGAGTGTGTTAATTGTTGCAAGGTGTTGTTATTTATGGTGTTTGTTATTTATGGTGTTTGTTATTTATGGTGTTTGTTATTTACGGTGTTTGTTATTTGCTGCATTGGTGTTTTTATTTTTTTCTTGGATGTTGGTATTTGTGGTTGTTTTTTGTACATTGTGTGTTTGTTATTTGTGATGTTTCTTATTTGTTGCGTGGATGTTATTTGTTGCTTGGTTGTTATTTTTTGTATGGGTATTTGTGTATCGAATTGAAACGCAAGTGCATTGGTTAATATTTCATGTCCATTCATTGTATCTTCCACTTTTTAGGAGGATAGAAACAATGTCTAAAAATTGACATATTATCATAATAAATATGTATATGTAAAATAATATTTTTCGTAGTCGAGAGCCTGGCCTCTGGACCAGTGGCGGCCGGTGGTCAAAATATGTGGGGGTTCACCGGATTACAACATTAAGTCATAAAATAAATTAAATAAAGGTACATACCTATTTATAAAGAAGTTCTATTCTCTGTTCATTTTGTTTAGCGAAGACCTCTATCAATGCTTAACACTGATAGTGCGTTCAGTCTGTCCTGGCTCAACGTGTTTAAAAAAGATTTTATTCTTTTTAACGTTGAGAAACATCTTTAGCTTTCAACTGAGGTCATTCCAAAGGTCATGAATGGTGCACAAAAGTTTTAGTAATTTCACAGTCTCGGGGAAGTCTTCTAATAAACAAGTACTATAAAAAAGTTGTAAAATTGATAAAGCGCCGTTAGCTTTTGAAAAATCGTCGCGGGCGTAAATTGCACAGAGTTCACCTTTTACTGAACTTTATTTAGGAAGTCATACCTACGTTTTAAGCGTCACATTGAAATCATGTTCTAGGAAATTTGACCTGTATCGATTTTTATTAAATAGCTCATTATGGTGTTTAACTTAGGCACGGTAGTCTGAATCCAATTGCATTCTGATGTCAACTTTTCCTAAAACCTTTAAGCTCAAAACTTTTTGTAAATGTAAATGAATTATGTTTTTTGATTTTTTCAGAAAGGTGACTTACATCAGTAACACCGCTGATTGTCCAAACTGAATCAACATCGTAAATTAAACACGTAAAACAAAATAAACTATTCAATTGATCACATGCACAGAGCTACGAAGCTTTGTTATACATTGTTTTGTTAAATGATCGAGTAAACTTCTTCGATCCAGATTTGCACTCTTGTTTTATTATCAGTTCAGGTTTTAGGTGGACCGGCATTTATTATTATCACTTTGTTTTCAAAACTCGACCTATTATTTTTAATGTATTCCACATTCAAACTCATTCTTAATTTATACGTTTAACAAACATAAAAGTAATCAAAAATTAGTATAACCTGCAATTGATATGCCTTATTAATAATTGATATACAAGATCGATATAACCTGCAATTAAACTTCAAAACTTTCTCAGAGTAAGAAAAGTTTTGAATTCAACAGACAATTCCTGGCAACGGCGAGTACTGACTGAACTGATAATAAGTAATCTGACCATCACTCATCTCTTAATGACAAGTTTTATCCTGTATGCTTGTATCGAAGAAGCGTAACATTCGCTGAAAAATAGCAGATGGTAAATTGAAACCACGATATCGACAATAATATCAAACATACGCGTTTTAGTTTAACTTTCTACTGAATAAACCGTTCCTTCTGATGTGGTGGTAAAACTCCGAACGCCGTCCTTGGTAGGGTATTATTTGCAAAGAATAGTATGTAATGGTATGGACCCACGCTTTCGACTGTTCCACAGAATATGCGACAAAGCAGTTAAATTTTGGATCGCAATCGAAAACGAACTGCTACGAACATAGGCACAAGTGAAAGTCGGTCTGCAAGTTAAGCGCGCTTAATAAGTAGGTACCTTTTGAATGAGATATTATAACCGAACCGAGTTTCGTATTGTGATTAGCCATGTCGGAAATCTTGTTGGTTGTTCGGCGCTCGGGAGCACATATTAGCTGGCCGCCACTGCTCTGGACCAAAGTTTGAAAAACACGTGTTTCATATAATATAAAATGAAATAAATATGATGAAATATAAATCTCCGACTTTTATTTTTATTGAACCACCCAGTACTTGAAATTGAAAAAATGCAATTTATGTTATATAAAATTGAAATAAATATTATGAAAAAAAATATCACTAAAATTTATTTTTATTCTCATTGAATCATGATTCTTTGAACCACTCTGTATTTCGATTAGAATACGTACACAAGAATGGCGGCCATTATGGAATTCTATAGATTGAAATATACTTCGAGTTGATCAACTGTCTGAGGTAAATATTCTACATATTAGCATTGTTTTGGATATAAATTCATTATCGAAATAATAGGTGTGAGGTACCATTAGAAAGGTAATTCTATCTAGTTTATTGTGATGTTTTTTACAATATTTCGCAATATAATTGTGTCAAAAATCAGGTTGGTAAAGTGACAGGAAAAATGTTAGAAAATTTACATTTTAGTGCATAAATATATTTTTAGCATTATTTATTTACAGGTTTCTAGTATACAAAAATATTATTAGTAACAACAATAGTATGAACTACCAAAAACTGAAAGAATTGCTTTCATAACTTTATACAATACGACACAAAAAAATTCTAAAGTGCACGCTTGGCTTGACATTTTTTTTTGAAAAGCCTAAAATATTTTACATTTTCAAAACAACGTAAATGCCATTATTTCTTTGAAAACACCTTTGATTTGTTTTTTTTTCATATAGGCTATTTATTCAGGTTTGTGTGAAAATAATAAAATCCGTTTATATTCATATACATAATTTTTTTGACAATTGTTTCCCGAACGGGGGAATTTTTTTTTAATTTTTCAGATAAAGTTAGCTATTCTGAGAAAACGTCTTACGATATAATCATGAACTATATATGAATAATTAGCTACATTATCTGGTAAACAGAAAACAATCGAAAAAAAAGCAAATACTTAGTTTTTTTTCCGAAATTTGAGAAAAAACTCATCAAGGTAATTTTCGCGCTGTTTCCGAAATCTGCCCCACTGTTGACAGGTTAAAGTGCCTAAACCTACACTAAGAAGACACATTCAAAACAGGAATGTTTATGCAGATAATTTGAATTTACAAAGGGGAAGACCAACGATTTTTCAAACCCAGCTAGAAAATATACTTGTAGATCATTTGCTGAAACTAGAGGCACATATGTTAGGGTTAAACCATAAGTGATGTTCTTCGATTAGCTTACCAAGTTGCTAAGAACGGTATTCTATATACTTTCAGCAAAACTAATAAAATGGCAGGTAAATCGTGGTTTTATAGTTTTCTGAAACGTCACCAAGAATTGAGCATCCGACAGCCAGAATCTACTTCTTTAAACCGAGCCAGGGGATTTAACCGAGAAAATATTAACCATTTTTTGATTTATTGGAAAAAATCATCGATGAAAATAAAATCTCAGCAACCACCATCTACAACATGGATGAATCGGGATTTTCCACGGTGCAGAAGAAGCCCCAAAAAGTGGTTGGACAGAGGTGCAAGAAACAAATTGGAGCTATTACAAGCGGAGAATGAGGAGTTAATACTACGGTGGTCTGTGCTGTTAGTGCTGCTGGCAATTATGTGCCGCCCATGACCATATTTCAAAGAATGCGAATGAATCTACAACTGGAACAAGGCTCGCCTGCTGGAAGTGTTGTTACTGTGTCTGAAACAGGCTACATTAGTGCCGATTTATTCGTCGTGTGGATGAAGCATTTTATTTCAATTGTAAAGCCAACAATTGATCAAAAAGTTTTGCTACTGCTCAATGGACATATTTCCCATACCAAAAATCTAGAGGCACTTTTACTGGCTAGAGAAAATGGAATAGTACTCTTGCATTTACCTGGACATACCACCCGTCGACTTCAACCTATGGATGTTTCATTTTTTAAACCCTTAAGTACATATTACACTCATGGAAAACCCATGGAAAAATGGCTGAATGCTAGGAAACCAGTAACACAATATCAGGTTTCACAATTGGTGAATGAGAGCTACGAACTTTCAGCTACAATTGAAAATGCCGTGAATGGTTTCAAAAGTTCAGGTATTTGGCCAACAAATAGGAATGTCTTTCAGGACCACCACTTTGTTGCGCCTGAAGCTTTGAAAAGTCCAGAACAACATCAGAGATCTCGTCAGATCCTTTGATGCGACCACCACGACCAGTAACCTCGTCAGAGTCTTCCTTTTCATCACCAGATGCAGTTCAGAAAGTTCAATTGACATCTTTTCAACTATCAATTCATGAGATTTCTCCAATACCAAAGAACCAAGGAAAAAAGAACACGCGCATGGAACAAAAGGCTGCTGAAATAACATTAAGTCCGTATAAAAAGGACTAGAAGTTGCTGCTGGTAGAAGCTCAGCTGTCAAAATGCCCAAATTAAAAATTGAAAAAAAGAAAAATAAGATTATTAATAAAACTGATAAAAAGCCGATTAAGGGTAAGAAGTGTGCTCGACGAAAGAAGGCCAAAAGTTGCAGTAGTAGTGATTGTGAAGATGCTGACAGTATTGTCCTGTTGAATGATTTGGATACGGATATTGATGATGACGATGAAGAAAACGTATGCCACCTATGCTTTGGCAATTATTTTGATAAGGCAGGACCCAAAGGAAACTGAATCCAGTGCGTTCGTTGCCATAAATGGGTGCATGAAGCTTGCACCAGTCACCCAGACATTTGCGACACATGCCTTAAAAATGTCCATGTTTTCTTCGATATAAATTGGAATAATGGACTAGGTACGATTAACCATACCGGTTCGTTAAATCGTACCGAATACAATTATTTGAAAATTATTAATTTGAAAACATTCCAGATGTCTGTAAAATATGATTTAAATAAATATCGTATCCAATAAAATAAGTATTTATTTGAACCTAACTCCACTTCTCTAACCCATTTCAACCATACAGTATTGAGAGTTAAGTGCGAAGTGGTACGATATACCATACTCTCCCCTACTATAGATATCAGTAATGATAAACAAAGCCCTCAATGTTAAAGGGAATGCCGTACTTGCTTGTCGTACTGCTCACTTGATAGTTCCCTTTGAAACTGTATAAAAGTATAAATTGTATTACTGTAATATATATTTAGTAATAACCATTCAAGAGATGGGGTATTCATAAAATAAATGCCTTGAGTCATGGAGATTTCCGGGCCTTCGGTTTTGGATTCGACAACGCTCATTAAAAAATACACGCTTCCGAATATTAATACGGAAAAATATAAACTGTTTACCGTGGTTTAAAGCCAATGTATACATATAAACTGTTTACCGTGGTTTAAAGCCAATGTATACATCTATATTTAATCGTTTAATCCATAATGTTGGTTTTATAATTGAGCTGTATGCGAAAATATTAAAATAAATTAGAAAAAATGGTCTACCTAAATTTAGGCAGCCATCGCTCAAGGCCTAGAGCGATGAGACCTAAATATGGGTAGCCATTGTTTGACTGGACAAAGGATTATAATATTAATCACAAATATACATTTTTAAACTCAACTAAGACAATAAAAGTTAATATGGAATCTAGCCCTAACTCCTAATAAAAAGTTTTTCAAAACCAATATCAACATAACTG
The DNA here is from genome assembly GCA_026573805.1 of Hesperophylax magnus. NCBI lineage: Eukaryota > Metazoa > Arthropoda > Insecta > Trichoptera > Limnephilidae > Hesperophylax > Hesperophylax magnus. Next base: position 6,623,386 of record JAIUSX010000002.1, read on the forward strand.
TGTGGCCACCCCACCAGGTCAAGTACATATATACATGTACACCGGGGTGGCGAAACTCGTCACATATGTTAAATTGCCGAGCAACCCATCAGAGAGATCAGTACTCGCTCTATGCAGCTCGACAATTATATGGAGTTCCGAGGCAAACAACATAGAATTTTTGGCAATAAAACAATGAAAGCATAACAATAAGTGCTTGTAAAATAATAATAATATCACATTGGAAGCGGCGTGAGGCAGAAGGTCAGCATGTTTGTCTCGTATACCTGGGAACGATGGTGTAGGGGGTGTGTGTGATGACAGCCTGCACGACGAAGGCGGAGGCCGGAGCACGGGGCAGGTTCATCAGGAAGCGAAGCAGCTCAAAGGTGGTGGCGGAGCGGGGCCAAGGGGAGGGCATCTGGCCCCCTCGCCAGCACTTGCCGCTGCTTGCCACAGCCTCGTTACGATACACTACGATCACCTGCAAATATCGCACTTGTCAATATACATATTTTATCATACGAAGCAATTACCTTATGGTTAGGCATTATATTTTTTAAATGAAACATATTATATTTTTGTTTGAGGAAACATGCAAAAATATTTACAAATTTAATAGGCTTTAAAACAACATATAACATATATATGTTTAACATTTAACATATACTCATCAAAATCTGATATAATCGCAGGGTGGCACGGTGTGCAGGCGACAAGGCGCAGCAGCCGAACCGGCTATGGTTGCAGGTGACTGATTTGTATATAAGTAATACGCATTTATAATTTTAAAAGGAAATACTGAATAATTATAAATTGATTCACTTTATAAAAAGATATTTTATTACAAAATAATATTTGCAAAATAGTATGTAAAGAATTACAATACAAACATTATATAACTTTTCATAGTTTTTAGGGGGCTACAGAGTATTGTTATTCACTGGGCATCATAGTCATCTTCAAACAGTTAATCAGTATTTTTAGACCTGCTAATGCAGCATAACCCATTAGCTATAATCTCAGAACACTCTAAGTCTATTCCTGCCTGCCTCTCCTCCTCTAGTTTTGCAGTTACAAGAAATCAGCATCAAAAGTTCATTTGGAGCTGCGGGACATGTCATTGGTATGTGTTAACTTATATTCTCTACTTTGCCATCCCCGTTCATTGGCATTAGATGACAGTTCATTTGCTAGCCACGTTTAAACTTGGAGGTTTGGCCTTAGGAGAGATGCTGGCGGGCCGCGGTTTTTGTTGGCGGAAGTTTTCTGCATTTAATTTAATTGCTTAAATTTAGAATATCTATCTTCATCAAGGTTCTGATATTTTGATAATCCGTACAAACTTAAAATAAAGTTGCCATTTTCAAAGAGCATGTCCTTTTCCACATGTGACTGAATGAAATACTTAGCCGTATATTTTAAATCTGTTGATGTATTTTCATGACACCATACAAACAGAGGTAAATGGTAAAGCAAAATAATAGAAGAAAAACATAACATTATACTAGAAAAATATATGATAGAAAAACATAACGTTAATCTTTGTTAGGTTGCATACTTTTTTATTGTTTCCTTGACAACTTGGCTCTTCTCACTTGAATGTCTTGAAATTCTGCCGATCCCTGGCTTCAGGTGTTGTTATTCTCAAGGTTCGTGAGAAATTTGTTACCAAACATCCTTTCCAATAACTTTGAGAGTATTATTCAAGTGATGGCTTTGTTGCAGTAGTTGGAAGGATCGGAGCTGTCCCCCTTTTTAAGGATTTTTTTTAATGTGAATATACACACTGGGAGTCCCAACCGCTCCCAACCACCTGAAGCCAGTGAGACTATGGCATCCCCAATTGGGTGAACGAACGCCTTTTCAAAGGAATGGGCAGACCATTTCTAATTATAATGGTAACAAAAGCTCCTGACAGAGAACATGTTAATTCTATGGAACACCTCTTAACACAATGTTTGCGGGAGACGCTTAAACGCGTCTTTTGCGTGCTGTTGGTAGAGAGCGGGAGACGCTTAAAAGCGTTTTTCGTATTTGTACACTATTTGTAAAGCGCGAGAGACGCCAAAATGCGTTGTACACTTAGAGTAACAATATATTACGAGAAACGTATGATGTTGGTTACTCTGTGAAGTAAAAATTATGCGTCAGCTCTCGTGAGACGTGTACCAGGTACCTGGCAATTCGTGGAATTAGGGTCGGGTGGCCGGCCGACTGTGGTCATAAAACATGCACTTGAAATAAAATAACTGTAAGATAAATGTTTCATTTTTTTTTTAATCTTTACATTTCTTCAGTGTTAAAGCGATATTGTTTCGTTCAAGACGTTCTCTATTTTCTTTTCTGCCTACATTCCGCTTCCGAAAATTTCATACAAAGTATTTGTGTGCTGTGCTCGAAAAGTTATTTCTTACATATTTGTTACATAATAAAGGGATATTTTTTTATAAAAAATACCCTATAAAAATGGACTATGGTAATGATAATCGATTACAATAAATATATGAAAGGCGTTGACCGAGCAGACCAATATTTTTCGTATTATTCTATTTTACGAAAAACCACTAAATGGACAAAAAGGCTAGCGATGTATATAATAAATTGTGCAATATTCAACTCATTTGTTGTGTACAACTCTGTAAAAGAAAGGAAAATAAAATATAAACAATTTTTTAAGGAAATCGCAGAGCACTGGGTGGCTGATCAGATTTCGTCAGATAATAGTCAAGACCCGGAACCAACACCATCAACATCTGGTATCCGAAAAAATCTTCAAAATCTGACCCTCCAGGATGACTATCGATGGATATGAGAAAACATATATTGGAAAAGATTGAAGGCCCTTGTAAAAATAAGAATCTACCAAGGCGATGTCGTGTGTGTGCGGTACACAAAATACGTAGCGAAACCCGGTACATGTGTAAATTCTGTGATGTACCTTTACATAAAGGGAATTGTTTCCAACGATTTCATACTTTCAAACAATATTAGTGTTTAGTGGTGTGTATTTTACAAAATATATATACTATGTTGAATGTGCATAAAATGACTAAATGTGCAGTGCAGTTTTTTCAAAAATTTTTAATTTAAACTTAAATATCATAATTGTTTATCCAAAAATATAAAAATTTGTGACCAGATCATAATGAAACATTTCGAATAAGGTAAAATACTGAAAATTTTATTTAAATTTGATCAATAGTTCAGAAGTTATAGCTATTTTACACGCGAACATGATGAAAATTGCCCGCTTTATGTCGTAGATTGATTAAAAAAATCCCCCCGCAAACATTGTGTTAAGTATCAGGGCATGTTTTCTGTTAGGCCCATAATATAACGTTAAATGTAATAAGATTTTAATATTTTCACTTGAAACTTGTTCTGCGCCAACAGAACAGCAATATAGTGGTCTGTATTGCTGGTCCATTGGCGCAAAACAAGTTTCCTTTGAATGTTTAAGAGAAGTGTTTTTTATAAAACAGTCAAAATCTCACAATACATTATAATAAAATCTTCAAACCTGCTGTCCTCGTTGGTTCAGAGATCGAAGGGTGACTTTCTCCAAATCTTTCTGTAATGGACTCATCCTCATGCCAAAAATCGACACTAAAATGGCCAAGAGTCTTCTATGATCTTCTATTTTAAATTCATAAAAATGTTGACAGTCCAGAATGATAACCTGTGGTGAAAAAGGTTCAAATTAGCGAACAAGTTACAAAAGGCTTAACCAGTCAACTGTGGCTCGACCGCCGGCGGGCTTTTTTGAAATTCGGCGGTTTTTTTTTTTTAAAATGCGATTTTAACCCTTATGTATAAAGAATTTGTATGAAGTAAAAGGTCAGAATCGCTTGCGCCAAGTTCGGACTAGAATTAGCTTTTTGTTTGATGAGGCTACGAGCCCTGTACGTGTAAATATAAATTATCTATGGTAAAGTGGCGTTGCTTGTTTTTATGAGTTTCTTTCCAACGGTCGGTTTCTGAGTGAGCGTTAGCTAAAAACGAGATTAATCAGTTAATTCAACAAATAAACGTAAGTAATTGTGTTTTTATACATAGTTCATTGACCAAGTAATGTGTTTTGATAAATATAAATCATTTTTGATATTGTAAATTTATAAAAGATGACGTAAAAGTTCGCAAAAATTTTGCAGGAACAATTTTTACTTTTTGGATGGAGTTATGTACATGATATATTACATTATTTGGAGTTATTCGTGTATCATTGTATGGAAAAAACAATTGTTATTATATATCGAAGCCCCCTTTTTGTCAATACTTCGTGATTATTTTTAAAAAAAATGACATGTCATGTCATGTGTCAAAAAAATAGCTGCGCGTAAATATTTGATTTTTAGATGGGAATATTTACGTGATCATTATGTTATTTTGAGTTATTCGAATGTCATTATGCAGGGAAAACAATTGAGATTATGTAACAAAGCCATTATATAGTCGATATTTAGTGAAAATATTTTAAAAAAATAAGTTGTGCATCTCTACCGTTTCACACAAATACATCGAGATTACTTTACATGTGTTAGTGTTTCAACCGACAGCGCCACTTTTTTTACTGCTAGCGGCAGATTTTAAAAGTTGTGTTATCAAGCAATTCGCGTAGATTGTACAAGCAGGTCCAAGAAAATGTAAACTATTGTTTACGGAAATATTTTTATTGGTATTTATTATTTATTATGAAAAATAGTAATAAATATCACAAAAGTCACAGTATTAGTAAATATCACAGTTGTATAGGGTGTCCCAAAAAATAATAAGAAAAATATTTTTTGTTTATTATTATATATACAAAATTTATAAATACTAGTATATGTCTGATTGTTCCTATTATTATAGAATGGAGACTAATACTGGAGAGGTACGCGGTAGAAGGACTGGTGAGGCAGCGCCGGACGGAGAGGCAGCGCCGGACGGAACGTTGGTATGTTTTTTATTGTTATTATTTGTGTATTAGTAGTAGTTATATTAGGTTGGTTGTTTGCTTTTTTTTTTTTTATAGTGAATACCTCACAAGAGTCCCAACTGCTCCCGTCTGGAGCCAGTGAGACTATGGCATCCCCAATTGGGGGATGTTGTGAGGCTGAAGGTAAGTGGGGAAGGGAAAGAGGAAGGTGGGGAAGTACCTGGCTATTCAGATCTAGTCACTGAACACGGCTAAAGCCATTTGGAGCAAAGTTTCAATTCTGAATGGTGGTCTTACACCAGGGCGATACTGGTAGTATCTTCCACTCTGGAAACTGCTTAATTTTTTCCAGAATTGAAAGACATTAGTGTAACAATAAATGTTTATTTTTTCAGGTTCCTGGAGCCGACAGAAGAGGCGGCAGAAGCACCGAAGAGGCAGCGCCTCTAGCAATCACGGTATGTTGTGTATTAGTAGTAAAATAATATTTTTCGTAGTCGAGAGCCTGGCCTCTGGACCAAAGTTTGAAAAACACGTGTTTCATATAATATAAAATGAAATAAATATGATGAAACATAAATCTCCGACTTTTATTTTTATTGAACCACCCAGTACTTGAAATTGAAAAAATGCATTTTATGTTATATAAAATTGAAATAAATATTATGAAAAAAAATATCACTAAAATTTATTTTTATTCTCCTTGAATCATGATTCTTTGAACCACTCTGTATTTCGATTGTAATGTGTATACAAGAATGGCGGCCATTTTGGAATTCCAGATATTGAAATAGACTTCAAATTGGTGAACTGTCTGAGGTAAATATTCTACATATTAGCATTGTTTTGGATATAAATTCATTATCGAAATAATAGGTGTTAGGTACCATTAGAAAGGTAATTCTATCTAGTTTATTTTGATGTAATTTTTACAATATTTCGCAATATAATTGTGTCAAAAATCAGGCTGGTAAAGTGACGGCAAAAATGTTAGAAAATTTACATCATAGTGCATAAATATATTTTTAGCATTATTTATTTACAGGTTTCTAGTATAAAAAAATATTATTAGTAACAACAATAGTATGAACTACCAAAAACTGAAAGAATTGCTTTCATAACTTTATACAATACGACACAAAAAAATTCTAAAGTGCACGCTTGGCGTGAGATTTTTTTTTGAAAAGCCTAAAATATTTTACATTTTCAAAACAACGTAAATGCCATTATTTCTTTGAAAACACCTTTGGTTTGTTTTTTTTCATATAGGCTATTTATTCAGGTTTGTGTGGAAATAATAAAATCCGTTTATATTCATAAACATAATTTTTTTGACAATTGTTTCCCGAACGGGGGAATTTTTTATTAATTTTTCAGATAAAGTTAGCTATTCTGGGAAAACGTCTTACGATATAATCATGAACTATATATGAATAATTAGCTACATTATCTGGTAAACAGAAAACAATAAAAAAAAAAGCAAATACTTAGTTTTTTTTCCGAAATTTGAGAAAAAACTCATCAAGGTAATTTTCGCGCTGTTTCCGAAATCTGCCCCACTTTCAAGAGGTTAATGATAAAATGTCAACTTTTTAGTGCCAGCCAACACAGTTCATTCATAACTATGCCTAAGAAATTGAACACAAAAACTCTGCTCTGAACAAAGGACAATTATTTGCTTAATGAGTATTCTTCTAAAGCAGAGGTTTCCAACCTTATCTGGCTTACTGCCCACTTTCCAGGGATATTTTTTTCAACGTGTACATGTTGCTTTCTAAATTTAATTTGCCCATGAGGCCACCACTGCCCCCCCCCTGGATCTTACCAACGCTCCGTTCAGAATCACTGGTCTAGACCATATATGGGTAACCGCTGGCCCGCCGAGCTATTTGTCGGGCCCGATTAAGTTCGGCAAAGTAATAGAGAAAGAAATTAATAGTTCCAGGGAGAGATTAAGTAATGGAGATGACAGGGGGACTTACAGTGGCTCCACTCCACTAGTTCATGATTACCACGACACCTACAGTAGGTGTCGTCCAAGTCTTTCCTAATCTATCAACTCATACAAACATCACAAATAATTCTCATGAAGATGAACTTAAGGCACTAATAGAGCAATTTGATTGAAGGTCCACTCCACTAGTTCATGATTACCACGACACCTACAGTAGGTGTCGTCCAAGTCTTTCCTAATCTATCAACTCATACAAACATCACAAATAATTCTCATGAAGATGAACTTAAGGCACTAATAGAGCAATTTGATTGAAGGTTGCCGACTTCCAAAACAAAGACTCCACATTATTTACATCGGCATCACTGATGTAAATAATGTACCAGCAAATTTACAGATGGAACTTACTGAGCTTCAGGGGAATTTAGTGCTCAAATCACTATTTAACAACATTGATTTGACGGATTTTTACAAATTTTATTTGGTGTAAGAAAAATATACAAATGTACGCACATTTGATGAAAAATCATTTGTATTTTTGGCAGCACATACAACGTGTGAACAGTTTTTAACAGATGAAAATCTCGAAAATTCTATGCGATTATGCTTAAGCAATACCAACGCCAATATTGATAGTCTCGTAATTCAAGTACAAGACCAATCTTGTAATCGTATATAATATAAAAAAATATATATATAAGAAGTAGCAACGTGTTTTATTTAATTTAATATTACTTTATTATGTTTAATAATTTGGTACGGCCCTAGACTCGGAGACAGAAGGATAAAGGTTGCCCATGCCTGGTCTAGACGATCTAGTCCTACATTACCAGTGACAAAATCCGAGGGATACAAACAGAGGGAAGTACCCAAACTCTCGCATGTAAAGGTCTCACATAAACTTTTTTTGCACCTTCTCATCGTCATTTGAGTATAGAGCATCTTCGGGTATTCATAGGGCATCTTCCATATTACCGAGTTATTATCAGGTTATTGGTAACCTGGAATGTTTATGAAAATAAACATGCTAAGCAATATTGTCAAAATAACAAAAATACTATTAATCCATCAATAATATCACTAATTGAACAGTTCAAATGCAAGATTCTTGCAATGTTGTACCTACGACTTATTTTAATTCATTAGGAAAAAGAATTTTTTCCTCTGACTGCCCTTTCAGCCCTTCACTGCCCCCTTGTAGCCTTTTACCGCCCACCACTTGTCCTCGAGGCTACCACCGCCCCCCTGGATCTCACTAACATCCCCGGTGGGCAGTACCGCCCCCGTTGGGAATCGCTGTTCCAAGATACCAAACTTCAGCTTCAATGGCAGTCAGGTGACATTGCAGTTCAATGACACTATTTAATCTCCACTAGGAGAGGAACATGGCAAAGAAGAATAGGGGGTATTTTGAAATATGCAAATTGCTTACCTCTTCAGGATGAGAATCGAGAAAATCTTTGAATATGTTAAACTGTTCCGTAACTTCCCCAGCATAGAGGCCGTGTGTGAAGTACAACTTATTAGTGTCCGCCTTGGTGGCAAATCTCAAGTCAAAATATCTGCAAAAATACACAAACAACATTACATGACCATATTTATTTATTTACGCCCAATTGAGCACATTCATTGATTACAAGGATACATAAGGTACAGAATATGATGAGCTATATAAAAAAAAAAAAAAAAACAAAATTCATTGACAGGTGATCACAATTTCATCAAAAGGTGAAACAGGCCAAAATTCGGTTTTTAACCTTCCCTTCACTAACAGGAAACCAATATCTCTGAAATTACTATTTTCATGTACCAGCATACATAGTGAATTTATATATTTTTTTATTTAGAAAAAAAGTAAATATTCTCAAGAGATAAAAATATATTACATTTCATATCAGACATCACTTTTTTTTTGTTTACCCAATTTGTAGAGAAATATTCTCGGGTCAAACTGGGGAGCTAGTCTATGTGCTTATATATATAGAATTATTTTGATTTATTTATTATTGTATTGGTATTTTTTCTATTCCTACTAAATCTATGAACATAGCCTTATATTGATAACATGCTTGGGTTGTCTCAGTGGCCCCTGCTGGTAACACAAGTTTTGTTGGGCATCTTCGCATGTCAAAGGTTAACAGAAACCGTACAAATGTAAAAACAAAAAAAAATTCAAAATTGTGAAATCGATAATAATAATAAAAAAAATTAATGAGAGAGCTAGGTATAATTATTATTATATTAATTATTATTTATTATAAATAATAAATAATAATAATTATACCTAGCTCTCTCATTAAAAATTTAGGCGTATTAGATCTATCAAAAAATTTATATATAAAGATGCAAAAGTCGGTCATTTTGAATACATGTAGGATAACGAAAGATTTTTTTAAATATTTATGTTGAGGGATCAGTAGGATTTATAGGCCCTGTTAGGAGTTCTACCGAGCCGAACCCTCTGATATGAAAATATCTGGAGTTGGTGAATTATTTTCCCATTTGATCTCTGGTGAGTTGACGTGTTGTTCTTGTATTGTTTTGTATTTATTTTGCTTATATAATGCACTTGCATAATGTTGATTGACTAGATGATCATTTGTGGAAAAGTGTGTGGAAGGGTTTAGTTTTTCCCGTGGGGAAGATTTAACCCGGACATAAAATCGGAAGTTATAAAAAGTATTACTTAATTGTTGCTTAGCAACGCTAGTTAAAGCATATGCTTTGCATTTGCTCTCTGATTATTTTTTGTAATATCAGATAGAAAAGAATTAGCTTTGATCCCAAAACATATAAATATATAAAGAAGAGTATATCAGATAACGCAATAAGTAAACTGACAGTAAGCCATAGGATATTTAGGTAAATAAATAGTATTTTAAAAAAAAAATTATTTGAGGACCCCAGTAACCAAGGTAAACCAACAATATTTGACATTCATTTGAAAAAAATAAAAATAAATTTTAAAGGTATATTTTTATGTTAACGTTTTTCTGGAACATAATATATCAAAGATTTGTAATGTTGAAAGGTTGTTGGGTAAAGGTTACGAATTCTGCTTCACGGTAAATATGGAATGCTTACTTTGAATTAATACTTGAATTTAGTTATATTATTACTAAAAGTTACTATAGATGTTGGGGAAAACCAAAAATAAACACTTCAAATTTTAATTTCGTTTAAATTATTTCAAATACACGATATACACCGGTCGTCAACCAAAATCATAACGCCATGATACATTTTCGTTCACGAGATTTCAAAGAAACAAAATAATGTGACATTTTCCGGAAATACCAACCTCACAAAATAAATTATTATCAAAATAAAAACAAACGTACCTAATTCAAATCATTCCCGGCACTACTGGTACTGGGTTGGGGTTCGAACTGTTGCTGCGTTTCATCGGTACTAATTTCAAGCTGATGTTGCGTGTCATCATATGGATTGTACACCGTGCTCACCATGTTAAAAAATGAATGTAGTCGGTCGTGGGGGTTCGGAAGGGACCTTTTCCAAAGGAATTCGCACAGATAGCCCTCGTGTTTTCCTGACCTTCCATATCTTGGCACACTGCTTCGGACTTCTCTCCAACAACGTTCAATATGTTGCGTATGTGCTCCAGTTTCCGGATCCACAAAATGTAAACTGTGGTTAACACAATAATGTTCACAACCTTCGTCTTTGAGGTAGTCGTAAGCTTTCCAGCAATCCGAAATTATTGTCGTCCCTGGCAAAATATATTCTTTGATTAATCTTAAGAGAGTTTCTTTTGTTCTGTCCTCCACTGCACAAACGAACATTTTTTTTGATCCCCGCTCCTAACCACCGAAAATCCACTGTCCCTTTACAATTCTACCCCTATTATATTTTCGTTTTCCTATTTTGGCCTCATCTATTTCCACCGTAACACCTACACCTCCGATTTGTTGTTTATTTTTATAACACCATTGTACACACACTCCTCTACAAAATGACGACCAGTCAACTACAGTATTGTTTCAGACTCCTAATTCTAATTTGATAAGCTAATGTTCTGGGTGGTCGCAAAATTGCCCAAAATAGCACAAATTTACAAATATTTTCTATAGATAAGTTTGATTTAGAAAAAAAAGTATTTTTTCTGGCCGAAACACTAAAATTACACGTCTTTTTAATACGTTTGTGACCAACACTTATTGTAGAAGTTTTTTGGCAAACATATCTAAAATCCGATTTTAATATACACACATTTTCACATATTTTTTCATTACGTATAACGCCGTGATTCTTTAACCACTGTAACAGTTCATCAATCTTATCAACAATTCTCAAAAAGCCTGTCAAACTTACGCATGAAGCACACAACATTGCAAATTTTGGGAAAAGCCGGGAAAATCTACTGAAAAATAAACAGGCAAAAAACAACGGAAACAATATATATTTTTTTAATGTGCATATTCCTGATACAACTAGTTATTTACCTAGCCAGTGCGCGGGTTAGGTACAGTACCTACCTACGAACTAATTCAGTTAAAGAAAATAAAATCTTGAAAATATTAAATTAATATATATAACCTAACCTAATCTAACTGTGATTTTCTATAGCAAAAAAATGCCCCTTTAATAACGCCTGCTCGCATCCCCTTTAGAGTTACATCCCAGTTTTCAAATAGTATGTGGGCTACGCTAGGTTTGTATAGACTGGTTTGTGATTTAATTCTAATACCTATTTTCCATGTTATTTTCTGCAACAAAAAATTGCCCCTTTAATAACGCCTGCTCGCGTCCCCTTTAGAGTTATATCCCAGTTTTCAAGTAGTTTGTGGGCTACGCTAGGTTTGTATAGACTGGTTTGTGATTTAATTCCAATACCTTTTCCCATGTTCTAACCTAACCTAACCTAAACTACCTAAACGGAATACGTTTAATCACATTTTAGGGAGGAATGCAGATCACGCCAAACTCTGGGAATTGAATAAAAATGCACTTTCTAGATGAGAAAAGTGTGTAGAAATTCATTAAAAAAAGAATTAAGGCGCGGAAGAATAAATTGAGGGAGATACAGCCGATCAAAGTTTAATAAATTGCACTTCGCGATCTGATATTATCACCATATTCGAACAGTCCGCCGCCATATTTTGTCCTGAAAATCAAATTAAAAACTTTTAATACTTTTGAAATTTCAGTAGTGCCATCCAAAAAATAAAAAGTGTTGCCATATAATAATATCAATGCATGGAAAATTCTGAAAATTAAATATCATTTTCCAGATTGGTAGTTTATTATTTAAAATCTTGTAAATACTTAATTTATGTATATATATAACCTAACCTAACTGCGATTTTCTATAACAAAAAAATGACCCTTTAATAACGCCCACTCGCGTCCCCTTTAGAGTTTTATCCCAGTTTTCAAGTAGTTTGTGGGCTACGCTAGGTTTGTATAGACGGTTTGTGATTTAATACTAATACCTTTTTTCCATGTTATTTCCTGTTACACAAAATTGCCCCTTTAATAACGCCTGCTCGCGTCCCCTTTAGAGTTATATCCCAGTTTTCAAGTAGTTTGTGGGCTACGCTAGGTTTGTATAGACTGGTTTGTGATTTAATTCTAATACCTTTTTCCCATGTTCTTCTGCCTACTCTAACCCAAACTAAAAACCTAACCTATTTTGTAAAAAAAATATTATTATTATATGGCAACACTTTTCTTTTTTTGGTTGGCACTACTGAAGTTTCAAAAGTAAATAGTTGTTAATTTGATTTTCTTAAGTCATAATTGATAAATAAAACATTGTTTCTATGTATCGCGTACGAAGTTTCAAAACCCTATAACTCAGTTAATAGTACCGACCCCCACCTAATTCTTTCAGATTCGGATTCCCCAGCCCTAAATTAGTCTAAATCAAGTTCAATTTCGGTTATACTCCCATAAACCGAATTTTACCCTCAGATCGCGAAGTGCAATTTATTAAACTTTGATCGGCTGTATCTCCCTCAATTTATTCTTCCGCGCCTTAATTCTTTTTTTAATGAATTTCTACACACTTTTCTCATCTAGAAAGTGCATTTTTATTCAATTCCCAGAGTTTGGCGTGATCTGCATTTCACCCACATTTTATTCTATTTGGTTGTTATTCAGGTTATTTTATTTAATTATATTTATTTATTTAACGCCCAGAGGGCTTTTACATGGTTGGTAGTATAATTTTAATTTGACAGATACTTTGAAACATAAAAAATAAGAATAAAATTACATTTGATAAAAGCTATGCAACAAGTCATACAAACACAAGAAACAAAAACAGAAAATTACAGCTATTGTTGATTATTTGTTATAAATAATACATTGACTTGCATATTAATATGGATTAATTATACACGATGATATTATTTATTTTATATGGCAATACTAATTTTTTTTTGGTTGGCAGCAGTGTCTATGAAATATTTTGTTGGTATGAATTACGATATTATGAATATAATCTAACTCTTGATATGAACATAGTCGCCGTCGGCTGCGACTATAACGGCGCCGCATTCTAATTGACATATCGCGTAAGTGACTTAATAAACGAAATTAAAATTAAAAGTGCGTATTTTTCTGTCTCCCCCGACATAATAAATCATTTTTTGAATTAATAAAGCTAAATCCATTTATTTGAAAGTGAAATATTGCGTATTAAGAGTGAAGCGGAATAAGAGAAAAATAATGGTAGTTGAATTGGAAATTATAGATTTGTTATGTCGAAAGGTAGTTTGATTAGAATATTTAATTTGGTCATATTGAAAATTATTTGTTGATTTGGTTACTGGAATGTAGCAGTAACGATACAATCATCTCCAAGTTGTTTTGCAAAATGACAACAATGTCATTTGCAACCAACGTAGATGAACAGGGGATTATTATGTCATCTGTACAGATGAACATGGATAGTCTAAGACCCCAAAAAACAAAAGCAGGTATTCCTAGACAGCGTATGAAATGGACGAACGATGTCAATATGTTCATTGTTCGTTCATATTTTTATGTAACCAAACTAGAAACAGATATGTTGTTATACAGGAAAAAATTGCATTTACTTTTCTCACAAAATTATCCGATTGCCCAAGTAAACGAAGAAAGATTAGCAGACCAAAAGCGAGCAATTTTCAAAAATAATTTAATTCCTGTAGTCACATTAGAACAGATTAAAAGAGAAGTAGCAGATAGATTGCAAATGGGAAATAATTTAGAACAAATTAACACAAGTAATGTCATATCAGATGCATCGAATGTAGATTGACAGTAGATTCAAATAACTTAGACGTTATTTATAATCTTAGGGAAATCAAGTTTGCAAATTTAAACTTTGTTGATGATAATGTAGTAGAATTAGCTAACTTACTTCATAATAATATAAACAGATATATAGATGTAGAGCCAACAGTTAGACCAAAATTGCATACGTCATAGAAATTATCTAAATTAATTTTTGAATTAAATAACATAATTTTACCAAAAATCATATTTGAGGAAATTAGTTTTTTAGATCTTCATACAATAGTATATGCTAGTGCTATTACTGTTTGTAATAAGTTAGGAATTAAATGATCATCCTCTGATGATAGATCATATAGTTATAGTAAACCAGAATGGCAGATCAGATTAGAATATTATCTATTATTTTTAAGAAGTAACATAGCTAGAGTAATAGAATATAAAAATGGAAATAGAAGTAGGAAAATTTTGAGACATGTAGATGAAATTGTTATAAAATTTGGTTATAACATTGATAGTCATAATAATGAAAATATAATCAATAATCAATGATTTATTGGATTTATTTATTTATTAATCTTAAGTTAGCTCACATCTTCGTGTGTGCTAATAGTTTTATAAACATGTACATTGTTTATATGTTTATAAAACTATTAAAACAAAAATTAGGCGTAAAAGCTAGTAGATTAAAAAGATATAATTATACGTACAATAAAAAAAATAATAACAGATTATTCCAGAAAAATTAAAAAATATTTTATTCCAAACTTTACTATAAACAAAATATTATTTCGAATAATAATATTCCGTTGCCATCTGAATCAGATATGCGCGATTTTTGGACTAAAATTTGGAGTAAAGATATAAAACATAACGAGTCAAGTCCCTGGATTGAAAATGAAGAACTCAATTTTTCAGGCATTGAATAAATGAGTTTTTCTAATATATCGGTTGAATTGTTAACCAAAATCATAAAAAATACTCATAATTGGAAAGCCACGGATTGCGATTGGATACATAATTTTTGGTACAAACGTCTGACTACTTTACATCCTCTTTTGGCAAAAAATCTTTCAAAATTTGTCAGTCAATCTCAAAATTTTCCAAATTTTCTAACTAAGGGCATTACTTATATGTTGCCCAAAAACGAAAATATTAATAATCCCTCTCAGTACAGACCCATTACATGTTTACCGACAATATACAAAATTTTAACCTCTTGCTTGACAGATTTAATATATACTCATTTAGATGAAAAAAATATTTTATCTGAACAACAAAAAGGTTGTCGCAAAAAACATATGGGATGTAAAGAACAATTAGTTATTGATTCTGTAATTCTAAAGCAGATTCAAACGCGAAAACGTAATTTACGTACTTGCTATATAGACTACCAAAAGGCTTTCGATAGTGTCCCGCACTCGTGGCTGATCAAAGTATTAAATATATATAAAATTAACCCCATTATTATTAGCTTTTTGGAAAATATTATGTCCTTTTGGAATACCAATTTACTTATCAATTTAAAAGGTAAGAAAATAGTAATACCGGGCATTTCAATTAAAAGAGGGATTTTTCAAGGAGACTCATTGAGTCCTCTTTGATTTTGCTTAGCATTGAATCCTCTATCTAAAATGTTAATTAAAAGCAAGTTTGGAATAAAAGTTAAGTGTTAATACAAGGGAGAGTAGTACAATTTCGCATTTATTATTTATGGATGATATAAAATTATTTTCGAATTCTGAACAAAATTTAGAGAAAATGATCGAGGTAGTTAAAAACTTTTCAGATGATATCAAAATGACTTTTGGTTTAGATAAATGCAGAACGATCCATATAGAGAAAGGCAAAATTGTAGATGGGGACGAGAGTATATTTAGAAATTTCCAAATTACTAGTATGAAAAGGGATGAGGTTTATAAGTATTTAGGATACCCACAATCAAATAGATTATACCATACTAGTATTAAAAATGATTAAATTTAAAAGGAATAAATTTCAAACTAGGATCAGGAAAATTTTAAAATGCAATCTATCTGCTAAAAATTTAGTAAAAGCAATAAATACTTGGGCAATACCTTTATTAACGTACTCATTTGGCATAATTAAATGGTCCAATACAGATTTAGATAACTTAGAAAGATTAATTAGAACTACGCTAACAAAGTTTAATTGCCATCATCCAAATTCAGCTATAGAACGAATTAATTTACCTAGAAATTTAGGAGGTAGAGGTATAGTCAAAATAACTTCTTTGAAACATAATCAGGTAGAAATGCTAAGAACTTTTTTTCCATAGGAAAGCTCATAGCTCAGAAATGCACAAAATAATTTGCAAGGCAGATGGAAATATTACACCTTTAAATTTATACGATGAGAATGCCAACATTTTTATAAATCCCAACCAGGAACTATTAGATTCCTGGTCAAATAAAATTTTACACGCAAAACACTTCAATTATCTCAACCAAACGTATGTTGACAAATTTTCGTCAAACAAATGGTTGAGTATTGGAGAGTTGAGCGCAGAAATAGAAGGATTTATGCTTGCCATTCAGGATAGAGTCATTAATACTAAAAATTATAGGAAGCATATAATCAAAGATACAAATCAAATTGATGATTTATGTAGAAAATGTTTGGCTTTTCCGGAAACTATAGAACATATTATATCGGGATGTTCTATATTAGCACCGTCCGAGTATACATTTAGGCACAATCAAGTTTTAAAAATAATTCACCAAAGTTTGGTAATTAAAAATAACTTGATTGACTGCCGTAATATAGTACCATATTATGGCTACTGGCATTATACCTAGCTCTCTCATTAAAAATTTATACGTATTAGATCTATCAAAAAATTTATATATAAAGATGCAAAAGTCGGTCATTTTCAATACATGTAGGATAACGAAAGATTTTTTAAATATTTATGTTGAGGGATCAGTAGGATTTATAGGCCCTGTTAGAAGTTCTACCGAGCCGAACCCTCTGATATGAAAATATCTGGAGTCGGTGAATTATTTCCCATTTGATCTCTGGTGAGTTGACGTGTTGTTCTTGTAGTGTTTTGTATTTATTTTGCTTATATAATGCACTTGCATAGTGTTGATTGACTAGATGATCATTTGTGGAAAAGTGAGTGGAAGGGTTTAGTTTTTCCTATGGGGAAGATTTGACCCGGACAAAAAATCGGAAGCATTAAAAAATACCATATTATGAATACGAACCAAATTCATTTTTAGAAAACGAATTTTTTTAAATATATTATGATAAAACTATACTAACAGACCGAACGATTAGTCATAATAGACCTGATATAGTTTTACATGACAAAATTAAAAAGATAACTTATATCATTGATGTCGCTATTCCAAATTCGTGTAATATTCAAAAATCTGTTAATGAAAAAATAAGAAAATACACAGATCTAGTAAATGAAATAAAAAGAATTTGGCATTCTCAAACTATAAAAATATTACCATTTGTTATTTCGGCTACTGGCATTATACCTAGCTCTCTCATTAAAAATTTAGGCGTATTAGATCTATCAAAAAATTTATATATAAAGATGCAAAAGTCGGTCATTTTGAATACATGTAGGATAACGAAAGATTTTTTAAAATATTTATGTTGAGGGATCAGTAGGATTCATAGGCCCTGTTAGGAGTTCTACTGAGCCGAACCCTCTGATATGAAAATATCTGGAGTCGGTGAATTATTTTCCCATTTGATCTCTGGTGAGTTGACGTGTTGTTCTTGTATTGTTTTGTGTTTATTTTGCTTATATAATGCTGTTGCATAATGTTGATTGACTAGAATCTAGTCAGTAGAATGTCATTCTACTTCACTTCTAGTCACTAGATGATCATTTGTGGAAAAGTGTGTGGAAGGGTTTAGTTTTTCCTGTGGGACATAAAATCGGAAGTTTAATAATAATTTGGCTAATTTATATAAAGCCGTTTTCGTGAAAAATCACCCCAAGGGCGCTACATCTATTAAATAATTAATACTTGAACTGCTGACTTAAAACTAGTGACTTACATCTAAGACTTATATCTAGTGACTTACGACTAAGGCCTATAACTACTATTTTAATGACATACAGTCGACTCTCGTTAATTCAAACCTGCGATAATTCGAACCTCTCTATAATTCAAAGTTATCACGAGTTCCCTACGAAATCTCTTTATATTTCGAACTAAATTCATACATTTTTGTACACTTGGTAATTCAAACGAAAAAATCATTGCTATATAACAAAACGACGCGGTAATTCGAACTCATCGGCGTTCAACATTCGACAATTCAAAGTTGCAGAGAGAAAGAGGCGGAAAGATTGTTACACACACGTTAGTACAAATACAATTTTGCGACAAGTTCAAACGTGTATTGTTTTTGTTATGATTAGAAGATGAGGACGATACATCAGAACCTTTGGCAGAAGTGTCAGTTAAGGAAGCAAGATCCTCATTCGATACCTTACAAACCTTCTGTTTACAAAACGAAAGTGATGAAAAAGCATTTCAGGCACTTTTTCTCTTAAAAAAAATTATTGAGAAGTCTGAGCAGCAGCAATGTGCTTTGAAGCAAACCAGTATAACAGAGTTCTTTCTTTCGAAAGATTAATTAATTCACATTATGATTACATGTATGTACACGAATGTACCTATAAACTTTTGTCATTGTTATAGAATAGGAGTTAATAAATAATAATTGATCAACACTTAAGAAATCGAAGTTTTATTTATTTACTCTCACAAATTTCGAACCATTTGATATTTCAAACACTCGATAATTCGTAATATTTTAAGAGTCCCTCGAGTTTCGAATTATCGAGAGTCGACTGTATATATTTACAAATGCAGAAACATACAACTAAAATTAACATTAATTTACAATTTAATTTTACTAGCGCCAGAAGAAGAAGGAAGTTCTATGATATTAGGGTGTTTTTATAATTAATTTTAGAACATGGGTGCAAAATGCGCCCAATTGGTTAAATGGATATATATCTTAGATAAATGAATAAATGAAATTAATCATCGATCTTTACTGCATTTAAATGATTCATCTGCCAACAATTAAACCGATTAACATATTCTGTTCCCACTGATATTGTCCATTGTCCATTGGTAGGCAAGTCACTAGCATTTTGACTTTATCATAAGTAGTTGAACGGAATCGCTAGAGAATTTATATGTATGCGTCAACAATTACGGTATAACAAAAATGAAAAAAGCAATATTTGGATAGAATGACGGATTTATGGAAAAGAGTATCTGAAAAAGTGAGTTTTTAGTTTGGATCTAAATTCTGTTGGGCTGGTTATACACCTCAATTCTATAAGAAGTTTATTCCAAGCCTTAGGGCCGGATACTCCGAATGCCCGACCACCAAACTTAGTGTTCGGATTTCGCTTGGGCTCTTTCAACTTTCCAATCGCAGATGATGTCGCTGATCTGAGAGTTGACTGCCTCAGACCAGTATTTTCCGGAATGCATAGATCAGAAATATAGTGTGGCGCCATTTCCTTGATAGCTTTAAACACCATCCAGCACAGCTTGTACTGGATCCTTTCAGGACACTTCAGCCAGTGAAGATTTCGGAGGTGTTCCGAAATGTGCGAAAACTTGGGTACCCCGGTGATTAGCCTTGCTGCGGCGTTGAACACTGATTGTAGTTTATCAGTTTCGCATTTAGGAAGACTAATAGACAATAGCGATGGTTATCAAGTTTGATAACCTTAAACAAACTAATTTACTAATTTTACATTAAGCAAAATGAAGGAATCCAACCTTTTTTTAACAAGATTTATCTTGTTAAAAAAAGATAATATAACTTTTTGAATATATTGTGAAACTTTTATTGCCAAGTAAAAGTACCTTATTCCCGCAAGAAGCTGCTGAGTGGTGTCAACTTCCTGAGTGCGACTCCAGCGTACGATGGTCCCACTAAATGCTGGCCACAAGAAGCGAACCGCCGCAGGCAAGTCGGGGGCCAGCTCGCTTCTACGTGATAACCCAAATGTCATGGAATCGTGGCTTCCTGTAAACAATGCATTAATATACTAATCAATCATCTAAAGCTGTTCATGTTCTTCTGGTGCGTTCTCCTACTGAAGATAGGCTATCATCCACAGGCAGCAGCCACGTGAACTTGGAAACCACGAGGTACAGTATCTTCCACCAATCTGCTCCTGGATTATTGGTTGGGTAATTTATACTCATGATGTGACCAAGATACAGTATTTGACCAATCAGCTTCAAAACTGGTTACCCTTTGTGTCCAGGCCAGGGTATTTAATAATTCGCCTATATACTTAGTACAGGTAAAATAGTAACAAAATTCATGCAGATTACATATCTGCCCTGATGATGTACACTGCAATGATGTCCGAAACGTTGGCTAAAGAGGGAGGTAGCGCAACTCGGCATAATACCCCAAAAACAAATCACTATAATACTTTTGGCCGTGAAAATCTCAAACATACCAAATTCATGCATTCATTAAAATTTGCCCACACATTCTTCTTGGCAATAGAAATGAAAATCTGTTTAGTCTGCCTAAAATAAAGTTAAGGAAAACCCCCTCTAGGGGGTTAACCCTTGTTTCTTTACTAAAAACCTTTCTTATCTCACCAAATGTTGATACTATCGACTTGGGACTGGTTTAATTCGATTCAGCACAAATGGAAACATAGTACACCATACCTCACTCAACCTAGTCTGTAAACATGTATTTTTCTAAAATTTCCTATCTTAATGTATTGACAAAGTTTCACAAATGCACAAATTCTGTAATTTTTTATCAAAGCCTATTTTACCTGTCTACATTTCAAAAGTCTTCCATTTGCCGTGCCAATGCTAGGTTTAAGCTAATCATAAAATCAAAATTCAAAAAAAAATATTTCTTGCACAAAAATACTGAGTACAAAGGGCTTATAGGTTACATCCATGGAACTAGGATTCAATGGAAGCGGCATAATTTGTCGAGATGTATTAGAATACGCAAAACCAATGAAGCTCCCATAATTGTCGACGCCCTTGTGGGAGGGGATAGAGACGGGGAAGAGCGGTAAGCGAGCGCGGAGGGGGTCATGGGTCAGAGATAAGGGCCGAACTGTGAACGGGCTGCACATTATTTTATTTATTTTTTATTAAAAAAACATCCGTAATTTTTTATCACATTTTGGGCATACAGCGCATTACGCATTATTTGCCAAACAAAGAATGGTGGTAAAAATATAAAATTAACTAGTGCGGAAAGGGAAGTAACAAAAAACATACATATTGTTTATTTATTTATTGTACCATACATGTTATTGTAAATTACCTAAATCTGATTTCACGTAACTCTTTTTTTGCCAAATCAAGATCAATCAATAAATCGGTATCAATCTTCAGGGAATGTATCTAACAAGTGCAATTGGGTAAAAAACTAATGTTATGAACTTGCTGAAACTCGCAGCGCCATTCCTTGGTGCTAACATTGCGCAATTCATCAGTTTGAATAGATTTTTTTTCTTTATTAGGTAGAATTATTTTAAATAATCAACAGATTTGCAGAGTACAATTTTGTGCATTATTATATTCTTTCCTAATGTAAGCTAGTGCTTGACTTTTAGGAAAGGAGTTGTCGTTAATAATATAAGAAAAACTTAAAACTTATCCATCACACTAGACGAATCAAAAAGACAGAAAACATTGCAAATTATAAACCCATATTGCGATGAAGAAACTTAATTTATTTTGTAACAAAAATTGACAACATCCTTCCTCCAGATAAAAAAAATATTTGAAAAGTTTCATGAATACAAATCAAAAATAAAAATCTGGCTGAAAGAGTTCGATGAAAAAACTCTAATAAAAACGACATAAAAGTCAAATTAAATAACTTTACAGTTTTACAGTGTATCAACTATATACAACTATGACCCGGAAACGTTGATCTGCCATATAAATTATTTTTAGATAGGGACACCCTATTTTTTCTGAATAGGCACACCTAATCACCTATTGGTAAGAAATATACTTTACGACCTATTCTCATACCTAAAAAATATACATACAAAATTTCATAAAAATACCACTTTTAAAATTCGTGTTGAATCGTCGATCTGTTGATTTATCAGGTCACCATACAAGACAACTCATTATAAACGTATGTTATAATTAATAAAAAATAAAGGTTTGTTGGTAATTTTTAATTATTATAAAATAAGTTGACTGATTCGGCCCATTAACATTCGTCCGGTGCGTGATTCCGATATGGCCATGCTGGCGTGATGGCGGTTGAAATGAACTCGTCAAAAAATTAACTATAAAATGTCTAATTGAGCGGTGTTTAAATACTTGCATGTGAAAGGTAAGACCGTCTTTCTTCTTAATTTTCTTCACAGAATTGCTTTTACACAATTTTACGGCGCAGTTGACCATTTTTCTATGTTTTATCAACGTTTTACTAGGAGCTCAATACGCGACCGAGGTGTAAAAGCTAATGTCAGCCGTCTCCGTAAAATTCCACAAAATTCACACTTGGAGCGCGCGGGCACACTTCACATGCTGTCTCTCTAGTATCCATACTCTTTGGTTACATCCTATTTCTTCCAGCTAACCCAACAAATACACATTATATTACATAACCCAACAATTACATGTTAACAAATGTATGTAAATAATAAATAAAAAACAGAGGCATTTAATTTATGTAAGGTATTCATTTAAGGTGCAGTGACATTTGTTTAAAAGAAATGTTTTTAGTGATGATTTAAATTTAAGTTTATTTATGTTGGTTATTTGTTTGATGCTACGTGTGGAAGGTTGTTATATACTTTAATGGCCATGTAGTGTGGTCCTTTTTGAAATATAGTTTCGTTTGCTTTTGGGATTAACCACTCGGAACATTAGAACGTCAAAAGACGTAAATATGATAATAGCGGTCAAGACATTAGTACGTCTTTTCACGTAAACGCGCGAGATTTTACAAAAATCGATTTATTTCCATCACTAGTATACGGATTGCCATGATTTAAAAAACAGAGTATCGATAATGAATAACGCTACGCGTCTGCATTCAAGAATATCTATGGAATGTAGAGGTGCTTTATCTGAGTCGATTGAATCTGTCATCTTGTTCGTTCATAATTTATTGCGTTTTTAAATAATTTATTAAAAATATTTTAGTTTGGACGGTTAATATTTTGAGGTGACTAATAGTTTTTAATTATATTTCTTCAATATATAAAGTGTTATTTCTTTATGATACTCAGAAAAAAGTACATTTTTCACAGCTTTGAAATAATGGTCAGCGATTTTTACATATTTTTGACGTTTTCAGAAAATGTATATTTAGACACGCAAATATTTACGTATAACAAAACAATACGATAGTGAATTTCATAATCTTTCCAAAACATTTTTTAGAATGAGGCTACGTTTCCCAAAACGTGAGTTATGAAGCTTTTAACAAAACTCGTGAATAACACAAAAATTTTCACGTTTTGACAGTTCGCAAAGGAACACAAAGTAAATAAAAGTCCTTTTCTGAGAGGTTAATAAGTTTTCTGTGAACCGTGTAGCGTGTTTATGTGTTGAGTTTTTTTGTGGGAACTTTTCTGGAGATGATCGAACTAACAGGCATAACTCCGTTATATATATGTCCGTCACTGTCAGAAGTTTGAGATTTTTAAAAATTGGTCTACATGAATCCCGGTGATCAGAGTTTGTAATTTTTTGTAGGCACCTCTTTTGGATGTTAAAAACATCTAACAAAAAAATCTCACAATAAAGATGCAGTAAGATTCTATAAACAAATAAAATCTGTCTTTCTGTAAATGGAATCAATTACTTCATTGTTTATATAATTATTTTGCTTTTGTATTTAAAAAAAAAAAAACATTTTTATATATATAAAAATTAACATTATCTATGTAGTTGGTAAAAATAACATAAGTTGGTAGGAACATTATAAATAAAATGAGAAAAATCAAAACATGAAAAAAAATAAATAAGAAATAAAATTTCCCTACTCCGCTTACATTACATAATATGCCCACCATATTAATGAAATAACACTTCGTTTCAACTTAATTAGTCCAAGAAACAACTGTTTACTCCAGGGAGATGGAAAAACACGCACAAGGTTATAGCCAGTGAAAAAGCAGCCGAAGTATTTTTTTACAACTTGATTGAACATCGACTTTTCTCTACTTTCTATAAATGTAATATGCATGTATTATACATGATAGTGAAAACCCTGCCAAAATCCGTTGCGTCGTTTAGAAGAACTAACAAAGGATAACGAACATTGGAATAGATTTAAAACAATTCGAAACAAGTACTCAAAACTTATAAAGGATACAAAAAATGAACATTTCATCAACAAAATTCAACGGGAAAAGGGAGATCCAACGAAAATGTGGAAAACACTTAAGTCAATGATGAAAAATAAATGTGAAGATGTGGAAAAAGATATCATATTCCCAACCGAATTGGCTGGCGAAAACAACATGGCTGATAAGTTTAATAAATATTTTGTGACAAGTATAGAAGAAATTAACAAAAATATCCCAATCATAGAAGAAGAAGAAATTTTCAATTTTGAAGAAAAAACTTGCGAATTAAAGTTTAAGAAAATAGACGGCCAGAAACTCCAAAGAATACTGTCCAAAATCAAATCAAAGCCCAGCCAAGATGGGATCACTATTCAAATATTAGAACATGCATTACCTGTAATAGGAGAAGAGTTTCTTAGTTTAATAAACGAATCGTTAGAAACAGGGAAGTTTCCTGAATCATGGAAAACGTCTATGGTGATACCGATTCCAAAGATTTCGAACACAAAAAAATGTGAAGACTTTCGACCTGTAAATATGTTACCAAAATATGAGCAAGTGATGGAATACATAATTAAATCTCAACTTGAAGAATACTTGGAAAATAATAGCATCCTTTGTGACGAACAATCTGGATTTAGGAACAATAATTCATGTGAAACAGCGTTAAATTTAGTAATTGATGATTGGAAGGAAGATATAGATAAAAACTTGCATATTGTTGCGGTGTTTTTAGATTTTCAGAGAGCTTTTGAAACAATAGATAGAAAAAGAGTTATTAAAAAATTAAAAAAATATGGAATAAAAGGGAAAGAACTGGAATGGTTTAAAAACTACTTAAGCAACAGACAACAAACAACAAAGATAAGAAACAATATATCAAATCCGATTGAAAATAAGCTGGGTGTACCGCAAGGATCTGTATTGGGTCCGATATTGTTTATACTCTACATAAATGATATGGTAAATATATTAACCCTTTCAGACCGTATGTATGTTCAAACGAACACTAACTTTGAGAATTATTTTTTCCCAAACTACATCGAATAAAAGACTCGGGTTTTTGTTTTCTAATACCTGGCAATCTTCTCTGTGCCGTCTATTTTTGTCCGCTATGTTGTCACTCGTTATCCCACCGAAAATATCAACAACATTTTGACTGTTCGCATGCTTTCGGCGCTTCGAATTCCTCTCGCTATTATTTGCATCATATAAGGTGAGTTATCCATTGTTTTTACTCAATATACATTTATTTTGTTGCCCAAAGGCGCATTACAAAATAATAACAATATAAACATCCATCTTACAAAGATATTTACGAGAATATTATAAGTGAAAAAGTATGTTCGGTCAACCTAACATTCGGTTTCAATGGTAGTTTTTTTACGAATATGGCGAATTTTTCTTTATTATTGTCATTCAAAACCATTTAATTTCAGTATGTATTTTAGCACAAATGTTATTTGTTAATGCATTATTGATTTGTCATTATATTTTATGTGGTGTTTTACAATTTACAGATGAATTACGGTCTCAAAGATATTGAAATAGCACTTTTGCTAGAAGGAGATGTTTCTGACATAGAGCTGGAGCCGGATGAGGAAGAAGACGAAATCCAAGACCTTTTTCACGCAAAAGAGGGCTATGTTGATCATCAAACCCTCGAACGTGAAGTTGGGATGGGCTTTGAAGTCATAGTAAGTCATGAAGTCTTTAAAATCCACATTTAAATGCATATTTATGAAACCGTATTATCCATTAATTTTATCTTATGTTCAAAACATTACATTTTCTATTTTCAGGACACTGAAGTGGACAGTCAGGAAGAGGATCCTCCCCTGGACATGGATGAGGCAGAGCCCACCCAGGAAGCAGACAACGTTGCCCCAGAGGCAGTTGCGAGGGCTGATGTACGCTGGCGACATCGAGATTTGGAACCGGTGAACTCTGAATGCATAGTCAACTTTTCTGAACCGAGTGAAGTAATAACAGCTCTCCAATACTTCAAATATTTCATTGACGATAAAATTATTTTAAATATGGTGGAACAGACCAACCTTTACTCTGTTCAGAAAAGTTGCAAGAATGTTTGCACCTCAAGTGAGGAAATGGAAAGATTTCTCGGCATGCATATTTTGATGGGTATGTTTAGGCTTCCTCAGATTCGCCAATATTGGCAAGAGGGACTTAGACTACCCATGATATGTGATGTGATGTCGAGAGACCGATTCATCAGCCTCAGGAAATATTTACACCTAAATGACAACACAAACTGTGTGCCCAGTGGTCAACCTGGGCACGATAAACTATTTAAAGTTCGTCCATTTATAGATGCTCTCCGTCACAACTTATCTGTGATCGAACCAGAAGAATTCAACAGTATAGATGAAGCCATGATCCCATTCAAAGGGAGGAGCATTTTAAAGCAATACATGAAAAATAAACCCCATAAATGGGGGATTAAAATGTTCGCCCGAGCAGGAGCAAGTGGCTTCGTTTATGACTTTGAAGTCTATACGGGCAAAGACACCAATGTGGGTGAGAGGACTTCACTGGGAATAAGTGGAGATGTTGTTGTACGACTCTGTAGAGGCATTCCCCAAAATGCGAACTTCAAGGTTTCGTTCGACAACTGGTTTACCTCTCACTCACTTATTTCTAAATTGAAATCTGTAGGCATATGGTCCATTGGCACTGTTCGTAATAACCGACTACGGGGTTGTACCTTTAAAACAGACCGTCAGTTGAAGGAAGAGGGCCGTGGGTCATATGACTACAGGACTGAGATTGAATCTGGTGTGTTTGCCCTGAAATGGTTCGATAACAGAAATGTTCACTTCGCATCTTCATACGTCGGACGAGAACCAGTTGGTACCGTCCGTCGGTGGGCGAAGACTTCCCGCTCCTACATAGACGTACTATGTCCTGCCATCGTGGCTCAGTACAACAGGTTCATGGGTGGTGTTGACCTCAACGACATGTTAATTGCACTATACCGGACGGATATCCGATCGAAACGTTTCTATTTGAGAATAATTTTTCACCTCGTTGACATGTGTGTGGTGAATGCATGGCTATTATACAGGCGTCACTGCACACAAAAAGGTGAAAAATATAAAACTCTGATTTCGATCGGAGATTGGGCGTGCCCTGACTTCCAGCAGTGCAATCAACCCACGTCGGAGAGGTCGACCCTCAAATGAATCGCAGGAGGAACCGACGACATCTAGTAGGCATCGGGCGAGACAAGTCAGACCTGTTGATGATGTGAGGTTTGGTGGTTGGGGGCATTTTCCTGAGTATGTTGAAAACCCCTTGAGGTGCAAACACTGTGTCAAAGGCATTATTCAGGTCAAATGCCAACGGTGCCAGGTACATCTATGCTTTACACCTACTCGCAACTGCTTCAAGGACTTTCATGCAAGGCCTGAGTTCCAACATTGACCAAAATCTTTTTTTTTTGTTTATTTCAATTATGTTTCTTGTTCACTATATATGTTTTTAAATCTCTCATTAAAAATGTTAATTTTTAATAATAAAAATACTTTTAGTATATATTTGTAGGGAGTATATTTTCCGATATAAATAAAAAAAACTGCCCTTTGATAACTAATGTTTAGTATTCAACCTAACATAGCATAACTTCTATTTTTGTATCTTTCATAAAATATGTTAATTTTCATTAAATAAAATCCATTTTTGTATGTATTTGTGGTTTTTATTTTTTTCCCATGCAAATATAAAAGTACCCTTTGAGACCTAATGTATGTTCAACCTAACATAGCATAACTTCCAAAACTTATTAAAAAAAAAAAAAAAAAAAATTCCAAAAAATTATAAATAATTCCCAGAGTTGTAATCAAGCCTCAAATATTTTTTTACAGTGCCAGTTTTAATTCAGGTCTGAAAGGGTTAAAACATTGCAAAATAAGACTGTTTGCAGACGACGCACTAATTTATATTGCAGAAGATAATTATGAGAAAGCAATCAAAAAGATAAATAGTGACTTAGAAACATTGTCAAAATGGCTCAAACTAAATAAATTAAAACTAAATGTAAATAAGACAAAATACATGCATATAGGCAGAATAAATACGCATGAGGAACCAAAGGTTTCTATAAATGGAGAAATCATAAAAAAAGTGGAAGAAATTAAATATCTAGGTGTTATTATAGACTCAAAATTGAACTTCTCAAAAAATGCAGACTATACAATTAAAAAAATTGCAAAAAAAATATCATTTCTTGGTAGAATCAGAAACAAAGTAAATAAAGAAACATGCCAGATAATATACAATACAATTATATCACCACACTTTAATTACTGTTCAAGTATTCTTTTTCTCTGCAATAAAGAGAAAATGAAAAAAATGCAAATACTGCAAAATAAAGCAATGCGAATAATACTTAAGCGCAACATATACACACAGATAAGAGACATGTTAAAGGAGCTGAATATTTTGACGGTGAAGCAAACTGTGTATTTGAATGTACTTATTTTTATACATAAAATTAAATTAGGGATGATGTCTAAGGAACTGAAAAGAAAAATAAATTACAATAACGAGATACACGGACACGGGACGAGAAATTCTAAGCAAATTAGATTGCCAACAAGAAAAAAAACAAGCATCCAAAAATCTCTGATGTACCAGGCCGTTCAACTCTATAACAAAATCCCGAAGGAAATTGCTGTGATAGAAAATATTAATAAGTTCAAAAATGAATTAAGAAAATATGTCTATCTCAATTATTAATGTTTCTTTTTTTGTGACTTTATTGAAATATTTAAAGAAAGATTATGTTTGCCAAACAATGTACATGTTTATATGTTTATAAAACTATTAGCACACACGAAGATGTGAGCTAACTTAAGATTAATAAATAAAATAAAACTAAGCGCACAAACATACAGACGTGGAAAGCGACTTTATTTTATGCTATTTAGAGATAATGAAATGTAGTATTTATAAAAAAAAATCATTTAAAAATGAACAAAACACCATCACATTAAAACCCTTGATTTGAATCTGTTGACAAGAGTCACGAATTACATTTCATTCTAGTTTTGTATTTTGAAGATTTCATTGTTGTTTTTTCAGAGTTGACGGAGTTAAAACATCATTTAGGCACCTAAAATAATGAATATTTCACTAAATTAATGACAGTTATAGTTGTGTTATTTTATAAAGGCAATTTTGAGGTTATTGCTAAAATTAGTTGAGCGGCATTTATAACACAATAATATTGAAATGGTAATCTAAGACATAAGAAACAGTAGACATGCCATAACACAACCTCAGAGTATAATTTCGACGAGGTGGAGGCAAACCACACGCCAATCATTTTGGCATCAGGAAGTTTCGGAAGTTTATCATAACTTTTTTCAATAGTCTGTTCAAAAATACATAACAATCTAACGGAAAATAACACATGCGTATTGTCATATTTTCCAAACTAAGAACCTATTTTGTGTGTGTTTTCCTTCTCCCCCGAAGTAAACAGTTGTTTCTTGTACTAATTAAGTTGAAACGAAGTTTTATTTCATTAATTTGGGCATATTTAGAAGCAAGCAGAGCACGAAAATTTTACTTAGATAGTTTGTATTCGACAAATTAACATAGAACAAAAGTACCATGTTAAAATTTGATACCTATTAGGAACGTTGTAATCCGCTTCAACTAACCTGGGATGGCGAGGTAGATTAATGGAAGGTCTTTCAAATTGTCTGGCAACTTCGTCATCCAATTTTCCAAGTCGACATCGATAACCGCCATTTATAAATGTATTTTTTAAAACTGAAGACGTTTGACAGTGCGACAAAATCACTTGATCACTGGCTAGCACCTTCGCGAATATAAACATAGGTGTTATAAATCTTTGTGACCGTATTGTGAACACTCACCTCAGAAAAAAATAACTAGTTCACGAAGATAATATGAGGTATATTATAATCCGTCAGACGTACGCACAAGGCACGGTGTTAACTTTTCATTTTCATGGTTGTGGTCTGAATAGCAAAATAAAATTAGGGTAACATTTTGTAACGTAAATTTCAAAAGAAACATGGAAAAACATGCTTCTAACTGGTCAAGTTGTCAAGATGTCAAGTGTTGTCAACCTAAATAAACCTGAATTCACTAGTTGTCAAGCTTGTTAGAGGAGAGGCGTATTTATCGTACCCAGTAAAAGTACCGAGTATTTTCATGCTGTACTTTGTACTTGTGACAAATCTCCAAAATAGGTGGTTCCTAAGTATTTACCCAAATATGGATTATGCTCAAAGCAAATGCACCAGAAGACACGAATAAAAATGTGGGGAATTTTTCTAGAGGGAATTCCCCCCCCCCCCATGGATTTGAAAAATATTGCAGAAATTCTGTAACAACCCCCCTCCCCCATGGATACGAATAATTATCGGGGGGAATCAATTTTACGTCGAAAATTTGTGGGGAATCAAAAATAATAAATAAGTACTGTATACTGTGCCTGAGTATTTATTACTTTCTGTCCCCAGTCTCTTTATACTATTATCCCCAGGTCGTTATAAAATACTTTTGAGTATTTTGTAACTGGTATTTTTAACAGGTATTTTTTGTACTTTTACTCACTGTACCCAGTAACGAAAAGTACTCACAGTACCCATCTCTATTAACAATGCTTGTCAATAACTTGTCAAGTAGTGATGGGAAGGATCGAAACATCAAAAGAATCGAGCTTTATTTATTCAATAAAAAAATTTACAATGTGTGATATACATATATATATTTCACTAGTAATAAGATAAAAGATATTATGATATGATTAATATTTATTATTTTTCAATGTTCTCCCATAATAAAAGTTATTAAACTATTTAATCGCTCGGAGTTCAGCGGGAACAGTAGCTGCAGACAGACTGCGTTTTTGATTCTCGGGGGGGGGGGTTACGGCAGCATTTTGGTATATAAGTACATCATTAATTTGCAATACATGGGCAAATTAATAACTCGATTAATTTGATGTTTCAATTAAAACATTTCGATCGAGTAAATGCTTCGATCCTGCCCATCGCTACCGATTCCATAGATGAGATTTTTTGACAAAACAACGGAAAACGGAAACGCAAATGTTTTCGAAGGCTATGTTCGTAAAATAAATAATAAATTATTGATTTACATCATCCCTACCTGAAATGACCATGGACCTTAAAAGCTCTAGACGGAGCAATTCGATAAAAAATTGAAGTCCCGGGGTGGGGGGGAGATGCATGAAAAATGCAAAAAAACTACTCATATTTTTTAATAACGTATCCCAATCCTTGCTCATCATATACCCCCAAAAAATCATAAACCGTTATAACTACGGTAACAAGATAAAATAAAAATAATAATAGTTCATTATGCACCACTTTGCACATAAATTAGTTCAAAAGACAATTTCACCTGACCCTAGATTTGGCTTCAATACCATTCATACAAAATCGCACCAATGCTCTGTCTTGCACTAAGAATATATATTATCAAAATACGATTTAATACGTGCAAGGCCAAGGGGTGAAGAGAAGGGTGTATGCATAAATCAACCAATCACGGTGTATGGTGTAATTCCTGAAGTTAGCTTCAAACGTGCGCTTAAAATCTTTTATTTAAAAACGGTGCATTAACGAACGTGCTTTTGCGATCGATTTTCGAAGTATGTTCAGTGGTAGAGATGGTTCGTATCTGAAATGAATTGTCGCTGCAGTTCCAGTCAAGTTGATTTATGGTTCCAGTTACCGGAGACCGATGTTGAACCAAAGAGTTGATCAATTCTCTTTTGAATGACTCTTGAAAGCTTATCGACAAGTGTGTAACCCTTTCAACACAGTTCATCAAGTTTTTAGTTGAGTGACAAAAGTTGAAACCCCGTCTACTTCTGCTGTTCAAGTTTGAGTCATCAGTCGAGTTTTATACCGAATCGACACGTGTAAACACATGTTTCAACTCGCTTGCGAGTTTTCGTCCCTTGAGTCCCTTGGCGAAAGAAGACATTTCTGATGGTCGGATGGCATAATGTTCAGGTTTATTGACTTCTACCAAAGCGATGCCTGTCTTTGGGATAAAAAACTTTTTAAATTCTTTAAAATTTTTTAAAACGAAAATGCGAATAATATAGGTACCATTATTTTCGACATGGCGCTGCGGGATTGACTCCAGTAGACATAAAAAATAAAATAAAAACAACCAGAACCACGTACAAGAAGGAATTAGTATTAGTATTTCCGGAATGGAAGATACTCTCAGTATCGCCTTAGTGTAAAACCACCATTCAGAATTGAATTGTTGCTTGAAATGGCTTTGGATGTGTTTGGTGACCAAATCTGATTAGCCAGGTTCTTCTCCACCTCCTCCTTCACCCTCTCCTTCACCTCTCTATTACTTTCAGCCTCACAACCAGTGGCGGCTCGTGACTTTTGGGTTACTAGAGTGCTAATATTACAAACAATGGCTTAATTGATGTTGTTGTAGCTGAAAACGATATTTTTTTTTTCGAAAAATTGATTTTTTGTATGAAGATTTTCAGGAATTCCGTGCGGCGCACGGCTACACTGAAATTTCCTGAAAATCTTCATACAAAAAATCGATTTTTGAAAAAAAAATCGTTTTCAGCTATATAACAACATCAGAAATGCCATTTTTTATAATATTAGTACTCTAGTACACCCAAAAGTCACGAGCCGCCACTGCTCACAACATACCCCAATTGGGAATGCCATGGTCTCACTGGATCCAGACGGTTGGGAGCAGTTGAGGCTCTTGTGCGGTTTCACATAAAAAAAATAAAAAAGCAGTGACTTAAAAAAAAGAGTAGATACTTGAAACTTAAATGAAACTCGCAGTGTCAGATATCTCAACGCTTAGTGTGAAAGAATTTGAAAAAGAAAACTTTGTTTCAACATTTACCTTCTACAAGGAACAAGTATTTATTTCAGGAAAGATGGTAAAGATGCATTAAAGTAAAAAAAATTTCTCAATCGCATTCTGAGTCAACTTAGAAAGTTAGGATATACGCTTAATTTTTTTAAATAACCTATTTTGCATATATATTTTCATCTCCCCCGACTTGGAAATTGTTGTTTCAATTGGAATTAAGTTACAATCAATTACTTTTATTTCTAAAACATGCGTGCAGCGGAATTCAGAAAGTTTCCCAAATTTTTCATACGAATTTCGGTACCCTTCAGTATCTCTCTCAAATAAGAATTAGATGCACCTAATTCAATTCTTTTTATATTCCATTTTCCTAACACAAATATGACGTTTTTGCGCTTTTAGTTCGTTGCGCAAAATGTCAGAAATTATATAAATGCACGAACAAATAATTTCAATTGACGCTATCTTGATTATCAATAGCGGTTCCAAAAAATCAACATTCGATATCTAAACTTTGATTGCAATAGCTTTAGCCGTATTTGGTGACCATACGTGAATAGTCAGGCACTTCCCCACCTTCATCTTCCTCCTCATACTGAATAGCTCAAACTCTTTTCATCACGGCTTAATGAAATAATACAGTTTATTTACACATAATTATACCGAAATAAGCCAAATTTTAACATGAATAAAGATTTAAACATTTTTTTAATTAACACCACACAGGAGGCCACGAGAAAAATTATTTCCCTCAGTGCCTATGTCATCAAGTAGTTATTTCTCTTGATTGCACCATGTCTTCCTTGCCTTCTTCAATCATTCACTTGTACTCCTTGTACCCCTTTTTGTGTTCATCGAACACGCCTATTTTTACCATACATAAGTATTTGTTTCACATGATCGCGCCATGTCTTGCTCGGGCGTCCCCGATTCTTTCTACCTGTCACTACTGCACTTATACTACAAGTGGTTTGCTACGTTTGGTGATTTTACAGCGGTGCCAGGATTCTAGGGTGAGATTTGTCTAGGTCTTGGCGGCGGATGAATTTGCCTATCTACTGCGTGGCTGGCCAGATTGGGAGAAATTGGTTGAGAGAGACCTTTGACTTCACCGCTGGAAATCTCGACCCGACGTACGTCATACTTCACACGTCCGTCACACCTGGACACAGTGATCTCTAGATTCCTACCCACCCCTCATACCTTTTTTTCCTTCCAACAACTCTCCTTCCTTTTTCCAAAAAGACCCTCCACACAGCATCCCCAAAGATGACATAGGCCTGAAGCCCTTTTATTCCTCAGGATCTCCTATGTGGAGCTAATGTTAAAAAAATGTATCCTTTATACGTACGGAAAGTGTCAGTTTCATTAAAAAAGCAATAAATACATATTATTTTACAAAGAACCTGTTCATAACTATGAAAATAGCCGTTTCCTCTGAGATATAATATTGACGGTTCCAGTGACGCAAAAGGAGCAAATTCTATGTAACTGGGACAGGATTATCGTCCATCTCTATTCAGTGGTGCCACTACCAGGCCAGCTATACTACCTCTGTACCACACACAATATAGTATACATACATGATACACACATACACCAACGTCACATACCTACCTACCCTACCTACCCACTGCTACCCACAGTAAAAAGTGTTTTCTTTCAGTTGACAACATAACAAAAATTATTACGATAATTTAACAGAGTTTGACTCAGTTTGACTTGGTTTGACTGGATTTGGCGTTCTTGTGAACATGTTGTGAACGGACCTGTCATCCACGCTGGTATTATTTGTTGTTTAAAATAGGCCGTGATCACACCGAATAAATTAATCTGTGAATACTAATCGTCCAAAGTTGTGACCCTCAAGCCGAACTAATATTAGCTGCGCGCTAATATCAACTTCTGATACAACTTATGAATACAAAAATAGGCCAAAAGAGACCTTCTGTGCAAAATTAATTTCGCGGATTTATCGTATTGGGACGATAGGTCTTGATTAAAAACTTGAAACGAGTTCCTCGAACCTAAACGCGGTTCTAGGACCGCGATTTTATTTATGAAGTGCATATTTTTGTTAAACAAGGACAGTTTTCACATGTGTGTTGTTTGCGTTTCTCGGCGTTTCATCGCTTTGTCAGCGGCGGCTCTGGGGCCAGCGGCGCGCTCCCGGGCTTCGGCCACCATGAGACCCGACCTCGTCCACTTTATCCGACACACTTCCTCCGACCATTTTTGCGAAGAAAGGGCTGAAATTTAGGCGCGGATCGGTGTAATGGAACATTCTCAGTTTGTTTACATTCGCCTATCAAAAATCCGCCATGACGTTACAGAAACTGGTCCAAATATATTTGACGGTGCTGCTGTATTTTCACTTTGTGATAATCAATTTCGTCTTGAAGCTGGGATTCTTGGCGACTATTTATCGTAGCCTAATGCCGGTAGATAAGAAGTCCTCTTTGCACATAATTGGCGAAGGAGGTCTGTTATCACTGCCTCGAGACTGGCTGAAGCGTTGCCTGCAGGGGGGCTCGGGCGCAGCCATCGCCAGCAATACTTGCTCGTGCTCGGTGTCAGTCGTTGGCGATACGGCAAACGGCGAGCTGTGTTCTACACACACATCTAGGGACTCAAAACTTACCGGCAAAACTTCTAACATTATTACCATGGCTCCCGTCTCTACAGCTGACTCCATGCGCGAGGATAAGGACAGGATGAACATTTCTAAACCCAGAACAGGTGAGTTATTCTTATCTGTACTTCCCTCCCAACTTGTTCTACTTTTCCCAATGTATTTATTCACTTTTATTTTTTTTTGTGTTACATTGATCGTTTTGTTTTTTGTTTGTTTTCTGTTCATTTGATAATCAGGGCTAGTTTTAGAAAGTTAACGATCCGGTTATTGGATTGGTAACTAACAATAAATATTTGCGAAAACTTTAATTCTTTTTCAATACCTATATTTATTTTACTCGATAATAAAATCTTTTTCGGTTAATATTAATGTGCGTTGGGAGAGCCACATCATGCCACGAAAAAATTATACCTGTAACCCAATTCACGATTTATAAAAAATAAATACCTGCACCACGTAACTACCGACCTTCACCATTCAATGCAACTCTTTGTAAACAACAACAAACCCTATTGGGAGATTGCCTGAACGTTCTCGACTAGGCAATATAGGCATCGACTCTTTATATTATTATTATTGCAGGAGAATCTTATTAAAATAATTGAAAAGAGAAGTCAATTGAATTATTTTAGTATTTGTGGTAATTTAAAATTTATGTAATTTATATTTTTATTATTTTAATTTTATTTAATATTCAGGCATGTGTAATTTAATTAAACAAATATATTTATTACAACGGAGCATCCAAGCTTTTGATTTATGTATATTTTACTACTTTATTTGTATTTACCAAAGTAATTATTCAGAGTTTTTTTATTTGGTACAAATATTTTGACGCCACTGACTCCTAGTTCAGTACTAGGAGTCAGTGGCGGCTCGTGACTTTAAGTGAGTTGGAGTGGTTCGACTTTATTGATGTTTATTGTAGCAGTAAATTATCGACCGCGACTAAAATCACCTGCATGCCAATTTAACGTTTTTGTAAAAATAAGAAAGTATGAACCAATTTCAAATTTACGTTTATTTAATAACTGAGAGAACCTGGCGAGAACCCACCGTACTGCCGCGGCGTGAGCTACGTAGGTACATCAATGATACCGTGTAGACTTCAGCGTACGGGCTTTGTTTATTATCAAAATCAGTGTGGATTAGAATTTAGAATGTTCTTACCCCCCCCCCATCACATGGACATAATATTATGATTTTAAAGAAGTCAATTCAGCAACCATTCCTCCTTCTGATTATTCATCGATAAATAGTGTAAATTAAAAAAATATATTAGGTACAATATTGTACAAATACTGCGAATGGCAGATGTAATCGACCCCCTCAAAAGGATTGCAATGAGACTTTTGACCTGCCAGGTAGGTATAATATTAATATATACCTGTACATAATATAAATAACATCATTCTTACTCAGCTTCACGCTCATTGGTGATACGTTGTACTTGTGTTTTTATGTCATTGACGGTTAAGCTGGGGATGCAATGTTAACAACGGATTATCAATCACAGCCCTCCTTTGCACAGATCATGTAGGTTTTTCAGATATAGTAGCACTTGAGATCTGTTGAATAACGACTTGCAATTTCTTCACTATTGAAGAATCTGCAAGCCCTATACGAGACGCTTAGTTTCGCGGGAGCAAGATTTGAGCCAGTCTGAGATGCACTCCAAGCACTTCAATCGAGTCTTTAATGGGAAGGGTTGTACCGATTTCCCCAGATAGTCAACTGGGTTTTTGAAACTGACCAGGTTGGCCCTACCAGGCCCTACTTTAGGCATGAACCTTCTCGATGTGGTTGTCAACTTTTTGTCTGAAAACTTCCCGAGCTGTTCGTACATCAAAATGGAACGGGGCTTCTCGAATAGATAACCCTTGTTACTTTGTTTTGTAAATCAGTGTATTAAAATCGATAGCTATTACATCCGATAGCCATCCAAGGAGATTATTGCCTGAAATGTATTACTTCACAAGTCTTTTTTTGTAATATAATACTTACATTATCTATGAAGGGCCGGTGTCATTTGCATCATACAATATTTACGCGAAAGGTCTATGATGATTGTATCAACATATCAAGTAGGCACTTGACTTTATTGTATTGTAAGCCTTGGAAATGTAATAATGAATTATTTGAGTCTAGACGCAAACATTTAACATGACCTGTGTGAGATAAACTACGTAATATAATAAGTAATAACAAGTGTTTTGATATCCAGCTGTATGTCGGCCCGAGCGCGATTATCAGATGTTTGATTACAACAATATGAAACGTTACACGTTAATCATCGTTAACAGAACTAATCGTGGCGGACTTTATGAACACCATTAGACAGATAACACCCAGTATCCAGTCATCCAATGGTTGACGGTGACGGTGACGGTGGTGTGTAAGGTTCGGGTGTTCAGGACGTTCAGGATCACAGATCGATACAAACTACAAACACCATGTCATTAGCAAACAGTCGCGAACAGATTCATCGACGCTATATTTCTATAATATCGTCATCCCCGAATCAAAAGGCTCTTGTTGTGCGTTGTGGACACAAGAATACAGGACACAAGAATGCAGGTTTGTTCACACGCTTTTATTAAGGCGACATAAGACTCGGGTTTGCTCGACGCTAACATTTTCATTATTTCTGACTATCGTATTACAAAAATCTCAAATGTTTCTGGAGGGATCCCTACGGATGTAAGTTATTTATATTTAAGATTAATAAAAACAGGAGCTTACCATTAAAACATTTTATGTAAAACAATTTGAAGATTTTATAAAACGTTATTCAAGTATAAAATTAGCGGTAAGCACCAGATTTTATTTTTCTAGGCGATGAATTAATAAATTCCCGAGGGATCCCTTTAGAAACATTTGAGATTTTAGTAATACTTTCATCATAAATAATTAAAATAAACCCAATGGAAACATCGTTTTTCTAGACCTGCTAAAGCAAAGGCGACCGTAGGTCCGTCCATTAAGCCGGGTTAAGTTTTCCACTTTATTTTAGAGGTTTGATGGGCAAATTCAACCGCCGGTCTGTTCCAATACACCAGAGCCGCGCGTCGCATATTTTTGTGCACGGCAAAAATACACTTAAAAAATGTCGGTTCCCACCATCGAAGAAGAGCTTGAAGAAGAGTAGTCGAATTCCCCAAAGATGACAAAGTCCTAAGGGAAAGGACAGGCCCTCCTATTTGGAGTAATACCTGCTTTACACGATACCAGAACATTTTCGTACAGAAACTGTACCAAAATCGGTAGTACCAACAAACGTCACTCACGGTACTAACTACCAAGACAGAACACGTACCTTTTCACCCCGATTAGACAAACTGGATGAAACAAGGTATCGTGTAAAACGGGTACGACATTTTTTATGCAAGTGTGGTTCCCTCGTCGCGAATCACAACCCGTCTTTTGAGATGTGCTTTTCTTGACTATTTTAATTTCAAGACCCTTCGATTCTTTTCTTTCTGGTTTATTGCGATTTGTTGTTTCCTCCACACGTCGTACATTTTGGCCGTCGAGTTGTGCTATGTGCAATTTTTAATTTTCTGGAATCATTCGCTCATTACGTTCGCGTGATAAAAACAGGGTAATAAAATAGTGTGATAAAAATAGATGTTTTTTCAGTGTTATCATTTCTCTATCTGTCCATTTTAAATACATAAACACATTCTGTACCGAGAATATCGAGTGTGCGTCTGTATTATATGAATAAGCAGGCAAGACATTGGGTAGCTACGTATTATTATCTAAAGTTAATTCATAGCGGAATCCACTATATTGATTAAAATCATTCATTAATGTTATAACAGTAAATCAAATTTGGAATTTCCGCATTTATTCGGTGCCCTAAATGTTATATTAATCATATTTTTAAGGAATGATTTTCGTAATGGAGTTTATAGGTTTTAACTCATCGCTTTTAACTTTGCTATAAGCACTGTGTGTGTAGGTTCTTTAGTATTTTATTTAGTATATTTTTTTTCTATAGTTATTTCTTTACTATTTTAGCAAAGGTAGGAGGTTTCCTTTGGGAAAACCCCAGAAGTGTAATAATCCATCAACTGATTCTTCTCTTTGCTACCAGGAAATGTTTAGTCCGCAGTGTGCAACAAAATCTACGAAAACTTTTATTACTTCTCAAAAACGCGTAGGTGGATAAAACGATTCGTTTGAAAGCGGTTAAATAATTATATTTCTAGAAATCTCTAATAAATAGTATTAAACAAAGTCGCTATCCGCGTCTGTCTGTGCGCTTAGTTCTTCTAAACTATGCAACTGAATTTTGATATGGTTTTCACTATCATTTAGAGCATTTCTTCCAGGTTTATATGTATATATAAATATACGAGTATGTATAATTTTTTTTTATTTATTAAAAAAAATTTTTTACCATAACAATCTGCACATCTCACTAGGGCTTTCCTGTATCAAGATGTGCAGCTTTACAATTACATCATTTAAAAAAATACATATAAGTAAACTTAATATAATAATAATTAAATTTAAAACCACAAAATTTTAGTAACAAATGTACGAAAAATAAAATAAAAATGTCTACAAAAGAAGCATTGGGCAGTACGTTCGTAGTAAGTTGGCAACAATAATATTCTTCTGATACATGGATATTATATTTATAGAAAGAAGATAAATGTCGTGCAACGCCGGGTACACGTCAGCTAGTTAGTGTATAAACTCAATTTTAATGTCTGGATTATCTTATTTGTCCCAATTCCTAAAATATATATTATGTTTGTTCTCCTTCAAGGCTTTCGCCTTTGGAACACACTAATCTGAGAACATATGAGTATTTATTATATTATGCGTGGTTTCCGGGCTCTTAGTTTGAATGATTCTTCAATCAGCTTTATTTAATTTATTTTAAGTTCCATGTTGAAACTCCTGTTCGTAATTGATTTAAATCACCAGCTCATAAATAAACCATTAAAAATTCTTTATTGATAATTATAACGATTGAATCGTTTTTACAGCGCCGTTTTTTGATATAATCATCCCAAGGGCGCTTTACAATGAGCAATGTAAAACTGAACCTAACTTATACAAACGCGACACAAACATTTTATTATATAATATTTATTATGTGTGTCCTCTCACAACTATTGATACCCCATTTGTATACTAAAAACAACTACTACAACTATCAACCCATCATGCAATTATAATAATATGATGGAAATATGGTCGGATTAGCTCAGTTGGTAGAGCAGCGCTCCGGCAAGGCGAGGGTCCTGGCTTCAAGTCCTAGATGCGACCGTATCGTTTTCTGTTTTAAATTTACGTTTGAGAATCACTAATATTGTCTTCAATAATTAAATATGACAATTTGAGATTTTACATAATATAATAATAATAAATATATTTTATATATCGACTGTGTTTTGGTCAAAGGCATTTCCAAAAAAATGTATAAATTAAACTAAGTCAATAGTTTAACTGCTACACACACGTTAAGCGCCCTTTTGATTTTCCCTCGAAAACGGCGCTATACAAATAATCCAATCATATTTTCAGACTT
This sequence comes from Hesperophylax magnus, assembly GCA_026573805.1. Lineage (NCBI taxonomy): Eukaryota > Metazoa > Arthropoda > Insecta > Trichoptera > Limnephilidae > Hesperophylax > Hesperophylax magnus. The sequence goes on from JAIUSX010000002.1 coordinate 6,664,896, forward strand.
TATGTCCGGGTTAAATCTTCCCCACAGGAAAAACTAAACCCTTCCACACACTTTTCCACAAATGATCATCTAGTCAATCGACATTATGCAAGTTCATTATATAAGCATAATAAATACAAAACAATACAAGTACATCACGTCAACCCACCAGAGATCAAATGTGAAAATAATTCACCGACTCCAGATATTTTCATATCAGAGGGTTCGGCTCGGTAGAACTCCTAACTGGACCTATAAATCCTACTGATCCCTGAATATAAATATTTAAAAATTCTTTCGTAATCCTACATGTATTTAAAATGACTGATTTTTTTGCATTTTTGTGTATAAATTCTTTGACAGATCTAATACGCCTAAATTTTGAACGAGAGAGCTAGGTATAATCATGGTAGGTATAATGCCAGTAGCCGAAATAACAAATGGTAATATTTTTATAGTCTGAGAATGCCAAATTCTTTTAATCTCATTTCCTAAATCTATGTATTTATTTTTTATTTTTTCAGAAACAGATTTTTGAATATTACAGCAATTTGGAATAGCGATATCAACGATATATTAAAAAAAAATTATGTAAAACTATATCGGGTCTGTTAGTATAGTTTTATCATAATATATTTTATAGAATTCATTTTCTATAAATGAATTTGGTTCGTATTCATAATAGGGTACTATATTACGACAGTCAATCAAGTTATTTTTAATTACCAAACTTTGGTGAATTATTTTCAAAACTTGATTGTGCCTAAATGTATACTCGGTCGGTGCTAATACAGAGTATCCCGATATAATATGTTCTATAGTTTCCGGAAAAGCTAAACATTTTCTACATAAATCATCAATTTGATTTGTATCTTTGATTATATGCTTCCTATAATGTTTAGTTATTAATGACTCTATCCTAAATGGCAAGCATAAACCCTTCTATTTCTGCGCTCAACTCTTCAATACTCGACCATTTGTTTGACGAAAATTTGTCAACATACGTTTGGTTGAGATAATTGAAGTGTTTTGCGTGAATAATTTTATTTGACCAGGGATCTAATAATTCCTGGTTGGGATTTATAAAAATGTTGGCATTCTCGTCGTATAAATTTGAAGGTGTAATGTTTCTATCTGCCTTGCAAATTATTTTGTGTATTTCTGAACTATTAGCTTTATTATTATTATTAAATATTTGTACCCGGGTACTCGCTCTAAAGCACGACCTGACGGATGGGACAAGCCATGGAGTTGATTGTCCCATACGTACTTTCTTGGTCGAGTTGTTTTCGCTTTATTTTACAAACGCCTCCGCTATCTCTAACCAAACCTTTATCTGACACACCTACATTTACTTCACAATCTTTGGTATTAAAAAAATAAAACGTTTTTTGTGTCTTCCGAATAGCGTTCTAAATTAATGTGTTATCACATGATGCTGTCCCTGTCTATGTGCGCACTTAACTGAGATAACTCCAAGTCCGTAAAAGAGACAGAAAACAAAAACATGGCCTACGTGCAACATTCGAATGTTTACTGTCTGCAAGAGTGTAATCTAATAAGACAGGTTTGGCCGGACCTGCCCTCAACTGGAACGAGATTTTCAACTTATCGCTTCCAAACGTTTCCATTGTCGATCCCTATAGGCAAGCAGTTTATGATATTTAATATTCAAAGTATAAGTATTTATTTTGTTTCTATTTATAACTAGCTGTACCCCGCCACGCGTTGCTGTGCGGGTAGAGAAACAATAGCGTGTTTTGCTTTTACGTCCAACAGATGGCGCTGTTAAAAAAAAAAAATTACCTGTCACAGGTGACATCTATATAATATAACTTCATCTTCCAAAGATAAGCTAACGCTTCTATGGAAGAATAGTATTCTAATCACTTCATATGTAAAAACCCAATGTAAATACGATTTTGTATGTAATTACTTTATTTCTCTAATAAAAAATATAATATATAAAAAACACGCGTATTCGAATGCATCGTTGTGCCAAAATTTCAAAGCAATCGGTGATGTACTTTCGGAGATATAAGATTTTGAACTTTATATCGTAGGTAATAGGCATTAAAATCGCTTGAAAAACGGAGTCTAGAAACGTTCGATTTCAAGCAAAAAACTGGTTTTTACTTATTTTGTAAATAATTTTATAAGAAAGCATAAAAGTTAATCAAGTGAAACTGTCACAGATAACCTTAGCTATAAAACTGTATTTTTTAAAAGTTGTTTCTTGTATGCGTTCATACATTTCTATTGAAACATATTTTTGCAGTAGTTTGCATTTATATTTTTTATTGAAAATAATTTGAAATTCAAAAAATAATTTGAATTCTACTCAAGCGAAGCGATAGGAAAACCTTCAATTTAACTAAAGTATATTTTTTGGTTTTCATAATGTACACCAATTCGTTATAAAGATTAATCAAAATAGTGATTTGACATTAAGCTTCGCCTTAACTCTATCCTATCTGTTTTTCCTACAAAGTGCATTACACAATATTATTTGTGTTATTCTCAATGTTGCTCACATGGCTAATCTCGATGGTGATCTATAAACAACACAACAAATAACTTAATAACATTTAACTTCTCTTAGCCTAAACAATAATACTGGTTATTTGTTTGTGGTTGTTTGCTCGAAGCCAAATCCGGGAGGAATATCCTCGCGGGTCCCTTGACCCATATTATGCCGCCGCCTTACCTTTATTCCTTCACTGGCTACTTGACTACTTGGAGCTCTGCTAAGTCATTGTTTACCCTTACCAAATGCATCGTTCTTGTCGTTACTCCTTGCCGCGGTAGCGACGAAAAATATCACTTATCGTAATATACCTTACCGAATATTGTACCTTGCACGACAGGTGAATGGTAGTTATTTGTACTTATACGCGGATCGGATAGTCTTTTATATAAAGTTGATTGTCGTGGGCGGGCGCCGCGTGGATTTGATTTGTATACAGATCTACAGTTTTATTCCTAGGTTGATGCAAATTTGCACACTTGACCTTCAAAACAAGATGAAGGTCAATGTCTAAGTCTGATTATGAAAAACTCTGTGTGAAGCCCGAGCAACGCCGGGGAGTTCTGCTAGTAATATATATATAAAATTGTACGTATACATTTGCGAATTACGGGAAAGGAATGAAGCAACCGCAAACGGCGTTTCTCACCACTTGCGGTTGCTTCGTTTCTTTCCCATAAGTTGAGGTTCAGTTTTTAAGTTCGGCTCGCGTATGTATAGATAGCTTAAAGTTTCGTCTTGACCTCGCCTGTGTACTTTTCTGCCGCGATCGTTTTCTAAAATCTACGTTATTTTTTATTTCATCATTGTTTGAACGCGTAATAATATCTTGTTTTGTTGTCCTCGGAATATTTATGAAAGGCAGCGTCAAGAGGAAATATTATGGCACAATCATTTTATTCCGAAACATCAAACTTGTGAAGTCTCACGATAAAGGTTGTCTACCTTTCTTCCCGGTCAGTGTGTTGCCCTTCTAATAATATCTTGTTTTGTTGTCCTCGGAACATTTCTGAAAGGCCGCGTAAAGAGGAAATATTATGGTACAATCGTTTTATCCCGAAACGTCAAACTTGTGAAGTCTCACGATAAAGGTTGTCTACCTTTCTTCCCGGTCAGTGTGTTGCCCTTCTAATAATATCTTGTTTTGTTGTCCTCGGAACATTTCTGAAAGGCCGCGTAAAGAGGAAATATTATGGTACAATCGTTTTATCCCGAAACGTCAAACTTGTGAAGTCTCACGATAAAGGTTGTCTACCTTTCTTCCCGGTCAGTGTGTTGCCCTTCTAATAATATCTTGTTTTGTTGTCCTCGGAACATTTCTGAAAGGCCGCGTAAAGAGGAAATATTATGGTACAATCGTTTTATCCCGAAACGTCAAACTTGTGAAGTCTCACGATAAAGGTTGTCTACCTTTCTTCCCGGTCAGTGTGTTGCCCTTCTAATAATATCTTGTTTTGTTGTCCTCGGAACATTTCTGAAAGGCCGCGTAAAGAGGAAATATTATGGTACAATCGTTTTATCCCGAAACGTCAAACTTGTGAAGTCTCACGATAAAGTTTGTCTACCTTTCTTCCCGGTCAGTGTGTTGCCCTTCTAATAATATCTTGTTTTGTTGTCCTCGGAACATTTCTGAAAGGCCGCGTAAAGAGGAAATATTATGGTACAATCGTTTTATCCCGAAACGTCAAACTTGTGAAGTCTCACGATAAAGGTTGTCTACCTTTCTTCCCGGTCAGTGTGTTGCCCTTCTAATAATATCTTGTTTTGTTGTCCTCGGAACATTTCTGAAAGGCCGCGTAAAGAGGAAATATTATGGTACAATCGTTTTATCCCGAAACGTCAAACTTGTGAAGTCTCACGACAAAGGTTGTCTACCTTTCTTCCCGGTCAGTGTGTTGCCCTTCTAATTATATCTTGTTTTGTTGTCCTCGGAACATTTCTGAAAGGCCGCGTGAAGTTGAAATATTATGGTACAATCATTTTATCCCGAAACATCAAACTTGTGAAGTCTCACGATAAAGGGTGTCTACCTTTTTCTCCCGGTCAGTGTGTTGCCCTTCTTTCCAGGGACGAATAGTCCTTAATATTTCTTTGTATTCACTCGATTGTTATAAATATTATGCCTTTAATTTGGTTTGGTTTTATAAGGTTCCCGCAAACTGCTGAGCAGGAATGATACAGTACATCCTGAGCTGCGTTATGCATTTTGCTTTGTCCACGCAACGCTATATTTAGAAACCTCTTTTAGGGTACATAATGCATCATCCACCGTCCTTCTTTAGGAACCCGTCGAAACTTTGAACTGCACGGCTGTGCGCCAAGTCCGCTCAAATTTATTCAGCAGTATTTAACTCTCCTCTTTCTTTGTTTCTTCTGATTTTTTTGTTATGTGGATTACTTACAACCATTCCCGTAAGACGCGTACCTTGATGTTTGTATGAATAGCCTTTGTATACCCACCGCAAGGTATTTGCTTTGTCTCTGTATCTGTATATCGCCTTTGCCATAATTAACCGTGGCGCGGTGTCACCCCACTATCTGCTATAATATAATAATAATAGGATAATTTGTATAATGCCGTTTTTGTAAAAAAAAACAACTCAAGAGCGCTGTGCATTATGTATTATTTACGAATTGGAGACAGCAGGCAGCTATTTTAAATATTTCATCATTCCGAGCTCCGCGTGTTATCAACAACATGAGTACATACATATATATGTGTATTTTTATCTCCAACTTTCTGTTGCTGGGCGTTGTCGGGTATCCTACGTCACCATTATTCGATACAGTGGGGGCTGGATCCTGAACCAGACGACCAACGACCATAGATACGCCGCACTGTGTTGCCGTACGTGCAAACAAACATTGTTATGTACATTGTAAATTTGCATACTGTAATTTTTGTTTGCTTCAGTTGGTTTCAAAATACCAGAGCGCTGAGTAACTAAACAACATGACCATTTCAAGTAAAAAAAATCATACGAATAAAAATCCTCGCAAATTTCCCTCCCCAAACCCTTTTCTAACCATTTCCTTCATCGGATAGCAATCAATTGTTGCTTTTTTAAGATAGTTTCTAGTTAATATTAATACCTGTAAGTGGTCAGTTCTCTAAAAATGTTCAATTTTGTAAAAGTGCTGTTTTTGCTGATCGCTTTCCAGGATAAATAATTTCATGTTTACCGTTCGTATGCAATCTTCACATCCAGGAATCTTTATTCTAGGCCAGAGCAATTCCTCGAAGAGCAAAAGAAACTCAGAATAGTTTCTATCTCGTACGTTTTTGTTTTTCTTCTCATCTACTCACCTCTTCCACGAAATCTCTTTTTAGTCACGTGCCAGAAGATGTGGGCCATCATTTATTTCGTTTTGGACGCTGCTTAGAAAAACAAACATAAAAATGTAGATCAACTGTTGAAATTAAATGACAGTCTAATCACAGTCTGGTGCAAAGTTCAGCATCCAATCTCGGATCGGGCGTTGCGCGTAGGCCGATCGACTTGGTACAATAAACTCTACGCAAAGGAATAATGTTAAATTGCTAAGCGGGAAATTTAACTTGATCATTTGTTATGCATTATCATTTATCATCTACTAACCTGCTCCATATTCTCTCAGCAGCTCTCATTTCAACACGAACATAATATTCATAGAGGGAGATTCTAAACACGTTCACTGCGTAGATATTGTATATCTTTAGAGTACCCATCTACAAATACCTAGATCCAAAATAATATTATCATATTATGTGTAGTGTTTCTTTGCCAAAAGCAATATTATAATAAACCGTTTAACATTATTTATTAACGCCCTTTTTAGGGACTTGTACATATTAATTGTAAAAAAATGTTTTTGTTTAGTGATTAATTGAAAATATCCACTGACTCGCTATAATTATTTCCCTCCATTAGTATTCTAGGCAGAGAGAAATACGTATGGTAGTTAGTCCCAGATTTTCTACACTGAAATAAATTTCGACTTATAGTATTACGTAGTGGAATCCGAAAGCTTATCAATGCAAGCAATTCTATGCTATCAATTGCATTATTTAGAATTTGATGGAATTCCCATTTTAAAACTTAGAAATCGCATTTAACATAGATACAGAGATTTTCTCCGATGTTCTAATTATTTTCGTTTTCATCTGATACCTGATAAGGCATTTAATTTTTCATCAATATTAATGATTTTGGCTTTAGATTACATTAATGTAGTGATCGATCACAACTGATTAAATATTTTATTTTAACTTCCAGATGATTACATCATTAAATGGATATATTATTATCTTGCTACTCGAGACATTTACGCCATGATCGATTAATTGTTATTGAAAACATTGATCGTCATTTTATATTTGGATTAGCTTTACGTTTAGTATTCATCACATCAGTTATGGCGCGAACTATTGATTTTCTTCTGTTCCAAGCTGTGCCAACAACTAAACGTGGCGTGCGTGGCCACCGTCGCTTTCGACCAAACCGTATGTTGTATGTTGCTCAACAGCTCTGCTATTTACTCCTTACTTAACAATACGCGAAATATTGAATTAATGTGACCCTTGCTGGCATTGAGGGTTTTGGAGATAGATAATCTCGACTAAGGGCATAGTATTCCTACGGCTGAGAATTGCGTTGTAACTTCTCTCTGTGTTACAAGCTCCGGTTTAGCTTACTGGTAGAACTCCAAGTACGAGTGCGTGCATAGTATGCAGGAGTATCGCAAATGTGAATCACAGAGTGAGATCCCTGTATCCCAACAGGTTCGAAGACCCAGTATGAAAGCGTGGCCACAAGGATACAAAGATATAAAGAAACGGGATATGACTTGGCACACACCTCATTCTGACTTTGTTTTGAGAAAGTTGTTGTTGCTGTGAACATTGTTTTATTCTTCGACCAACTTACGTAAGTTCCCATTGATTTCGTCATGGTGATTCTGATCTTCGGCGATTTCATACGATTACGATACGATTCTAAATCCGCCAATATTAAATAATTTTTCAGCGATCGTTTACCTCAACGTGACTGTAATACAGAATCTGTAATCACCAAAAATGAGGAATACTCATAAAGTGGAGCATGAATGAACCTTGTGTCAATTTTCCTGAACGCGAACAAGATGAACAAGCTATGAACGCTTCCTTCTCGGATGCCATACAAAATAAGGGTGTAAATAATTGCATCGATTCCGGACCTCCCCTTTTTCAGCAGACCATGCCAACAGAAGCTGGCAGCTTTATCACTTCCAACATGCATGAGAACTTTTGAAACGTACATTGCTGAAGGTAACTTGGATGGAACTGTCGGTTCAGGTTTTCTGATGATGATGAACATTCTCAAACGAACATTGGTAAATAGTTACTCATTGGTAAATACAATTGAGTTGAATTCTTCGGCGTTTCGAAAGCAACTGGTAATTTATCGGCGTGTCGATTCAAACAATAAATCTTTTCCGTATATTTGCTAGTTGCTAGTACCTATCCGCAATTATATAGATTATAATAGTTTAGTGTAATATAATAATATTTCCGCGTCGGCATATACTTCATAATCTGAGGTGCGCCATAATGCCCAGTTTATGCGGGCCTGACATCGCAAAAGATTCATAATTGCAGTTTCACGATTCTTGGTGGGATAAATTTTCATTATACCTAAGTCAGCCAAATGTCGAAAATATTTAATACTGGGATTTTGCTTTAATTTTTTCAAATTAATTAATATTTTAGACAGATTCTATGTCATCTGCAGGCCTGTATAAATGTATGAATATGTGCCTGAGACGATGTACGAATTTGAATAACGCAAGGAGTGTGTGTCAAGACCGTGTCCTTAGGGGGTCCATCCTCTGCGCCTACGCCTGCGGAGAAACTACGCACAGTGCTGCTGAGGCGGAAAAACTACATATTCACAAAGTAACCTAGTTTTATTTTCTTATTGTACTGAAAATGCTGAATTATGGATTTCCTCACATAGTTCTAATTTTTTTGCCAATGATTCCTTTATATTCGATTTAAAACTTGAGTTGCTGAAACCAACACGGCATTTGTTGGTCATTTTATATTCTGTAATTATTATACTTAAGTAATATAAAGTAATCCATACCTTATTTTTTGTCAAAATTCCTTCTATATAAAATGATAGATTTATTTCCGCCTCTCCATACTAGAGGCAACACAATGCGACGTTAAAATAAGGCAGTCGTCCCACGGGTCCGTAAAGAATCGACCAAAACCGAGTGCGGTATACCGAGAGCTCACCGATCCATATATTTGTATTGGGACCTGCAAACAGTGCAAACGGGTCGGATGGCGAGCGGAAGCGATGCGATTTACTTCCCATCCACAGCTAGCGGTACGATTCAGAAGGCGCTCGATATTTATTGCGTCACCGCCGATATCACATAACGAACTTATCAGTTTTTACCAATTTGAGTTAAAAATGATTTAAACATATTCTTAAGCGTTTATTTATTTAGGCACGATTTACAAAAAATCGTTTGTTATTTTTTTTTCAAATTACGATTCATATTAATATGTTAAACTACCTGATACAATAGTTCCATTATAATCCATGTTTCAATTTGACGATGATAAGATAATGACATTCAGGGTACAGGCGGTAAATGCGACAACTGAAATCTGCAATACAATACAGACAGCTTGCTACGAAATTATTTGGTACTTGTTATTTGCCGCACTTACATTTACATTATTTACAGCATTACATTATTTATTACATCACTTACATTATTTACAACACTCGGTTTATGTCGATTCTTTACCGGCCCGTGGACGATGGCCTTAGTTTTACAAAAAATCAACCATCTCAACCTTTCGATTCTGAATTTTGGTCCTTTACCGTGGCGAAACTATATTTGTGTGTATTTGTGTATCTTCCACTCTAAAACGAGATCCATATAAAAAAATACTTTGTTGTTTAAATGTTTTTTTAAATGTTAAAAACCCCGTTAAATCATTTTTTATTCGTCCTCGTCCGAATGTGAACTTGCTGCCTTCGGGCGCAGAGTCAATGATCTGACTATTCTAACTCTGAGGTCGTCAAGTAATCTTTCTAAAATTTTCGCCAATCTGCAATTATTTTAAATCATTGGAAAGATTTCGTTTTATAAATTCTGGAGAAATCTTTTGGAAAACTTAAATCTAATTTGAAATTTCATAATATTTTCCAATAGCCTCATCTTATTCATTTATCTGACAATATTATTATTTGGTCCTGCCAAATGAAAACAACACATTCACGGGTTTCCATATGTATCACCTCTGGGTATCCTTACGGAGACCGGACAAAACGTAAAGATATTATTTTACGATTAGTGACGTGGTTGGTGGTATCATGTATTTGTTATTTTATTCCTCCACCACTTTTTCGAAACGCGTTATTCACTACCGGTATTATTGGCTACGTACAAATATGTAAACAGGTGGCCGCCATGTTTTTCTCAAAGGCAAACAGGTATGTTTATGAATACCTACATATAATAATGAATAATATTAGTATTGTGTGCTATTAGTTTATGACTGGGTGCATTAGCGAGTATATCGGAAGAATCGTTTGGAATACTTTATTGTAATACTTCTTAAGTAGAATTTAATTACCGAGAATGTAAGAATAGATTCAATGCCATAATATATACCATATCCACTCTACAATTTAGCTAACACTACCCGCGAGATAATCGCAATGTTTCGGCCATATTATAAAGTTTATCAAATTATTTTTTCGATTCTAATCCCCAGAAACTTGTACGAAAAAGGGTCCGACTTCGCATTGTTCGATGGTAGGTAGGTACTTTAGATTTAAAATAAATTAAATGTTTTCTAAACGCTTTGGGTTCTTCAAAAATGTTTCGAGCAATAACAATTCTTACGCAATAAACAAGTACCTAATTATAATACATAATAACTAGTTTTGCAAACCGGATCCAACCGACGAGATAGGAATCAATTTTGTGATAAATTAGTTAGAATTCTAGTTTTCTTTTAAAAGTTTTTGACAACCCAAATGTACGAGTATTTCATGTAATGAAAAAAAATGTACCTATGATTACAGTTCAAACGATTTAATAATTTAATACAAGATAATCTGTTGTCAATAATACATTGTTCATGAGTTTAATGTTTTTAGCAATGAGTCTACTGCTATTGTATTTATACTTCTATGGCAAAAATACCAACTGATATGTACAATTGTACATCTACGTGAAAAAAGTTTCCATGGGTGCTAGATACGTTTTAATAAAAGTAACAGTTTATTTTTGTAGGAGGTAGGTACCCAATTTGAAAAATTGCGATATGCTTTCATCTTTGGATCCTTACATTGTTTTTGTAAACTATATTAAATCTTTCTGAATCGTTTTTTTTTAATAATAAATAATATGTTATTATTAAAGTAAGTACAGTTAAAAAGTTTGATAATATTTGGCAGAAGTATTTTGTAACTATTTTTCGTTAATTTCGCCTTCAAAACGAAAAAAACAATTTCGTTTTTAATATTTTTTCCCCATGCCGACCATAATTAAAATAATTCCTTTTTTGTTATCTTTGCAAGCAAAGATAAAAAATAATATTATTATGTGTTGTAAATAATTATCTTGAATGTGGGTATTTTTAGTGTCTTTGATATGTTCTCGATAGTAATCATGATATTTTAATTTTACCTGGCAAAAATTTGTTTTCCATAAGGTTAGAAAGTTACCGTTATCAATATAAACATTACAATGAATAATTGCACGATAATCGAGACATAACAAACAGTATTATTATCGGTTTGGTTTACAGAACAGTAATTTAGTGTTCAGACAAAATGGTGATTTTGAAGTTTAAGATTAAACTCAAGAACGCACTAAGTACACTGTTTATACCTTCGCTATACAAACAGGATACCTAATATACCTACAGAACTTTGCATCATACAGTGATTTTGATCCAGAGGAAATAATGTAATACATATTATTTAATTTATTTAACTTGCTTTACTATTTTGTATGTATATGGAACAAACAATAGAACAGTTATATGAATATTTCAAAGCTCCATAGCTAGGACTGGGGAACTGAGAATAGTAGCGTTCCCCAAATTCCTAGCAGATAGCTGAGTAAATTTCATGAAGCAAGAGCACACCGTTCAAGCTTTTTTGTTATATTAGATGTGAGGATATTCCGTATTACCCTACTGTTAATTTTACAGTAATGAACTCTATTATTTATAAAGGCATAGATTAATATAATTATACTAAATCATCAATGTTTATTTTTCATTGTAAAATATAATTTTGATATGTTAGGCATACAATTATCCCGAGCCAGCTAATCATATACCAGGCATAATATATAGGCAGCCGGCCGTTCGGTAGTTGGCATGTTATCGCAGCGTGATAACGGCTTATGAAAGTCCACGGAGGATTGCATTCATTTAACACATTGACTTGTCATATTTATGTTTTCCGTGGAAATCTTACGGCTCTACACAATATATGCATAATATTATATTGCCATGAACTTGTTTACGTCCTTGTAAACATTTCTAATCACGTTTTTAGTAGTAGGCCATGATTTTTAACTAACTACAATGATACAGTAATAATAATTATTTTTCTTGTGATTTTCTGTACATTTTCACAATAGTATTTGAGTGCTTTTTTAACATTAATTGACTGCAAAACTCTCTGAATATTTATAAAACGTTTTTCTCTGGTGGGATTCAAAGATATAATCCGTCCCTGGAGTTAAGATTAATTAATTATAGTGAGAAATCAAACAAAAGTCGTCTTTGGTGAAGTTTCTTTCTATTTCTGTATAACATCATTTTTGTACAAGTTTTGCATAAGTTTTTTTGTAGTCATTAATTTATCCCTAGATTATCCACTACTTCACTGAACCAACAGCTCAGACCAGAATTCGCGCAGCGTGCGAAGCACGAGGTGGAAAAGTGCGAAAAAGTACCAAGCAATATTAGATCATTTTTTGACGGCCTCCGTGATTGAGGGTTAAGATTCTTGACTAGCATGCTAAATGGGCTGGAACCATAAATCACTGGCGACATCAGTTTTCATTCAATAATAATAATAATATTTGGGGATTTGTGTAGTGCCGTTTTTGTGAAAATTACCTTACTTTAGAAATATGTTTATTTCCTACTATGTACTAATAATAATAGTATTTGGATGATTTATATAGCGCCGTTTTTGTGCAAATCATGTATAAGTAATTTGCATGTTGCTAATTGGTCTGTATAATTCTCTTCCAGCCGCTCAGTCGGGAGGATCATGGGCGCAGTTCTCCCCGCTGCTGGTGGCGCTGGCAGGACTGCCGGCGCGGGGCAAGACGCACCTGGCGCACCGCCTCGCCCGACACCTCAACTGGCAGGGAGAGAGCACTAAAGGTAAACAAACAACATTATCTTAATAATAATAACATGGCATTTATATAGCGCAGTTTAGTGTCATTTCACTTCAAGCGCGCTTAACTACTCGTATAACAAACTTTAAAAAAATGGTAATTCAGTTTTAATGGTTCTTAAAATTATTCCTACAGTGTGCCTTACCCAATACAGATCTAATATTATAACACTAAATACACTGTTTATACAAAATGATGACAAAACTTAGAATAACAATAACAGCAGGACAGGACAAAACACGAATATTAAAACTAAAACATAACATAAAACAGGAGGCAGTTTGTGCTCAGAAATGAGAATTTTCTGAGCAGACATTTTAAAAAGGTACAATAAGGAGACAACCGAAACCAAACAATTACCGGATGTTTTATCTTTACTTTTTCTACCATTTACTTTCGCTTCATATATTCTCCTTACCCGTTTTCATGTTCACACCATCTGAGGGTATCATTCATACTAGCCCATCTTGGTACTCCCAATCTCAATAGAACTTTTGGAATCTCCATTTTCTTGTTTATTGCAGATAAAATACCAAAGTTTAAGTGTGTTCATAATATGTATTTGTATGTAACTCTGCATCATTCGTAGAATTTTCTTATTCAACACATGTGTCGAACGTACAAGAAATATATAAACATTGTCAAGAATTCCACATTTACATTATTCAACGCATTGTAGATTTAATTGACAATTTATTTTGATTCAATATTTTCATTGCACATTCTTATGAAACCTTGTTTCATTTATTTTATTTATGCCAAACCTTGTTTGGCATAAATAAAATAAAGAAATTAACCTGTAAAAAGTTTACCTATTTTAAAATGTCTTTTAAAACTTAAAAAAGATAAATATTCAGGATCGCTGGCCACACTTAGTAAAAAAAAACTTGCTTGAATTCCCTAATTTAATTTAATTTTTTAGTTCCGCTAAAATAGTGCTTACCTAATATGCATGAATTAAATGGTAATAACTTTTCTTCTAGTCCGGCGTGTAGTAACAGGAATACATACCGACATATGAACATATCGTTGATCGAAATTATTGGAAATGGTTGTATTCCATACAACGAAAGCGAATTTTCATTTTACGTAATTAAAAATTAGAATGTTAAAATTAAAAAATTTCCCAAATGCAGTTAGTTGACTTTTATATCGAGCCATAATCGGCAGAACAGCGTAAGCGACGTTTTTTGTCAAATTACGATTTTTAACGAAAGCCGTTCAATAATACCTTATACGTGTGCGACAAAAATATAACAGTTCTATCTTATACGCCTGACGCTTTTTTGGTACCTGTGCCTTTTAGCGTATGAACTTCCTTACAAATCTTGTAGGCGAGCAAAACAGCGCAACCGACGTCATTTGATAGCGTAAGCGACAATATGGTCGGTTACGTTCTTACGCCGAACGGTAGAGAATGTTCCAGTTTTGTCAGTTAGCGTCCATCGGATGACCAGTGCGAACGTGTGCGAATGTATTAACGAGGAGCCCCATAATCAGAAAATAGATGTTTGTGATGGGAACACTTCAGCAACAGCACATTTAAGTCCAATTGTTCAATTCTCCGATACTGAATTATGTTTAGATTTCGAACCATCTGAAGAGTCTTGGAAGCGTGATTCAGATGATGCAGATGCAGAAATGAGCGATGAAAGCTTACTTATTGGCAGTGTTAGTGATCCACATTTATCTGTTGGATATGCTGGGTTAAGGAAATCAAAATTAGTCCCAAAGAGAGTGCGAAGGAGAGGAGAAAAATGTACTGGACAGCACAAAAGTGTTAAACCAAATCCGTGTCTAAATAAAAAATGTGGCAGCAATTGTGCCATTCAATTCAGTGAAGAAGATCGCCTTAACATACATGCATTTTATTGGGGCATGGCCAGCAACCAGCGGCAGAGGGACTGGCTTCTTTTGTGTATAAACAAACAGCCAATCAAAAGAAAAAGGGCTAAATATGATAGCAGAAGAAACACATCATATAAATATTTCATAAATTGGAACAGGAAAAGAGTTTAAGTCTGTCAGCAATTTATTTTGAAAACTCTTGACATCGGGCAAATGACTATCACGCATGCATGCAATAATATTTTAGAAAATAATTTTTCTAAAGCCGATATGAGAGGAAAGCACGAACCATCCAATAAAACGGACCAAGAAAAAAAGGACATGGTAATAAAGTTTATTACACAATTGCCCGCTGTTCCATCTCACTACTGTCGAAATAAATCTTCGAAAAGATATCTTCCTGCCGATTTGCGTAATGTGAAAACTGTGTATAAAATATACATTGAAAATGTTAATTCATTAGATGAATCTGGGCATAGTAACATTGTGAGTCTGAATATTTTTAGAAAAATATTTAATACGAATTTCAACTTGGATTTTCATTTACCTAAAAAGGACAAGTGTTCTTTATGTGAGAAAGTGAAAAATTTGTCCGGTGACGAGAAGCTTCAGCAAACTGAAATGGATATTTACAAAAGTCACCTCAGCGAAAAGGAAAAATGCAAAGAGATCTTCATTAATGATCAGGCTAAAAGCAAAAATGATAATGATATTTTGTGCGCAAGTTTTGACCTCGAGAAGGTGCTAACCACTCCCCATGGAGAAAGCGTAAATACGGAGATCAAGTATAGGGATCTTAGAGGTCTCTGCGAGAAAGGTATTATTCCTGAGAGGATGAGGCATCAATTTTTGGAACTGCCACATGGATCCACAGTGGAAAATACCTTACCTGAATCCGACCAGGAAGACATGTGAATAGTTTTGAAAAATGTGGCTCAAACCAACAAAGTTTTGAAAAATTGCCGATATAAGTGCAATTATTAAAAAAATATATACGTTGTATCTATTATATTTATTATTTGTTAAAATATTTTTGTTTTATTTTTATTGTTTTGGAAATAACATTTTTATTTTTATTGTTTTTAGAAAATAACATTTTTTCTTAATTTTCCCTGTAAAGTACAAGCAAGATAATTAAAAATATATTACTTTAAAAATATATATGTTTTTTATTAGTAGTTACTTATGGCCTATTGCATGATAAAATTTTTTAAAAAATCTACTCCAAATAGCGTAAGCGACATTTCAGAGGGAAAAAAATCTGTTAGGGTTACAGGCAAAACAGCGTTACCGCCACTATCTCGACAACTGGAGGCATTCAAATAAAAAGTATTTTCATTTCATACAGGCAGTAACCAAAGATTATTAATCTTGATTAACCTAAATCCTTTTTGGAATCAATTAAGAAAGTTAATAAAAAAAAACCTTCTCCTGTATAATTTACAAATTGTCGCTTACGCTGTTCTGCCGATTATGGCTCGATATTAATTAAGGTGTATCAAAAGATTTTATTTAAATAAAAATCGTATTAAGCGTGGCCAGCGATCCTGAATAATTACCAAAAAAAAATCGGTTCGACTGAGTTGAAGTTCCTACCCAGGAACTGGAGTCGACACCTTCACCAACCTCGCCAAATGTCTATCGGGTAGAACTGACATTTATTTTGTATTAACTCATCACAATGTCATCCGATTTCAGAGAAATGCGTATATTATAATAATAATAATAATAAGTGTTTTTTTATCTTTTTTTGTTGTTGTAACAATAGATATAATGATATCCGCGTGTGTGTGTATGTGATTGCCACCAAAATTTGATATAATGCATTGTCGTCAACGAGTCTATCTGCCTAGTTTCAGATCGATCTGATTTTAGGAAGTGGGCTAAATTCCATTCATTCCCGAAAACAAAAGTGAAATATAAATACAGGGTTTTCCAATAAGAGGTGTTATTTTGATATTCAATCGTAAAAGATCAATGGTTTCGTTGCTTGTGTGGCACGTAGCGCCGTCTTGTTGAAAGTAAACGTTATCCAGATCAAGACCATCCAATTCCGGCCATAAAAAATCATTAATCATCTCTCGATACCGCAATCCATTCACCGTAACTGTTGCTCCAGCCTCATTTTCGAAAAAGAAAGGTCCAATGACTCCGCCGGACCATAAACCGCACCAAACAGTCACACGTTGAGGATAGAGAGGCTTTTCAACAATAACTCTTGGGTTTTCCGAGCCCCAGATGCGACAATTTTGCTTGTTGACGAAGCCACCGAGATGGAAATGGGCCTCATCACTCAAGATGATTTGCATTTGATTCACTCAAGTGAATTTTAATAATTTCAATGCGTTGTTGAAGCGTGTATCGTTCCATTTTTATTAATAGCGTAGTTTCTACTTGTCAAATGTCAAAAAATGACAGCTTCAAAAGTAACATCTACCGAAATAGCGGGCTATTCAAAATAACACCTCTTATTGGAAAACCCTGTACATGTTTTTAAAAATAAGAAATATAGAGCAAAATTTAAGCTTAAACATGTTTTAATTGCTTATAAATGATTTAATTAATTTTTAGTCTGGCGTCTCATTTCTATAAATGTTCAGCCTTGTTCATCCAATGATTCTTATCGTCAGCATTACCATTTACATTGATCTAATTATTAAGTATCATTCTACCAGTTCAATTCATTACCACTGCGAGGCTAATGCTATTGTGTAATGGAATAATAACATATACCTATGCTGTTTTGTTGGAAGTGCTAACAAACCTTCACAGTTGCAATTTCGAAAAAATAAACAGGTTAAAACCTTATTATTTATCACTGATTTGGCTACAATTATAAATATTGATCTTGGTTGCCAAATAAATAAAGCCAGGTTTATTCCTTTAACTGATGAAATTTTTTTCTAAGAAAATAAATGAATCTATCCAAATCTTACTTAGCTCCTATGTGATTTGCGCATTTTAGTGCGATAATATAAGGGCTCTGGTAAACAAGCAACTTTTTATGGCAATTTCATTCCAGCGATGTGTTGCCATCTTCTTCTTCACCAGTGAAAGAAGAGGACAGCAATACATTGCGGGCTAGAAATTGCCATAAAAAGTTTCTCGTTTACCGGAGCAAGGCAGTGTAGGAGAGTAAGGAGATATACTAGATGAAGGTGGACTATTCAGATCTGTTCACTCAATGTAACTACAGGCATTTTAGGCATGGTGATAAAAGTAATAGTGTTTGTAAAACATAATATCAACTGTAGTATTTGTTTGTTTCTTTCAGTTTTTGACTGCAGTGAATATAGACGCAGGCAGATGGACGCATATGCGCGTCATGACATGTTCCGTGCAGACCACCCGACAGGCGCAGCTGTGCGCCGGCAGAGTGCCCGCGATGCCGTGCATGACGCCATCCAGTGGCTGTCCGACGGCAACAGTGTTGCTGTAAGCATCGCTTTACGTTTACCTTTATATCTCTATACAGCTGCAATTACAACTAGAATTTAATGAGGGCGGTAATGGTAATAGGCGCCCCACAACCTTATAGTAGCCATCGTTGGCTGAAACATCTAAATAGCTAATACGTTCTACAAGGACTGACATTTTCAAATCATTTGCTTAACCTCTCAGAAAAGGACTTTTATTTACTTTGTGTTCCTTTGCGAACTGTCAAAACGCAAACATTTTTGTGTTATTCACGAGTTTTGTTAAAAGCTTCATAACTCACGTTTTGGGAAACGTAGCCTCATTCTAAAAAATGTTTTGGAAAGATTATGAAATTCACTATCATATGTTTTGTTATACGTAAATATTTGCGTTTCTAAATATACATTTTCTGAAAACGTCAAAAATATGTAAATATCGCTGACCATTATTTCAAAGCTGTGAAAAATGTACTTTTTTCTGAGTATCATAAAGAAATAACACTTTATATATTGAAGAAATATAATTAAAAACTATTAGTCACCTCAAAATATTAACCGTCCAAACTAAAATATTTTTAATAAATTATTTAAAAACGCAATAAATTATGAACGAACAAGATGACAGATTCAATCGACTCAGATAATGCACCTCTAAATTTCATAGATATTTTTGAATGCAGACGCGTAGCGTTATTCATTATCGATACTCTGTTTTTTAAATCATGGCAATCCGTATACTAGTGATGGAAATAAATCGATTTTTGTAAAATCTCGCGCGTTTACGTGAAAAGACGTACTAATGTCTTGACCGCTATTATCATATTTACGTCTTTTGACGTTCTAATGTTCCGAGTGGTTAATATTACTGGATTGAAAAAATTTCCATTCTGTAATCTTGAATTTTTGTTTTGGTCTAAAATTAACAAATATTGATTCCATGTTTATATTGATTTGGTTTTATCTATCCATATTGGCGTACATTATTTACATTGTCAGTATCTCCTTTATGAATATTATCTGTAAGTTCACCTTTCGTGTGGACATATAAATAATATTGATAACTTATATGGAAACACACAACTTCGCACTTAACACGAAAGGTTATTTATTTGTTAACTTTATTTTGCAGATATTTGACGGTACAAATATAACCGCACAACAGAGGCATGACCTCCAGAATCACTGTGTGAATGATTTGGGATTCCGTGTGTTGTTTATTGAATGTATTTGTGATGATGACGCTCTGATGGAGAAGAACATAATAGAGATCCTGCGCTACTCTCCCGACTATAAGAACATGAAGGAATCGGAGGCCCTGGACGACCTGAGGCACAAATTGGACCACTACATGCGTCAGTACGAGCCCATCGACCCCGCCACTGAAGACACTTGCTACATCCGGGTGTTCAACGGGGGACAGTCGGTGAATGCGCACAAATTGAATGGCCAGAGGGAAAGTGCCATTCTGGGATACCTATCCAATGTCAAGCCGATGCCACAAACCATCTATTTCACTCGAGTAAGTTTAAAAAAAAAAATTATTTGCAAGGGATATAAGAAAGAGTTCATTGTATGTAAAAGGAACAAGTAGTAAATTTACAAAAAAATACATAAATATAATAGAAAATACTAACTTGTTCAGATTTGTATTTTAAAACGATTGAGGGGTTGATAAAGTCCGGTATTGAAAATAGGTTACATCCCTGGAAGAAATGGCACAATCAAAAGAGTGACGTCATGTCAAGAGTGTCAGAATAATAGCCGAGTATGCATGAATGTAGCAAGGTGTAAGCATTCCATCCTTAAAACCTACTCCTTAGAAATGGCATATTATTATGTTAGTAGATCAGTATTAACTACACGTTATTTCATTGAGAATTTCATTTTCTTGGGTCATGGCTTTTCAGTAATTGCCTTTTTTCTGGGTCAAGGGGTTCTTGCAAAGTTAGTTTCTGGAGATATTTAATACAGTATATGTCGTCATCTCTTACGATGTCCTGCATTACATTATATGTTTAAAATAATGTTATTGTGGGAAATATTTTCCGTTATCAATTCTTTGTGATATACGAAAATATTTGCGCTTGCTGATAAGATGTATTTTAATATGACGTATTTATCAGAGATTATTTTAATGATTTACGTAAACATTGTATATTAGCTGGCAGGCCACAAAGATAGGATTTGTAAGTAGGTGTTGTTAAAAAAACTGTTCAGGGCAGGACCTATAACATTTTGCGCCCAGAGATGATTGTGTTCCTCTTACGTCTCACACCTTCAACTCTGGAATCGTATCTTCAACTCTGGAATCTCGCAAATATGCCTTATATTATTTTAAATGATTGAATTGTGAAACAACACAAATCAGTCAAATAAAATCCTCCGGATGGCTCATCGACAGCCTTGCCCCTTGACCATGGAGGCTGTCACATTACAAATGAATAGAAATCGTATTTATTAAATTTTTTCAAGGAAAAATAAAACAGATGCCTTTATTTTGTAAAAGCCTAATAAAAGCAACAATTTATTCAATACTTAGTATGAATGAGTTTCTTGGCATTGTATGACTCAGAATGTTTTCACCTTCCACAAGATTTACCTTTCCATGCAATACCATTGTCTTTATGGCCAGATTAGGTTCATTTTGGCATTATTTGAATCTTGTGTTATCTTTCCATTTCTTCAATGAGTACTTACTTCTCCATTTTATTTCATTTATATTCTACGTTGCATTAGAATGTATGGTAAGATCTGCACCGGTGGGTGTTTACTCTGAATAGAAGCAAATGTTGCCACTGCATGGGAATTATCAAATCTATTAACGTCACATGGCATGATATATATTTTGCATGTTTCATTTTAAGAATGAATATCATAATTTCTGCTAAGGATAATCAGAAATCGACGTCATTAGATAGTTTACAATTTGCGATAACCTCAAGACTCCACTGGCACAATCCCGGATATTTCAAAGTGCATCACCTCTTTGAGAATAATAAGTCTGCCTTAAGAAGTCTAAAATTCCCCATATTGTTTAGCAAACAGGGTTCACAGTACAAACTGATAATAATATCCAACACTAGTTATTTTGAAGGTTTGTTGTGGACATTTTACAGAATTAAATGTCTGCAATAGATAAGGAAAAGATCAAAATTATTGTGTCGTCAAAACATTCTAGAAATCAGAGTTTAACGTTTAACATATTAATGTTGCTTGTTGTTAGTTTAGTAACTAGTTTTAATTGGATTTAAATAGTATAATTAACCAAGGACCATGGCACGGAAGATCTTCAAATTGATAAAATGTAATCATCATTCATCTGTGTTGTGTGGCCATTATCAGATGTGATTCAGTAAAGCCATCTTCCATTTGTTTGGTGTGATTCAGTGAAGCCATCGTTCATTTGTGTCATGTGGCCATTATCAGGTGTGACCTCCGCCGCAGCCATTTTCATCCACCTTTCACATTGTAGTCATTGGTCATCCAGTTTCCAAAGTCTGTATTGCGATTGGTGGTTGGAATTTCAGCACGGCGAGAGTGAGTACAACGTGCTGGGCCGCATCGGTGGGGACGCAGACCTATCCCCGAGGGGCAGACAGTACGCGAAAGCTCTGGCGCAGCACTTTGGACCCGACGCCCCTGGCACTGAGGGCATGGAGGTGTGGACCAGCGAGCTGAAGCGCACCAAGCAGACCGCTGAGGGCATTCATGCCCCCAACTTCTGTGTGAGACCCCTCAATGAGCTTGATGCCGTAAGTCTTTTATCTATATTAATTTAAGTCATTTTCAATGACAAGAACTTTGAGGAAAAGTAAAGAAAAAGAACAAACAAACCTAACCTATTATTTTATCATGTTCTGTTTTATCAGGTTAGGTATCCATTCTTATTATGTAAAGCTGTTTTATCCTCGGACAGCATTATCAATTTTTTTTTTCTATTCACCAGGTGTAACAATAACAAATGACAAAGACGTTTTATTATTTTATGTGTGCCATAAAATTTATTAAAAACTTGTTGTAATTTTTATAACGCTACCAACCTATTTTCCTCTTTTTATGACAACAAATATTTAAAGCGAAACAAAGTGTAAATTTTATCATTATGAACATTTTTATAATGCAAGAGTAAATTATTTTTTCTCTGACACACAACTCACTTCTTTTGGATAACATGTAAAATAATATAAAGTTGTTTAATATATTGTTCTGTTTTTAAACTTTTAATAATTGTGAAATAGAAATTCTGTATTCTCAGTAATCCGCCGCATGCCTTGACTTGAGAGCTAAGCTTTGTTCACTGACAAGTTCTAACTAGTTCAGTTACTTTACCTCCATCTAGTTGCTGCAGCTGACCATTTTACCAGTCATCAGTCATTATCGTTGTTTTAGGACATTTCGTCTTCTGTGTATTCTAGCAACTGTCGCATGTGTTTCACTTTTCGTTTCGTTCTGCCACAATTTTGTTTCTTTCAATTTTCCCTCAAGCGTAAACTTGACACCTCTACTTTATACCATAAAATGAACATTTTTATCAAAGATCTATAGCGTTGTTTTATTTAGTTATGTTGCTAAAAATACAATATTGGTCAATATAATCTGTCGCTTTCTCTAATTGGACACTTAGTGAAAACCCGGTTTTTGGGGTGGCGGTTTATTGAGAGCACTGTACTTTGTTTTTGAGTGGACCGGTTTCTTTTGTTATACTTGATAGACGTGTATCAACCACAAAAAACACAACTTGTTTCCTTTGCAAAGAAAACTGTATCTCCATACTCTACCCATAACTCATAACAGAACACTGCTTAGAATAAAAATCAACTTATTTTTACATATTAGTGCAATTTATATTTGATGTTTTAGGGTATATGCGAGGGGTTGACCTACGAGGAGATGCAACAGAAATTCCCCCAGGAGTTTGCTTGGCGCGACCAAGACAAACTGCGCTACCGCTACCCGTGGGGGGAGAGCTACATCGATATAATGTCGCGCCTGCGCCCCGCACTCACGGCTCTTGACAATTCCAACAATGTTCTGCTGGTCGGGCACCAAGCCGTTCTGCGCTGTATTCTCGGATACTTCCTCGATGCTAAACTCGGTGAGTTATATTTTTGTACGCAACTAATTTTCCATAAAAACCTCGCTCTATCTATTGCAACCGTTTCATAAAATGAGTCATGATTTCACTGGATCGCCATTAGTTTAGGTGGTGGGACTCTACGATTTCAAATAAATGCTTCCCTTTCATAATATGGATTAATTCAATTACAATATGTAATTACAATTTATTCCTTTCTTGAACTAATGATTTTTAATATGCAGTATGTTTTAATTAAAATTATCAAACAAAGTTTTCTCCACCAATAATGCGCAGTAGAATAACCAACACTATGACAATAGAGACGACAGTATTCACAAAGTTTGTTATAAAATGAGCAATTCTATTTTAGGTACATATAGCTATCTATTTGTGTTGTTCCATTTTATTTTCATATAGCTTTCTGGGAAATTACATTATTATAGATATTTAGCGATTCACCCTAAATGTGACACTATAAATTCAACTATTTTCACAAGGAAAATGTTTGTGTCACAACTAAGTTCGATGTTTCACAAAGTGGGTGCCGTGATCCTCTTTGTAATATTTGTTGCGAAGGTTGAAGATGTGTTCTGTGTTGAAATGAAACTGTCTAATATTTTATAATAGGTTTTTTCCGTTGCCGGGGTAAACCATCTGTGAATAATTTTTTTTATTTTTATATATACCATACAAGTAATTAATCACAACAGAAACAGCAAGTATTATTTAAGTAATCGCGGCGTGAAATGATTAAGTTATCTTGATTAGCGAGTTAAAAATATGTTAGTAGTAGACTGACTGTGAAGCTCGCATCGCTGCCTTTTATAATTCTAGCGGTCTCCCAGTAGCTGTAGGAATAGCATGTTTTTAGTACCGTCCGACTTGGCCAAAAGTTTGTTTAATTTATTTGTACACATCTGTTTAGAAGCCCTCGCTTTAGAGCATTATGACTCATTTTGTTTTACAACTTTTTGTCAAATTTACACTTTGGCAAGACGCCATTTTCTTGTTTATCGGTGAATTAAATTCTATTAGACGATGAATTTACATTGCAGTGCATACAACACCGATGAATCTGAAATTTTAAAATCTTTTATAAATTGTTGAAATTCTTGTTAAAATTATTTCGCGAGTGTAAACCTGTTTAGGTAAATCAATTCCTCTTTATTGATGGAGAATTGTGATTGTTTCAGATGAGCTCCCCTACATGAATGTCCCCCTCCACACCATCATCAAGCTGACAGCCCACGGCCACAAGTACCACTCAGAGCTCATCAAACTTCCCGTTGAGTGTGTCGATACTCACCGCCACCAGCCTAAGGTGCTTATGGTTTCCTTAAATACAACAAGATAGTTGTGTGTTTTTTTTTTTTTACTATAAGAGCCTTAAAGCAGACAGTTGAAGATTGGTTATACTCAGGTCCTGCGTGGAATACGCAGAAACTGAGTTCTAAGACTACAGCGCTTCTAAGTGAACCCTTCTGCTTTTGGGAGAACGCACTTCCAAATTTTTCAAACATATTTATATTTATTTATTGTTTTTGTTAATTCGTAGAACTCCATTTATTTTTTTTTTTAATTTAATTAAAATCAAATTTAATAATATAATTATTGAGTTCTGCAAGTATTTTTTGGTTTTTGTTATTGTTAGTTACAGCTGTTTCGGCTTTCAAGGCCATTTTCAAACTGTGGTTTTAGCCACATTTAGACGACTTATTTATGTATATGATTCTATTTTACCCCCTCCCAATTTAAAATGATTTTTTACCGGCTAAACCGATTTACTGATAAAAATAATTGTGACTATAGATTTTATATTCTGTGGGGGGTATTTTGAAGTCTGTTTTCCCCACATTAATGTTATCTTAATTGTTTAATAATGATGTAGCAGTTATTAATTTATTTAAATGTGTTATATTGTTTAGGTTTTGTGAACATACTTAGAAGCGGAGAATAAATAATTTTCCTTACTTTATTAATTAATGTTATATAACCAATAAAATAAATAATATTTATATTTGTAGGTATCCTATTTTTAATAAATACAACTTGTTGTTTATCAAATGTGTAATAATTTGTTTTTTTTATTTGTTTAGAATTGTTCCACGAGTCGGACGTCGGATGACGCCCTACTGACTGTCCCATCCCACTACGACACTCTGCCGGGCTCCCTCTGGCAGAGCTCTGCGGGCCCCACCCTTTAGACTGAAGAGTCCCCCCCCAGTCTGGATTCGCTTAGGAGACTGTCTCACAGAGAGAGAAGACTCTCCGCCGGGCCGAGTGGGTGCCCCCAGAAGACGACATTGAAAACTCGTTCTTTCTATACCCATCTCTCCGCTTCCATCCTGCCACTGTTCACCAGTCGGCCCTCACCCTGTGGAGACATTTTATACTTATCACACCAACGACTGCAACGTCTTGCTTTCCGTGTTCTCATACCTAATATAGTGCCTTTAGAAGCCGTAATCGACTTAGATTATGTCAGAGGGCGACAGTTTTATTTTAAAATCCTGTGATTCTGTAACAAACTGGCTGACAGTGATTCATCGGCAGGTAGCTGTCAATTCTACTTGCTGTCTTTTAAATATAAAGTTATTCAACTTTGAGAGAGAACATGTCAGAAACTGCAGAATTAAGTATCGGCTACCGTGTGTAAGCAATTGACCGATAAAAACATTGACATAATGAACTTTTTGCATTACTATTAAAAGTGTTTATGTACACTTTAATAAAACATTGTTGTTCTTAGAATCTTTCGTAAATACTATTCTAGTGTTATCACTGATATATTTTTCTAAATTATGTTTCTTTTTTGTATTTCTAATAAATATCAGTCCTTTTAGGTGGGTACTATTTGATATTGTTTGGAATGTTGGAACTATGAACTTGTTACAAATACTTTAATATCTTGTTCGCTCTTTAGTGATAAATTGTTGATCTATGCATTGCTACTCCTACATTCCTGTTCTAATTTTTGTACAAATATTTTCTACTTTTTCAAGTGTTTGTGGAATATATTTTGTTGATTAAATTCAACCGTAAAATAATTTAAGAAAATTGTTACAATTTTATAATATCCTATGTAGGAGTAGTCATTGTTCATAGTATTTTTCATATTACATACGTCGTTACAATTTTGACAGCTGCTTTTCCCAATCAAACTAAGCGACCGCTAAGTGAGCTTTTATACCAAATGCAGCAGTGCGCAATTTTCGACTAGCTGTGCACCTAGGACAAGACAAAATTTTAAAAGTTTAACCTTCTAATGGATTGTTCTCCATTTAGCATACAAATTTCCGCACTGTATTTTTTAAAGCGGAGAAATCGAATCATATAATATTTATTTAAAAATTTGTAATAATAAAGTTACCAATGTTGATTTATGCATTCCAAGACCACTAATAAAAAGTGTATTACAATAAAAGTGCTTCATTTCTGGTAATTGAATGTTTACAAGGTTTACCATAAATTTTTTAAATGTTATTGAGCAACGCTCAGTCAAAAAATGTTGCTGAAATCGAATTGAGTAATTTTAATTTAACTTAGCAGTCGCTCAGTTGCAGTTGGTGGAAGTGACCGTGAAACACTTAAAATGTTGTTCTAATTTAGTAAGCCTTAACAAATGTATTTATAGAAACAAATCTTGAGATACGCGGCTTGTGCATTGTAGGAGGTTTTGTAGTGCTCTATTGACTGGTTATCAAATCAGGATAGTGTTTAAAATGTCTTCAAATGATTTTAATATTAGACATTGATCAATGAATTTTTCTATTATTTTTCTTTTAAATAAACATATTTGGCATCCATTAACTGCGAAGAAGGATCAAGCTAGGTAGAAGTAGAAGAAAATGTTTAGAATTAAGATTGAATTATGATTTTGGTGTTGGGTTGATGAAAGATGGTTATATATTTAAGTATATATAGGGTTTTCCAATAGGAGGTGTTATTTTGATATTCAAAGAAAAATGCCATTTTTTAATATAAATGATCGAATGTTTATTTCATTATAAAGAGGAAGGTATGCCGTTAATAGTGAAAAATAACATCAGTCAAATGACCACCACGACCACGCCTACAGGACCATATCCTTTTCATGAAATTTTCGATAACCAAATCGCAAAGTGGCTGCCTTATGTCCTCGATAGCCTCACGAATTCCATCTTTGAGGTTTTGAATCGACGCTGGGCTGTTGGCGTAGACCTTCTCTTTCACGTGGCCCCAAAGGAAGAAGTCGCAAGGTGTTAAATCACAAAATCTCGGTGGCCAATTGTGATCACCTCTTCGAGAGATAACACGGTCCGGAAACTTTTCCCGTAAAAGATCAATGGTTTCGTTGTTTGTGTGGCACGTAGCGCCGTCTTGTTGAAAGTAAACGTTGTCCAGATCAATACCTTCCAATTCCGGCCATAAAAATCGCTAATTCCTTAATTAATATTCAAAATAACACCTCTTATTGTAAAACCCTGTATATATATATATATAATTTTTCCATTGATTAAATGAATGTCACACGTAAACTTACGACGGGTTGTTTCAGAGAATTTGAACAATTTTTCAAATTTCAAAGCTAGTTTTCAAGTTCTGTGAAAGATTTTTTCAAGGTCTGTTATTATTTCAGTTCTAGCCTAGCGTGAGATAATAACAGAACTTGAATAGGACTTTCACAGAACCCGAAAATGAACATTGTAATTTGATGAATTGTTAAATTCTCTGTAACAACTCATTCTAAATACCCTATGTTTGATATAAAGAAATTCTTAATTCTTTAACCACTGTACATAACATTATTATAAGAGTCCTATCGCCAATAGATTGTTAGCGCCAGTCAAACATTACCTTTGTTTGTTAGATAGATTGCTGATATGAGACATCTTTCTCTCTAGAAGGTATATATATTATTCGATTATATGTATGTACACATTTGACTTTTCAAAAGTAATCAGGAACTATAGATGTTCGCATACATTTTTTAATATACAATATTTTTAAGTACCTACTAAATAAATGTAGTTCCTGATTCCGCCGTGGGTAATCTCGCGGTGGTCAGAGTTTAACCAAACATTTAAAGTTTGAATTGAAAGAATCGGGGTAATGTTAAGATTGGTAGAGTGAATATATTTGGAAATTTGTATTGTGAAAAATTGATATGGAGTTGAGATGCCATTTCATGAGATGTAATGTTGTAAGGGGTTGAGCAAATTTAAATAGAGCTCGATAAAAATTAAGAATGCATGTTTGATTAGAATAGGGTAACCAAAATGATGAGGAAAGATAGCAACTAAACATTATACATATTTGCATTTTCTTTCCTGGCACGTGCAATCTTTTAACGATTGGAACTCTATGTCTCATTTTATATCTTAACTATGATTGTACGTTATGATTCTTGCATTTTTATTTAGTATTTATGTTGAACAACTGCATTAATATGTGTTGTGAGAAGAACGACAAGCACATAATATTATTTTTTATAAGCATTTTGCTAAAATATATCACCTTTTCATATCGGGTTGTGGGGTATTCTGCATTATCAATGCGTGGTACTTAATAGCTCTCCCAATTCCTGGATGTTGATTTTAGTTTTAGAAACATTTCTTATTTTTAAATTGTCAATTAAACCCATAGAATAAAGAAAAACACAAGAAACGCCTTGTGGACCTGTTTCGTGACACTAATATATGTCCAATCAGGACTTAAATTTCAAATACAAAACTGTATTTCCGAATTCAAATGGGATGGAGATATTACGCTGTCAGGCGAGTGTAAGTGAGACAGAGTATTGGGCTATTGGATTAAATGGAACATTCATTTCCTTTCAAATTTGTATGGAAGGCACTTCTAGTTTTCTTCTTTTTTCTATAATTACACTATTTAATCATTTGGTGTAGTTCTTGACGTATTTAAGTTCTGTTTTGTGTAATATTTTAATCATTATTTGTGTTCATTGTCTAATTATTAATTATTATTGTATTGGGTAAGATGTGAGGACATCAGTAAAAGCAGATGGGAACTACTTTGTTTAAATTAAAGAAGAAAACTGTTGGGAGTAAGTAAGCACTATAGATTGCCTAACATTATATATTGGTGGGTCAAATATTGAGCACATAGTAGTTTTAGATTTGTAGGGTGTGTGTTACTTCAATTGTAAGGATTTTTGGATTAGTGTTCGTAAAATCTAGCTTGTAGATTACATTGGACTCGTTGATTGCTTCCTGTATTGATTGTAGGAATGAATTAATGCTTATGTATTACGGTCAGGAGATACTTAAATGTTTCTTTTTCTGTCGGTGGTAACTTCTATGCTTGGGAAGGATGATAAATTTCTTTCATTTGCTATCTTCATAATCTTTTTTTTTCTTCTTTTAATCATTAAAAAAATCACAATTTGACGCCATAGCTTCCAATCAAACCTAATTTATAATAATACATAATATATTTATAAATGTTGTAAAGATTTAGTCTTCATTTGACATACTTTTTTGTCTGCTAAATTTATGGATAAATCAAGAAAGGGTTGTTAATTCTCTACAGCTTTTATTTTTAACCAAAAGACTGATTTATGAAAACCACAAAATTTGATCCTAATCAACATTTACCATCTCCATAGTTTAATCTGACTTTAAGCTGATGCTTAACTTAAATTATGTATTTAAAAAAATATTGTTTTATTCTAACCTTTACTTTTCACTTTTTAAGTTGTTTCTTAAGCAGTACTGATGCTGTTTTCATAATATTATGTAAATTTGTTGTAACCCAGTATGTATATTTTTTCACTATGAATTGAAATGTGCACAAACTTATGTACTTCAAATTATTTTAAGGAGATTATCTTTTTTGTAGTTTTACCTTGTAATGCAATCTTCAAAATATATAAGAATAATTATAAAACTAAATACATATGGCTTTTATTTTCTTTGCAATGTAGTAACCAGAGATGTGCAAAATGGGTACCCAAAACCATTTGAAATGCAAAATGGAAATTGGTCAAAACTTTTCTATTTGAAAATGCAAAATGGTTTTTAGAAAAGCATTTCAAATGCAAAATGCAAAATACCTATTTTCAAAATGCATTGAAAATGCAAAATGGTTTCTCAGGTCAAACAATTAAAATAATTATAGAATTTTTAAACAATTTTGTCATTTAATAATGGACATCAATGTAGAACAAACATATTACATGATGGTAAATCCAAAAACACCACGACTACAGATTATGAAACCACAAAAAATTTGCGCGGGACTAATGTTGCCAACGTAAAAACATAGAAACTGCTATATAACATTTAATATTACAGCGTCATAGCCCCATGTTCAGTATTTGAATCAGTATTTTTTGTAATGGTATCACTCAATTGCCAGGGCTCCTACCAGGGAGCAACTTGACAAATGGAAATTATCTCTCACAGCGAGGACCGACTGATATTTGGGGCTTATGAAAAAAAGATGAGTTGTAGGAAGAATGTTGCAAAAAAGCATTTAAAATGGAAAATGCATAGAGAAAAGCATTTAAAATGCAAAATGGTTTTTAGAAAAGTATTTAAAATGCAAAATGGAAAATACCCATTTTGCATTTCCATTTGAAATGGATTTATTTGAAATAAAGCACATCTCTGGTAGTAACCTACCTATGTATTTACTAAATATATTTTCATTGAATTAAATATAATACAGGGTTTATTGGGCTTGGCAAACTATCTGGAATTGGGCTTTGCGCCCACATCAGAAGTGAAATCTGAACAACCTTATTGTATACATTTATTTATTTGGACATTCACATCTGTACATTTTACTACAAGTTCTATATTCAATTATACATAGTTAATATACCTATTACGTATGTCCTTAAATGTATTGTTAATTTCGTAGGTGCGAGTAATGATAACAAATAGAAAGAAGGTGTGTGAAGAGTTCTCTTTTGTTTTTTTTAAGTACACGAAGCTCTCGAATTTTAATTGACTATTAATAAAAGTTTTTGAAAGGTTAGTGTAAATAGTTTTTAAATGATTCATTTCACCAAAAATTTTAATAAATTAGTTTTGAACATTAGAAAAGAATCGTGAAAAATGTCCATGTTTAGCAATTTTTCGTAGTGGGTATATGTTGTGATTGTGTGAGTGGTAAGTTAGTTATTTGCTGCATTAGTGTTGTTGGCTTCTATATGAAAAAGCGTAGTATGCAGTGTATGCTTCATTGGAAGATTTAATCCAATGATAGATAACTATTCGGGACTATCTCCTTTATTATTTAGCAGATTACATATATAGAAACAATAGATCTGATAATGTACATATTTTTTGTAAAGTTAACATATTATTTGTAGTTTTGTTGTATTTCTTGAGTAAATGTTTCGATAATTTATTCTGTATGCTTTCTATTAAATCTATGTATGTATATCTTATACTAAGGATTCCGTATTGTGGAAACATACTCCGGTGGACTTTTCACCAATAAACAGAACAATATTTCTAGAGTCTAAGCACTTTTGAAAACTTTACTTATTCTTAATAGTAAACCTAGCATCTTGTAGGATTTTAATATAATTTGTTCAATGTGCTTATCAAAAATTAATTTGCTGTCTAAGTAAACACCTAGATAGTAGAAGTTATTATTTATTGTTATTAAGTTCAATTTGTAGAACTCCATTTTAATTTTTTATTTTTTATATATTCAATAATATTGTTATTGGGTTTATAAAAACAGTTTATTTTTAAACAAGTTCTGCTGTGTAATTATTATTACGCGTGACAGCCGTTTCGCCCTCTGAAGGCATTATCAAACTGTCAAACCCCACAATTCCGTACAATCGGATAAAGATTGTATGGGTTTGAAAATTTTCATATCCGCATATAATACGAAGTAACTATTTTGAAAGCATACATAAATGTCATTTATGCAAATATTAAATAAGAGTGGTCCGAGATGCGACCCCTGGGGCACACCTGAGACGATTTTCACTATGCAATATGCGAAACTATTAATAACCATGATTTGGTGACGATTACTGACATATGCTATGTTCCATCTATACAGGTCGCCGTGAATTTCTTGACCTAACAACTTCTGTAATAGAATATAGTGATTAACACGGTCAAAAGCTTTAGAGTAATCCATATAAATAGCATCTACTTGGCGTCGCATATCCATTTAACCGTGTAGAAAATTTGTAAAGAATGGAAGATTAGAGAGTGATTTTTCATGAAGCCATTATGATTTTTTAAGAGTGAGAGTGAGATGGTGGAATATAATTGATCATGAACAATTTTTTCCAATACTTTACATAGAATTGGTAATTTGGACATATGTATTATAGTATACATATTAACATACTTCAGCCTTGAAAGGTAGGTCTACCTGTTCGGTCGATTGATGCTAAACGGCGGGAAGGGAAGTTCTACAATGGCAGAAAAGACGAAATTATTCAATGTTTTTATATGAATATTATATACCAATCTCTTTGAAAAGGTCCCAACTATATGTACATAATTATCGAATCGTAATGCAAGTCTTATTTTACATTTATCTTCGTGCCTTTCGTTTACATCGGTATTTCAAAAAAAGGATAGTATATTATTTGTTATTGTAATAATTCAATTCCAATTCAATTCAATTCCTGGAATGAGGGTTTTTATGACCGTGAAATGCGATTCGAATCTCTATCGCTGTTCCGCACCCACCCAACTCCTATATGCAAGTGTATTATAAAGCGTAAGATGTCGGGCGTATTTAAAGGAAGCAGGTATAGGCAAACACCGATAGGCGGACCGTAATAAACATATTACAAGGTTAATTGAGTATTATTTGAAATGCATTTCAAATAATATTCGATTTTCGTTTAGTACTTTTATAACTTGGTATGGTATGCTGAGTTACAACGTATAAATTTTTATTCAAATATTTTATTTATTTTCAAAGATGTGGCGATTAAAACAAATGAAAGAAATTTGCGCCGGACGATTATTTTCGCCCGGAGACAGCGCAAAAAATACCCATCAGAAATGTGTTAGTAAATTTATTCCCGTATAAAATATAATGGTTGTATTACTTCTTAAGTTTAATTTATATAGATTATCTCTAAGAAATATATGGCTCTATCTCTAAGTATTTCAGCCCCTGCAATACAGGTGTCCAGGGGTAAAGTGCACTAAATTTGGAAGGTGATTCTACATGATGGCGGAAGTAAAAAAGATGAAAAACTATTTTTCAAAATTACATTGTTTTTTTCCCCATACTAAAATATTTTTCCATAGAAGTATTTTTAAACTTTTTTACCTCGAAATATGATGGATTAGCTGAATTCTCCGGCTTTGCTTAACAGCTTTAAGCTTTGCTTGGTTTAACATAGACGGTAACCTTCCTCTTGTTTTGAAGGTCAGGTGTGCAAAATTTCATCAACCTTGGGATAAAACTAGATTTGTATACAAATCAAATCCGAGCCGCCCGCCCGCCTAAGCAGACACTCTCCTTTATATATTAGATAATGATGAAATTTAAAGTAAATAAATAACTTTTATAACATTATAACAATTACTTGTTGCACATTGAAGTATACAAAGTACCTATCTTAGGCTATTTCACTCCACTCTAGTGTACACTGTGTATGGCTCTTTACAGAGATATAGGTAGAAACTAAAGCCAATGTGCGTAGTTGCAATTTGCAGTAGAACAACCTTGGCCACACTTTTGTGCTTACGGTTTCATAATATAATGATTCATTGCTCTTCTCCCTTGTTTCTATTTTCTACGGGAGGCAAGTATTTTATTTTATTTTTTTTTTTTAAAGAAAGACAAACATTCCTGGGTTACTAATAACCTGACAATATTTGAAAATCTCCTACTACCACTGCATAATAATAAAATATATAAAAGGGTTTTCTTGAAAAAGTCACTGTTGACGAAGAACACGAAGAAGTGCTGCTATTGACAAACAGCAAAAAACTCTAATATTATTATGTTTTACCTTTGCATAATCATGGAAATAAATAATGAGCCATTTTTACGTTTTTGGTTTTTTAGGAATGAAAGTTTCTTACGCATGAAGTATTTTTGAAAATATTTTTTTGTTTTAGGACGCCCACAGACGAAAGTATTTAGTCACTGCAAGGGTTGGAAACTATTCCAAAATTCGTACAAATTCAAAAAAGTGTCATGTAGCTCGTGAGCGCATCTTCATACTGTAATGGATTTTCGCTCGTGTGCGCATCTTCATACTGTAATGGATTATCACTCGTGTGCGCATCTTCATACTGTAATGGATTTTCGCTCTTGTGCGCATCTTCATACTAGTACTGGGCGTTGACGATAATTCCATCCAACGCCAACGTCGTTATCGTTGGCGATTTTAAACTGTTGAAAATAACGCCGACGTTGACGCAACTATAATTGATTATTTCTAGGGATTTATTAACTCAGGTCTGTTTTTAGTGCTTAATTCTCCATACTCGATGAAACCTCATTCAACACATTTGTTATTATATTTTTTTAGATAATTTACTAATATCTACACATATTCAAATTATCATAAAACATTAAACGTTATAAAAAATTATGGTCCAAGTATTTCGAATTTCGATGCTTATTCAGCTTAGTTATTTGTAAGAATATAAAGTCCAGTTTTGAAAAATTGCTGTGTATCGGCCGTATTGGATGGAAA
Organism: Hesperophylax magnus; assembly: GCA_026573805.1. Classification (NCBI taxonomy): domain Eukaryota; kingdom Metazoa; phylum Arthropoda; class Insecta; order Trichoptera; family Limnephilidae; genus Hesperophylax; species Hesperophylax magnus. The sequence goes on from JAIUSX010000002.1 coordinate 6,699,812, forward strand.
AATAAAAGAAAAACGTCTAGCAGAAGTTACATAACCAAAAGACCATTTGAAATATCGAGTAATGTTGTTCACGAAGTGCAAACTCTTAACTCTTTTATTTATTAGGCAGTTGAATCGTTGACTGCGTTGAATAATATTCGCAAGTAGGTATTATATTTCAAATATTGGCGCTAATTATTATCAACAGCGTTGGACGTTGAAACAATATAACTATTGTTTCCAACGGCTAGTTATATTTTGATACAGTACTACTTCATACTGTAATGGATTTTCGCTCGTGTGCGCATCTTCATACAGTAATGGATTTTTATGCCCGCAACTGCACCGCGATCGTCTCTCGTCTGCGGGTGTTCTTACGCGTATGTATGATATGAACATTTATTTTATAGCAAAAAGTGATCTTTATTGACGTTTGAACAGTCATATAATTTTTTTGAACAGCCCATGTGGTTTAGCTGTCGGTAAACTGCCAAAAGATGTGACCTAAATCAAGTAAAATTTTATAATCAAATAAACTACGAACAAAGATCATAAAATAAATCAACTCTGTACAGTTGGACCACAAACAAAAGACCATTACCTATTTGCCCAGTATGAAGGGGACTGCTGAGGTGGAATGGCGTTCAAGTCCGTATTACAATAGTCCACGATACCTTATATATATTTTTTTCTCCAAATAAATAAATAAAAAAAATTGTATTATAATATATATGAACTTCAAATTTCGGTATCCGATTGCCAACACAATGATACGAAATGGCCAGCATTAACATAAGTTTCATCTACATAAAATATAATATGGGACGTTCTTCCATTCCATATTCTTAAAGTCTAAATTGGTGAACAAAAAAAATTTAAAGAACAACAGACTAACTGGCACCAAACTACAAATCTGTTTTTTTTAATAATAAATGTGAATTATGAAATAAATGTACCAGATTTCCACCTGGGCCCGACATGCCCCGGCCTAGGGCCCTAACCTCGTGATGGGGGGGCCCCGGCCAGGGACTGTTTTTTTATTTTATTTTTTAACATTAACTCTACACAGGTTCACCGATGGGAAATATGTTTCTTAACACGTTGAACGCCACTGTGGAAATGAAGAAAAATTACCATTTTAAATTTGAAAAAAAAAAATACTCAGATGGCATCGGCGACCATCAAAACGTATTCCTTTTTTTTTTGACCAAAATTTTCCATGAAAATCAAGAAAATTAACTGCGGTCACCGGTGACCGTCATGGCGCTAAGGGAGAAAAATTACGATTTTCATTATGAGGTCACCGGTGACTACATGGCGTTCAACGTGTTAAGGAATAATATGTCATCTTTGGGGATGCTATGAAAATGGTGCACATTGAGGACACAGGACTTGGAAAATAATATATCAAATTTTCCATAGGGCCCCACGTCGGAGGGGGCCTCGGCTAGGTGTCAAAATGATACTCATTTAGGTCACAGGACACGGGAAAAAAATCACTTTTTTACGTAAGCGGAAAATGTTGCTTGTGCAATGATGGAGGATTCAGCTAGCAGTGGTTTTAACTCGCGATGCCTTGGTGGGAATCCGACGCATTTATGTTTGAAAGGTTTCCGTTTTAAACAATACCAACATATTTCCGCTTGCGAAAATGGTAAAGGATTTTTGGATTACTGACTCGCCGAAAAATATAAATCGTATCTAAACATCCATTGGTTTGCGCTTCGTCGTTTATGAATGTAATAATTCATATTCCACTCCCTTCCCCCACACCACATACCTGCCCCAAATATGTAAATCGTATCTAAACATTCATTGGTTTGCACTTCACATCGTTTATGAATGTAATAATTCAAATTCCACTTCCTTCCCCCACACCACATACCTGCCCCAAAAATGTAAATCGTATCTAAACATTCATTGGTTTGCGCTTCATCGTTTATGAATGTAATAATTCAAATTCCACTCCCTTCCCCCACATCACATACCTGCCCCAAAAATGAAGAATCGGGAAAGGTTAGTGAATAATCGGGACTCTAGTTGGGTATTCGCAATTTTTTTCTAAATATTTTAATTTGTCGCAATGTAAAAGAATATTTTCACATGTAAATTGTGTAATACACAGTTAAAAATAATAATATTTCTCAATTATTTTTAACTATTAATCATTTTAAATATTTTTTAGTCATTTTAAATACATGTAGGATAAAGTAATTTTAAATACATATAGGATAACGAAAGATTTTTTAAATATTTTTGTTGAGGGATCGGTGAATTGTTTTCCCATTTGATCTCTGGTGATTTGACGTGTTATTCTTGTATTGTTTTGTATTTACTTTACTTATATAATGCACTTGCATGATGTTGATTGACTAGATGATCATTTGTGGAAAAGTGTGTGGAAGGGTTTAGTTTTTCCTATGGGAAAGATTTAACCCGGACATAAAATCGGATGGTTTAAGAAGCACATATATCTTCAAATCACGATTAGGTATGTACAAGGGGCTCATCTTCGGCCTTCACGACTTTAACGTTTCTGCTCATAACGCCGGGTATACGTCAGCAAACATTTCTAGTTTATTCTGACTACTTCCTTGTTCTTTCCCTGTAAGCTCTATAAAAAAATTAAGCTGCCCCCCTACAGTACCGATGTTCAGAAAATTAGTAATTTCACATCAATGTTAATCTTTCTTAATTATAATATTCTGCCTTAGAGTTATTTAAATTAGATTTTTGTTTCCAAGAGAAAAGTACCTATGCCATCGTTTTTGACGTTCTTAACTGCAAATGAAATGATAATTCGTAATTCGTAATATGATGAGTATTCGGGTTTTCCGCTTTGAACTCCGTAACGGCTGTATGAAAGAAAAGTAAACATAAATATATATTTTTTATGTAGAGTCCCAACTGCTGCCAAACCGTCTGGAGCCAGTGAGTCTATGGCATTCCCAATTGGGATATGTTGTGAGGGTGAAAGTAGTGAGGAGGGGAAGTACCACAGCTAAAGCAACTTTTCGATTCTCAATGGTGTTCTTTCACCAGGGCGATATTGAAAGTATCTACTATCTATTGGGCTATTCAACACTGTGGCTTTCGAATAGTGAAATGCTATGCATCTATACCCATTTAGTGTTAATATGTCGGGCTGGCGGAACGTTCGTAAGACCCTGAACTAGTTATTTTGTAGCTGACTGAGATTAATCAGGCCATTTAGTAATATAATGCGAAAATATCGAAAGTTTGGTACCTACCTGCTTTTTGTTATTATTATTCTTTTCCGACCATTTTTTACGTCACTTAACCCTTAATCTGCCGATTTTTCTCTTCAAAATGTTTTTATTTGCACAGAGATAAATGTTTTTTAAGTTTAATTTATTTGTTCTTTTTAGATGATACTGACTAAGTCCCCGGCGTTGCCCGTGCTTTACACAGCTTTGAAGGTCAAGTGTTCAAAATTTCACCAACTTCGGAATAAAAGTGTTGATTTGTATAAAAATCAAACAAACGCCGCCTGCCATAGACACTCTCGTTCACATTATTAGATTAGACTACAAGATTCTACTTCGTGCATCAATGAAGTCATCATTGATAAATTGTGCATTTTTGCTGTAAAATCATCACACTGTTTATTGTTTACTTTGTTTGTTATTCATTGACGCCATTCATAAAATACCAATAGAAATTACTAAACAAACCTCACCTTCACTTTTGGGATCTCCTCTAACTGAGTTTTATTTGCAATATTTTGTGTCAAATTTTCCGTGGTGGCCATTTATGGAACTAAATTACCTAATCATGTATGCTGGGGCCACTGGTGTGTAGTCTAGACATGTCATGTAGACATTGTAGACGATATAAATATATTGCTTACGTTTCGAAAGTTAGTTATATTATTCGGTGGTAAATGTATCAGCTCGTCTACATTGACAGTGACGGGTTAACGGGCCGTGTTACCTCAGGCAACCAAATATGGCTAATAAAAATTGTCTTGTAATAAACCTATATCTAATGAATCTCGGCAACCCACAATATTGTTTGTGTTATTTGAAATTATCACAGATCGATTAACAGCTTCATTACGTTGAAATATCGCAACCCGTTTATTTATGGGTCGTTAAATAATAATTGGGCGTCATTCTAGTTAGATTTCTGTGCAATAGGTAGATGGTTCAATAGATATACTTTCTTGCATAATTACCCTTAGTTGTGTAACCTAATTTGTATCCACCAACAATGGCAATTACCTGACAATTCCATTTGGAGTTTTGAACTCACAACATCTGGACCAAGAACCAGGGGTCGAAGCTCTGAACTCTGCATGATAAACAGCTCGTGGTTGTATTACTGTGCATTCATTGTAGTTTGTCTTTGTCGCAAACCCATTATTATATTTCATGTGCTGAAACTACAGGGTTATTCAAAATGATGGACTCAATTGCGTAACTCTATATTTGAAACTGCGAACTAGGGACAAATATCTACTAATAGTAAACTGTATTTGATGATGTATCTATATAAATAAAAATGTTCGTTTAATCGAAATATTAAATCACCGAACGTTCTTCACCGATTGCTTTGAAATTTTGACACAACATTGCATTCGAATACGCGTGTCTCTTTGTATACCCATATTATATAGATATTACCTGTGACAGGTAAAAACATGTTTTTGCTAACGTAAAAGCAAAACGCTCTATTGTTTCTCAATCTGCACAGACAGACTGAGCCACAGCAACGCGTGGCGGTATACAGCTAGTATGTACAAAAAATAAAGTTAACAATACAGTTTATAAATGTTCGTAACAGCAATTCGCTGCACGGCAAACATCTAATCGGTAGCTGAACTCTGTCCACACCCGAAGAAGCAAGTCTTGTGTTACTGCTGAGTTCACCGCAGCTGTGATACGGTTCCACAGTCCACAGGTCGTTCGGCCAGAGTGGTTGACAGAGGTGGTATATACACTGCTTTTCTTACGAAACCGGACAAGAAAAAACGACAGTGATGTCAGGAGATCTTGAGAGTGAGAATTGAAGAGCCAGGCCTTCGTTCCCAATGCGACCTATCCATTGTTGAGGTACATTGTACATTCATTGTACATTCAGAATACCTCTAACATCACGGAGTGGAGAGAATGAAAACCTTGCTCTTCAGTTCTGTCCCCCGCAAGATCACTTGATCTCATGACTTTTCTTGTGGGGTTCATAAATAAGCACTTTAGGTAGATACATACATACCTATCACCTCTACCAACAACTTTGGCCGAGCAATCTGTGGAACCGTACCACAGCTTCGAACCCGGCGTGCGCAAATAAATTTTATTTGATTAATTTGTGTTATTTCACAATTAATTAATTAAAATAATATATAGTATATTTGCGGCACGTTCCAGAGTGGAAGATACTACCAGTATCGCCCTGGTGTAAGACCACCATTCAGAATTGAAACGTTGCTCCAAATGGCTTTAGCCGTGTTTAGTGACTAGATCTGAATAGCCAGGTACTTCCCCACCTTCCTCTTTCCCTTCCCCACTTACCTTCAGCCTCACAACATCCCCCAATTGGGGATGCCATAGTCTCACTGGCTCCAGACGGGATCAGTTGGGACTCTTGTGAGGTATTCACTATAAAAAAAAAAAAAAAAAAAGCTGTTTGTTAACTTTATTGTCAGTATTGTCGAACGTGATTCACTTCGTTTTTATCACTAGTTCACCGTTTCAAATACAGTGGTGCCTCGACATACGAGTTTAATTCGTTCCGCAACCTTGTTCGTATCTTGAATTACTCGTATATCGATGCAGATTTCCCCATACAAAACAATTAGACTACCATTAATCCGTTCCAACCCCCAAAATGTCACCCCAGTTATTTTTGTTACGTGGTCAAGGTCCTCGTTGTAACACCCAGCCAGGCCTGATCGATAATTTTTAGGCAAATCGCGATATTAAAGTGGTCCTTCCAGAACTCTTGAAGGGTGAGGTTTGTGTTCTCCGTCACTTCAAAGTAGCGCCGAAACAGATGCTTGGTGTATAGTTTCTTAAAATTAGAAATCACCTGCTGATCCATGGGCTGCAGGATAGGAGTGGTGTTGGGTGGTAGGTAGAGAACCTTTATAAATTTGAACTCCTCGAGGATGTCATCTTCGAGGTTTGGTGGATGAGCAGGGGCATTGTCGAGGATGAGAAGGGCTTGCACGGGTAGGTTTTTTTCCTGTAGATATTTCTTAACAGAAGGGCCGAAACCAGGTTTACCCACTCCACAAAGAACTTCCTGGTGACCGACCTGCTAAACCGAACTCGTATCTCGAATTTCGCTCGTACCTCAAAGCAAAAAATCACTCGCTCGCCGGCTCGTATCTCGAAAAACTCGTATGTTGGGGCACTCTTATATTGTATATTGTTACGAAATTGAGTTCATCATTTTGAATAACCCTGTATTGAAACCAGCAAAAAATATTCAGTATCCTAATTTATAGGGATATTTAATATATTCCGCCGTCAAAAGTACACGTAAATGTGCCTTATTGTCTGTCAGTTACGTAAGTGCAGTTATAATAATTTTACAATGACAGGTTTGGAAGAATGACGAGTTTTAAGAATAATTAGCAAGATTGTTTTTCCCAAGGGATAGTGTAAATGAAGTGTTAGTGAGCCCGAGTCCGGATTTTTTACCAGATGTGGACATCTCATCGGCGGTCGCAGCAACCTACCCGTGTCTCTCGCCACCCCGTACCGATATGTCAACCCCCGGTGCCGCAAAAAAAATGCAGTGTCAGTGAGCCCAAGTTTGGCATTTGATAATTTTTACCAGATGTGGAGACCTCATCGGCCGTCGCATACCGATATTTCAACCCCCGCTGCCGCCACCATGCTCGCCGTTACCTTCACTGGGGCCGTTATAGACGTCTGTCGGCCATATGACCTATCCGTGGTTCAGTCACTGAACCGCCCTTACAAGATGCAACGTACAAGACAATCATCTGGCGATTTCTACACCCCCGCTGCACCGCCCCCGTGCCCCTACGCCCTAGGAAGGACGAAATCGAAATGAAGCCGCGTCTTTTGTCTTCTGCCAATATGAACTATTACAAACAATTATGCAGTGAATAGTTTTTTGTTATAGTGATACTTTTTGTTTTAGAATTAAGTTTTTTTCATTTGGACATCTGGAACAGTTTTGATGGCGTTAGGATTAAGTTAAATATTATGTTAATTTGTATGTTAGTGATGTATACCTAAGTATCAGTATGTTAGACTAGATAAGCAGTTCGTAGAAGGGTATGGCCGACACAGGTGTCGATGAGGCTCGCTATCCATCACATCGCCAACCCTTCGGTGGCGCAAAGAGGAGGAAGGAACTCGAACAATGTCGAATTGGTACGTGGAATATTAGAGGAGGTATGGAAAGAAAGATTAATGAATTGTGTGACACGATGGTTAGCAAATATTTGGACATACTTTGTGTAACAGAGAGTATGAAAAAAGGGAGCGGTACAATGCAGCATAATGATAGGCTCGTCGTTTGGTCTGGGAGACCAGATACGGAGAGGGCGTGTCAAGGTGTTGCAGCACTACTGTCTCCCAGAATGATTGAATGTATGTTACAGTATGAATGTGTAAGTCCGAGAATAATGTGGATCAGGTTCAAAATCGGTTTGACAAGGGTGTTTCTTGTTGTTTGTTATGCCCCTGTCAATTCTGAGAGTGACGAAGAGAAAGATGATTTTTGGACTGGTGTGAATGATGTGATGAGACTGAAAAATATTAACGAAAGGATTATAATGGCAGGCGATTTGAATGGGTGGGTAGGAATTAGACGTGATGGATTTGAATCGGCCTTAGGTATGTTTGGGGACAAAAGAACGAATGACAACGGGAACAGAATACTTGAAGTATGTTTAGAGTGGAACCTGTTTGTGTCCAATACTTTTTTCGATCATAAAGGTATCCACCAATATACGTGGGAAAGAGGAAATGAGAGGTCAATTATCGATTTTGTAGTAATTGACTCTAGGTTGAGAGCTGTTACCGAGGACACGAGAGTTTTCAGAGGGGCAGAGGTTGAAATTGACCACTTTTTGGTGGTGTCGAGAGTAAACCTCTTTCGCGGTTGGCGCTCTAAAGTGAAAACGGTGCTAACTCCAACAAGAATCAAAATAGAAAAACTACAAAACGATAATGAGAGAAGTAAGTATGTGAATTGTGCAGAGATGAGATTGAATGAGAAGAAAATGGACGGTCTAAGCATAGACGAAACATGGAACCACATAAAAGTGAGTCTTTGTGAATCTGCTAGAGAGGTTTGTGGAATAAGTACGCAAGGTAGGAAGAAAGGTGATGCATGGTGGGATGATGAGATTAAAGCACTGGTCTCAGAGAAGAAGAAAGCATGGTTATGTCTGATTGCGGCTGGCAGTGCTTCCAGCGAAGAGAAGGATCGAGCGAAAGAAGTATATAAGGAATGTAAGAAAAAAGTAAGAGTTGGGGTGAAAGAACGAAAGAAACGCCTGGAAGAGGAAGAAGGAATGAAAATGACAAACCATTTCCAAGAAAACATTAAGTTATTTTGGAAGGAAGTCAAAAGGTCCCGGTGTGGCCCTGAAACCGGAAGCATGAAAGTGATAAAATCGAAAGATGGAAAAATGTTGACGAATGAGGAAAAAATAAAAGAGAGATGGATGAAGTATTTCGAGGAAGTCTTTGAAAGCGAAGTGAGTGACAGTGATTCTAGCGGCGAATCAGATATGAATGATGATGGACTGAATGTTACCGAAATTAGCATGGATGAGATAGAAAGATCAATTAAGTGTATGAAGAATGGTAAGGCTGTCGGTTTCGACAACATTGCTGCTGAATATTTTAAAGGAGGTAGCCGTATAATTCTCACATGGTTGTGCAATCTTTTTAACCAATGTTTAAAGGAAGGTTACACGCCTTTAGATTGGAGAAGGGCAGTGATCATGCCATTATACAAAGGTAAAGGGTCACGTATGGAATGTGGGAATCATAAGGCTATTAGCCTGCTAAGTTCAGTTGGCAAGCTGTATGGTAGAATTTTGATTGAAAGGGTAAGAAAGGAAACAAAGGATAAAACATGGGATGTGCAAGGTGCCTTTATGAGTGGAAGGGGGTTCATGGACCAGATCTTCTCATTGCGTATGCTCACCGAGAAGTTTCTGGCAAAAAACCAAAAACTTTTCTGTGCCTTTGTAGATCTACAAAAAGCATACGACCGAGTCGACAGGAAAAAGCTATGGAAGGTGTTGTTCAAGTATGGAGTGAATGCGAATCTGACTCAGGCAATTGCGTCTCTATATGAGGGAAGCGTTGCATGTGTTAGGGTGAACGGTGGTTTTACGGGGTGGTTTGATATCACAAAAGGTGTTAAACAAGGCTGCGTAATGTCACCGTGGTTATTCAATCTATACATGGATAATTGTATGCAAGAATTGAAAGAGGTGGGATTGGGCGCGAATTTGAGTAATCTGAAAGTATGTTGCCTGTTGTACGCTGATGATGCGGTGCTGATTGCTAATAGTATGGATGATCTGCAGTCTCTCGTGTCTAGGATGAACGAAGTATGCATGAAGAATGAGTTAATGATGAATGTAAGTAAGTCTAACGTAATGGTGTTTGAAAGAGAAAGTACGAAAACAGTGTGCAATATAGCTGTGGATGAGGAATACTTGGAGCAGGTGGATGAATTTGTGTATTTAGGAAGCATGTTTACGAGAGATGGGAAGGCTGACAGAGATATTGAAAGAAGAGTAAATGCAGGTAACTCCATTAATGGAGGGCTGAACGCAGTTGGCGCTAACAAAAAATTGTCAAAAGAAGCGAAGTTAGCAGTCCACAATGGAGTGCTGGTACCTACCCTGATGTATGGAAGTGAGGCATGGAACTGGCAAAGAAAGGATGAAAGTAGATTGAATGCTGTTGAAATGAGATCCCTGAGGCGTATGTGTGGTAAAACCATGTATGATCGTGTGAGGAATGTGGATATCCGCAAAGAGTGCAAGGCTGATGTAAGCGTAATGAGTAAGATCAAGAAAGGGAGGCTTAGATGGTTTGGGCATGTAGAGCGAATGAGCGAAGAAAGGAGTGTAAGGAGAATATACGATGCAAATGTGAATGGTAGCAGAAGTCGGGGACGCCCGAGGAAGACATGGCACGACCAAGTGAATCAGATACTTGAGTCGGGCCATGTCAAGAGTCAGAACAATAGAAGAGTATGTATGAGACGATGTATGAATGTGAATGAGGCAAGGAATGGGTGCCAAGACCGAGTTGTTTGGCGGTCCGTCCTCTCTGCCTACCCCTGCGGGGAAACGGCGTGATGGTTAGTTAGTTAGTTACACAACATAATATTTAATTATTCATTAAATTTATTTCATCGTCTTTTTAGAAGATAATATTAATAAATCTAAAGGAAACATGAAACACAGGAAAATAAAAAGGTACCGGTCTCCACTGGGAATCGAACCTAGGATCTGTGTCTTACCGGGACAACGCCTCTAACCACACGGCCATTGGGACTTTATGTAATGTTTGTCGATCTCATATTTCAAATTCATAATTAACAATATTATCCGCAAAACTAATTTTTTCCCTGTTTTAGAGAATATATGACCCAAATGAGAATGGTAACAGAAGTCGGGGACTCCCGAGGAAGACATGGCACGATCAAGTGAATCAGATGCTTGAGTCGGGCCATGTCAAGAGTCAGAATAATAGAAGAGTATGTATGAATAGAGTGTGCGCCAAGACCAAGACCGAGTTGTTTACCGGTCCGTCCTATCTGCCTACCTCTGCGGGAAACCTTAGTTAGTTAGATATTATCTCGGATATTCGATATTTATTAATATGGGATATCTATTGACTGTTCTACCAGTATAAATAAATATTTATTTTTTTATTATAATAACAATAACTTAACTTAACCCTAATATCGTTGGTTATACCCAGCAATTGACTTTTAAAAAAATTCTCTCCATCTCTCCGCACACTTCCTTCCTATTTAGTATTTGTTTTGTTTTCACTACACATACCTACAAGTATTATGAATAATAATTTTCATCCCACATATTAACTAGGTACATCAACTATGTATGATTTAATATTCATTACCTTATAACTTGTAGTAAAATGTACTGTGAATGTCGAAATAAAAATAAAATAAACTGTTTTGCTTTGGCTTTGTCCTTTTTTGGTAGTCTGATTTCATTGCACGTCCTTGTGTTATGTCTGTGAATGTCCTTATTACTATGTTTCTAAGGTAGATATACAGAGTTGTGTCGGACAAAGCATAATTAAATATTGTTGGAATTTCCGAATGTAATTTTCACCTAACCTAAAACTTTTCGTTCTGGAAAATAGCGAAAACCGTTCAAAGGCAGTCTCTACCGAGAAGTGGGTAGGTACCTTATATCTGCTAATTGCACGTTGCACAATCTGCACATACAATCGAGTTGATATTGTATTGTAAAACAATTTTTGTTTGTTTAAGAAACTCGCAATTAAAATGTAGGTATTATTATTAATTTCTCATAATATCTTATACTCATAGAGGTGTAACATGGCGTACACATGGCGTACACAGCAGACCATAAACAAACTACTCAGCGGTCAACCAGCGATTCCTATGCTTATTTGCAGCAAAAAAGTAAATGGATTTTTTTTTTTGTTTCTGGTCACTTTTTTTTTGTTTTCAGTCAATGATATTTAAAAAAATCAGTAGGTAGGTACTGAACACGCTATGCACTAAAAAAATGCTTTGTAGTAGTTAGATAACAATGAGAAGTATTTCATTTTTCGTAATTGAAAAGAATGCATTTTAATAGTAATTTCATTCAATTTAAAATCGTTTTTCCAATTGGTGGTCTTCGTTATTGATATGAAAGTTTTTTTTCTTCTCTTATTTAACTCAAAATACGAACCTTAGATCCTAAAATAGGTTCTTAGTTTGGGTTTTAAAAAAAAACTATTTTAATATTATTATGTCAAAATACGGTGTGAAGAAAATACGTCAAATTATCCGTTTTAACAAAAGAGCTACTAAAATGCTTTGTTTTCCATTTTCCGAAACTGAAATACTTACTTTGTATTGACTGATACCAAGTGTTTTAAAATTAAAATTGCGTATTAAGCGTGTCCTTATTTCCTACATTGTTACACCCTGTATAGTACTAGGTATAGTAATTGAGTACCTGTCTAATGATAATGTACCAAGCAGAACTAAAAAATGTCCTAAAGAAAGTTAAGACCAGACAATACCCTAAAATAAAACCAGAATCAGAAGGACGTAAGTGAAGCAGCCGTCCACAAAAATATGCTACGCGCGGTCCTGGTGTATTGGACAGACCTGCGGTTGAATTTGCTCTATCAAATCTCTAAAATAAAGTGCGAATTTTAAAGTGATGGAAGTAGTGTAAAAACAATATTCGGCGCGCGGCCCGGCGTAAAGGACGGACCTACGGTCGACTTTGCCCTAGCAGGCCTATAAAATCGATCTTTCCGTGGTATTTATTTTAATTATTTCAGATGAACGTATAAGTAAAATCTCAAAAGTTTCTAGAGTGATCCCTCGGGAAGTTACTAATTCATCGTCTAAAAATAAAATACCGCTAATTTATTAGTTTTATAAAGTTTTAAAACCGTTTTATATAAAATATTTGAATTGTAAGGTCACGTTTTTATTAATCTTAAATATCATATACAATTTATTTATTAATTTTATTTTAGTAATTTGTACATTTAAGTTTACTAATTAATTTGTTACATATAAATATACTTTTTTTTTGCTTGATGTGGCTCCTACAAAACATCTTGAACTTTCCAATTGGGGCAGACTTTAGGTTTTCCGGCAGCGCATTATAGTATTTCATCCCTCTATATAGAATACTATTCTGAGTATTTGCCTTGTCCTTTTTTGGTAGCCTTATTTCATTGCACGTCCTTGTTTGTGTATGTCCATGTTCTATACAATTTTATTTGAAAAATATTTGGGTAGCATATAAATACCGTACATCCGTAGGGATCCTTCAAGAAACATTAAAGATTTTAGTAATACGTTCATTAGAAATAATTAAAATGTAAGCGTCGAGCAATCCCCAGTTATTAGATATTTATAAATCTATGGCAAATTTGTGAATCGCTCAGGAATGTCGGAACGATTTATGATTTTTCCAATCAAACTACAGGGTTTTCCAATAAGAAGTGTTATTTTGAATAGCCCGTTATTTCGGTAGATGTTACTTTTGAAGCTGTCATTTTTTGACATTTGACAAGTAGAAACTACGTTATTAATAAAAATGGAACGATACACGCTTCAACAACGCATTGAAATTATTAAAATTCACTTGAGTGAATCAAATGCAAATCATCTTGAGTGATGAGGCCCATTTCCACCTCGGTGGCTTCGTCAACAAGCAAAATTGTCGCATCTGGGGCTCGGAAAACCCAAGAGTTATTGTTGAAAAGCCTCTCTATCCTCAACGTGTGACTGTTTGATGCGGTTTATGGTCCGGCGGAGTCATTGGACCTTACTTTTTCGAAAATGAGGCTGGAGCAACAGTTACGGTGAATGAATTGCGTTATCGAGAGATGATTAATGATTTTTTATGGCCGGAGTTGGATGTTATTGATCTGGACAATGTTTACTTTCAACAAGACGGCGCTACGTGCCACACAAGCAACGAAACCATTGATCTTTTATGATTGAATATCAAAATAATACCTCTTATTGGAAAACCCAGTATATACAGCAGCAGTACAATACAAGCGATTTTTTTTCCGCAGAGACGTATTCATATATTAATGGCCTCCGTGGTCGAGGGATAAGGCTCTCGACTAACTAGGTGGAGGACGTGGATTCAAATCCCGGCGGTGGTCACACACCAGAGTATCGCTCTGGTGTGTGACCACCATTCAGAATTGAAACGTTGCTTGGAATGACTTTGGCCGTGTTTGGTGACCAGATCTGATTAGCCAGGTACTTCCCCATCTTCCTCTCCCCACTACCTACAACATACCCCAATTTGGGATGCCATAGTCTCACTAGCACCAGACGGTTTGGAGCTGTTGGAACTCTTGTGCCGTTTCCGATATCTGTGTAATTGTGTATTTTTCCCGAAACTTACCCGATAAGGTAATACGCATGTACATATTATGCATTTGGTCGATGGTAATAAGTCACGAAACTAGAGTAAAATAAAACCATACAATAGTTTGTTTATCTTACATCGTTTCAAGACCACATTAGGTCTATTTTAAGTGAGATTTGAGCTGACAGATAGGTTACATACGTAATGTATTATAACGCGCCCGGGCCCGGGGGCTCGATGATCCAATACATATCGTGACTCCTAAAGCTGTAGATTGGATGTCCATGGCTATAGCTGCGTACGGCTATCAGCAGCGTCTAGCCTTCATTCTTGACCTACATTACTTTATATACCATGCCATTTGAGAGCAGCGAGGGATTAATGATATCCTTAGATCCAGTGGCGTGCGGTCAATCATTTTGTTTATTTATTTAAACGTCCATTAGGCTTTTACATACTTAACATAGATACATTTTATTTTTATAAGGAACACAAGTACACAATGTTTATGTTAATCTTAACCCTTCAGTACTTTCATCACGTTTGTACAGTTTACAATGTTTTCTATGTATTTCAAATGCGTTATATGTATATATCTTATTTTTTTCAATTTTCCGTAAAACCAAATACTGTTTCAGAAACTAGATAAAATTGTCTCCTCTGTGTATAAATTTAAAAATAAATATTACTATTTATAAATAATAAAATGTTAATATCAAATGTGAAAATCTTTGTCAAAAACGCTATCCACATTTTTACTTATTTTTTTACTCCAGTCATAGAAAAATTGAGAGAACTCGATATTACAAAACACATTATTTTTTTTGGGAATTTGTAAGAATTAAGTACAAACTGTGCATTTATCTCGATACCAAAAATGAAAGAATTTTGAATGTTTAACCGATTGTAAGATAGCGGCGCGAAATATAAATTATTAATTTTGGCTATTTTAGAATTTTAATAATATTTGAGGCAAACTGAAAAGAATTGTCATTTCTCTTTCTAACGTCGAAAAATTTCGTATTTCCGCACGATAGAAAAAAGATAAAAAAAAATATGGACGCCGGTCATATATGACCCTCAAACGCTGGAAGGGTTAAAATCATAAAAATAAACTGATACACCATTGTTAACAGACCGATTGCCATTTCTAATGCACAGACGCAGTGTGGGCATACTGAGTCTGTTCTCTAAAGGGCTAGCAACACTGATTTAGTGTGCGTGAAACTCGACGTACACGAGCGGAACACCCATTCACAGTTGATGTTGGCTTCATGAGAACGGGCCGCTTCTTTGACTCATTTTTATGTAAGACGGCTCGTATGTGGAACGAGTTACCAGCACCTGTTTTTCTTCCTTCATATAATCCGGGCCTCTTCAATACCTGCATTAATAAATCCCACCCGACAGCGCCTACCGCCTCACAACGCTTCCCAACTGGAATGCAACATAGCTCCCCTGCATTTACACTGTACAGTCAGGGGCGCTCTTGTGAGGTGTCATATAAAAAAATACAGTTATGTATTATTTCATATCTGCATGTATAGGGTTTTCCAATAAGAGGTGTTATTTTGATATTCAAAGAAAAATGCCATTTTTTAATATGAATGATCGAATGTTTATTTCTTTATAAAGAGGAATGTATGCCGTTAATAGTGAAAAATAACATCAGTCAAATGACCACCACGACCACGCCTACAGGACCATATCCTTTTCATGAAATTTTCCATAACCAAATCGCAAAGTGTCTGCCTTATGTCCTCGATAGCCTCACGAATTCCATCTTTGAGGTCTTGAATCGACGCTGGGCTGTTGGCGTAGACCTTCTCTTTCACGTGGCCCCAAAGGAAGAAGTCGCAAGGAGTTAAATCACAAGATCTCGGTGGCCAATTGTGATCACCTCTTCGAGAGATAACACGGTCTGGAAACTTTTCCCGTAAAAGATCAATGGTTTCGTTGCTTGTGTGGCACGTAGCGCCGTCTTGTTAAAAGTAAACGTTGTCCAGATCAATACCATCCAATTCCGGCCAAAAAAACATTAATTCCTTAATTAATATTCAAAATAACAACTCTTAAAACCCTGTATATTAGCTTTTTGAAGCAAGCAATGTTCTTACATTTAATCATGTCGACAAAACAAGTTTTATTCCCAGCACGAACAAGAATTATACATAAAATTAGTGCGAGAAGCAACTACATTAAATGGAGCACGGATCCTAGTGTCGTATTTATAATGAAGGGAGAGAAGCTGTGCAATTGCGCATACCAAAAACACTACGAAAAAATGTTTTCCAATATATTATACCATTGCACGACTTATTATCGGATTGTGTACTCGGTACCTTGGCTGGGAAAGAGAAGAAGAGATCGCCCACAGAGAAGGTGAGCTAACGATTTGAAGATAGCTACATGCTGCAGGGGTGAGAGGTGAGAGTCGTCAAGATCAAAGAGCTATTCAAAATAGAATAGACAGTCCCTGTGAAACGTCGCGTAACAAAATCAATCGGTCGGGATGAAATGCACTTTCCGTTGTTATTGCAGTTACGCACCACACAGCACAAATGCACTTGGTTATAGAGAAAAATCTAAATGTTTGGGGTAATTTTTGAAAACCATGGCTGAGAATATTTTTCATAATAGAGTTTTGGTTAATTTATGCTGCATTTCCTAAATGGAACAGGTCGTCTGTTAACATTGAAAAATAGGGAAAGCGGCCCCTCTGCTGAAAAAGTTGTTCATTTGTATCATAAATTTACCCCCTGTGGGGTTATAGGTGCTCGTAACTAGGTACCTTCATATACATATTTATTGGTTTTTAATACAAAAGACTTTCGCAGATTTTATGACAATTTTATACTGTGCCCGATGAATAGCAATGGTTCAAATATCCGACAATCTTATGTAACGATATATATATAACAGGATAGGAAATTCAACGTTTTTTTGACAAATTTATCATATATGGGTATAGACAAATTTATCATAGCTCGGTACATCAGTGAATCGACCTCGTTATAACCGTCAACACTTGTATGAAGATAAGGCTGAACTACAATATTGTTTTGTATTTGCTCGCTATAGCCGTTAACTCTCTATAGCCGTGTTTATTTATGCCCTTAGTTTTTTGTTATAATTTTATGTTTATGTAAAAATATTTTATCAGCTAATTTGTATTGTTTATAAGTTTATTATTTATAGATGTAAAAAAATCTATTGGTTTTTAAAAAAAATAAATATTGATTGGTTGTCTCGACTTCCAAAAACAACAGTCCAAAAGTAATGTATGTAGTCTTAAAATTGAGGAAAATAAAAATAAATTCACACACAAAATTACAAAATGGATTAAACAACAAAAAAGACAATATTACCAAAATGTCATAGCATAAAATAAAAATAAAACCTACACGTAACACACAAAACCAACATAAACACACATCACTCACAAACACACAAGATTATTTTCATTGTATTATTTTTTAATTTTAAATGTATTATTATGTATTTTTATTTTTAATTTTAAATTTATTATTTTCTTTTCAAATTTACTATCTTCTCTTTAAATGTAATATGTAGATTAGATTTTCATATTATAAAATGAAGGCCTCAGCACGGGCAAGCCACCCAGTGAGGCCTACATTACTGGAAAACATAAATTGTAACAAAATAATGTACCAAATAAATAAATAAATAAATGTATAAATGTCAGAGGTGACATTGCTTTCCATTCAAATCTACATATAAGGCATTTTTATTTGAAAGTGTGTTGTGTGTGTGTGTGCATTAATTTTTCAATGCTAGGTACCTACTGTATTGTTTTGCTTCGAAACATTAAAAAAAACTTTTCACTCTTTTTATGACTGTAACTTTTTGCAAAAGAGAATAATTTGAATGTCGCGAAGTCTTAAAAAAAGGGTTAATAATTGATTTATTTAACTAATTAAACAAAAGTCACAACTTACCCTTGGTCAAATTGAATTGCACAGCACTGCTTAGAGCACTGATTTTTTCATTTAATTTTTTGTTGCTAAATGATAATATCACGCTATCAATGGGAATGGTCAGCGAAAAACATTAAAATAGGTCAGTTTTCAAGCAATCGCTAATTAAGTCTAACGAATCTAATTTTCCGGTTAAAATTTTCATTAATTTTGCTTTAATTTTTTAAATCTATTGTGACGTAAATAGTAAAAACCAGTCTAATAGCAAAACTTTACTAGTTACTTTAACAACTACTACTTACTAGTTACTTTAATTGTATAAAATCGAAAGCCGGTAAAATTGTCCTAGAACGGACAGCCCTGGAGTACAAAAAATATTTAATTTACGTTGTTCGAATAACTCCAAACATTAGTAGGTATACCCTCTTAGGCAGGGCCGGCCCAGAGCCGAACAGCGCCTGGCGCGAGTATAATTTTGGCACCCCTTGTCAAAACAAGTAGACTACTGTAATCAATAATGTTCGGATGAGTTGTATTTTTGTGTAGCGCCATTTTGAAGAAAATTTATTATCAAGGGCGGTGTGTTAGAACTGTTAGGTATCAGGTATTATCAACGCCTTGGCAATTCCTCCTAGTTGGGCAGTCAAAACATTTCTTAAATAATGTATTTAAATGTATAATCTTTTACTAAATAAAAAAATAAAATAAAATAAAATTCGGCGCCCGGAGCGGACTGCTCCAATTGCGCCCTCGTAGGGCAGGCCCTGCTTTTATTCAAAACCCTGCGGGTATTTTTTTAGTCGTTGTATACCCAATATAGAATATTGATAGGTGTACCTATCAACGCATCAGAAGCGGACTAAGAAACTAATTAAGCTCGAAAATGGGTAAATAAGGTTAAAATAATTCTTCTTCTTCATATAGTTGGCAAAAGGATGGTGGCTACATAGAATAATGTAATATATAATAATTAAATATTAATGTTGCAGGAAACGGAATAGCTTGTCTAACACACATGGATATGCATTTTTTGTTTAAATACCACATAGGGCCGGTCCTATGCGGGCGCAATTGGAGCAGTCCGCTCCGGGCGCCGAATTTTCAAGACGCCAAGGCGCTGATAATACCTAACAGTCCTAACACATCGGTCTTGAGTTTATTTTTCACAAAAACGGCTCCACACAAACAAACAAAGCATCCGAATATTATTGATAACAGTAATCACCTACCTAGGCGTCAACCGGTTTCGACAAGGGGCGTCAATATTTATCTCGCGCGCGGCGCCGTTTGGCTCAGGGCCGGCCCTGCCTCCACACATGGAGATGACGAAATCAAATGCTATCAAAAGACAAAAGTTTGAAAGGTGCATTATCCTCAGAAAAAAATGGTGGGGTTTTTTTGCTAATCTAGGCGAAAACAAAATATGGTATGATTTAACTGGCATCACTCAAAAACTTTTCGTTTGAGAACACAAGTAATTTTCTTTTTTTTTACCCAAATAATCTTTCGTATCGACACACATTTTTTAAAGACATATACATTCCCGTGTTACAAATAATAACCTAAAAATATTTTTAAAACTCATATTGATTTCATTGCAAGCGAAAGACGTTGCTTGTGCAATGTTGGAGGACTAAGTTAGAGAGGAATTGAACCCACGGCGCGTCGCATGAGTGGGCATTTGACCCATTTGTCAACTCGGCCACTTACCGGTCGTACTTTTACCGATTACGATAATTAAGGTGTTTTTAATTTATTTTTATATTGACGAGTAAATTTACTATAACGATTTAAAATGTGACATGTTCGTTTTTATTCATGAATTCGGCTGCGTTGACGTACCGCCGCACAGTGGGCTGAAAATCGCCTTTCATAGACATAGAGACTTGAATTTTCAAGGGTATTTTTTTTGGCTAGAAATGGATTCTGCTGATCATTACTATGCTATAAAATTTCGTATGAAGCAATTGCGTGTACAAATGAAGGAGTTATCATTTTTTTAAGAAAAAAATATATGGCACTGACATTAAAAATGAGGCTATCTCTGGAATCATAAGGTTGGCCATTATATCCTTACACAAAGATATACAACTATTTATTTGTATTTTTTTGACATACTTCATATTGTGGCGCAACATGCGATATTTTTTTTTTATCCTCAAAGTTGAAAAAAAACTTTTTTATGTTGATGATTCATTTTAATGCTTAAATGCTTTACATATGAGTATGCTTTGTCTAGTTTACAATACTTTATTGACACTGCAAGCCAAAACAGTTTAAGAAATCACAAAAGTTAAAAGGCGATTTTCAGCCCACTGTGCGCCGGGCGACGTTGGTAACAGCCGTCTTACCAGACATTGGCGTTTTTAAGTCATGATGACGTGATGACGTTGTAGCCAGTCGGAACCGTTGCGGAATGCGCGGTTTTAGATACTTTTTCAAATCAATAATGATGAATAAAAATATTCAAATTACATATTTTTAGTATAATAATCATAATAAACAGAAAAATAATGACTTATCTTCCACTCATTAAAGCTGGTGAAAATACCCCATTACTCCCTATCACATCCCTGAGGGTGATGGACTCATTGGGACGTTCCAATTGTATAATGCATTATATTTATTACAATATAGATTGTTTAGAAGTGTTGGCTGATTTCTGAATGTGTATGAACGAACCCCTTCTCCTAGTCCTAGTCACCGGCTCAGACAAAAGGCGGCGACAGAATCTCAAAATCTCTCACACTCATTCCTTCAGTCTTTCACCGGCGCGTGAGTAAATCGCAGGCTCTATTCAACCTTGCTTTGGGCCGCCCTGACCAACACCGACAGTAATAATTATAATTTATTAAATATTCTGCGAGAATTCAAGTGCTTACTTATATAATGTTGCCGACTACTTTATAATAAAAATATAGTATAAGTTTAGAACTTTGATAAATTTTGAATTTTAAACTTTAATAAAGTGCTAAAAAATGCTTCAAATAGGTACCTACCCTCGTATTCAAAAATTTTACATGAAAACAGGTACCCGTCTGAGTACTTCCGCCCAACAAGTGTCTTTATATTAATGTAATTACATAGGTCTGCGCGCAATTCGTTTTTTTTTGCAAACTTATTTCTTTCGATTTTGTGTATAATACTAAATAATGATTTCCTTACGCATTTCCTGTTGTGTCCATAAAATGAGACCTTGAGTGATGATTCTATGATTGCAAAGATCGCGTAGTAAGTGTGTTTACAAGTTTACGTACCTTTGGGCACACTGAATAAATAAATCAATAGGAGTGTCTTATCGGCGTGTCAGTGTGGTAAATTTTTATTTGCTTGAATTAATAAAAAATTTCAAATATCGAATTGAGCTTGTCTTGATAAATATTACATTGGCGACATCAGTTTTGTTTCAAATTGATACTTCTAGGGATTGTCTATTCTGTGTTCAGGCAGGTGTTTAGTTTATGCACCGTTGTTAGTTGTAGGTACCTTCTACATAGTTGCACCATGAACTCCGTGGTCGAGGGGTAAGGCTCTCGACTAGTAAGCTGGAGGTTGCGCATATAAAACGCGGCGTGCGCAAGTAAATTTTATTTGATTAATTTGTGTTATTTCACAAGTTACTCATTTGAAATAAAATTCAAAGTGGACGATATACGATCGCCCTGATGTAATTCGACCATTCAGAATTGAAACGTTGCTTGCAAAGATATTAGAAGAACGAGATATGCTATGTTGTCCGCCGGACCGTAGGCGGAGTACTAACTAATAAGGGTACTTTGAACGGTATCGGGACGTGTACGCACAGAAATCTGTTCTATGTATTAGTGCGGATACCTTAGAGATGCCTTAGCGTAAGCGAAGGTGTGCAGTAGTATTGGTGAACAAAACCGGCGACACTCGGCAAAGCAATTCCACACAGTATGAACTGCTGGTAGCACATCTCGTTCTTCTAATATCTTTGGTTGCTTGAGATGGCTTTGGCCGTGTTTGGTGACCAGATCTGCATAGTCAGGTATTTCCATCTCCTTCCTTCATCTTCCCCATCTCCTTCCCTCCCCCATTACATTACGAAAAAAATAATCTGCGAGATCTGAGAGAATTCTATCGATTTTTTAAATGTAGGTAGGTACCGAAGAGGCAATTTCGAAACACTACTTTCGTAATTATCATTCAGTCAAAACTATTATTTTTATTTCCGTGTCATCGTATCCTTGGCATTTAGTAGGTAGGTACACTGCAAAGAGTGACCATTAAATGTTTTTTGATCGTGTATTTGTTGACAACATGTGATATTAATATATTTAATTTATTCTAATCGTGTTGTTCGAAAATTAACATCAAATTATATTATTTTCTGAGAAAATGTAAATTTTTTTGTCGGTTGCTTAAAATTCGTGATGTTATTCGAAAAGTGTGAATTAATACGACATGAAAATTAGTTACGAGCCAAGCCAAGAAAATAAATACATACATAACAGAAAATAAATATATGTGCCTACAACACAAAATTCCTTGACAAATATTGTAATTTACTTTCAACCATTTTCTGCTTATTACCCTCAAATTACGCAACGTCGAACAAACCACAAATCTCTCCTTGACCCTGCATTAAACTTAAGTTTTCCTCCAATATTCCTTCAGAAGTGGCCAATTTTCTTTTTCGGGAAGTTAGTGATTGTCTATATTTTACCACGTGTAGTAAACAATAAAAAAACAAGCGTTTTCTGTATTTGTCTGTATTACACTACGGGTAGGTAGGTATGTACTCGACATAATATCTGTCTTTATCAGGTTACGGTAGATAGATTAAAGGCATATCATGTTGCTCTAATTGGAATAAATCGATAAACAAACGTCGGTAAACAAACAAACAAAAAAGCAGTCGACAAAGCAATCAGTGTCTATTTATAACTTGTAAAAAAATAAATAATGTGCGCATTATTGCGTTTCATAATTAGTAGTTACTGTACTTATTAGCCAGTTTGCCATAATACATGATATATATCCTACAATTATAACAGTAACAGAAAAAATATAAATTAAATTAAAAAAACATAATGGGTAGCCAGTGATAAAATCAAATAAAGACGTCATATTAATAAGTAAAATTTAAATAAAAATTGGGTGGGCGTTTTTGTGATCTCACCGAATACTTCCGTGGTAACAAAATTACAAAATAGTACAATGAAATAATCAAGTTTTATAATTAATTATTATTTTCACAAACCTATATCACGAACCGCCCATGATTTCACACAATTTCACGCTGATCGATCATTGTTCACTCCCCCAAGTGCAAAATATTATCTGAAACAAATAGCAACATGTACCTGGTAAGTACCTACCTATATTCTGTATGTATTAGTTGTAAAAAGGCAGCAGTATTATTTGTTGTTCGGTTCGCTAAGGTCGTAATCTAAAATATTAGTTTTCCGTTGTCTTCCGTGATTGGCATTGTGTTACACCAAATACTCTATAATTAATATTATAGGGTATTTGCTTGCACTTATCCCTCTGGTTAGGTAGGTCCTAATAATAACTTAGGGTAGGTACCTACTTAAATAATTAACACGTAATTTTCTTGAATTATTATAAATCGGTATTTATCTATGGTGATAAAAAATTAACCGCCCAATTCAGTGTCAAAGTGACAACTGGTATTTGTTATTTTTGAAAGATAACAATGATTAATAATATTGTTCTAGAAATCAGTGTGTAAAATAATAAACTTTTTTTGATTAATTACACGTTCGTGATAAAGTTTATCGCCTGTGACAATGTTTTAATTGCAACATCGATGGTAAATCTGCATGCATAATAAATAAAAACAGTTTGATTGCAAAAGTGACCCGACTGGCATCGTAAATTACTTTTTGATCTAGATTAGGCAATCGGTTGGTTGTCTGAAGCAAGAACCAGTTGGGGATTAGTTTGGTGAATTAAGCGTTGGTTCGTCACACCTGGCCAGCTGAACACCTGGACATCTGGACACCTGGACATCTGGACACCTGGAGCTGGACTCCTGGACTCAGCGGAGATGGATGAGAACGACATGGCGCTGGCTCGGGCTATGGTGGGGGCCTCCACGGACGATGGGTCTCCGGGAGCCTCTCCAGCACCCCTGAGGAAGACCTTCGCCTCCCAACTACAGGAGAAACTCAAGACCTTTAGGTAGGATATTTTTCTTCACTTTTAAGAATTAATTAAACCTAAGTTTTTTTGTAAATTGTACCTTCTTACCAGATAATGTGTTCATATATTTATAAAAAACAGTATATAATCTACCGTATTATGTAGTTTCTCCAGAATAGCTACTTATATTCAGAGAAACGTTTTTTTCTCAAATGAGAAAAGTTTTATAATATTTTCCATAGTGATTTCCATTGGATAAAAAAATAAAGAAAACGCACAACAAACTGGCCGCTCTTTACGAAACGAAATGCAAGAAATCATCTAATCGTTTATTTTGTCAATCGAATAAGATGTATTTTAGTAAGAACATTTATTACGATCATACACTAATATTACGATGCAAAAAGTACGTTTCGAATGTGTCTATCGGCCACGACTTAGTTCAACGGGTACAATTTTTTCGAGCCTGATAGGCACTTCCAGCATACAAAGAAAATATAAAACGAAATAATGACAGAATACATTGAATGAAACTGGTAGGAATTAGGAATCTCCAGTGTCGTGCCATGGCTTTTCTTTTCAGGCAAAATGGGATATTTTCCGATTATTTGCATCCATTTCTTTGCCAACTCGAAAATATTACTATACTTTTCTTCATACTTATTATATCTACTCTAATAAATTTGGAACCTATATATAAAAAAAAACCTATTTTTGGTTAGGATAGATTGGGTTAAATAGTATGCGTTTTTAGTTGTTATTTAATTAATTTAATTTAAATGGTGACACTCCTTCATCTATTACCATTTTGCATGTTGGCTTGTGAACATAGGTAATCTGCACGTATATAATATTATATAGTTTTTGTCATCGAGAAAAAATATGACGAATAATAATAAATAAAAAGAAAAAAATGCATACACAAATGTGTATGGCCATACCCTAATGATTTAACGTTTTATGTAAATGTTTCGAGAAAACAAAAACATTTTGTCCCCCCGCCAATGTTTTGGTTTTTGTGTCGTGTATTGAAAACAATGAACGAATGAAAAATGTGTATTTCCGAATAACATCTGAATATATTATTATTCTTCTCATAATGTTTTTCACCGGAGTTCCTTATTCACATCAGGCACCATCGAGAATCTGAGATATTGTATGACCTTTATAACCTCTTTAACAAACGATTTCTTGGAAATACTTAGGCAAGTAATTGCTCAAACACAAACTTGACATTCACATTTTATTTGTTCACAATTGATTTATAATAAGCAATCATCAATAATATGAATATTAATAATATAATATTACGTAAAATATATGGAATTAATTTCAGTTTTTTTGGAAGGATAATAAAATTTGAACAACTTTTTTTATCAATATTCTGAGGGTTTTTTATGGGAGTCATTCAGCATTCCACATTTTTTTTTATTGATTATTCAAAAGCTTTGTACATACTCCATATGAACATGAATAAATAGGTTTGTCCGTATAACTCAATTATTTCAAGAAAGGCATAGAAATACAATATTGGATTGAATCACCCACAAAATCACAAATGGTGCTCGTGAGGCACTTTAATTTGTTTGTCTGGAATGAGTCCTAGCACTTCTAGCTTTCTATAAATTTGAAACTAAATTAGTTGTATCTTTAATTTTATGGTTTATTTGTAGAATATTAAAATAAATAATAGAATTGTGTTTCTAATCAATTACAGCCATACTAATAAAAATATCACTTCAAAACCGTTAAACGATGTTTTTGTTACACATTGTACAAATACTGTACAATTTCTAAT
This sequence comes from Hesperophylax magnus, assembly GCA_026573805.1. Lineage (NCBI taxonomy): Eukaryota > Metazoa > Arthropoda > Insecta > Trichoptera > Limnephilidae > Hesperophylax > Hesperophylax magnus. The sequence goes on from JAIUSX010000002.1 coordinate 6,725,757, forward strand.
TCGTATTATTACAAATAAAAATGTCTTTAACTGGCTGCGTAAGATCTGACAACAAAGCCCTTTTGCAGACTCACGCATGCGCCTGATGGGCCATGTGCATATTTTCGACGGGAAAATCACAGCTCTGATTTGTGATTTGTAATGTGTAATTTAAAACGGGTTTTCGTTAATAATTTAAATTCTAATGACCAATTCAATATTATATTAGTATGATTCAATATATTTACTATTATTTGTGTTATTTTTAGTCCATTAATAATGTCACATTGTTTCATGTTACCGAAAAACAAAGAGGTTATTTGGTACATATCACTTTTGCCGCGTGAATTCAATAAAACTTCCATGAAAGTAATGTTTTTTAATAACATAAATGCCCTCGGCATATGTTCTGCATATATAATTTGTACATACAAAAAAATAAACGTATCAAAATTAATCCAAAATATCTGATTTTTGGTTGTCCTCTGGGAATTGTTATTATAATTTTAATTGTATGAACGAGGTAAAAAGTGAAGTAACTACTTTCTTGCAAATTCTTTCAAATTGACTGTATTTTGAATTCTGTGAATTTTTTCGCTCAAAAACCTTTTTCGTCTGTGAAATTAAAATATTGAACTTTTTTATATGCATTGAAGTATATTTAAAATACAAAAATCTAAAAGGTAATTTTATCTAGTTTTGTTTTTACGGCATCTTCAATATGAAGAAAAATATAGAGCATTTTAAATACCTTGAAAAAATTCCGAAATTATATTAGAATTTTTTTTTTTCTAGTTTATACAACAGATAAACAACCCCATTTGACTGGATAAGCGATGTATCGATCATGTATCTTTCCATGCAATATTATGTCTCTTTCTATTTTACGTTTCAATTGGTAAGTTTTTCACATAAACGGTCGTTTATCAATTGAATAAAATTTTCAATACGTTTTTTAGTAAGACCGTTACTATTTTTTTTATTTAATTAAAACAATATATAACAACATTTTTGGCACATTCTTTGTTTTGTCTTACTTATAAATTCAAGCATAAAATTATACAGTTTCTATAACTTTGAAAGCTTTTCAGAGTTGAGTTGAAAAGATAGTGCCGACTACCCACCACGTTTTGGAATAGTTTTTCTAACAAATAAAAATGTTGTAGTCAATGTTGCACGCTGTTGAAAGGTTACACGGGATCAGGCACAGTATTGTAGTATGCACTTACACATCTAAATCTAAAATTTTCTCATTTTAATTAATTTTGACCGGTCGGTGGCCGAGTTTACATCGCGCTTGGGTCCCACTCAGGCGTAGTGTGTTCAATTCCTCGGCTGGCTAAGTCCTCCATCACAACACAAGCAACATTTTAGCTTACTGTGGTGGTAGTAGGGGATTTTCAAATATTGTCAGGTTATTCGTAACCCGGGAATGTTTATCTTTGTTTTTAAAAAAATAATAATATTAATAGGTACAAAGGCTTGTCTAAAACTGAATGCGAGTAGGTACTTTATTTATAAATAGAGATCATGCTAAAAATAATTTCTTTACGGAAATGGACTAATATCTCACCATCAAAATAATATACAACATTCAAAATAATATATTTAGAAGTTATGACGGTTTTCCTGACTTTTCACTAGCCGAGAATAAATCAAACACAACACTGGTGTTAGAGAGTCGGACCTGAATAATAATTGTGAATAATGAATAATAATTAAGCGAGTAGATTCTCTGTGAAAAGTGCGGTGTGTACATGGGCATCCAAACTGATAGACTTGCCCTTACATGAAATCTGGGTATCCTTTCGAAGAGCTGGAGGCAAATTACGCGACAATATTTTTGGCACCAGGAGGTTTCGATAATGTTTGAATAAACTGTCACAGACATCAGTCGTACATTGACGCACAACGAAATGACCAAACCCTGCGCAGAAAAGTTGAGTTCGCTAAAGTAATGACTGCTTTACACCATACGTCATTGATCCCTTCGGCACCGGTGCGTAGTCGGGATACACGCCAAACGCGTGCCCAACATTTGTACACAGTTGACACTTGTTACATGAGAACGGGTCGCTTCTACGATTCGTTCTTAAGTTCAACATCTCGGCTGTGGAACGAACTGCCGGCCTCTGTGTTTCCTCCCTCCTACAACATGGGACTCTTCAAGACCCATGTTCACTCCTTCCTCTCCACAAAAAGACCCTCCACACAGCATCCCCAAAGATGACATAGGCCCTGCGGGAAATTATTTTCTTCAGGGCCTCCTGTGTAGAGTTAATATAAAAAAAAAAAACTTTTTTTCATACCGATCACCATATCGGGACACACACGAACAAAATTCGCTTTACACGATCATTATTTTCATATTTCGATTTCATATAGTTAGTTGCCATTAGAGAAGAAATAATATTTTGAGACGTTACTAAATCGTCAAAAAATGGCAACACCTTGAACATAACCATAGATCACAATCATAGAATCATCTCTCACTGTCATTTGCGAGCTTTGTCACGTGCTTTGTCATTACCCAATCGATGTTTTTGTCTACCCGTTCGTCTTTGAACCTTTGTCATAAAGATTTTTATAGGTACCTATGCCTGATCATAGTATCTTGATCGGTACGATATACGTATAATATATGAGGTGTAACTACCAAAACACAACACCGCTATGCGCTAGCGCTGATGCCAAAGCAACAGTTCTCACAACCATGTTTCCATAATAAACAACTCACCCTGTTTCTATCCATTCATTAAATTATGTTACAATATCAAGTTAACACGTATAGATATTCTTTATTTTATGAGTTTACTGTACGTATGTAAAGTTCTCGTGTATTATTTACTCAAAAGAAAATTTCAAATCATCAAACTTACACGCGAAATTTACAATATCTAACAGTAATACACATGCACAATCGGTATTAAATACATATTTTAGTTAGTACTTAAACTTTTATTTTAAATACAAAATGCGAAATTTCTCGTGATATAGTTACGTCAAACAATGAGAGATGGCACAAAAAAATGTCATTCATCAAATATACACGCGAAATTCCCAAATACCTAACAGTAATACACATTCACAATTAGGAATAAATAGATAAAGTAGTCTTTCTGTTAATATTTCCAATATAAAACCTAATAAACATGCTACATTTTCGCGTAATATAATGACGTAAATCAGTGCCAGGTGGCAGACGTCAAATTATGTCCGCCATCTTAAAATGTACGAAAATCGAGAGTACCAACACACGTTTCTCAAGGTACTACCAAAATAGAACACGTCCCTTTTTTCATCCCGTTTAGAAAAAAAACTGGATGAAAAAGGTGTCATGTAAAACGGCCATAAGGCAAAAGTTTGCAACGCAGTACACTGTGGGACTTTTCTACATAGGATCTGAATATTCATTTTTAAATTAACCGCCTGGTATAGCGACGCCAAAATTAGTTAATTATAACATATTTGTAAAAGTGTCTAACTAAATAGTGTAACAAAATATTCTATTTTGGAAACAAGCCTGAACTCTACCCGATTTGGGATTTGTTGTCAATTTGCGTGCCATTGTAAAAAGCCTAATTCGTAAGCAGATTTTTTGCAATGCGAGTTGCCTGTCTACAGTCAGATTCATTTCTTGACAAATCACAGGAAGGGATACGATACGGTCACGCCACCTCCCGCGCTCCTCACAAATTGGTTAGTTCCCCTTTCCCTGGTTGGGTGGTCTACCAATTTGAATTTCTATGGGTAAATACTAAGACGTATGATTGAGTGTTTTGCAAGAGATGTTTTGTAAGTTACATTGGTTACACTTGCAACTCACACTTGGTAGTTGGCAGTGTTGGCCAGTGTTCAAGAAGCTTCCGATTTTTCGGGATATCTCCCGATTTTTCACTTTATCTCCCGATCTACCGTATTGGCGTCAATATCTCCCGATTTTTCTCGACTCGTCGTTATGGTGTCAACATATGACTGGTTTGCCCAGTACTAACTGAAGCCACCGCAACGAAAGGCTTGGCCGTCCTACAGTCCTTTCTTTATATCAAGCCAATTGTTCGATCCCTTTCCACGTGTTTTCTTAAAATTGCAATTGTGTGCGTTGTGTGTCTGATTATCCCATGGACCTAAAAAGCCCTGGAGAGAGCAATTCGAGAACAGTTTGAAGCCGCGGGGTGAGGGGGAAGATGTATGAAAAATTCCAAAACCTGAAATATTTTTTTTTATGACGTGTACCATTCCTTATCTTATCAATTACCCCCAAAAAATTTAAGCCGTTATAAATGCACTAACACAAAAATAAAATTATAATTATTTTACAAGCAATAATTATTCGCCTGAAACACTCATCCACATTGAAAAATCTCCTGATAAAAGATACATGACGCCTTTTCAATTATTGCTTGTAAAATAATTGTTACCCTTTGTGCTATGCATAAAAAATCTTGTCTTAAACGTTAGTTTACCAAAAAAATAATAATTAAAATTATAATAGTTCATTGTGAACCACTTTGCATACAAATCAGTTCAAAAGTTAGTCATACAAGATGGCTGCCAGACAATTTCCCCTCACCCTAGATTTGGCTTCAATGCCGCTCATACAAAATCGCACTAATGCTCTGTCCAGGGTTTGTTAAGTCCATGAATTATCCGCGGTCTATAAATGGTATATCTATGGGTCTGCCCAGCGGTCAAATAATTTATTGTATTTGCAAATTTTTGTTTTTGATAAAATTCAATTGTGAAATTCACAATTGCTAAGCAGTGTTTCCCAAACTACGGGTAAGCGACCCAGCACCGGGCCATGAAAGAAAATTTCCGGGTCGCGTACATTCCGTCACAAACGACTAACTAAATCGACCGAAATCTATAGAAAATCATTTCTCAATTTTTTAATCTCATGACACCATCTGTATATTTTGCTACATGAACTATGCGTTATTTTTAAATATAACTTTTACGAATATTTATAGTTCCATTCGAAACATCGGAGTGTTTTCTCTCCCGACCGCCTTCGTGCATTGTAACCGGTAATTTAGGCTTTTGAGATGTTATAACTACATTTATAACATGGCATGAGTAAATTCCACGCAGGTCTCGTGAAATTAAAAAAAAATAAATGATGTACAACCCGATGTACAACCAATGTACAACCAACTCTATGTACAATAATATGATGTACAACCCGAAGAAGACGGAATTGATTGCGTTCCACCCAGGGCTGCCACCTCTTCGGGTTCGACCCGGAGTCTACGGTTTGCATGGTGCATGTCCGGGCTACTATCTCCGGGTCAGGCCGGGCGGTGGCAGCGAAGGGACAGATGTCAGTGGACATGGTGAAGGCAGAGTTAATTGTGATGATTAATTACAATATGAATTGCCAAGAACTTTCGTAGTTTTTGAAGAAACCTGAGCAAGAAAAGATGCTAAAAAAATCCCTTCAGAATGAAAAATATAGTTTTAAGTGTCAAGCTGGTACAAGTCAGCTTAGCACTATCTAGGTCATTTATATCTATAAAAAAAACATTACCAATGCCAATTTACTATGACATTTTGCCTTAATTAAATAATTTAGACTAAAAAAGTTTTATTTTAATAAAAAAAAACTATATTTCTAAAATCTCCGGGTCTACTGTTTTTGAAAGGAGGCAGCCCTAGTTCCACCACGGAAAAAGTCAAGATACAAGTAAGATGCTTCCCAAATAAATACATGTTCGAACGTGAAATACTTGGGGCACATTATTGAAAACCTATCGGACGACGGCGATACCGAACGACAAAGGAGAAGCCTAAGCATAGTGTCTAATATGATTGCCCGCAGATTTTGCAAATGCAGCAATACCGTTAAAAAAATACCGTTTCACGCATTCTGTAGGTACTGGCCTGTATACGTGTGAGACATGGTGTCACTACCGAACTTGCTCGATGGAACGACTCCGAATTCAATATAATGACGCCTGTAGAATATTATTTGGATACCGAAGATACAGCAGCGCATCGACAATGTTCACGGAACTAGGACTGAATGGATTTGCCGGCCTGATGAGACACCGGGTCACTGGAGCCAGGATGCGACTAATGGCCTCCGCCAACACGTTGGTGACCGCAGCCTACCAGCACCAAGCGCCACTCCTGAGTGAGCGCTGGGCCCAAGCGCACTCAAGACCACACCCTGCATAGTTGTCCTTATTTGTTAATTTATTATATCTATTATACCAAAAAAAATGTATATCTATATGGGACGTGTGGGATTGCACTAACCTCCCCACATTCTGGCATAAAATTATTATTATTATTACATTGGCCCATAGAAGCAAGCCACGATTTTTTATTGGGTGTACGAGTTACGAGGATGGTCTGTCGGTTTGTGCGTAACGCAATCATTATTATCCTTCCATTTACACATTTATATTATTATGGAACCTTTTACACATTAATATCATTAGATTCTGATCAGCGACGGTCATGTGATGCTGCCAACTGCTGTTAGCCGTCAGCTGCTGCTACTTGATACTTTGTATGACTTTTGTGACATAATACAAATAATATTATGTGCCTTGGGATTGATTATCGCGTAGTTCGGTTAAATCTTTTATAGTGACAGGAGATAGAACAACTCTACCCGGACTTACCTTACCCTCTTACCCGGACAGCAGGTAGGTACTCGCCCAATGCCAAATCAAGGAATTAGAAACATTTTGACCGGTCGGTGGCCGAGTTGACATCGCGTTTGTGTCCCACCCAGGCGTAGTGTGTTCAATTCCTCGGCTGGCTAAGTCCTCCATCACAACACAAGCAACATTTTCAGCTTACTGTGGTGGTAGTAGGAGATTTTCAAATATTGTCAGGTTATTCGTAACCCGGGAATGTTTGTCTTTCTTTTAAAAAAAATAAAATAAAAATCTATGTATTGGGAGAGGCAGTGGCGTGCAGCGCATAAAGGCTGAGATGCAGTAATAAATATAAATTTAAAGGTCTCAACACGGCTTCCGTGGTCGAGGAGTAAGGCACTCGACTACGAATCCGAGAGTCGCGGGTTTATTTCTGGCGTACGCAAGTAAATTTAATTGAATTAATTTATGTTTTTTCACAAATAATTAATTTAATATAATTTAGGGCGATACTGAGAGTATCTTTCACTCTTGAACGTACCCCAAGTACCTATATTATATTTTATTTTTAAATTAATGTATTGCGAAATGACACTAACTCATCAAATAAAATTTACTTTCGCACGCCGAGATTTGAACCCGCGCCCTTCGGATTGCTAGTCGAGAGCTTTACCCCGCGACCACGGAGGCCGTCAAATCTAGATGGATGTGGAAATTATCGCAGCATCAGCAATTCATTTCTACAGCACGTTAAATTATTAGATATAGTAATTAGTAAACGTAAATAATCGTTCACGCAATTATCGACATGACCATCTTCGCTGAACGCGTCTTGCGAACTGAAGGCCGAGCCAACGTGATGTTAAATCCAAAGTGCCAAATGGATCTGCGATAACCAAGGAAATTTAGACAGAAAAGCCGATGAACTAGTAGGACATCTGAAAACTGTAGTAAATGAGCTAATGCCTTTAACTAATATTGTATTAAAAGATACAAATAAATGGTATACGAAATCCCTACATATTCTACAAAAACAAAGGGATACAGCCTATAAAGCCTGTAAAATACAATTCACTGAAGAAAGGTGGAAAACCTATAAGAAACTTAGAAACATGTATAGTACAGAAATAAAACATACCAAAAATTCGTATATCAGGCAAAAAATAATTACCTCTCAAAGTGACTCAAGAAAAATGTGGACTACACTTAAAGAAATTATAAGCGGCAAACAGAGGGAAAACATTAAGGAAGTTCGGTTTCCAGTTGGAGTTGAAGATGATACACTTAAAATAGCCCAAAAATTTAACACAAATTTTGTACTTAGTGTCGAAAACATAAATAAGAGTATTCCATTAGTCGCAGATACCTCTTCTCAATCATCGGAAAAAAGAGAGAATAAAAATATTTTCAGGTTTAATAAAATTGACAATGAGTATTTAATGAAAATCATTAAAACAATGAAGCCAAAATCATCGCCGGATGGAATTACTATAAGCATAATCAAAGATGCACTGCCATCTATAGGAGACAGATTAGTTGCACTAATAAATGAATCTCTGACTAAGGGAATTTTTCCGCAGTCATGGAAAACCTCCATAATAACACCAGTGCCCAAAATAATAAATGCTAAAAATTTCGAAGACTTCAGACCAATAAATGGATTGCCTAAATATGAACAATTACTAGAATGCATTGTGAAAGAACAGATGAGTAAATTTATAGAAAAAAATAACATTCTAGTAAAAGAACAATCTGGGTTTAGAAATAAATATTCCTGTGAAACAGCAATAAATTATGTGATAAATGAATGGAAAACAGCTATGGATCAGAAGAAAATCACAATAGCAGTGTTCTTGGATTTTAGACGTGCTTTTGAAACGATAGACAGAGAAAGACTAATAATGAAATTGAAAGACATAGGAATTCGTGCTAATGAATTGCAGTGGTTTATTGATTACTTAAAAAATAGAAAACAAAAAACCAAAATTGGAGATACTATCTCTGAAGAACAAGAAATCAACATTGGAGTTCCTCAAGGATCTGTTTTGGGACCGCTCCTATTTATTTTATATATTAATGATATAGTGAAGTGCTTAAAGTACTGTTCCATCAAACTGTTTGCAGATGACACACTTTTATATATTATAGCAAATAATATTGAAGATGCGCTGTCAAAAATACAAAATGAACTTAAAGAATTATCTAAGTGGTTAAACATAAATAAATTGAAATTAAATGTAACTAAAAGTAAATTCATGGTATTAGGGAAAAAACTAAACGTACATACTGTCCTAAATATAGACAATCAAAATATTGAAGAAGTAAAAGAAATTAAATACTTGGGAATCATAATAGATAACAAGTTAAAATTTAACACTAACTTTGAAATTTTAAATAAAAAAATTGCGAAAAAGGTTAATTTCTTAAGTATGATAAAAGGAAAATTGGACATTAAAACAAGGATATTGGTCTACAATACCACTGTAGCATCCCATCTGAATTATTGTACAAGTGTAATATTTCTAAGTAACAAAACCCAAATTAAGAGAATGGAAGTAATCCAGAACAGAGGCATGAGGTCAATACTGTGTTGTAGTAGGTACACAAGAATAAAAACCATGCAACGTCAACTCAATCTTTTAAGTGTGTGGCAACGATTAGTTTATAATACCCTAGTGTTTATTTATAAGCTAAAAAATAAAATGTTACCTGACTATATGTCAAAGCATGTTAGAATTAATAGTACAGTTCATTTATATCCTACGAGAAACTGCAACGATTTTAGGCTTCCTAAAACACATTTATCGGGAACACAAAACAATATTTATTATAAAGGTTTTAAAATGTTCAATGAACTCCCGGTAATTGTTAAGGAAGCTAAAAGTCTTGCAGTTTTTCGTGGATTATGTCTCAATGTTGTGAAATCTAAATTTTAGTATGTAAGTAGTAAATAATATTGTAGTAGTCATAGAAAATAATGTATTAGGTATAAGATGTAAAATTTTATAACTAAATAAAATATACATAAAAAAAATAAAAAAAAAAAACGTGTGAACGCTCTTTGGGGGTTGGCCCCAAGATCCTTTGATGTGTGCACGAAAACTGACAATATACCGGTTGACCGGTCAACTTTGGCGGCCAACGCATGTTGGGCCAGCGCGTTGGCCCAATGCATTGGGCGAACGTGTACTTCAAGGATAACAGAAATTCAACAGATACATGTGTAACTCACAGGGCACAAATGAATTAATAATCTTTATTATTTCAGGTAAATGGTTTTATTTTTATTTTTATATGGTAATATTATACCTTATTTTCAAATCTTTTCCGCAGGGAAATGTGAAAACAACTTAAGTATAACGGTAATGCAGGCGTGTCATCTAGGAATCCGAAGAAAGTTTTCGAAATTAGTAGCGGGAAGATTTTTTATCCAGTTTTCTCAACAATCAACGGTAACAACGTTTCATTGGGCCCAAGAAAACGTTTAATTGCGCCTACATGCATATAATTGCGAATTAAATTGAATGTTGTTCCGCGTGAATCGTAAGCTACAACTTTTCCCACCAAAATTGCGGAGTTTAGTGTGACTGCCTTCACGGCAATCAGTTTTTATCAACTCGGCTCGAGGATAGGTGGCGTTTGAGGCAGTTCTTGAGGAAAATCACTTTCTAAAAATTTCTAAAAATTATTTCTGAAATATTAATAGTGATGTTGTAGTGGTTCGAGCTTGGTGATGACATAAACATCTGTTTGACAATGTCGAGTGAGTCACAATTCGTTTATCAGTAGAATTCATTTATTCTGAAGTGAAACAAACAAAAACAAAATATTTTAATACCCAAGTGAGATAACTCGATTATTTAGTGCAGTAAATGGTTAGTGAATGTGCCACCTATTGGATTAAAACATTATTATAATTTGACTTGTAAATCTTGTATTAATCAAGAGTGCTGATATCAAACTCGTTAATAGAAAAATAAGTATGTACCAACCTGTCTTATATTACTGTACATTCATACATTCGTTTATGCCTTAAATATTTCATGAATAATAATACAAATAAGGACAAACTCCACAATTCTATTAGAAATAGTTTCAATTGATCTAGGTTACGGTTAGTAAATTCTTGTGTCATGACCGCATACTTAATTTTTCACTATAGCCTTATCTTTGTTTCTACAGTAGGTCACCGTAAGCAGTCGAATTTGTTGACCACGTGTTACTGTGGTTTGGTATCAGTTATTTAGGTTTTAGTTGGTTTACCGATTCCTTCGAATGATAAACATCAAACCGAGGTGATAATAATGGATAAGTATTAATAAAATAAATAACTGAAGATATTATTACCACGGGTGTTTTTTTTTAATCTCTTGTCATGGACGCCATGACAGCAAATGATGTTGTCGATGTTGTGATCCATAATTCATAGAAAGATTCTGATCTCATCTACTTCGATTCATCTTAAATCATGATTATGTTGAGACGTGTATTTCAAAATACGCGCTGTTCGGTTTCTACCCGGATTGGTTGAAAGTTGGACGCTCGCAGCGCCATATAAGATGGCGCGGTATTTAAAAATAAACAATTTAGTTTAGATAATAATAATAAGAATTCGATGGTCGACCGATATCGCTGAAAATGTTTATTCTTATTAGTGCAAGGAGTGTTTTGAACGGTAGAATAAGTCGGGAAGGCCCGTGGAATAATTAATGCAATATCTCTGCCGCGGAATGAGATTCGGAGTCGAGTTAAAGTCGATTTAATGTGGTTTTTAACAGATACGATGTGGACCTCCAACTTCTGATATTTCAACCTGCTACACTAGCGCCTGCTAGAGGCATGAGTTGTGCGTCTTGATTTTCTCTCATGCATTTTAATGGATTTTATGTGAAATACATACCTATATTCTTTATTTTGAAAATTCGGTAATCTACATAGGACCGTACTCATATTTATCTCGTACTAAATATTAAAGCGGCTACTACCATTGCCATATCTATGTGGGAACTATCTAATCCAGCGTTTCCCAATTTTTTTTCGCCCCGGAACCCTTATCGATCATACTTTTCTAGGCGGAACCCTATTTTTATAAGAAAAAGATGAACTTGTAGTTTGAATACTTTCATGTTTACCATGAAAAGAAAGATCAAAAGTTTTGTGTAAAACTTAATTTAATATGAAGAGTGATATCTTTTTTACATTTTTTGTTAAAATAGCTCTGACATGAGGCTTTATGTCAGACAGCTGAATACGAAGATCTGGAGCTGCATCCAGTCTATTTCTGTATTTGTTTTTTTTTGTGTAAACGTAAGCCGAAAAACCAGTTTCACATCGGTAAGTGGTCACAAACGGTAACAAAACTGTGATAGCCTTCTCGATGACTTCTGGATATTCGTTTTTAAGTCTAATTCAAAACTCATCCTGATTAGTTTTTTCTGAATAAACTTTTGTTGTAAGGAAGAAGAACACATGATATCAATCAAAGCCTCGTTCTCTGTTGCTGTAAGGTCGACGGTGTCCTGTGAACTTGGAATGGATTCTGTACCCAGTCAATGTCCTGCAGGTTTTTTTCAGGAAAATACTCTTCCAGAGATTTGTTGAGGGCCATCAAATGTTCGTTAATGCATTTTTCAACATCTGAGGTTACTTGCAACTCATTTTTTTCCAGAAACTCGTTTAAAAGAGTAAAACATTGGTACTGTTTCTGTTCAACACATTCTATCCAGAAGACAAGTTTCTTTCTAAGAGAAGAGATTTTGTCGTTTACTGTAAAAGTATTTGTGTTTCTTCCTTGCAATGATTTGCAAATTACATTCAGTTTATCAAATATGTCTGCCAAATACGCCAGTTTCATTAGCCATCGCTCGTCGTGCAATAGTTGAACAAGACCACTCAAAGATGAAGAAAGCGATTCTTTGGAAAAAAATACCTCTAGTTCGTTGCGCAATTCAAACAATCTTGATAATACTTTTCCTTTGGAAAGCCATCTTACTTCCGTGTGAAGAAGAAGTGATTGATGCTGACTTCCTATATCTTCACACACTTTTTTAAAAAGTCTCAATTGGAGCGGACGTGATTTAACGTAATTCACAATTTGTACGGCTTGATCGAGAACTTTCTTTACCTCGTGTGGTATTTTGTTTTACGACAAGGGCATATCGATGTAAAACGCAGTGACTGCTGCTGCATTTAGGTGCAACATTCTTAATTCTTGTTACAGTACTTTTTATTTTGCCAGTCAAAGCGGCAGCTCCATCGCTACATCATCGACACATTTGTTCCAATGAATGTTATGTACATTCATGTAATTATCAATGACTTTGAAAATTTCTTCTCGAGTGGTGTTGGTCTCCAAAGGAGCACAAATAAACAGATCCTCTTCAATAGATCCCCTGAAGGGGTATCTTACGAAAACAAGCAGTATTGATAGTCCAGCGACATCTGTACTTTCGTCGAGTTGCATTGCAAACATTTCACAGGTGCGCATTATTTTTTTTTGTTAAATACATACGTTAAATCCGGACGGAACGCGGAACCCTTGTGATGCTCCTACGGAACCCCAGGGTTCCGCGGAACACCTTTTGGGAAACGCTGATCTAATCTATCAACTTAACCTAACCCAACCAAATCCTAGTAGATTCTACTCTATGTGGGGATATACCAATTAGCTTACAAGAAATGTAAATATTTTATGATATCACTCTCCATTCTATATATTTCCTTTTACTTTTTCTAATGTTTTATTTGCTTTATCAAATTTACATTTTATATTTTATTTTATTTGTACTTACTTGAATCTCTGTATATAACATTGTAGTTATATTTTATGGAATGTGTGGGATTGCACTCACCTCCCCACATTCTGGATTAAACAATTATTATTATTATAACTATCTATTATTTAAAAAAAACATTTGTCTGAATTTATATGTATAGTACAGACTAGCTGTAGTCCCCGGTGTTGCTGGGGCTGTTTCTTTTATTTTAAACGGCAAGTGTGCAAAATGTCATCAAAAAGTATCAAAATTCTGCTTTAAGGGGTGGGAAAAGGGGTTTGTTGGTTTTTAGAAATATCATATTAACAGTGACCTTCCTCGTGTTTTCAACGTCAAGTGTGCAAAATTTCATTAAAATCGAAATAAAACTGTAGATTTGTATAAAAAACAAAGTCAGACCAAAGCCCGCCCGCCACTGACACTCTTCTTTCAATTATAAAAATCTCTCAGATCAATATACCTAATATATAGATGTTCACGGTAGAATCGTAGTCACAATATAATATTTCGTGTGTCGATTGGAATCGATTGTGCAGTACCTAAAAGAAAAATAGGTGTTCTGTAGTCAAATTACAAATGAGAGTGCCATCTTTTGACGACGATGGAAACACATTTGGGCCATTATTTTATTTAAATTTCGAACATTATCTCGACAATTTTGTAGCTTAGCTAGGGTTTATTGTGATGAAAAATGGTAGTAACCAGCATATTTGTTAATAGTTAATACATCTTTGGTTTTTTTCCCCGACGCGAAATAAGGAAAAAAATTACCTGTTAGTAGTTATGAAGGTACCTACTTACTTACTTGAGAATACCTAAAATCTTAGTAACAAGCTATTCGTGACTAAAAACCTGACTTATTATAACTATTTACTATAGCTGTAGTGATATATTCCAGTGTTCATTTCAGAGTAAACCACAAACTAAAATAATCGACAACACATAATAGAGATGATATTAAAATGACATTTGACCCTTCGGCACTCTGCACACAGAGTTGAATCATGTTATGTGTTTTTGACGAATGAATATAGATGTGTTCTGAATCTAGGTCTTTGCAGGATCTTATTTGATATCGGATTTAATAGTCGCGCATTCTTTAAAGCGTCAGTACCTACCTTCATGGTAGGAAGTGAGGGTAGAGTTCCCTGTGTCGAGTCGACAGTTATCAAAGTTATAAGTTGTAGATTATAATAAATAACATTTTAAAGATATGTCATCCAGAATGGAGTGGGGTTCGGAGGAGAATCGAGTGAACTCTCGGCACCTGTCTCACCCCTCGCGACATGCCATTCAACATCGCCATAGGACCAGGTCGGGAACGTGGCCGTAAGTTCACACATAATAATATGAAATATCAGCCAGAATTGAGTGGGGTTCGGGGGAGAATCGAGTGAGCCCTCGGCACCTGGTGGCGGGGGGGAGGGCCCCTCTGTCTCACCCCTCGCGACATGCCATTCAACATCGCCATAGGACCAGGTCGGGAACGTGGCCGTAAGTTCACACATAATAATATGAAATATCAGCCAGAATTGAGTGGGGTTCGGGGGAGAATCGAGTGAGCCCTCGGCACCTGGTGGCGGGGGGGAGGGCCCCTCTGTCTCACCCCTCGCGACATGCCATTCAACATCGCCATAGGACCAGGTCGGGAACGTGGCCGTAAGTTCACACATAATAATATGAAATATTAACCAGAATTGAGTGGGGTTCGGAGGAGAATCGAGTGAGCCCTCGGCACCTGGTGGCGGGGGGGAGGGCCTCTCTGTCTCACCCCTCGCGACATGCCATTCAACATCGCCATAGGACCAGGTCGGGAACGTGGCCGTAAGTTCACACATAATAATATGAAATATCAACCAGAATTGAGTGGGGTTCGGAGGAGAATCGAGTGAGCCCTCGGCACCTGGTGGCGGGGGGGAGGGCCCCTCTGTCTCACCCCTCGCGACATGCCATTCAACATCGCCATAGGACCAGGTCGGGAACGTGGCCGTAAGTTCACACATAATAATATGAAATATCAGCCAGAATTGAGTGGGGTTCGGGGGAGAATCGAGTGAGGCCTCGGCACCTGGTGGCGGGGGGGAGGGCCCCTCTGTCTCACCCCTCGCGACATGCCATTCATCATCGCCATAGAAGCAGGCTGGGAACGCGGCCGTAAGTTCACACATAATAATATAAATTTTCTTATATCTATAAATAAAAGGCAATGTTCGTATGTGTGTGCTCTACAGGCTCATAAACTACTTGATCGATTTCTCTGAAAATTTCAAAGTTTTTTCTTAATAAGAAGTGTTTAGAGAGTGGTTTGAATGGTAAAAGAAGTCAGGGACGCCCGAGGAAGACATAACATGACCAAGTTAATCGATAGCGAAGCTTTGCCTGGAATGGTAGTTATCTATATTCTATGTATCTATTTATGTAAAGTGTCTGTGTCGGGCGGCGTGGATTTGATCGTTTTTCAAATATACAGTTTTATTCCGAGATTTATGAAACTTTTCATACTTGACCTTCAAAACAAGAGAAAGTTCACTTTCTACGTGAGCTTTCGAAAAACCATCTTCATCCCCTTTTCCCATCCCCTAAAGGAGAATTTTGATACTTGATGAAATTTCACACACTCATACGTTTAATAAGAGAAAACATGATAAGAGGAAAAGCATACATCTGATTCCGAAAATCCGCGTAAGGCCCGAGCAACTCCGGGGACTTCAGCTAATCTATATATATAAAAATGTTCGTTTGTCTAAAATCTCAAATCTCCGAAAGTTCTTCACCGATTGCTTTGAAACTATGACACAACGTTGCATTCGAATACGCGTGTGTTTTTGTATACCTGTATTATGTAGATGTCACCTGTGCGAAAATATATATTTTTTAAAACAGTTTAATCTGTTGAACGAACGCACGCTTTTTAAAAAAAAACAGCCCCATATGTTAGACGTAAAAGCAACACGCGCTATTATTTTTCTATCTGAACAGACAGACTAAAGCCACAGCAACGTGTGGCGGGGTACAGCTTGTAATATATAAATATAAAAGAAGACCTGAAAGGCAGAGTTGTTGAATTTATAAACATTAATCATCAATCTCTCAGTGGAAATTATTCCTGTATTTCATATTATCTCATCTACATTATTCAACCAATCTTTCTCATCCATTAGTATTCACAAGGCATGTCATATTATTATTCCATAAAACAGTGTTTCTCAATCTTATTTGTGCCATGCCACATTTCAATGCTTCGAAAGTTTGTATGCTCCCCCTCCCTGCAAAGAAAGAAAATATTTTAGAACCAACGGGGAAATAGACGTGGGCAAAATTGAACGAATGAATTGAATGAATAAATTCAATCTTGTGACCTATTGATGATTCTTAATTTCAAATATGCTCCTGTTTATAACTTTTTTCCTTTTTGAAGATAATCAATTAAGATAACTCCATGACTATCCCAAAAACAGTCGCCACCACTTTCCCAGCCGAGAAAACAGTTTTTCCTTTTTTTGGAGCCGGTTCCCCCTTTGCAGTCTACTTTTTTTGCTGATTTTTGTTTCGGGCGTAATGGTGTACCTATCCAAGTTTCATCTACAGTAATTAATCGGCGCCAAAACTCTTATTGCGCCTAAACTGCGCCAACAGAGCGTTGGAAATGTTCATTCGAACACGTTTTTGGGTCTAACGTGAGCAAACGCGGCACATGTCTAAATCTTGATTTAATATGTGGCAGACACGTTCTTTGGACATTTTCATAACCTCTGCTTTCTCTCTCATTTTAATTCGGCTGTCGTCTAACACTATTTGGTGAAGTTTAGCAATGTTATCGTCAGTAGTTGACGTTTAAATTCAGCTGCCCAAAATTTCTCTGTGGTAAATGATGGTGCAGAGTCCCCATACACAGAGTCCAACTCATCTTTGATTTGCGTAGGCGTATTGCCTTTCAAAAACAAAAATTTAATAACAGCTCGATACTCAATTTTTCCATTTTCACAAAAACGCACACATCGACTCACTCAAACGACTGTCATCTAAAAACTGCGCGTCCAAAATGGCCGAAACTTTGGTGAGTATAACTGTCAAAAGATGCACCTATATGCAACTATATTCACTAGCTTTTATTGACGAGTACCGCCATCTTTGCGTTGAGGTCGGAAACTTTTCAGACCACCCTCGTATATATAGGTACGATATCGTGTTATATGTACTTTTATTACACTTTAGTAGTTATTGGTAACCTCTCATGATATGGCATACATTTAAATAAAAACAAACACTTAATTTGAATGTATAGTTGTTTTTGTAAATTTAACATCGAGTTATATAGTTTGGTGCTCCGCAATTCCACATATCTCAGTCATATTTTAATACTTTTGTACACTTCAACAACTCAATTGGAAAAAATATGCTTTCAGGCACCATTTACTTAATTTCAGTGCCTGAAATTAAGTAACCTTTTACCATTTACTTAATTTCAGTACCTACCTGACTGTCAGGTTTCATAAAATTACTGCTCACTTTTTTTTAAAGTATGTTTTATTTAGTTATAAAATTTAATATCTATTTTAAAAATATTCCATTACCTACGTACTAATATTTGGACTTCACAACATTGAGACATAACCAACGAAAAACTGCAAGGCTTCCGGGGGTTTTGAAACCTTTATAATAAATATTGTTTTGTGTTGCCAATAAATTTGTCTTAGGAAGCCTGAAATCGTTGCAGCTTCTCGTAGGATAGCCATGGACTGTACTATTAACACTAACACCTTTTAACATACATTTTATTTTCTACATGGTAACATTTTATTTTTTAACTTTTATATAAATACTACGGTATTATAGACCAAACGTTGCCACACACTTAGAATATGACTTCAGATACTCTGTGATGCTGGTCTTACAATCACTGTGTTTTAGTTTAGATACACTTTCTGTCAAACTTTTTTCAAAAAACATCCTTCTTCAGTTCTCAATTGAAAAAAAGGTTTAAGCGGGACAGATACCATGAAAAATTTAATTTAAATAATAAAAATGGCTTGAAAGACCTGTTATATTTGAATGTTAGAGACCCTTGCAAAAAAATCGCGAAACCAGAAGAGGCCGACCTACACTGCTATTTGAAATATCGTCTATGCGAACCAAACATAAGAAAAACGATAAATTTATAATCTATGTGTTTTCAAATACACGTACGATAAGTCCAGCGAGTGTTTCGGTAGTAGAACTAAGTAGTGATGATAGTATATTGTCACAAGATTGTGAAGACCATCTATTCTAGGTATGTTGTAAATAAATTTCTCTGAAAAATGTCTTGTGAAATGAAGTGAGTATTTTGACTAACGCAATTAAAATTTTGTTTTTTTTACTTAATGTGTGAGACATTTCTGAGATTTTTTTACAAAATTTTCACCGAACTAAGAATCGATAAACGTTTTATGTAATTGCAACCACTGATTTGATGCCAACTTTCGCGAATTAGTAAACTTTTCCCCCTGACACTTAGATTATTCTCACTCACAATATTTATTATGATCGTTACAATAATTTCAGTATACGGGTTCGCACATACAGATAGCAATATTAAAACAAAAACATAATCATGATACGAATATTGTTATTTATAAACTAGCTAGTAGATACCTACTGTAATCTTTTCAAGTGATACTGTAATCGCTAGAGCAGAGGTTCCCAACTTCTTTGTGTCGCGACCTCACTTTTCAAAAGCCCAGTGACCTCAACCTCGAGGGGAATGCTAGGAATTTCTTCCGGTGTTGTGGATTCTGAAATTTATAAACTGCACATTTTTCCCAAGTTTAAAGATATTTAAATAAATATGTTAAGTAACAATACCGAAAACAGATTTTTATAAATAATTAAACTTTACTAGTATTTTTTACTTAACTTATTAATTTAAATCAAAATATATATTTTAATAAGTTAAATGATTTCGTTTGTGGTTGAGTTTTCGCTTATATCAACAATATAATGGCAATATTAACAACTCTGGACGCTATAGGCGCCAATGTAGTATGTTGACGTTGACATTCCTTTCAATGGCTTTAATGTATTTAGTTCTACTAGGTAATAGAAGGTTACCTATTTTTTATAGTTTTTTCGATTTTTATAATTTATTAGGGTAAAATAAGTAAATGTATGAAGGAAAGCCAAGGCGAAAAACTCACGCCTCTAGGAGGCACCAGTATGGCATATTGCCATCAGAATGTATGGGAAAAGTCAGAAGTTGGAGATATCATTAATATTATAGGGTATTTCCTTGTACCAACCAACCTTATGTCTTTCTCGACAGTCAAATTGTTTCTTATTTTGGATTTCAAGTTAAAAAGCCTTGAACATCCACTCATAATATGTACTTTTGGATATTGCTGATAAGTAACACACGTATGAATCGTTCCGCAGATCCAAGAATTCACACTGATTAAAAATGAATATTATAACCACATATAATTGTATTGTTTCTTAAGTTGGGAACCAATGCACTACAGTAATAATAATAATTCAGAAATTGAAACAGTAATTTATTTGAATTATAAGTTATCTTATCACTGCCTTTGATAGAGCACATACTTAGTTTTAAATTTTCCCCAAGAAAATGAATGTATCCCCTGAAATTCCTCAGATGCCTGATATTCTCAAGTACCTACTATCATTTAAAAAAATATTCTAAAAGTTTAGACTAGGCAGGGGGGTGAACGATTGACCTCAACAAATAGATGTGAAGTGATGTAGATTTAGGTGTAGAGAACAAAAAGCTATTGCTATAAAAAAATAGTGCCTCCTTTGGCCGCCTGCAAGGTCAAATGTGCCAAGCTGTAAGCGTTTATTCTCATGTTTTGCAGTAAATAGGTAAAAACTTTGATCTACAAACAAAAAAACAACATTTTACTCAGGTTAATAATACATTAATCTCAGATATGTCGGTGAAAAATTGAAAAAATTACTACCTATTGTAAAAACATATTTTTTTCCTAAATCTAGCAAAGTATACCAAGGTGTCAAAGAACTAACGGAAAAAAAATATAATGAAAGGTCTACATACCTACTATAATATTACCTACCTATATGTAGCTAAGTAGTAAGTAGGAGAGATTCTTCCCACCAATCGGAACCAGCAGAACGTCTGCGCATGCGCATTCTTCGTCTGCTTGCTTTTTGACAGTTCACGACGTATTGGTTTTCCGTCTTCTGTTTTTTTACAAACTTTGTTGGCAAAACGTTTTTTTTTGGTGTGTATTAAATTCCATTAACCCACTAAGTTATTCCATTCCGATAAACAAGACAACCCTCGCGTCATTTAGCCCTTAAATGCATATCTATTGTTTTCCACATTTTGCAAAATTCAAGGACTAATATTTATTTTAAACGTGTAACCTTGCCATAAATGTATTTTAAGTACTTTTAAACTATAGAATCACTGATAAAGCAGTCGGATAATTATTTATTTCGCGATAAATGGCATAATATAAGTGAGGTTATTTTCCAATCAGGTGTGTTAATCAAATGTTCCATAGATTATCGTGCAATAGTATTTCACACACATTATTTTGTGTCTATAAATAAAATCTACGTCACCTCAAATAGCAGAACCTTAAAGTGTAAAGTGACCAGAATTTTGTAAAGGAATTTAAAAGAAAAAATCACGGTTAATATAATCTATGTGCAAAAGAAAAATGCGTTGGCACTAGCATGTGATTATGATAATATGACGTGTCGCACAGAAGCGAAATTCCCGTTTACCGACAGCCCCATTTAAATATTGGCAAAATACAGGTTCTTGAATAATTGGCCAGTGAAGAGTTCTGGTCACTCGACTCTAGAGGTACGAAAGCCGAATTGAACGCTTCTGTGTGTGGATTCTTATCTTGCTGGTGTTTGTTTGTTTGTTGTGTTTAGTGCCTTGGTAGATCTCCTTCGGAATGCAGAACGGCCACAGCCTAACCTCCCCCACCGCGTACTGCCGGGCTCACAGTGCCGTCGATGCACAAGAATTGAATAGGTTAGCAATCAAACATCACTATCATCATATATGTATTCTTTTGATTAATCCCTGTAAATTAAGCCATTTACTAACGAGTGTGTAGTTGACGTAGATCCATATGTTGTACACTAGGAATGTACGTGAGATTGTGCCCTGTGCGGGTAGCACTGGGCACATTCCAGCAATTATTATTCTAAATAATAAAAAGGGAAACACTTTGTTTACAGTCACTTTATTGAAATTTTTAACGTCTACCGGTTTCGGTACCTCCGTACCATCATCAGGACAGTTATAAAAATACTAACAAATACAGAATAATACACATATATATAAACAAATAGTTGAGAGAGAAAGAGATAAAAAACAGAGAGAGACAGTATCAGTTGTGGGCGGGAAGTGGGGGAGGGGAGTTAGGGATAACAGGAAACATATTTATTATAGGGCTGAACGTTAAATTTAGTTGATTATTGATAATTTCAGCCTTTGAATTGACTGATTTTTTTATTTCAAAAATCAGTGAAAAATCAGTCAATTCAAAGGCTGAAATTATCAATAATCAACTAAATTTAACGTTCAGCCCTATAATAAATATGTTTCCTGTTATCCCTAACTCCCCTCCCCCACTTCCCGCCCACAACTGATACTGTCTCTCTCTGTTTTTTATCTCTTTCTCTCTCAACTATTTGTTTATATATATGTGTATTATTCTGTATTTGTTAGTATTTTTATAACTGTCCTGATGATGGTACGGAGGTACCGAAACCGGTAGACGTTAAAAATTTCAATAAAGTGACTGTAAACAAAGTGTTTCCCTTTTTATTATTTAAAATGTCAAGTCACAATGTGTTTGCTTCTTTTGAAAAATTATTATTCTGCCACGAACCTCGTTAGAATCCCGCCAGAACCAGATGAACCATTGCTTTGAACTTCATTCTGTATTCATTATTAAAAGGTTGCTAGTAATATTAAAACAATATGACTTAGAAAAACATACAGAAAAAAAATTATTGTGCGACTGCGAATTATTGTGAATAATTATTATAATTAATGAAAGCTTCTAGCTTTTATATTTAGTTTTTATATTTAATATAATATTACTATGTTTATTTACATATTACGTATAACCTGACGAAGGCACGTTTGTGCCGAAACCAGTTGACTTGTTATAAAATTAAATGATTGGTACGAAACTGAGTTTTTTTTATTTAGTCATTGTTTCATAGTGCTTTCACACAAACGAAGTGTTGAATTCCGTATTAAGTCTAAACTAACTTTGAAGTCGTGTAATCTTTTTAATCACAGAAATCGCGTCCGATTACCTAATCAATAATATATATGTATGTATTTATACACAAATAAGTTATTTATGAAGCTTTTGATCGGATTAACTAGTCGAGATTATAATATATCCATATTTATTTGGTGTCCTATAGGTGTATTGATAATTGCTTCATTTGAATCTCCTGGTTGGCGTTTGTTTTTGGTAACGAGGTTTTGACGGGTTTGCAAATTTCATGAAAGATAATTCCTAGGTTTGGCACACGACGTTCGAGTACCTCGTACTTACCTACATATTCCATTTCCATGTTGTGAAGTAATTACGGATTATGGACTTTATAAAAAACCGAACAATGATTATCGCAAAACGAATGAAGAACGGCTGCGTGGTCTTTTTCATACAAAACTTTAATTAGGATTTGAGCCAAAATATCCAACCAAACTATTCAGTTATTATTTTAATCAAGGTGTTAATCTAGTCTCTAGTATCTAGTCCTAATATTTGCTACTTTATTTATTTGTGTTTAAATAATAAAATATAGACCGTTAAAAATTTAATTTTTCATGATTTTAGAGGCAACCTTGGCATCACTGCCTTTGGCAATTATTTGTGGTAGTTAAAAAATATATATTTACCTCTATTTACTACAAAAATATGATGAAATTGTGAAATAAACAAATAAACGCGATTAAAAGAAGCATTTTGATGGGCGTAAATTTAAATTATAATTGACCGACTTACGTTGGATTAAAAAATAAATAAATTAAAATTTCTACCGAAAAAACCGCTTTTTTACAATGCCTTATTTTTTACTTTATTTTCATTAGCTGTACCCCGCCGTTGCTGTGGCTCGGTATGTCTTTGCAGATAGAGAAACAATAGCGCGTTTTGCTCTTACGTCCAATAGATGGCGCTGTTGTAACCAAAATCATGTTTTTACCTATCACAGGTAACACCTGATGTAGGTATATAAAAACACACTCGTATTTTTTTTTTTTTTTTTGTTTTTTTTTTTTTTTTTTTTTTTTTTTTTTTAATTTTTTTATTACAAGATAATACATTACAAAATGATAACAAAGTAATAATGTATTATTCCCAATGAGTTTATAAAACTCATTTCGGGGAAGACAACATTAGAAAGGACAAGGCAAATAAATAAAATACATTAAAATAAATACATTAAAATAAATAAACGCAGATGTTATTATGGAGTTCTAGAGAAAGATTGTGTTAGTCATTAATGAAACTGTTAAGGAAATAGCTTTTAAGAGCTTTTGCCAGTGTTTTTTTGTTTGTTGCCGGAAGTTTTAAATTACTAGGTAATGCGTTATATTGTTTATGTGCAATGTATTGTAAGGAGTTAATTCCAAATTTGGTCGTGTAAGTAGATGACGATAAATGTATTTGATTTTGTGATCGTGTTTTGTGCTGGTGTATGTCAGAATTAAAAACTGGTTTAGTGTTGGTGTGTGAGGAGTGTTGAATTATTTGTAGAATGGCAGTTGTGATGTTATACTTTGGAAGGACTGTAAAGGGAAGTATTTGTGTCTGTGAGTATATATCTTTGACATGTGTATCCCATGGCAGATTATATATATTACGTACGGCTCTATTTTGAATTACTTGTATTTCCGAACTTTTTTTTTTGGTAATGGTGCCCCAGATACTAACTAGATAACTCAGGTGGGAGTGAATCATAGCATAATAAGTTGCACGCAGTAAAGATGTGGGGAGCACACCTTGGAGTCGATAAAGTACACCGGTTATAGGGGAAATTTTGGATTTTACATTCTCAACATGGGAGTTCCACGAGAGGTTAGAGTCTATGAGTAACCCCAAATATTTCGTTACTTGAACATGTTGTAGCTTTTCATTTCCAAGAATAATATTCATACCCATGTTATCTTTTTTACCGAAAGTAAGGTAATGGGTTTTTTTAACATTGAGGCTTAATTTGTGTAATCGAAGCCATTTTGCCAGCTTTGCGAGATCTTTTTTTTTTTTTTTTTTGTTATTTGTTTTTGGGGTGTTATGCCGTGTTGCGCTAACTCCTTCTTTAGCCAACGTTTCGGACAGCATTGCAGTGTCCATCATCAGGGCAGATGTGTTATTTGAGGTTGTGTTAAAAATGTGAGCTTATGTATGAGGTTGTGATACCGTGTTGCCAGCTCCAACCCTCTGAGCTAACATTAACGTATCATTTTTTTAATTTAAAGTGGTTTTCTTCGTTTAGCTCTGGTGTAGCCGTCAATTACCGGATACCAAGAACTATTGAGCTTAGCTCCATCGTCTCTATTAATGTTTACGGGATTTTTATGAATTTCAATGGCCTCCGTAATCAGCCGTGCTCTATAAGTTTTGGGTCTCCCCAGGATTTCAGGAACAAATCCAAAGTAATGCCCGGTGTCAATCAAATGCTCGGCAATTGCCGATTTGTCAGGGTGGCCGAGTTTACAAGCTCTGAAGTGTTCTGAAATCCTTTTGGAGATAGTCCGCTCTGTCTGGCCTACATATACCTTGTCACATCCGGAACAGCTGAGTTTATACACTCCATCTGTTTCCAGAGGAAACTTAGTCTTTGCAGACCTCAGTAAGTCCTGTATCTTTGTTGTTGTTCCGAAGACAGTCTTGATATTTTCCTTTCTCAATAGCCTGGCAATTCTGTCTGTCACATTGTGCACATAAGGCAGGAAAGCACAGCCTTTCGACTCTTGTTCAATTCTGTCTTCGTTTGGTGCAGATTTGGCTCTTATGATTTGCCTTGTCTGACTTGCTGGGTAGCCGTTACGCTCCAGTGCATCGGTCAGCTTCGTAAGTTCCGCTCCGATTTTATGTTCTTCACATATTCTGGTCGCTCGGGTCACCAATGTATGGATAAGTCCTCTCTTCTGCGCTGGGTGGTGGTGCGAATCAGCGTGTAAGTACCGATTCGTATGGGTTGGTTTCCTATATACAGTATGCCCTAGGCTACCATCGCTTTTTCGCATCACCTCCACATCTAGAAAAGGCAGGATTTTATCTTCGTTTTCCAGTTCCATTGTGAATTTAATTTTGCTGTGGAGAGAATTAAGATGTTCCAGGAATTCGTTTAGTTTCTCCGTTCCATGAGGCCAAATGGCGAAGACATCGTCGACGTAGCGCCACCATACTTTAGGGACAGCCGAAGCTGTGTCGAGTGCCACTTCTTCAAACTTCTCCATAAAAAAGTTGGCTAGTACTGGCGATAACGGACTGCCCATTGCAACTCCCTCCAATTGCTCAAATAGTTCACCCTGAAACGCAAAGTATCCCGTTTTGAGGCAGTGTTCAAAAAGTTTGCAAATGTCTTCCTCATATATCTCCCTGAGCATTGTCATGGAGTCTTCTAGAGGCACATTTGTGAAAAGTGACACGACGTCAAAGCTGACCAGAATATCTCCTTCCTCAGTCTTAACTTTCTTGAGCTTACTAATCAGATCTGCTGAATCCTTAATCCACGATTCGGTTTCTTATGTGCACAATGTGACAGACAGAATTGCCAGGCTATTGAGAAAGGAAAATATCAAGACTGTCTTCGGAACAACAACAAAGATACAGGACTTACTGAGGTCTGCAAAGACTAAGTTTCCTCTGGAAACAGATGGAGTGTATAAACTCAGCTGTTCCGGATGTGACAAGGTATATGTAGGCCAGACAGAGCGGACTATCTCCAAAAGGATTTCAGAACACTTCAGAGCTTGTAAACTCGGCCACCCTGACAAATCGGCAATTGCCGAGCATTTGATTGACACCGGGCATTACTTTGGATTTGTTCCTGAAATCCTGGGGAGACCCAAAACTTATAGAGCACGGCTGATTACGGAGGCCATTGAAATTCATAAAAATCCCGTAAACATTAATAGAGACGATGGAGCTAAGCTCAATAGTTCTTGGTATCCGGTAATTGACGGCTACACCAGAGCTAAACGAAGAAAACCACTTTAAATTAAAAAAATGATACGTTAATGTTAGCTCAGAGGGTTGGAGCTGGCAACACGGTATCACAACCTCATACATAAGCTCACATTTTTAACACAACCTCAAATAACACATCTGCCCTGATGATGGACACTGCAATGCTGTCCGAAACGTTGGCTAAAGAAGGAGTTAGCGCAACACGGCATAACACCCCAAAAACAAATAACAAAAATACTTTTGGCCGTGAAAATCTTAAATCATATTTGACGAACCTCTATGGGGAGGAAGTTCACACACTGGTACGACGATTGGAGAATCTGAGAAAGAGAAGGAACCATTTATTGGGCAGCCTTGCTTTTCTCAAGAGGTGTAAAGAAGAATCGATTGTACCAGTACACATCCAAATAAAAAGACACATCACATCCCGGAAAGCAGATAGAGTATTCCAAAGAGCGGAGGCTGCACTATTAAGGGAGAGGATCCACAATGTGCGAAGCGAGCTGGATGGAGTATCTCGGGACCTTTTCGCTCTACATCTGCACCTAAGTACAACCCTTACCGAAGAAGACTGGAGAAAAGTTGACAACATGACTCACCAACAAGCAGTAAGATCTAAGCAGTCAACAGATGCGAGACAGAAACAAAAGTTTGAAAGGCTCAACCGAGACAAAAAAGGTGATCGAAAACAACTCGATCAAAATAAAGTTGTCATCAACATTTCGACCCTTGCGTTGAGCCCAGACGCAACTTCTGTGCTGGCAAAGGGGATGAATTTTGCAGTGGCCCCCAAAAAGATACCTGTGGAATCCATCGTATGTGGTGTAGAGACTGCACTACATACAATGATGAAAGTACACAAAATGTCAGAGGTCCAAGCAGAGGACATCCGGCAAGAGACTTGCCATATTTTGAAAAGGGCTGAAATACCCCGCCCCAATATCACGAAAGGAGAGTTTGCGGCCCTAAAAGAATTACGCGCCAATGAGGAAATCTTGATTCTGCCAGCCGATAAAGGAAATGCCACTGTCGTGATTAATACGGCAGACTACACAAAGAAGATGGAAGACCTCTTGTGCGATTCAGGCACCTATAAGAAGATTAAAAACAACCCCACCAACAAGATTGATATAAAGACAAGGGAACTAGTGAAAGCTTCTAGCATCAGGAAAGAGGATTGGTCTAAGCTTTTTGTAAAAGCCTCTAGAACTCCTGCCCTGTACGGTCTCCCAAAAATACATAAAAAGGAAATCCCAATGAGACCGATTGTCAGCGCTATTGGTGCTCCTACATACAAACTTTCCCAATACCTCTCGAGATTATTGCAGATGCAAACTGGAAAAACCGAATCGTGGATTAAGGATTCAGCAGATCTGATTAGTAAGCTCAAGAAAGTTAAGACTGAGGAAGGAGATATTCTGGTCAGCTTTGACGTCGTGTCACTTTTCACAAATGTGCCTCTAGAAGACTCCATGACAATGCTCAGGGAGATATATGAGGAAGACATTTGCAAACTTTTTGAACACTGCCTCAAAACGGGATACTTTGCGTTTCAGGGTGAACTATTTGAGCAATTGGAGGGAGTTGCAATGGGCAGTCCGTTATCGCCAGTACTAGCCAACTTTTTTATGGAGAAGTTTGAAGAAGTGGCACTCGACACAGCTTCGGCTGTCCCTAAAGTATGGTGGCGCTACGTCGACGATGTCTTCGCCATTTGGCCTCATGGAACGGAGAAACTAAACGAATTCCTGGAACATCTTAATTCTCTCCACAGCAAAATTAAATTCACAATGGAACTGGAAAACGAAGATAAAATCCTGCCTTTTCTAGATGTGGAGGTGATGCGAAAAAGCGATGGTAGCCTAGGGCATACTGTATATAGGAAACCAACCCATACGAATCGGTACTTACACGCTGATTCGCACCACCACCCAGCGCAGAAGAGAGGACTTATCCATACATTGGTGACCCGAGCGACCAGAATATGTGAAGAACATAAAATCGGAGCGGAACTTACGAAGCTGACCGATGCACTGGAGCGTAACGGCTACCCAGCAAGTCAGACAAGGCAAATCATAAGAGCCAAATCTGCACCAAACGAAGACAGAATTGAACAAGAGTCGAAAGGCTGTGCTTTCCTGCCTTATGTGCACAATGTGACAGACAGAATTGCCAGGCTATTGAGAAAGGAAAATATCAAGACTGTCTTCGGAACAACAACAAAGATACAGGACTTACTGAGGTCTGCAAAGACTAAGTTTCCTCTGGAAACAGATGGAGTGTATAAACTCAGCTGTTCCGGATGTGACAAGGTATATGTAGGCCAGACAGAGCGGACTATCTCCAAAAGGATTTCAGAACACTTCAGAGCTTGTAAACTCGGCCACCCTGACAAATCGGCAATTGCCGAGCATTTGATTGACACCGGGCATTACTTTGGATTTGTTCCTGAAATCCTGGGGAGACCCAAAACTTATAGAGCACGGCTGATTACGGAGGCCATTGAAATTCATAAAAATCCCGTAAACATTAATAGAGACGATGGAGCTAAGCTCAATAGTTCTTGGTATCCGGTAATTGACGGCTACACCAGAGCTAAACGAAGAAAACCACTTTAAATTAAAAAAATGATACGTTAATGTTAGCTCAGAGGGTTGGAGCTGGCAACACGGTATCACAACCTCATACATAAGCTCACATTTTTAACACAACCTCAAATAACACATCTGCCCTGATGATGGACACTGCAATGCTGTCCGAAACGTTGGCTAAAGAAGGAGTTAGCGCAACACGGCATAACACCCCAAAAACAAATAACAAAAATACTTTTGGCCGTGAAAATCTTAAATCATATTTGCGAGATCTTTATTCATTAGAGCTTCAAGTTCCTTCAGATTTTTACAATGGTAGTAAATCACAGTATCATCAGCGTAAAGTTGAAGTTTTCCCGAGATGCCACATTTAGTTATATCATTGATGTATAGTAAGAAAAGTAGAGGTCGAAAGTAACGTTGTGTCAAAATTTCAAAAAAATCGTCGAAGAACTTTCGTAGATTTAAGATTTTTAACAAACGAACATCTTCATTTTTATTTATTTAACTTTAATTAGCACAGTCTAAAAATAGTTACAATTAACTCACAAAAAATGCCATAGATGCCTCTGAAATCATAGAATTCATGAGTGGCTTAAATATTTCTTAATTTTAAAAATCTATATAAAATTAAAATGATAAATATAAAAATTCAAATGTTCGTTTGTCAAAACCTTATATGCGTTATCTTGTTCAATCTTTTTATATCAGGTATAATAGAAATTCGTTAAAAGTTATCTTGTCGGCAACCATTAACGTCGATGACTCTGCGAATTCCGTAATTATAATACTTATTGTAGGATTTGTGAAGCTGAAAGTGTTTATAAAAATTGACTCGGAATCCACTGTCTTTCAAAAACAATCATTGTTTTTGAGACGATCAGAAATTTGCCTTTCTAATAAACTCGAACATGTATTTCGCTTGTTTGAATTATTATTGGTCCCACAATCAGTTCCAATTTTGAAAATGACGCTTAAATTCAAAGCAAATCAAAGTTGACTGAACCCGAGTTACAGACAAAATCACAACGGAAATTAGTATGTTTAATATATTAATAATAAATAAAATAAAAAATCATTTCACCTGTTCATGACCTTTCACTTTTATAAGTATTGATTGCAGTCAAGAGAGTTCTACCTCAGCTAGTTGTCTTTTAAAATTCTTACCGTTGTGAATATAATCCTGTTTTACCATGGCAGTAATCGGGATTATGGTTTCATTTTTGTTTCTTATGAGTAGGTGGTAATATAGTATTATCAACTCTTTTTGTTAAATTGGCACGTACATTCCGGGCCAATTAGACGCCCAGCTTTTTCAGAATGATGAATATTTGTAGGCTTGTTGTTTTTGAAAATATTTTTTCTTTTGGTATACGAAAATATTACTTACTAAATTGCGATAACGGATACAGGGGCTAATCCTTCCGGAGGACTTACTTTGTCTTTTAAATTTTTGTGCGAACACAGAAGATAATAGACGCGTTTTCGTGCCCCCATTAAAGGATTCCCTGAGGCTGAGACTGAGAATATAAGAGTGACTTCCGAGTCTCAATGTTATTGGGAAACCCTCCAGGGCTAATCGGATGGCTTTATTTTAAGCAAACAGATCCGAATTTCTACACGGAAAAAACTTACTGATAAAAATACTGTTAATTTATTAAAAATCTGGTCAAATTATTCGTTCAGATCTACCTATAACGAATGAATCGAAAGAGTTTCTATCAGTTGAAAACGATTGTTTTATGAGGGCGGCGAAACACGTGTTCATACAAGATATTTATTAGGAAAAGAGCATGTGTTCACTATATATTCTGAATGAATAATATTTTATCAGGAAGCTGGCATGCTATCATTTTTTCAACAGGATAATTTTTCTTCGTGTATCTATGCACAGCTCTTAAAAATATATGTTTTTTAAGATAATGTCTATTCCGATGCCGAGTTTAAAAAGTAATAAAAATTAAATTCCCTTTAAAATAAAAAATAAAATCGCAAAGTATGCTCTCAAAATTATTAAAAAACACACAAGTATTTAAATAAACACCTTTTAAAGACATAGGTTGTTCTTTTATTTAACATATAGGTACCTATGCAAAAATTTGCCGTGTTTCTTTAAAAAATGCTACTTAACTCGGATATCGAGAGACTTTTGCTCTGTTTTAAATTAGTCATGTTTTATTAAACATTTTCACAACAATCGTTGATGTCTTTTAATTACAATAAATATTTTTTAATGTTAGCGCGCTCCCTCTATAATTCGTATTTACATCTGTCTCTTCAAACCATCTTCAGTAATCTTCTTCTTCTTCTTTTTGAACGCTTATAATGGAGTCTTATTTAAGAGACACGATATGTAGGTACCTATTGTAATCTACCAACTGCGACTTCCCATTTACTGTCATAATAAATACATTTTTCAAAGAAGTTTTATAAATATACGATAGTTTTGACTTGAGTTTGACTTGTGCACCACTTTTTATAACTATCGCACATAAAGTCACCTTGTAGATAGATAATGATAACAATATATTGTGTCCGCGACCCGCGAGTATGTGTAAGTGCTATGTGTGCATGTATGCTAGTTACATGCAGCGTAAAACCACATTAACCCTTTACGGCTCAAGAACTTTTTTTATGTTTTTTTTATTACCTCCAGGTAAAACAACAACTATATATAATGGGAAAAATAGTAAAAAAAATCTTATGTAAAAACATTTTTTTTTTTTTGAAAAATAACACTATGATGCAGAAGTGCATCATGGTGTCAAAACACACCAAAAGTTAGGAAGTATGAAACATTTGAAAACAGTTATGATTTTTGTTAAAACATAAGGCCACACCACATTTTTGACATTCTGTTTGGGCTGTTCCTTTACATCCTGGAAGTCTCTTTTCAGTTCATATAGGCCAGTGCCCTACCTGGTCCAATCTGACCTCTTTTGGTGGTATGTACTGGCATGGTCCTTTCTTCTTTTATCCTGAATCAGTGATTCTACATCACTGGTACGTTTGAGCCGGTTCGTTTTTTATATTTTACTAACCTCTCGTCTTTACTAAAAAACAATCGATAATTTTGGTTGTCAGGCATGTCTCTGGCAAGTCGGACCACTACGTTAGATAACGCACCTAACTGAGGCTCACCATCTGCGCATATGTTCTCTTGGCCACTGTAGACTTCTAACTTGTAGCCATATCCAGATACACCACAAATCACAAACAGCTTGAAGCCCCATTTGTGAGGTTTATCTGGCAAATATTGCTTTAGGGCACTTCGCGCTTTGGTGGAACACATTTGTTCATCAACAGACAAATGTTGTTCAAAAGGCACTCTAGCAAAATTATGGTTTAATTTCTCAATCATAGGTCTGATTTTATACAATTGATCAGAATTTGGCTAACCATATGGTGTCAGTTTGGCGTTATCATTTAAATGTAGCGACTGTCTCAAAAACTCGAACCGTTTTACCGTCATGGTCTCGCGTATGTGGGCGCAACCATATTTCTCTGACCAGTACATTCGCACATTAGGCATATGAATTATGGACATGAAGAATATAATTCCTATGAACTGTCTTATTTCCTGGCTTGTAACATTTATAGACTTACTTGTATCTTCTTGCACGCTATACAGGTTTTTTTCCTCTCTAATAAGATCGATAAAGTCGTCAGTAAATAAATATGAAAATACCTGATAAGGTGTCTGCAGCTCTAATATTTCATTGGGTAAGATAGAAGATCCCCGAAACTTCATCTGGTCTTTGCTAAACCCTAAGTTTTTATTTTTCCATAAAATATTTGTCTTAGGAGCACGTGAACTTCTTGAAGTAGTAGTTGAACTGGTGCTCGGTATTGGAATACCAGGCGGTGTCTCATATTGCGCGACTGTAGTGTTGATATTGTCCGCCAAGTTTGGTGACAAGATGTTGTTGTCCTGTTCTTCTGGATCTGGTATTTCTGGTTCCCCATCCGAATCTTCGCGTAAATTCTGCCTATTTCATTCTAATATGTACGATGATCAGCTATGTCTTCGTCATCTGAGTAGTCTAAGCCATCATCACCATCTTGCCAATGGCCCAGAATGTCTTCCGATTATTGAGTCGTCAAAGATGGAACTTTGGCACCTAAACGTGGAAGCCTCGAACTCATAATGAGACTGAAAGAAAAAAACATTGTTTCTAGAAACAAACTAATGGATTATGATCGATTAGCGCAATGATGCATTACTGCATCATAACAAAAGTGTAGCGTATCCCTGTAAATATAGTAAAATTCATTGAAAGTACATTAAATTTATGAAAAAGAGGGACTTACTGTTACTTCAGCACAATTTCACGGCGAAATTTTCAATATCAGTAATAAAAACAAACAATTGAACACGCGTGCAAACTACACGAATCGGTTATGACAAGTTTTTATATTAAAATGACCACAAAATGTAAAGTACGTCATTTAGTAAAAATAAAACTAACTAATTCGTAAGATAGCTTTGCTGTGGATATGCAACGCTGCGCCAAATGGTATTTTTTTGTTTCTTTGAACAATTGAAGGAGTTCGAATGGTATGATGCAGATCTGCAATTCGGCGCCGTAAAGGGTTAAGTAGGTGTTTCGAGCCGGTACCTACTTTGCTGGGAACGGCCGAGTCTCCATTCGTCTGACCTGTTCGTCAGACCTGAGGTCGGCCTGTTGCGCACCGGCGCGGCCCTCCAATTGTCACTAGTCCAGCCGCCAACGGGTACCATATCGAGGGCACTAGGCGATCAGGTGAATGCATTACGTTACAATAAATGACTAATTGCATTTCGAAGGTAAAGGGCCGCCTGAAGTTTATCTATTTTGTTTTATTAGCGAGACAAGTGACGAAGTTCTGAGCACGAGGAGTACACAGAGTATTCGATATAATGTCTTTGATGTTTCTTCAATCTGAATGTAATTCAATACACCGCGACATTTATGGGTAATTTGTTATAATTGGGACATTGAGACGCAAGTACACTTCGCATTAGGTCAGGTCGTTTAAGGCATGCACTTAGAAAAATTACTAATATTGAATATTAGCTGTGCACGCGTTGCTGTGGCTCAGTCTGTATGTGCAGATGGAGAAAAAAATCGCGTGTTTTGCTTTTACGTCTAACAGATAGCGCTGTTTTTCAAAAAACACGTTTTTCACCTGCCACGGGTGAAATCTATTGTATAATATAGGTCTATAACAAAACGCGTATTCGAATGCAACGCTGTGTCAAAATTTCGAAGCAATCGGTGATGAACTTTCGGAGATTTAAGATTTTGAATAAACGAATATTTAAATTTTTATTTATATAGATAGATTGCTAATTTGAATTCTCTTAAAATTATTCTTAATCCGGTTAAAAACGGGATTTAGGGCCTTATCGAATGAATTGATAGTTTTCCTAATAAACTTTCAGTAAAATACGAATGTGTTATCACGATGTTGGAACACGTGCTGATAAAAATTCTAATATAGCTTAAATATAATCTAGCAATACTTATTTTTCTCTTCTGGATTTTTAAGCGATTTGAAGCTTCTGAAAGAGTCGATCACTCGCTGATACTCGAACCCACACACCCACAGTCCCGAGCAATGAAACTAATAAATTTTCTGAAGTCATGTATAGCTGAAATCCACAACACCCAACCCCTGCTACCCCCCGCCAATTACAAATCATCAAACATACTGAATTAATTGTACACGAGACCGTTGGACACTCAATGAAGGCAACTGAAATTGGTTGTAGGTGTAGCGAAAATGAAGGCAAGTGTAATTGGTTGTAGGGTGTAGCAAAACATATCTAAACAATAAAAAAAGTAATAAAAACACCTCAAAATAATATAATCTAATATTATTATTTAACATTATCATATTAAACTCTTCTTATTTTTGGATTATAAACCATTGTATTATCTATCTATATAAATAAAAATTTAAATGTAAATTTCAAATTTAAATTTTGACATAACGTTGCATTCGAATACGCGTGTGTTTTTATATACCTATATTATATAGATGTCACCTGTAACAGGTAAAAACATATTTTTTAAATCATCGACATCTGTTGGACGTAAAAGCAAAACTCGCTATTGTTTCTATATCTGCATAGACCGACTTCGACACAGAAACACGTGGCGGGATACAGCTAGGTATATATAATTCCTTAATAATATCACATGAACATTTTCCAAACATCCGTTTCATGTGACTTTATAATTTATGTAAACTTGTAACTTGTATAATTTATTCAGTATGTACCGTTCACCCGCTTCGATAAACAAACATTGCTTAAAAGATAAGCTTAATGTTTGTAACTGAATTATGTAATGTATGTAAATATTTATTTTATAAAGCATCTTAATCCTTATCAACCTAAATATTGCATGGCCACCCATGTCAAGTATTTGCGTTTCTTCATCGTATTATGTATTAGGTGTGGAAGATGTCGGAGGTTTCAAAATTTGCATTGCAATGTGGAGGTGTTAGTTGTGTTCATTTGCGGTAGTTACGGCCCTGCCCCTTGGGCCCTCGGGCTCTGCCCCCTCCCCGCCTGTTGGCTGAAGGTTGCTCCAGCTGCTCTCAAACTCCATGTCTTGTCAGTTCTCTTCTCGTCCTGTATCTCCTGACAGGCTAGGGACAGAACCTGTTATCAGGCGCAGTCTTTTAAAATTTACATACCTATCTGATTTCTTTTTCTTTGATTTAGGAGCAGTTCGAAAACGGAATCTTTCTAAATTCCATCGCGATAAGGTGTTTTATTTGATTAAAAAAATGAATATGAAGAAAATGAATGTATTCGGCTTGCAAAGCGTGTTATTACATAAAATAAATACTCCATAAATTAATTCACTTAAACTAATTCAAATAGCATTTGGTGCCTCGTAAACTATTTCGTGAAAAACCTGTGATATTTTCCCAGCAACCTGTACCTTTGGACACTGAAACTCCTTGAGGTTATTTACTCTCGACTAGTTAAAAATAGTAATTTCGATAGTGACTATTTAACTCCAGTTCAATGAAAATACTCCATAAATTAATTCACTTAAACTAATTCAAATAGCATTTGGTGCCTCGTAAACTATTTCGTGAAAAACCTGTGATATTTTCCCAGCAACCTGTACCTTTGAACACTGAAACTCCTTGAGGTTATTTACTCTCGACTAGTTAAAAATAGTAATTTCGATAGTGACTATTTAACTCCAGTTCAATGAAATTTTGCTTTGAATTTTAGTATCATTTTCAAAATTGGTACTTATTGTTTGGATAATTCAGACAAACGATAAAGTACCTACCTACAGTAGCTACCATTTTCAAAATTGATTTGTTGAGAATTTAGACTACCCGTGAAAAATAACGTTTAGTTCACTTAATAATGAATATCCTAATTATAAGTTCATAAAATTAATAAATGTCGTAAATAATAACGTGTTTTGTTTTGTATATTACCGATGTCAAAGTTAACAATCTAGTAACTACATAATGGTAGTGGACATGTGCAATTAAAGTTTTAAAAGTGTTCTTAATACTTTGTATTATACAATACTACACATCTAACTACAAACGAGTAACAACATTAATTTTAACTTTATCATCTTTACTAGGTACCTTAAAATGTTGTAGTCAACTTAAGTGAAGGGACACTTTGATGGGTATTTTGGAGGATATCAGTTTTGTGGTTGGATCAGTGACATGTAACAAGTCTTGTTGACTGTTGTGTTGTGGTTTAGTTTTTGGGATTATAAAAGTTGATGTAAAATCAATCGCAATGTTGAAGCCCCTCATTCCCGCCTCGCACACGATGACTCAGTCTCGAAGGTATGTTGACGAATTCATTACATTAGATTTGATTAGAACCTAACTTTAAGGCAATGCACCACGTAGTGTAACATTTGGAATCGGACCGCTAACAATAACACTCCTTATGTAGATGGCGATAAGGTTTGAATTCCCGTTTAAGAGGAAGCTACAATCCAAAAATGTGTATATTTTTGGTATGCCTTATATCGTCACGAATATACGTATTAGGCATTAAAATCGCTTGATAAACGGAGTCTAGAAACGCTCGATTTCAACCAAAATGTTATTTTTATTTATTTTGTAAACAATTTTAAAAGAAAGCAAAGAAGTCAATCAAGGGAAACTGTCACAGATAATCTTAGCTATAATATTGAATTTTTTAAAGTTGTTTCTAAAGAATAAACTAAACGCATTAAAATGTGTTCATACATTTCTATTGAAGTTTTTTTTTTAAATGCTTATATTTATTTTTTTTATAAATTTAATTTAGATTAAATTTGATAATTAAATTTGATAAATTTGATATATTTATTATTGAGTAATTAAACAAAATATTTGTATTCTACACAAAGGAAACGATAGGAAAAGCTCCAATTTATTTAAAGAACATATTTTCTTATTCAAAATGTAAACCGATCCGTACAAAGATTAAACGAAAGTAGTAATTTAGCTTTAGGCTTCGCCTTAACATCAGCCGCCTGTTTTGATTTATGTAAGAAAGAAACATTGCCAAAAAATGTTTTTTGTTTTATTATGCGAAGTTCAGTGACAAATATTTAAATAAAACCATAGCCAAAAAGGTGTTCTTAAGTCGGAGATTTTGATTTTAAAGCAGTTTCTGTAAATACTTTGATGAGTTCTACTTGCAGTATTTAAGTATAGCATCTATAATTTATTCCTGTATTGTTTTTATTATTAATTACCTTTTTTGCTTTCTCGAACACAAGTTTCATTAATTTATTTCTGACCACCCTTTCAGTACCAAGATAACAACTAATTCCACGTATGAAGCAACATATTATTACGGTAGATATTAGGTTATAAATTATACTATATTATATGGTATCTAACTACATCATGTTTACTTGCGGCACGTTCCAGAATGGTAGATACCCTCAGTATTGTCCTGGTGAAAGACCGCAATTCAACCATGTTTGGTGACCAGATCTGAATAGTCAGATACTTCTCCACCTTACCCTTCTCCATCGTCATCTCCTCCCCATTCCCACAGCCTTACAACATACCCCTATTGGGGATGTCATTGCCTCACGGACTCCGGATAGCATTAAGCATTAGAGACAAATTGTAAAAAGTAAAGTTAGAAATTTTATTGATTCATTATTTATTTATTTAATATCAGCGGTACATATAAATATACCATTATAACAGTAATTGCGAGTTATTGAATACTATATTTTTTATAACAATTAAATGTGGCATTCGATTGTACATGATCAGCTGTTGTGTATTCAAGCTCTTGTAGGATATAAAAGTAAGAGATACAAGTACAAACAAAACATATAAATAGACTTAGGATAAATTAATATTGATTGACAAGTTATATTGGTATAGCCTTCTTGTATCTACCTTCCGTGTTGTATTTACCTTCAATTAAATAGATCTGTCACATCTGCATATCTGTTACTAGCTTCATGTAATCTAGGTACGAGCGAGTGTTTGAAATGCTCAGTCCTAGTATTGTTACATTTAAACAGGATTTCGGAACGAGTAGCTCTCGTAGGTTTATGAAATTTAATGGGGTTAAATAAATCAGGGCTGTCTATACTACCATTTACAATTATGAACAAACATTTTAAGATTGAATAATAGCCTCTGAAATTTCTAAGAATCAAGACGAGCACTTTCATTCCCACATAATTAATTGCGTTTATATACTTTAATTTTAGAGTCGAAATTTATGCCCAGGTCATACATTTCTTTGACAGCGTAAAGGGTTGAGATATTGAATATTGTCAGAAAAATAATTAACTGGCGTATTTTGTAAAACTTATTTAGTGACTCATGTTTAAGATAAAGTTTGTTTAGAGTACACCAATTAATAAACTTTTGAAAAAATAAAATGCATTGGAACAGTTATAAAATACAGGGTAACAAAAATAAAATACATATACACAAATAAAAAAGGTGTCCCACATAAATGTCCAATATATTTTAACATATTTCTATGATTTAAGAATTCAAAAATATTATGTAGGTATATAATATCTCCCACATTAACAATATAACCACTAAAGCGATGCAAATGTTGGGTTTCATATTAAGTAAGAACTTCAAAAGATTTCAAAAATTTAAAAACTTTAAAAATATTGTATTCATCCATTGTCAGAAGCCATTTAGAATTCAACTCAACCATTTGGAATCCATTTTACAATATTCATGAAAAATCTATCGAGCGAATCCAACATAAATTTTTACGTAACATAAATTATAGATTAGGTATTCCTATTGTAAACATTAACTACACCTCACTGTTGAAAGTCATGGGCCTTGCCACATTAAAAGAAAGAAGAATATGTTCTGATCTCTTTTTTCTTTATAAAATTGTTAATAACATGTTTGACTCCCCTGAACTCCTTAGGTTGATCGACTTTCATGTGCCTAGTAGAACGGTTCGTCAGAAGGTACCTTACCATTGTAACATTGCAGGTACCAAAGCAGAAATAAATTCAGTAATGAACCGACTACACAGTGCAGGGAATAAATATTGCGTGAACACTAGCGGTACTGAATGTCTATCAGCCTATAAACACATTGTTGTTAAATCTGTATGTCAAATATGAACATGGCAAACATTAAACGGAGTATGCGAACTATTTCTACTACTCTACAAAATACGTTTAAATAAATAAATATTATAATACTTAGTTTAATATTATGTATTATAGTACTTTGTTTAATATTATGATACTTGACTTAATATTGTAATACTTAGTTTAATATTATAATACTTGGTTTAATGTTATAATACTTAACTTAATATTGTGATACTTGGTTTAATATACATAAATGGGCGTTTATATAAATAAACGCCCGGGTTGCCGGCACTGAAACTGAAACTGAAAAACTGAATATTATAATACTCAACTAAATGTATTTCTATTAGACTTTTTGTCGATTCTTATCCTAATCTTACGTAATAGAGATAGTTAATTAAAGTGACATAGTTTATAGGCTACTGTGAACAACAATTTCATCCTTTTTTATTCAATTGATTTGGAGGATATCGGCAGATCATATATTTTTATTTCATTTACTTAAACTTCATGTTACCTACGTTTCGTAAACTCTTGTTTCATGTTACCTATATTTTGTTAACCTATGCATTGTTAAATCTTATATTTTATGTAATCTGTATATTCTCATATATTATGTAAACTCTTTATTGTTATTGTATTTAAAAAACATAATTGCATTGTATGTAAAAGCCCTACGGGCGTTTAAATGAAATAAATAAATAGTATACTGCCGCGGTAACTAAAAACAGTGTCTTCTTTGAGACTTTCAGTAAATACACTGTGTTTTTAGTTACCACTGCAGTATTGTATATGTTCCAAGCTGTTAATTAATACCTCCCCAATTGAGAATAACTCGTGTTTAGGGAGGGAATTATTTTTGAATTATTAATTAGTTATTTTGTAGACAGATACAATCTTCGGCGGTTTTAATTATTTTTAAATCGTCCGCAAAAAGTAACACATCAATATCTTACAAATATACTAACACTGTCGTTTATAAACAGTAAAACAAAATTAGGCCTAAATGAGACCCCTGTGGTACACCACTAATAGCTATAAATGGGTTGGTAAAGAACGTATACATTTTTACTAGTAGAACTGTATGAGACATATAGCTAGAAATATCAATTATTTTCACTCTCTATTGTACAATTAAGGTGGCTATGAAAGAATGTATTACATTTTTGCATGAAATTGATAAAAAAAATATTATCGGGAGATTTACGTTAGCCATGCATCAAAGATAAATCGTGTATAATGCATATTCTGCTGCGCATAAATGCAGTACATAAACAAACTCTGTAGGTAATAATAGCTTTTATAATGAATATCTTTTCTTTGGTTTCCGAGCCAACAAGTGAATCCAACGTTTGAGCCGGGTTTATATTTTCTTATCTGACCAACATATTAGTATTATACGATTTCAGTTTCATTGACGGATTTCCCTACGTAACACTTTGCGGTAAAATGTGTACAATAGCTGGCTATCGAATGCAAATTTTGTGAATATTTCTTGAATATTCGGCCACGAGGTTAAATAAAATTGTAGCCCTGTCCCAAGTTCAAGTCCAATATCCATTGTTCACCAGCGCCTGAGAAAAGTACCTGTGTAATAGAGCCAATGACGTAATAAATTGACTTCTAGAGCGCATATCTCTAGAAAGTTCCCCGATATGCATACCGTATAATAACTACAATAACCGTACAATAACTGCGTGAATGGTTCGTTGATTTTATTCATCGTTTCATTATTTATTTACCTCTTTATAAAACGATTATACACCAAAACATCACGGAGAAGATTACAAATTTGAGATACATGTAAGTATAAAAAGGCCATGGGGGCATGCGTCAGAAGATAGTTGCTGAACTGTCTGTAGGTAAGTGAGGTTAAACATGTCGATGGTCAATTAAGTATCGTTAAGCAGTTGAGTCGCTCTGTTGATGTTGATTGGCGCGTTTCGATAGACAGAAGTCCTCGCTTTCGGAGCATAAAAAATTTCATGGGATATTCCACGAGTGTACCTACTTTACTTGTTAGCACATATAAGCTAACCTTTTCCAGAGGTTAACTTTAAAAAATGTTCACCTAAAAATATTTTTCGGCGGGCTTCTAAGGTGTTGAAATCAAACATTCCTGTTAATTATGTACATTGCATATTATTATGTATGCATCGATGTTGTTTATTGAACCCCGGGTCACGACTAACGATGTGTGTGCGGTAAATATTCGCGGTGACCCGTGTACCTACACCTAGTACCTGCCTGGACAGTTGATTGCTTCTTGGAACTGGTATCGTGTTGTTTTACCAGAAAAAATATTACAGATGAATTATTTACACCCATGTTTCAATGTGTACTTGGATGTGCTTATATTGTTGTATAGGTTATACAAAATATGACGCCAGTGGCAAATATTTGTCTTGGTCAAATTTCCGGCTGTCTGGCAAGACGTTAGGTTAAAAAAATCTAGTACCTAAATACTTAGCAACAAATTGCTTACACGTTCAAATAAGTACCTACGTAGAAATTAATACATCGAAGCCTACACTAAAAATTCCGAGGGTTTTTTGATTTCATAAATCATGGATACATAAACCAAATTTTATAATTTTTACCATCTCAATAGGAAAGCCTGTTATAGGATGGCATAAAAGTTCAACAATAGGTAACAAAACCAAAGTTCGGCTCGTGTGTTGTTTACGTTGTTATTATGTGTCCTGTTTATACGCAGCATAAGAGTTTTCTTCTGTTATATAATTTGCAAGTGTGTGAAGCAAACTTCTATTTTATATTGGTGCAAGGTGTATTTCGTATGTAGTCGGTGCGTGTATGGGTTGTTGCTTGTTTGTGTCTGAATTTCGTATCGTAATATAAATACATATAATAATATAAATATTATCTGTCGCCTTATCCGCGTGACGTCAATAAAACTCTATAGCTATAAATGCATATGTATGTATAGTTCGGTTGAGTAAAGGTATATTTTTTGACGAGCTTTGTCAATACGGCAACTATTTGTTGTTTTTTTTATCAATTTTGTAATTTTGTGTAGATATTATGTATTTATAATATATAAAACAATAAACTGTTATATAATTCTATTTGAATATTTTTTTTATAGCTTTTGAAGGTTATAGGTACCCATAAATAAAATATCTCATGGAAGAAAATTAATTCGTATATTCTTTTAGTCTTTTAGATTAAGTCAACGCTATTGACTCAATAGGTATCCCATATAAATAAAAATAATCGGATATTTTTAATCCTACACTATCAAAGTTACAAATAAATTCTTTTTAACTTTGTAATCATACAAAAAGATAGCAACCAAAAATATGTGAAAAAATAGTTGATCATATTGTTAATTCTGAATCTGAAATATGAGATAGGAAAAAATGATGTAAAAATAATTGAGTCTCAATGGCCGAGTTGGTTGAGGCGTTGTTGTCACGATAAGACAGAGATCCTGGGTTCGATTTCCAGTTGAACCGTTACCTTTTTATTTTTCTGTGTCTTGTCCTGTTTCCTGTTTCGTTAGATTTATTGGTATTATCTTCTTCAATTACTACCTATAAGACTTACGTATAAAATAGGAGTGTCCTCCACCCGTGACCTATTTGTCCATGAAGAAGTAGTTTAAAATGAACCGACGTTAATTAAATATTAATTGACTCACTCTTGCCGCTATATATTGATTCCATATAATACCTATATAAGTCATATGTTATTTCTCTTGTTTGTCAAGTCATTTTTTTCTTGTATTTAGAATCTAATTAAGTTTGCATTTAGGTCCCCACTGTTCATACACTTCGTTTCACGTAATTTATTTGAACTGCAAGACTGTCATCTCCAAACACTGTTATCTACCCTTGCAAATTTAGATTTCATATGGAGGGTCAATATAGATTAGAAATAGGAGGGGCCCTAGAGTGCTATCTTGCGGCACTCCGTAGTCAACATGTAGATTTTAAGAAGAAGGTATCTGTAGTACAAGTACCAGTTGCAGCGTGTTTGTTTATCATTAGTACGTCTCCGCATTGGACCGCAAGCTATTCTATTTTTGTGACAATTTTGTATTGGTGACTACTGCATTAATTCCTTCATTACAGGTACTGTCGCGTCTAAATATAGCACTCTCTACATATATGTATAATATTATCTACCTACCATAATATCTAGTTATTGCGCAAATTGAAGCAACACCTCAATTAACCGTTCATTTAATTTTTAACATGATGTATCGTGTTGTGAGCACATGAGTGGTGAGGGAAACGGTGACACAAAAGAGGGTTCCAAGTATTATACGATTTTTATTACCGTAAATTGGGGCGACTTTATCACTACTATACTATATATTATATCATTTTTTTATAAACTTATTTCAACGATACGCTCCTCAAAGTCCTTCGCGTTGACCGGGCTTGCGCAGACAGTAATTTTACTATTATTTTAAACGTCAATTTTACAAAAATTTATCAAGAAGTATCGAAATTCGGCTTTTAGCGCGGAGAAAAAAGTACGATAGGAAAAGATTATAATTTTGTCAAAATGCAGCGAA
This sequence comes from Hesperophylax magnus, assembly GCA_026573805.1. NCBI lineage: Eukaryota > Metazoa > Arthropoda > Insecta > Trichoptera > Limnephilidae > Hesperophylax > Hesperophylax magnus. The sequence continues at coordinate 6,770,039 of JAIUSX010000002.1, forward strand.
ATTCTGACATGATAGGTAATCAATTAATCTTATATTGGATGCACTGAAAGTATCTGACTCATTTCAAATTATCGCATCAAAGGGTTATTTTATACGTAGGTAATGTAGCATACATCAAAGTCATCATGACTCTCTACTGTCATTGAAGATGGTAGATAATTACGTATGTAATTAGTGATATGATATTGTAATTATAATTACCAATATTTATTATAGATTCCGATGGTTTTGCCGGTGGGATTTGTATAAACTGTGTCCGGAAACTAGTGGTCGTACCAGCGGAAAGCTGGTCTATATCAATACATCAACTGAATCTACATCACATAAACACAGAACCCAAAAAAATTGTTTTTTTGCTGTTCATTTTGAATTTTTTTATTAAAGTTTTTCTTTTTTGCGGCAAATAAAAGGCTAAAAAATGGGTGTGTCAAGCCTACGCAAGACAGAAGTGAAACTTCTAGTTTCAGCTGATGCTTGGCGTGGCGCAGTTCGCTGGTGTCTGAGAGAGAGGAAAGAAGAGAAGAGAGAGAACGTTCGTGAGCGGCTCCCCCACCTCAACAAGGTTTCACTTCAAAAATGCCACAGCCGAGAATCGAACCTCGCTTAACTGATTGAAAGCCAACCACGCTGAGCACCAACTGTAAGCAAAGCCGCATAAATTGATTATATTATGTAGGTTCTGAAAATATGAGAGCTTGTTATGTTTTATAATGTTACCTACATCACACCCAAAATATAATATATTTTTAAAAATAATGTACAATTTACAGAAATAGAATCCCACACAAGATCGCGTAGTGCGCTCTAGCGAACGGATATTTTATCAGAGGTAGATATTTTTAATTTTTTTTTCTGTAAATTATTACATATTATCAAAATAAATAAATTAATTAAATAAATGTAATACAATTATCATAATATACGGATTAGATAATAATTTTAATCCAACACAATAACGCAAAGCGCGCTCTAGCGGAGTAATGTTTTATCACAGTGAGATAAGTGTTTTTATTATTTTGCAATATTATTTTCTTTTAAAAAATGTTCTGACCTACTAAAAAATAAGATATTGAATGAAAAAGGCGTTAAAAACAAAAAAATAATGTGCGATGGCCGAGAATCGAACTCGGATCAACTGCTTGGAAGGCAACTATGCTGACCATTACACCACCAACGCCAGTTGTCGGGATGAGCTAAGAAGCATTTATATGTTACTTCAAAACTTTGACTAGATCAAATGAACTTTAATCGGTGGTGGGGGTACCCGCATTTTCGTTTCGGTCATGAGTCGGTTTTACTCCGGTCCTCGAAATTGCATGACGCGCGTAAAGAAGTTTCACTTCAAAAAACTTTTGAAGCGGAGTTCAAGCATTGACAGTGACGGTCCCTGCAGTGACCAATGACGGCAATGACCATCCTGTAGGTCGGGTTCTGTATGGGGCAAGTGGAACCCGCAAAATACTGTAAATTCAACAGAACACCGACACACATCCAGGGTTCGCTTGTAAAGGCGGAATGAGCTTTATAGGACTAGTAGGAAGATAATCAATAAAACAACGTATTACTTATTGATCGGTGGTTTTACTTTTCCCGAATGCTAGTACCTTTTACCATCGCTTCGGCATTGTCGAATTTACTGAATCTTCTAGACTCACCGACACACTCCGCCACTCATTTTGGAACCTTGTAGAACCTTCTTGCACTTGCTCCTTCCAGTGCCTTCTAGAGCATTCGAGAAACTTCATGAAATTTCTGGAATCTTCCAGACTCACCGACACAGTCGGCGGGCCCATTCTGAAATAATCTGAAGCATTCGCGGCCTTCCCATAACAAAGCACATTTTCGTCACTCACTCCCACCCATGCTCAGCCAACCCTCACCAAACTCTTACTTTCGATGTGACACCAAGGGCTATCTACCACCGTAACCACCGGTGGGTGGTAGTGGCTGGTTGTGAAGAAAAGTAGGCGGGTAGAGAAACACGAGTTTTTTTTTATAATATATATTAGACTTCTTACATGTATTTAATATGGGTGGTCATTCTTATTTCCTCACAGAAATGCATGAGAAAGCATATTTGAAGCAATGATATTATTTTAAAACGCCTGATAAGGCCGAAAGTTCATTAAAATGAATTGAATTATGCCCGCAAGCTTATGAGTGATTTTATCAAAGATGTATCATTCACTAAAATTCCTTAATATGTATTGCTAACAAATTATATTCTGGTCTTAGGAGAAACAGTTATTGGTTGCGCTAGATTCGTACTTATCAGAATGAATCGGTTTAGTGGAAATTTTGAAGAATTGAAAACAGCAAATATTCTTGTAAGATTCTCGTTAAAAGTTGATTCTCGTAAAAACGTAAAAAGTAGCTCTCTAACTCAGAGGGTTGAACACCCTTGATTCACTCACTCTCGAACTGTTTATCTCGGGAATTTCTAAGACAGCGTTACTATTTTCAGTTCGCAAACTAATTTCCATCATGAGCTATATTTATAGTGATGCTGAATCTCCAGGGAAACCGGGTGGTGAAACTAGTAATAATCTAATAGTTCTAATAATTCCACGCTGCAAAAGTACATTCATAGATTCTGTTTTGCCCATCTATCAATATAAGCATCAATAGTACCAATAATCTACAATACATTGATATATATGCAGGTAGTAAGTAGGTAGTAGGTTAGTAGTAGGTGGCTAGGTAGGTAGATTAGCAAGTACCTGATCCGTGATTACATGAACTGTCATTCGGTTCGAGTCGGCCAGGTGAGCTGTGAGCTGAACACGCGGTATATTTCTTATTTCGGTACAAACAGCAGGCAGCGGTCAGCAGTCAGCAGGCAGCAGGCAGCAGTCAGTAGACAGCCAGCGCTATTAAACGCCGAACTTATTCAGATTGCGATCGCGTTCGGTGTTGAGTTATTATTCGATTATTTCCCAGTGTTCGTGAGTGGTGGTGAGACTGGTGAGTGGTAACTTGTGAGTGCACAGAATGGATTAAACAGAAGGTTTGGTTACATTATTACTACTTTATGTGATTGTAATAAAATATACAAGCGTGCAACATGTGCAAACGTACGTAGGAGATAGTCTTGTTATTTTCTGTGGTTTTTTTATCTCTTTCCGCTGTCGTAACCCGATGAATAAACTTTGAAACATAAATTGATGTATTATTATTAGGCAATGATTTAAGTACATATTACATTTGTGTTTTTATCCCGTGAAATTTCATTCATAATAGTAGCAAGTCTCAAAGTTATGTTCTGAATATACGTAAAGATGGAACAGCTATAATAAACAACCACCTGATAATGATAATAATATTATATTATTACATACCTCTACATGTTAATGGTCTCTGTCTGCCATGGAAATTGGTACGAGTATCGCGACCGGTCTGTTTTGCCTCCCTTATTTAAAACATAGAGATAAATACATCAATGCCTACGGCGTGATTTCCAATTTCGCAAAGTGTACAACTTTAATAAACAGTTTATACATAATTCTACTTGTACGATTTTGGTGCCTTCTCATTGTAAGTCACCGGCCAATTCTGTCAAGTTCGTGAATCCTTACAACCAACACAATCCAACCCAGACTTTTTTTGAACTTGTGATAGGTACCCCAGCCTCTGGATCCAATCATCCAATATCCAATGTCAGGCCGTTTAAAACGTATACTAAAGGTCATTGTTTCTTGTCGTATTATGTCCAGCTTATAGCTCTGTTAATATTTCCAATTTTTTATTCTGCTATATACAATATTTATTCTATAAACATTTTTTGTTTGTTTGTTTTTGCAATGATTACGATGTCAAACAATTAATATAAATCATACACGATATCTAAATCCAAGTCAATATAATTGCATTGATTGCATGATAGCATTCAAATTGCAAAAACAGTAATGATAAAATATAATCGTTTAATGTTTTCTTGGGTAGAACTCGGTATCAAGTTTTTACGAACTTTATTTTTGCATTATTTTTTCTTGAATGGGTAGGTATTCTTTTTAGTAAATGGAAACCAAATATTAGGCTATACATTCGTAATATTATGTTTATGTTTCGCAAGAAGATGTTTCAACTTTACTGGTATTATTCTGAAAAATTAATTTTACGGTCATTAAGTTCTGTTCAAAATTTCATGAAATAATATATTACCTTCTAATATGATTAAATTTAATGCGCTGTTTGCTAGAGTATTATGGCGGTCACAAAACACCGTAGGAAGTTGGTACGGGAAGGGGTAGGCAGATGGGATATAAGCTTCACAGCCCGCTGCTTTTGATTTCCTAAAAATTAACGCGTGTTCAATCATCCATTTGAATTCAACTAGATTAACTATAACAATGATTGTTTACAGTATAATTTATAACATATGCGCTTTATCTTATTTCTTAAACAAAATTATAGGTTTTTATTATTTTATGACGAATTTGACTTATAAAACAGAAAATCTAATCATCCTCGAACGATAGCTTCTGGCACCTTGTAATTTGTCCAGTTTTTTTTGTCTGGAACTTCTATTGGTCTATGGTAGAAAATATACTATTAGTATAAATATATAAACACATTATCTGGTAATCCGGTTCAATTTACACATCTTTTTCAAAAACAAGTAAGTTATTACGAAAATAGAATTAGCGGCGCACCGCGATAATTTAGTGCCGGAGTTAATAAAATAGTCCTAGAGAGAGCTCGTTCGTAGGTCATCGCCAATTGTCCTCTTCCTTCTCACACTTCTTGTATGAAAACGAAAAAGACAGAAGATACAACATCTCTCTGAGATCAGTACTTATAATAATGTCAACAAAGTTTCTTATGCTCAAAATAAATACAATATAAAAACTATGCATACTAATAAAATAATAGTTCACTTTTTTTAATGCAAACGATGGCATCGAACCGTGACTTTGCTTTATCTTTTTTTTTAAATTACAATCACTTACTTACGTAAGTAAATTACACATATGTAGATGTACAAATTCTTGTGTTTTATAAATTACCTACTGTGGTGATTTCATTATCGTTAATTATATTTCCACATCGTTTTCATAAACGCAAGATTATTAGATACATTATAATTATAAATGATAATTATGATTATTATTGATGCCCACTGTGTGATCAAATAAGTTGAAAAAATTATATAAAGATAAAACGGCAAAAGCATTGTGTGTTGTAGGTAGATACATAATTATAGACAATTACTCAAGGAAACAGTTTTTCGAGTACCATTGACAAATAATAATACTTGCAAAGAAATCCAATTTGTATGATCTTTAACCTTGACAAATACTTTTAGATACATATCGTCAAAAAGCAATTAGGTAGGTACCTAGTTGTCTGAAATGATGATACTATTATTCAATTCTGTTCAATGTCTGTAATTTGCAAACGCCGCGGCTTACTTATACATATACAGGGACACCTGCAAGTAAGTTATGGATCAAACGAAGGGGATGTCATTTGCAATCAAAATTAAAGAAGCTGGCTAAGTACTGTACTGATCCCAACCAATGAAGATGATTATCATTCAAGACCCACAGATATTTTAAATGGGTGACTTGTTACAAGTTTGGGTAAGTACAGAAAGAATCAGATCTTGGATAGAAGTGAATTATTATTCAGATGTATTTGTGTAGGTTGTGATAGACCGGGCGGGGGGGGGGGGAAGTTGTAACTACTTAATTTTTTATGACATGACTAATCAAATACCCTGAAAACATCATAAGCTGTTATAATAAACAACTTCAGTCCCTTTTTTATCAATAATAACCTTCTAACTTATACAACAGATTATTTTTTATAGGTATAGTTTTAATAGTTATACACAATTTTCAGTTTTAATTTTTAATTTTTCGGGTCTCCCAAAATCACACCAAATCTATGGACGTGACATGTGACGTCACCAGTCACCAGTCTCAAGCCTACTTTTTTCAATGTGGGATTTGTGTGATGGTATTTTGTATGGCAGTTGAGACGTTTTTCATTCTTAATGCTCTACTAGCAAGGGCGGTTCTAACGGTCAGCATTTCTGTCTTTCGGTTTATCAGTTCCGTCTTTCCCATGGCCTAATGAACCTAAATTCCGAATTCTAAAAAACGGTTCTGGAGGTATAAATCATTGGATCCGGCCCGGGCCGCCCAGGGCCGCCCAGTGCCGCCCAGGGCCCCAGCAATTGCAGTATTTTACTAATATTTAAAGATCCCTTGAGATGATTTTGTCAAGAAAACGGCACTGTACAACTACAAACTATTATTATGATACTTACATAAATTAAAAGGTTACTTGAAATATAACATAAACTAAACTTGAATATAATGTAAAATAAACATAAATATCATCACGGGTAAAGCACCCAGTGAGCCTCACATTACCAAATCATATTTTATAAAAAAATGTTCTAATGTATCAATAAATTAAATGAAAAATCACGTCAATATGTTTTCTGTCGTGCACTTTATGTACATAAATAATACAATAATAATAAAGTCTAGGTATACTTGTATAGACATTATCTTGTACATTACACGTCACGTCTCGATTACTGCAACGGCATTTATGCCAGTCTTCCAAAATATCAAATTGACAAGCTTCAATCAGTGTTTAATGCAGCAGCAAGGCTCATAACCGGGGTTTCAAAATATTCGCACATTTCAGAACACCTTCGTAACCTTCACTGGCTCAAGTGCCCTGAAAGAATCCAGTACAAACTGTGCTGGATGGTGTTTAAATCCATCAATGAAATGGCCCCACCCTACATCTCTGAACTATGCGTCCCGGAAAACACTGGTCTGAGGCAGTCAACTCTTAGATCAGCAACATCATCAGCTGTAGGCAGACTGATAGAACCTATGCGCAAGCCAAATACTAAGTTTGGTGATCGCGCTTTCGGAGTATCTGGGCCGAAGGCTTGGAATAAACTTCCTCCGGAACTAAGATCAATAACAAGTCCAACAGAATTCAGGTCTAAACTAAAAACTTACCTTTTTAAGCTGTCGTACCCTTAAATTAAATATACCATTCCTAAGAGAAAGTCCAGTTATATTCAATTTTCCAATTATGTCCTAAATCCTGTATCTAAATTTCGCTAGTAAACAATTATATAATGTTACATAATTAAGTGTTGATCTCAAGTGACCTACCAGGTAAGTATTGTACTGTATATTATCTCCATAAATAGTTAAGTAACAACATAGATCACTGTAGAGATGTATTATAAGTTTGTACAGCGCCATTGAGGTGATCTTGCACAAAAACGGCGCTATACAAGTCATCCAATTATTATTATTTATTATTATTATTAACTTCACACAGGATGCCCGATAGAAAATAATTTTTTTAGGGCATAATATATCAAATTTTGGGATGCTGTGAAAATGGTACACACTGAGGATACAGGACTCGGAAAATAATAAGTCAAATCTTTCAGAGGGCCCTAACCTCGGAGGGGTCCCCGGCTAGTTGCCAAAATAATAAACAGGACTTGAAAAAATAACTCACACTGAAAATGTTGGTCGAGCAATGATGGAGGACTTAGCTAGTATTGGATTGAACTCGCAAAGTCTGGGTAGGAATTCGAAGCATTTGTCCACTCGCCTAATTAAGCTGATACGTTTTAAAGGTTACCGTCTAATTATTTTTGGTGTTCTGACTTTCCGAAAAATAAAAATCGAATGCATAGAAAATTTTTCGCATGCTGTACTTTTTCCGTGTTCTTGTGAATGTAATAATTCATATTCCACTCCCTTCACCCGCACCATATACGGTGAGAGTATAACAGGGGACTATCTACAAAAACATAATTTTGAAATAAACGCTCATGTATGCCCAATTGTATCTCTTAAACGGCTGTATGTACGAAATAGAGCTTCGTGTCACTAATAAATATAAACTCAAAACACCAGTTTTTGTAGCTAGGCCCCCGTATTATAGGTGCCCCAATTGGGGATAGATAGAGGAGGTAGGATGTACATTATGTACAATATAACTTCTTACTTTACCACATTGAGTAGTTTTACATTGCGATAATCTTAAATTATTAATGGATTTGTTGTTTTTGCTTAGACGCCTTCATTAAAATTGCGTTAGGTATAAATTATTGTGGAAACACGTTTTGGCAATGATCATTTAGCACAATACTGTTATTTTCAGCGATGATGTTATTGCTTCGTTTTGTTGTTAAAATTAACATTTTCGCTCATTATAGTAACGTGATTTTAAAAATTATTTTCGATAATAAAATACTGCGAATGGAGCGCATCTTGGCCTAATTCTGATCAATCAGTTTTGTAAATATTATGTTTTTTAATGTGAATACCGCTGCTTCCAACCGTCTGAAGCCAGTGAGACTATGGAAATGAGGTGGGGAAGAGGAAGTTAGGGGAAGTACCTGGCTATTCAGATTTGGTCACCAAACACTGCTAAAGCAATTTCAAGCAAAGTTTTAATTCAGTGTTTCGTTTCAATTTAAAAAATGCTCGTTGACTATCGGATTTCGTAGGTACCCTCACTTCATTTGTTCTATTGGAAAGTATTTCGTAGGTACCCTAACTTCGTTTGTTCGATTGGAAAGTATTTCGTAGGTACCCTAACTTCGTTTGTTCGATTGGAAAGTATTTCGTAGGTACCCTAACTTCGTTTGTTCGATTGGAAAGTATTTCGTAGGTACCCTAACTTCGTTTGTTCGATTGGAAAGTATTTCGTAGGTACCCTAACTTCGTTTGTTCGATTGGAAAGTATTTCGTAGGTACCCTAACTTCGTTTGTTCGATTGGAAAGTATTTCGTAGGTACCCTAACTTCGTTTGTTCTATTGGAAAGTATTTCGTAGGTACCCTCACTTCATTTGTTGTATTGGAAAGTATTTCGTAGGTACCCTAACTTCGTTTGTTCTATTGGAAAGTATTTCGTAGGTACCCTCACTTCATTTGTTCTATTGGAAAGTATTTCGTAGGTACCCTAACTTCGTTTGTTCTATTGGAAAGTATTTCGTAGGTACCCTCACTTCATTTGTTCTATTGGAAAGTATTTCGTAGGTACCCTAACTTCGTTTGTTCTATTGGAAAGTATTTCGTAGGTACCCTCACTTCATTTGTTCTATTGGAAAGTATTTCGTAGGTACCCTAACTTCGTTTGTTCTATTGGAAAGTATTTCGTAGGTACCCTCACTTCATTTGTTCTATTGGAAAGTATTTCGTAGGTACCCTAACTTCGTTTGTTCTATTGGAAAGTATTTCGTAGGTACCCTCACTTCATTTGTTCTATTGGAAAGTATTTCGTAGGTACCCTAACTTCGTTTGTTCTATTGGAAAGTATTTCGTAGGTACCCTCACTTCATTTGTTCTATTGGAAAGTATTTCGTAGGTACCCTAACTTCGTTTGTTCTATTGGAAAGTATTTCGTAGGTACCCTAACTTCATTTGTTCTATTGGAAAGTATTTCGTAGGTACCCTCGCTTCGTTTGTTCTATTGGAAAGTATTTCGTAGGTACCCTCGCTTCGTTTGTTCGATTGGAAAGTATAATATTACGATAAACATAGTCCTTCAAATTCTAACCGAAACAAATAATTAAAAAAAGAAATATGTTGTTTATTGAAATTATTGTGCAAGTAATTAATTAGAGATAGTTGATCGGTGTGACGAAGCAATTTCTACCTTATCGCGACTATCTTAATTAAAATGTGCCACAAAATTTCACGGTAAATTTATAATAGGTGTTTTTAAAATTTATAAAATCTTTAAACAGATATATTTATATGTGTCAATTGTAGTATTTGTAGTAGCCTGTGCGCCTGTGCCATGTATTTAAAAGTGGTTGTTTGCTATTTCTCTTCAACATTCAATCGAAGTAAAAGCAAAGCCCTTTACGGACGCCCATCAGTTGGAAAAGTGGAAAAACCCGCATAGTATGCGATTATATTCTAATAGGTGCCGCAAAGTGGGGTGACTTTTCGATTTCCAAATTTTAAAATAATTAATTTTTTTATTAAATCATTTGTTTCTGAAAATTTTATGCCATGTTTAATTCACATGAAACTCTCGTAATATAAGTTTAAAAAAATTGTACTTTTATTTGCGGATTTTAAAAAAAAACAAGGCGATCAAAGTATTTTATTTTTATTTTATTTTATTTTTTATTTTTTTTTTTACTAAACATTTGGTTTATATATAAATTGTTAATTACCAGCCTCAGAACAGACTTTGTCTAGTGAGGAGGGTAATGAAAAAAAAACATCTGTACAGAACCAACCTTAAATAAACGCCCGGGTTGCCGGCACTGAAACTGAAAGTCACCTTTGGCAGTGGGTCGACAATATATACCATTTTTTAATAAATTTATTACAAATATTTGCCATCCCAATAAAAAAAATTAAAATGCTAATTCTAATGTTCAAATAGTTATATTGTGTATTATTATATCGATAGACATTGAATACAATTTACAATATAAATGACACGAAACTGTTTTAATCGTTGGGGAATTTATAACATTATTTACATTATCTCCGAAAATATTATCTATAATACAGCTTCACAATTCAACCATCAATATGTTTAAATATAACTAGAAACCCATTAACTTTACACTTATTTTCGAAGCGGCATTATACACCCTACGTTGAAAGAAGTGAATAATTTCTGAGTGGTGGTGAGAATTATGCAGATATCCGCGATGATTAAAGTTGCCCCGTATTACGGTATAATCTATTTTTTTATTTTCTACAACATTATTACTACAGTATTCGTATGCTGGCTCTGGCAATATGAACAATATAGTTTTGTATACTATGGTGGCTTTGGTGATATGGACGATATAGTTTTATATACCATGATATTATATATTCCATTTATTGGATAACCAACACCTCTGCCATAGGTCACCCCAAGTAATTTGCCACGTTTGGTGATTTAGCAGGGGTGCCCGGGTTTATCGGGTGAGGTGAGTTCAGGATGCACCTGCCCACCAGCTGCAGGATCGGGAGAGGCTGGTTTGGGGAGACCCTTTAACCTCTCCAATTGGTCTCTCTTGACCCATCGCCTTGCGCCGCAGCGGGAGGGATAGATCATTCGTCCAATTTTCCTGGACACTCTGATCCCTAGATTCCTACCCACCCCTCGTACCTTTTTTTCTTCCTAGAACTTCCTCCCCTTCCTTTCCTAAAAACCCACGACACATCATCCCCAAAGATGACATAGCCCCTGAGGGCCCCCTGTGTGGGATTAATCAATATGGATGATAGAGTTTTGTATTCCACGATGGCTCTGGTAACATGGTAGACGATATAGTTTTGTATTCCGTGATGGCTCTGGTAACATGGTAGACGATATAGTTTTGTATTCCGTGATGGCTCTGGCAATATGGACAGTATAGTTTTGTATTCCATGATGGCTGTGGCAATATGGATGATACAGTTTTGTATTCCACTATGGCTCTGGTAACATGGTAGACGATATAGTTTTGTATTCTTTGATTGCTCTGGCAATATGAACGATGCAGTATTCTCAGTGCATAAATTACATACATTTCCTCATTGGTATTGTTTTACTTGTTGCAGGAGAACGCGTTCCTTGAATGCCCCGTCGCCGATTCAGCAGTTTGGACCATGTGGGAGGATTATGAAAAATTCGGCCATGGTCATGTGAGTACCTATCTAATTTAATTAACCCCAATTTATTTTATTTGTTCGACAATGCCCATTTATTCTTATGTTATCTTTCATTCCTAGTCCTCACCTTCCTTTAATTAACCGTCGATCACAGGATCACAAATATTTTTACTTTTGCTTTCTGTAAAACATAAAAAAATATTCTAAGATTTTAAAATAAAAAAAACAATGCAATTTTGGCAATTCATCGATTTTTTTAATGTTCGGAATAAAGGTCTAAGAATATTTTTGGAGTAAATCATACTAACGGAATTTAGAATTTGTGAAATTTTAGTTCGTTCGTCTGACTTTTCAGAGCATGTAGTTTTATTCGAATTTATTGGGCATGACAATGTAATATGTCTTCAATGTTCAATTGCAGAAACCTTTGAACTCGTTCAATAAGTGGAGCGGCCGTGCACGGGAGTTTTTACTCCTGTTAGAAAGATTAGATAACAGAATCATAATAGATTTGATAAGTGTTCCCAAGGGCCACCTATCCGCTTATCCCTGTGCATCAACTTCACAATATTATATATGAACTGATGATAAATTTTTATTAAGTCAGGCGTTGATCATATATATCACTTTTTAGAAACTTTGGTATAATATTCAATGGACGTACGAAAAGCTGTTATTTTCCATTTTAACACTTACAACAACTGTCACAAGTCTGTTACAAACAAATTTATTTTGACTCATATCTGCTAAATGTATTATATGTTATGTTGTCTAATTCCAGGCAAATCCAGGACCCGGCATCCCAACGGCTGACGTGGTACAAGCCGCCCCTGACCGTGTTGGTGATAAAGAAGGTGCGCGATGTGTCTGTTCTGGCGCCCTTTGTGCAGCTCGTGCACTGGCTCATTCAGGTGAGGTCGTCTGCGTACTAAACTATCCGCACCTTTAGTCACATGCTGAAGCGTTCGGTCAATTCTCTCTATTATAATTATAATTCTGTTGTCAACAGTTGACAGTGGTTTTGCATTAGATTGAATGTCTCGAATTGTAGACAAAACTCTCAGACTTGTAACGTAACAAAAATAGTATGACATCAATCTAATCTCTTTTGTGTAAATATGCATTCATTTTATTATTTACTAGCGAATCCTATAATGCTTCGCTATTGCTAATGTCTTTTCCGGGCGTCTCCGACTTCTTCCACCATTCACTACTGTATACCACGTTTTATATTATTTTTTGTTTAGTATAAATTTTTTAATTCATATTACTTTCTCACAAATTTAAATAACTTATTCCATATTATGCTGTCTCAGTTAAAGTCACAAGGAGGAAATCCATAATTGGTTTTATTTTCCTATATAATACTTATGTACAAACTGATTAAAAGTAAACTGTCGATTTCCCGAAAATGAATACATAAATAAACAATGTTACTATTAAAAAACTTCATTACGTATCTCATATCTCATTCCGGTGCACAGATATTGTGTTGAGTATTCCACGGGCGTCCCCGACTTCTTCTACCATTCACACTTCTCTACACACTCCTGGCACTGATAAGAACAAACTTTGAAATTTTCAGTGATATCGGTGAAGAACTTAGAGATTTAAGATTTTGAACAAACTAACATTAACATTTTTAATTATTTATTTATTTATTAACGAACATCGTCCAAATTACAAAATAATAACACGAATAAAGTAAAATGAAAAATACAGGAGTAGACAAAGGTACATGAAAGCAAAGACATATGGTAGATATAATATAAGAAAATAAAGTGACAAGTCGAATCAAGTCAAGAATACGCCGTGGGTCAGGACCACAGGACACTTATAATATTCCGTCACTTGTTTAGCGACTGGCAAAAATCATTCAGACTTATCCCATAAAAGTTAAGGTTTTGACTTGAGTTGACCAGTCTACACATTCTGGACAATGGTGAATAATATCCATAATTTGTCGAATGATGGTTGAGGAAGAGCAGTTCATTATTTCTGAGTCTTTGCGAGGGGATATTGAAGGGAATGAGTTGCAGTAGAGTAGGTGAATCAATAATACCATTTATAATTTTGAAGAAGCAAATGAGGTCATTTCTTTCCCGACGGACTTCCAAAGGAGAGAGGTTTAGAGTTCAATTTCATTATATGAGTATTTGCCTTTTTCTAAACCTAGCCTCCTAGCAATCCCACTTAAGAACCGATGTTGAACAGATTCAATGCGTTGAATGTGGACAGCATAAAAAGGAGACCAGATAACACAAGCATATTCAAGATGGGGGCGAACCAAGGAGCAGTAAAGAGTTCTAAGGGTATTTACGTTTTTGAAGTCCGAAGTGATTCTAGTGATGAAACCAAGTAGTTTGAGGGATTTATTAACGATTGCAGTTATGTGATCCCGAAAAAAAAGCTTGCTATCAAGAGAGAAACCAAGGTCTTTAATAGATGTAACAGTTGTTAAGCAAATATTATTAAGTTTGTATTCGAAGACAATCGGTTTTTTTGATCTATAGAAGGACATAATTTTGCATTTATCGACATTTAGTTTCAAACAATTAATTTTACACCAATCATTGAAAGAGTCGATATCCGATTGGAAAAGAAGGCAGTCATCGTGATTTTTTATTATCTTTAAAATCTTATTGTCGTCCGCAAAAAGCCAAAAGCGTGTATGAGAAAAAATACTAATAATGTCGTTTATAAACAAGTTAAAAAGAAGCGGTGCTAGATGTGCTCCTTGAGGTACGCCGGACGTTACTTCAATAATAGTAGACACAAAGTTGTTTAATTTAACTCTTTGTTTTCTATTGCTTAAATAAGAATTAAAGAATGATAGCAAGGGGTTTCTAATACCGATAGCATATAATTTGGCCATAAAGATTGAGTGGTTTACTTTGTCGAAAGCTTTAGAGAAGTCGGTATATAGAACATCTATTTGTGAGTTATCTTCTAGGCCATTGAGGATGGAATTGGTAAAGGATAGTAAGTTAGTAGTAGTAGATTTAGCAGATCTAAATCCATGCTGTTCCTCGATCAGTACATTTTTAATTATGTAGATAAGTCACTCAAAGATTAAAAATAATTAAATTGTACACATTCTACAAATGGGATCACCATCCATGCTCTATTATCTGGGTTTTGTGCTGACTTTTAATTATTATTATTCTATCGTTTCCTATCTAAGAGTAATATTGCAGTGCTCTAGGCTCTATTGCTATCACCCAATGTGGTCTTTACGCTTTGAGTGCCGGAAGTGCCCATCGGCCGCAAAAAATTTGTTATCCATAATTTTAGTCACAAAAAACGTAAAGTGAGATTAGTCACAAGAAACGTAAAGTGATTTTAATTTTTTTATGATTGCACTCAATATTTTAATATTACACAAAATATATATTTATTTCTAATGAAAAAATAGAAAGCGTACCTTATCACCTTTATCACCTTTCAAAGACAGTTTTCAGTTTTTGGATACATTCAATATTACATTTATTTGGATTTTATTGCAAAGCGGAAATACTCCGACCTTCTGATAGAATATGCTTGAGGAGCATGACAAAACAGTTAAACTGTTGAAAAAAATTGTTACTACTATTTAAAAAAAAAATTATTTACTGTTATAAGAAAAGGTCGAAAAAAGGTTGACACAAAAAAGTGAAAAAATCACTACCTATGCTGTACAGTGAACTCTGTACTGCATTTTTTATGCATTACCTAATATTATAATATTACTATCATAAGATAAGGAGGTAATATAGCTTATGCTCTGACTGAATAAATTTTATTATTACCATACTTATTGTACCATTTATTTTTATTAGTGTACTTTATACTGTCCACTCTTCGTTTTCCTGAACTAGCAGGGAATATAGGGAGTATAATGATTTACACACTTTATTTACTTGATTCTAATAGCTACGAGTTCAATGAAACAATTACATATTAGGTAATTATATAACATACCCACTGTCCAGGTCCAGTGGGAAGAACCTACGGGAGATACTTTCAGTTATCGGTTCCATTCAGAATTAAAGCATTTCTTGAAATGGTTTTACTGTTAACTTGTGGCTTAAGAAATACTAAGTTTACATATCTTGACACCGGTTTCTCCTTCAGCCAAATGATAAAAGATTTTTCATTTCCAGGAAAAAAACATGGTGGTGTTTGTGGAATCGTCCGTGATGGACGACAGCCAACTGCAGCCTTATACCGACTTTACTCAGATAAAAGATCGGTTGATGACCTTCAGAGATGGAAAGGACGACCTCACCGACAAGATCGACTTCATCATCTGCTTGGGCGGCGATGGCACCTTGCTGTATGCTAGCCTTCTGTTTCAGGTAAGCTGTCCAAAATATTTTATTAAATTATTTTGATCCTTGAGATAACCGGTTAGCCATGTAATGTAGAGTGCAATGTAATTACCTATTACCATCCTGATTTTTTCGCAATGGGTGCTATGCAATAGGGTATTTTCACTTTTTTTTTATTCTTGAAAAAAATTACAATAATGAAGGAAATTTTATTTTATTTCATGTTGACAAAAATATATTTTCCATAATGATTTAAAATGTGCCATTTTTTATTTGCGGTCAAAATGACATATTCGTTTTTATTTGAGAATTCGGCGGTGTTGATGTCATGCCGGGCGAAATTGGTGACAGCCGTCATACCAGACACTGGCGTTTTCTATTTAGTTGGAACCTAAACGTTTCGGAATGTGAGGTTTTAGATTGTTTTTAAAATCAATAATTATGATTGAAAATATTAAAAATAAACATTTTTAGTACAATGATCAGAATCAGAATTTTTAAAGGTGTTCATAGTTCTTGAAAATACCCCATTATTGCCATCCTGATTTTTGTTCAGCGACAAAACAGAACATTGATGAAAAGTGAATAGGAAATAAAATAAATGTTTTTTGCATCTGCTGAGCGCTATCATTGACTAGAAAAAGAGGCTGGTAACCTTTTGACTCCCAACATGAATAGAGTATTGTGATATTGTTTATTAAGTATTAGTGATAACGCAAATGATAATTGAAAATACCTTTATTAGTTTGTGAAATCTTTTTGTTGTATTATTCATAGTGTCAAACGGGTTGTGAAATTTGATTATAATAATAAAGTTTATAGAACAATACTGTTTATAAATGAATGATAATTTTATTTATTCTGTTCATTCAGCAATCGGTGCCACCTGTGATGGCTTTTCACCTTGGATCCCTCGGGTTTCTAACTCCGTTTGAGTTTGAAAACTTCCAGGAGCAAGTCACCAATGTTTTAGAAGGTAATTATTATAGAAGTGAACTGTTGCGTAGGAAGTGTTTTATATTATTATTTTACCAATCTAACAGTCAAATGGCGGTCATCTCCGAAGAAATCCTCTGCAGGATTCAAGTTTTTTTTTTTTTGAGTTAAAAATGTTAGTTCATAATGAGGAATGTGCATTCTCAAATCAACAAAATTGTGCATATTTAAATTGCAGTGCAACTGGTACTGAACATATTATCCTCTAGAAGTGTGGTCTGTGGATTTGAAAGAAGTCACCAATTTATTTACAAACTTTTTGACTCCTAGGCGACAGGCCAATGAAATTGTTTACCCGTTCAAGAAAGAATAAAATGTTTTATCAATTCACACGAAGTAAGGAAAACTTAGGCTTACTTTTGGAACATGAACCACCAGATAAAACAGAACAGTGACAAAACCAAACATGATAAAATATTTGGCTAGGCAAGTTTTTTGTTTTTATTTTTTGACTTCACTTTTTTTGTTTGTTAATGTGACCCGTCAGAAGAGCGCTCTCCTCATCTATAACGACAGGAACTATGTCGCCACCCGGTTGGGTAGTGTTGCGATAGGGGTTAAGGTATGGGCTGTAGGAAGGGATATATTAATGCAGATTTTGAAGAGGCCCGTATTATATGAAGGAGGAAAAACAGATGCCGGTAGCTCGTTCCACTTACGAGCCGACATAAACACAAACGAATCGAAGAAACGACCCATTCTCATGAAGCCAACATGTGTGAACGGGTGTGGTGTTCCGCTTGTGTCTGTCGAGTTTCACACACACGCACCGGTTTCTCATTAATATGTTCTGTTTTGTCACGGAACCCATTAAAGCATTCTCTTTTATATGTAATTTCAACCGAAAATGAATAAACTCCAGGCGATGCAGCCCTCACCCTTCGCTCCCGCCTGCGCTGTGTGATAATCCGCAAGGACGGCCGGAAGGGCGAGGAAGACGGTGGCGAAAGCTCCGGCGGCCCCCGCCCCGGAACCGCCCACCCCACCCCCCCACCCTCCACGTTGCTGGTGCTCAACGAGGTGGTCATCGACCGCGGCCCCTCGCCATACCTCTCCAACATAGACCTCTTCCTCGATGGGAAACACATCACCAGCGTGCAAGGAGATGGTAAGCATGATATTCAATCGTCCATATCTATCTATATGATAATAATAATTATTGTCATCACATGTTTTAGATATTGAGGTTGATAAAAGGTTTACATATCATCGCCGAAGAAACTTTTAAAAGAATTGCCTAAAATCACTTTTTTATGAAATTCGATAATGAAACGAATTCCACATGTCAGTCTTCTTAGTTCTTAAAACTACCACTAGATATTGTGCATAGCGGAAAATAAGTAACACTAGACAACAAACATCGGTTATCAGCCATAACATAGTTTTAATGTGCCATGAAAAGTTGATACTCTTCAAATGTTTTTGGTCTCTCCTCCACAATTAGGTTTTTGGCATTTGGGTGGTATTGTACAGGGTTTTCCAATAAGAGGTGTTATTTTGATATTCAATCATAAAAGATCAATGGTTTCATTGCTTGTGTGGCACATAGCGCCATCTTGTTGAAAGTAAACGTTGTCCAGATCAATACCATCCAATTGCGGCCATAAAAAATCATTAATCATCTCTCGATAGCGCAATCCATTCACCGTAACTGTTGCTCCAGGCTCATTTTCGAAAAAGTAAGGTCCAATGACTCCGCCGGACCGATTTTTTTCAAGTTTGAAATTAAAATATTCCAATTTGAAAATATCATCAAGTATATTTCAAATACAAAAATCTAAAACGTAATTTGATCTAGTTTCTTAAAGTGGTATTTGTGTTTACGACATCTTCAAAATGAAGATGTATATAGCACATTTAAAATACCTTGGAAATACAGGAAATGTGAATAGGATGAAGAGACTCCGATTCACCTTTGGTTTCTCCCGCCCTGTTGGGAACAAGGCTCAGATACCTGGGAAGACACAATGTAGAACCAGAAGACATAGCTACACATCCTGCATACAACCCTGGTGAACTTTATAAAAGGGACAGGATTATTGTTTAAGGAATGAGGTAATATGGGAGATAGCACAACGGGCCTATGGCCCAAGTGCTCACGGGAACCTTACGTCAACTGCTTCTTCAAATAAAAAAAATATATTTCAAATACAAAGATCTAAATGGTAATTTTATCTAGTTTCTTAAAATGGTATTTGTTTTTACGACATCTTCAAAATGAAGATGTATACCTTTGGCACATTTAAAATACCTTGGAAATATTCCGAAATACAATAAACAACCCTATTTGACTGTGTAAGCAATGTATATATCAAATTTATAAATTGTAATAACTTACGCACCGAAACCAGACTTCTCAAACTATAAGTTAGAAGAGTTTCAACTGATATATTATTTTTATTCACAATTATCAAATCTCTAATTTACAGCCCTGAATTATTGGAATTATTTTGTATGAATGAACCTGCCAGACAAACTCGAAACAAAGACACTTTTAAATGTAAAAATAACCTCAATACTAACTACTCTATTTATTCACCAATTCCAAGAATTCATCACGTTGCAAACAAACACTGTGAACTTATTGATATATTTGGTGTTAATAATTTTGTGAGTTTCAAAAGGCAACTAATTTCAGTTACTATTTTCTAGTTACTTGTATTATTTATAAGCTTTTTAAAAAAGGATTGTCTCTGTACCTTCCAACGTTTAAATCACATACTCCTTAGTTTATTTGTTTTTTTACACGCATATTAATGACTGTATGCATGTACGGACATACTTGATGTGTGTATTATACTTTGATTTATTTACCATTTCAAGCACTATTATTTAAATTCGATATTAATTACAGCGTTGGTATCTTGCCTTTAATTATTAGTTTTTTTATTCTATATTTTCTATATTAGAGACATTATTTTTCTTCTTTTTTTTAAACTTCTGTTTTATAGTACATATCAGTATATTATATATTTATTTTTTATATACCTTATGAGTAAATTATTTTCCTGTTTTCAGTGTTACTGGTTTGCAATAAACATGAATGTTTATTGTTGTGTTCATTGTATGCATATACAAATGTACATTGTACATACTTACTTTATATTTGAAACTTTGCTTTATTTACAATATCAGGTGTAATTATTTGGATTTGATGTTAATCTTAGTATGTATTACCATTTGATTTTTTTTAATATACTTATGCTATTATCCATCTACTATGTTACACTTCCATAAATAAATTGTCAATTTCCTCTGTAAAAGCCCGATAGGGCGTTAATGAATAATAAATAAATATGTCTTTCCATGAACTATTTTATGTCAGTTTCTATATTAGTAATGTTTTCACATACACGGTCGTTTATCAATTGAATATAATTTTCATCACGTTTTTCAATGCAATTTTTCAAGCTTTGAAAAATGTTGACTTATGAGATTCATCAATTATATAATTAACTGTGTAACTATTTAAAAACCACACATAACAAATAAACAACATTTGATTTTTTGCAGGTCTCATCGTGTCAACGCCCACAGGCAGCACAGCGTATGCGGTGGCAGCCGGTGCCTCCATGATCCACCCCTCCGTGCCCGCTATCATGGTCACGCCAATCTGCCCACACTCGCTGTCCTTCCGCCCCATCGTGGTACCGGCGGGTGTGGAGCTCAAGGTATAACATTATACTCAGTGCTGTCATAAAACTTATCTAGGTATACATTATACACGGTGCTATCACCAAACTTCTTTACACTGTGAATCATAGGTAATACAAACAAGGGATATAAGTCGTGGACCATCTCTCCGTGCCCACCATGATGGTCATGGCAATCTGCCCGCACTCGCTATCCTTCCGCCCCATCGTGGTGCCGGCGGGTGTGGAGCTCAAGGTATAACATTATACTTGGTGCTGTCGTAAAACTTATCTAGGTATACGTTATACACGGTGCTATCACCAAACTTCTTTACACTGTGAATCATAGGTAATACAAACAAGGGATATGAGACGTGAACCATCTCTCCGTGCCCACCATGATGGTCATGGCAATCTGCCCGCACTCGTTATCCTTCCGCCCCATCGTGGTGCCGGCGGGTGTGGAGCTCAAGGTATACCATTATACTCGGTGCTGTCGTAAAACTTATCTAGGTATACATTATACACGGTGCTATCACCAAACTTCTTTACACTGTGAATCACAGGTAATACAAACAAGGGATATGAGACGTGAACCATCTCTCCGTGCCCACCATGATGGTCATGGCAATCTGCCCGCACTCGCTATCCTTCCGCCCCATCGTGGTGCCGGCGGGTGTGGAGCTCAAGGTATACCATTTTATTCGGTGCTGTCGTAAAACTTATCTACACTGTGGACAGACCATAAGTAAAAGAAACATGGGAATGGACCAACCATTGTTAGTATGGAACATATTACATACATGGGTGGTCTTTTGGGAGAGAATTCTCCCTGGTTTCCATGGGCTGTCACTGCATTTCAAATTACCAGAGACCGACGTAGAACTGGTTCTTTATAAAAGTTCCAAAGAAATTCCAAAATAACTAGTTCCTCAGAATAATAATATTGATCAATCCTGCGACAATAATTAATTTGTTCATTTTTTGCATTTCTTCGGCACTGTGGAATAATTTCTAAACATCTTGTTTTGGAAGAGTTTTATTACACAATGTACACTACTTGTTACATATTTTTTTATAATTAGCTACCTGTTTCGCAACGTCTGTGTCATTCATTAGCCTTTTTAAAACTAACTTAAAATTATACAAGTACAGAATTTTTTTATGTTTTTAGTTGGGTGAAGCTTTGGAGGGGGGAGAGTGGAAAGAGTGGGAAGAGTCAAATTAAGAAACATGGTTAGAGAAGGTGCTATTATTTTGTTATCTAAAATATTCATTTTTAATTTATTTTTTGTTAATTTCCGAAATTAGTTTTAGTTAGTTTTAAAAACGCTGATGAATGGCACAACCGTGTCGAAACCAGAAGTAAATTATAAATAAACCTCTCCAAAACAAAATTAATTTCTTATTAGTTTCTATGCGTTATTAAAAGTGTAAAATTTTCACCTTAAAGCGACATATAAGGCTGGAAATAGTGTCACACGTACTGTAATATGCAGGTGAATGAATGAAGAGCTGATTCGCTACACGCTGCGTATGAGGACCATCACTTCGGCTCGTCAGCGCTGCGTCGTTGGTCGACTGACTGTACATGTGGCACTATTTCCAGCCTTATTTCTTAGCTCACAGTTGGTTGTATTAATTACTATGTATTTTTCTCCTCGCTTCATTCCACAAATGAATCTGTGTCACACCTTTATATTTTATGATGGTTTTTTAGTTTGGCTGATCCTTTTTTTCTAGATTTCATTATCACCTGATGCACGGAACACCTCGTGGGTTTCATTTGATGGCAGAAATCGGCAAGAACTTTTCCACGGGGATAGGTACTGACACATTAGAAAAAGCCGCTTGACAATGCTCTGTTGAATAGCCGCTTAGAGCATGTAGCCTAAAATGCCATGTATATTGTGTAAATAATTTTATGTAGTTTTGTTTTGTTTTCTCCGTCTATATTATGTAATTTGTTTTCACACATTCTCACCACATTATAAATATATACACCATTTCACTCTCATCCCTGTTCTGGCTTTAAGTTCACATTTTCTGCTAGAACGGGAACAAAGAATTAACTAAGGTTGACAAATTTCACCATTAAATCGACTATAAGCGCCATTTTGTTTTTGGGTATTTAAAGTCAGCCCGTTTTAGCTTTTGGTCAAATTGTGATCATCTTCCGAGCATAACAGACATGTTGCTGTATTTGTCAGATTACCACAATCAGATCAATAGCTAAATGGGCATATAACGAAGACCGTTTAAATGTCCAAATTTCGAAATTACACCGACTGTTGATTTGGCGGTCCCCAAAATCAGTCAGTTTGAAAAACCTTAACCTAAGTATATTCCTTGGATTACAAATGTCGCATACATTAGAAGTATGAAGGGCGTTTGAAGTGAATTTTCACTGTTAACAGGCACAAAAAGATTTGCAGTGGCATCGGTTGCAGACAATAAAATGCCATTTTGGAATTGTTGGCAATCAATATAAATATTGCAGTAGCGGGAGAATACTGAAAGTACTGTTTGCAGATAATGCCGGCGGTGGAGGCTCGCAGCACAGCCTGTGTCTCCTTCGACGGCCGCTGCCAACAGTTCCTCGGCCCGGGCGATAGGTAGATATTACCTGACAGTCCATCAATCTGTACTCTCTTCATACCACCCCGTACACCCACCTCACTTATTACACATCACGCTGGCTATGTACTTTAACACGCTACCGGACCTTAGTTTAACATGACCATATAGTGCTGATCAATTCTAGCACCATTTGCCAAGCAAAATCTACTATAATATTAAAGGCCGACTCACACTTTGATTAGTGTTAACTTAATAAGGAAGTTGAGTGAAAAATATTTTGACTGATAAAAAATATGTTCATGTAGATCAAAAAATATCGATTCTAAATATATAAATATATTTCTATATTATTATTCTTAGAATTAGTTAAACGTTCTTGAAAAAGCATTAAATAGCACTAAACTGTATACGCTCCACGATTGGTCGAAAGAATTCTGACGTCACATGTGTCGTTGCTCGTAGAACGGGTCACCGCTGTGTGTATGGTGCATCTCTTTCTATTACATGAGAGATGGTCGGTTTAGATGAGAGAGGTGTATAGGCCAAACGTTTGTTTGGGTCAAATCAAGTTAAAGGTAAGTATATCAAATTATTACCTAATTGTGTTCATTTGTACGTTACGATAAATATAATACATTTTTACAGTATAATAATAATTGCGTATTCTACCCATCTGACATTTCGCCATAACCTAACTAGTTTTGTGCAGGTATATTTATTGATTTCGCATGACATGATAATTATTCTCTACTCATTATAATATATATTATAATGTGGTGATGGCTTTTAAATATTTCATCT
The DNA here is from genome assembly GCA_026573805.1 of Hesperophylax magnus. Lineage (NCBI taxonomy): Eukaryota > Metazoa > Arthropoda > Insecta > Trichoptera > Limnephilidae > Hesperophylax > Hesperophylax magnus. Next base: position 6,793,968 of record JAIUSX010000002.1, read on the forward strand.
TTTGTTTACCATATAATAAGGCACTGCTGAAAACCAGCTGCATTCCCGGAGAAACCGCTTTATCAATAGGATCTATGTGAAAAAAATAGTTCCCATCTATTGTCAAATATATGTAGGTATTTGTTGTTATTATTATATAAAATGGATTTCTAAAGATACATATTCGTATAGTGCTTTATAATAATATGTTGTTTATTGCATCGCTTAGAAGTTTTAATTATTATACATGTCACATTACGTGATTACACTTCAGGCCGCCGCGCAGATAAGTCTCACAGTGAACTGGGCTGTAAACCGTTATTTTTCTGCGCGGCGGTCAACAAATAGCGTCTTCAATACTGTGCTGGGCGGGAAAAGCAAATATTCTAACTTAAAATATTAATTTAACTATGAAATCTTAATCAATTTTCTTTTTTTTTAATAACATCAATTCTAATAGACGGTTAACATTGGTAAAAAAATTACTGGAATTCCTTATTGAAGAATTAAATTTTTTTCCATACAAAATGTATAAGCGACGTAGTTTGGACAGTTTGAATGACGTCACACCCACACCCCGCCTCTTACCGCTCGGATTCCGCTCGTTTTGGCGGGCTTAATAAAATTTAAACTTTGAGAATTAATTTAATTATGAAAACAAACTTAAAAAAAAAAAAAAAAAAAAAACAATATTTAAGTTTGAATGCGAACATTGAAAAAAAAAAAAAAAAAAAAAAAATGGACTCAACTTCCTTATTGTACAATAATATATTAAGTATTCAGTGCTTAGCTGAATTTCCAATCCTTTTCACAGTGTTTAGTAGTTCGTGTTAAGTTCATGGTCACTGATTATGCGTCATCACATCAGAAATAGAAAATGAGTTGTCAAAATGAAAATCAACAGACCATCCACCCTATTTTCGTTCGCATTGTGCAGTTGACAGGCCACTAAACACAATAAATAAACCGCTGTTCTAAATACTCACACTAGTCATTAAACACCAATTTGATCACTTGACCCGTCCTATTTACACTTTTAGCACTAATCACTTGCACTACGCACTTGCGCTTGCTACTAATCAAAGTGTAAATCGGCCTGTAGATTGCAATACTCTTACAATGCTTTCTTAAAATAATACTACCTATTCCACGCTTTTACCGCAAAACTTTGGGAGTCCAAAGTTTTTAACCTAATAAAGTTTTTTAAACAAAGCAGTAGGCAACTTGCATCACATTTTTACCCTTTTTATTTTTCGATTCAGGCAAAAGTTCTAAGGCAATCTGTATCATTTTTTTATTGTAATTTTGAATCCATAGTATCAACGTGGAACTCGGTGTCTATCTATATAATTACATTATTACATATTAATTCATACTAAACAATATGTTATTAGAGTAGTTTCAACATTATAAGATCCTTAACTAATACTTTTACTGAGGCCGTGCCTTAAAGAATAAGTAAATAAGAATGTAAGTGTGTGAATATCCTCACATGGCACATCATTGGCTGGACGATGCGTCTAGAGCAGTGTTTCCCAGCCTTCTTTGTGCCATGCCCCACCGTAGTCTTTTCAAAAGTTAGATGCCCCACCGGCATCTTTTTTAATTAAACGTTTGTAAACATATGAACCCCTAATGAAATTAAATAAAACCTATTCTAATACATATAGTATAACTGAAATTATTACAAAACACAAATTGAAAATGTACGTAGAATAAAATAAATATTAAAATAATAATAAAACACAAGTTACAATTGAAATTTAGTACAAACACACATATATCTTGACGCCTAATTCATTATTAAATTCTGTTACGCTTGCTAAAAATAAATTTTATGTCCAGATCTTACTTATTTAATTTCAGTCTTAGGTCCTCTCTATTAGCTATATCAAATCGATTTCGTTTTTAATGAGTAAATCGCTTATGGTACTAAAATTTTTTTGTATGACCGATGAGTATTCCCCTTTATATGTGGAATGCCTACGTGTCTCATCTCCGAACTGTGGTGCCCCACCTCTGAGGCGTTATGCCCCACCGGTGGGGCGTGCGCCCCACCTTGGGAAACTGGTCTAGAGAGTGCACATGCTCAAACTTTGTCCAAACGGTCACATTTCGACCAAAACTGTAGGAAGTTTGCAAAGTTATATTTTTTTGTTAATTGTTATCATGACAAAACTTGGACATGGACATTCCTTTGCAATGACATACCAAAGAAGTTATTACTAATGTGATGGAACATTTTAAAAACTTATACCTCGTTAAAAATATCTTTTTGAGAAGGTATCTGCGATATCAATAAAAACTTTAGAAGGACAGGAATTCTGAATCCTCCGAAAAATAATTGGAAGTGTTTAAATATTAAAACTAATACTGACAATTTCGAATTGAAATTGGTACCTTTAAATAAATTAATGTATTTTTGAGCGAGGTCAATAAGAACCATCATATGCCCGAGGATCTTATAATGGTGAAACAACTTTCTTGTAAGTTCCAAATAAATGCATGCTTATATTTTTACTTGCACTACTAGCTTGCTATGGGCATATTAAGGTGATATGTATATAAATGTACTTTTATATTGTAGCTTGCTTGAACTGTATTTCGCTTACTGCACGCACATTTTACTGTGATTATTTAGTTTGGTGGTAATGGTTGTTTTGTAATTTTAGTTACGACTTCTACAATATGTTTGAAATCTCTAAGGGCCCTATTTCACACCATTTGAGACACCAAACCAAACGTACACGGAGGGTCCCTTACCTGGTGTCCGCTCTGTGGTCGACATCCGCATCGAAGCGTGCCAATCGGCGGTGCACTCACTCAGCGTGCCAAACTGGTGTTCGGGTGAAATAGGACCCTAATACATAGTTTTGCTTTTTGAAATTCTCTCCACATTCAATGTAGAGAGTTAAGTTTCAATAAAACATGTATAGACTTGAAAAGGCTCTTTTTCTGATCTGTGGGGAGTTCAAATTTCACTGCCCGTTTTCTCCTTCTTTCAAGCTAAGATGTATACTATAGTCTTCCTAGAGAATTGAAGCCTCAGCTTTGTGAAAACTTTCTATTTTTAAAGACTAATTACAATAAATTTTTGAACAGTTTACGTGTGACGACGTCAGTGTATCCCGTACCCTCAATCTGTGCTCAAGATCAAATATCAGACTGGTTCGACTCATTGGCGGAATGCCTGCACTGGAACGTGAGGAAGAAGCAGAAGCACCTGGATGAGCTCAGTGACCTCACTCACTCCAGCTCCAACGACACGCTGGACGATCTGGAGCCCCCGCAAAACGAAATGACTCAATGAGAGCTGAGTCCACAGTGTTAACACTGCACACTGGCTACGCTTCTTTCGTAGGCTAGCTAATACACCACTGCTGGCTGATTATCATCGCTCCCAACATACATACATATAACATTCCTTACATAATACTTTGATTAGGATAGAAGTAAGATGGATCAAGATTCAGCTGGCAGTCCTAAAGTATAACTTATTGGAAAACATTGATAAGAAACATCATTTACTCGTATACAATGCTGGTAGATTTTTAAGTGTTCTATTGTAATGATGACAAAGTATGATTTCACAGGTACGACGAATGTAGATAAGTTCACGGAAGAGGGGCAGAGAAATCACTCAAATATATTTTTAATATTTTCTCTATACAACGGCAAAGGTTTTTAAAATTTTAGAACAGAAAGAAATGGTTCCCAGTTTTCTGTTTTTTTTTTCTTTCTTTGAAATGGCAATAAATGTACTACTTCAGTTATACTAAACTGTTGTACGCGGACATCACAACAGTTGGGTTGTAAGCGGCTGTGTCCTGTATCCGGATGACACACCAATTGTCTTGCAAACGTGTATCAAACATGTATCCTAGCATTGAAATGTCACGTGTTAATACCCTTTTCTTTATAAACAGATCAATATTACTCTTCCGTCTATTTAGCGAACTTATCTATCTTCCATCGTAAAGGGCAAAAAATATGCTAAGCTGCCATATATACGTATCTTCCTTTAAATTCCAATGTTAATTTTCATCATAATAAGGTTAAAAAAAAAAAAATATTTCGAAGTAATGTACCGACTTGATATTCTGGGGTCTGTATAATCAATATACAAAATTATAGTATGAAAAACAAATATTATATTAATATAGGCAAACATTTATGATGGAACTATTTGTGCATAAAGTGAACTGACAATATTAAAAGCTATCTATAAATTCAATGTTGACATTATCACATTTATCATTGATCTCTCTCAGTGAACATTAAATAAAATGTCTCGGAACAAAATTAATTACATACTTTTGTGTAAAATAAGCGTTGAATGTTTGTACATAAATATAATATGAATCTGAAATGCACAGTTAGAAGTTAAGCGGTTATGTTTCAGAATTCTTACAGGTAAATGATATTGTAATAGTTCATATTGAAATATGGTGTAAAATACCAATTTTAAATTGTGTAGTATTTTCCACAATCATCGCCTCTAAAGAATAAACTCAAGTAATATACAGCTAATTTGTTAACTATCTATAGGTTATCTACATAATTTAAAAATTCTGGACAAACTTATTAAATGTCAACCGGGCATTGTCACCATTGGCTAATTGTTCGAAGCAAGGCGAGCTTGACTTTCTACAACCACAGTGTGTGCTTTTAATTATTGACTTTCTTATGTTTAAAACATTTCTTGAACTCTTTAAGACTTTGTGCCAAAGTTATGAGTCCGGTTTGAACACACATCCATTTGTTTACGGTTATTACACGTTCACTTCAGAGCGATGGTACCGCGCACCACCCCATGCTGCCGCGCTGTAAAATAAACTCCCAAAGTAAGGTAACGGTTTACAGCGTAGTCGATTGTGAGACTTTTCTGTCGCTCCAAAGTGTATGTGTGGATGAGCCTATTGTATTGATTAGAGATATTATATGGGAGAACAGTTCATTTTAAATTACACAATGCACATAATATGGTAATGGAAGTGGGTAGATATTAATCAATAATAATAAATATCAAATTGTATTTTATATGCATATTCTTTTTCCGATATTTTTGGTTTAGTAGCCTTGATTAAGATTATGTGCAGTTTTGATACTTCTATAAAGCTTTTAAAACATTCCTAAATGAAAGAGTTTGTGGGTTGGTTTGCAGATTCTTATATCAAGGACGCTTTGGCGACTAGAGTTTATTAGTAATTCAAGCTTTTTGGGGAGCGTTTAGATCATGTTACAAAGGTTGCTTTTTAGGTAAAGAATCAGGAAATTGGAGAAATACATATTAGGAGCTTACAAAATATTACAGATTTAAAAATCATGTTAGAAAAATATTTTTAAAATGAACAGAATAGAAAATCAATAGAAGTGTGATCTATTCCGATTTGAAAGAAAAGTGATGTTGCAAGTTTACGTAACATTTACTTTGGACTCGTATGCCCCAGTCAAGCCAATGAAATTGATTATCTGCTTAAGGAAGAATTTCCATATTTGGGCACACACACTTCTATCGGTTTATCTCTTCAGCGGTTTTACTCAACAATGTTGTTGCAAATAGGTTGGTGATTGGAAATGTGTTCATACATTAATGTTTGTTCTTTCGAATTTTGTCACTGAGTTACAAATTAGTTACAAGTTGTTATAAATATATTGTTTCAATTATTTACTCTCAATTCTTCGTAAGTAAATTAAAAACTATACATAATATTGTAAAAATGTAGGAATGCATAAAAGACCAATGATTGATTTGAATATGTAGGTAGGCACTTATTATGATTTTAAAATATGGTACATAAAAGAAAATGTATAGCACAGCGTTCAGCCAACCAGTTGCTGGAGGCTTCCATCATTACCTGAAATCTCTAAATGAACATTCTAGTACCTTTTTAACACAACCTAACCTGTAACGAGGCATGTTTTGATACAATTTATGAAAGGTACACGGAAAAACAGGCTCATGGACAAAATGGTAATTTTGCAGGAGCAAAAAAGGAATGAAATCATTATCGATTGGAAAATGAGTTTAATATTAAATTAAAGAATTTAAATATTGATTTCTCATTTATTTTTTAATATAATGAAAGTGAAAACGAAAGCAAAAACATATCCTACAAAGTATTTAAAAAAAAAATCGAACCTAACTCCTTTTGTGCAAAAACAAGCTGATTGCTATAATCGTCCCGTTTTTTTTTTTTTTTTTTTTTTTCATGGTGTATGGTATTATCTAGAGATGTGGAATGCTTCTCAAACAGTATGCCGCTTGGGGTATATACTTTAATTTATTGATTAATATCTTTATACTTTACTTTGGAATGGGAAGAAACTCTTTATATGACATCTCAGGTAACATACATTTTCCAGGAAAAGAATGATAAAATTATTGTTTTTGGTTACATATAGTACCTTTAAGGGCCTTGAAGGGAAGCTTAAATTAACAGAATAAAGTGTGTCAAGATTTTTTGACCATTTTCGGCCTTTTTTGTTTGCTCCGTATCTTGTTAATTAAAAAAACAAATAAATACGAAACCAGTGTACTCCAAGATTGAGAAACATTGGGGATCTAGCTAGTTCTATTAAGCACATATGAAATGTGTAACTGGTGACATGTTTATTGACATAGAAAATGTATGAACAAAATAGCAATGAATTTGTAATCAGTTCGTTTTTGTTTAGTTTATGATGGAATTGTCCTTTTTTTTGTACAGTTTTATACACATTGAGGTGATTTTTGCCTTGACGACGCTTTCTTCTCCTTTTGTGAATCAATTAAATCATTTTGCTAGTTTTAATGATAGCATTCCTCAGCACTTTGTCTATAGAACAAATTGGCATTTAAATCACAAAAAATGCAATGAGCCTGTTTCGCCGTGCAACCTTCATATGTATATTTGTGAAACTTCATGGATCACACATGCGACATCCATATTTGAGGATATCTGCCGATGGATCACGTACGCGACAGTCGCATAGGTAGGGTAAATTACTAAAGAGAATGATTTACTTGATAGCAATCAATTGCTTACTTTGTTGGCTTGGAATTGCCACAACACTCGGTTTCACAGGGCCATTCAGTTGTGTATTATTATTAACCGGTTGCATTTTGTCCGCAACATTTGTCCACTATAATTTATTTTTTAAATTATATAATAATTGGTAGGTAATTATGTATTTATACAACAATTGGTAGGAAAGATCAGTAGAATGACAGAGCCGAATGGTATTATAATAGAGGTAGGGTTATTTCACGGTGCTCATCCATTATAATTTCCTGAGAATTATATGTATGAGTTTTATACACTTCATTTGCTCTTTTATGAGTCTCTCTATTTTGTTTAAACATTTGCAATCTTGTGTACATAATGTGTTTTTTTATTAAATGTTTATTTTATTATATGTTTTTAAAAATGTTTTTTACTTTCAAGATGATATTACACTCTTATGCCTACCCACCATGCTTTGCCTAACCTTTTGGCCACGTTAACTAGCTAAAGTTTTTCAATACCAATGCAGACTTGATACGATTTCTTTCCATATCAACTGTTGTTACGATAGCGTGCAAAAGTTTAAAATAGTGAATTGAGAAAAAAAAAGGTAATAAACCGCGACAGGTAGTGGTTTACATATTTGATGACTAGATCTGATCAATAAGGGCTGCCCTGCCGGATCTGAGTGTGTTGCATACATAATAGTAAAGACCTCATAAAATGCCACTTTAACTGTTCAACAGTAAGTTCTAGGGAAACTTGGTAAACAAATAATAACATATTTTTGCTTCAATATTTTTATAGCTCATTAATTTGGTCAGTTTTCTTTATATGTAATATAAATTTTCAACTTTAATCAAACTGGGTTGAGTTTATTTCAGAAATGATATCATTCATATAGTGTACCAAAGATGGTTGAACTAACTGAATAAATTTGGCTCTCAAATTAAGCATCCAGTGTTTTGCGTCAATGCTTTTGAAATCTGAAAAAAATACAAATGAATACCAAGATGTAATCAACAAAATTATGAAACCATTAACACACTTCGGACAGGAAAGGTACTTCTACCCGTTCAGTCAATTGTTGCTTAAGGACGGGAAGGGTATTTTTACCTTTTGCGCCGGCCTTATTTCAATGGCAGAAAAGACGGAATTATTCAATGTTTTTACATGAATATTATATACCAATCACTTTGTAAAGGTCCCAACTATATGTACATAATTATCAAATCGTAATGCAAGTCTTTTTTAAAATTTATTTTCATGCCTTTCGTTTACATCGGTACTTCAACAAAATGATAGTATATTATTTGTTTGTGAATTAATTCAATTCCTGGAATGAGGGTTTTTATGACCGCGAAACCTGACTCGAATCTCTTTCTCCGTTCCGCACCCGCTAAACTCCTATTTGCAAGCGAGCGAGAGATGTCGGGCTTAATTAAAGAAAGCAGGTGTGAGCAAATACCGATTGGCGGACCGTAATAAACATATTACAAGGTTAATTGAGTTGCTTTCAAATAATATTCAATTTTCGTTTAGTGCTTTTATAGCTTGGGTATGCTGACTTACTATGTAGAAATTTTTATTAAAATATTTTAATTATATTCGAAGCAATAGCGATTTAAAATAAATTCGCATGAAACATTTATTTTCGCCTGGACTCGGCATAGCGCCAGCGCAAAAAATACCCGGCCGAAATGTGTTGATGCTGGCTAATATGAAAATTGAACAAATGTAAATCTTTTTAACCCTAGAGTGGGCGCGCTATGAGTATTTTGCCGCCCTCTGCAAAAAAACGTTGATAATTCTCAAATCTATTGAGCGTAAACTTTGCGCTTTTTTGTAGCTGCCCCCACTATCGTTCGCAACCCGTTATGAAAGATTGGACGCCATCGGTATGCAGGGGGCTGCTTGAGAAAGAGGTTGTTACTATCAAGTGTATTCCGGCGGTGAATTGCTCCCTGCGCGCCTACTCACGTAAGTAAAAATTGTGCTCCATATTATTAACGGTTTAATACATTTATTTTCTCAAAATTAAAACTATTCACTTATTATGAAAAATACAAGTGATACTTTAAACTAAATATACGAATTATTTATGAGTATTATAGTAGGTACTTCTAAATAAAGAAACTAATAAGTAGTCGGACACTCTTAGTTCACCAATAAATTACAGTATTGTGGGTAGAATGAAAAGGTGAATGTTCTATTACGTATCATTATAAACGCAAGTCTATAGCAATTGGACATTCTATTATGCTTAGAGTAAATAAGAGTTGTTTATTTACAAAGTTGAAATGTAGACAAATGTATATCTTATGACACTTTTATTGTAAAAACTAAAAAAGCCCTTTTATTTCAGTGTATCATACGTGTCCAGAACCATGCCAGAATTTTCAATAAAATTCATATTTACGTAAATGAGGCCAATGAGGTTGTTTTTTTAAATGATAAATATTGCCGGTATAAATAGCCAAATAATTTACAAAGCCAATACTGAACACTTGATGCTACGCTAACTGGTTAGCCATAAATGACCGCAAGCTCTTTTGTAGACACATTAAATATTCCTCTGAGAAACCAAATTGCTCGCTTTGTTCGTATAGAACAAGTATCATCTTCAAAGAAGGAAGGCAAATGCAGTATATGTCCATCAAAGAAAAATAGGCGCACGATAAAAGGGTGTTGCAGATGCTCAAAATTGCTGTGCAATGAACATTTGCACATACTTATGTGAAGACTTTTTCGCCAAAGCATATCCTGTAGATTTAGAAAATATTTAATGTTGTTATTTTTTTCCATTTTTATAAATATTATAGAAGGATAACTTAAAAAAGTAAATTAATATGTTAAATTTTATAAAGTCGACTGAAAACCAAAGTTCCTTAAGCAGAGTTCAATAAATATGTCGATTTTTAATACTTTATTTGTGTTTTACTTAAATCCTGAGAAAATAAATTAATTAAATTGCAGTATTCCTACTTAAAATTGTCCACGAAAACGAGCGGCAAAATATTCGCCGTGCGCCCACTAACGTTTTACGGAAAGATGCGCCCACTCTAGGGTTAAAGAATATATAAATAATACAGTTCATATTACAACAAAAACAATACTACCTTCTTTCGTACTCCGATCAAGAGAGGCATCTGCATTTGTCTAAAAAAAAAAGGATTATATAAAATCAGCCAGTAAAAATAATAACACTAAAACATAAGACAAAATAATTGTTGTGCAGCATCACTGAATGGAACAATGGTTGATACTGCACCGAATAATTTTCTACAAAAAAATGTTTGTAACAGTTAAAACTCTCATAAGATGTTTCAAAGGGCGGGCTCGAAAAACACAACTTTTTATGTGGGAACCTAATATGTGAATTTGACTGTATAATATTATGAACATATTTACTTTGTGAATGTAAGACAATCGGCCAAATATCTGCACAGGTTGTGGGACGGGAGCAGCGGGTATAGAAGCTACACTGTCCATATTAACTAATATTTCATACTTGGAATCGTTGTTCAACTAGAAACAAATAAAAAGGTTTTGTACTTTTTTCTGGTGTGAATATGGGATTGGGTGCCGCGATCTGCCTGCTTGCATACTCTTAAAAAAAGGTGTTCACAGTCAGCGTAAAGAACATTAAAATGGCGCTTCGGTAAATATACATGAGTCTGTTTTATCATAAAAATAAATAAATCATAATGTAAACAATTTTTTAGTAAAATTAGTAATATTTTTTATGTCACAATCAAGTGAAAAGACTTCTACAAATTTATTTGGGCTGTTGTCTCGTGCCATGGAGTAAAAAATTTGAAGCACAGTTACGCTAGTGGCAGCTGGGTGCCAGGCTATTCCAATTGCTCCGGCTGCAGGGCGATTTTGGCCATAGATATCATGTTTCCGCAATATTGTCTGGCTACTGTTAGAGTTGGTTGTGCATTGGCACCCAAATTTAAACATACAATGGAATATAATTTCTAACAGAATTAAAGAAAAAAAAAATGACATCCATGAGAATGTCGATCCCTCCCAATGAGAAATTAGCTACAAATAAATAATGTAGGCTCCAAAGGAGAGTGTATTAAATTGGATCCACAATATTAACGGAATATTAATTCGATAAAGTAGCCGAATTTCAACTTAAATATCTTATGAGACAACTATTTAAGTCGGGGTTTAAGTAAACATGTACAAAATGGGTTTTTAGGGTGTTAGTTTGGGTTATTTTAATAATTTATGCATATTTTCTAACCTTCAAACTCAGCTTTGAGAAAAAAATGGAACTTTAATGCATTTTACCATCTCATAAATAGTTATTTCTTGTAGTGTTAAGTTGAAACCAAGTTATATTTTTTGGGTATTAAGAGTGCAGTGTAATTCGACAAGTTTATCAAAAATAATGTAACCATCATTTTGAGTAAGATTTTATATAAAATAAATTGCCATTTTGTCAGCACGCGACAGTTGATTTTGTTGGCCCAGCCGGGTCAGGCTCGGTTTGCTTTTCTCGGCGCCGGTGTAAGTGGGCCACCCTGCGTATATTGCCATACAAATCAATAAGCAAAAGAAACCGGCTGCATGCAGTCTGCCAGCGCCTTTAAAAGCAATAATTTCATAAACTTAAAATAATATAATTGAAGTAAACTACTTACAGTTCTTAAACGATATTTGTCCTTATCTAAATACAGAAAACCAATTACTCTGCATTTTGAAAATTGTGGTAGTTTCTTATTAGGAAATTCTGACAAATCATAAGGTATATAATAAACATCTTCAATCATTCTAGTGGGGTACAAATATTCATAATTATCAGGTACACTCGATTATTACAATAACTGGCCAAATTAAGAAGTGATAAAATTAAGCAATTATTTGCCACTAACTACCTTGATATTTATTAATTTGTAAAAAAAAGGCACAGCACCAAATATTTACGTTCTCACAGTTTGACGCGTTTGACCATAAATCCATAAATCAACTATCTAATAAACCTGCGTTTGACGTTTGACAATAAATAATTTTTCAAACATATTTCCAAAGATAATTTTGAATATATCTATCTGTCATTAGCAGATTCGCAATAGTAGGCTCATAATGAAGCCACTACTCTTGCTTTATTGATTTTGTTACCATTTTGATTCTGCTGGAAACTTCTTAAGAAAATTATTTTTATCCTATTACTATCACATTTACACGAATTCATACAGTTGTCATTTTTTGGCTTAATTATTATAAAAGACAACTATTTGCATTTGGGAAATTTTTTATTTTAAAATGCAAATTAACTTTTGTTGTACCTATGGGATGATACAATAATTATATTTGCAATAATTTAATTAAGCCTGGTCAGCGATCTCGAATATTTACCTTTTTATCCTATTACTATATTAAAAACCTATTCACTAACTACATTAAATTTACGGTTTTCGTAAATTTCTATAGCTGTCGTTTCACTTTGTTTTAGGTATAGGTTAAATATAATAGATCCTTTATGTGCCCTTGGGGCATAAATAAACCACTTACCCTTGTGGTAATTTTCTAATTACTGATCCAATCATTATTTACACAACACACTACCAACCCCAGTAGTACCTAATTATTGAATAATGTATGTGGAATTTGGCTGGCAATAATTTAAAGTTGACAGCGGGTTTATCTATGGTTGACAGAAAACTAACCTAACTTTTTGGTTATTATTTCTTAATTTTTTGTTAGTAATAATACAGTGTAAAATTAAAACTACAATTGTGTATTTTGCATAGATCACACAGTTTACAACTTTTACACAAGAATTAAAAGTGTTGTCTTGAGAACGAAATAATGTCGAAGTTACTAAAATTCGTAAATTATATCCCTAAAAGAGAATTTTCGGGAACTCAATGCCTAGAAGGCAAAAGGAACTTTAGAAAATTCTTGCTCTATGGCAAACGCGGTACGACCATCTTCAAGAAACAACAGCAAAAAAAACCAGACCCGGAGATGCCAGAATATACAAGAGGCGTTAGGAAAATTGGATATGAGATGGACGGGCGCTTTGTGAGAATCCCTGAATTAATTCCCGAGTTGATTGTACCTGACCTGAAGGGTTGCGAGCTGAGGCCTTATGTCTCCTACAGAACTCCTACAGTTGTTCAGTCAGAATTCACACCAAGAGACCTATTTAATGCTGTGTATGCACAAAAAATTGCTAGTGATTTCAAATTAGGAGAGTTAGATGAAGATGGAAACCCTTTAAAGCCATCTGCTGACGAAAGCCAGTCTTCGGAAGAAGCTTACCTAAAAGCTCGCAAAACCGGCTCAGATTTATTCACACAAGACAAATAGTTTCATTGCTGAGAATATTTTGGAATATCACCAAATATAATTCCTTACAAAATGTGTGTAAAGTAGTCATTATTTTTGTTACATTATCAACAAATATTTTAATTATTCACTTACTTTTTTGTGTGAAAACTTTATTGCAGGAATAGTTTACTTTAAATAAAACTAGTTTTATCATAGTTATCCCTTGTTTTGTATTTTATTAAACCTCAAAACATCAAGACTATCGTCATACTACTCCACTCATGAATTAAAACACACAGCCCCGAGCCAAACGGCGCCTGGTGCTAGTAATACTTTGTCGCCCCCTATGGACCAGTGGACACTTAGGCCCTAGGTAGTAGGAAGGTGATCACTGTAGACACCTAGGTGATTTTCTCACGAAAACGGTGCTATACAAATAATCCAATCATTATTATTATTACCTAGGTAGTATGTAGAAGGCAGTAGGTAGTAAGTAGAAGGTAGTAGGTAGGTGACCACTGTAATCAATAATATTTGGATGATTTATATTTTGTAGCACCTTTTTTATGAAAAATAATCTCAAGGGTGATGCGCTGTGTTAGGTATTATCACCGCCTTGGCAATTCGGCGCCCGGAGCAGACTGCATCAATGGACGGACTAAGCATTTTATATGATCGACCAAAATTCCCTAAAATAACCTAAGCATTGGTTTCCCAGTGTTTTACTGCTTTATCGGGGAATGAGCATTGCTGTTGGCTTAGGCATGCTGCAGTAGAATGGTGTATTTTGTGGAGTCGTGGGTGTAGATACTGAGTTGCAGGAGTTCAGATAATAATGTTCTCCAAATTAATATTATTATAGTGTGACAAAGTGAGAGAGTTTGAGGAGAACTCCATCCAGCGTAGAAAGAGGATGACGATTTTAATGATATTTTATAATCTGAACATATTCTTCGATCACTTCTGCATTTGTAATGGTCCTAGGCTTTAGTTTATAGATGTTTTGTCATTTATGGATTGGTTTTGGTTTTATTACAACACCGAGGTTGGATAGACTGGTATTTTTATAGCACTTTACTTTGGATAGTGGATAATCCAAGACCACTGCAAAGATAAACCGGTAGAAGAATGTGTGGGAGGATAATATTTTTTTAATTATATTATATGTACTTTCCTGAATAAAAGCTGCAAGTTAGGTAAACCACTCCACTAATAAAACTGCAAGTTATTATTAGGTAACCACTCCTCTAATAAATAGGTAACTATTTAGCCTGTAAAAATTACTCCCTAAATAATTAACATTTTTAAGTCTCAAAAAGATTCATCTGTAGATTCATGAAAAATCACAGGATATTATAATTGTAGGATCTGTGAAGTTGAAGTTGAAGTATTTATAAAAAAAATATATTTGCCTCAGGATCATCGCCTTTCAAAAGCCGAAATTTACCTTACGAATGTTAGTAAACTTGAAAACTTACAACTTCTATCCAATGACAACTACATATGTTAGTAAAATAATATTTTTGTGACGTCATTGGTGGAAATAATATTATTGTTAAGAAATAAAAATAACAGAACACAGCTAACCGTGGTGGAAGTGGATGGATAGATGGTGGAAAAGCACCTATTTAAAAAAAAAACTAACTAACCATTGAGGAGATTTTTCATACAAAACGGTGATATGTATGTATAGACAAATATTATTATCAAGCCTTTTCACTGCGGGGGTAGGCAAATAAGATAGACCGATAAACAGTGATCTATCTAGACACACACTCCTTGTTTCATTCACATGCATACATCATCTTATACATACTCTTCTGTTATTGTGACTCCCGATTTATTATCACCCGATTCAAGTATTTAATTCACTTGATCGTTGCCATCTCTTCCTCGGGTCATCCCTGACTTCTTCTACAATTCACTTCCTCGTCATGTAATCTCCTGATACACCTTTCTTTGTTCATCCGCTCTGCATGCGCTAATCATTTGCACATTCCTTTCTTAATCTTATTCACTACGCTTACATCAGCCTTGCAAGAAATTTCCGAAATTCCACATTTTCAACACGGTCCCTACATTTTTTTAATGGGTAAGTACCTACTTAGTTATTAATTAATTTTATGGAAGTACGCAATTAGAATGGACCATAAAAATTGTTTTTTAAGAATATTAAACTATGAACAGCTGATTGTTTGGAACAGCTGATTGTTTGGAACAGCTGATTGTTTGGAACATGCTTCACAGAACAAAATATAAGAGCATTGGAACAATGTTCGAAATCGTAGCAAGGAGCTCGAAATTCGAACGTGTTGTGGTTGAAGGTGAGTTGTTTATTTATGGGCTGAAGTCGATGTTGTTTAATTTTTATTCCCTTACGTTTCGTTTTTCATGCAATTTTTATATTTTGCGGCCTCCGGTGATCTCAGAGGTCAATTTAAAGTACCTACCTGTACTGTACTTTAAAGTAAGTACCTATTCTGGGCCGGTGTTTTCGGGTTCGATTCCTAGCGAAGTAAAAAATATCTGTATTTCTAAACATTAATCCATTTTATATGTACCAAACCTAGGTGTTCCCCTAGGGTCGGTATTAGGCCCAATTTTATTTTAATTTTATTTGGTTTTATGCCCAGCTGGGCTTTTACGTGGCTTTTAAGAACAGAATATTAAAAAAACGCTTATATAAATGGAGTCAATAAATATATCAATAGTACTCCCAAATTTGGTGCCCAGATTATGCATCCTATCTATTCATAATTTGCGTATTTGATACAATTAAAACCATAAACCATTGCAAAATTAGACTATTCACAGACGATACGTTAATCTATATTTCGTGTAAAGAGTACATAGACACAACAAATAAAATAAATGACTGAAAATAAATAAATTGAAACTGAAATAAAAAATGGAAACAGGCAATAAAACGCATAATGTAGTGTTAAATTGGAAAATTAATGATGAAAAAATAGAAATCAAATGTCTAAGTGTAATATTAGATTCAAAACTAAATTTCAATATGTGCTGACGAAGGTATCAAAAAAGTAATCATTCTTAGAAGACTAAAAAATAAATTAAGTAGAAACACTACAGAGCTCATTTTAAAACTATAGTTGCTCCACATTTAGACTAGTGCTCTACGATATTATATTTGGCTAATGAAGGAAAACTGAATAAGCTGGAAGTTATTCAAAATAGAGCACTGAGATGTGTACTAATGACGGGTTGTTTCGGAGAATTTGAACAATTCATCAAATTTCAACATTCCTATTCAAGTTCTGTTATTATATCATTAAAGTCTATTTGGTTGACAGAACTGAAATAATAACAGAACTTGAAAATTAACTTCGAAATTTGAAGAAACAACTCGTCCTAAGGATAGGGAAATATGCAAAGGTTAATCAAATGAGAGAGAAGTGAGAATTGGATACCAATAACAAAATAAACTGCTATATAATGTGTTCATTTTTATACATAAAATTATGAATAGCCAAATGCCTAAATACTTTAAGGATGAAATAGTATTTTATAAAAAATATGCATAATTATGACTCTAGAAATGTTAATAGAATTAGATAGCCGCATATGAGAAAAACAGAATTGCTTAATGTAAAGCAGTGATTCCCAAAGTGGTCTATATCGACCCCCAGGGGTCTATGACAACCTGCAAGGGGTCTACGTCAGCGAAAAAAAAATTGGGGGTCCATGAAATGAAAATGGGGGTCCACGATAGTGGATCTCAACATACACTGATAGTACCTATTTACTTATACTTAACCGACACTAAAGGTGAATCAATATTTCATGTTTTGAAGGATTACTTCATTGAAAAAGCAATCCCTTTATCAAATATAATGTCAGTAGCTAAAGATGGAGCACCTGCCATGGTTGGACGTTATCGTGGATTTATAAGCTATTTAAAACAAAATGTGCCAGGGGTGTTAGCAATACACTGTGTCATCCATCGACAACATTTAGTTGCTAAAAATTTGAGTGTTAGATTACATGAATCTCTTCAATTAGTCATTGATGCAGTAAACCGAATCCGAAGCAACGCGTTGAATACGCGGTTATATGCGCAGTTGTGTAAAGAAAATGACGAACCCTTTCATCAATTACTCCTTCACACTGAAGTACGCTGGCTGTCGAAAGGCTTATGTTTGACAAGATTTTTTGCATTTTTTGAGATAATTTTAGAATTTCTGGATACTAAAGATAAAATTTTAAAAGACAATTTAATGAAGTGGAAAACAGACATCGCCTATTTAACAGCTTTGTTTACAAAATTTAATATGGTTAATTTGCAGTTACAAGTCGACAGTCTAAATTTGATTAAAACAAAGTCCATCTTATCAGCGTTTCTTGCCAGAGTTAAACTAATGAAGCAAAATATTGGACGGGGCGAATTTTCCCAGTTCCCCAATTTGTCACAGACAAACTGCCAGGAAGACGACGTTTCAACCTACGTTCAACATTTAAATGCCCTCTATTCAGATTTTGAAACTAGGTTTGAGGATGTTTTGACTATGGTAATACCACCGTGGATAATTAACCCATATGGTGACATAGAAGAAACGAATGTCATAAAACAAGAGGAACTGACTGAAATAAGTACAAACGAAAAGGTTCAGTTTAAGCACGGATATCAGCACTTCTGGCTGCAAAAAAACATACCCGTTACTTATCCCGTATTATGGAATATAGCAAGGAAATTTTTAATTTCCTTTCCATCGTCATACCTAGTTGAAAGGGGGTTCAGCGCTGTTACCAATCTCCTAACGAAAAAAAGAAACAGACTGGACATCATTAGCCGAGGAGACTTAAGATTAAACCTTACAAAATTGACGCCAAATTTTGATAATTTATTATTAAAGCATCAGGTTCATCCTTCCCACTAAAAACATTTACTTATTGCTTAGTTTATTTTATGTTACGTTTATTTTATATAACAGATTCAAAATTTTATTTTGAGTAGTTTTAATTTAAATTCAATTAATAAATGTATAAAACTGAACATGTGTTTATACTTTAAGTTTTTAACACTAAACTTCACTACAGTTAGAAATTTACAAAAAATCAATATCAGGTAAGTAGGGGGTCTACCAAAAACAGAAAAACATGGCAAGGGGTCTACGACACAAAAAAGTTTGGGAACCTCTGATGTAAAGGATTAAAGATGTTTCATGAAATGCCTAAAAGTCTGAAGAATGAATTATTAAAAAAAAATATATGTTTACCGCAAAAATATAATTTTACAAATAACTAAATGTAACCATGTACATTAGGGTGTATCGATTTTTAACTTTTTTTTTGTTTTCAAATTCCAAGTTGAAAAAAAGTTGCTACTAGATACCACAACTTACCACAAAAAATTTTGGATTTTTAAAAAAATGTTTAGGTCTCCCGCACAAGGCCTAAAGTTTTAATTTTTTTGAAAAAAAATCAAATTTTTTTAAAATTTAAAAAAATAAAATCGTAACTTTTGTGTTTATTCCAAGTTAAAAAACAGTAATATTAGGGCATAAAAATAAGTAAGGAACGATTTTTTTAAATAAAAAATGGATTTTAGGTCTCCCGCACAAGCCCTAAAGTTTGTTGATTTTGATGAAATTTTGTGTACATATATGAACCATGTTTTTTTTAAGTTTAAGCCACCGGAATTAATTGTACTTTTCTTATAGAAGGCATAAAATGAGACAATATATATATATATACATAATTCATATATACATATATTAAAAATATATACCACATATATATACTATATAATATGTTTTTTACCTGAAAAAAGATAGTTGGACGGTGTAAATTGTATGAGAAAGGTGTTGAAAGAAACTAATGTTATTTGCTATTACTGTTGATTATTACAA
Organism: Hesperophylax magnus; assembly: GCA_026573805.1. Lineage (NCBI taxonomy): Eukaryota > Metazoa > Arthropoda > Insecta > Trichoptera > Limnephilidae > Hesperophylax > Hesperophylax magnus. The sequence continues at coordinate 6,813,094 of JAIUSX010000002.1, forward strand.
AAGTATAAAAGGTTTTAATATGTCATAAAATGTAGTATAATAACTAAGTATAAAATGTTGCTGATTACTTTCCATAAAGAAGAGTTGGCCAAACGAAACCCCAGCAACATCTCGCACGCCAGGTGGCTTACTCTGGCAAATCGAGTCCTTCGTTTGTATGTTGCCACCGATGATCCGACCCCTCAGCTAACAAAGCTTGCAGAGTTCATAATGAAGGTCTACATACCATCATGGTTCTCAATTAAGTGCAATCCCCAAATCCCGCAAGCTTCCATTCATTTTTTTTAAATGTTTCTTTTCAGCAATTACTTGGAAGATGAGCTAAAAAAAGTCGTCCATGCAACGTTACAGAGAAATGCTTTCATGACTCACCCAGAGCATGTTTGATAGCTATGCTGTTCGATGAACGAAAACATATCAGAGCCTTGGCTTATAAGAGAATCCAGAAAGCTTGCGCAACCGAAAGGAAAGGGGTAAGGGTATTTAAACCCCCTCAGATCAATTTTGATGCCGAAGACTTTAAAGATATGATTGACTGGCAATCCACTTCAGTAACCGAACCCCCTCTTGTTACTGATATGAGCCTAGAAGAGTTGGAGTCAATTGCGGAAACTGGCAAAAGTAGAAGGGTTGAATTTAGAATTCCTTCTCACACTCAAGCGGTGGAACGAATTGTCAACGAAGTCACAGAAGCTTCGAAGCGAGTATGTGGGCTGATCGAAAGAGATGATTTTATCCGTGCCAGACTGGTAGACCGTAAAGTTCTAAATACGTTCGAGACCAAGAGCCAGTACAAAACCTCTGCAAAGGATTAGAATTTAAGTAAGTTTTTTTTCGACTATTTTGTATTTATAATGTTTCTAAATAACGTCTTACATATTAAATTGAAATTTCATTTGGGAACTGTAATAACATTTATAAAATTTTCACTAGGCCTATGTAAATACTATACATAACTTTGATTTAAGGTTTTGAAGCCAAAATGAAAGGACGAATACTTAAACAAGTAAGTAATTTTGCAGTAGAAAAAGAAAACTCCCACTCATGTCGTATGGAAAGTAATCAGCAACATTTTGTACTTAGTTATTATACCTACTACATTTTATGACATGTTATAATCTTTTATACTATTGTAATAAACAACAGTAATAGCAAATAACATTAGTTTCTTTCAACACCTTTCTCATACAATTTACACCGTCCAACTATCTTTTTTCAGGTAAAAAACATATTATATATATATAGTATACATGTGGTATATATTTTTAATATATGTATATATGAATTATGTATATATATATATTGTCTCATTTTATGCCTTCTGTTAGAAAAGTACAATTAATTCTGGTGGCTTAAACTTAAAAAAAACATGGTTCATATATGTACACAAAATTACAAAATTTCATCAAAATTAACAAACTTTAGGGCTTGTGCGGGAGACCTAAAATCCATTTTTTATAAAAAAATCGTTTCTTACTTATTTTTATGCCCTAATATTATTGTTTTTTAACTTGGAATAAACACAAAAATTACGATTTTATTTTTTTAAATTTTAAAAAAATTTGATATTTTTTTGAAAAAAATTAAAACTTTAGGCCTTGTGCGGGAGACCTAAACATTTTTTTAAAAATCCAAAATTTTTTGTGGTAAGTTGTGGTACCTAGTAGCAACTTTTTTTCAACTTGGAATTTGAAAACAAAAAAAAAGTTAAAAATCGATACACCCTAATGTACCTACATATTAGTTTATATACGTAAATGGTAAATGTTACATAAACTAACTCAAAACACAATAAAAATAAATAAAAATTGTGATAGTCACAAAAACCGACGAGATGGTTAGCCCAAATCAGCCATGGTAAGTTTGGTATGGTGAAAGGAGTCTGGTAAAGTCTTCATCCAACCATGGATGGAATGGATGGAAAGTGGTATATTTATGGGATGGAATATTGTGGCCGATGAAATAACGAGAACCCATAAATCGCATTACATAAAAAAATAACTGAGCCCGGTGTGAAAATAGACAAGCGTTTTTATTTTTACCAAAATACACGTCATTTATTAGACTTTGATCACAAAAGTGCGCATCTTTTATTTCGATATTTACATTTACCTAGTAATTTTTTTAAATACCGCGAAATCCAAATCACCGAGAAGACCAATATTTTTCATACCTACCTGCCAAATTCATACCTGACGGAAAATAATGTGTTATGTGACGATTTATTATTAAAATGTATCTACGTGTAGCTTATTGTTGTGGTTTTATTCTGAAAGTAAAATAATGCATGTTTATATTATTATAAATGAATATCAAATATCGCGTTTGCTAAAATAAATTAATCTCATTCACGACCGGCGACTTATGGGCGACTTCGACGCGACTTACGACGCACACTGGGGCCAAATACCAGAAGTTGATACAATAAACAAAAAAAAAAAATTCAATAATACGATGTCGCTTCATTTGTTTCGAGGTACCTCGATAGTTGTAGCATTATTATATAGCAGGTAGAAACCCTTGACCATACTCTTCTACCTGTGACACCGCTCAGTAGAGAGCGAACACTCGTGCAGATAATACGCCGTTTACAAGTGCCAGCATAAACCTCAACTTCAAGTATTTATTTCGGAAGACGCCTATTACAAATCCCAAAAATGAGTATGGAACCATCATGTTCAAGTATTTATCTTATTTTTTCACATTATATTTTAAACATTATTAATTATTTTGATAGATAAAATTGTATATCAAATATATACAAAAATATAGTAGTGATTTTTAGAAAAATGATATTCTTTTAGAGATTAGTTGAGCTCCGGGCACCTCCGGGCTATCATTCAAACACTTTTAGGACCAGTAACTATTGTTATTTACGAATCACTTTTAAAATCTTGCACATATGTACAATTTTTTAATTAAAGAATTATTTTAATGTGATCGGTAGCTATAATTAAAATGAACAGTTTTTTTAAAAACTCGGGATCACACAATTTAATATCATGTTAGTTACAAAACCTGTCAGAATAGAGATTTATTTCAAAATAATCATTACTGACATTCAATTTCCATTTTTTGGACGTAAGGTGGTAAAGTGTAACTCAAAGATAAAACTTCATGGTCTCCCTTCCTAAAACTGTTTATACCACATATCTGGTCATAATAGAACAAAGATAGAACGCGTTTTCTGAGAGACATTAGTTCGTGTCAGTTGGTGACAGATATAGCACAACGCAATTCAGCGGTTTTTTATGCCTCGTGACAAATACAGCACTACGTTAACCGAGCGGAGAAATTTATTCATTTTCTTTTTTTCACACAGGTGTGAATTCTGATACCTTATTCATGACAAGACGACAATTATTCACAATAATGAAGAACTCTGGACACGTACACATTCCAGATCAGCTAAATTCGCTGCAAAAGGAAATGGAATTGAGGATAGGATGCATCGGTGATCCAAGAAAACATATTTCGAGAAGGATAAATCGCTTCAAATCGGATCACTATTCACGATGGGTAGCAGCGCACCGGATTGAAGTAAGATTTCTGGAGAAAAATAAAACATTGCTGGATTCATCAATTTATTTTCCTAATCTTACACTAAAACACGGTGGTCCTGGTCACCCGAAAATTACATTTGATCAAAGTACAAAACGAAAGAAACGACAAAAGACTCTGGATTTGAGAAAGTCTACTCCTCTAACTGAATTACTTTATGCCACACAAATGGAACTTAGAACTACAGGACAGACAGAGGCGTCTATAGCAATCACTGATATTTTACCTGATTCATCAAGTCCCAGTAAATGTTTAAAAGCTTATACAAATTCTCTTGAAACTGTTACTATGTCAGGAGAGGATGCTGTAGCACTCGTAGTGGAAGCGGAATTATCTCGACACCAATACAATGTAATAAGATCAAATGCTCCAAAACTTTACCCGTCTTATAAAATTGTACAGGCCGCAAAAAAGGAATGTTACCCAGTGACTTCAAAAATCAATGTTTGATACTTCAGTTCATGTTGATTTGCAGAAAATGCTCATTCTTACCACTAAGCGTTTGGTCTTCGCTCAGGGCGATGTAATACGTACACTCAACTCTAAGGAATTATAAAATATGTTTTCAGTTTTTTGTTTTTATCATCAGATTCTCTGATAACGAGCAAAAGGAAGCAGCCAAAAAAAAGTTGACCACACTACCCATAGAAGCGGTAGAACTGCTAATGCTCCATCATTACAGCCGACAGGTGAAAATTATTCAAGTACTCAGGATGATGATGATGATAGTGACGATTACGATTATTATGATGATCGTGATGGTGATGATGATAGTGATTTTGACTCAAACAAGTCGGATAAAGAGAATTGATTTTTTTTGTTGTTTATTTATTTAAATCGTGTATATATAATTTGCACATAATAAAGTTTACATATATTATGTATTTAAATTTTTTGTTTTTTTATAACCTTCCTTTCCACATTCAAATTTTCTCTTAAAAACGTCCCTGTTAATAAAGGGCGTTTTTCATCAATCTTGCCCCAGTGTGCGACGTTTGCGTTAGTTCGCGTTCGTTCGCGTTTCGCGTTAGTTGTTTTCAGTTGGTTTCTGTGCGTGCTGTGTACCGTGTTTTACTTTTGTCGGCTTTTAAATTGGAATCATAATGGGAGGCACACAATCTTCGATTGACCCCATGACAGTTGTGGTACCGGATTTAGACAAACTTCTAGAACGTGATGGCTATTTAAAAAGCTACGAAAGAGAATTTCGTCGAAGGTTCGTACAGGTTATGTTTTTATTTTTCTTCTCGATAACATTACCTTCTCAATGTCACGTTGAAGGTCACAGATGGGCTATGGCGGTATTATGTTTTCGTTCAAAACATGAATGGATCAATTATTTTGAATGAATGAGAATACAATGCTTTTAAGACTGCCAAATATTTATTTTCTTTGAATTCTACTATAAAATTACGTGGGTAATAATTTGAAAAGATTAAATGCCTCTTTATTTTAAATTATTAAACAATTTAATTTAAATAAACTATTTAAATTGTACATAAGTAAGTATTACATGTTTTTCTTATAATATCACTTCAGGTTTAAAAATGACCTGAGATAGGTAGGTTATCTCAGAAATAGAAATATATATTATTTCTGTTTAACATTTCAAGGATGTCTGAAAACATGGATATTGAATGGTAATGGTAGGATCAACATAATTAAAAGATAAGTAAATCTGCTCATTTTAAGATAAGATAACTAATTTGATGAAAGTACGAGGGGTACGTACCTAAAATATAAGAATTTCACGTTTATCATACACCTCTACACTGTTTTCAAATGTTTTTTTTTTAATACTTACCTACTTACATTTTCAACCAGAAGAATACCTTACAATAAAAATATATAAATTTGTTTGAGACCACTTTAATTTTAATTACACTCTACCGGTTTCGGAAGCACCCTTCCTTCGTCAGGAGAATATTAAAACACCTGGTGGAAATCAAATTTTATATATTTTTATTGTAAATTATGGCGAGCCACAAAGTTTGCTTATTACAAATATAAATGAATACCTATTTATTTTCGTTTGAAATGAAAGCTGAAACCACCTGCCCATACCTATGAGCCACAGTTATGGCTACAATAGTCACGGATATTTGCCTAATTAAATCGGTAGGTATACTTTGTTATATTTTAAAGGTATGGATGCTTTAAAGACATCTGGGAGAAGATCAGCAACTTTGAAGGGGGCCTGACAGCCTTCAGCAGCGGTTACAAGAAGTTTGGCATGCAGATACGCCCGGATAATTCCGTCAGTTGGCGTGAGTGGGCCCCGGGTGCCAGATCAGTTTGTCTCAGTGGAGAATTCAGTTAGTACCAATAGATGCATACATTATCTTCTTTATTACAGTCAAATATCAAATAACTTTGCCTCTAAAATTGGGACATTTGTAATATTATGTTTGCATGGTAAAAAACAATATGTTTTGAAATTTGAACATTATTATTATACGTAACTGAATAATGTATAATACCTGTAGATAATTGGAACTGGACCAGCCATGCCTTTAAGAAGTTGGAATTTAGCAAATGGGAGTTAATTATTCCGGCAAACCCTGACGGAAGCTGTCCCCTGAACCACTTATCCCGTGTAGAGCTGATCATCAATGGACAACTTCCGAGGATATCTCCCTGGGCACAATATGTCAAGCCGCATGATAATGGAAATGTCTACCAACAGCACATTTACAATCCACAAGAGGTAATATTTCTTGTGAAACTTATTTTGATTCTTAACGGTCAGTCAACATTCCAACCAACTAACTGCGTTTTTTTCAGCCTTATGTTATGAAGCACAAGAAAGTTCCTCGTCCCAAAAGTCTAAGAATTTATGAATGCCACGTTGGGATTGCTACTTCAGAATATCGCGTGGGAACGTACAATGAGTTTACAGAAAACATCTTGCAAAGAATTAAAAACCAAGGTAGGTAGCTTATGATTACATATGTACATATTCAATGATGATTATCGGTCTTACAATTTATTTGCTGTAATGATATTATTCTTTTCTTTAACAGGTTACAATTCAATACAGTTGATGGCAATAATGGAGCATGCCTATTATGCTTCATTCGGTTACCAGGTCACAAGCTTCTTTGCTGCTAGTAGGTTGGTTAGATCATATACTTTATGATTGAATGGGAATGCATCCTTCGTTAGCGTAGTCCAGACTGTGAGAGGCATGTGACGCATGAGCTAGACAAGTATGAACAAGTACCAAGCAACCAACATAATTATTATACTCACAAATAATTTCATACACTTTGTTTTTCCCTTTTGATGACTTCATTATTTATTTGCAAATTGGGGATATGCATTGTGTGGACTGTCTGGACGAAGATATTAAAGTTTTTATCTTTCAATGCCTTTAGGAACCTGACCTAAAGCATTCATGGCACGTTTATTTTAATACTAAGCATGGTCTGACATCTACCACAACTTGAACCTGCGTAGAATGGTTAATGCAATTCATTTTTATTATCCAGCCGCTACGGAACTCCTTGTGAGCTGAAGAGACTTGTGGATGAGGCCCACAAGATGGGACTATACGTCCTGCTGGACGTGGTGCACTCTCACGCCTGCAAGAACACGCTGGATGGATTGAATGAGTTTGATGGCACCACATCCTGCTACTTCCACGATGGTCCTAAAGGAACGCATCCTCTCTGGGATTCAAGGCTATTCAACTACTCTGAGTAAGTTAGATGAAGAATCATTCAAGTATTACTTCATTGATGTTTTTAATTGATTATGAATTATGATATTGGTCACCTCTTTGAATATTTAAATAATTTATGAATTAATCAATCTGATTGTAGCTACAATTGATATGGAGATGAAACCTCTCAACCAATTGTAGCTACAATTGATGTGAAGATGAAACCTCTCAATCTGGAAAATTAATTAATGTTTTATTCTTTTAGATTTGAGGTTCTCCGATTCTTACTATCGAACCTGCGATGGTATCAAGTAGAATATGGATTTGACGGTTTCAGGTGAGTGGTGATTGATTCTCACTAATTATGCTGTGTATCGACATCAAGATCAAGTCAGATTCAGTTAAATTACATTGATAATTTCGCACTTAAATCTAAATGCATTTATACCACAGCCTTTTGGCTAAGATCAAAGTAAGTACAAATAAAAATGTAGTACTTTATCCAGAATCATCTTTTTCACATGGTAGGTAGTTTTAATTGTTGTAAGGATCAATCTTTCAGAAGATGGGAGATATTCGTTTGCTATTTGCCGTGGCTTTTGTGTTTGTGCTCTACCCACGGGAGAGGTGCACTCAAATAGTCTAACTTGGTAAAGGTTGACTTGATCATTCCCAAGATTTCATTGAAGCAGTGTTTGAACTATTAATTAACTTATGATGAATTTCAGATTTGACGGAGTCACTTCCATGCTGTACCACAGCCGTGGTGTTCAGGGATTTTCTGGACATTACGATGAATACTTTGGACTGAATGTGGACACAGAAGCTCTGCTTTATCTTATGCTTGCTAATGAACTGCTTCATACAAACAGCGATAACTGTGTCACAATTGCTGAAGTAAGACATTACATATTTGTGATAAATAACTTGATTGCATATTCCAATTTCCTTTAAATGGCAACACTCAAAAGGGATTTAAAATAAGTTTGAATTTATTTCATTTACTTTTAGGATGTATCCGGTATGCCAGCATCTTGTCGGCCAGTATCAGAAGGTGGTTTAGGATTTGACTATCGTCTGGCCATGGCTATTCCCGACAATTGGATTAAACTGCTAAAGGAATACAAAGATGAGGATTGGAATATTGGTAACATTGTTCACACATTAACAAACAGGAGATGGATGGAGGGGGCAGTTGCGTACGCAGAAAGCCACGACCAGGTAAATTCTACACATGCTTATTAAACCTTGCATTTGCATAAGTATGTACATACCTATTTTTATTACTACCTGCTCGGGGACACTGAATGCATTTACCTTGATTCTAAAGAACAAACAATATTTTATGATTTATTTATAATAAAATGCTGTTGGAATGACTTTTCGGAGGAATTATAAATAATCGTATTATTTGTTACCATATCGACGGTCACCAAGAACAATGTCGGATGTGCAATTATGATAATGAACATATTTCTGCATTTTTACTGTTTTTGATAATATATTTCTCCAATTAAATAAATGGGGGTCAATGCAATATATCAAACAACACTATATTTCTTGATCTTAACAGTAAAAATGCAGAAATGAAAATTTTAACAGTTCCACTGCAAAATTACAATTTACACATCTGACATTGTTCTTCGGGACCGTCAATATCGACTGTTCCAAGTCAAAAAGACGTAGGTGAAAAAAATTCTCAAATTTTCAGGAGAGTGAAAAAAATTGCCTTTTATTGTACATTTTCTAATTGTAAAATATGTCTAACTTAAAAACGTCGAAAAATTAACATTTTCAGTTTAAAAAATAATTTGTACACTTTTTTCACAATTTATTTCACTGTTTTCGCTTTCACAAAAAGTTGTAATTTTTCACTTACGCTCTTTTAGCCTGGTTCAGTAAAATTGTTCATATTATTGGTGCAGTAAAATCTTGTTCAATGTTCAACCGAGTAATCGTAAACAATAATATTATTTGTTTTGTATTATCATAAAATATTGAGAATATGTTAAGGCCAAATAACCAGCGGGCGGAAATTCAAAAGACGGTCTCTCGCTTCTGGGCAATTTTAGAGCGAGATAAATACACCATAGGCGTTCCGCTATAAGCCCCTTGCCTTGCGCAACTGACTATGTCTACAGCATGGTTCAGATAAAATTAATTATGATGAATTTTTGGATCCAGAACTTTTACTGAGTAAGTTGTTATTTGTCACTTGGACACCGAAGTGAGTAACATAAACACGAAAATAAACACAAATACAGGGTGTCCGGAGGTAAAGTGCGCTAACTTTGGAAGGTGATTCTGCATGATGGTAGAAATATATTTCCATAGAAGAAAATTTATTTTACCTTACAAACAATTCAAATTTTTTTTTACCTAAAAACTAGCTTAAAACGTTGGAATTCCGAAAAAAATATTTTTCTTTTCTACGTCTTAAATCATGTAGAATCACATCCCGAAGTTAACGCACTTTTCCTCCGGTCACCTTGTATATTACGTTTTTATTTTTACTCTTTTTCTAAGGAATTCTTTTGTTTGTATGGAAAATAAAATAGTAATTTCGAAAAAAGTTATTTATCTTTTTTACTTCTACATCATGGAGAATCACCTCCCGAAATTAGTGCATTGTACCCCCGGACCCCGTCCGATACGAGTATGTTTGGTCACACGTATAATAAGTGTAGTATAATAATAATATTTACCTCCGGACCCCATCCGATATGAGTATGTTTGGTGACACGTATAATAAGTATAACATAATAATAATATTTGGATGATTTATGTAGTGCCATTTATAAGGCCTCAAGGGCACTGTATAGGCACTTTTGCATAAGTCTTAACATTTATACACGGTGTCCGGAAACTCGTAGTTCAAGCAGGAAACTGGTAAATTTACATCACATCTGGAGTCGATTTTTTGTTCTAACTTATTTATTGATTTACGAGTAAATCGAATCTGAAGTTCGAGTATCTTTAGTCCGATTTCAAAATAATCGATCACAGGGGATAATAAATATCAGCTTTATAAAATAGTTCATTTTATAATGCGTCGAAACGTAGACTGCCGAAAAGAATTTAATAAGAGGAGATAAAATACGAAAAGCTTATACTATAGAAAAAAAAAAAAATTGGTTCTCTGTGTGACGTATATTTATTTCTTCATTATTTTGGAATGTTTAAAGAGTACATATTGATATGATTAGCATTGGGAAGTGTGTAAGTGCTAGCAATCCATTTAAACCACAGGATGCATATTTTTCTATCTATGACTAGGTAGAGATGCCAAACAACAAAGAGAAATAAGATTCTCCTTGTTCATTGCTAAATAATGCGATAAAAAATTACACATATAGGAAGAGAATAAAAAATAAAACAAATTATACGTGTAGGGGAGGCCGGGGACAGTTGTACAAACTTGACTTTATCTTTCTATGAGTCTTATGTATACGGTTTATGCAAAAAAATACTCATACTTAACGGTAGAGAATTTAGTTGTCTACCATTTTTTTAAATTATTATTTCTCTAAATCTTATAGAAATTAAACTATAAGCACGTAAACAGATCTGGGGAAATGCCACAACCGACTCCAACCATGGAGTCAGTTGTACTAGTAGCGGAATTTTGATTAAAATACAAAATTTAGGCATAAAGATGTCTAATTTAATAATTTCGGCGAGGAAAAACAGTTATTTTATTAGTTTCAAAATTGAAATTACATTTTAAAATACACAATTTATCTAACCTCATGAAAACTCTTATAGAACTTGCCATTTGCAGTATTAATAATAATAATAATATTTGGATGATTTGTACAGCGCCGTTTTTTGTGCAAAATCACCTTAAGGGCAATCACGAACCTTAGGACGGGTTGTTTCGGAAAATTTGAACAATTCATCAAATTTCAACGTTCATTTTCAAGTTCTGTGAAAGATTTTTTCAAGTTCTGTTTTTATTTCAGTTTTGTCAAGCAACTAGCCTACAATGATATAATAACAGAACTTGAATAGGACTTTCATAGAACCCGAAAATGAATGTTGAAATTTGATGAATTGTTCAAATTCTCCGAAACAACCCGTCCTTACTGTTTTAATGTAATAAAATGACAAAACAAATATATGTTAATACGATATTTGTTATAAATCTCAAAAAAAAAGAGAAATTTTTTTTTTTTTTGTATGAGAACATTGTGGTACAATTGCCCCAGTGGTACAACTGCCCAACAAAAAACTTATGTATTATTTACAATAAAAATATGAACATTGTCAAAGAATTTTTGTTAAAATCTAAATAACGTTTCAAAATATTATTTTTTTTTTTAATGAACATACATATAGCTAAAAGGGTGTGGACATCGAATGTGGCGAGCGGATGTGCACTTGAGCTTATAAGACTTGGCAGTTGTACTCACAGAAACTTTAAAAAAAAACTCGGAGTTAGTTGTAGCACGAGGTCAATTGTACCGGTAAAATCATCCCCGGATAAATAAGTACAAATCTCAATTTCAAATTAAGGCGATGCACTACGTCGTCTAATATTTTAAATTGAGCCGCTATCAACAGCAACCCTTACGTAGATGGCGATAAGGTTTAAATTCCCGCTTAACACCATCCGCCTGTTTTGATTTATGCAAGAAAAAAACATGGCCAAAAAGTGCCTTTTATTTTATTTTGTGGATGTTCAGGCATAAATATATTTTTTTTTTCGATCATTTTATAAATAACTTAATTTGCCACATTATACAATAAAATCATAAGCGAAAATGGGTTCGTAAGTAGGAGATTTGGAACTTTTGAAAATCAGTTTTCATAGGCCTATACATTATTTTTTTCTGAGCTTATAAAAAGACTTATATAAAAAATACTCGATTATTTCAAAGGTCAAGATGTATTCTACTCGCAGTATTTAATTAAAGCACCTGAAACATTTCTAGGTGACCAAATTTTCAAACTAAAAACACATGATTTTGCATTACTACGTATGGCATCGCCTTAAAACGTGAAGTTTTGATTATTCTCCACTCACAAACGCTTCAAAACCTGTCCTAAAATAAACTCATTTGTCAAAAGAAATGTGTGGATCATAAAATAGGTACCAACGGAGCACAATAAAGTAATCGTAATATTATGCTATGAATGCAATTGTTGTAATGCTATGTGTGCAACATGTTACAACCGTGTTGTTCCACGAATTTCATGACACCGTGTATACAAGGTAATGTTGTAACTCACACTAAGTCGGGTGTTAATGTCAGTATAATATTGTTTTTGATTACCTTAGTATTTAAGGTTAAATCGGTCGTATTGTACCACGAATTTCCCGACACCGTGTATACGAGGTAATGTTGTATGCGTGTAATTTTCTCAAAGCCGGGTGTGAATGATAGTATAATATTTGTTAATAATTTTCTCAGATCAGAAGTAAAGACACAAAATATTATAAAAAATAGAAGATATTCTGTGAGTACCAATGTACGTTCGGATAAACCTGTACATTATAAGTTACAAGCAAGGTACATTTTTTATTAAAGACTTTGTTTTTCCCTCAAAATGCATCTTACAAAAGTTTTTGATTTTATGACTTGTGTTTCCTGTTGAAATTTTTCTCATTTGTGCTTTTTCTGTGAATTTTTAACCGAATAATTACGAACAAATATTGTTAATAAGAGCGTCACAAACAAGTCCTCTCACCGCCACGTCTCAGCGGCTGATGGGTTTTATTTGGTTGCGAGTCAGCAATAAAAATGCTCAAACGCTTAATGGTAAAGTTATTAAAATTATGTGCTTTTTATAAAAAAAAATTGACTACTAGTAATTATAATTTTTCAATAATGTCTCAAAAAAATCTGAAATATATTAGTTTGTAAGTCCGTAAATAAATAGACAAAGAGAAGGATTTTCATCACAGAGCACGCATTCGAGTATATTTTTTAATAATTTTATTTGAACTCAAACTAAAATTCGGAAAAATTACTTTGTTAGATAATTTATTGATTTATAACACTGAATGATTATATGATTTGGAATATGTGTTGTTTAATAAAAAATATTGTTTGAAATTTTGATTTATTATTATGTTAAAAAATACATCATTTTCAATATTTAAAACGTGGCTTAACTAGATAACAAAACAATCTTTCGAAATCAATTTATGCTTTTTGTAAAAAGGAGTCGATACGTCTAGAATTCGATTTAAAAAGAATAATTTTCGGTTTTGTCTGGTAACACCGTCTTAAGCGATTTGTACATTAATGTTCTGTACCTCAGAAGTCATAGATCGGTTGTCACATTTTTGAAATTGTTCAGGAGAGAGGAAATAGTGAAAAATTTCCTTTGAACATTGTGGGGATGCCAGACTTTTTTTGTTGACCTAACTTAGTTTCACATTGTCGTGGGACAACCGTCTTTATACCTCTGTGTAGATACAGAAAAAACTAAAAAGGTCTCATACATGACTCATTTTCACAAAAAACTGGACAACCGACCTTTGACTTTTGAGGTACAGAGTTGAATCCTAATAGTTAGGAATAGTCTATTTATCAAGGTGTTAAATGAAGCAGTCACTGAATATTAACAGTAGTAGTATAATTATGTTATGCACAATATTAACAGACTTTAGGTATCACAACTTCATGGATTGGATAAATAATTACACTAGACATTATGAAATGTGATTGGATGGAATGTGGGTCTTATATCAAAAGTAGCATACTTGATATCCCAACTGAACCTTTTTTTAAAAATACATATATTTGAATTTTGTTTTTGTGAATGAATTAATGCAAATCTTGGAAGTGAAAATTAACCCACTACTACGACATCCGATCGAGCTAAAACTCGGCAGATAGACTCGCTTTCGATGACAATGCATTCTATCAACTTTTGGTGGTAATCACGCATACACACGCAGACATATACGCATTTCTCTAAAATTACGAAATAAATGTCGGTCCTACCCAATCTGGATTTGGTGCAGTTGTTGGCGCGGTTGACTCCAATGTTCAATCCTAATCCTAAAATAAAAATTAAGTTTTAAAAGATATTTTAAAAGTTCACAGCAGTTTAAGAGCCAGTCCCCGAGGAGGAAGGTTCAATCCTCAGTCAAACCAAAAGAAAAATGCCTTGAAATTGGCTACTAGTCGAACCAAGAGATGACGCAACTAAAAAGTTTTTAGCAAATGCAGTTTTTATTGTATTTAATTCTGATGTTACCAAAAATATTATTCAAAATTTGAATTAAATAATTTTTTTGGCAGGCTCTGGTGGGTGACAAGACGATAGCCTTCTGGCTGATGGACGCTGCCATGTACACACACATGAGCGTGAACAGCGAACCCAACCCGGTGGTGGAGCGTGGCCTTGCCCTGCACTGCATGATCCGTATGATCACCCACGCCCTGGGGGGGGAGGCCTACCTCAACTTTATTGGTAGGGGATTCTATTTACTTAATAAAAATACATGTACAGTCAAATCATTTTAAAAAGCGTACATTTGAATGAATTTGTGCCAACCGACAGAAGCAAAAATTTCAAAAAAAATTTCGAACTAGTTTTTTTGCAGTTTCTTGAAAACCTAATAAGATATTTTCAATGTATAAGTGTGTTCATTATATATTATTGTTTAAAAATTGTATTGTAATTTTTATTACAGGTACAGATTTCTTTTCAAAGGTACTTGTACCGTAAATCAATAAATAAACAATTAATCGTTTTTTTTAATGTGATTCCACACTTTGACGACGTTTTTAATCATTCTAACTGCCGAATTAAAACAAATTTACACAGGTAAGAGACTTTAATGTGATCTTAATGAACTCTTCAGGTAATGAATTTGGGCACCCCGAGTGGCTGGACTTCCCTCGGGCGGGGAACAACTCCTCGTATCACTACGCTCGCCGCCAGTGGGGACTCGTGGATGATGAAAACCTCAAGTACAAATATCTCAACAACTTCGATCGGGATATGAATGCCTTAGAAGAAAAATACGGATGGCTGCACCACAATCCCGTAAGAATCACATTTATTTATTGCATTTATTTTTAATATGGAATGGTCGTTAAAGGAATACCGAAGACAGCTCCGTTGTAATCTCTCTCTATTTCTCATAAACAATGTTTTAAAAGAAAGGCGCAATATAACAGAACCAACAACAACAGGACTATTCCAAAAGTCTGTGTCCCTTTTTACTTAATAATATTTAACTGATGACTGGTAAAATGGTCACCTCTATCAAGCTAGAACTCTAACTGATGTGTTAAGGCCTGGTTACACAGTGCAGCTACTTGCACTGTATGACCGCATTATACTAGTTACTGTCATGTGCGAGTCGGGTCAGTTTCTACAACATTTTTTTGTTTCACTCGCCACTCACCTTCCCACACCACACTACAAGACAGCACCTCGTATTTCACTCAGACGTCACATGCACGATTTTACGAAAGGTCAGTAGCTCGTACGCTCAGATCTATGCATACATGTGTTTTTTGTTTCAGTAGTCAAAATGTCTGCTATGTGTGCCATGGCAGCTATTCTCATCGTGTGACTGGTCTAGGCGAGTCGAGCTACTGACATGCGAGTATACAATGGCAGTAGCTGTCTACTGTCACCAACCCGTCGGTCTACAAGGCTTGGCGCTTGAGTCGAGGCACATGGCAGATTACTGAATTTGACATAGGATTATAGTAGTTGTCGGATAAGCGAGCGGCGGATTACTGAGAACGTACTGTACTTAGTTTAATAATAATAATAATCTTATATTGATTGTTGTGCATTATTTCAGGCTTACGTTTCCATAAAGCACGAAGATGACAAAGTGGTGGCTGCAGAGCGCGCCGGTCTGCTCTTTGTTTTCAACTTCCACTCCAACAAGAGCTTCACGGATTACAGGCTGGGGGTGGATGCACCAGGAGATTATAAGGTAAGAGCTTCAATCAGGGGCGGAAATAAGCTTTATACATGTATACATTGGTAAGTCGTTTAGGAGTCCAATAATAAGGATGGGTTATTTCACAGAATTTGAACAAGTCATCAAATTTCAAAGTTGATTTTCAAGTTCTGTGAAGGTTCTATTCAAGTTCTTTTACTATATTATTTGCCAGTTGTTTCGCAAAACTGAAATGATGAAAGAACTTGAATATAACCTTCACAGAACTTGAAAATCAACTTTTAAATTTGATGAATTGTTCAAATTCTGTGAAATAACCCGTCCTTAGTTTTATATACATGGTGTCCGGAAACTCGTAGTACAAGCCGGAAACTGGAGAATGTATACCACACGGGGAACCCAAATAAACATAAAGTTTTTTGATTTGAGCATTTTTATAAAAAAAAAAAAAACAAAAAAAATATATTTTTCGGCTATTTCAGGGTTCAAATTTTTTCGTCATTATTTGTTTTACTTTTAAATTTTTAAATAGTTTTAATTAGTTGGGTACTTTGATCTTCAGTAATAATTTATAAGAATTTGATCAAAAAAAAAATCAACTTCTGACTCGATTCACTCGACAACGAAAGCTCAAATCAAAAAAAATTATACTACAAAATCGACTCCAAATGTGATGTAGATTCAGCAGTTTCCCGCTTGTACTACGAGTTTCCGGACACCATGTATATATAAAATACAACAATATTATTTGCACCATCACCGGACCCCCTATCATGTGAAGGCTATAGCTATGCCACTGGCTTCAAATACATAAACAATGTTAAAAGTGATTATTATTTATCACGGTTTATGTGTGTCATGTGCACTGTGGATCTCTGGGTACAGCTAAAGAGGTTTTTATAAGTGTTTGAGACTTTGGCTGTAATGAATGCATATGACACTTGCAAAATACTTGCGGTCACAAAATATACTCTAGATGCTTGCCTCTAGATTATGTAATTTTGATTACATCCAGTATGATTTTAAAATCCTTCTTGCATTCTAAACTATGTAAAACGAAAATAAATTGTCTTTGAATACGCACAAAATAAAATTTCTAGTTTTGATTATAAAAATTCGTGGAAAACCTTTCATTGTCTGTAATCCCTGGTGCGTAACTTAGGACAAAATAACCACATGTTGAGGTAACTTGATCCCTAATATTTCCTTGTTTATTTCTGAACAATAGGTGGTCCTGTCATCTGATAGTTCCCAGTACGGAGGGTTTAACCGTGTCAAAGTCGATGGCAGCATTCATTCCACTCTTGGGATCCCATGGGCTGATCGCAAGGACTCTATTCAAGTAAGAAAACTTATTATTATTACAACATATTAATTCTCATCTTCGTCAACATCAATCTTATCCCCATCCAAAACAGGCAATTTGTTCGATAGAATAGATTCCTCTCTCCCTATTCTACCCGTTTATAATATGTATCACTTCTGTCACCTTTATCTTCAATCTAATTTATGGCTTTAAACAATATCACGCATTGATTGAAAAAAAAAACACCACCAATGTCTTAAGAATCTTCATAAAATAAACATTCTTAAAATCAATGGGACTCTTAAAATCATCAAAGCTTTATCTTCATAGTTTAAGATACGGTCGACCAAGTTAATATTTGAATGACAACACTAACTGTGGTCTGGATTAGTCCTGGGTCAACTGATCACAAATGATCGGGTCACTTTTAAAAAAAAGATTCATCCAAGCGACAATAGATGTATAAATTTTGTAGACAGGGTGTCTCAAATCTCGTTCTTGCGACAGAGAAATAGAGAGAGCGAAACTTGAAATTCTCATTGTGGTACCAACCTAGAACAGCAGTGATATTCCATTTCAGATTAATCATTTCTATTTCTGTGTCGCGAGAACGAGACCCGAGACACCCGGTCTACATAATTTATACATCTATGGACTACGTTCTACGCCAACGCTGTAGTGCATCTATTTATCGTAGGCATTTATTGTATCTGTACCCTTCATTTCATTTAAAAGATCACTTCGGAAAAAGAAATTAAGATATTGTAGTAATCATAATAGTGTTAATATCCACGAAAAAAACAAACAATAATTCATTATATATTACTCTGCGAAATAACATCTCCGCTTGAGAATCTTATGAAATGCGCCTGCGCAACCACGTGGAGATCCCTTCAAAGCTTTGTATCATTGGTTGGGATACATATTAAGGATAAATTTCAGAAGATTTAAGATTTTTAAAAGTATGTATAAGTTAAACCTTTCTCAAATATGTTTCATATACATAACGCCGGGGAAACTTTGTGGCGCACGGGTGCGCTTCCCGTGTACAAGACATATGTAGCGCCCTTGAGGTGATTTCTCACGAAAACGGCACTATAAATTAGCCAAATATTATTAATACACAGGTGCGCCTTCCACGGCTAAAGTGTTAATAGATGGATTATAGTTGGATATTTTGAGCACTGGTGCATAGACAGGAGGTACATACTCATGTACGGTACAGAAGACACATTATTAGTGTAATAATTCATAATTAAAATTTCTTACTTTCCAGGCTTACCTGCCTTGCCGGACATGTATTGTGTTTGCTAACTATTAGTTAGTAAGTGACCACAATACCACAACGATATAAGTTGTCAGCTGCTAAGCAATTAGAATACCAGCTAATAGCGAACTACAATAAATTTTACTTAGTACTAAAAGATTGCCATATTATTAATTGTGTTAAGTTTTTAGATAGGTATATTATATATTTTTTATAATAGATTAATTTTATATTTAAGAAATTCATAATTTCTTGTTCTTGTTTTTTTGTTATGTATGTAATTTCCAAAAAAAAAAATTAACTGTTAAAACAATATAAATGGAATACTTCATAATTATATCAGAGATTTTAATGAGCAATATTTTACATAAATTTTTGATGTTTTGTTAATGCTTCCTGAAATTATATATTTCAATCAATAAAGAAGTGATTAGAGTAAAAAATTGTATTGTGTCCTGTATCAATTATTTGAGCCAAGCAAACTCAATTTCGTGTGAGGTATTCTTTTTCTTCTGATGCCCTAAGGAAATTAGCTATCATCAAAGGTATCACAATGCAGACTGCAGCCCCAAGGAACTCAGCGGAACTGCACTTGAAACAGTCATATAAGCTTCGAAGCCGTGCGGTGTAAGTAATGAGTGTGCACGATACATGAATAAATGGCCGGCATCTCTAAAACGTTTCAACTTCATTGAAAACAATTGTAATTTTAAAAGAGAACTCGGAGGACTGATACCTATTTTTGACTGATTTTCACAATTTATGTAGATAATAAAATTTGGTGTACTTCATCACCTTTCAAAACAATTTTTGTATATGTA
Organism: Hesperophylax magnus; assembly: GCA_026573805.1. Classification (NCBI taxonomy): domain Eukaryota; kingdom Metazoa; phylum Arthropoda; class Insecta; order Trichoptera; family Limnephilidae; genus Hesperophylax; species Hesperophylax magnus. The sequence continues at coordinate 6,832,597 of JAIUSX010000002.1, forward strand.
TTCCATCTACATTATTTTAAAGTGGGTAGGTTACCTGTTTATTTTTTTTAAATATTGTTAAAAAATAATGAGACGAGTTTTTAAAATGATTCTATAAACTGTCAGTTATTATTTGTTAATAAATGACAGACATGATGTATTGAGGTATACTAGTAGGTGAGTGGTTTATTTATGACTAGCAGCAAACTGCCACAAATATGTGGAAATGGGAACATGTCAGTTTTCCAGGCACTCGTTCTACTATGAAGAACGTGCTTACTACTTTTGAAAGGATATGTGGCCTGACAGAGAAAAATTTACTGATAAACATCAACCAGAGTGCTAAAGCGCTTTATCCTATATATTTTGGAGGGTTAAAATTTAACATCAACAAAGTAATGAGTGAAACTTTACTGTACAATAGTCAAATTAATTTGGATACATCAGGTCAAATTACAAACTATAAATCATACAACAGATTCATAAACAGAGAACCCTTAATATACCCCAGTACATCGAGTACCCCTGGCTTCTTCAATCTAACTTTCAATTCATTCGTAACCAAAGAGTTGAAGTGCACCGTATTTGCCCACTTTCTGCCAGAGGGTGGAGGTGGGCTAGATTGTATCTTGAACTACTTTGACGAGGAGTTTACTGGATCTTTGTCGATTGCCCATAAAAATGTTTCATTTGTGGAAATAACAGCAAACTACTTACAAGCAGTAAACCAAAGGTTATCGGTTGGCGCAGAAGTGGTTAGCGAATTGGGAAAAACATCTTTAAAAAGCAAATTCACAATAGCGGGAAAATACATTGATAATTATCATAACATTATAATATCTGGATCTATTGGCACTAAAGGTACACAGCTGTGCTTCTTCAAGAACCTGTGTCCCAAGATTAGTGTGGGTTCTATAGTGGACTATATGTTTGATGAGAAAAGTACGCTGGCGTCTCTAGCTTGTCAATGGACTGAAGACGTGTTTATCTTCCGCTGCAGTGTGGATACCAACCAGTACATGGGCTTGAATATATTGAGAAGTATTTACATCGATGAGAATGTACATGTAAATATTAACTGGGCCACATTCACTAACCTGGTGGATGAACTAAAGGTTGGAATTGGATTAGATTTTTTTATAAAGAATTAGAAAGAAACTTTACAACAGTTTTATTCTTCGATGTAATTTAATGAGTTTGTATGTATTGTGTATATTTATTATTGCCTTTGAGATATATTTTATTGTTTTCAGATTTAACATTATATGGTTTTCTGCATAAATCTTCCAAATAAAAATTTACATTAACGCAAAAACTGAATACTAACAAACAAAATACATACGAAGTTTAATTTCCTGCCTTTTAAAGGTTCATCACTCTAAGCCCGCCGTCCCACGGGTAGGTAAGCAATTGACAAAAAAACCAAATGCTATTCTTACACAGTTCCCCGAACAGAAAAGTTCCACATTGAACTCCGCTGCAGACTGTTACCTTGCTTGCATAGCAAACCTAATTTTAAGCGCAGGGTCTTGCTGCATTCAGTTTATGTCGATTGCTTACTGACCTGTGGGACGACGAGCTTATAGCTAAGTATTTTTAAGTGAAATATTATTTTAGTACAGAAATTCTCAGTGATAGACATATACTCTGAAGTCTCTGTAGTGAAAGACTACCATTCAGAATTGAAATGTTGCTTGAAATGACATTAGTCATGTTTTGTGACCAGATCTGAATATCACCTACCTCTTACTCTCCCCATACCCTCCAGCCTCATCACTTATCAGATTAGGAATGCCTTAGTCTCACTAGCTCTGTTTAGCATGGAGCTGTTGGGATTCCTTCGCGGTATTCACCACATTTAAAAAATAATAAAACTTAACAATATTAAAATAATAGGTATAATGTGCATTTTCGTATCTAATATAATTTATTTATTATTTACAATTCAAATGCACAATTTTGTACCTTAATTTAAGATAAAAACATGGTCAATCCTGAAGCTTTGTGGTTACTAAATATAAAAATAACTACAAATAAGTTAGACATGATTACTTGACAAATGATTTTTAATTAAGTGCATAGGTACTGGAGATCCCCACTATCAGCATATTCTTAGGAGTGCAGCTCAAAGGTTTCAGTCGTGATAGCTCCACAGTGTAGCCGTTGTCCATGGCGTGGCGCGCCCGGTCCGAGTCTATGATCATCATGCACTTGCCACCACGCTCCTCCATGGGATGGTCCACGTGCGTCTGGTCAGCGGCGTGGCCGATGCACATGTACCTGTCCAGGGGCACCACGGAGAAGGCTCGACTCCGTGGGTAGATGAGTCTTTCTGTGATGTGTAATGATCCATAACAACAAGGGCACACCACAAATGATGCATTTTTCTTAATGCAGTTTTCCAAAACTAAATCTGTCGCAATTCCACATGCATGCAATGCAACTCCAATGTCAAAATCACCTACAAAGTAATCCAAGTTGCATTGAAAAAAGAAAATATTTTTTAATCCAATTCTCTTCACTCTGGCCTTGGCGCGATTCAGCGATTCCTCTTTATTTTCCAACAAGACAATAGTACATTGCGGCAGGAGGTAAGCCAACAGTATCCCGAGATGTCCACTGCCACTGCAGAAGTCTATAATGCGGAGTCCGGGCCGGGCCAGCTTCATGACTGCCAGCGCCATGTTCTCCAGCTGCTGGGTCTTCCGCTCCGTCCTCTTGTCTGGCAGATGGCCTCCGTTGGGATTTACATCAGGAGGGATAGACAACCAATCAATCTTATCATCTGGGTTCACTTCAGATTTGCTCAACTTTAATAATACTTCTGTATTTTCTCCGATGACGTCTAGTGCACACTTCACTAACATTTCTTTTGTGTAAAGTCTTTTTTTTGGATTACTTCGCTTTGGATCGCATTTATAAAGACTGACATCTTGAACTTCGGGTATCGCATATGTTATATTCCTTCTCTGTTGATCATCCAAATTAATTACATCTTCGAAGACTTTGGTCAAAAATGTATCTATGCTTTTAAATGCTAGGAGAGATTTCAAGTTTTCAAACCATTTATGAGTTTTTGGTAAGAATTCTTTTAATTTGTCAATGCCCAGAGTAGAAAATATTAAGAAATAGCATGGATACAAAATTAAATCAGCTAAAGTTAAGTATGGTCCTTCGGCAAATAAATGTTCCAGTTGGAGGTCATCAATCGGTGTGGAACTATCGATGAATATTGGCTTATTTTTAGACTTCCAGTTTCTGTATTTTACGTTAGTTCTCAGAGAACCTTGCTTGGGATTCTCAGGGTCTGTTTGGTGGAAAATAGCTTCTTGGGCTTTATATGACTTATTGGCAACATCACGCGCCACTTTGTAAACATTATGAACTCTCAAAGGTTGTTTTAAATGCTTTTCAAAACGTGCCAAATTATGTGGAATTACAAAAGTTGCATTGTCTTTAGGATAAAATATGCTATCCATGTTTTCTAGAAGTTCCTTGGTTGTTTCTAAAATTTCTATTTCACAAAACTTGGTCCAAACAGAAACTTCATTAGGAGCCTGCAAACAACCGCTTCTGAAACCCAAGATGCCTTTAGGGTGTTCTACCTCGAGAGGCTCAGCGATCCTACACTTGCACAGGTAGCGAGAGACCGCACATAGGCCTGTAATGATTGTCGAGTCGGCGAATACAGTGGGCAGTTTGCAAGAAGCTATCTGCCACGGCAACTCACTCGGCCAGATAACGTTTTGCTGGAAATCCTCTTCGTTTAGCTTCAGACGCTTTTGAGTTTCACACTTTTCAATTTTTAACCTAAGAGGAACATTCGAGAGATCGCAAAATTTGTAAACGCAGAGCGAAATAAGCGAGTCCAGGGTACATTCGCTAAAGTTTTCTTTGCTTTTGTTTCCTTTACTTGAATCGCACACTTCTAGAACCACAATACTGTCCATTTTTGATTTTAAGTTTCTATTTTCTATGCGTGTGTCAAAATGAAAATACACTATACTTGACTATACACACACGAACATAACCACGATAAATAAACCACTGCACCATAAATAAACCACTCTCCACTGCACCATAATGACCATAAATAAACCACTCACCCATAAATAAAACTGCACGAAATTCCCGTTCCAATGCGCAGTGATGCCATACCGCGAAAATGAAAATCGGTAGATTTGTATGAAAAATATCGGTAGATTAGAGACGAAAATCGATAAATCGTCAAAATATTCATAGGTGCTAAATTCCACAAATTTATCGAATCCATGGGGGAGGGGGGTGGCTAGAGATTTCAGGAGGGACGACTAGTTCCCCACAATATTTTGAAATCCATGGGGGGAAGGGGGGTGGTTAGTGAATTTCAGATTATTCGACTTGAAAAAATCAAGTGGACAGACGTTTCTTCTAAGATTACGAGAATGTGGGTAGCTAGAGAACTTCAGGAGGAGGTATGATTCCTTACAATATTTTCCAAACCAAGTGGGTAGCAAGAGAATTTTGGATAAAAATAATTCCCCACATTTTTTCGAATCCATGTGGGGGTTGGTTAGAGAATTTCGAAAAGGAATAATTCCCCACATTGTGATTTTCTAAAAAAAATACCTTAATTGGTAATCACTGAATTCGGTAGAATCTCACAAATTTTAATCTCACGGTAGATTTTCTACGAATATCGGTAGATTTTTGCCGAAATTGGTAGATCTAGGTATGGTATCGCTGTCAATGCGTATGTTCTAAAATATCCACAATCATAAATAAACCACTCACCCCACAATGAAGGCTCAAATCCACAAGTTCCTTAATTCTACCTCCAAATTAAAACCAAATTATATTGAAAATAGCATTTTTTTTCATTATTTATTCATTTTCATGTTTACTCACTTTACATACTTAGAAAAGCCAGTCGGTATGGCCAGTCGTGTTCCAAGTTCCAAATGAGATGGATGAAGTGTTCGAAAGCAACCCGAGTGACAGTGATTTCAGCGGCGAATCAAATATTAATGATAATAAGCATGGATGAGAAAAAAGCTTGATTAAAAGAATGAAGAATGGTAAGGCTGTCGGTTTCGAGAATATTGCTGATGAATATTTTAAAGGAGATAGGCGTATAATTCTCACATGGTTGTGCAAACTTTTTAACCAATGTTTAAAGGAGGGTTACACGCCTTTAGATTGGAGAAGGGCTGTGATCGTGCTGTTATACAAAGGTACAGGGTAAATGGAATGTGGGAATCATAGAGATATTAGCCTGCTAAGCTCAGTTGGCAAGCTGTATGGTAGAATTTTGATTGAAAGGGTAAGAAAAGAAACAAAGGATAAAATATGGAATGCGCAAGGTGCTTTTATGAGTGGAAAGGGGTGCATGGACCAGAATTTTTCATTACGTATGCTCACTGGCAAAAAAACAGAAAAATTTCTGTTCCTTTGTAGATTTACAAAAAGCGTTCGACACGAAAAAGCTATGGAAGGTGTTGTCCAAGTATGGAATGAATACAAATTCACACAGGCAATTGCGTCTCTGTATGAGGGAAGCGTTGCATGTGTTAGGATGAAGGGTGGTTTTACGGGGCAGTTTTATTTTGGGGGGGGGGGAGGATTTCATTATCATTATGTGAACACCGCGCAAGAGTCCCAATTTCTCTGAAATCTGATTACATTAAAACAGTCAATATACGAAATAAATATCGGCCCTACCCGATCGACGTTTGGCGAGGTCGGAAGAGTTGTCGACTCCAGTTCATGGATATAAAGGTTATATGTCGGTCATATGGAATACGACTCATCATCGTCGCTACGCGCACACTTATAACACATCATTTCCATTCAAACATTTTGATGTTTGAATGGAAATGATATTTGAAGAAATTTTCATATTGAGTTTACGAATGAATTTTTATTTTTTTGCTCCAAGTTATTAATAATTTTTAAGTGATCAGTGCTCACACTAAAAAAAATAATTACATTTCGAAACCAGACAATATATTATCGTTTTAGTAACAAAATCATTCAGACAAAAGATTTATTTTGATATTTATATCGTTGACATTCAATTTAAATTTGTTGATGGTAAGGTATACAGTGGTAAACATTTAAACTGAAAGAGAAAACTTGGTATTCTCCCTTTATAAAACTGTTTATACCACATGTCTGATCATAATAGAATTAAAAAATAGAACGAGTTTTATGAGATATATATGAAATGGTGTCAGTTGGTGACAGGTATAGCACAACGTGACTGAACGGATTTTATATTTCGTGACAAATACAGCACTACCTACGTGACCCGAGCGGTTAATTAAATACTTTCATACAGGTGTGAATACCGATACCTGATTCGTGACAAGACCACAATAGTTCACGATAATGAAGAACTCTTGACATCAGATCAGTTAAATTCACTACATAAGTAAATGGAATCAAGTATACACTAAACTCTGCCAAATATTTCGTACAAAAGTACTCGTGGTACATCATGCGGCCCATACTGGATAAGTTTGTTTTATCCACCGGCCATAAATAATAAAAAGTGCATTATTGCCTGTAGGTCAATTTACAGAAGATGCCCAAGAAGCACGAAACAAGGATCTAAAAAAATTCAGCAAGCATCATTCCCAAAAATGTTTGCCGTAAAAATTTCAATGCTGATATTTTCAATTTGTCGTGGTCATCAGATCCTCCACCATAACTGCTAAATCCAAATCAATCCCCAAAGAAGCGGTGGAACTCCTAATGTCTCTATCATTACAACCGACAAGAACTCAGGGTAATGATGATGGTAGTGATGATAACTCAGACATGTCAGGTAAAGAGAATTTAAAAACATTTTTGTTAGTGATCTAACTAAGTTGTATATATATATAATTGTATATATGTATACATATAATATATAATTAAATTAAAAAAATATTTTTTATAAAACCTTCCTTGCCACAAACGCCCCTATGCATAAAAGGCGCTTTCCGCATAGGGGCTATTCCAAAAGTGTTGCCCCACTGTGCGTTGCTCACTTTCAGTCGCGTAATATTGTCTTAAAAAGGAAACATTTATTACCTACACTGAGGTGTAGATTTTTTGTATTATTTATTAACTGGTTGAGTAAGATTGTTATTTCTGTGTTTCTATATCATATGTTATTTCCAATCACACGTATTGAAACTTGAGTAGCGCAATTTAAAATGCGACAATCTCTCTTTTTGATGAGTTAAATTAATGAAATGGTGACCACTGTGTATTTCTACGCCGGTTTAATTTACGAGTTGATTTTTAAGTACCCCCACAGAAAATTTAAATGGACAGTGCAAAGGATATATTTTTAATACCTTAAAAATTGAATAGCGGGAATTAAAAATATTAACCAAAAAATCTTCAAGGGAGTTTAAAACATAAAAACCATCTCAACATTAATACTTATTTCTGATGATCTGTTGTATCTGCAATGCACTCAGCTCCGAGTTGTGACGATTGCCGCAGTAAAATATCCCAGGCGTATTTACTTTTGGTGCCTGATAAAACATGTTTCTGCAATTTACTCGGCTCCCAGTTGTGAAGATTGCCTCAGTAAAATATGCCAGGCGTATTAACTTTTGGCGCCTGATAAAACATGTTTCTGCAATCCACTCAGCCTCGAGTTGTGAAGATTGCTGCAGTAAAATATCCCAGGCGTATTTACTTTTGATGCCTGATAAAACATGTTTCTGCAATTTACTCAGCTCCCCGTTGTGAAGATTGCCTCAATAAAATAAGCCAGGAGTATTTACTTTTGGCGCCTGATAAAACATGTTTCTGCAATTTACTCGGCTCCAAGTTGTGAAGATTGCCTCAGTAAAATATGCCAGGCGTATTTACTTTTGGCGCCTGATAAAACATGTTTCTGCAATGCACTCAGCCTCGAGTTGTGAAGATTGCCAAAGTAAAATATCCCAGGCGTATTTACTTTTGATGCCTGATAAAACATGTTTCTGCAATTTACTCAGCTTCGAGTTGTGAAGATTGCCTCAGTAAAATATACCAGGAGTATTACCTTTAGGCGCCTGATAAAACATCTTTCTGCAATGCACAAAGCTCCGAAGTTGTAAGGGTTGCCTGGGTAAAATATGCAAGGCGTATTTACTTTTGGCGCCTGATAAAACATGTCTCGGCAATTCACCCAGCTCCAAGTTGTGAAGATTGCGTCAGTAAAATATCCCAGGCGTATTTACTTTTAACGCCTTATAAAACATATTCTGCAATGCACTCAGCTCCGAATTGTGAGGCTTGCCTCGGTAAAATATTCCAGGCGTATTTACTTTTGGCGCCTGAAAATACATGTTTCTGCAATGCACTCAGCTTCGAGTTGTGAAGATTGCCTCAGTAAAATATACAAGGAGTATTTAATTTAGGCGCCTGATAAAACATGTTTCTGCCATGCACACAGCTCCAAAGTAATTTCGGTACCTGTTAAAACATGTTTCTGCAATGCACTCAGCTCCGAATTGTGAAGATTGCCTCAGTAAAATATACCAGGCGTATTAACTTTTGCCGCCAGATTAAATATGTTTCTGCAATGCACTGAACTCCGTGTTGTGAAGATTGCCTCAGTAAAATATCCAAAGCGTATTTACTTTTGGAACCTGATAAAACATGTTTCTGCAATGCATTCAGCTTCGAGTTGTGAAGATTGCCTCAGTAAAATATACCAGGCGTATTAACTTTTGCCGCCAGATTAAACATGTTTCTGAAATGCACTGAACTCCGTGTTGTGAAGATTGCCTCAGTAAAATATCCAAGGCGTATTTACTTTTGGAACCTGATAAAACATGTTTCTGCAATGCATTCAGCTTCGAGTTGTGAAGATTGCCTCAGTAAAATATCCCAGCCGTATTTACTTTTGGCGCCTGATAAAACATGTTTCTGCAATACACACAGCTCCAAAGTTGTAAGGGTTGCCTGGGTAAAATATGCAAGACGTATTTAATTTTGGCACCTCATAAAACATGTTTCGGCAATTCACCCAGCTCAGAGTTGTGAAGATTGCCTCAGTAAAATATCCCAGGCGTATTTAATTTTGGCGCCTCATAAAACATGTTTCTGCAATGCGCTCAGCTCTGAGTTCAGGATTACCTAATTAAACTATCTGAACACACTTCGGACGGGAAAGGTATTTCTACCTGGTCGATTGATTGTTGCTTAAGGAAGGGAAGGGTATTTTTATGTATCGTGTTGGCCGCATTTCAATGAAAAAAAAGACGGAATTATTCAATGTTTTTACATGTATATTATATACCAATCTCTTTGTAAAGGTCCCAACTACGAGTATATGCACATAATTATCGAATCGTAATGCAAGACTTTTTTAAAATTTATTTTCGTGCCTTTCGTTTACCTAGGTATTTCAAGAAAAGGTTAGTATATTATTTGTTGGTGAAATAATTCAATTCCTGGAATGAGGGGTTTTATGACCGTGAAACCCGATTTGAATCTCTTTCTCCGTTCCGCACCCACTCAACTCCTATGTGCAAGCGAGCGAGAGATGTCGGGTGTATTTAAAGAAAGCAGGTGTGAGCAAAAGTTAATTGTGTTGAATTTCAAATAATATTCGATTTTCGTTTAGTACTTTTATAGCTTGGGTATGCTGAGATACTATGTAGAAATTTTTACTAAAATATTTCAATTATTTTCGAAGACATACCGATTTAAAACAAATTAAAGAAATTCGCACGGGACCTATTTTTTCGCCCGGACTCATCACGCCAGCGCAAAAAATACCCCGCCGAAATGTGTTAATATATAAATACCACATGTCACTGTGTTCGTACACGCTAATCTCTGAAACTGCCCAACCGATTTCAATTTAGTGAATGTGTATGCTTGGTTCCAGCTTGAAACATAGGATGGTTTTGGTGCCGACAGGTGGCGCTGTTGTTGAGATCAAATTTTTTTTTTAAACCTTTTTCAAGGAATTTTGTCTTTTTTGTTCAGCTTTATCATCCAAAAATACATAGAAATTCATTTTTATGTTGGGTAAGCTTTATTTATTGGCAAAAGACGGATTGACAAAAAATATTATTCACCGAATCGCACTATACGAAATTTAAATTGATTACTTCAGCGCCCTTGAGGTGATTTCTCACGAAAACGGCGATATATAAATTAGCCAAATATTATTATTATATTACTATAATTTAAAACAACAATATTGTTTGCACTTAAGAATCATTCTTTATTTACCCCATTTATAACATTTAATTTTTATTTATTATCAATTGAAAATTTCCATTTTATTTATTACACAAAATATAGGAAATTATATTTATTATATGAAATGAATAAAACATGAAAAAAAATGTATTTCGAAAGTGTTTTCTATGGATCGTATTTGAACGGCAATCTGTCAAACTGTGTAAGACAAGGCAGTTCTTTTTAGGCAAGAGCACAGAACGGTACCGGTCGCATTTTTACTTATTTTCTATCACACTGAAAAATAATCAAAATCTGCTGAAATAATTGGTATCAAATGAAACATCAAAACAATATCTACGATGGACGTGACTTGCACATGTATTCTACATATATCAAATGCATAAAATATCTGACCATAGAGACAACAGATAAAAGGCAGTCAATATAAAATGAGTTCTATATAAAATGCGGTCTACATAGAAGGCGGTCTGTAGCAGGACAACGTCTGCCCGGGCCCACTAGTTTAATTAAAAATATGGTTATATTCATTTTTGTTATTAAAGTGCTACAGCCAGCGCCACGCAACGCAATTAGCTTGGGCAAACATATTTTTGGGATGGCAAGTCTAGATTAAACAAAGAAAATTTCATTTAGTATTTATTTTTATTATTAAAAAAAAAAATTATGTTAAAAAAAGATACTAAATGGACAATAGTTTGTTGTTCTTCTTCCTCATTTAAATTACAAAATATGCGCAGGAATATTATTTGCAGACTTATCCTATATATTTACGGGGTGTCTGGGGGTAAATTTATTTATTTATTGGACAATTTGTATAGCGCCACTTTTGTGAGACATCACCTCAGGGGAGCTTTACAGTTGATGCAGGTATTACAAAAAATTTAAATATTACAAAAATAAAGTGAAGTTAAGTTAAGTAAAATGCAGTACAGGAACAGGTGACACGAAGATAGAAGATGGTGTGCTCTAACTTCGGGAGGTGATTCTACATGATGGTAGAAGTAAAAAAGTAAACAATATTTATTTTCCCATGCAAAAAATTTTTCATGCAACGTTTTTTACCAAAAAAAAAAAAGTCAAAATTCCAATGTTTTTACCTTAAAACATTGGAATTTCGAAAAAAGTTATTAATTTTTTTTACTTCTAAAATCATGTAGAATTACCCCTCTAAGTTAGCGCACTTTATCCCCAGACACCCTGTATATAAATATAAAAATGGTCATTTTTCTTCTGATACTTCAATGATGAAGTAATCTGCACTATCACTGTCTTCCCCCGAGTCGCACTGTTCTGATATCAGGGCACTGATGGTTTCCGATTTGATCTCATGCAGGACATCTACAGCACCCCGCTCTGGTAAGTCTCCTTTTGAATCTTTCGGCACTTCCTGAGACCTTTGGGCTGACACTTTCATATCTCTCTCCAATTCTTTGATTGTTAGGGATAATTTTAAAGAGTTTTCAGCACTGTGCTCTAAATATGTTAAGCCTATCATATTAATCAATGAAGCACGTGATTTATTCCAAATGTCTTTATTTGCCGCGTTACTCCCTAAAGATAAACAATTTCCAATTTGCAGTTTAACATGGCCTTCATCCGCATTCTTCAGAACGTCTTCAGCCTCTTCTCTAACAGGGTGGGTAGCACATACATCAGCTGCGTCTTCTGCGTCTTGACATTTATCGTTAGCGTTGCTGAACTTTAAAAGAGCTTGACGCAAATGGTACTGTATAACCTTGTCAGTAGGATAAAATGCTCTGTTTAAAATGTCTGGTTTAGGATTATTTCTTCCCTTAAACATATTTGAAACAATTTCTTGAAGGTGTGCCCTAACAACATCCAATGAACAGATATTTTGACTAGCCAATCTATAAATTTGTTTTTGCAAAGTTGGATGTAGTGTCTGATTCAAATAGACACTGTCCGCAGAGTGGATGTGGTCTCCCTCGGGAGATATGAGCAGAATGTAGCGATGTGTTCCCTCAGGTGGACAGCTAGACCTTAGATCTTTATTGAGCTTTTCCAGTACCTACAAAAACAAACAATAAGATTTGCTATTGTTGTATTAGACAATTAAGGTATTAAGGTTTTTGGCGGGCTGGACTTTACGGACCGGTGCTGATTTGTACGACAATATGTGCAAGGTGGCACACTTATACAATAACGTGCAAACTGGAAGCTTAGCCAGCGTCGAGCCCGGCTGGCGGCGGGAAAATGTGGCACTTTCAAAAGTCAACTGTCAAATGCTGACAAAATGGCAATTAATTCATAACCATTGCTTAAAAATATTAAATACTATCAACATGATAATGTGGCATTATTTTTTATCAATAAGCTTGTTCAAAATTTATAATAATCAATTGTGTAACTTTTGTATGTAACAAAAGAATTAATATTCCGTTCAAAGTTGATTTTATCAATGCGGAAACAATTTAATATGATCTCCTTTGTAGCTTTCTTAATTTTTTTGTAGCTAGTTTCTCATTGGGAGGGTGATGCATGCAGTGGCGGCTCGTAACTTTTGAGTGTACTAGAGTGCTAATATTACAAAAAAATGGCATTATTGATGTTGCCTACGAAAATGACTTTGGCGTTGGATGCATTGGATCCCAAAATAGACTCAAATACGTCAGAAGATTACACACAGATTGTAACTCAATGGAGAAATTTACTTATTATATTTGTGCACCGACTAATGAAGTTATTATGAAAATTATTTATCGATATTCTTTAAAATGACAAGACATTTTTGTAAGATACATCAAACAAAACAATAGACATCACAACGCCTAACGAATAACAGTGCCCATATAAATGTTTGCACTGATATGGGAACAGACCCACAGTCAGACGCAGATGGTTTAAAATGGATATTTGAAAGTGACCTTTAATTTAGCTGTGGCCCGGGGCGTGCACGGGGCTTTAACCTTGTATGCATCCTCCTTGTAGACAATTATAGATTTCACAATCATATAAGCGGGGCAACCGATCTTTTTTGTTGGATTTGAGAAAACTCTCCGCTTCTTAGTTGGAGGTTGTAACTATAAAAGGGAAAAATTCAACAATTAAAAAATTTGTAAAATAGTGATCGTTTAGTAAGGGCTCTGTCTCTCTTATACTTCCTGACATTGTATACCGCCATCCTATTTTAATTTCATAATGATGATACACAGTGCGGCATTGGAAATTTAAGGGCCAATTTGCCAGACTTTTGGATCACGAAACACGCCCACCTCACATTTCTTGTTTTCTTCTTTATTCTATGGTAATTACCATAAATATAATTTATATTCATGTAGTTCAAAAAAAGACATTATGGAAACCAACAGCACAACTAAAGTTTACTAATGATGAACTCACAGAATCTGGTGACTTTGGGGTGTAATTACCATCTTGACAACACATCATATACATTGTTTTCAGTATTTTAAATGGCGAACCCATAAAAGGAATATTTATATCAGAGTCTTTTCTATCCGACATGAACAACGGTATGCCTGCAAAAAAATTAATATTTATTTCAGAATCTTTTCTATCCGATATGAATAACGGTATGCATGCAAAAAAATTAATATTTATATCAAAGTCTTTTCTATTCAATATGAACAACGATATGCCTGCAAAAAAATGAATATTTATATCAGTCTTTTCTATCTGATATGAACAACGGTATGCATGCAAAAAAAATAATATTTATTTCAGAATCTTTTCTATCCGATATGAATAACGGTATGCATGCAAAAAAAATAATATTTATATCAGAGTCTTTTCTATACAATATGAACAACGATATGCCTGCAAAAAAATTAATATTTATGTCAGAGTCTTTTCTATCCAATATGAACAACGATATGCCTGCAAAAAAAAAATATTTATATCAGTCTTTTCTATCCGATATGAACCACAGTATGAGTGCAAAAAGTAATATTTATATCAAAGTCTTTTCTATCTGATATGAACAGCGTTATGTTATATTAAAACATTTCCCTGGATTTAGACAAAAATAATAAACAGGATGTCATGTCATTTAAAATAAAAAGATCTGGGAAAAAATAAGACAATAATATGTTGTTACAAATATGATTAAAAACAGAGATGTAAATAATGGTTTAGTTTAGTAAAAAACGGAATGAGGCCATCACCATTGTACACTGAATGGTCAAAATACAGAGTCGAATCAGAAATAAAAGATCAGAAAAATATTTTTAATTTATTCCGAGTGTGAAAACTTACTTGATTTACATTTTCGACTTCTTCGAGTATAAAATGAGATGCCCAAAGCATTTAAATTGGTAAGAAAGGATGCAAAGTTTTCTTCACCGTCAATATGTCCCGCGTACACTTCAATACCATCCTTGGACCTCACCATACACAGGTTCTGGACGGTGTGGTGAAGAAGAGTCTCCATGGAATCGATCTCTGACATATTCTATTTATATAAAACTAATATTTTTATTTTTACCAAACAAAAAGTCAAATACCAGAGCTAAGAAGTTTTGAGTTGGAGCGAGGTTAAAAATATACGAGAATGAAGACTTTGAATAGCATAGCACTGCCAAGAATTTAAAACCCTATCTTGAATGATAAATGAAACTCGTAAGTGAAATAATGTCTAAAATCCAATTTCATAAAAATTTTCCTGCGTTAAAATCCAATAAAAATGTGTATTTATGACAGAGCTGCAAACTGGTTTACGTCTTTACGATAATATTATATTAATCTGGTGAATGTTTTATCATAAAATATTTTCTGCCAGTACAGCAAAAATGAACAAGATTCGAAAATGTAATAACTAAACACAATTAAAAAGAATAAAACTTTGCATCACAATCGTATTTCAACAACAAACGGTCAACCATAGATATACCAACCATAATGATACCAACTGTCAACCTGTCAAGTTGACAGAGCAGCAGTGATGCCATACCGCGAAAGTGAAAATCGGTGGATTTGGGTGAAAGATATCGGTAGATAAGATACGAAAATCGGTAGAATTTCAGAATGGATTCGTGTGGGATATTGCTCACTCAGTACTGGATTACCCACAATATTTTTTCAAATCCATGGGGAGGGGGGTGCGAGAAAATAACTGAGAAAAATAATTCCCCACAAAATTTTCAAAGGGAAATTTGGAGGATAATTCGTAGCAATAATTTTTCGAATCCATTGGCGGTGGATAGATAATTTCACCAAAAAGGTTATTCCCCGCAATATTTTAAAAATCCGTAGGGGGGAATAAAAATCAGTAGCCAGTGAATTTGTAGAAATAATTCTCCACAGTATTTTTTTCGTTTCCTCTAGTATGTTTCAACAAAAAGTTTCCGCAGAGTGAGGGTGTCAACTAGTGAACTAGTCAACTCCATCGCAGGGTTGCCGATGCATATGTTCTAAAATACCCAAAATGAATGTTCATGTATTTTAGGATTTTTCTTTCGTCTACATTTCATCCCTAGATTCTTCATAGTTTTTTAGGTTTTTCACAAAAAACTGTGCCATACAAATCATGATTTTTTTAACCTCCCCAAGTTATTATAAGTCAGAATACAATTTTTTACTCACACTAAGTGTACTGGCATAAATAGTAAATCCCAGCCTAAAAATGAATTAATCATTCTTCTACTACATAATAGCCTCATTAAACAGCTAATATCTAATACCTAACATTACCAACATTTAATTAATTAGCAAAGAATAATTGCGTAATCCCAAATGCATATCAAATCATATTAGGTAGTACGTACACAATATACCTGCGAGAATAATATCTCGTTTGTCAAGCAATGATATATTTTGACGTATCTCAGATTTAGGAATCGATTTGATATCTATTTAATATAATTCTTTATTTCTGACCAATGACGTAGTTTCGAATGATTTTTGACGAAATCGTTTCATTTTTCGATGACGTTTCAAAACGATTGTCTCGGACTTTGTGATAATTTTTGGCAGAATCGATTTGTCCGTGATAATCTATCGAAATATATTGATGGTCAAAAAGATCGAGTAAATCATCAATGATTTATCGATTGTGCCCATCTCTAGTGTGAAAACAAAGCTATGGGTTCCAGGTTATATCGCTTTTTAGCATGGACCTAAAGCCCTGGACCGAACTATCCGATAAAATTTTGAAGCCAGTGAGGTGGAAGATGTACAGGATGAGGCAAAACAGACCCCCCCCCCGAGACAAACGCTGCCTCCATCCGCAGCTACTGCTCCAGCTGAAATCCGAGCGATTAAATCGATTATTTGGTTATTTCCAAAGAGTATGGATACTAAAGAGACAGCATGTGAAGTGTGCCCGCGCGCTCCAAGTGTGAATTTTGTGGAATTTTACGGAGACGGCTGACATTAGCTTTTACACCTCGGTCGCGTATTGAGCTCCTAGTAAAACGTTGATAAAACATAGAAAAATGGTCAACTGCGCCGTAAAATTGTGTAAAAGCAATTCTGTGAAGAAAATTAAGAAGAAAGACGGTCTTACCTTTCACATGTAAGTATTTAAACACCGCTCAATTAGACATTTTATAGTTAATTTTTGACGATTTCATTTCAACCGCCATCACGTCAAGCACGGCCAGCTCGGAATCACGCCGTGGACGAATGTCAATGGGCCGAATCAGTCAACTTATTTTATAATAATTAAAAATTACCAACAAACCTTTATTTTTTATTAATTATAACATACGTTTATAATGAGTTGTCTTGTATGGTGACCTGATAAATCAACAGATCGACGATTCAACACGAATTTTAAAAGTGGTATTTTTATGAAATTTTTTAGGTATGAGAATAGGTCGTAAAGTATATTTCTTACCAATAGGTGATTAGGTGTCCCTATTCATAAAAAATAGGGTGTCCCTATCTAAAAATAATTTATATGGCAGAACAACGTTTCCGGGTCAGCTAGTATTTATATAGTTGATACACTGTAAAACTGTAAAGTTATTTAATTTGACTTTTATGTCGTTTTTATTAGAGTTTTTTCATCGAACTCTTTCAGCCAGATTTTTATTTTTGATTTGTATTCATGAAACTTTTCAAATATTTTTTTTTATCTGGAGGAAGGATGTTGTCAATTTTTGTTACAAAATAAATTAAGTTTCTTCATCGCAATATGGGTTTATAACTTGCAATGTTTTCTGTCTTTTTGATTCGTCTAGTGTGATGGATAAGTTTTAAGTTTTTTCTTATATTATTAACGACAACTCCTTTCCTAAAAGTCAAGCACCAGCTTACATTAGGAAAGAATATAATAATGTACAAAATTGTACTCTGCAAATCTGTTGATTATTTAAAATAATTCTACCTAATAAAGAAAAAAAAATCTATTCAAACTGATGAATTGTGCTATGTTAGCACCAAGGAATGGCGCTGCGAGTTTCAGCAAGTTCATAACATTAGTTTATTACCCAATTGCACTTGTTAGATACATTCCCTGAAGATTGATACCGATTTATCTTGATTGATACCGATTTTCCCTGAAGATTGATACCGATTTATCTCGATTGATCTTGATTTGGCAAAAAAAGAGTTACGTGAAATCAGATTTAGGTAATTTACAATAACATGTATGGTACAATAAATAAATAAACAATATGTATGTCTTTTGTTACTTCCCTTTCCGCACTAGTTAATTTTATATTTTTACCACCATTCTTTGTTTGGCAAATAATGCGTAATGCGCTGTATGCCCAAAATGTGATAAAAAATTACGGATGTTTTTTTAATAAAAAATAAATAAAATAATGTGCAGCCCGTTCACAGTTCGGCCCTTATCTCTGACCCATGACCCCCTCCGCGCTCGCTTACCGCTCTTCCCCGTCTCTATCCCCTCCCACAAGGGCGTTGACAAACATGGGAGCTTCATTGGTTTTGCGTATTCTAATACATCTCGACAAATTATGCCGCTTCCATGAATCCTAGTTCCATGGTTATTTCGGTTAAAATATTTCGATCATGTAAATGTTTCGATCCTGCCCATCACTAGCTCATACTACTTCCTAAAATTACCATAAAGAATAACTTGGTTGTCTATGACTAACCATGTTTTCGTTTTGCTGTCGGTTTATTTATGGCTGTCGTGAGTGGTTTATTTATGGGCTATCGGTAATGTCAGAAAAGTTTAAAAATGCCTATTAGTATAGAGTCTGTTATATTCGTTTTTCTAACATTTTTAAGTATTATTAGTGCAATTTTACCCGTGGCATTGAAACCAGTAAGCTTACTTTTTAATAATATATCCCTATAATTTCCTCGAACTTTCTCACACGCACCATAAAAATAATTAGTATACGCTGACCATATTTTTATTTTATTATTTGTACGGTTTTATTTATTACTGGAGCAAAGATTTGGCTGTATCAGGGGATTACTTTAAAATGTTCTAGTGTAAAGACTAGTTATTTTAAATGACCGGATCATATCAGTAGTCAAAATGTTGCCGGCTTCTTTTTCTATCCTCGTCCCCTAGTCAAGTTCCATACAAAATCAAGACGGAAATAAATGCTTCGCAAGACTCGGAGCCCGCAGTGAAACGATGTAGCTTGGAGTGTAATATTGAAACAAACTTATTTTAATTCATTTCTAAAGCAGGGTACTCACCTAACTGTGTAACCTGTAACGTATCTGATACTGTATCAAGTGAGTACGTAGGCACGAGTCTACTGCGAGCCGCTCGCGCGTGGAGCGCAGTGTGCTCGCAGTGACCCGCCGACGGCGGTTTCACTGCGAGCACTAAAGGCGGATCCGGGAGGTCGTAGCTGGATATGCGGTTACCGTGGACGAGCCGTACCCACTTGCAGATTGATACAGTATCAGATACATTACATGCTACACACTTGGTGAGTACCCTGCTTAAGATACACAATGAACAGTGCAGATCACACCATCAGTTTGTTGATTTTTATTACTCTCTTATAAAGATTTTGGTAAATTTTTACTTAAGACGCGTAATATCCAAAATTATCAAAAACAATATTTCTTTTTTAGAAAACTATACTAAGAACAAAAAAACCTTTTTCTGCAAAATAGATTCTTAGTTAGGATAATTAGAAAAGATAAAAGGAATTAAGTATTTTATTACTAATTATAGTAACAACATGACAGTTGGCCGCCATACTAAAGATGTAAAATATTAATTTTGAATTGAAGGAAATAGCACTATTTTCCATAATTGTAAATGCTAAAAGTTGTTTGTCATTAAGTGGAATCAAAGGTTTTTTTTTTAAATGCATATTAAAAACGGTAGTCTCAGCACTTTCCAGGCTGCGGGCTTTGGACGCATGCTGAGCATGTCACCTCACAAACAGGACACGTAGTTTAGATAGGAAAAATATGCAAACCAAACATGAACACAGTTCGGACTCGGCCGATTTGCAGAAAATATCTACAGAACGGAATTCGTACTTGGCCGGATGAGGATAGAAGGTGAGTAAAGTGTTAGCCAACTGGAAGAAAAATGCATACTGAACACGATCCAGACATGGCTTGGAAAGTGTTAGGTAAAAATTTACCAAGATTTTAAATGCTCGGCCTTGTATGTTATACTCCTTGCCGTAACAATGGAACCAGTTAGTGCAACAGCTAGGTCACTCTTTTTTATCAACATCTCATGTTGTGTCATCCAGTCAAAATGGAAAACATTTTTAAAGCCTACTGTGCGGCTGACTACAAGTGAAATTATGACTACCTTGATGTGCACCGCAATGTGCAGTGTTTAGATTTTAATGCATTTCATTACTGTCCATAAAAATTCGAAAGTAAAATTATTCATTTTGTCAAAGCTCGTCTATTATTTAAAATCTAATTTTCGATCTTAAATTTGGTTTTGAGATATTTACATGCATTACAATTTATTGATTTATCATATTTTCGCCTAGACATGGCAAGAGATGTTTACCGACTTAAAACTTACATTTTCAGCTATGGATGTGCTTTTTTAGACAGTCTTCGCAAGAAAAGAAAGTTTACGATGAAATTTTACATCTGAAGGCTGAGCAGCAGGGGATCTCCATGACAGACAATTTTGCAGCCTATTCAAAGTTGCAAAGGAGAATAATCAAATTGGAAGACTCGCACAAGGAAAATACGCAGACCAGAAGAAGTGCAAATATAAAGATAAAGTTGTTTGTGACTTATGGTTTGCAGATTATTCTGGGATTCACCATGTTTATCACTGCCTATTGGTTCAGGCACACCCCTCTGTTTGTCTTAGATCAGAGTTTGTTTCCTTTCCAAAGATTGTTTAGCTATCCTAATGACATTGCGAATTCCATCTCCCCGCATGCCTGGATCATTATTTCAAGAGTATCTTTCTCTAGTATAATGCAAGGAATCTCGTAGCCGTCACAAAGTAGGATAGTGGCTCAATGTTATAATGTTAGTTAAACTGCTTGATTTCTGAATGGAATAAATTAATTTTTTGCATTATATTTTACCTTTTCTTTTTATTTTAAGTGTAAAAGAAATCTAAGTAAAGATGATTTAGCAGAAACAATTTATTGTAAACATAATAAAAATGGCTTAAATTCAAATATATAACAACACAATGTAACTAAATACATAATAATATGTTCAATGCTTAAATAAATTTATCTTTACTACTTTGTTGCGATAAATAAATGTGTAACAACCGACTAAACATTAGTGAATTTTCCAAATAAAGCAATTCCATCAAGTAGTGAGGACTGATAAATAATGTTAAGTAATATTATGCTGTAAGCATAATAACATGTTCTTTGGCTTCTGTGCTTTTCAAATTTCAAAGGCGAGAGACAAACATTTCTGGGTTACAAATAACCTAACATTTGAATTCCTCCTTCATCATTATAGAAGAAAGGTTGAAATCAAAATTATAAATACAGTGCAACTCTCTTAAGAAGTTTTCAAGGGACCGGGAAAAAACTTCTTAAGCGGGAAAACCTTATATGTGGGATAAATTGAGGCATTTTTCAAATTCTGTCTTCAAGTGAACAAGAAAACCAAACTTCTCAAGCTTAGTACGCACATTCGTTTTTACTCGATCGAGTAAAAACGAAGGCTCGAGGTGATGTCCACATATATGGTTTTACTCAACGAGATTGTTCAGTGTACACCAAATAGTTCGAGCCTCAGCACATCGGCAACGTGGAAGCAGCAGTGGTTTTTTTCAGCGAGTGTTTCATTGCTCGCTCATAAAATTGAGTTTAAAGCGGAAAAAAAAGGAACTGGGTGAAGGAGTGGTTAAAAACTATGCGCAGATTACAGCCACGTAATGCTTATTTCTGCCGATTTTCAAAATTATTTGAGAATTCTAGAAGAGTTGTACACCGAACTTTTGCAAATGGTTACCCAGTTAATTCGAAAAAACGACGCCCATATGAGGCAATCAATTTCAACTCATGAAAGATTATCTGTAATGTTGCGGTACCTAGTAGGTACGAAGAATTTCAACATACCTTCAATATACAGCAATAATTTCAAAGCAAGCCCTAACGGCTTCTAACTTACTCGACGCAACGTACACACTCTAGAGCCTAGCTCGAAGCGAGCCATGAGTTTTGCCATCCACACGGTAATATATTACTCGATATCGATTAAAACCGTTGAGTAAGAGCGAGTGTGCGTGCGGAGCATTAAGCATGAAACTTCTTAAGCGAGTTTCACCGTATGTACACAGAAAAACTAAATTAATATTCGGTCTTATCCTTTATTCAATTTTCATATTATTGTTATTACTTATTTCATCCACCAGGAAAATACATTACCCGAATGATTAATTTCTTTCAACCATATAATAATACTAAGCAGACCCATGAAAAATCACGGGATATTATAATTCCAATTTTGAAAAAGATATTTTTCTGTTTAAATATTATATTATAGGTGGTACTTCACTTGTCTAAATTTATTAAAACCATAAAATAAAGAATAACACAATAAGTGTTTTTTGATCCAAATATTTGCCTGATCAAGGCTTAAATTTCCAATTCAAAATTGTGTTTGCGAAATTCAAACGGAATGGAGATCTACAATGTCAGGCGAGTGTAAGTGAGACGGAGCGCTGGGCTTGACAGGATTTAACAATATTTAAATACATAATTGTAAACAAGAAGGTTCCATCTAATAATTCAATTATCCTCCATAGCTCTTACTAAAACTTAACTGATCTGAAGCTCAAGTTACTCTCAGCGAGTAATTGTTTTCTCCACTCCCTTTAAATCAACAACAATAATTTATACAGGTAATAATAATTACGTAGATGATTATTCTGTTCAAAAGAGGCTTTGTTGCCAAATAATTATTTTCTATTAGTCTATTAATTACCGGATTTAAAACACAGCATAATACATTTTTGGTGTTTATATTAGTATGACTTTTAAATGAATGAATAGGTAACTAAGATCACTAAACAGAAATCATTGCAGGCACTTTTGGCTGAATAACAAGCAATATATTATACAACAGGATTAGCAAATCATCCATTAGATCTGCAAGCCATTTACATTATCATGTGATAACTTCCGTTAGATCTGTCTAAGAATATTAACATGCCAAGCCATTTATATTAACCAAATACATAACATTATTATATAAAAAAGAGTGTTTTTTTAATTGAAGACTTAATCTTAAAATGATTTTCTAAAAAAATACAGTATAACATAAAAATAAAGCGTTACTTTGTGCCTGCATTTAACATTTGAATAGGGATCATTTTATTCCAAGCAAATATTATGTAACAAACAGTCCTTGTTTTGGCAACAAAACTTGTATAAGCATAGTTTTTTTAATTGTAAATCCTCTTTTATAGGTAAATAGAAAAATGGTTAACCATTCAACAATATTTGTCTCAACTCTACAATATTAGCACAACCAACAAATTTGATAGAATAGTTAATATTGGGTTTTCAAAAACAATTCTTATTTTAATTTACTTTAATTCTATTCTATAGAGACAAATTAGGCCAAATAATGACGTTTTTAGAAATATCAACAAGTCTCCAGTATTTATTTTAAATTAATGTAACGAGCAGAAAGAAGCTTCAAAGAACTGTATTACAGACAACAATGGAAACCAGTGACACATACAAACACATACCAATATTTTATAGCATAAATTTAAAGCACATCAATTATCAGTCATCGCACCAATAACATATTTTATACTTACATCACACTGCCAAAAATCATTTTCAGACAATATTCTATAATACGTAATATGTAATTGACTATTTTGCAAACAAAATGACCGATAAACATGAAACTAACCATTAAAGGCATGAAATCAATGGTCTTTGGATGTACATAATACACTATAAACATAAAGGCACAATACATCATGACAAAACACTGGGCATTACTAATAAACGTGTTTTATATTTTACACGATTACCATACATTAATGGTTGTGTATAATTTAAAACAAGTCAATAGTAAGGCCCTGTGCAGTTTAGTTACGAGCTGAATCCGTTTGATGTTTTTATCATAATAAGAGTGGAAGAATAGGTAACTACTATAAATATCACTTTGTGTAAAGGAAGCCCTTATTTTACAGCAAAGTTAGTACATACAGCCGTACCGTACTTGTGCCGTGGCGAGTGTCGCTATTGCTGTAGGTAAAGGCAACTACTGCATTCCCTGGGTGTTATACAACTAAAACTAAGAGGATTTACTTCTCTACATGCAAATTGAGGTATAGGAATGTTGTATTGGACGAGGGCTGGCCATTAAATTTTTATAACATATTTTAAGCAATACACAAATTGAAGGAAATTATTTTTCTAAATACATACATTAAAAACATTTCTAGGTACATACCTTCTATCACTAGTAACTTCAGTCAATGTTTTTTTTCGTTGATTCATGAACAAGCTTAGAACAATATATACAATACACAGAAAACAATTTTATATAAGCCTAGTGATCTAATTATTAAAAAATGTAAAAACAAAATAACAAGTTAGTAACAAAAAGGTGATTTACAAGCATGGCTATTGGCCCACTGATCCAAACTGGTAGCACCGTGAAGTCCCGCAAGAGGTGCTTTGCAGGACTGCCCATTGCCCATTCCATTCTCACCAAATGTATTTACAATTTGTATGACTATTACAAAAATTCCTCTAAAAATTAATTAAATAAGGAAATACAAAATCTCTGCTACAACAAAGACGTAAACATTTCTCTTAAAACTAAATCTTAAGTAAGTAATTATTAAATATATAGCATTTAATGATGGCATCACTACGCTCAAAGAGCAAATCACTGAATTGTTAACACGGGCGTTGGGCCATTCCTACAGTTAAGTATTGGGAGCCCGTTAATACTAGGTGTTGTCGTAGAAGGATGTATTGAAGTAGGCCGTGAGGACGTACACCACGGCCTCGTAGGTGGCCATCATGATGGCCGTGTTGGGGATCTGCCGCACCAGCTGCGTGGCCAAGCCTCTGTCAAGTTCACCAGAATGTATTATTATTTACACAACAAACAATAAATAGTAGTGTACAACCAGTAGCGGCCAGTTAATAAGTGCTCCCGAGTACCCAACAACAAACAAATTTTCCAACATGGATAATCACAATACGAAACTTAGTTTGGTTATAACATCTCACACAGATACGATAGGTACCTACTAAGGGCGTGTAACTTGCATTGCGACTGTGCTTATGTTCGTAGCAGTTTGTTTTCGATTGCGACCCAGAATTTTATTACATTGTTTGGATAATTTGTGAACAGTCGAAAGCCTGGGTACATACAATTCCCAACATTAGCGTTATCATAGAGGACTTTTTTTATTTTACCACCACATCTAAAGGAACAGTTTGTTCGGTAGCATGTTAAACGGGAATGCATAGTGTATGATATTGTGTCTCCAATTTAACTCTACTCTTTTTCAGTCAATGTTCCGCTTACAGCTTTCTTCAATACAACATACAACATGTCATGTCACAAGATATAAGATGAGTTATTAGTTGTTGTCAAGCATTGTGTAAATTATAACACATTTGTAAAAGTGTGTAATTAAATAGTGTAAAAAAATATTCAATTTTGGAAAAAATCCGAACTTTTGTTTACCCATTTTGGGAATTGTAGTTAAGTTTTTTACGCAGCGGGCAATTTGCGCGCCATTAAAAAAGTACTAGTAGTTCATAAGCAGATTTTATTTATTTGGACTGATTAGTGATATTACAATACGAGTTACAAAAAGGAAGACGGTAACGCTGCCTCCCGCGCTCCGCTGAATAGTGATATTACAATACAAGTTGCTGAAAGGAAGATGGTCACGCTGCCTCCCGCGCTCCGCTGAATAGTGATATTACAATACAAGTTGCTGAAAGGAAGATGGTCACACTGCCTCCCGCGCTCCGCTGAATAGTGATATTACAATACAAGTTGCAGAAAGGAAGATGGTCACGCTGCCTCCCGCATTCCCCTGAATAGTGATATTACAATACGAATTGCAGGAAGGAAGACGGTCACGCTGCCTCCCGCGCTCCGCGCACTTAGTTTGTTCCCCTTTGCCTGATTGGCTGGTCTATCTATTAGAATGTCTATGATTCTAACTCTTTTTAATTCTATTAAATTTATGTTATTACTTGTATAATATTATTACTTGCATATTACGTAAAAAAATGTAAATACACTCTATGAGACGTGTGGGATTGCACTAACCTCCACAAATTCCGGAAAAAACAGATTATTATTGGTTCAATTTCAAAACAGAACTTCATACAATATTTATTTAATGTGCAAACAAAACACGGTTTAACAGTTCGGTAGTGTTTTTTTATTAGTAAGGCTGTGTAAAAAATAACAAATTAAGTTTGGGTCAAGTGAAAACAAGAAAATGGAGAAATATTTGACCAAAGATAAGCATACAACTAATTGTCTTGCTATCTAGACTACAGCAGCGATCTCGACATGGCCAATATCTATATTATAATAATTTAAGTAGCTCGTGGGGCGATCAAGAGTTAATGGTGCTTTTGGGGGGTAATTTTATATGATTTGGTGGGCAATAGGCATACTTTGTGCACTTACTTTATTCTAAATATGTACTGCATCGATTTAGATAATTCAGTGCTTTTTGTTGTTAAAACGCCCTGGACAGAGCAGTACGATTTTGTATGAATGACATTGAAGCCAAATCTAGGGTGGAGGGACAGCCATCTTGTATGACTAATTTTTTAACTGATTTGTATGCAAAGTGGTGCATAATAAACTATTATTATTTTTGGAATAACTTAATGAGTAAAACCTCAAATTGTAATATTTAATAATTGAAGACAATATTAGCTATTTCTAAATGAAAATCTAAAACAGAAAAATCAGAAATAGATAAGGTCACATCTAGGACATGAACCCAGGAGGGCGATTCTCGTTCTACTTAACGACACTAAAATCGTCCTTACATTCAAATTAACGATTTTTCTCGGTTTATTCGTATGAAGCGATTCCGGTTCTCTCGTTGACAGATGGAATCCTTAGATTTTCGATTGCGCGCCAAAATTTTTAGCCTTACGCGAAGGGTACCCCTAGACCTGTCTTTCGGCGGCCGAACGCTAGCGTTCGCGGAGAATTTGCTTCATTTAATTGTGACGTTTTGACAATTAGCAATATTTGCGTAGTTTTAACAAGAGAAAACTTAATATTATCGTAAGTATTGACTGTAAACATGATTAGTGACTTGTTTGTGGCACAATAATGCTATTAAATGAATTGAATCAGGTAATTGCGATGTTTGTAAAGTACGTAACATGTCGAAAGCCAGATAAGTGATTTAATTTACAATAAACTACACATACCATTGAGGATTTCTACATAAATAATAATAATTTTTCACTTGTAGCAAACACTTTGTGGGTATACATAATTATAATAATTAAAATAAAATAACTTAGTTTGAATACCACTTTATTGTATATATTTATAACCAACCGGTTTCAGTTCAACCCGAACCTTCATCAGGGCTAATAAAAACATATTAAATTAATTACAGAGGTGTATGGGTACTTATAGTTAAGCTGGAAGA
This sequence comes from Hesperophylax magnus, assembly GCA_026573805.1. Lineage (NCBI taxonomy): Eukaryota > Metazoa > Arthropoda > Insecta > Trichoptera > Limnephilidae > Hesperophylax > Hesperophylax magnus. The sequence continues at coordinate 6,859,766 of JAIUSX010000002.1, forward strand.
GGGAGAGAGAACATCAACTTTGGTGGGGGTGGAAGACTTAGGTAGGAGAGAGGGGGTAAACATAGGTGCAGGGAATGGAAATATATTTAAAATGGGGCTGTTTGTTAAATCTAATTGTTTATTTAATAAATTGATTTTATTGACTTTAAGGGATTTTTTTATCTCGAGTGCTTCTAAATTGTTGAGGCGTAGACCTATCCCGTTTCTATGTAATACTTCTATACCTGAAGGCTTATCAAATGAGTGATCTTTATCTATTAAATGTGTTGCAAATTCCGAAAAACCTATGTTATTTAAGCATCTCAAGTGCTCAACTACCCGCGTTTGAACATTTCTTGCAGTTTTACCAATGTAAAATGCTTCGCAATCATTACATTTGAGTTTATAGATGCCAGAATGGCTTAAATTATTTTCTTTATCTTTTGAGTTAATTAAAAGTTTACCTAGGTTATTATTGGTATAAAAAGCGGCTTTAATTTCTGTTGGAAATTTTAAAACACATGAGGACGAGAAATTATTAATGTATAAAATTCTACGCCAACCGTGGTTTTTATTTACTGCGATGTTGGGGATACTATTATACAGGAATTTATTACAAAATATGAGTCGTTGTTTTTTTGCAAGGATTTTATCAATTAAGGTATGGGTATATCCATTATTTATGGCGATAGATTTGATTATAGAGAGTTCAATATTAAAGTTAACTTGAGATAGCGGAATAGTGACAAGTCTGTGGACCATAGAATGGAAGGCAGAATGTTTATGGGAAATGGGATGGTTTGAAGTACTATGAATGACTGTATCGGTAAAAGTAGGTTTTCTATAAATATTAAAATTGAATTTATTATTAATAATGGAAAGGGATAGGTCTAGAAAATTTAAACTGTAATTAGTACCTATTTCTACTGTGAACTGAATATTTTTATGGAAAGAATTAAGGAGGGACAAGAAGGAATTAAGTTGACGTTCTGTACCTTTCCATATGCAAAAAATGTCATCAACATAACGTTTCCACATAAAAACATTATTTAAAAGAGGTGAGTTAGAACTAAAAATATTTTTTTCCAAGTTATCCATGAAGATGTCAGCAAATAGGGGACTCGTAGGAAGACCCATGGGTAGTCCGTATTTTTGTTGGACTATAGCATCATTAAATTTAAAGTAGTTTTGGTTAAGACAGATGTTAAACATTCGGGCAAGATCGTCAGAAAAATCTTTTGGTAGGTTTGAATTTGTTAATAAATTAGACAATATAGTTCTACATTCGGGTACAGGTACATTTGGGAATAAATTTACAACATCGAAAGAAACTAATTTACAGTTATTAGGTAAAATCAAATCTTTTAAATTATTGACTAATTCATAAGAATTCTTAATTGTATACACAGGGGAAAATACATTTGAATTATTAAATAGGTGAGTCACAAAGGAAGCTAATTTGTAATTTGGGGAATTACAGCATGATACTACAGGTCTAATGGGGCAATTAGTTTTGTGGATTTTTAAGAATCCGTATAGTCTTGGGATTTTTGGGTTTTTCGTGAGGAATTTGACATTATCATATGACAGATCTTGAAAAACTGGGGATTTACAAACTTTTAATGCGTTTTTGATGTGTTGTTGAAACTTATTAGTAGGGTCAGTTCGTAGAGTTTCAAAATTGTCATTACTGATGAAGTTGTGAACTTTAGAGTTGTATTCCGAACGGTTCATTATTATTATTGTATTGCCTTTGTCGGCTTTTGTTAAAACTAAATTTTCATTAGTTAACTTTTTACGAATATTGTTTGCTTGTTGATTTTCTGGATAAAACTTTGGAAGATATTTAGGGATTAAATCTTGAAGAATTTCAGCACTCTTATATTGGTATGTAGTTGGAAAGAATTGTAAGGCTGTCTGCATGTCCACTGCTACATTTTCAATCGCACTGTTAACATTATTTTTAGTATAGTGAAGGTTGTGTTTTAAACCTTTTGAGAGTAGAGTAATCTCTTTTGGGGTAAACTGTACAGAAGATAGATTTTGTACCCGATCATAAAATGTATGTTGTGAAGATGGTGGTTGGTTATCATTAGTTTTAGAATTACAGAGATTTTTTAGTTTTTTTTCCAGGATTAAACGTTTTTTGAAAGATTCTATTGAAACATAATTTCTTATTTTATCGTCAAAGAGATCCCATTCAATTGGGTGGAGATTATGCACTAATTCAATATGTAAAATTTTTGACTTTTAATTTAATGTTATTTCTTTGTTTATATGCATTAATTAGATCTTCTTTTAACCACGCCATTTTAGCTTTATGAATTGAAGAGGACACTGGTAAATTATTGTTAAAACTTGAAGTCAAATAATTGGGAAACACTTTCATTTTAAGACACTGTTTATAAAAGTTGATATTGATACACATAATTCTGTATTTAATTGAATATTTTTTATACATTATTGCTTGTTTGGCCGTACTCGCCGATATTAATTTTTCACTTGTAGCAAACACTTTGTGGGTATACATAATTATAATAATTAAAATAAAATAACTTAGTTTGAATACCACTTTATTGTATATATTTATAACCAACCGGTTTCAGTTCAACCCGAACCTTCATCAGGGCTAATAAAAACATATTAAATTAATTACAGAGGTGTATGGGTACTTATAGTTAAGCTGGAAGAGGGAGAGAGAACATCAACTTTGGTGGGGGTGGAAGACTTAGGTAGGAGAGAGGGGGTAAACATAGGTGCAGGGAATGGAAATATATTTAAAATGGGGCTGTTTGTTAAATCTAATTGTTTATTTAATAAATTGATTTTATTGACTTTAAGGGATTTTTTTATCTCGAGTGCTTCTAAATTGTTGAGGCGTAGACCTATCCCGTTTCTATGTAATACTTCTATACCTGAAGGCTTATCAAATGAGTGATCTTTATCTATTAAATGTGTTGCAAATTCCGAAAAACCTATGTTATTTAAGCATCTCAAACAAGCAATAATGTATAAAAAATATTCAATTAAATACAGAATTATGTGTATCAATATCAACTTTTATAAACAGTGTCTTAAAATGAAAGTGTTTCCCAATTATTTGACTTCAAGTTTTAACAATAATTTACCAGTGTCCTCTTCAATTCATAAAGCTAAAATGGCGTGGTTAAAAGAAGATCTAATTAATGCATATAAACAAAGAAATAACATTAAATTAAAAGTCAAAATTTTACATATTGAATTAGTGCATAATCTCCACCCAATTGAATGGGATCTCTTTGACGATAAAATAAGAAATTATGTTTCAATAGAATCTTTCAAAAAACGTTTAATCCTGGAAAAAAAACTAAAAAATCTCTGTAATTCTAAAACTAATGATAACCAACCACCATCTTCACAACATACATTTTATGATCGGGTACAAAATCTATCTTCTGTACAGTTTACCCCAAAAGAGATTACTCTACTCTCAAAAGGTTTAAAACACAACCTTCACTATACTAAAAATAATGTTAACAGTGCGATTGAAAATGTAGCAGTGGACATGCAGACAGCCTTACAATTCTTTCCAACTACATACCAATATAAGAGTGCTGAAATTCTTCAAGATTTAATCCCTAAATATCTTCCAAAGTTTTATCCAGAAAATCAACAAGCAAACAATATTCGTAAAAAGTTAACTAATGAAAATTTAGTTTTAACAAAAGCCGACAAAGGCAATACAATAATAATAATGAACCGTTCGGAATACAACTCTAAAGTTCACAACTTCATCAGTAATGACAATTTTGAAACTCTACGAACTGACCCTACTAATAAGTTTCAACAACACATCAAAAACGCATTAAAAGTTTGTAAATCCCCAGTTTTTCAAGATCTGTCATATGATAATGTCAAATTCCTCACGAAAAACCCAAAAATCCCAAGACTATACGGATTCTTAAAAATCCACAAAACTAATTGCCCCATTAGACCTGTAGTATCATGCTGTAATTCCCCAAATTACAAATTAGCTTCCTTTGTGACTCACCTATTTAATAATTCAAATGTATTTTCCCCTGTGTATACAATTAAGAATTCTTATGAATTAGTCAATAATTTAAAAGATTTGATTTTACCTAATAACTGTAAATTAGTTTCTTTCGATGTTGTAAATTTATTCCCAAATGTACCTGTACCCGAATGTAGAACTATATTGTCTAATTTATTAACAAATTCAAACCTACCAAAAGATCTTTCTGACGATCTTGCCCGAATGTTTAACATCTGTCTTAACCAAAACTACTTTAAATTTAATGATGCTATAGTCCAACAAAAATACGGACTACCCATGGGTCTTCCTACGAGTCCCCTATTTGCTGACATCTTCATGGATAACTTGGAAAAAAATATTTTTAGTTCTAACTCACCTCTTTTAAATAATGTTTTTATGTGGAAACGTTATGTTGATGACATTTTTTGCATATGGAAAGGTACAGAACGTCAACTTAATTCCTTCTTGTCCCTCCTTAATTCTTTCCATAAAAATATTCAGTTCACAGTAGAAATAGGTACTAATTACAGTTTAAATTTTCTAGACCTATCCCTTTCCATTATTAATAATAAATTCAATTTTAATATTTATAGAAAACCTACTTTTACCGATACAGTCATTCATAGTACTTCAAACCATCCCATTTCCCATAAACATTCTGCCTTCCATTCTATGGTCCACAGACTTGTCACTATTCCGCTATCTCAAGTTAACTTTAATATTGAACTCTCTATAATCAAATCTATCGCCATAAATAATGGATATACCCATACCTTAATTGATAAAATCCTTGCAAAAAAACAACGACTCATATTTTGTAATAAATTCCTGTATAATAGTATCCCCAACATCGCAGTAAATAAAAACCACGGTTGGCGTAGAATTTTATACATTAATAATTTCTCGTCCTCATGTGTTTTAAAATTTCCAACAGAAATTAAAGCCGCTTTTTATACCAATAATAACCTAGGTAAACTTTTAATTAACTCAAAAGATAAAGAAAATAATTTAAGCCATTCTGGCATCTATAAACTCAAATGTAATGATTGCGAAGCATTTTACATTGGTAAAACTGCAAGAAATGTTCAAACGCGGGTAGTTGAGCACTTGAGATGCTTAAATAACATAGGTTTTTCGGAATTTGCAACACATTTAATAGATAAAGATCACTCATTTGATAAGCCTTCAGGTATAGAAGTATTACATAGAAACGGGATAGGTCTACGCCTCAACAATTTAGAAGCACTCGAGTTAAAAAAATCCCTTAAAGTCAATAAAATCAATTTATTAAATAAACAATTAGATTTAACAAACAGCCCCATTTTAAATATATTTCCATTCCCTGCACCTATGTTTACCCCCTCTCTCCTACCTAAGTCTTCCACCCCCACCAAAGTTGATGTTCTCTCTCCCTCTTCCAGCTTAACTATAAGTACCCATACACCTCTGTAATTAATTTAATATGTTTTTATTAGCCCTGATGAAGGTTCGGGTTGAACTGAAACCGGTTGGTTATAAATATATACAATAAAGTGGTATTCAAACTAAGTTATTTTATTTTAATTATTATAATTATGTATACCCACAAAGTGTTTGCTACAAGTGAAAAATTAATATCGGCGAGTACGGCCAAACAAGCAATAATGTATAAAAAATATTCAATTAAATACAGAATTATGTGTATCAATATCAACTTTTATAAACAGTGTCTTAAAATGAAAGTGTTTCCCAATTATTTGACTTCAAGTTTTAACAATAATTTACCAGTGTCCTCTTCAATTCATAAAGCTAAAATGGCGTGGTTAAAAGAAGATCTAATTAATGCATATAAACAAAGAAATAACATTAAATTAAAAGTCAAAATTTTACATATTGAATTAGTGCATAATCTCCACCCAATTGAATGGGATCTCTTTGACGATAAAATAAGAAATTATGTTTCAATAGAATCTTTCAAAAAACGTTTAATCCTGGAAAAAAAAACTAAAAAATCTCTGTAATTCTAAAACTAATGATAACCAACCACCATCTTCACAACATACATTTTATGATCGGGTACAAAATCTATCTTCTGTACAGTTTACCCCAAAAGAGATTACTCTACTCTCAAAAGGTTTAAAACACAACCTTCACTATACTAAAAATAATGTTAACAGTGCGATTGAAAATGTAGCAGTGGACATGCAGACAGCCTTACAATTCTTTCCAACTACATACCAATATAAGAGTGCTGAAATTCTTCAAGATTTAATCCCTAAATATCTTCCAAAGTTTTATCCAGAAAATCAACAAGCAAACAATATTCGTAAAAAGTTAACTAATGAAAATTTAGTTTTAACAAAAGCCGACAAAGGCAATACAATAATAATAATGAACCGTTCGGAATACAACTCTAAAGTTCACAACTTCATCAGTAATGACAATTTTGAAACTCTACGAACTGACCCTACTAATAAGTTTCAACAACACATCAAAAACGCATTAAAAGTTTGTAAATCCCCAGTTTTTCAAGATCTGTCATATGATAATGTCAAATTCCTCACGAAAAACCCAAAAATCCCAAGACTATACGGATTCTTAAAAATCCACAAAACTAATTGCCCCATTAGACCTGTAGTATCATGCTGTAATTCCCCAAATTACAAATTAGCTTCCTTTGTGACTCACCTATTTAATAATTCAAATGTATTTTCCCCTGTGTATACAATTAAGAATTCTTATGAATTAGTCAATAATTTAAAAGATTTGATTTTACCTAATAACTGTAAATTAGTTTCTTTCGATGTTGTAAATTTATTCCCAAATGTACCTGTACCCGAATGTAGAACTATATTGTCTAATTTATTAACAAATTCAAACCTACCAAAAGATCTTTCTGACGATCTTGCCCGAATGTTTAACATCTGTCTTAACCAAAACTACTTTAAATTTAATGATGCTATAGTCCAACAAAAATACGGACTACCCATGGGTCTTCCTACGAGTCCCCTATTTGCTGACATCTTCATGGATAACTTGGAAAAAAATATTTTTAGTTCTAACTCACCTCTTTTAAATAATGTTTTTATGTGGAAACGTTATGTTGATGACATTTTTTGCATATGGAAAGGTACAGAACGTCAACTTAATTCCTTCTTGTCCCTCCTTAATTCTTTCCATAAAAATATTCAGTTCACAGTAGAAATAGGTACTAATTACAGTTTAAATTTTCTAGACCTATCCCTTTCCATTATTAATAATAAATTCAATTTTAATATTTATAGAAAACCTACTTTTACCGATACAGTCATTCATAGTACTTCAAACCATCCCATTTCCCATAAACATTCTGCCTTCCATTCTATGGTCCACAGACTTGTCACTATTCCGCTATCTCAAGTTAACTTTAATATTGAACTCTCTATAATCAAATCTATCGCCATAAATAATGGATATACCCATACCTTAATTGATAAAATCCTTGCAAAAAAACAACGACTCATATTTTGTAATAAATTCCTGTATAATAGTATCCCCAACATCGCAGTAAATAAAAACCACGGTTGGCGTAGAATTTTATACATTAATAATTTCTCGTCCTCATGTGTTTTAAAATTTCCAACAGAAATTAAAGCCGCTTTTTATACCAATAATAACCTAGGTAAACTTTTAATTAACTCAAAAGATAAAGAAAATAATTTAAGCCATTCTGGCATCTATAAACTCAAATGTAATGATTGCGAAGCATTTTACATTGGTAAAACTGCAAGAAATGTTCAAACGCGGGTAGTTGAGCACTTGAGATGCTTAAATAACATAGGTTTTTCGGAATTTGCAACACATTTAATAGATAAAGATCACTCATTTGATAAGCCTTCAGGTATAGAAGTATTACATAGAAACGGGATAGGTCTACGCCTCAACAATTTAGAAGCACTCGAGATAAAAAAATCCCTTAAAGTCAATAAAATCAATTTATTAAATAAACAATTAGATTTAACAAACAGCCCCATTTTAAATATATTTCCATTCCCTGCACCTATGTTTACCCCCTCTCTCCTACCTAAGTCTTCCACCCCCACCAAAGTTGATGTTCTCTCTCCCTCTTCCAGCTTAACTATAAGTACCCATACACCTCTGTAATTAATTTAATATGTTTTTATTAGCCCTGATGAAGGTTCGGGTTGAACTGAAACCGGTTGGTTATAAATATATACAATAAAGTGGTATTCAAACTAAGTTATTTTATTTTAATTATTATAAATAATAATAAGTTTCTGGATGGCGCTCGAAATTGTGGGTTTTGAAGTTAACCACAACGAAATAAGAATCCCTTTCATTCTTAAATCAACTTGGGTGACAGTTAGCGCCATTCGGCAGCGTTAGTTTGACAGCAAACGTCACTTTAGAAGTGGTGAATCTGTAACAAAGTCATTACTATCCTGCGAGGTAAGTACCTTTTCACAAAACGTAAATCTTCGATAAATGGCTTATTTATGTCATTCATAAATAAAATAAGCAGTTATTAAAATGCATTATAATACAAAGTATTTGTTTTTTTAAGTTTTAGTTAGAAACCTTGCGTCACTTAATTATATTTCACCAATTTGTGTTTTCAATAATCTCTTAACAATATCGTAGATGCTCTTAACCACGCTTCTTTAGGATTTTTTACTAGGTCTCTCAAAAATCGATCTTGTAAGGCTATCAGAAGAACGAGAATCGCTTAATAGTTAAGAAAAGATGTTACAAGCGACGGACAGCTATCTTTCGCAAACGATAGCAGTCGTTGACGAATGCTATCATTTAGCTTAAGGCTAAAAGAACGAGAATCGCCCTCCAGGACCCTTGCCTTGGGGTATTTGATGAGACAAGGAATGTGATTAGGTTTTGGCATTTTTCATAAATCTTCCTGTTTTTTAGGTCATTCCGGAAATTCCAAAAGATTTAGTGAAAAACATTTTCATTGTAATCTGATCCTTGGGCCTTGTTAAATTTTGAGGGGGCGCTGAAGAAAAATTTACTCAACAAGAAGGCAATGGGCTCAAAGAGGTCGGGAATCTCTGCTATACGGGTGATGTATTCATTATTAATACACAGGGTGTCTGGGGGTAAGTCGGAAGGTTTTTCAGAACTTTTTTCAAAGTTCTTATATTTATTTTCCCATACAAAAATATTTTTCCATTTAAGAATATTTATTTTCCCCTACAAACAACTTTTTAAACTTAAAACTACCTTAAAATCATGTAGAATCACCCTTCCAAAGTTAGCGCACTTTACCCCCGGACACCCTGTATAATATAGTGTAGCAATTAATTGATCTATCTTTACCTATAAACACCTCTGTGACCTTCTTCAATCCAAACAGTGTGAAGTGTTTGCCAAAATGATCGGTATTTGTTCCCTTCCTCTCGTAACCTAGTGCGCGCCACTTCTATAAATACAAAAGTACAATGTGTCAAATACCTGCAACACACTTTATTAGCATCTTTAATTGGTTAGCAGGTGTGATGTACATATATATTAATTAAAAACAGTGACATGAAATCCATCGTCATCACAACTGTTGCTTATTCCTCTCTCATAATTGCCCTAATTATCATATTTATAGTGAAACCCACTTACAAGGTTCCCACATATTGAGTTTTTATGCTGTTTTTTCAGTCCCTTAAAGATAGAAATTAAAATATGGCCCAATTTATTCCTCATTAAATATAAAGTGAGTTTCACTATGTACAGTAAAACTTGCAATAGGGTAAGTTTTCACCCTAAAGATGTTTGTTAGAAAGTGTGAGAGAAGGAAAGAAGAAGGTGGAATATAATGACGAGTGTCTAACCGTGCGGATAAGCGATGCAGGAAGCGATAGTCTTGGAGAAGGCCCCCGCCGCCATGAACTCGAGGAAGTCCTTGGGCTGACGACGCTCCTGCTCGCCCTCGGGGGGGCTGCCGAGGCGCCTACGCCGTGCCTCCACCAGGCGCGCCTTCACGCCCTCATACAGCACAAAGTGCACCACCGTCTCGCTGATGCCCATGTACGAGGCGCTTATGCCCTTGTAGAAGCCTAATATGCCCTGCAGAACAATTTTATTATATTTCAAGTGTCTTATAGCAATAATATTTGGCTAATTTATGTAGCACCGTTTTCGTGAAAAATCACCTCAAGGGCGCTGGTAAGTAAGCAAAGTGAAGAGATACGGCCCGTCCGAGTCGAGAATCACGAATGCCATTGTTGTTTCATAGACGCTTCCGAGTGCAAGTGTTTGGCCAGTAGTGGCTACAGTCTAATGACAATCTGTAATTAATTGTAAACTAAGCTATTTTTACGTTTTCTATGGTTTTGATTTTATGAAACCCAGATTGAAAAGGTTCATGGATTGTAATGCCTTTATACAAGTATCCGTGGCCTGGTGCTCAACAGCAACAAAATCTAAAAATAAAGTTTATAAATATATTTATAATCTTTATTAAGAAATTAAATATAAATCTTCAGACAAAATAATTGGTATTTGTACAAAACGGAGAATGTGAAATTCTGACAGGTATACTGACCGACTGGGCATATATTCGTTTAATACATTGTCCGGCTGTAGTGAACTGTCCGTCTAGTTGCAGCCTCGTTTTGACAAACCATATAGGATTTGTTGTTGTGCATGCGACAAAACCTGAAAAAAAATCCTTTATGAAAAACTCAACATGAAATTGTAATGTAATTATGATATAATATAATATGCTAAGACAAAACTTATGCAAGGAATTGGATACAATTAGATATAAGGGTACGGACCAAATGTTTTGCAACGTTGCACAACTGAAAGTGGCACACTGGAAAATATGTAGCAAAAACAAATTAAGTATAGGCTTACCTACATCAATGTTAAATGTGTTCAATTTTAAGATGTATATATAAACAATTCAACATTATTATATTATGAAAGGTTTTATAAAAATTCTACCATTATTGGAAATTAGCAATAAAATATTTTTTTCCCATAAAAAACAAATAGTACTGATAGATAAAAATAATCTTCAATTATTAAAATGAAAATAACTTTTGTAAAATATTAATCTCTATGTAACTTAAAACATAAATCTTACTTTACTTGTAAAATTTCCTGGAAGTATTCCTAGGCATAATCATTACACTAACATTACTATAAATTATTACTATACTGGCGCAGACCCGAATAATCACGGGATAGCATCACTTGATTTTTTTTTCTCAGGGAGATTCCTTTTCTTCATAGTTACGGAAGTAGATTTGATCTGACGGACTCCATGGTCTAGTGGTAATTCTTTCGACTATCAATCAATAAAATAAACTATTTAACTAATATATTTTGGCATTTTTCAAAACTAGAATAAGTATTGTTTATGATTCAAAACTGTGAAACCAATTAAATCGTCATATAATAATTAACAATTTTTTAACGAAGCAAATGACAACACAACACCCTTGCTTCAACTGACAGGTAAACAAAGCAGCGGATGTGTATAAAATTTTGGCCGGTCAAGGGCTAGTGTTGCCACAGCTAAAATAACTACTGTTGTATATTGAAGATATCTAGTGTAAACAGTTACAAAACTGACGTTGCACAACAGAAGAAAATTAAGGACATTGCATGCTGCATTAAGGACAGGTTCTTTCAGAGAATTTGTACAATTCTTCAAATTTCGAAGTAAATTTTCAAGTTCTGTTATTATTTCAGTTCTGTCAAGTAACTGGCCTATAATGATATAATAACAGAACTTGAATAGGACCTTCACACAACCTGAAAATGTTCATTAAAATTTCATGAATGGTTCAAATTCTATGACACAACACATCCTTAAGCGCTCCTAAGGTGATGTCCAAGAATTAGCCAAGAATAAATAAATCCTTAGTGCTTAAATTTAATCGGAGCAAATTAAATGCGGCTACGGTTCGTAAACTTCATAATTAGAGATGGCAAAATTTAGCATTAATTTTCAGATTTTTTAGCATTAACAATTGGAAATTTAGCGTTTTATAGCATTTTGAGGCATAATTTAGCGTTTTGTAGCAAAATAGAAAAAAATGTATTTCCTGAATGTTTTTAGCGCATATTTTAAGTATTTTTTGTAAAATATATGTTTAACCTTCATTTGCAAGTATTTCCATGTGAAAGATTATAAATAATTAATTTTAATATTAAATTAATAAGGAAGGAAACTCTAAGTACGGGTCGAACACAAACACAACAAATGCAGATTGCGATTAACATCAATAGGCATAATTTATTTCGCACAATTTGTGTAATGTCAAAAAGCAATTTTAGCATACAGTACAAAAATATTAAATATTTACACATAAAATAGTAACAAAATTGTAAAAAGAGGTAGGACAGGCTTCCAAAAATGAAATAAAGTAGGCATATTTGAAATGATTTAGATTTTAGTTAGAGATGATTTTCACTTATTTCCGCTGATAAATATCGATTTTTTGAAATTCTCACATATTATTTTAATACCCGGTATTTTCGGGAAATTCGCGCCTATTTCGCTAAATAGAATAATTTAGCTAAAATACGGCCAAAATCACGTTTTTCGCGTTAATTCGCGAAATAGAAATCACTGGAAACACTTTCAAATGCCTTGAAACGCAAGGAAAACTTATAAATGCCCTATTTTCGAACCATAAATATTTTTTCGCGTTTTTAGTGTAAACGAAATTTTGCCATCTCTATTCATAATACATATAGAAAATTGAAATAAGGAACTCCAGTTCCATTTTTGAACAAAAAATTCATCAATAACTTCTACTTATATATTCTAAGTACATTTTATACGGTTATATGTAGTTTTACAGTTAAAATTATTTACAAAATTTTAATTATTCAGGTATCCCGACATCGCGCCAAATCCGTGGTTGTCTGTGTGACGTCACAGTGCTTTAGTTCAACAGGCATTGTATTTTGTATGGCGGCGTCGAGAATCGAGACGTTGTTTATTCTAAAGTTTAACCACTTTTAATATTGAATCTCATCACTATTGTATTCTACCAAAGTGAAAAAAGAAACATCTGTGATCGCATCTGATAAACAAACATAATTCAAAAACCCTGTATTACCATGAAAAAATGCGTTGTATTACTTTAAAAAAATATACTGGTATTTATAATTCACTGATCGTGACGACTGTAATAATATGTATTTTAAAATCCCATGATGCTGAAACGAATTCGAAAATACATATGATTTTTCACAGATATACTAAATTGTATTGTTTATATTTTGTATTTTGACAGATATAAGAAATTGGTTAAAGATTGGTTGGTTTAATTACCGGCAGCACTGGCTGCGGTGAGATGAACAATGGGCGTGTCCGGCTGCAGGTGCTGGTTGGCGAGGGCCTTAGCACGTGAGTAGGTGCAGAAGTAGATGGCTCGGGAGGGGGCCACGCCCACAATGTTGGGCCCCAGCCCCTTGAACAGCGCCCGAGCACCCTCCGTCTCCACGATGTGCCTGCAATGAGACGTATTTCAAAAGGTTGTCCAATATATATTAAATAAAGAGCTGCTGGTCTTTTAACTGGACCGAAACAGACAAACTTTTATTTTATATGTGAATACCACATCCGAGTCCCAACGGCTCCCCACTGTCCATAGCCAATGCGACTATACCATCCCCAATCATAGTCATCCAGACTCCGGAGTCAAGTGATTTCATCACAAATGATTTCATACGCTTTCGAAGGCTTTATTATTTATTTATTTGCTAGTTGGGAATGTGCATTGTGTGGACTGTCTGGATGAAGCTATTGGGGTATGTTGTGAGGTTGAAGAGATTATGGAATGGAAGGAAATGGGGAAGAGGAAGGTTGGGAAGTTGGAACTGAGCCCAATATTGAATATTGTGACTTGGAGGATCAGCAGAAATAAATTATTGATAACTAAGAAAAAAAACCGGCACCAACGCAAAGTCATTATAATGTCTTAAACTTTCACCGTGTTCCTGATCTTTATAGGATAGCGGTTGGGTTGAATGCGGCCCTCTTATAATATTCATAAAATATATTAAAAATATGACATTTTCAATGAACTCAAGGGGCCAATCAAAAAGTCACAAGAACTAAAATTACACGAATGCTATAGAAATAATGTTCAATGTGCCCAGTTATAGAAAAATCACAAAGAATAAAATATCTGGGAGTAGTAATTAATGAAAATCTTAGGTGGACCCTCATATCAAAGGTATTACGGAAAAACTCACAAGCCTTACATATATCTTTAAAAATCTAACAAATGTGGTAAATAAAAATGACAAGAAAAGTCTGTTACGCTTAATGTCATTCTCAAATTGAATATGGAATTATGGGATGGGGATACATAACCTGAATACAATTCAAAAAGGAATCATAAAGACCATACCGAAAGTACCCATAAGAACGCCTTCGATTGAAATTTTCAATAATTTTGATGTACCAAATATACTATCGAAACTATTCAAAAGTACGGAATCCTCTACTATACCGCGTATTCATCACACCAGATCGAATCACAATGACAAGTCAATAAATTAAAGTTAAAATATTCCAAGTTATAAAACCACATTCGGACTAAGAAACTATATTTATTTTGAAAAATATACAAAGTAACTATATCAATATTAGATTCTAATCTGTTTCGGCTAGATGATTTGTCCTTTTGATCACTTATCGGTAGTAGCTTAATTACAGCAGTTTCAATTCGGCCGTGCGTTTTTAGAAAGATCTCGATGGGTTTTGTATCCTCAAAAAAACCTTACTTAACGAAGACAATACCTGGTTTTGTCCTGAGCAACTATCACTATACACAATCAATGTTTTAACGAGGACAATACCTGGTTTTGTCCTGAGCTACTATCACTATACACAATCAATGTTTTAACGAGGACAATACCTGGTTTTGTCCTGAGCAACTATCACTATACACAATCAATGTTTTAACGAGGACAATACCTGGTTTTGTCCTGAGCAACTATCACTATACACAATCAATGTTTTAACGAGGACAATACCTGGTTTTGTCCTGAGCAACTATCACTATACACAATCAATGTTTTAATATTTTTGCGGTTCTCAACTTCTTTAATATAATATTGCAATTTGGTTTGATCATCTCTTAGCATCCTCCCTATATGAAACAACGGCCTTCTTTGGTCACACTTTGGTAAATAGTAAAATTGTAAGTAAACAGCTTATTTCCTGTAGTATAAAATCATATTATTTCCATACGGCATGTTTAATACTTTTTGTAAGTCAAAGCTTTGCACAACGGTACTATCTTATTATTTCATATTTTGATGGAACTTAAAACAGTTGCATCTTTTTCCGCACAATACATTTGTTTTGGGATATGTCATTGGATGATTTATTTTCTATGTTATCAATTGCAGACAAGATGAACATTTATGGTTTTTTTGGAACGTGTATATAATATAAAATGACATCGCGTTTGGGTCCCACCCAGACGTAGTGTGTTCAATTCCTCGGCTGGCTAAGTCCTACATCACAACAAAAGCAATATTTTCCGCTTACTGTGGTGGTAGTAGGAGATTTTCAAATATTGTCAGGTATTTCGTAACTGGAAATGTTTGCCTTTCTTTTTAATTTGCAACTCCACAACACCCTTCCCCCAGATATAAAGCGAATAGAAAAGTTTAATGATTCCAAATCAAGAATAAAAATCTGGCTGAAAGAAGTCAATGAAAAGACATAAAAAAAACAAATAAAATAGAACTCAAACCCATAACCCTTGCCTTGCCAAGGGTACTGGGTTCGAGTCCTAGATGTGACCGTATCTTTTTCTGATTTTTCTGTTTCAAATTTTCGTTTAGGAATTCAGTTTCAGTGCCGGCAACCCGGGCGTTTATTTAAGGTTGCTTCTGTACAGATGTTTTTTTTTCATTACCCACCTTACTAGACAAAGTCTGAAATATTGTCTTCAATAATTAAATATTACAATTTGAGGTTTTACTAAAAAAGTTATTCCAAAAAATAAAATAGATCTAAATAACATTAGTCCGCTTCAGCACAGGACACCCTAGTGAGGAGGACTAAGAAATACAATTACTATACATAATATATTCTCTATCATATTTTGTATGTACAATGTTTAAATAGTCACTATAATAAAAAAAATAATTGTATATAAAAATTAACGCAAATATATGTTTGTTCATATGAAGCGGATACTTTGTGATGTGACATGTAATTAAAAAATAAAACAATAACTTACAGTAACAGTAAACACCACTTTTATTTTTTATACTTCATGCCGTACGGGTTTCACTACAACCGTAGCTTCTTAAGGGCTGTAGAGTAGACTGGGGACAATTGAAACGCGTCTTGATTGAAACATCTCAATTTACTTGAAAACTATGATACTTAAGATTGTGACACAAAACTCCATCAGATCTGTCGGGATGAGTCCTCCATAGCTCTCTAGCCAGCGAGTTACAAATATCTTAAATACCAAAAGTTCCCCAGGGGGTTGGGAAGATAGTTGTCTTTCTTATGAAGTAAAATTCCTGACTCTGACTTGGTTGTGAGGTCACAGCGTTTATTTTGAGTCAGTAACGCAGTTGTGAGATGACGATGACACCAGGTGTAAGCGGCGATGACGGCGGTGGAGTGGTCGAGGAAATTAAGTCGAGGCGATTGACTCGACACCGCGTTGGTGGAGACCGGACTTGAGGATGTGTTCAGCACTGGCGAAGACTTGGAGTCTTCCAGGTACTCCAGTGTGAATATAGCCGAAGGTATAATTGACCTGGTCGGCAGATGCGCGGGAGATGCAGGCCGGCGACGATGACGCGGGGCTGAGACGCAGACCGGCGAAGGTGTCGCAGGGTCTAGGGGCATGAGGAGCGCAGGCCAGGGATGATATCCAGGGCCAGGGCACTGATGTAATCTCGCGGAGTCCATGATAATCCGTAGCCTCTCCTATAAGGTCCATGCAAAGCCGGGTGTAGGTAAGTAGGTCCGTGGCCTATAGCGGCGCGGTGGAGTAATGGCGGGGCGCGACGCAGAGGGCAGGTTGCTTGGCCGATTGCTCCGTAGACAGCGAGCGGTCGCAGAGCTCGCAGGTTGATCACTTGTAAAACTGCTGATTAATGACTGACTGACTCGATGCGATCCATTTTATAGGCGCCCGCTGTGTCGAGAATATTCAGGCGTGTAGGTATATGCGCCGAATGCTAGAATCGTATCTAGAGAGTTCTAGCTACGATGCATTTTGCATGGGCGAACATTCCCAAATATTCTAGTAGCATCGCTACCAAAGATATTAGAAGAACGAGATGTGCTTTGCGCAGTTCGTACTGAGTGGAATTGTTTTGCCCAGTGTCGCCGGTTTTGTTCACCAATACTACTGCACACCTTCGCTTACGCTAAGGCATCGCTAAGGTATCCGCACTAATACATAGAACAGATTTCTGTGCGTACACGTCCCGATACCGTTCAAAGTACCCTAATTAGGTAGTACTCCGGCTACGGTCCGGCGGCCAACATAGCATATCTCGTTCTTCTAATATCTTTGATCGCTACAGACATACCGTCGCAGACTTATATGTAGGCCTTTTTAAGATATACAATTCCGTAATACATTATTTTGATGTATCTCATAAGGTTGAGCAAGCGTTAGCAATGTAAGCACCCAAAAATATTTTCTTTACGACTTGATTTCAAAAACATCAACTTTTCTTTACTTTCTATAAATGTAATATGCGTATATTATATATATACATGGTGTCCGGAAACTCGTAGTACAAGCCGGAAACTGGAGAATGTATACCACACGGGGAACCCAAATAAACATAAAGTTTTTTGATTTGAGCATTTTTATAAAAAAAAAAAAAAAAACCAAAAAAATATATTTTTCGGCTATTTCAGGGTTCAAATATTTTCGTCATTATTTGTTTTACTTTTAAATAGTTTTAATTAGTTGGGTACTTTGATCTTCAGTAATAATTTATAAGAATTTGATCAAAAAAAAAATCAACTTCTGACTCGATTTACTCGAAAACGAAAGCTCAAATCAAAAAAAATTATACTACAAAATCGACTCCAAATGTGATGTAGATTCACCAGTTTCCCGCTTGTACTACGAGTTTCCGGACACCATGTATATACATTATTTGCATACATAATATGTGCCTGTAGCGGCGAAGAGGTTAAATAAATAGATCATAAAAAATACACACCTGATACATTGAATCAGGTTCACTCGTGGCGGAGGTTTCACCCCATTCCGGGTAAGGTGGGCCACTACCTGAAAACACAATAATACACCAGCTTATTATTATATCTTAACTATAAAGCCAAAAATCAGTTTGATTGTCTCAGCAAAAACCCTTGCATTTTCAAATTTGCACGGTTTTTCTGCCAGTCTGAAATTTTTAGGTCAACTTAACTAATTTGAGATTCCAATGTCATTTTCACCATGAGCTAAGGAACTTATGGGTGGCAACTACCACATATTGTACCATATAACAAACAATTTCATTGACTCATCCAACTCACGAAAAATCTCAATCGTTTTCCTATTGGTGAGATATTTTTTAAAAAACCACTTTGGAGATGCATGCGTGTAACATATTTCATATAATTGATTTGCATTAGGTTGTAGGTATTCAAATACTGTAAGTTTTTAAATGTATCAGCGTAGTACATAAGGAAACCGAACATTGATTCAATATTATTATGTATTAAAGTCTTCACTTTACATTATTTTTAATGGAAAATGCTAACAGAGAGACGGAAGTCATTAAAAACGAAAATATCAAGTCGTTTGCAAAACTATTTATCACCTTATTGAATAACAAGATACATTTGTGCCACATGTCACTGAGATAGGATATTTCATTTGCAATAACATAAAGCCTCTCAATCACTTCTAATAATATTATGTCATGTACAATGCGCCACAGTTCGTGGGAAATAGTTTACAGAAATCATTTCAACATAAAAACTCTAATTTATCGAAGTAGTCTATTAATGCCCAATAAGAGCAAAAATTAATAAACTGCTTGAAAGCGTGTCCAATCTCTGACAAAATATTAAAAAGGATAAATAAATGATTTTCTTTAACCACTCGAGCGATAGCTGCCCAAATGTTTTGTATCGCTAATGTCTTGGTAGGTAGGTGATTTTTATGATTTAAAATTAATTTATCAGCTAATATGTTTAGTCGCTAGCTTGATTAACCTTCTATCGAATACCAAAAGATTTCGCTAATGTTCCTCTCATGGAATATTCCAGATAATATTTCGTACTGTTGTGAAGGTTGAGGATGTGTTCGGAGTTGATGAAAATAAAAATTTATAATCTTTTTATAATAGGTTTATTTTGTTTACGGGCATAAACCAGTTGTGATAAATTTTAAACCACACAAGTAATTCACAACAGTAAAAGAAAAAAATATTTAAGTGATTGCGGCGCGAAACGTATCTTGATTAGCAAGTTAAAATTTGTAAGACTGACTGACTGTCAGTCAGTCTTACGCTCGTCGCTGCTTTATATAGTCGCGTTATGTAGATATTTCTGGCAGCCGACTGTGGTACCTCTAGGAAGCGCGTGGTACCTTCTGGCAATTGCGGACTCGTCCAGTAGGTTCTAGGACGGCTTAGGTACTGTAGTAATTTAGCGCTTGGTACTAGGTACTACAGTAGTACCTGGCACTGTCCGAGTCGAGCAGTGGCAGCAGCATATTTTGAATGCTATGAGCAATATCAGTGGAGTGCTACTACAGTACCATCTGTAGAAGCCATTTTAATTTGTTTCTGTTCACATGTTAAAAATTGCCCTTTTAGCTTCTATGACTATAGACATTTCTAGTAGACCATAGACAGCGTACAGAAATAATATTTCCCCAAGTAAGTAGGAGGTGGGGCAATTTCTGATAACTACCATAAGTAATTTATGCATTTATAAATGTAATGATTTTAATAAAATAAAATACTTTTTGTTTTAAAACCATGAGTTTTTAATAATTTTTAGAACCGACTGGTTTCGCTTTACTCAAGCATCTTCAGGGTACAAATTATTACTAAACAAGAAGTACAAGGTGTGAGCTTATATATAAAAAAAAAAATTGAGGGAGACAACATGATATACATATAACAAACACATAGAAAGCATACAATACAAGTACAAAAGACATGGGAAAAACCGAAAGATAATTATGTAGACTAATGGATTATAATATATATATCTGGAGAAACAAAGCATCCACTGACATGGTGATAAGGAGAACTTGAACATTTTTAAGGGTTTATTGGAAACAAACCTAATATTGGACTACTTGATATGTCTAATTGATTATTGAGAATAGGACCTTTGGTTGGTCAAATTATTGGTAATTATTATCTCTATATAAGATATAGGGATTTAAAACAAATTAAAGAAATTTGCACGGGACATTTATTTTTGCCCGGATTCAGTATAGCGCAGGCGCAAAAAATACCCGGCCGAAATGTGTTAATATTTGGAGGTATCACATTTGGAATGAGCGTGCCAGGAAATGTCTATCGCCCAAGACATTCATTTTTTAAATACGGTATCACTCGAGTGGTTAGAATAATATGAATTAAATAACATTTGCAATGTAAGTGAGATTGGGCCATGACAATACATAAGGGCGGTGCTAGCATTATGTAGTACATATATAATCATTCCCCGTGCATGCAGATGATTGAAGGCAAGTCCAATTCAAAAGCAATTATGTTTAATAACAACATTCAATATGTCGATAGGTAGTCAGAGAAGGGAGCTACAAACATTTTAAATGAAAATGTGAACAGGAATATTTTTTATTTGGACACTTCTCAACTTTATTCAGGTGCCGTTACAAAATATTAATTTGAATAAATATAAAGTTGATAAATAGCATTATAAAATTTTATTTAGGACACTTTTCCATTTAAGAGTAGTGTAGTTTTATCTTTCATAAACTAAGTCTACAATTTTCACATTGGCGGGAATACTACACAGTATAATACATACCACATCAGTTTGGGAGATAAAAAAGTGATGTAACATGATAAGTTTTATTTATCAATATAAACTTATTTCATTTGCTTGTAGTTTTTCTTAATAAGAAACGTGGGCATGATAGTTACAAGATAAAAATTAAGAATGATAAGGTAAAAAAAAACAATAATAAGTTTTCATGAAAATATTTCAAGAAGAGATGCCTATAAATTTATTACACTGTAATCAAATTGAGGTATATATTTCTCGTAGTATTTTCCATCATGTTTGACTGTATTTATTAAGAGCAATCGAAGTTGTAGAGAGAAAAATAGCGGGGTTCAGAAAAAGATTAGGTTGTCTATGTCCTAAATGAATTCCCAAGTAGCATTGATAATGCCTATTTATATATAGATGGTTCCAAGGAGAAAGGTAGTTCTAGAAAGAAATTTCAAAAACCTGTTTGCATGCCAGGAAATCAAAAAAACTCTATAATAATATACTACAGGCAATGGTATTAGAATACCATCTAGACATGTTATTGATTCATTAAATGTGGCAAGTAACAAACATACTGACATTTCCAGTAAATTCTTATGGTATTTATGTAAGATAAAGAATATGTGTATACAAAGGAAATAGAAATAGGGCCGGGGGCGGCGTGTTCGTATTTAAAAGTAGGGATGAATAGTACATCCTATATCACGGGGGGAAAGCGCTTACTCAATTACACTATTTCAAATACGGAACGCTATATGAAATGACCCACTGCCAGTAAGATATCCTTCTTATACATATGGGTTTTGCAAATTTTAAAATCTTTAGGAAATACCTATAATATAATATTGTCACAGAAAATTATAATTGCTATTTTAAAAATTGGAAATTATTTGTCAGGAATTTAGACTATCCCCCATTGGGAATCATTTGAATGCAAGTACAATAGTTAATTTAGGTGATCTAATAAATGTTTGCCACAACTTTAATCTACGAGGGTTGTCCCAGAAGTAGCCGAACCAACAAAGAAAACACAAAAAAATTTCGAAAAACTGTCCTATGTTTTCTCAAGTCTCCATTTGGCTCAATACACCTTTTCAAGCTATGTTCAATAGCTTTGATACCCTGTTTATAGTGAGAACCGTCGAGCTCCTCCAAATAGCCATCAACCACAGACTCCACCGCTTCATTATTGGCAAATTTTTTACCACCAAGCCATTTTTTAATGTTTGGAAAGAGAAAATAATCCAATAGGGCTAAAATCTGGTGAATAGGGTGGGTGCTTGAGGAAGCAATTCGATCTTTAACTTATTGATATTGGTCATCACTATAACAGATGTGTGAACTGGTGCATTTGTCTTGATGAAACTACACTTTCTTTGTCGCCAAAGGGGGCCGTTTTTCTCAGTTTCATCACATAAACGCTGCAGTAAGATTGCATAATACTCGCCGTTGATTGTTTTCCTTTTTGAAACGTCGCAGCAGATGGAACTGTCTTCGCCTTCTTTTGAGCCGATTCTTTCTTTTCTGTCCATTGTTTTGACTGTTCTTTCGTCTCAGATGTGAAGTGATGGACCCATCTTTCATCCACGGTTATGAATCAACGCAAAAACTCGGCTTTATTACGGCGAAACATAGCCAAACACTCAATTGAAACATCCTCACAATGCTGTTTTTGTTTCATTGTGAACAAACGCAGCACCCATCATGCGCAGAGCTTTCTCATGTTCAAATTTTCAGGATTGTACTATGTACAGGACTTTTTGAAATGCCTACCATGTCTGCTAGCTCGTGCACTTTCAGTCGATGGTCATCAAATACATTTCTGGTGTGGTTACCTTATTTGGTCGACCACTGCTATGTTCGTCTTGGCACTTCCTACGGCCCCATTTATACTCTGCTACTCAATACTTTTTGTAACGAAGGAGCAGACTCCCCGAGAGTAGAATCTAGCTCGGATTTGATATTGGTTGGACTGAGACCTTTCAAATGAAAGTATTGTACTCAAGCGGTTGGTGTCATATATAAACATTTACCATATTATTTAATACAATTCCTCAAAATATCAATATGGAAATATATGAAACTGCGGTTTAAAGTCGATGAATCCACCTAGATCGAACCCACCGTTTATCGCACAGTTTTTGGTTCTATAAATTGGGCACATTATGGCAAGCGATCGCTTAAAACTTGGCATAATATGCCAAAAATCACTGGAGTGGTTAGCGATTGCCAATTTTTTCCACGTTTACAAATTCAAACTGAGAGCGTTCACTGCTGATTGCTTATAAGATCAAACTTCGAACTTAAGCTAAGCAAGGTTGGTACTTTCGACCACAGGAATTTTTTCAAACAATATATAAAAGCCATCTATAAGTCAGGTCGGGTACTTCTGGGACTACACTTGTGTATTGTTCTTGTAAGTTTGATTACACCTTGGTGTTTAAACTGCACATTTTCTTTTAAAATTTAATGATAGTTTTTTGAATTTTTCCTTTGTGGTACCTATTATTATGTTAGAATTATTATAATCAATTATGATAGTATCGTATACATTTTATGTGAGCTAGTTTTGACACTAACATCAAAATTGCCTTTATAAAATAATATAACTACAACCATTATTTATAATATAAAATATTATATGCGCCTAAATGAAGTTTTAATTCTGTCTTCATTGTGAAACAACAACAATGAAATCTTTTAAATACCCAAATTCAAAACACAAAACCAGAATGAAATGGGATTCGTGACTTATGACGTCAAAATCAACAGGTTCAGTTGTGCCAACCAAACCGTGCATTTTAATGTGATGGTGTTTAATTAATTTATGTATAATTACATATAATAAAACTTACATGTTCCGAATCAGCGTTTGTTGATCTATATGAACATATTTTTTTAAAGCGATAATATCCTTCACTGGAGTTCCTTATTACCGTTTCTTTGGTTCGTCACTTTTGAGATCTTTATGTGTATATAGTTATAGTCAGAAGCAGCCAGTTGATAAGTGCTGCTGAGCGCAGAACAACCAGCAAAATTTCCGACATGGCTAATCACAATACGAAACTCGGTTCGGTCATAACATCTCATAAAGACCTCATACGATAGGTACCTACCTACCTTAGAATTGTTACTCGTTACCTACTAAGCGTGCGTAACTTGCATTGCGACTGTGCCTATGTTTGTAGCAGTTCGTTTATGATTGCGATCCAGAATTTTACTACTTTGGATAATCGATGAACAGTGGAAAGCGTGGATACATACAATTACTCCCCAATATTAGCATGATCGCGGATGGCCATCTTGCTTTTACCACCACACCACAAGGAACAGTTTTTAGCATATGAAACAAGAATGCGGATGCGTGATATTGTATCTTCAATTTAACATCTACTATTTTTCAGCCAATGTTCCGGTCACGGCTCTCTTTAATACAACTTCAAAATGTTATTATGAGATGAGTGATTAGTTGTTGTCAAGCATTGCCTCACAGTGATGCTATGTCTGGGAAGTCCCCAAATCTGGGGGTTTTGAATTTTAAAGGGAGAAAGGGATTTTTCAGAAAAAGGTACAAAATTTAGCAAATTTTGAGCAATGATCATACATTTTGTTCAGTGGCCATATATCAACAAGATGGTCATAGAGGTTTTTACTAAACAAAAGGAGCGGAGAATAGAGCTTCTTTATCAACAGGTTTAATGTTGTACTCTGGTGAACCCCCATACATTTTGACCACCAGTTATAGTTATAGATAATATGTATACTGTAATATCTATGCCTTCCAACCTATTACATACATAGTACATATTTGCTTTTCTGAGGAAATTCTTTACAATGTGATAAAACCAAATAAGTCAAGATTTGTAACTGAATTAAGTAAATATTACACCAACAATATTATACTATAACCTTTTTCATATAGTTGTTAGAAAGTATGCAGTTTTATTGGTTCATTGGAAACTCTTGTTAATTGAAAAATATAAAACAAACAATAATATATAGTACATTGTCTTATTTTTTGACAGTTAAATGCACATTTCAAAGCTCCACATACCATAAAGAAAATGACGTTGCGAGAGGAATACAAGAATACAGTGACCTTGAAATTTCAGACAGAAAATCAGTATAAATTCTTTTAAGAATAACCTCCTCAGACTCAGACTTTTTATTTCAACGATAACCTCGTCAGACCCAGACTTTTTATTTCAACGATAACCTCCTCAGACCCAGACTTTTTATTTCAACGAAAACCTCATCAGACTCAGACTTTTTATTTCAACGATAACCTCATCAGATCCAGACTTTTTATTTCAACGATAACCTCCTCAGACCCAGACTTTTTATTTCAACGATAACCTAGTCAGACCCACACTTTATTACTTGATTTTTGACAAGATAGGGATTTTATCGCCGTAACTATGTACCTAATCATAAAAGATGTTTTTTGAAATGTAATTATTCAACTTTCAAAACTCACTTTTAAAGTTATCTTGAGATACGCATTTTCAAAGAAATGCTATGTGCAAAGAAAAATCAAACTATTTTTACTAAGAAATAACGAATTTGGTAAAGCTAACAAACAGATTTTTGCCACCTACTTGACACTAGGTTCGAGAAGGATATTTAAGTTTTTGAACTTTAAAGGTCTTAAAAGATAATTAAAAAAAAATCAACTTACAAAACTACAAAGCAATTATTTTATATATTTTATAACTGTTTTGTTGTACAAATTGTACAAATCCGAATATACAATTACCGTGATAAGCCAAAGATAAGCTGGAGATAAATATGTATATTGATTTGCACAATAAAAGGATCAAGGGTTCAATTGAGTAAACACACGCTAATTAAGTGATTGTAATGCTCAGCAAACCAAACAACCTAATCAGTGAGGGCTAAACAGGAAATTGACATGCTCTCAAAAATGATCATTAAAATTTCACAAAATTATTCTAATTCTTACCATATTGATTTAAAATAGTAAACTTGACACTAGAAAACTAGACTTTACAATAGTCTTTCAGAAAATAACTATTTTCCTTTACTTATTACTTTTCCGATTTCCTTATAGAAATAGAAATGAACTAAACGGTGTTAAAAAGAGAAAACACCAAGAATAATTAAAATTAATGAGTTAAATTTATAAAATGATGTGAATTATTATTTATATGAAATGACAAAAAAGTGAGGTCGCTATAATGTTCAGAATACATTTGTATAACATGTGTTTTTTTTTTGTTATCAGTAATTTTAGCTCTGTATTTGAACGAAAAAACGTAATGCAATCTATTTTAAAAACTTTTTTATGTTTGCATTCAAAATTTTAACATTTCAAAACGTCTATGTTTATTTCTAATAATAAAACTAGAAAATCTATTTTATCACCTTCTAAAAACAGTTTTTAGTTTTCGGATACGTTCAGAAATATCCCATTTATTTGAATTTTATTGAGAAGCGGAAATACACACAAATTCTCAGACTTTCTGAGAGCTTATTAAAGACATATAACGGTCAATATGTCAGAGGCCTGAAGGGTTAATACAAATTCAGAAAAATGTCCTGCTATTGTTGAAAAATATATAAGAATTGTTGAATTACTTATAATATGTTTCACTGGTGCCTCTTGCCTCTTTTTGTATTACTTGTCATTTGAGAAGGTTTTTTATGTAATTAATTTTGTAATTTTATGTCAATATATGTATCCTTTGACTGAGTTCGATTTGTAATTTTAGGTACCTATAAGTATAATAACAGGGTTTGATAACTGGATTGTTCTCAGGTGTAAGTGTGAGAGAACATCTGTAAGAACCCAGTACAAATAAAGAAACAAAGCAATACATATAAACAGCAAAGTGAGTTGCTGACCTGGGCATGAGTAGGGCGCGGGGCTGTGCCCTCCACACCTTGAGAAGACTGCAGTCTAGTCTTCACTACCTCCAGAGGACATGTCACTACCGCTCCTGCTGTGCCCGCAACACTGAAAATGCAACCGCCAATTGTATGCCAAAACACCAAAAATTAATCGGATTCTCAACACTATGTTGTCACCACCTTCCAACTGACCACATTATTGTCAAAAAATTAGGTGGCAGCCCAAACTAGAGGTGCAAAACATGTGATTGTCAAATACTTATATCACTGTGAAGTAGTAATTAGAATTCACCAAGATCAACGATAAGCATATCAAAGTGATGGGTCTTGATGCCCCCGGGAAAAGGAATTGGAGAATTGAAGTGCAGTGAATATTAGACTTATACATCAATTATCAAAGCAAAACTCTTTGAACAGTGTGAAACAAACATCCTATAATAGCTTACCTCCTCAATTTGAACATAATATAAAACGCATGATTTTCAGATAATTTTACATCGGGTGAAATCCCTTTACATTAAATTTCATCATCACATTTTTGTAAATAGAATAAAATCAAGTCCAAAATGGAAGTTGAAATTTTATTTATATGGAAGTAATAACGACTTTTGTAAAAGTTGCACAATATTGGGTAGAATATTACTAGCGATTGCTGAGAAGGAATCGTCTGTTTAACATCAATCATCTATAATTTTATCGAACAATCGTGGCGAGGAAAGTTATTATGAAAAAACATTAATTCGCTTATTATTGTCCATGCTGTCAAATTACAAAAAAAATATATATTTCGGCGATAACTTGTCCCTGAAAGATTACACTTGGCATGACATACAACAGCATCAATACTTCGGCGCAAATGAAAGGTTATTTCTCGAGTTCCATCAAGGCATCAAACGAGATAAAAATTTGACATGCAGAGCGAATTCAAAATTCATTCTTACCCTCCAGCGAAAAGATGTATGGCGGTATCCCTCTGTGACATATTTTAAAATATATATATTTCAATAATTACATGATTGCAATAGCGGTCTATAAATAAACAATGTGCACGGTGTCGCAATAGGCGAATCGGCAGTGCTTAGTGCTTACGCACGAGTTGTAAACAAATCAAACAGTGATAAGAGCCATTTTAACAGCGGATTTTTGGAAACATTTAAAAGTTCAATAATACTTCTTCGGTAAATAATGCATTTTTACGGTGACATATTAATTAGTTTTTAAATATCTGCACAATATCACCAATTCCACAGCGCACTATCTCGCATTTTTGTTTTCAAAGATCGTACACCGAACGACTATAAAACTGATAACTGAATTCATTTGATGCGTACACGAAAATCACCTTTGGGCCCAAGTGATCGAAAGCTGTTTTTCTTCCAAGAAAATTTATCTTAATGTTATCAAACTGCATAACATTTTTCGATAACAATGCTTGAAGTAAACAGATAGCAGTATTTTATTTTATCAAATAAAACAGTAATTCACAATGTTCACAATTTATCGAAAATCCTGAATTGAAAAAACTCGCAATACAATTATTTACAGATCACAATAATGTGACATCTATTAAATTGTAAGACTGATTATATATTATATTTATTCCGACGAAACCATTGATTCGATTTCTTTTGATTAATAGTGGTTTATGCAAAGTATTTCATTTCCATATAACATAATTTATATTATGGCTGCTTGTCTGCAGGTTCTACCATATACACTTTGTCTTGTTCAATAAGAAATAAGTGGCATTATAATTAATTACACTACATAGAAATACCCGTAAGTGTCAGCTTTGTAGGGGGCCACATTTTTTTTAAATTTAATTTAGGTAAATAATATAAATATAAATTCTGTATTATCTACGCCTTTATAATATATGTTAAAAAAATTATGTTTTATTGAATCCAAAAAAATCATGTTTTATTGAATCGTAGAAATGTTTATTAAGAGAAACATTATTTTATTAAGATGATTTATATTTTTCTCACAAAATATCTTTTGTCTTTGTGGTGTAAAAGTTATAAAAACATTTAAATCGCTTGAATTCTCCTCATAGGGCAATTTTTTTTTCTCGGGTAATTAAAAATGCGTTTCATG
The DNA here is from genome assembly GCA_026573805.1 of Hesperophylax magnus. Classification (NCBI taxonomy): domain Eukaryota; kingdom Metazoa; phylum Arthropoda; class Insecta; order Trichoptera; family Limnephilidae; genus Hesperophylax; species Hesperophylax magnus. The sequence goes on from JAIUSX010000002.1 coordinate 6,888,691, forward strand.
TTTGACATAACTTATAAAATGACTAGATAGTTATAAAGCTGTCCAAAGTTTGAATCCGCTTTAAAAAAATCGCTCAATTATTCTGGAAAACTCAAACCCATTATAAAGTGTATTGTGTGTAAGTATTCAATGAGAAGTACACAATTTTAGTATGATTGCATAAAACTTAACGTCTCATAATGATTAATTTAAATAACCTTCCAAGATTAATTATAATAGTGTAGGCAGGGGGGGTCGACTCCGACCTAAATTTTGGTCCTAGAATGGTGGCGCTTTGGTGACGTCATAGCAATATTTAAAATGCCAATATCCAATAGGAACACTTTGAACGCCATAGAAGAACTGAGTTGTATAAAATGGGATATCTGTGGTAACAAAAGTCAAAACACCACATGTTTATGGTTCTTCGCCGACGTAAATATTTGTGAAAAGTGAAAGTAGTTTTTTTACAAAGTTCGCATTTTGCAAAAAAATTAAAAACGACTTGTGGCTCGTTGAAAAAAGATGCTTTGCCGACCCTTAATCTTCCAGATATCGGAATATATCGGGATTTACCTGGTGCACAAGGGACCCGGGATGTTAACCAAAATGCAGGTGCGAATCTCTCTGTTTGTTCAATGTTTCTAATGTAACTTATCATTAACTTGAATCACCTCAGAATTGAATCTATTTTCTTTTTTAGACCGTATTCGTGTTCCACGTGTACCCCCAGTGTACTACTGCACAAATTGTGGTGCCCTCCAAGATCACAATTACAGTTTTAAAGGTATAAATCTCTATCGACCTTAATATTATTATATGATTGTGAGTGTTGGTAGAGAGATAGAATTAAAGAATAGACGTTGATTCGAGTCGTTATTATGATAAAGATATTCATTCAATAGAATTATTATTTCTTCAAACCCAGCAACTGAATTACAGATATAATATTCTATGTTTTGTTTGAGTAATGTGATGATGTGATGTTTATTTATTTCAGATGCTAATGTCTTCCCTGGACCCAGCAGCCGGCCCATTGCTGCCAAAATGGACGTAGAAGCGTATACCTTCATACGCTTCTATATACAACTGTTTTATTTTTCTCTAAAGGAAATAATATTCTGTTTTGGTGTGTTAACATTTTATTGTCATTTAAAATGTGTTTTGTGTTTACACAAGCTTGTATGTCCCTTTTTTGTGTTATCTGTGTTTGAGTAATAAAATTATTCATGCAATTACGAGTTTTTCATTTTTAAATTATATTTTAGGCTAATAAATGGGGACCGTATTTATATTGTCTATGGTAGTACCGTTTTTTTTTTTACTTTCCTCTATCTTTGGTCGATGGTTTGTGACGTCGTGACAACATATTCCCTTCTCTTTCTTTTTCTCTTAGTTCCAAAAAAATCCGTCGGACGAAATATGTTCAGTACTAAAAGCACGAAGATGACGATCTAGGTGTAGGTTCATTTATGAGTGTAGGTAACCTGCAGATATACTAGACTCTCGTATTTTTACTTGCCAGGATTCGAAAAATTTAAAAATCCACACAAGAAATGTCATATTTATATAGGGAGTCGCTATATGCACAGCGACTAATCGACAGGGGGCGTGGCCAACATATCCGAGCATACCCGAAGTGAAGTATAGGTATAAAAGGGACACTTTCTTTTGAATCACAAACCATGTTACACAAACCTAGCGTAGCCGCTAAACTAATTGAAAACTGGGATGTTTTTCTTGCCTTGACGCGAGCAGGCGGTATTAAGGGGACACTTTCTTTTGAATCACAAACCATGTTACTGTAACCTAGCGTAGTTCTAAAAAGGTTTGTTTACATTATATTATTACAACGCCATTTCCGACGTTTCGTTTCACTGATTTTGCAACTCGGAACAGCTCGGGTATGCTCGGATATGTTGGCCACGCCCCCTGTCGACTAGTCGCTGTGCATATAGCGACTCCCATTTATATATTTAGGTATGCATGGGTATGAGAGTGGTTTATTTATGGTATGCACATTATAATTTGGGTGACAGGATAACTAAACAAAAACATTTTCACCTCGTGATTATTCGTTCGTAGAAAATGTATTTAACAAAGTTGGCTCATACAGGCACTTTTCAGAAAAAAAACGCATCGGGCCGGTCGCAAGCTCGTGACGTAGATCGAAGTCCAGTTGGAATCCGAAAAGCACGATCTCTTTCACTTTCACTAGTTAAATAATATTATTTTTTGGCAAATTTAAGTTAATTTCCTCTCACTTGTGTTTATTCACACGAGTCGGATTAAAGAAGAGAAAAAGTTGTTTTTTAACAGTAAGAATGTGGTAATCGGTAGTGAATGGTTGCGCATGCCAAGATTTGACTCGCGACTTCATATAAAAAAAGGACGCCCGAGGAACGAACGAACGAACGCATTATCAGAGTGGTATATTTATGGCATTATCTCTGCACTGAAATTATATAGGGATTCGAATTAGAGTCGATATAATGTATTTTCCTCGTACCGTTCTACCGGTATTTCAAAGGAAGATGCTCCGAGGAACTGGTATCATTTATCCCTTGGGCAACGGTGGATGGTCGGGAAACATGACTAACACGCGCCCAACATTTATACTCGGTTGACATTATTTATCTCGCAAGAACGGGTTGTGTTTACGATTCGTTTTTGAGTTAAACAGTTCGGCTGTGGAAAGATTTTCGTGTTTCCTTCCTCCTAAAACATGGGTCTCTTCGAGACCTTTTTTTACAACCTCATCTTCTCAAAAAAACCCTCCGCAAAATATCCCCAAAGATGAATAGAGCCTGAAGAATTTTTTTTCCTTGGGACCTCCTGTGTGGAGTTGATGTTAAAAAATACTTCTTTTTCGATTTATTTATATTACAACATATTTCGGTATAATTATGTTGTATTATAAATAAATTCTATTATTCCATTTATATGTGATGAAAAGAGTTTGGACTATTTCGGTGTGGGGAGCGGAAAGAAATGGGAAAGAGGAAGTACCTGGCTATTCACATATGGTCACCAAATACGGCTAAAGCCATTTCAAGCAACGCTTTGATCCCGAATGGTGGTCTTTCATGACTTTCACCAAGGCGATACTGACAGTATCTACCGCCATGTGTGACTCTTTATATAAATACAACTATTCTCAACATTTTCCCTGTCATGTCCTTGTCATGATAGTTTGCTAAATGAGACTTTCAATTTGACAATTCGAATGTTTTCAAAAGCATACTATTGATGTATTTATTGACTCCATTTATAGAATTAAGCGAAATTTATACCAGCACTTTGTTGAATCCTACAAATTATAGTAGCGTTGGTAATGTAGTTTTAGTGATTTGTCTTATATTTTCTAGTTTCTATATTATTTTATGTTACTGTTATATGTTTTACTAATATTGTTTTATATTCAATGTTTTCCAGTTCAGTTCAGTTTACTGTTCTAACATGCTTTAATTTTTTTTGTATAATTTTCGATAGCTCACTAGGTATAATCTGTTTTTAAAATCCATTTAAAAGGCGGGCTGGGCGCAAAGCCAAATAAAATAAAAATGAAATAAAATATGTGGCGTTAATAAATAACCTCAATTCTACATCATCAATGCATAAGTAACACTGCAAATATTCCTGGGATTCTACATCATTAATAATACATAAGTAACACTGAAAATATTCCTGGGATTCTACATCATCAATACATATGTAGCACTGCAAATATTTCTGGGATTCTACATCATCAATAGATAAGTAACACTGCAAATATTCCTGGGATTCTATATCATCAGTACATAAGTAGCACTGCAAATATTCTTGGGATTCTACATCATCAATACATAAGTAACACTGCAAATATTCATGGTATTCTACATCATCAATGCATAAGTAATACAACAAATATTCATGGGCATTTTTCCTTTTATTCCGAACATTAGTTTTGAATGTAATAATTATTATTATATTACTAACGCGTTATCAGGGCCGGCACTATGCGGGAGCAATTGCAGCAGTCCGCTCCGGGCGCTGAATTGTCAAGGCGTTGATAAAACCTAACAGTCCTAACACATCGCCCTTGAGATTATTTTTCATAAAAATGGCACTAGACATAATAGAAATCATCCAAATATTATTGATTACAGTGATTACCTACCTAGGCGTCATAACATAGACAAAGGGTGCCTAAAGCTTACTCGCGCCAGGCTCCATTTGCCTCAGGACCGGCCCTGCGCATTATAAATAAATCATTTCAAATGTATTCTGAGTTGCTTGATGCCACTTTTATTACAGTTAATTATAATCTTAGATTTTTAAAAACATGAATTACTCAGCACAATTTGCCAGTTAAGCCTTAGACCACTGCCATCAAATATCTGCCTAATGAGGGCCTATGTTTCCATTAAAACCTGTGATTTCTATATTCCTATGGGGTGTAGATCTACAGTGTCAGGTGAGTGTAAGTGAGATGGAACGCTGGGCGGTTATGATAAATGGAACATTTGCTTCCTTTATAAGGGAACTTTAGTGTTATATTCTTTATTCTATGATATATAGTTTATTTATTTATTTATTTATTTATTTATTTACGGACAAATAGTCCATTAACAACATATTAATTACACGAATAAGTTTTATAAACAGAGATGACAGTGAAAGGAGAGCATATATAAATGAGGAGCGAAGACAATAATAATGACAATAATAATAAAAAGTAAGAATGGGAGATAATAATAAGTCAAAGCATGAAGATGGTTCAAAGGGCATTAGAAATTAGACATTGCGTATTGACTGTCGAAAGTCATTTAGGCATATACCACAAAATTCAATGCTTTGACTTGACAGTGAGTTGACAAGTCTCGACATTCTGGACAAAGGAGAATGGTATCCATAATTGGTAGAATGTTGATTGACGAACAGCAATTCATTATTTCGGAGTCTACGGGAAGGGATGTTGAATTGGATAAGTTGCAACAAAGCAGGTGAGTCTGTAATACCATTGATAATCTTAAATATGCAAATCAGATCAGTGTCCCTTCTACGTTTCTCCAAAGAAGAAATGTTTAAAGTTTGTTCAACTTCATCATATGAGTACTCTCCTCTTTCAAGACCCAACCTCCAAGCGATTCCTCGTAGGAAGCGATGTTGTACGGATTCTATGTGACAAATGTGGACAGCATAGAAAGGAGACCAAATAACACTAGCGTATTCAAGGTGAGGGCGAACTAACGAGCAGTAAAGAGTTTTAAGGGTACTTATATGTTTAAAGTCAGAGGTTATTCTATGAACGAAGCCGAGTAGTTTAAGTGATTTGTTAACAATGTTGTTAATGTGCTCACGGAAAGAAAGTTTGCAGTCTAGAGTCTAGAGTGACCCCAAGATCCTTGATAGATGTTACAGTAGATAAACAAACATTGTTTAAATTTATAATCAAACTGAATAGGTTTTTTGGTTCTATCAAAGGACAAAATTTTACATTTATCAACATTAAGTTCCATGCAGTTTATTTTGCACCAATTATTAAACGAGTCAATATCACGTTGAAAATGTAAGCAGTCAAGGTAGGATTTAATTATCTGAAGAATCTTATTATCATCCGCAAAAAGCCAGAAGCGTGTATGAGAAAAAACTTTGGTGATATCGTTAATAAAAAGGTTGAAGAGAAGCGGGGCCAAATGAGCTCCTTGGGGAACGCCGGACGTTACGTCAATGTTAAAGGATTCAAAGTTGTTTATTTTAACCCTTTGTTTTCTATCGCTCAAGTAAGAGCGAAGGAATGATAACAACGGGTTTCTAATGCCTATAGCATAAAGTTTGGCCATGAGAATCGAGTGATTTACTTTATCAAAGGCTTTGGAGAAATCAGTATAGAGTACGTCAACCTGAGTGTTGTCTTCCAAGGCTTTAACAATGGTATTTGTAAAGGACAATAAATTAGTTGTTGTAGATTTCGCCGATCTAAATCCATGCTGTTCATCAATCAGAACATTTTTGAATATAGGAGTGATTATCTTTGTAATTATCGACTCAAATATTTTTGGAATACAAGATATAATTGATATTGGTCTGTAATTTTTAATGTTTGACTTGTTCCCGGATTTAAAAATGGGTCAAATATATGAAATTTTCCATGAATCAGCAAATGTTCCAGATGAGAGTGATAAGTTGTACAACATACAAATTGGGATAGATAATGAATATTTACATTCTTTTAGCAAGATTTCTGGAATGCCATCAGGTCCGGTACTTTTTTTGTTAGAAAGTTTACTTAAAGATTGGTATACCTCTACAAGTGAGATTTGGCAATCATTCAAGTCAATGTTGTAGTCATAGTTGAGTGGAGGGATGTTGCATGAGGCACCAGAATATACAGAGGAGAAGTGTTTAGCAAAAAGGTTGGCGATGTCAAGACCGTTAGTAGCATGAGTTTCATTATAGTGCATACTAGAAGGAAGATCATTATCAGTACGCTTTTGCGCAACAAATTGCCAAAATTGTTTAGGGTTTTGCATTAATTTTGACTCAGTAACTTCTACATAAGATTTATAGCATTTGGCTGATTCGATTTTGGACAGTTCCCTTAAATGAGAAAATTTTCGATACAAGTTTAAGTTGCCAGTGTCTTTAAATAGCTTATGAGTTTTCTTTTTTTCAATTATTAACTGTTTGAGTTTTGAGCTAAACCAATTTGGAAACTTGGGTTGATAGTAACATCCCTTAGGAACAAACAAATCTATAGCGCGTGAGACGCATTCATTAAATTTAAATACAGCGTCATTAATATCAGATTTTAAAAATAGTACTGACCAATTAATCTGGGAAAGAAATTTGTTCATATTAGAGTAGTCACCATTAAGATATTTGTAGTGATAAGAGGCACTTGGTTTCAGAGAATCTAATTGGAAGAAATTAGTGATGTTAATAGAGAGAGGTGGATGATATTTATCTATAGGTAACAAAGAGACATCAGCTTCACTTACTATGATATTTGGTATGCTAGAAAAAATTAAATCTAGGCAAGAACCTAGATAGTTAGTGACTGGATTTACTTGAAACAGATTCAAGTAGGCAAAAAAATTTACAATTTCAGTAGCTTGTGGGGAAAGATTTCTAGTAGGAGTTTTGACACCTTGATTGTCGTTCAGCCACAATATTTTAGGTAAATTATAATCGCCACAAATAAATAAGGAATCAGCGTTTCTAGAAACATGTTCAGTTAAAACAGTATGTGACTTATAGACTTCTATCGACGAGGATGGAGGAATGTAAACACAACCGAGTACAAGTTTTTTGTTACCTAATAGAACACATAGAAACAATTGATCAGACACATTGTTAGATGACTCTAAAATATAGCAATGGTATTTCTTGTTTACACATATCATCACTCCACCACCTTTACATTTCGCAGAAGAAGTAGAACGGTCACTACGAAAAATGTTATAGTCAAAAAATCCCAGCTCAGCAGATGAGATATTATCGGAGAGCCATGTTTCAGTAAAAAATATAAAGTCATATTGACACACACTGACGTTACAGCGAATGGTGTTCAGTTTTGTGTTTAGGCCACGAACATTTTGATAGTACATTGAGAAGGAATTATTCACAGAACGATTGATCAGGTTCAACCTAAAAAATTAATCCGTGAGAGTTCACGTCTTTCAGCAGCCTGGCGGGCGGGGCAGTCCTGAGCTCCAGTATTGTGAGAAGCCGGTTTCCTGAAGAAGGTGCAGGTGGCGCATACTGGTGATTTCACCTTATTGGGGCAGGCATCACGGTTGTGGCCAACTTTGGCACAGTGGGGACAGGTAGGTAAGTCAGTTTGGCACTTTGAAGCTGTGTGACCATATAATTGACAGTGGCCACACTTTAAACTGTCTACCCAGTCTCTTACTCGGTGTAGTTGCCAGTCTATGGCAAGTTTAGTTCGCGATATTAAAGAGTGACGCACAGATGGAGGGACTCTAAAAATGTGGATGCAGTTTCCAGTGCGAGGGCCAGATTTATGGGAAAAAGACATGGTCAATTTTAAGTTCTCCAAAGATAGACCAGTGTCGTTGGAAGATTGAAGATGAACGGCACTTATAATTTCCTCTGCCGAAATGTCTTGAGGGAGGTTGTGGATGGCGATGCGAGGGAGGCGATTTGGGGCAATGGTTGCTTTTAATCCCGCTTCGTTAAGCGCCGTTTGTTTTAAAGTTTATTCCTTGTTGGTATTCTAACTAATTTTGCATTTCTTGTTCCATGTCTGTGTAGCTCGTAATTGTAATTTTGTTTGTTTTGATTTCCTTAGAAATCATCCCTTTGTTAATTTTATGTAAAATATTCATTTAAGATGTCATTACAGACTCCTCAGCTTACTCACCACTCTAATTTAATTGATTTCTCAACTCTTTTTATGATTTCTTCATTCGTATAAACCTTTGGATCCCCCGTGTGTACTTTTTTATGTACACATTATATTGCTTTAGTTAATGCATGTTATTGTTATGGGATCACGTAACTGCAATCGTTAATAAATCCCTCAAACTACTTGGTTTCATCACTAGATCACTTCGGACTTCAAAAACGTAAATACCCTTTGAACTCTTTACTGCTCCTTGGTTCGCCCCCATCTTGAATATGCTTGTGTTATCTGGTCTCCTTTTTATGCTGTCCACATTCAACGTATTGAATCTGTTCAACATCGGTTCTTAAGAGGGATTGCTAAGAGGCTAGTATTAGAAAAAGGCAAATATTCATATGATGAAATTGAACTAACTCTAAACCTCTCTCCTTTGGAAGTCCGTCGGGAAAGAATTGACCTCATTTGCTTCTTCAAAATTATAAATGGTATTATTGATTCACCTACTCTACTGCAACTCATTCCCTTCAATATCCTCTCGCACAGACTCAGAAATAATGAACTGCTCTTCCTCAACCATCATTCGACAAATTATGGATATTATTCACCATTGTCCAGAATGTGTAGACTGGTCAACTCAAGTCAAAACCTTAACTTTTTTGGGATAAGTCTGAATGATTTTTGCCAGTCCCTAAACAAGTGACGGAATATTATAAGTGTCCCGTGGTCCTGACCCACGGCGTAGTCTTGACTTGATTCGACTTGTCACTTTATTTTCTTATATTATATCTGCCTTATGTCTTTGCTTTCATGTACCTTTGTCTAATCCTGTATTTTTTCATTTTATTGTTTTCGTGTTATTATTTTGTAATTAGGACGATGTCCGTTAATAAATAAATAAATAGGTATTAAATCTGCAAGCAGTATAGAAGAGTTGCCCACAAAACTTAACAAACACATCTAGAACAGAGCAAGCGGCGCAACAGTCTGTTTTTTGGGAAAACGGAAAAAGAAAGGAACAATTGTGGTTACCAAACATCAAGTTCTGGAAAAGATACTCAAAGAGTTCTTAGTAAAATGATTACAAAAAAACACGTCTTCTTCTTTCGCATGGTGGGGGGGGGGGGATCAGAGGGGAATATCTAGGTTAGTGAGCCAGGCTAGGGCTTCAGGCGTCGCCCTGTGGGCCTCATCAATCCCGCCGGGGAATGAATGCAGCGGGCATTCTTTGACCACATGTTCGGTGGTGTGCACCGCACCACATTCACACATCGCCGACTCTTTAAGGCCCCATCTGTGCATCGCATAGGCACAGCAGCTGTGGGAGGACTTTATCCTATTGATGGACCAGACGCAATGAGAATCCAGTCTCTTAGTGGGGTCATGCACGAGATGGGCATTTCTCACGTCGGCCGATTTCCACTCAAGTTTCCACCTATCTTTTGGAGTGAGAGGGTTACTAGGAGGAGCCTCTCTTCTGCATGCAGGGTGAGAGACGACATCATTGTGCGACATCTTGTATTCCCTCAGTGTTGAAATCTATCGCCTGGTTATATTCGAAAGTACGGGGAGTGTAGGGAGAGATGTAAGGGAGAGGTGTAGATTTCCGCTGATGGTTCGCATTGTGCCATTAATATGAACATTGATCATGGAAGTGTGGACGCTTCTGGCCCATACTGGAACACATAAGACATAAATGAAATAAAAGACATAAGACACAATTGTACTACAAAATTCTTAGATCGTAACATGTATACAACTCCTGCTATTATGTCAATGAGATTTAGACCTGTAACAAAAAAAGATATAAAAAAAATAATTAATGATATGGATGTTAAAAAGTCAGAAGGCAACGACCAAATAAGAATTAAAGACCTGAAGTTAATTGCTGATAATATAATTCCAGTCCTTACTAAATTAATTAACCTTTGTGTAAATAAAAGCATCATGCCTGACGAACTTAAAACATCCATCATCAGACCTATTTATAAATCAGGAAATCACAAAGATTTCACAAACTATCGACCAATTGCGATTCTCTCGTGTATTGATAAAATTATTGAAAGAGCTATCTTTAACCAAATACAATTTTTTATAGAAAAAAACAGAATCATAAATCCCATACAGTACGGATTTCAAAAAGAAAAAAGTACTACACAATTACTTTCTAATTTCACTGACCATATAAATTGTCATTTAAATGAAAAATATTACGTGGGTATAATTTTTATAGACTTTAAAAAGGCCTTTGACACATTGGACCATCAAACATTACTAAAGGCAATGGAAGAATGTGGTATTAGAGGTCCTTTAAATAAAATGTTTAAAAATTATCTGTTAAATAGAAAAATTAAAGTTAAAATTGACGGAATTTTCAGTGATGAAATGTTAACAGACACTGGAGTAGCAACAGGGTCGATATCGGGACCTACGTGTTATATAATGCAAGTAAACAGTTTACCTAACGTAATAAAACGTTGTAAATGTTACATGTTTGCAGATGATACTTGCATCATATGTGCTGACAGAAATCTACAGAAAATTGAGGAATTTTTACAAACAGACCTAAATAACATAATTAAATGGTCCCACGACAATGGAATTATTATTAACGCAAAAAAAACAAAATATATGCTTATACACTCTCCATATGCAAGTTGTCAGGATAAAGAACTGCATATAAAAAGTCATTCATACGATTGTTTTCACACAAAAAACCAAGCTCTGCCATGTAAATGCCCAAACATAGAAAAAGTTTACCAATATACATACCTTGGTCTTACAATAGATGTCAATTTTAACTGGTCAAATCACATTGAAATTGTATGTAATAGATTAAGATCCATATTAGGGAAATTTTATCACCTAAAAAACTTTGTTAATAAAAATATATTATACTGTATATATAATGCATTAGCGGAATCAATTATAGGATACGGAGTTAATAGTTACGGATTAACGTATAAAACGTACTTAAATAAAATAGAACAATTACAAATCCGTTTCCTAAAATTGATATCAGGCAAAAAAAAAATACAATTATGTGAAGACGATTATAAAAAAATATTTTCTTTGTGTAATGTGCTCTCTATACATAGTAGGATAGATTACCAACTAACGCTAGATGAATTCTGGAACACAGAATTCAAAAAACCTGTAAACCATAACTACCCTACTAGGCATAGAGAAGCACAAATGTTCATTATTAAAATATCGCAAAATGTATACGGAGATAGAACAAAAAGACATAAAATTCCGGAATTATTTAACTCATTACCAGAAGATATTAAAAATGAGACATGTTATTCAAAAATAAAAAGGACAATTAGATTGTTCTACCTCCGTCAAACATAAAAACTATTAATATTGTGGATCAAGATAAGTATCAAGTTCAAATTAAATATTATATTATTATAAGCTAATACATAGAAAAAGTGAGAGATTTCTTACAATTAAACTGATTGATCAGTTTTGTAGGATCTAAGTAAGAGAAAATAATGTACAAATAAAAAAAAACTGAATAAACATATATAAAAAAAAAAAAAACAATATTCAGCTGTTGAGAAAACCTGGGCAATGGATGATGTTCTCGCATTCCCAGCTAATTCCAGCTAGAATATTGACTAAGTTGAGCCTTGTTCCGGTTTTTTGCTCACTGTTTGAATTGCTACTGTCCAAAGTATCTCGCAGATAGCGGGGGTGGGGGTCATGGTAAATATTATAAACACAGAGTTTGGTATTCGCTTAAGAATTGCTAAGATGGAAAGCTGTCGCAACTGTTTTGAACCCATTTGGCTTTATTACCAATTGAAGAAATATTCTTCCACAGCCTTTCAGTCCGTCTGGCGGCATAGATTCTGAGAAAAAAGCTTTCTAAGTTCAAACCCAAGCCTTGCATCTACGCCGGTAATAATGATGATTTTCCACAAATATACTTTACTGAGATTTTATTATTGAGTCCACTTCAGACCATATTAATTCAAAGAATATTAACCATCCTTGTAAAAAGTCCAGATAAACAAATTCCGCTGCACGCTTAAAACGCAAAAAATTATAAATATCACTTGGTTTCAACTTAATTACTACCATAAATAACTATTTATGTCTTGGAAGATGGTAAAAGATGCATTAAAGTTCCATTTTTTCTCATAATTATCTCATTAAAAAGAATATATACTATAAAAACCTATTTTGTGCATGTTTACTTGAACGATTAGATAGTTAAGTTTATGTGACACCTAACAAGAGCGCTGTACAGTGTAAAGGCAGGGGAGCTATGTCGCTGCCCGGTTGGGCAGTCTTGTGAGGCAGGTTGAGATAGGGGGTGTAGGGAGGAATATATTAATGCGGCTCTTGAAGATGCCCATCAAGATGTCAAGTATGTGGGGCTCCAGACCAGAGGTGGCTCCCAAATTCAATTGCTGGGCGTACTTGAGTTTTATATAGGGCTAGCAGCCGGTTACTATTGAAGAATCTGCTGGCCCTATACAAGACGCTCAGTTTCTTGGAAGCCAGATATACTCGGGCTTCTATAGATCCCCGATATTGGAACCAATCTGATATACTTACTCCAAGCATTTCAACGGAGTCTTTATTGGAGAGGGTGTTTCCATCAACTTGCACCAGACAATCATTGATCTCTCTCTTTGCCGAAATCAGACACGCTTGGGATTTTGAGACATCGAAACTGACCAGGTTGGTATTACCCCGGGCACGAACCTTCTCGAGGTGGTGTTCAACTTTTTGTCAAAACTTCCTGAGCTCTATGGACATCAAGAGTAGGAGGGGGCTTGTCAAAAAGATAACCCGGCCGTGAACGGTGCTGTCGTCAGCGTAGCAAGTTGAAATCAAGTGTTGTTTTTTTAAAGATCTTTTGCATGCAGCGGAATTTGACAAGTTTACCAAAGTCCAGAGTTATGGAAAGAAAAATCCAAAGATTATCGTTGTATTCGCATTCTTTAGGTTGTGTTTCGATAGACATACTTAAAGCAAATGATGCAAAAGTATTGTCAGGTCGATTGAAGTTTTGTTAATCGCACTTCAATCACATGACGTAGGCACATTGACAATTGATATTAATTGTCTCCGGTCTATTTAATATATCAAATATGATATAAAAATCTATGTTCGACTTTCTGGCTTCTATATTAGTTATATCCTTAACAAACGTCACTATTATTTATTCTAAAGCCACTGACAACATGATGGACATGATATTCGTTTCAACATAACGTATTAAAAGTCGAAAACTTTTGAGAATAATAAAATTATATCATGTGAATCTTACATCTAGGCTCCGTTGATGAGGTGGAAAAATAGAAACGGTCACATATATGTATGATGAAGTCTGAAAAGAGCTTGTAAATTTATGTTTTACATTACATTAATGCCATTGAATGATTCATGTTCCTATTGTGGTACAAGCTTCGCAATACTTCGCATAGTAATTGATTTTTGGCTGAAACAAAATAAAAAAAACGCAAAGAAAGGAGGCAAAATAAAAACAAATTCCAAATAATATGATTGATATAAATAGGTAGATACCTATATTTATTTATAATTTTAAGAACATCATCTTTTTACATTGTAAATTTAATAAATATTTTGGATACAGAAATATGTTTATATTATTGGTTTCAAATTATTTATAAGCAACGTTCCCCCTAAGCAGCACTACATATTTTCTATTTTTATCGCAGTCAACAAACATTTTATTGAGTTATAGATTAAGTTAATCTCTTATGTAGCCAGGTCTACTAGGCCAGTGGTTCTCAGAGCAGGGGCTACCAACCTCAGCGAGCCCTGAAGCTTCTATTATGGAGCAGCAAAATATCTCTACTGATATATTTTTATTTGTCTTTAAAAAAATTAATAAATGCAAAAATAATTAAATAACATTAACCATGTACATTTTGCAAAGCACAAATTACTTCGTTTTTTGTTTGACATAACGCGAGTAGCTCAAGAAGAATTTACTGAAATTACATGAAATAATTCCCTTCACAAAATTTTTAGAGCCTTGTTTTTTTAATATTTTAGGGCTGTAATATGAAACACTTTAGGCAACGCACAAGGGTGACTGGGGTTTGGCAGTCACCATCATTCAAGCAAAATTAAGGCAACTGAAACTTAATTCTTTTTGCCGCCATTGTAAAGTTTGTACAAAGTAGTATAAAAAATCGGTGCCTCAAAAATCATGATCCTGCTCACATTGCCTTTTTAGAGAACGTTGTTCATAAAGTTGGGATAAAATTAATTATAATTTATATAATTCACATTCACAAATAACAATAAATGATTCCATTAAATATGTACATATATTTAAATATGTATGTATTACAAGTTAGTAAGGTACATCTCAAAAATACCTATCTTTCTTTCAATCCATTTGACTAAGGACGGGTTGTTTCGGAGAATTTGAACAATTCATCAAATTTCAACGTTTATTTACAAGTTCTGTGAAAGATTTTTTCAAGTTCTGTTTTTATTTCAGTTTTGTCAAGCAATTAGCCTACAATGATATAATAACAGAACTTGAATAGGACTTTCACAGAACCCGAGAATGAACGTTGAAATTTGATGAATTGTTCAAATTCTTCGAAACAACCCGTCCTTAGTCTTTGACTGTAGTCAAACGACTTGTATTATTTATTACAATATAATATATACACAGTGATAGATTATTATTGCCAATTTGAATTCTGAACAATTATTTAAATTGTATTTATACATGAATCATGAAGAATAATCGGATTATTATAAAATTACATAATTTGTGACAATACCATGAAAATTCGGGTTAAATAAAAGCAACAGAAAAGATAGTTTCGAAAGATTTTTAAAATTTTAGAAAAAATATTAAGCACACTCATTCTCAATAAATTGATAATTATTTTCCTAAAATTATGTTTTAACAATAGCTTTTATTTATAACATATAATATAATTTATATTTTACATAACACTAGAATTGACTTTTCAAATTAATTTGAAACTACACATTTGAATATATTTACAACAGCAATAAGGAACAACAGCACAATAATTAATTTGACAAGTAGTCTCACAAATATGCATCCACCAAATAAAATAAAATATTCTTAGTGAATGTAGATAATATTACAGTTTATTATACATATACAATATTAGTGCAATATTATGTAGTACTTAAATCTAAAAAAACTCCTAAGTAGTTTAAATACAGACATACAGACGAAACACGTAGCATAAAATTATTTTGGCAAATAATTTCTTCAGTCTGGATTTCTAGAAACCAAATTGCATTTTAGAGATTTCAATAATAGAATTGGCATAGAAAGGCTAACCAATTGAATTTATTTACTGTACTCTGCACCAATAATTTTTATTTAATAATGTTTACATGTTACATTCACTAAGGTGGACTGTTTGATCTTTTAGCTGTGGTTTAGTCAAAAGTTATTATTTTTAACCTTGTTCTAGCATTTAAAACAAAAGCATAGGTTAATTATTAGTAATGGCTAAAAAAATAATAGTTTCAAATGTTAAAACGGAGTTCAAAATGAGATGTTTTGGATAAACCACGGATAAAAGACAAAAACAAACCCTATCGAATAATGATTACATTTTGGGTAAATCACAGATTTAACACAAATACACTTATGTATTTCTCAAATCTACGGTATGTAATATAACACGGCTTTTCAAATTTCTAGAAAAGTAGCTCAGATAAAGTGTCCCAAATTCTGTCTGGGCCGTACTTAGGCTTAGGTAACCTAGGCAGCAAAATTCTAGGGGGGGCGGCATTTTGTCAAAGTACTAAAAATAATTTCATATTTTGCACAAAAATATAAACAGTTTATGTATTTCAAATTGCAGCCATAAGGCAGAATATGTACTGGATACTTTAAGACTCATTTTCTGAACATTGACAAAGTATGCAGGCCTTCAAGCAAAGATTTAGAAAGTAGATTCTGTTGTCGAATGTGTTCCATGCTCGGCCTATTCGCTAACCTTTGTTAACTTTGTCCAGACAACGAGAGACTAGAGAGTGAGCCGTCCCCAGCTAAGTAAGTTGATAAATACTTCACCATTAATGAAAAGGCCGGAATATATTATTATAGACAAAATTGATTTCATGTACTTTATTTTGCCCTTTTGAGTGGTTAATTATTTTAACTTAATTATTTATTTGCTAGTTGGTAATGGGTCACGGGTGTTATGAGGGCTGGATGAGGTATTAGCTCATGTGCTGTGCTGCCGAATCTAGGTGGGCAATACGGCTCTGTATATTATCCTGGTGCTAAAAAGCTGGTTGTTTCAATGGAATCTATCCCATCACGTGGCAAGTTTTGACATGATGTTGTGGAGTGAATCTTCATGGATCACGTATGCGACATCCTTACACGGGGATAGATCAGGTTAAGTAAGTAATTATACAATCTGTGCCGATGAGCAGCAGTGGCACATATTCGGCAGGCGGAGGGCCGCTTGCTGTGGAAGGATGGAGCTGTACTCTCGGCCGGAGCGGGGCCGCGCCGTGCTGCGGTTGCACACCTCGCTGGAGCTGACAGAAGATACCGACAAGGTATCCAGGTAGTCTGAAATCTCGGAGCTGCAGCTGCTGGTGCTCCTCAGGTTCTGGGTATCATTGCTTGAAAACGCTGCAATTAAATACATAGTAGTTTCAGAGAGATAAATTTTGACTCTTTTAAAATACACAAGGCGTAAAGTGTGATAACTTCTGAAAGAGTTTCTACATGACAGTGCAAGCTTTAAAAAGAACAACTCTGAATGAAATTTCTAAAAAAACATACTTTTCAGTAAAAAATGTTTTATTGTGCAATTGTTCAAAAGTCAAAACTCTTGTTGTTTGTGAGCGATATTCATGATACAGATCAGATAAAGGTGTGCGAAGTAGACACTCTTCACCACTAGCTTATTTTTAGGGTATGTACTTACACTATAAATTGTTAGTAGGTATAAGTATCATATATTTTTCGGATACTCCTTTCTACGTATGTTCGCTATTCATGTCTAAAACACGTAAGCGTTCCTTTTCCAAATCTTGGTAATTACACTTACATCCGCCTTGCACTCATAGGTATATCATACTTGTATCATCCACGGGCTTCTGAATATAATAATCCTAAAGAAGTGTTACTTAAAAAAATATACATACTTGTTAAATAAAAAAAAATAATAATTTATTACCTCTTGTATCTCTCTTGCCCCCTTGAATAGAACCAGTGTCGCATAAATGTGATTTAGGTAAATGGAAAGCATCATCAAATTGAAATGAAATATGCTGCATTGTGTCCGAGGTGGCCTTCCTATTAGTTGGTTTGGAATATAATATGTTGTGTCTTCCACAGGGGTAACGGGGGGTGATCTCCAAATCTGTAAAATCACCTCTGTGATGCTTTAACGAACCTGTTGACACACCAGAATCATTGGAGCTAGAAGAATCCCTGTTTTTAATGGTTTTACTTGGCACGCTACATGATCTACGAATTTTGACAGATTCCCTTATTTTGGTGAGCAGAGAGTTTTCAGGTTTCAAACCTTTATCTATTACATTCTGTACACATGTCTTGGTGTCGTGCGGAATCTTAATACAGCTCACGCAGTTATCATTGACACACTCGTTCCTCAAGTTCTTTCTCAGAGGATTGAGGTCCACTGATAAGTCTTTATGACTGTTGCTTTTGGAAATATCTAAAAACTCCTCGGCTTTTTGAAGAAAATCAGCGGAACTTGATTTCCTCTTGGATAAATTTTTACCTTTGTCAATTATTTTCTGACTGTGAGCAATTTCGCCACCGAGAGCTGACGGGCTTCTGTAGGGGATTTTTACATCAACAGGTAGCATTAGTAAATAACCTCCGTGCTTTTCAACTGTTGCCTCTGGGGTAATTTTATCACACGGATCTAATGCAATTTCTTTTTCTGTCGTATTTTCTAATTCGTCAATTTCATCCTGACTAAATCCAGCATTTCTTAATATTTCGGCAGAGCTTTCAAATTTCTCTAAAGTCACTGTTAAATCGGAGAGTTTTTTATTACTCTCTTCTTTTAGCTGTTTGGTTTTGTTATCAACTGGGTCAATATTAACATAGTTTGAATGGCAATCTAGCGTAGATGGATTTGTGGATGAATTAGAAATATCACAGTTAACTTTAGCATTGCTAGTGGTATCATCCTTAATTGTTTCATTTAAAAGAACTGTTTTTTTAGAACTCGCTTCAGAATTTGTAGAAGCTATTTTACAATTACAGTTATTTTTAAGTAAACATTTTTTTATATTCTTTGGTTTGTCATAATTAGATTCAGCATCTGAAACTGCCACCATTTTGGGATATTCCTAAAATAAACAAAACAAAACAAAAAATTAAACATACTAATTTCAGTTGTTGGTGCATGGGTAAG
Source organism: Hesperophylax magnus (assembly GCA_026573805.1). Classification (NCBI taxonomy): domain Eukaryota; kingdom Metazoa; phylum Arthropoda; class Insecta; order Trichoptera; family Limnephilidae; genus Hesperophylax; species Hesperophylax magnus. Next base: position 6,907,423 of record JAIUSX010000002.1, read on the forward strand.
TAAGTAATGCGTAATATTATTCAAGTTCAATAAATTGAAACTACTTATTGTAGCAGACTGAGACAAAAATATATTTTTTATAAATACTTTCAGTTTCACAAAACCTACAATATAAGATGATTAAGGGTTGATACCCATGATTTAAGGGTTTGTCTATGTACCTCGTTAAAAACTTTTAAAAATAAACATAAAGTTTCACTTTCAATTAACTTAGACTACATTAAATAAACTTACATGGATAAGTGGCATTGGCGGTTTAGGCACATCATAATTCTCATAAGGGCCAGAAAATGTTTTTTGAGAATGGCGGCACGGGCATATGCTCTTTGGCCGTACATTTAGAGGGAATCCACACATACTGACTGATTTCAAGTTCAAGACTGATCCGTCATTGGCACACGCTCCCCTGGGGATGGAGTAATCCGAAGTGCCTCCGCTAGACTGGGAGTAAAGCGACGCCCGGTCAGACTCGGTGTTCCAGCTGCTGAATGAATTATTCCCCAGAGGTGAAGTGGGGGAACTGAGGTGGCTCATGCAGCTGACACACTTCCCGGCGTACATGTGTCTATTGACTGCTCGCTGCTCTCTGTCCGAAGAGTTGACTTCGGAGACGGACGCAGAATCGTTAAAGCCCACGGTGCTGGCCGTGTCGGCTTGCTGGTCGCTGCTGTACATATTCCAGCCGGGAGCGAAACTCACATTTGCTATGTTTTTGGAAGATTCACTGATCTCGGAGAATCGCCTGTTTATTAGACTTTGTGTATCTTCACTTGCTGTTAAAGAGAAAGAAGAATTAGAAAGATAATGAACCAAAATCGGAAGTAAGTCATTTACTTATTCAACATAAATAATAATGTATTTATGAGATAAGGTGATTGTTCAGGACAAGTCTAGTATGATACAGTTTGGCAGCAGGTAGGTACCTTTATTTGGTGCAGGAGCGGCGGCATCTAGTGCAGCGACCAGTGCGTGCGGACGATCAGTTCTTATCAGCCAAGCACCCCCCAGTTTCCCACTGCGAGATCCGGCCTCGAAGCATACCCCTCCATCAACCACACCATATCGCCTACAATAAAATAAAAAAAATTATATGAATTTCTCTCGTAAACTCAATGTTTATATGTCACTTCTGATTTCACATTCAGGGGTTTCCAATATTCCAAGTAACAAGCTATCCATTAGTGTTTTTGTTATTTTGTTTGTGTTCGTGGTTGCAAACAAAGATGAGGATAAAATGCAAGAAAAATATTCACTAGGTAGGTACCTCCTAGCAATTATTTCCTAAAAAATCCCTTTCAATGGCCGCTTTTCTCTGAATAAACCATTGAACAGAGGATATTTTATTTAGTCATTGGAATAAACCCATCACGCGAACTGATTTGACCTTGCCACTTCCTCCGAAAAACAATGGCAAGTGTACTAAACATACGAATTCGTTTGTTTTTTATTCAGAAAAAAATTCTAGGGCATTTAGTATTATAATCTATGACATTTGAAAAAAAAATATATATTAATCTATGACATTTGAAAAAAATAGATATAAAAAACGCTATTATTTTAAATAAAATAAATAACTTTGTGATAAATACAACTAATGCAAGTGATGCAACTTGATAAATCAAAAGAAAAAAAAAATAAATATCAAAAAAACGTTATTTCCAATGGCAATGTCAATAATCTAAAATCAGTTTATTTCATTGCAAAAAATCTGAAAATTTATAACATTTCCATAATTTTAGGAAAATAAAAATATTCCCACGAAAATTATTTCGAAGCCAGTAAAAATAAGTTCGTGGAGAATTATTTGGGATCAGAGGTTCTTCTTTTACATTGGCTCCACACAGGAGGTCCTGAGGAAAAAAAATCACTCGGGGCCTTTGTTATTTTTGGGGATGCTGTGTGGAGGGTCTTTTAGGGAAAGGAAGGCGAGGAAGTTCTAGGAAGGAAAAAGGGTATGGGGGAAGTTAGAAATCTGAGGGTCAATGTGTCCAGGAGTGACGGACGTATGAATCCATCCCTCCCACTGCGGTGCAATCAGATACTCAAGTCGGACCATGCCAAGAGTCAGAATAATAGAAGAGTATGTATGAGACGATGTATGAATGTGAATGAGGCAAGAAGTGTATGCCAAGATCGAGTTGTTTGGCGGTCCGTCCTCTCTGCCTACCCCTGCGGCGAAATGTTATTAAAGTAGACCTGAATGTGATAATCTTCAGGACTGAATTCAAATGCATAACAAACGATGGGAAGGTAGCGCTCTCAGAATATTCTACTACACAGAACACATAAACTTGCTGTCCCTTTTCCTCTAGTCACAATAAATAAGTGTAAACGAGATAAAGGACATCGGCATAAGACAATGGCATAACTATATAGGGAATTAATATATATTTATAAATCATTAGGTTAATTGAAAACATATCTACAATGATAGATATGTGCATCAGCCATTGTCTATATCTTATATTTATTAGCAGTATAAGTAGTTCAATAAATGAATAAGATGAAAAGCAAAATAAACAATTTGTAGCATAAAAACTGACGCAAATAAATAAATTAATTAATAACAATGCAAACGAAATATTTATTTTACTCGCGACATCTGCACCACCCAATCGAACTGGAACCGATATGAATAAGACACGCTGTAAGCTTCCTAGCAATATTATTTTACAATCATCGTAAACACTTGCTGTCCCTCTTCCGCTAGTGACAATAAGTAGTAGACAAAACAAAGGGCACAAATACATTCAATGCTAAGCTTTTTTATTAGTCAACTCTCGCGGCTTTACCTATCTATGTACATAATTTGTTACCGAGTGTATTTTACATAAAATGTAATAATATTGTATCGTTGTTTACATTCGCTGTGGCAAATGACAGGCAACATTTTCTTGGATTTTTGATCTTATAACCTTCTGAGAAACATAAATAAAATACAGCGCTTGTGATAATATTTTTAAGGCCCCAATTCGTCGGTGCTCGAATTCATAAACCCACCAAATTGATTCAATAACGGATCCAACGTTCTTGTGTTCGGCACTTGCTTTATGCTTTATCTGCACCTCCACCCATACAACTATACGTACAAGAAGTGGCAGCTCAGACTAATGACGTAACCTTCCACGGACGTCACCGCGAGCACACAACACGAGGCAGATTCGATATGGCCAAAGCAAACATGGCGAAATTAATAAATAGAATATATATCGGGCAAAATGAAACCAGGAGGCAGTTGGCTACCGCATGACATGTTTAGTGTTTACTCCGTTTATCGCATTTCCCTCTTGGGAGTGAGAGATACCAATAAATTGGATTGCATCTATGAAGGCCCTGAAGGTGACTCCAACGGAATACCTACTTTTGGCGCCCTGTAGTTTTGTTGTTTTGTCAGTTTTTGCCACTGATCCCCTATGTGATTGTTTAGGAAAAGAAGGCGAGAACTTTTTAATATTATCCTGACTGTTCCCATCGCATCATCCTTATCTTCTATAATTTTTCTTAACTATTATTTTATAACCATTTCATTTTCCCTAACTATAATATATACATGTACCTATGTATAGGTTTATTTAAAGTAGACCGTACTTAAATTTATTCTTTTAAACTTTTACTTAGAAACTTCCTTAAGATGTAGGTTGTAATTTTATTTGGTTTTACACTTTACATGGATTATAATACAATAATATACCTAGTGAGTTATCGAAAACTGTAAACAAAGTTTTTAAAGCATGAAATAATGTTAAACTGAATATTAAACAATATTAGTAAAATGTGTAACAGTAACATAAAATAAAATAATACTCCATTTAAGACAAAGTCCTTAAAGTACCTACATTACCAACCTACTATAATTTGTAGGATTCAACAAAGTGCTGGTATAGATTACGCTTAATTCTATAAATGGATTCAGTAAATATATCAATAGTACCACTTGTTGCCCAGATCATATTATATTCTATTGGTTAGTGAGTGTGTCTGATAGTTGGTTGTGTATGTATTGCAGAAGAATGATACTTTTTTTCTTGTGTTCCCAGTCGGTACATGGAATTTAATAGTGGCAACGATGGCAGGGCTGTCAATTAAGTTGATAATTAATGAACTTAAAATCACCCTAATGAGGTGTAAAAGGCCGGTACGTATGTTTTTTTTTAAAGAAAAATATACATTCCCGGGTTACAAATAACTTGTCAATATTTTTAAATCTCCTAATACCACCACAGTAATCGGAAAATGTTGCTTATGTTGTGGTGGAGGACTTAGCCAGCCGAAGAATTGAACACACGACGCCTGGGTGGGACCCAAACGCGATGTCAACTCAGCCACCGACCGGTCTTAGTTAATAGCCCTCTTTCCATTTTGTCCGTATTATTAGTTGGACTTTAAATATAATGTATCTTCTTGGAGATTATAATGATTGTACGTTTCATCGAACAAAACACAGTCATTTTTCCTATTACCTACATTTGGTGAAGAGAGCTATGTATGTAACATGAAATCTGGGTATCATTTCGACCAACTGGAGGCAAACCACGTGACCTTTTTTTCGGCACCAGGAGGATTCGAGAATGTTTAGAATAAACTACGACATCAGCTGTATATTGAACACCGAAAAACGCACATTGAAATAACCATACCCTGCGCAGAAAAGTAAAGTAAAGCAGAGGTTTACAGCGCAGTCCAATATGGGACTTTTCTGCGCAGGATCTGGATCTTCGTTTTTAAACAAACCGCCTGGCGTAGCGACGCTAAAATTAAGTGAGGTGGGTAAATTATAACACATTTGTAGCCAAAAGTGTCTAATTAAATCGTGTTTTTACGCCCACTGAGAAAAATTTGTATTGCTGAATTATATAAAATCTCTTCATACTGTTCGTAATCCGGTAAAAAATGGGATTGCAGCCCGTTTCCTGATAAGCTTCGTAATAATATCGGAACAATTATTCGTGCACCTGCGTTTTTCCTGATAATATATATGTATAATAACGAAATGCGAAAATGTTAGCTTTTATGAACACGTGTTCCGACATCGTGACAATATATTGGTATTTTACTAAAAGTTTTATCAGGAAACCTATCAATTCATTCGTAGTACCAAATTCTATCTTATTTTCGAGGACCAAATGGTGATATTACAATGCGAGTTCACGGATACTGTCAGATTCGACAAACCATAGAAAGAGGGACAGTCACGACGCCTTCCACGCTCCTTACAACATGGTTCGTTTCCCTTTCCCTGATTGGCTAGTCTATTAATTTAAATGTCAAATTTTAATATTTTAATATTCAATAAAACAAAAGAAAAAAATGATATTGACCTCAGATCTGCAATATCCCAGACGGCGAGCACCTTGGGTGGCATTCCCGATACGATGCAGAAGCGCGCGGGACGCACGTGCACAGCCACCGGGCCCGCCTTGAGGCCGCTGGCCAAGGGGGGGCCCACCAGCAGGGCGGGCCAGCGCGAGCAGGCGCCCGCTGCCAGCGCGCGCGCCACCCTGGCCCTCCACGCCAGCAGAGTGTCGGGCGCGCCCAGGGCTAACACGGCGCCGCCCCCGCCCCGGCACAGCAGGGCCAGCGTGTGGGACTCCCTGTCCAAGGTGAAGCCGGACTCGCAGCCCAGGTAATGGCGCAGGGAGAGCGAGCCCTTGGGCAGCCCTCCCTTGGCGTGATCTTTGGCATCGCGATACAGCTGAAGGTGGATGCAATCTGAAAAAAAAAAACTTATTATTGTACACACTATTTTATTGTACTTACGCAAAATTGTATAAACGCAACAAAACAAGGTGTTAAGGTTGGCTGGGGAGAGCAGAGGGAAGTGTTGTGTTTGCCTATAGGCTATTATATATACTATTGAATTTTAGGCTATTAAGGTGGGAGATGTGAAACCGCATAAGAGGTTTACTTCCCTGGGCTGTTTGGGGAATGTTATGAGATATAGGTTATAAGTTAATATTCAAGTTATGTGAAAGTTTTATTCAAGTACTGTTATTAATCCATCATTGGCCATTAGTTTCACAGCACGTGAATAATAGCAGAACTTTCACAGAATTTTAACATCAACTTTGAATTTTGATAACTTGTTCTGTGAAATAACTGACCCTAAAATAAGTGTGAATGTTGAAGAGGTGCCGGATGAGCGGAAGATGAAGTTTGGGAAATTTCTGGCTATTAAGATCTAGTTACAAAACATAGTCAAAGCAAGTTATCTTATGCAACGTTTCGATTCTGAATTACGGTGTATTTCACCAGATTCAAACTGAGGAGGTGTACATAAATTAGGCATAATTAACAGAAAAATGTTTGCCCATAATTTGGTTGCAACCCCGCAACAATCGGATCCATAATTCCATAGTCAATGAGCTAATCGCTGTGCCACTAAGGTCAGAAATGTCATATACCATACGAAATAAACTAACATTCGCATTTTTAGTTGTATGTTATGTAGTTGATAATTTTGTACCTATACTCTATTATTTATAAATAACGATAAGATGAAAGATCAGATCACGTCATATTAACAGTAATTTAAAAGTATTTATGATACCGAATGTAATCAACTATACCGTGCTTGCAATGCTGCTAAATTCCTCGTTTAATAAAGTATCTTGTATAATAAATAAATTGAATCATTATAAGGAGAGTGGAATTATTTATTGTGATTTATTGCGACAATGGACGCGTCGCATAATATTGAATAATGACATAATACATTATGAAGGTTTAGGTTCTGTATTATAACATAATACGCACAGACATAGGAATTAATAGACGAGAAGATATGGGCGAGGGGTAAAATCAACTGTTGAAGAACGAGGGAACGAGGGAACGAGTGAAGCTGACTGTGATTCGTCAATAAATCAATCTGACAGTAAATAGGCATCTCGCATTATAATATCACCATTTACTTCTTAAAAGTAAAATCTGCTTTGAATGAATAGACATTTTTACATGGGAGCGCAAATTACTCGCCACGTTATGAACAAATTTGCGAAGTCCAAATTCGGCAAAGTAAGGCAGCTTTTATTTTCAGAGTCGTAGTTAGTTTCAGAGTATTTAGTTAAGACACTTTTATAAATGTTCATAATTTACTTCCCAGCAACCAACCAGCTTTGTGTTTCGCGTCCAGACGTTTCTCTATGTGATAGTAACAACTGATTCATATTATACGATGTGAATATGCTTAAAATAAAGTAAAATAATGCTTATATATGGAATGTAATACGACAATTGGGTTTATTCTCTTTTTTCACATCTATTTTTACCAGTTTTCATAGTACAAGTCAAAATTTTGCCGTGTTATTTAGTAAAATGAACCGATGATGCCTCGACCATAGTTCGCACAAGAATGATGACGTCACGTTTTCAAATTTCATTTGAGGCCAAACGCGAGCCCAGCCGGCTCAATGGAACCGGTATGGGGAGTGGGGATAATACGCTTTTAATCACTTAGGGCAGGTCTACTAATATTCATATGTCTATGATAATACGTATGTATTAGCACCATGAATTGCACCATTTGGCGAACCGATTCCCAATAGTTTCACATTGAATTCGAACTGTTAAATATGGTTTCGGCCCCTTCCCTCGATTCGATTCCATTATTTCCTTTTTATCGTATCCGTTTTATTTTATCACCACGCGGGAGGTATCTTGAAACCTTTCGGAACCAAAAAGGGAAATCACTTTGAAATTGAATGCAAATTTCGATTAGGTTTACTAACTAAATTCTTTTTTTAACCCGAGTGTTACGTTTGTAGTGGCGGCTCTTCTTAGAAGGTCATTTGGGCAATGACTTTCCAAAAATATGCTGCAATAGTAGTAATATAAAAAAAGGATTTAACAAACTACCCGATTATCAATTTAGTTTTTATTCGTGCAGATTCGTACGTTTTTTCGATACGTTCCTGCGCCATCTAGCGTCCAAATGAGAAGCTATTGCATGTCCTAGCGTGGGTCACTTTAAATTTTGTCCCAAACCAATCTCCTTTCTTTCTCTTTGCCACGACACAAAGGAGTAGTATAGAATCCCTTAAAGAACGACCGTCACCGAGATGTTTATTTGATGAAACGTATTTTATATTTAATTTAATATGTCAATAAATATATTGCATATCGGTTGCCTAGCAAATTTTAGTCCAGGGTATGATTAATTAATAATTTAAAAAAAAAAAATTAAACATTGCACCGGTTTGATTATTATAAAAATTCTATACCAATCGAAAGTATAAAACCCATAGAATATGCAAACGTTAGGTTGCCTACTCTTTTCCGGTCACAACTCTCAGGTTGCCATGTATAAACAGGTAAATCGAAAAAGCATTTTGCACCGGTCTGATTATTGAATAAAAATTATATGAAATTAAAGATTATTTCATTATGAACACGATGGTATAAGGTTGCCTGCTAAAAATCAGTCCCGAATTCCGGTTGTCGAATTTTGAAAACTAAAACTTTTTGAAAACTAGCCGGGAATTCTCGTGTGCGACTGAGAGGTCCCAACCAACCATCCCATGCGATAGAAGAGGACAAAGCATAGCAGCTGTCCGTCCATTAAAACAAAGAGAGTGCGCATGCTATTTGTTCTTGAAAATGAAAAGGATAGCGATAGACTCGTGCACTCTGTGCACTCTAGACTAGATGGTACCTTTGCTAGGCAACCGATATGCAATATATTTATTGACATATTAAATTAAATATAAAATACGTTTCATCAAATAAAGATCTCGGTGACGGTCGTTCTTTAAGGGATCTTAGACTAGAGGTAAACACTATCATGTCTGACGTATACTTAGTGTTATACAAACATTATTTTAAGGTGTTTTCCGACATGACCGCGGTGAGATAGTGATATATACGACCTAGGATTATTAAGGTATTATTTATGTGAAAAAATGTCAGTCGAAAGTTTTTTGTGTGATAAACGATAGCCATCTTGAACTTGAATATTAATTTGCATGGAATAATTTAAAATGTTAAATTCTGTGGATATCGTATTGAAAGAAATCATTGAATCATGATAAACATATTCAAATAAAGTGACAATTAGTTTATGTTACAAGACAGAAAAATAAAGAGGTTAAAAACGATATTTTAAAACGAAAAGTTATAATTTTTGTCCGTGGTTTTGCGTGCGCAATAAAATGAACGTATAGGTACTTTTGCTTTCATTGTTTACTTTTTAAATCTACTTATAAACAATAGACTGAGGTTGGAATTAGTGATTTAAAAACTTTTAGGAGGAAAAGATCTTTTAAAAGAAAAAAAAAACATTAATTAGTTATATGTGTAAATAATTAGAAAAATAATCTTAAATTAAACAATATTGTACCACCGGCTTCAGAATATGTAAGTACCGGTAAATTAATTACATACATTGGCGTTTTTGTAATATTCAATACGCATTAGCAACATGTATTAACATTTCATATTCTCCTAGAGCCGCCTCTGTACGTTTATATGTTTATATACGTGTATATGTTTTGTGTATTTGTTAAGTTATGTACTTTTGTACACTCATCCCTCATCGTCACCCAGACTGATTGTGGCAAAGGAACACGTTAGTCTGGCTCCTGACTGATAATTGGCCGTAATTATTGTCAATGTGATAAAATAATTTTCTTTTACTAGCTAAGGCTATAGAAAATTTTATGGTAATAAAATAATGTTTGGCTGCCATTTTAATGATAGCGCATTGAAAGCGGCCCCTAAAAAAGGAATTGTGCTAAAGTTGAATAAGTTTTATTTGTTATCCTGGCGATGTAAAAAAACTGATAAAAATAATAAAGCATGAGAAAATAAAAGTCTCCGCGGAACTACTGAACAAATAGTCACCATCGAGTACCAATGAAGGTCGATAAAATCTCGAGCAAGAAACATGGCGAGGAAAATCGTTGATAATAGGTTTTACAGCCACTAAAATTGGAGACGACTAGTTTTGCAGCCGCAGAGAGGCGACCTTATTTATGTACGAATTAACTTCTTGCAACTTTTTGGCGTTACAAAAGTAAATATCACGCATGAGAGATCTAATCGGAAATGACAATAATACGCAAACGTTATAAAACAACCGAAAACACAAAAGGATATTTTGAATAAATCTTATTTTTTGTTGGCAAGGGGACCGTGAATTTCGGCTGTTTCGGAATATTATCTATAATACGTTGTGTTTTATGCCAAACTTTAGGAACGGATTACAATAAAAGATGTTGTTCACCGTGATAATGCATATAATTTAGATAGTCATGAGAATTTCTTTGCCAAGCCGGTAGTACCTACCTACCTATTGGAAAAAAGGTAGGTAGCACAAGTCCGTCATCATTAGAACAGCACACACAACAGTCAAATCTTTGCTTTGTTAAATTGGGTATAATAAAAATTCAGGGTAATGAAACAGTAAAGTAAACAGCAAGGGAATAATTGAGTAACGCAACAAAAGTTTGTTAGTGGATCTCATTTCTTATCTGCTAAATTAAGTTGAGAAGAGAAATAAAATAAGGAAGATGTCCGTGGAATATTAATGTAGTGTCTTCTTATTTCTTATAGCGGCGTCGAAACAACGCTCAATCAATAAGAACATTTCGCCTTCAATAAGAACGAAAAAACTTTATATTACTTCTGCATAAAGCCTTAATTTTGGAAAAAAGGTATCTATTATAAGATTCTAAGGGTTCCCGAAGGTACAGACCTTACTCGGGAAAGGGAATGAGGAATATTTTCCGACACTCAAACACATCAGTAGTAGCTGCCTGAGTATGTATTTCGATTAAACTTTGATACTACCTTATAATAATGTACTTTTTCTAATGAAATATGGGGTAATTAACTTAATTTGTATTTTCCTGTGAATTGCAATGTTAAAATTACTAACGTCGTGAATATGGTATTTACCTGAGAAACAGAATGGTGATTATATTATAATATACTAGTGAGCCCCGAAAATGCTTCGCTACTGTTAATGCCTTTCTCGGGCGTCTCAGACTTCTTCCACCATTCACTACTGCATACCACAATGTCACCGTTAAAAAACTACATTACATCGACTTTAATTCGTCTCTGGATCTTATTCCGGCGCAAATAGGTATTTCGAAACGAATTGAAAACTCGCGATATTCAAAGTACGTAAGAGTGGGTAAATCCCAAAAGATCAGCAATCAAAAGAAGTGGAATGCTACACCTCCATCGATAGTCTTGGAAGGCCCTCACCGGACCTTCCCCGGGGCCAGCCTAGTTAGACGATGAGTCCTGCTGGAATGTCTAAGAGGAAATACCGAGAAGTAGCACGCAAACTGGACAGGTATGGCGATTACCAGTGGCGGGCAGTCCATACAGACTGAAAAGCTGTGCCTACTCCAAGAAAAAATAACCATAAATAATAGAATTTAAAATATTACAGACATTTAAAAAATATATGTATATGTTTTACGGTAAATTTTTTGCGTGATTTTTCGTGAACTCTTTAATTTTTCCATTATTTTTACATAGGTAAGAACGACCAATTTTTTTATATAGGCTTAAAAATATGTTACATAAAGGTAATCCTTGCATAGATATGAAAGAACTACACACATTCATACATTAGTATGAAGGTGTGTGGTTCTTTCTAGCTTATTTATATTTCGGTCTGTAGCACCTCCAGTATTATTTACTCGATTAACCATTGTGCATTGGTTAGTTGCCAACCTTGCAATATTTTTAACACACTTCGGTTGTCACACCAAACTTGAAAAACTGTACAAAGCTATTCTTTGGTCAAATAGCAACGCACGTCGCTGTCGATTACCGTTCAGATGTTTTAAAATACTTCCGAAACCTGTTTCCATATCAAATTTCTGCAGAAGCGAACAAAAATATATTTAGATAGGTATAATTTCATTCAAATTTGATTTTTAAGGAGTTTGGAGCTGTAATTCTTTCCGATATTAAAATTCCGTCAAATTACTGCTTGTAAAAATCGCGCCAATGATTTTGTTAGTCTTATTTTATCGACTAGACACGATTTTGATAAACGACAAGGTCATATCGTCGTGTTTGAACAACTGTAAGCCATTTCAATGGGCTAGATGTTATCGGATGCAGAGCAGTGGTGGTTAGAAAAAACAACACATGTAAAATGTTATTATATTATATGGTTCTATTTCTGCTATCTTAATGCATAGTTTATAAGAAGGAAATATTAAAATGTTTTTCCTATTACAACGGAGCTATCAGCAGCCGAAAGTTAAATAGTTTGCCACGGTGTCACCGATACATCACTATACAGAATACAACACAATGCGGGATCAAACAGACCGAGTGTCGCGCGTGCTGCCAGCATACTCGTAAAACAATCGAGAGATTGTTTGATTTTATTACAACTTTCAACACATCGTGTTTCATTGTACTTATTCCAACAAAGCCGCCAGATCCCAAAGCATATTTGCATAATGACGGGGTAAAGTACCAAGTTCAATATAAGTCGCGGTGCGGCCGTGTGAGCTCAACCTTTCCATCGTTTGAATATCACCTTCGCTGCGGTTTACAACAACTAACTTATACCTTTACCTTTATGTGCCAATCAATACCTTGCACCTTCATCTTCATGTCTCATCAATATCAATTTTGTCTAATCGTGCTAATCGTATCAGGAATATAAAATCACTCGACGTCATTCAATATGAAACTATTATTGGTGACACTTTTTACTTGCTGGAAACATATTTCCGGGTGATTTTTTAATCCTGCCCGTATCCGGGTTTAACTGCCGTCAATGATGCCTTTATTAAAGGTTCGAACGAGAAAACGAGAAACAATTTAAAAATGAAAAAAAAATTGTAAAATCAGTCAAATGGATTCATAGGACGAGTCACATAAAAACGTAGCACGCAACGTTAATTATTTATCCAGAATTAAGTTTTAGCAAAATATATACATAATTGATTTAAGCTTGCGTCAGTCAAACTGAGCGACAGCTAAAACGCGCATTACTATTCTCGGTGTTACCAACGTGGCTGAGCATAATTTTCACTCAGGGCCTTTTCAGAAAGAAGTAAAAAGCACCTGGCTTCATTTTGTAGCCAAGGAAAGCCACTAAAAACGTCAACAATGGTCGCGACCTTTTTAGTGGCTGTCAATGACTCAAAACACGTTTATAACTCCGTCCTAATGTTAATCCATCTATTTGCATGGATTAACATCCGCTAAGCGTTGAACTTTCGAAGTGACATTATGTTTTTTTATGGATTGGTCATTCGGATACAGTGTAAACATCATTGTTATAAGCAATCCAACATAAAATAAAACTGATAAAAATGTATTTCTGTATTGAGCGTGTAGTATCAGTTAAAATATATCAAATTAAATTCATTGTATATGTAGTCGCCTAGTTTTTTTGTTAAAATTGGCCGTTAGTATCAACATGAGAATGCCACTATCAGCCGTTAAATTTATACATAACTAAATAATGTATTCAAAAGTTTATCGTTTGATGACTTATTGTCATGAGTGAAAAGAGTATAATATAATACGAAGGTATTCCCATTAGTTTTTTATCAGCAATGTAAATGTATTTATTTAACAAAATTACCCAAACAATTTTTTTTGATAACCTTATCGGACTGGACTTGGAAAGTACATAATATTAGAGATGGATGCAAATTATTCGCAATAAACATCCTACCCACGGACCTCCCACACACTTTTAATGCATATTCACTTAATGTTTCACTTCCGTTCAATGATATCGAATATATGTGCGAGTTTTTCAGAAGACTCGTAGCTTAAAACAATAGAATAGAATAATAATTATTGCGAAAGATTGACCAAGATAATAATATATACTCAAGAACAGTAGCTACATATACCATTATAAAGGCTTGCCCGAATCCCTAGTAAAGGCACAAAGTAGATGCACAAATATTTGATTTTTCCTACTGAAAATGATATTTGAGTACCTACCATAGTATTAGGGCAGCAATATTATAAGTTATGAGTTGCTAAACAAGCATAAATTGTTGTAATTTTTAATTGAGATTGCAAACAGAAATCGTATTCCACCATTTCAAAAGATATCCCGGCTTCCCGGTGCTTTAGCAAGATTCTGGTGATAATATTCATATAAATAAATTATTGTTCCGTAACGATTTTTAGAAATTTTGAAGATGCGTCCTAGTGCACATTTATTATTTTTGGCATCCAATCATTAAACTGTCGTTAGCAATTTATTGAGTTAGTTCCCATAGCTTTGCAAAGGATTGGAAGAGAGCTAAGCTCAAGAACAGTAAATGGAAACAAGTATTTTAACTTTTCACCGAATAAGGCAGTCTAATGATGAACGAAAGATAAGAAGAGGTGAATGGTCACATGCTAAATTGAGTCTTATTAATCGATTTCTGAATAGAATGGTGGTTTACAGTGGCAAACATCGCAGCAGCTGTGTTTACTCACGTTTCAAACACCAAGGCGGAAAACTTCCAGGAAAACGGAATTGAACCGAGTGATACGAACCCCATACCCACATAGCTTAAGCATAACTTATAGCGTTTATACGTTTATAGCTTCTACTTCCTGTTTGTGAGACTGCCATGGCGGCAGCTTCAAATGTAATGTTTCCTGAATTTTGTTCCCAATGGTATCTGTGAAATTGAAATGCACATCTGAACAACACGCATCATTGCAAAGCGAAACGCAAAAGGGATAAAATGCATTATTTCCAATATTGAATCAATAATATTATGATCTTTCTTTGAAGTGCAGTTGTAGTCTTTGCCTTATGCTAATTATTATTTTGTTACTATTTCTGTTCATTTCAGAGTGGAATATACACAGCGAGAAACCACCATTCAGAATCGAAGGGTGCTTGAAATCGCTTTAGGTATGTTTACTTTGATCTGAATAGCCTTGCCAACCGTCAGCTTCCAATTTTCTTTCCCCCACTTCCTTCAGGTTCACAATATTCCCCTAACGGGGATATAATATTTCCACTGACTCTAAGCGGTAAGCACATGCAACTCTTTTAAAGCATCACATACAAAATGTATGTTTGTCGTGGGGTAACAGGGGTATCCCTATTGGGATAAATGTACAAATGTTAAAAATATTAAGTTGTATCAACACAAATGGGATATTTCTAACAAAAGTCTATCATATAATGTCCGAACCCCTTTCGAGTTTCGAGAAAAATAAAGATCTGTGATAAATATATTGTTATGTTCCAAGTTCCAACTGGCAACAGGCTCAGTTTCATTCATGCTCAATAGTGTCAAAGGTGTGTTTCGTAATAACAGGCAACACGTCAAAAAACTTCCTCGGGTTGTCGTGAACAATACGCAAAGTTTCAAGTTTTGGCCGGTGATATATTTTGACAGGAAAGCTGTGGGAGGAAGTTGACTCGGCGCAAAGGGACATTGAATATGGATGAAAATGAAATAATAAGAAAAGCTTTCAATTTGCATCCTTTCATATTTACTTTTTTTAAATTTACAGTTATAAATAATATTAAATATTATAAATTCACTAGATTACTAACTAATCAATTTGTTATAACTTTAGTTAATATGTATATTTTTTGGCAGAAACAAACATTAATTCCATGAAAATGGATAATTTGTTAAAGTTGCACCAATTATGCAAATTATTCTAGTTAAGTGGCAGTCCCTAAGTGAATAGTACTGGATATTTAGAGGTCAGTTGTGAAAACTTTTTTAAATTTACATCTTTAAGAACGTTGATTATGTCTTTAATTAATAAAATAAATAGTATTGGTCCCAATTGCGATCCCTGGGGAACACCGTTAGTTTCTACAAACTTTTATAAAACAGTGTATGTATTCCTAACCCCAACATACAGGAACAGCATTCTAACGGTTCAAAAACTATCAAATTATTTGAGGAGTTAATTATGAATACAAACTCCTTCAACAGTATTTTGTGACGACCCTGATCAATTTAGTATCTTTAAGAAGTCTGTATATATGGAATCCATTTGCAGTTATTTTTTTATTGCAGGTTTTTTTTCTGTGATATGAGAATTTTTATTATCTTTATCATGACTCAAAAGATAAACCGTCTCATTCTTATGTAATTAGTAAATATTATATGGTAGAAACATAAAACGACAGACCGTGGGATTTCATCAAAAGTTCTAATCAGTCTAGCTGTTGAAAGTGTAAAGGCTCCTAAGAAAGCAGTCTTCGGTCTTCCTATTATTTAATGAATTTACAATCGGAGGAACATTTTTGAAAGAGAAGGCTTAAATCGTTAATTGCCTCAGCTCTCTTTGAATATTTACTTCCGAGGCGACACTGCTTGAACTGAGAATTTTAAGTGGATAAGTAATTAAGTATTAAGTCTGGGAAAAGGGACAACTGCTCCGTCAGTGCATCCAAAATGAGAAAGTCTGCGCCATAAAAGTGCTTCTGGTTTAAGCTGAGAATATGCAAATAAAAAACCAGGTGGGTATTCATTTTAAATAAAATCAACACTCTGTAAAATAACGACAACCTAATTTAAACGCATACCACTGAAAATTCCGTCGTAACTTTTCCCTCCATCTCATAAAAGACGCGACGTGTCTGAAAGAGAAATTACAATGGAGCTCTCAGCGGCAGGACACTAAGGACGGGTTGTTTCGGAGAATTTGAACAATTCATCAAATTTCAACGTTCATTTTCGGGTTCTGTGAAAGACTTATTCAAGTTCTGTTTTTATATCATTGTAGACTAGTTGCTTGACAAAACTGAAATAAAAACAGAACTTGAAAAAATCTTTCACAGAACTTGAAAATGAACGTTGAAATTTGATGAATTGTTCAGATTCTCCGAAACAACCCGTCCTAAGAAATGGTTTTCGTGAAAATGTTTTATGTTATTATATCTCTGTCGTAGAGACCTTACCTGCAAGTTATGCGTACTATTTCTAGGTTTACGCAACTATTTTTAGTTCAAAACGTCATTTACAACAAACATATTTATAGTGATGAAATCTTGGTATTTGCAACGAAAAATTGTAGGGCTAACCAAAGTCTCGTCGACAAAATAATGTCATCGTAGACAAATGAGTTTCTGTTCATTCTTGTATTTTTATTTTGTACAGTTAATAATAATAATATTTGGATGATTTGTATAGAGCCGTTTTTGTGCAAAATCACCTCAAGTTATTAAATTTCTTCTCCATTGAAGGTTGGGAAGTATTGGGGTATTCAGAGCTCATTAATAATTGTTTTAATATGATTAATTTATATTAAATTTGCCTATGCTGGGTTACTACTACGCGATCTCTATCAACCACGGATGATATAATTAATTTTATGAAATGTTACATTTTAAAGTATTTTTCGAAGAATTTTCCAGCCAAGAATTCCATCAACCCAGCCAATTCAAGAGGTTAGATCAGATCTGGCAAAGGTTTAAACAAATTTATGGACAAATTTCGCAGTCTGAAAGCATTAGCATGAAGTAGGAATGCGGGCCTTAGCCATACAAAGGCTCCTCACGAGGAATGTTGATGGGTGCCTCCACTTACGACCTTGGACCGTGGCACATACCTACTGGACCGAGAGGAGGAAAAACACTAATTACAAACATAAACACTTCATTACTTTTACAAAGCGTTGGCTTTTATCTTCAATTGCTTCGGGAGATAGAGGGATAAATGCGCTGACCAAAAAGGTTTCTAGATTAATAATTATAATAAGGGTCAAATCCTAGCACTGTAAGGAATGTGAGAAAACAACCAGATTACTCACGGACGCGGACATTTCAAACCCCAAGCAAGCCAGGGAACAACAGTTGTTATAGTTAACTCTATATGGATGAAAAGTATTGACTATCTGAGAAAAAATAGTATTGCTTATTTGTTAAAATCCTATCTAAAACGTGTAGCAGGCCATCTCCTAACAAACCATCAGTAGATTCAGAATATATCGGAACACGCGTTCATACATCGCCACAACACTGTTTTACCGATAGTTTGTTAGGAAACCTGTCAAATCATTCGTCAAAGGCCTGCAGTCCCGTTTTTAACCGGAATACGAATAATTTGACCAGATTTTTAATAAATTAGCAATATTTTATATCATTAAGTTTTCTCCGTGTAGTAGGACTATTAACATAACATTGCCACCTCGGTACTACTCGGGAGACCCAAGCAGCAGTGTTAGTGAAAAGCGTCGTGACTTGTAGGAAATGTGAAGAGAATGGAAGTAACACCAATAATTGAATTATTCATCTATTGTGTCAATTCGGGACAATTCAGACAGGCCGGGAGAGGTATCAGGAAACAGGTACTGTTTTGGCTTTGGTTTTTAGCGATGCCCCTTCCCCAGAGACATCGCTAAAAACCCAATATAAGCGGGTACACCGTTTATGACAATATTTTATTATCATTTGTAAGTATCATCGTGAGAGCCCGGAAAGAGTAAGCAACCATCTGTTACTTAACTAGGGCGGGAAAGCGGTGGATCCCCTCCAGTAGGGGTAAGCACACACATAATATTATATATAACTCGTAGCAGAGAAGCTTTTCACTTGATCGTGTCGTGTTTTGACTTCCGTTCTCTTCTACAACAAAATATTAAATTATTTCAACTTTTACACCAATGTCTCAGATTATCATATTTAGTAATTTATGTTAAGGCTCCGATAATATCTTCAAAAATAACATTTTAAATTTTGAACCTTAAAAACATAAAGAGTTGACGAGAAAAGAAATTGGGTATTGAATGGGCGGGGAATGCATTAAAATTATTTATAAACTAAAAGTGAGACTATTAAATCGACATGGCCACGTTTTAGATTTGCTTCTCCCGGGTCCAAGGATCACAGAACCTCATTAACGATCAATAAAATAAATTATCGAAGGTCAGACTCGAGAGGTTGGGAGCCACTCGGTTCAACAGCAAATCATCAACTAGTTATGATTTCTGACGCCTCAATGGTCATTAAACATAATCAAATTGACAGACTTGTGAGTACCTCCACGTTAGTTCGACCTCGCAATCATCCCAGTGCAATAGTCAACAAACAAAGTAAAAACCCACCAAATCAAAATAATTAACAATAATCTAACTACTTGGAAAATAGTCACTTTGTGGTAGAACATTATTAAAAATACTCACTTTGAGGTAGAAAATTTTTAAATATACTCACTTTGTGGTAGAACTTTATTAAAAAATACTCACTTTGTAGTAGAATAATATTAAAAAAATACTCACTTCGTGGTAGAACATTATTAAAAAAAAAAACTTATAACCACTTTCCTTTGACTAATTTTTCTTTTTTAATAGTATTATTATTATCGATCGACGATAAAAAAGAGTTCAGGTGAGATTGATGAAATTCATTTTTTTTTATTGGTAACACTTTAGGATCATGCGATTGGATTGGGCACTTCAAATTGTGACGAGGAATAATATATGATGAATTGGGGAAGTATCAAGCGGCACAGAGACCAATACATGGAAGGTAATATATTATTTCATTCTAGAATTTTATTTTATCCACGAAAAAATGAAATTGAGAGAAGGTCATTCGACCTAAGTTGTGTCTAGAAAAAAAGAGCGATCCCAATGATCTCTATCTCCTCCCCTATATACATATACTAATCTATCATACACTCTTATTGGCTGCAGGCTGCCTGCCTCACTAGGCGATCCTGTGTTGAGGCAGATTTTTTAGTTAATTATTTCTCGCATTTTGTCTATGGTTTACTTATAAATGTTTAATATAGGTTCCAATACAGCAATACATTATTTTAGGTTACATTTTTATTAGCACATACACAATACAAGCAAGTTTTAGCACAATACATAATAAATGTTTATTATTTTTTGATAACCCACACACGGAGAAAAATGAGTATTTTCAATTGCAGGCCCTTAACGAATGAATTGATAGGTTTCCTATCACGATGTCGGAACACGTGTTCATATTTTCGTATTTCGTCATAATATATTATCAAGGCAAATGCAGGTGCATGATCATGAACACGTGTTCCGATATATTAGGAATTTACTAATTTAGTTTATCAGGAAACGGCCTGCAATTCCATTTTTAACCGGATTACTAATAATTTGATGAGAATTTTAATAATTTAGCAATACTCATTTTTCACCGTGCAATAATTACTGTAATCGGGATCGTTTGTAATACAAACACGATAATTCCGTAAACTGTGAGTCAACTGGGTGTATTCATTGGAATTTGGTAGGCAACGTCTCCCAAGAAAGAAGGGCCATGTCCGTAGGTATCTATGCAAATTACACAACACATTCGTACAATTACTTTACATTAATTATTAGCCTGTATATTGCCGCCTCCCAACATTCCCTAATTAATTACGCGCTTGCTCTGGCCTGTGGAACTATTTTGTGGTATTCACAGTTTTTTTTTAATACGTGCCTAGAATCTTGGAAAAATGAACGAAATTTAGACAGCTAAATTAAATAAAGCTATAATTACAAAAATTGTGGACGGAACCGAGGTTTTACGTATAGCTAAAGCTTTTTACATAATATAATAAGGGTTTTCCAATAAGAGGTGTTATTTTGATATTCAATCGTAAAAGATCAATGGATTCGTTGCTTGTGTGGCACGTAGCGCCGTCTTGTTGAAAGTAAACGTTGTCCAGATCAATACCATTACAATTCCGGTCATAAAAAATCATTAATCATCTCTCAATAGCGCAATCCATTCACCGTAACTGTTGCTCCAGTCTCATTTTCTAAAAAGTAAGGTCCAATGACTCCGCCGGACCATAAACCGCCCCAAACAGTAGCACGTTGAGGATAGAGAGGATTTTCAACGATAACTCTGGGTTTTCCGAGCCCCAGATGCGACAATTTTGCTTGTTGACGAAGCCACCGAGGTGGAAATGGGCCTCATCACCCAAGATGATATGCATTTGATTCACTCAAGTGAATTTTAAGAAGCGTGTATCGTTCCATTTTTATTAATGGCGTAGTTTCTACTTGTCAAATGTCAAAAAATGACAGCTTCAAAAGTAACATCTACCGAAATAGCGGGCTATTCAAAATAACACCTCTTATTGGAAAACCTGTATATTTATGTTAGTTAACTAGTTACTTAGTTTTTTTAAATGGATACGAATTCTGATTTTACTTGTCAAGAAGATTAACCTTAAGAAATTTAAGAAAAATAAATAACATTTCAAATATGCAATTAACATAATTTTCTGTTAACAAAAAAATTATAAAATTGGTATTTGATCTCTTGTTTGAATTCTTGACACATGTACATAAAAAAACACAAAGCAGCTAATTGATAAGACCCGGATTCGTGAAAAGAGTTCTCATTTGACAAGGCGCATAAACTGGCTGGTCCATAAGATCTGTACCGGTTGTATGAGCGAAATAAATAATAAGGTGGATATTACTGTAGTTTATAATATAAACAATACCCTATCAACTTATCCTAACTTATACCTACCGTACAAACGACTGTATTGGTTATGAATATACGGGGTGCGGCAAAACAGTGCACTTTTGAAAGGCTATTAAAAAAATGGCGCATCTTACAGAAATGGGGTATATTTTAACTTATTCGGTACATCATTCAAGTCGTGAAGATGACATCAGAAAGATGATGGCCCCCAGCACCAATACATTGATGAAGGCGATTTCTGAAGTTTTCAGCAGCATTTTATTTATTTATTAATTTTATTTTAGTAATTTGTACATTTAAGTTTACAAATGACTAATTAATTTGTTACATATAAATATACTATGTTTTTTCTTGCTTGATGTGGCTCCTACACAACATCTTGAACTTTCCAATTGGGGCAGACTTTAGGTTTTCCGGCAGCGCGTTATAGTATTTCATCCCTTTATATAGTATACCACCATAACACGGGCATGTGCCTAGTATGGTGGTCAAAAATTCCTCAATGCATGTAACTAATAATTTCATAGAATAAAGAAACTTAAAAAAAAAAGTATACTATTCTGAGTATTCGCCTTGTCCTTTTTTGGTAGCCTGATTTCATTGCGCGTCCTTGTTTTATGTTTGTGAATGTCCTTGTCGTATACAATTTTATTTGAAAAATATTTGGGTAGCAGGTTGTTTACTATTTTGTGAACAAATATCATCGTGTTCAAGGTCAACATTTGTTTGACCGTTAGCCAATTTAGTTCGTTTAACATTTTATTTACTTTTGAATATCTATTTCGTCTGAGTATTGTTCTCATTGCCCTATTTTGGAGAATTTGAAATTTATTTTGTTCTCGGTCGTTACACAGGAAAAGGATAGTTGAGCAGTAATTAAAATGTGGAGCAATAATCGAGTTATAAATGGTGATTGCAGTTTTTTCGGATTACTATATTATTATTTTTAGATTATTATTTTGATATATCTCGACGGGTATAGCTACGATTCCCTCCGAATTCGATCCTTGGGTTCTTCCAAGGTGTTATGCCGATGTTTAAAAACATTTTCCTTCAGGTAGCCCCGCAGGAATAAGTCGCAAATGCTCAAATCAGGTGAGCACGCAAGATTGAAGTGAAGGCCCGCTGGGTTTCAAGAAATGTGCGGACGGCGAAGCCTTGGTGCTGTCCAGACCAAACCATGGTAACGACTGAAAACGGCACAACCCTCCCGACACAATGAGATCTCTCCCAGGTTCCTACCCCAACACACGGAATATAACGGCCCTTCAGAACTGCACTGTCTGTTTTGCTGCACCCTGTAATATAAACTGTAAGGAGTATAATACACACAGCTTTTTTTACACTCATTCAACGCAAAACATAATCTGGAGCGGGTATATTCCACGGTGACTAACTAATATAATAATCTATGTTGCTAAGTAATAATCTAATCGATGAATGCTACTTACAGCGAGCCTTTGTCTGTGGCATCAAATCAATGGGCCTTTGCCATTAATTAATATGGTTTGTCATCTGCGGATTAAAATCATTCGAAAGTTAACAAACATAAAATCGTAATAATAAATCATTTATATTTAATACAGATAAGTAGCAAAATATTTTGTAATTTGGTACCATCATCGATTTGTATCGCCAACGACAGTACCTACCTACCTAAATATTGGCATTCCTACAAAAGCAACACCCGATAATATATATATTTTTAATCAGGTCTGTGCTTCATCAATAAAATTATTATAGTCATATAAAATAATAAATTATTGCATTTTGAAAATGAGTACCTAACCACTTATAAGGCCTGGTTGTTTCGCAGAAATTCTTGTGTGACAAAGTCATCGAATGGCCATTTTGTTTTTTGACCCGTTAACGTTAAACGCCGATTCTCGATGCGTAAGATATTGAAAAACAATGGAAATCAGAAAATTTGTGACTAATGCTTAATAATCCTGTATAAAGTAGGTACCTTATTTAAAATACAAGTTAACCGGTTTTGGGTACAACCATACCTTCTGCAGTTGTAAGAAGCTACGGTAACCAAAGGTGTACGAAACTGGTTGTTAAGTGGTTAATACATTGTATACAATGATACACATTTATTATTCGAACTATTGATTCCCGTTTACTAAGCACACGTTCGTCTTACATGTTTAAGAGCGATATGTCCAAAGTTATATCCAGTAAATGATTATTTTTTATTAACCTACCATGTTATTATCGACGATCAGTTTTTTTTCTTGTAAAGTGGTTTGAAGTTACGGTTAATTCGTTATTTGACAGTTCGAGATCAACTACCTCGTCTGTACTGCCAGCTGAAGTGACTTCGCCACGAGGAATATTGCGGCTGAACCGGTTATAAGTATTTACGACCTACAGCAACCTAAAACATCGGTTTAATTTCAGAGCTGTGTAGTTTCCCTTCTCTCGTCTTCCTGCACTTAAAACGTTCAGATTTAGCAATTTTACATTATGCAACTGCTAAACGATTTACTTAGTATGAAAGAGAACTATGCAGATCGTTCACATGCAGCGTACAGGAAATTATGCACTTTCATTCAACTAAAAACATGCGTATGCAGTACAGGTTCAAAATTTGGGCGCCACAATGTTTTTTTAGATAAAAATGTAGAAATTTACTATCATTATTTATTTTTGGGATATTATGCCGTGTTGCGCTTCCTCCTTCGTTAACCAACGTTTCGGACAGCGTTAACAGTTTCTCGACAGATGTGAAGATGGACAATGTAACGCTGTCCGTAATTTTGGCTAAATAAGAAGCAAAAATATATGACGATAATACTTATATATAATAAATATGGCTGTGAAAATCTTATTTCATAATTTCTGGAGATATTACCTGGATTTTTCTGTAATATAACATCGTGAATATTTTAACATAAACGATTCAAATGCCTTTGAATAAAATAAGAGTGAAAATGAAAATACCCCCACAGAATATGAAATCTATTGTCACAATTATTTTTATCAGTAAATTGGTTTAACCGGTAATAAATCATTTTAACTTAGGAGGGGGTAAAATAGAATCATATTAATAAGTCGTCAAAACGTGGCTTAACCACAGTTTGAAAATGGCCTTGAAAGCCGAAACAGCTGTAACAATAACAAAAAACCAAAAAATACTTGCAGAACTTAATAATTATATTATTTAATTTGATTTTAATTAAATTTTTAAAAAATTAAATGGAGTTCTACGAATTAAACACAAAAACAATAAAGAAAATGAAGTGAGCAAAAATGAGAGTGAGCAAAAGAAATAGACAGCGGAAAAGCGAAGGAGATTTATTTGTACCTTGTTCACAATATTTCAGGTATGATAAAAAATATTACTAGATTTCAAAGAAGGAAAAATTATAGGTATATCTTTAATTTTTAGAAACATCGGGAATGTGGTAGCAGTCTCTTAGATAATTTTATTTAGTCATTGTGTAGTAGTTATGATTTTAATGTTTAAAATAAGAGATGAAAAATGACCTGCAAAATAATTAAACAATTTGAGTCAATTTATAAAATTACAATATATTAACGAATTTACTATATATCTCAATACATCTTAAATAATTTATTAGGTAGATTATAGGTACCTACGTAAAATATTGGAAAATAGCGAAAAGGTAACTCACGCTACACCACTGAGTCACAGGGAAATCACACTGCTGTAATCACCACTACGAAAATAACGTCCTACACCATCCCGAAGGCTTTTTGCCTCTATCTGAGTCCCATAACTCTACGACGATTCTGGTTCAAATTTATAACTTTTTACCCATTTCGGAAAAGTTTTTAAAGCTGGTACTTTTGTGGGACTGTATAATAATGAATATATAATGAATATATTATCAATCAGAAAATAAATTTCTAATGCTTGAAAAAAAAGCCTTCTATCGGCAAGTTAATTGTTCATTAAACTTGGGCAAGGGCTATTAAGGGGGAGGGATTTGATTTAATTATTAGAAAATACAACAATATTATATTATTTATAACATCTCTTTTATCAATGTGATGTGAGCAATGAGTTAATTCTGGCAAGAAGAGGTCCCAAAAAACCTTATAATAAATTTTCAACCACCACCCTTAGGGTCACCCCCCCCCAGTTACTGATATAGCTACGCCACTGAACATGGATAGCTTTAGAAATAACTGATTCACACAATTTCTACTCAAACAGACTAAAGTTTGGAAATACCTAAATGATACACAGTTTCTACCCAACATATTCACCTCATTTGATTATGCTTACCTTTGTTATCTATGCATTTTGATACGGTAAGAGGGAAAGGTATTTATTATTGGTACATCCCCTAAACTGTATTTACCTACAGTTTATTCGAATAAACTAATTTCTAATGGTTACTCGATAGCGGTTGCGCGAATATCAGCAGTTACTATACTTACTACGGTCATTTCCATATAATGTATTATTATAGGTACCTAGTACTAAAAACCTGATACTAGTCCACTATGTGTGCTTTATGAAGAACAAATAGTACAAAATGTAGTTCAACAGTTCACTGACTGCAGTGAAATTTCTTAAACGTGAAAATATATTCAGAAAAGAGCTCGGCAAATACATACATCTCCTCAAGGTACATACCTACACGTAAGAAATATTGAAAAGAACTTGGTCAACGATGATTCTAAAAGGCGTACAGCAAAGGAATATAATATCATGGCTGGTAGCTAATATTACATTATTATTATTAAATATATAGAACAAAAAAAACCGCTTCATTTTGTGAGAGTTGAATTGACATTTTGAAGCTTCAAATGTCATGATAAAAATTACGTTTAGGGGCTGAAAATTATGAACCCTAGAAATTTCAGAAAGAAAAAGCTGATCAAATTATATGAAATTTAGAGCGTTTTTGTTGCCTTAAACCATAGAACAATGAATAACACAAGAAGTGCCTTGTGTTCGTGTCTCGTGATTCAATTATAGGTCAAATTTAGGCCTATATTTCCATACAAAACTGTGCTTCACCATGATGACGAAATTCAAATGGGATGGCGATATACAAATTCAGGTAAGTGTAAGAGACAGATGGCATGTTAAATGGTATAAAACCAAAAGGCACTATGCCAAAAAAGGGTCAAAAAACTTATATTCGTCGCCTTGGCAATACGAAAGAATAATAAAAATATCCCTGAGATACGAAAAACTACATTTGCAATATAAAGTATAAATAATAACAACAAAAAATAATGTATAAAAAAGAAGCCTTCTTTAAATTGGCTAAAAGAGCAAAACTTCAAGGCATATAAAAGAAGTGCAAAATGGAATTGTATGAAGATCATATTAACCTACTTAGTTTGTTATGCTACGTATACATACGCGAGCGAACTGTCGAGCTCAACCTCAACTTATGGGAAAGGAGCGAAGCAACCGCAAACGGCGCGAAACGCCGCTTGCAGTTGCTTCGTTCCCTTCCCGTAATTGGTGGCTCGGTTAGCGTTTCGGTTCGTAAATGTATACGTATCATTAGAGAGAATGCAAATATTCAATGTATTATTTATTCGGCGAACACAGTAGTTTTATTTCATTTCTGTAACAACGGGATTCTAAAAAACAAATCTTCCAATACATAAGTATTGTGCCTCAGTAGGTACATGCCAAAGCCGTGTTTTTAGCAATTTATTCGTAGGTATAATAACTATGCATCTATGTAAAAACATGCAATACTTACATACATAGTTCACTAGCCATTTATTTCGTGGAATCTACTGCGTTTAATGGCTGTATAATAATGACCAGGTACTTTGAATCCTTGCTCTTTCCCTTCTCCTTTAGCCTCACAACATACTCCAACCTGGTGTTGCAATAGTCTCACTGGCAGTTGGCATTTTTGTGCGGTAATCAAACAACAAAAAAAATATTTTTAATTTCACACCCGGTTTAGAGTTAAAGTACTTAATTTTTTCCAAACACCCTTGGAATCCCGTTTGACGACACTGGATGAAAAGATGAGTAGGTACATAATAATAACTCATATTCGATATCATAAAGGTTGGGGGAGGGGGGTTGCCGAGTTTTCCGGGAGGTCTAAAATTTATCGTTACGTCATGGACATATAAAAATGAAACCAGTAACCGCTAACCGCTAACTGAACTTGTAATAAATAATAATAAAATACATAATAATAAATAAAATACATACTTATCATTTGCTTGTGTTTTTTGTTTTTGTTTTATTATCTTCGTCTCAACTGCTTCGTTAAGTTCACTTCAAGCAGTATTTATTTTTCTGTTCTTTTCACTACATTGTGTCTATATAAAAAAATCACGATGTTCAACTCAACTTAACTGCCACTAACATAATATTCCATACTGCCGCTACGGGTGGAACCACAGTATATCCTCCTTGAGAATCTGTGACAGCATCTTATGACGGCAGAATATCAAATAATATGTGCGAACACCTCAATACAGGTTCTCCTAGTGAGGTGTTCACTAACCCTATTATAAACCTATTTACATACACTTACTGATTATTTACATTTTCTGTTTATTATCTATGTAAACTGTAATCAGTAATCATGTGTAAAATGCATGTAGGAAAATAGAAATATATAAAATTCAAGCCCAAATTGGGTTTTTACATTTTATTATATTACATGCATGATATCTACAAAATAATATGTTAGTATCTTCTGGCGTATGTGTCTGGATAAGCGAACTGTATCACGATAGCAATTCAAATTCTTTCGTGCTTATCAATAGAAATCTGCTGAAGATCTTACAGGGCCGCATTTATGCCGAGGCGATCAAGGTTGCAGCGTGCATTTAGAATAGATCAGTTGCCAATTTTAGAATGAGAGAGAGAATAGTAGTAGCATAGAGTTTTGGCGGCCATGCGAATGGCCGAAACAAGATTCGTTCTTTGCAAGAGCGTCGTCCCATCGCGCCACGTTTTCTACGCAAGTGTCGGTTTTATGTCCCTAGGGGCGCCAAAAGATGTTTCCCGCACCTCTGGGCCAGCCTCAGGGTCTACAGATCCTAAATACGGCCCTGTCCAGTTAGATGGTGCTTCATGTTCTGAACACTTTAGATGAAATCGATGAATGGATCACTTGTCTCCCCTCTCTCCGGCTCCAGTTTGTCGGACACTACCAACTACAAATGGAGATCCGACAAAGACGGCAGACCGCGTAATTAGATTTAAAAGAATATCGAATTACGCGGATATTTAACTGAGAATGCAATAATTATTTGTGTGGGGTACCTATTCTAAAAGCGCTGTGTTAGTGATGTGGGGGGTGTGACAATACCTAATGAAATATTAATTTTTATGTATCAAAACAGATGTTTGAATATCTTATATGCGATTTCGTATACTTCCCGATATCACGAAAGTATTTTGTAAACATTTACAAAAAAATGCATAATAATTACGAACAGTTGTCAAATTAACTTTTTTTAAGTAGCAATAAGGTATGGGGTTTCACCCCACCAAACCAATGGTATCAGTTTTTTCTCCTTAGAATGCCGTGTTAAATTGAAGAATCAGAAAACAAACACAACATCACATAGGCAACGCGACGTAGGCAAATAAATTTTTATTTCATTTATGTGGGTTAGATTTTATTGAACATAAAATTTTATAGAAATAGTAACATGGAACTCCATCGTATTTAAAGTATGATAAAACCAATTTTTTATCAAAAATCCTCAAAAGTCCTAAGATGACTTGATTATCCGAAACCAGACCGGTTGGAGAATTTTTTTTATTTTTATTGTTATGTACTGTATTAATTAAATGGTGATTTACATAAGCTTCATTCCGGTAGAAGTTACTCTAAGTAACCATGATGATACCGACTGACCACTATTCAATAGCCAGGAGCTTCCCAAACTTTTTCTTCCACCACTTCTACACCCACTCCCTTCTTGTAAGGCTGAATGTGTATACCATATATAGTTTCATCAGCTCTGGATAATTTGAACTCTCGTGCGGTATAACATAGAAAAATATCGAAAATACTCACTCGACTAAAAACGGGGAAAAGCATGTCCGCTCAATGATTTATTTAATGTCACGATGTGGTCCAAATGCCATGCTAGATTATTTATCGACT
Organism: Hesperophylax magnus; assembly: GCA_026573805.1. Taxonomy (NCBI): domain Eukaryota; kingdom Metazoa; phylum Arthropoda; class Insecta; order Trichoptera; family Limnephilidae; genus Hesperophylax; species Hesperophylax magnus. The sequence continues at coordinate 6,936,889 of JAIUSX010000002.1, forward strand.
TTGTTCGACAAACTTGAGTGCCACAATAGTAGAAAATTTTACAGAATATTTTCGATAATCTTTTATCCTTATAGTACGAGAGCCCACGACCAAAACCATGTCTCATAGCAATACGGCAAAAACCCTATAAAATCGTTAGATTGTATGATTCTGAACCCGACTAGGTGTGTAGTAACGGTCGAAAGTATAGCAACTGCGTGGGAGGCCATTTCTGCTGTGTCAAAAAAAAAAGACAGTCGGTATTATAGCAATACGTCTGATAGTGAAAATGTACATAGATTTTATAATTGTATTACGAAAAAGTTTGTTTTCAGACATTTAGCGCGTAGCATATAGCCTGAGCGCATTTTTGAAAATGTCAACAAATTTAGCCGACCTGTATCATAGCAATACGGATAATTTTTTTTTTCAACTTTTCGTATTGCTGCCATGATTACCAAAAACCTGTTTTCAGACACTTTAAGTGTAGCATATACTCCCAAAAACGAAAATAACGTTTCGGAGTCGCCTGGCCGACGCCTCTGTTAGATGTTTTTTTAAATTTACAGCCTTCATAGATATTCAAAAATCTCCCTTGTCTATTATATGTACTTTGACAGATGACAGATATTATATGTATTTGACAGATGATAGATTATTTTACAGAAGAGGACGTTGAAGATCTCCCGAGCGACGTCGAGAGTGATTTCGAAGACGACGATTCCGAATCCGACAGCGATTGAATACGAGAATATTTTGTAACTTTGAATAAACCGTTTTTTTTTCAACTTCATCCCAGTTTCCTTTTGTGCGATTTATTTCAGTCCTTCAACTTCAATGTTACGGTTTCGGGTAAATTCTTTGTTAATTATCATCTAATAAATTCAGGGTCGCAACGTATTCATTGGTTTGTAACAGAAAATTCAAGATGCCTCAATACGATTTTTAAATGATATCTGAGTATCGAAAAGTTGTCTGATAGAGAATAGCCCAGTCAATGAAGGTTTTGTGTCGGAACTAATTCCCCGGAAGCTGAATTTTTCACAGATGTTAAAAGACCTTTAGACATGTATTTTTACAAAAGTCCCCGACTTTCCCCCTTGTGCTTCCTTCCCCACCCCCTCTTGAATATATTTTTCAAAGCCTTTCGGAATACGCTAATATCTCCTTAATGGTTTTACAAAATCAGATTATTTATTTTTTATTTAGTTTCTTATTAGTTATTCTAAAAAATTGTATTCTTTCATTTTTGCGAGAAAAGCTATACAATCTCTACAATTTATTAGTAAAGGAAAAATATCAGTTTTTAAAATAGTATTTCAGAATATATTTGCACATAACTTTTTTCTGAGCCTGTTAACGAAAAAAAATAAATCAACAAAACTTGTAGACAATATTTTTAACTATAAAATAATGTATATAATGATGGGTTTTAATTTATAATAAGGCACGTAGACTGTTAATAAGGAGCACGGCGAGCGGCGGCTCGAACGCGCAGCGGTTCGCGGCGCAGCGAGAAATTACAAAAACCTAAGGAAATTAATGATTAATTCATGTGTTTTTTTTTTTATATAACAAATTCATCTAACGTTGAAGATTTTTATTGCTATTTACCAGTTTTAGTTCGGAGGGGAGGGGGGTAATATTAATATTTTCCCCTGCCCAATGAAGCGCTTTCATTATCCACCAACCGCCGTGCCCCGGTCTGGCTTATTTAACAGTCATATTATGTTGTATGATTGTTTGTTACTTATTATTTAAATAAAGGTATGTAGGAAATGTATGGGAATCAGTTTACGCGTCCTCAACAGTAACCCACATGCTCAATGGACATGAATATTCTCGGGCAAACAGAGCCTACACTTTAACAGCAGCGTCTCTTGTCCACGTAATGAGAATAGAATACCGAGATATTGATGGGAAATTAAGACAAATAGAAAATATGTATCAAGATTTAGTTACGTGGAAAAAAGATATTGAGGAGGTTAATAATGATGACAATCTAAAATAGACGATTCCATATACTGAAGCAAGTGAAGACAGGATTAAGGAATCATCGAGTAGGACTGCCAAGTTGTGGCTTTACCTTCTACATTGTATCGACCTCATGCTTCGATTTATATTTGCAAAGAAGTCTGGGAATCGGAAAATGCACCTAAATACTATTGTTGATATGCTTCCATTTTTCCAACCGGCAGGACATTTACTATACGCAAAATCAGCACATATGTACGTTCAAAGTATGCTGCAACTCGAATCAAGAATAACTAAAGAAGAATATAAACTATTCACTGAAAATGGGTACTTTACAATAAAAAGAAGCGACAGATATTGGTCCTGTACGTGGACGGACGTGATCATCGAGCAGTGTCTCATGCGACCAATGAAGTCAGTAGCAGGTTTGACACTTGGGCGCGGAATCACTGACAGCGCTTTGTCAAAGTGGAAACTTGGAACCACTTACTACGTGAAAGTGCAAGAGAGCATTGAAAAATTCAACGGTATAGAATTTAATTTTACTGAACAGTATGTTGAGCTGCGCGAATCACGGAAGAAAAGGGATGAGCTAGATATAGGAAAATATACATCATGGCTAAGACAGCACAGCCCGTTCACCAAGCTCTCGGGGGAGCTGGTGTCTTTATCTTCAGGGTTTATTTCAGATAATAGTGTCAATTGTGATTATGAGGTTATGAGTTATTAACGCTTATGAGGTGGGCCTGGCAGCTATGCAAAAAATGAAAGGATTTAATTTTGGAGATATACGACTAAAAAGGAAAGACATGGTGACTACCCAGCAAAATTCAAATCCGCAACTGTTAGGACGAGACAAGTTTCAGTAAACCCCCAGCAGCTATTTAACAGAATACTGTGCATTTGTGATAGTCCTAGCAAGCTTTAGACCTACTTAGGATATGAATTGGCTTCAAGACCCCTTCTATTTTTGAAGAAGTCTCTCTTCGTAAAGGAACAAAATCATGTATGGCGAAAGTATTTAGCGAAAGTATTCATGACGAAGTTGATTTGGAAAATGCTGCAATAGTCATCGATGGGGGATACCTCCTACACTCTGTTGTTTGGCAAACTTAAACTACTTACGGAGACATCATTAAATCATACTCACGTTTCGTCCATACTAAATTTGGCAAACATTCTCTTGTCGTTTTCGATGGATACCCTGAAGAACCAACTGTAAAATATGAAGAGCCAAGACAAAGGTCGGCTAACAACTCATCGTGCGATATTGAATTAAACTTCACTACACGTTTTTTGACTAAGAAGGAAGCTTTCTTATCTAATAAGAAAAACAACAAAAATAATGATTGAAGCACTGTGTCATGAATTTAGTGAATCTGGTTTGAAAACAGTCACGGCCGCAGGTGATGCCGATATTGACATTGTACTAACCGGCATCGAACAACTCAACATCTTCTCAAAAGTGATTGTTGTTGGCACGGATAGTGATCTTTTGGTATTACTTGTAAGTCTTGCTCCTGAAGGAAAATCTATTTTTGTCTGTAAAGATGTTGGTGGAAAAGCCCCTTCAAGAACTTTCTACATCATATAAGATAGAGAAACCTATAATTTTACATAAAGATATTCGAAAACATATGCTATTTACCCATGCCATTACGGGCTGTGATACGACCCCATCTTTATATGGGTTAGGAAAGATAAAAGCTGTTGACATGATGAAAAACAATCCCGAAGCAAAACGCGCAGCTGAGGCATTTCTGGAAAAAGATGCAACTGAAGAGAACTTGTTGCAAAATGGAGAAAAATTCGCTCTCGCCATGTATGGTCTTGGTAGCTAACGACAAAATCAGCTTTTAAATCTAAATTTGACTTGGCAAAACTACCACCGACTTCAGAATCGTGACATCAACATTTGTTGAGAGTTTATTTGCAAGTACAGTTTTGGTTAGGAAACAAACTAAACCCTATAAACTGGGGATGGAGGTATGAAAATGTAAATGAAAATGGTGGAAAGAAGAAATTTTTGAAACCATTTGCTCCTGATGACCTTCTTTCTCTGGTGTCCTGTTCCTGCAAGTCTGGATGTGAAAATTACTGTGGCTGTAGAAAATCTGGATTTACCTGCTCTGCCATGTGCTATAACCGTAACGGATTATCATGTCTGAACACACCCCACTATGACGAATAAATGGAAGACTCTCTTGACTAGAAAATTATTTGAATATTTGCCTAATTTTGTCATAGATAATATTGGTAAGTATATAATATAATTAACAAACCGTTTTGTCATTATAATATTTTTTGTGGTATATTTTTGAAAGTAAACCATTTTAGATGTATGCACTATTTTAAGTGATTTGTTGTTTCGGTATTTTATTGTTGATAGGTGCACATAATAAAACAAGTGAGAATTTCCACAAAAGATTTTTTAGAACTTCGCCATAACATAAGGTCTGCAATATTTTAATGTTGTGAAAGGGTAGTCCCACGCTGTTGTAGGTATTTTTGGCTTATTTCACATAACTTTATTTAAATAATATGTTACAAACAATCATACAACATAATATTACTGTTTAGCCAGACCGGGGCACGGCGGTTGGTGGATAATGAAAGCGCTTCATTGGGCAGGGGAAAATATTTATATTACCCCCTCCCCTCCGAACTAAAACTGGTAAATAGCAATAAAACTCTTCAACGTTAGATGAATTTGTTATATAAAAAAAACACATGAATTAATCATTACTTTCCTTAGGTTTTTGCATTTTTGTAATTTCTCGCTGCGCCGCGAACCGCTGCGCGTTCGAGCCGCCGCGCGCCGTGCTCCTTATTAACAGCCTACGTGCCTTATTATAAATTAAAACCCATCATTATATACATTATTTTATAGTTAAAAATATTGTCTACAAGTTTTGTTGATTTATTTTTTTTCGTTAACAGGCTCAGAAAAAAGTTATGTGCAAATATATTATGAAATACCATTTTAAAAACTGATATTTTTCCTTTACTAATAAATTGTAGAGATTGTATAGCTTTTCTCGCAAAAATGAAAGAATACAATTTTTTAGAATAACTAATTAGAAACTAAACAAAAAATAAATAATCTGATTTTATAAAACCATTAAGGAGATATTAGCGTATTCCGAAAGGCTTTGAAAAATATATTCAAGAGGGGGTGGGGAAGGAAGCACAAGGGGGAAAGTCGGGGACTTTTGTAAAAATACATTTCTAAAGGTCTTCTAACATCTGTGAAAAATTCAGCTTCCGGGGAATTAGTTCCGACATTGGGTCTTTTTTTCCCTTCATTGACTGGGCTAGAAGGTGCTACACTTAATTTGTCTGATATAAATTTTTTGCACATGTGGACAACTTATTTTATCATGTCCAACAATTTTCAGACATATTGCTATGATACCGATCGGTAAAATTTGTTAACATTTTCAAAACGGTCTCAAAATTTAATGCGTTCACATTTCCGTCTGAAAATTGTTTTGTTCGCATCAAATAACCAAAATTTACTAATAAAAAAGATTTTCAGACGTATTGCTATGAGACATTTTTTTTGTCTCATTTTAAATTTTTTTAAGTGATTTTACGGGTTTGCGCTACACCACTAACGTCTGAAAAATATGTTTCCGGTATCTCAGAACTATCATTCAACTACAGTCTGCAAATCAGACATATTGCTATGATGCAGTTCGGTAAAATTCTTTGACAATTTTGAAAATTCGGTCAGATCAAACGCTACGCGGAAAATGTCTGATATTGGTATTTTCGAGTTCAGGATAATCGTATCTATCGATTTGATGCGGTTTTGGCCGTATTGCTATGAGACAAAAATTTTGGTCGTGGGCTCTCGTACTATTAGCCTACATTCCAAATCGTAAACCACGCGTATTCAAAGCACGCCTCTCAATGACTGTCAAATAGTTTTATGAGGTAGTGAGGTAGGTACTCGTAGGCTTAGGTACCTAGTACTATCTATTAGAATCTAGTAACAAATCGTGAATAATGCATGCGGTGAGATGGACAGACTGCCTCACAGAATTCGAAGAGACAAGACAACGTAGCATTGGATCCCGACTGTCCATATCTAATTAGCATAATGTTTTATCGACGTTTAAAACAGACACTTGGTGGACATTTGGACAGACTGCACACTGAACCTTCCCCACTCTTGTCCACTCAATAAAAAAACAGAGGATATTATTTCCAACTCGTAAACTCTTAATTCATGCATTCGAGGGGCAATGTTTTGCCAGTCTGTTTTCAGGAAGAGTGCTGACAAAATTATTGAGGCGTACATTATGGGGGTGTTCATTTATAAAGATACCTACCTAGTTTTTTTAATATCAAATATATCTATAATTAGTCGATTGAAATATCCATACAAATTGAAAATATGCCGCCAACGGGATTTATTTTTACTCGGGAGATATTTTCAATTTGTATGGATATTTCAAGCGACTAATTATTGCTTATAATAATTTGTTATCCTTTGTACTATGCATAAAAAACCTTGTCTTATAAACATTAGTTTATCATTAAAAAAATATAAATTAAATTAAAATAAATAAATTTATTTATCTATGTACAATATCTATCTATGATTGTGTAATTTATATGTGAAGAGAAATCACCTCAAAGGCGATTAACAATTTCTATGTGGACCAAATTTTGAAATCATAATATAATAATTTTAGCTTGTCAGAATAAAATTAAAATAAAATGAAGAAATATCCAAATGGTTATTGATATAGCGTATGTGTTGAAATGGTATCGGGTTGAAGCCTTGAGGTGTGATGTCGGGTTTGTGGTGTGAGCCAGGCAGACACCGGTCAAAGGAAACGAGTGGCAATCTACTACACGTGATGGTAACCGGCAGCACACGTGGAATGCTAATGAGAAGGCACACCTTCCACCTACCCCACAAGTGGCGCTCATCACACATCAACAGTTTATAGAACAAAGTAAGAAGAATGTCAATAATAGAGAATAATATAATGGTAATGAACTTTCTTTAGTGGATCAGATGCCATATGTTTATAGATCCTTTTATGGAGAAGATGAAGAGGATTTTTTTTTCTAGTTGTACAAATTAAACTTGAAAACAATAAATAAACTTATTGTAATTTAAACACGACAAATACCCTAGCATTAACAGATACGAAAGTGAAAAATCGTCTTATTTTTTCTATATATGCCTTTTTTATTATTATTTATTTATTTATTTTTTATTATCAACATAAAGTTTTTTTACAGGTTTTTTTCGATGTCTGTCTCACTAGGATAAACCTGTGTCGAGACAGACGTATTTAATACATAAATTAATGTTTACATATTATTTCATCCATATAATATTTCATTACATTAAATGACATTGTGAAAATGATAAAAAATAATAATAATAAATGATAAATTGGTTAATCAGCATCTAGTTGGAGTACATACTTATGAGGGGATTTTTATAAAATTTTTGATCTTGGATCTGTCTTGGCTGATGATCCAAGACTTGATGTCTGTTTTATATTTTTAAAAAAAATTCGTTCAGTCCAATGGATAGTGGGAGAGCATTATATAGCCTTTTTGCAAAATATCTAAAATTTCTCTGGCCAAAAGTTGTTTTAGCGAAAGGGATTTGTAAGAGATTATGTCCTTTGGTTCTAGTATCACGAGCAGTTTGGATATTGTCAAAAGTAATTTTGTATTTGAAGAGGTATGCTAGTATGTTATAATACATATAACATGAGGTTGTGTAGTGCAGGAATTAAATTATACTTACCTAAGTAGAATTTTCAAAATTAGAAAGAAAAGGTGATAAGAATTTTATTTAATTTTTATTGTAATTTATTCAGCAGAGAACATGAATACTCGCATCATCGTGTGTATGTAGAATGTACCTACCTAATGAAATTTTAAAATAACATTAAGTACAAACAAAATGTAAAACTAAATGATCATCGATTTAAAGATTTGTTTGAGATAAAGTAATTGGAGTAAAGGATTATATTCACCTGTGTTGTTTCCTGGGATGATATTTTTCCATTCACGCCTCATTGTTTGCCGCACGGAGAAAACTAATTTATTAAAAATCTTGTCAAATTATTCATATTCCTGTTAAAAACGGGACTGCAGGCCTTCAACGAATGAATTGACAGATTTCCTAACAAACTATCAATAAAACATGAATGCGTGTTATAAGGGTGTCGGAACACGTGTTCATAAAAAAATCCAATATTGTCGCTTTTCTTCATTATATATATCAGGATATGCGCAGTTGCATAAACACGTGTTCCAATAAATTCTGAATGTACCTATTAATATTTTTATTTGTTTTTGGGGTGTTATGCCGTGTTGCGCTAACTCCTTCTTTAGCCAACGTTTCGGACAACATTGCAGTGTCCACCATCAGGGAAGATGTGTTATTTTATTAAGATGCAAATAACACATCTGCCCTGATGATGGACACTGCAATGTTGTCCGAAACGTTGGCTAAAGAAGGAGTTAGCGCAACACGGCATAACACCCCAAAAACAAATAACAAAAATACTTTTGGCCGTGAAAATCTTAAATCATATTTGTATTAATATTTTATTAGGAAATGGCCTGCCATCACGTTTTTAACAGGATTTTAATAAATCAGCCATACTCATTTTTCTCCATGCGTTAATTAAAAACGTAACCCTAACCCCTAGCAACGCCGGGTACACGTCAGATAGTATTCCTATAAAGAAGGTTCCGTTAAGCGATGCCCTCAAACTTTTAAAAGTGCCTATTTAAGGGCATATTTTAAAATGATCCAAAAAGCATGTAATTATTAAATGTTCTCATTGATGACTTTTATTATTCTATTACAATGAACCAAAACAAATACATATATTACACAAAGGAAACGAGAACAAAGGAGGACCTAGCGTAAATGAAAGTAGTTGTAACGTAATAGAGTTGATATTACCGTAGCAGTAAATCGCAGTGCATAGAAAAGTAATGTCGTTGCAATCGGAGGAAAGAGAGGAAAGCATTATTTGAAACCCGCCGCGGTGAATTATTAATGATGGTTGGTGATGATGCGAAATGGGATGGCAATCTTTCTTGCTGAAATTTCATAGACCGAGTCCATTAGTCTCCATTCCCGTCCATTAGGAATGCAAATATTCGAATTGGAAATAATCGCTAAATTTACATTTTTATCGACCATTCCAGAAGGGCCTAAATTACGAAGGAATGTATGATGATTAAATGGATTCACATTAAAAGATAGTAGAATGGTAGGGGCAGCAATTTTGTCAGCCTCCGTGGTCGAGGGGTAAGGCTTTCAACTAGCAAGCTGGAGGTCGCGAGTTCAAATCCCAGCGTGCGCAAGAAAATTTAATTTTATTAATTAATTACTCATTTAAAATAATATATAGTATATTTGCGGCACGTTCCAGAGTGCACGATACTCTCAGTATCGCCCTGGTGTAAGACTACCATTCAGAATTAAAACGTTGCTTGAAATGGGTTTGGCCGTGTTTGGTGACCAGATCTGAATAGCGAGGTACTTCCCCACCTGCATCTTCCCCATCTCCTATCATTACCTACAGCCTCACAGGATCAGATTTTTAAAAATATTTAAAAAATCAGTAGCCCTTCAGAATTAGTAGACCTTAAACAATAAGTAAGACCTTGTTGATTAAGGAGTATTTTTGATATAAAAATTAAAACATGTATATGTACTACCTACGTATTTTCTCTACAATATTTGTATTACTGAAAGTAGTTTCATTTCAATCAGGAGATTTACAAGGTCGAATAACTATTTATAATGCAGGCATATGTATATTTAATAAAGATAATAATGTTATTTACCTCGGATGTGGTTAAAATTAATTGCAAGCAAAAAATGCATTAACACCTTTATGCATGAATAATACCTTTGTGTATTAATAATAACAGCACCGTTAGTAGTTGTTACGAAACATAATTAAATAACCATCACGAAATTTCTTCGCAGAGTAAAGCAGAAGATCGAACGCGATTATACTCAGACCTGGCAGATAATTTGATTCATTCAAATTCTTACCTACTTTCCTCACATTCCTCTTCGCTCATCTCCTGTCCCTCCTCACTACCTCCATACTCACGACATACCCCAATTGGAGATTCACTGCATCCAAATGGTTGGGAGCAGTTGGGACTATCGTGTGGTACTCACATAAAACTAAATATTAGTAATTCCGAATTTGATTACTTGAAGCCGAAGTGAGTTCAAGTTTTTATAGTGACCTTACTAATTAATGGTTTTTGAAATTTAACATACATAATGTAATATTATCTATTTCCTATGGTGTTCAATTATTCTGAAATTCTATAGAACCAGGAAAACAAAAAGACCTCTAGAGAACAAAATGATCAAATGAAAAATATTTGTTCTTTAACCGAATTATAACAAGTTTTTACTCTTTAAGTTTTTAAGTTCTAAAAAAAATTATGTTATTTTTTAAGATAATGTCTATAAATTTGTTATGACGAAACGTTAAATATCTGAAATTCCCTCTAGAAAAACACATTGCAAAATAAGCTTGCTCTGTTATTTAATATGTTATCGGCACGAAAAAATTCGCAGTGTATCTTAAAATAAAAAAAACTAAAGCATTGGTCGAGAGATTTTTGCTCCATTTCAAACGAGTCGTGTTTTATTAAATATTTTCACCATTTTCGCTTAAGAGCGTTGTTTTCGCGGACGAAATTTCGACGCCCGCAAAAATAATTATTGTCCTGTGTCCCTCTCTAACGGAGCGTGCAGCGGGGAACGGAGAGGGAGTACCTGGCTTTTAGTACGGCTGACGTTGCAAGCTATCAAAAAAAGTTAGATAATATGAGATTAAATAAAAAAGAAATTAAGTTCAATGCTTGAATATTTGCACGAAGTCGGTGAAATGTCCCTTTCGTTTAGTTCATTCCATTAGCAGACACAGACATACAAGGGCTTCCGACCTATTCTTTAATAGTATTGGTATATGCGCATGTACACGTTAGGCACTGACAATATCACGCACTGAAGGCCAGTAAAAGAGAAATGCTTTTTTTCTTTTGTGCGTGAATATATTTGCATCAAAACGGGGAATCACCCTTTTGTTTAGTTCATTTTAATTAGCCGATACGTGTATTATTGTAGGAGATACGGAAATTTTACACGTGCATTGTACATGTGGCCACAGACGAAATTATAATAATAGTAATAATAGGTGTATAAGTTTATAAATTAGATAAGTACATAGAATTAACAGCAGTAAATAATATATGAACAGTAAGTAATATAATTGTAGAGAATAGAAATATACACTTACTTAAAATTTGTGTAAGTGCACCGGTAAAGGCCTTACTGTTACTGTTGACATAATCTTTTATTTTTTAATTTTTACATTACTTTTGAAATTTTTTTGTGAATCACATTTTTTTTTATTTTATCTGGAAGAAAGTTATAAAGTCGTGTCGCTGTGTATATAATTCCGAACACGCACTGACTTTATCACTGGGATTTTGGTCGAGATTATTTTTAAGTGTTGTGTAAGAAGAATATTATGTGAACAAAAAAATTAAGTAATACAACTATAAATAAAAATAACCATAAAAATAGCAGCACAATAATAAAACAATAACAGCAAGAATAATAGCATCAAGCATATTTTATTAAAAATGTTCAATGAATCGGTATAATTATTTCCGTCCATTCTAGGCAGTGAGAAATACATTTATGGTAGTTAGTCCCAGATTTTTTATACTGAAAAAAATCCTATTTTATAATCTACACAATACATGTGCACAAGGTGAAAAATAAAAAAAAGTTGGACAGGTAGTAGTTGTATAGTAAGAACAGACTCCAATATAAATAAGCAAATAAATAATTACATAAATAAATAAATAAAAACTCTTTTTCCGGTGCATACTGGGTGGCTTACCACGTATCCACTTTCGACCTAAAACACAAATAAAATTTTATAAAAATCAATAACGTAAGTACCCTAATTCATAACCTAATTATCATTGTTAAAAATGCTCAAATAATGATTACTTACCCATGTTGAATGAAATAAATTATTTGGGGATGCTTCGGTTAAAAACTGTGGAGTTTAAAAATAATATTATTCGTAAACAAAGTAACAAATTCGTCAATTATATGTCCGCGCGGGCTGACTGCGAATGTCACATATACATACACTAGCAATAATAATAAAAAATGAAGGACGATTGACGTATGCATGTATTTGTTAGGCGGGCGATCTCTCCCGAGCCCCTGCCCCCCGGCCCGTGCTCCACCTACCCTAGCCAGCCCGACTCAAGAAAGTGCGAATGAGACAATAACAAAAAAGCTAGTTAAATATACGTTGAATTTGTGGCCACCAAATTCGGCTTTTGAAGCAAATAAAACTTTTTTCAGTGAAGATTCAAATTTTATTGTATAGTTCATTATATGCCTGAGACGGGATATGTGAGATTTTTTCAAAAAATATCTTTAATTTGGTCACAAAAAATTGCCAAAGATGCCTCGTAAAATCATGTAAAATCGTCATCTTCTGGGGCCTATATTCTATAATTTAAGGCAAAAATCGAAAATCTGATCCATATGCGTACTTTATATATACCATGTCTTTTAACTAAAAAAAAAAAAAAAACAGTTTACTCTAGTATTTTAGCCGTAAATCCAAATTTAAATTTTGTATGAAACAGGCACCGCAGCCGTTCCTCTTAATTGTTATGGTTTTTTAATATTTGCGTGCTCCCTCTAACATTCGTACTTACACATCTCCATTTCAGACCATCTTTGAAAGCTTACTACGGGGCCTTGATGAGCCATCCTTATGAATTACAGACTTGTGTGCTAATTAATTATTTGGTTTCTGCATTAACATTTTTATGTTTTCCTTTCAGTACCACGGTTCCCCGAACACTGCTCTAAAGCGTTTTATTTAATAGAAGTTTGACAGAGTACCTCGACAGGTCATTACTTCACCATAAGGATATTGCGGGTACTGTGGGTACTGTGAGTACGTGAGATGTGTATATTTAGAGAGGTGGGAAGCGGGGATAGAGAGGAAGAGGATGGCGGCGTGCACTTAACAGCGGTCCGATTATTATAAATTGAAATGTGCATGCGGGAAACGCGATATCAAATGAAACGATAGTATTCGGTTCACTGTGCGCCGCTCAATACAATTATACAAAATGTCCACTATATTTTCAGGTACTTTACAGAACGACAACATCGTAATTCTATTGTATACACGTGAACTGAAATAAATACAAAACGAGAATAGCGTTAATGCATTCGTTTTTCATAGTAGATACCTACCTAACTAACTAACTAACCATCACACACTGGAACACACTCCTTGCCTCATTCTCATTCATACATACTCTTCTATTATTCTGGCTCTTGATATGGACCGACTCAAGTATTTGATTCACTTCTATTATTCTGGCTCTTGATATGGACCGACTCAAGTATTTGATTCACCTCTATTATTCTGTTTCTTGATATGGACCGACTCAAGTATTTGATTCACCTCTATTATTCTGGCTCTTGATATGGACCGACTCAAATATTTGATTCACTTCTATTATTCTGGCTCTTGATATGGACCGACTCAAGTATTTGATTCACTTCTATTATTCTGGCTCTTGATATGGACCGACTCAAGTATTTGATTCACTTCTATTATTCTGGCTCTTGATATGGACCGACTCAAGTATTTGATTCACTTCTATTATTCTGGCTCTTGATATGGACCGACTCAAGTATTTGATTCACCTCTATTATTCTGGCTCTTGATATGGACCGACTCAAGTAGGTATTTGATTCACTTGATCGCACCATATCGCGTCCCCGACTTCTTAAACCAATCACCTTTGCATTTATTCTCCTTACATTCATTTCTCCGTTCATTTCCTCTACACGCCCAAACCATATAAGCTTACATTAGCCTTGCATTATTTGCCGATCTCCACATTGCTCACACGATCCTACATAGCTTTACCACACATACGCCTCAGGGATCTCATTTCTATATGCATTCAGTCTATGCATATACCTACTAGATACATATCTACTGAATGAAATCAAAATATTTGAAATTACTCAACGGCAGCGTATTGAGGTAACATTGTGTGATTATCGCGTATTAGTAGCGTAATCGATATAAAAGGTTAGCTTTAAAAGATTATTGCATACCTACATTAGTAAATCGACAAAACAACTTTCAAGTCTTAGTCATTAACACGGTAGGAACGTTATTAGAAAATATATTAATGATGTTGAAAATTTCAAGGTTCTGACAGTGTTGTTTCTACGATAATGTAACAGTTCAACACTTCTACCCTAGCCACTGTATGGTGTATGGTGTATGCAGCATGCATGAGCTCCTATATTGATAAACACCATCATAGATAAGCGGACAAGAGTTGAGAGTTTAAGTGTAAAAAACAATTAGATAGGTACCTACACCATTATCAGTGATGCAAGTTAGTGTACAATGAAAGAGCTACTCACGGGCTGCAGTGAACTTGCGGTGAACATCTGTGCACTCTGGCTTACTAATAAAGGAGCATTGATATCTATTTTAAGTGAGACTCGCTTCTCCCGAACAATCCACATTGTCGAGACATGCCATCGGTTACGGATATAACTGCGCACGCTTTTTAACGGCTTTTTTGGAAGGCGTAATTTGGACCACAACCGCCCGCTTTTAGTTAAATTGCTACCATCCGTAACACGTTTAATCAGATTTTTGGTAATTACGGAAATAGACAGCGTGCCATCTGTTTGTTTGTTACATTAAATAATACAGGTAGGTTCCAAATTACAAAATTATTTCTGTAGTGTTGGTTTTTTATTGAGAGATTTAAGTAGACATCAATTTCCACACACCTTAATTTAACATTAAAACATAATAAATGATTATTTTTTTAGATCAAAATAACAACTTTTGTTAATAATTATTTGCGCGCTGTCACGAAAACAATCTTTGGATTGAGTATTGGTGCATACAGATATCAAATTATTATAAGCATTAATTATTTGCCTGAAATACCCATACAAATTACAAATTGAAAATATCTTCGGAGTAAAAATAAATGCCACCGATGGGAATTGAACACTCACCCTCCTGATTTCCGGTCAGGTACCCTAAATCACTAAGCTACGTCGGCTTGTACCAAAACATCTCTACGAGTTTTTGTTTGTACCCAACCCGCCAAATAATTCAATGTGTACTAGTATTACATTCAACAATTATTGCTCATTATATATTTTTCCCCAGAAAAAAAACATATAGATACACTTCCGACAGCGATGTCCTAGCGAAGCGTAACTGAGAAACACTGTTTTGTCTTGCTTACGCCTACTAACAGTAGTTATTAGCGAGAAAGAAAAAAGGGTACACTTTGATCAAATTTGAATAATCAAAAAAATTACACATAGGTACATCAGAATGGAACCCGAACCTAATTTTGATCTCTGTACGAAGCCTAGTAATAAGTCGATCACGAAGGGCCTATACTCCATTGAACTTTTAACAGACCAATATGATATCAATGCATGCGTACTGCTTGTTTGAGTATTTATCACGAGAAAGTTTTAAATAACATGACTTAAAAAAGTACAGACGTTTTCGATAATACATTTCAAATCAATGATTTTAATAAAATATTAGATAAGGTTGTACCTTTATCAAGTGTAATCTAAATTAAATTCCTTGTGGAATATCTAGTGTAGGTGATATCTTGATATCGATATAAATACTTATTTCTAAACAGTAAGCTCACTAAACTTATATTCGCTAGAACATGTCTATTTATTTATTTATTTAACGCCCTGAGGGCTTTTACATGGTTGGTAGTATAATTTTAATTTGACAGATACTTTGAAACATAAAAAATAAGAATAAAATTACATTTGATAAAAGCTATGCAACAAGTCATGCAAACACAAGAAACAAAAACAGAAAATTACAGCTATTTGTAGGTTTACATGATGTGTTTAGGAGTATTGTTGAAATAAATGTTTTAAATGATCCACAAAACTTGCCAAGTTGGTATTGAATATGTCAACATCACCCAAGTAATGATTTCCCATGGTGTGAAGTCGTTGTATCGGAGAGTGGGCAATGTAGTTACGCTTATGTGTGCTGCTGTAGAATATTGTATTTTGTCGTGTTGTTACTATGGGTGTATGTATGTTTATAAGTGGTGTGTATGTGTATGTGTGTTTATAAGTCTAACAATTAAAACAATTAAATTTCTAGATGTGGTTGAATACTATCCGATTTCACCCTAGTTTCGGCACTCTACAGAACAATGGGAAAAAATTGATAAAGAGGTGAAAGGTTACATTGTGATCTTGAAGTAGCGTTGGCCTAGAAATTCAACACAGAAAAAAGGTAATTCTTTATTAATATAGAAGAATAGCTTAGTAGGTACCACCTACATAACAATAAAAATTCCATATAATATGTATTTTTATTAAACGGGTAAGTACGAATAGTTCGTTGATAAGACCATCGCCTCAATTCCAATTCAAACCCATTTAATATTCGCAGATATATTATTATTATTTATAATAATCTCCTACATTATCTATTCGGCACAAATGCTTCCTAAATTATGAATATTTCGCCTTTCAAGTGTGCGGTTTATTGGACCATATCAGGTTTCCCGATGCCAGGTGCCTTCGCCTCAAACAAACGCTATTTTATATTGTAAACATCCGCCCTACAAGCATGTATGTTCACTTTATCAAACAAGCCTGCCTATATTTTCACATTTCAAGTAGATTTAACCCATGTAAGATGGTTGTTTGCAAAGACCTAGTAAATAAAAAAATTCTAGTTATCAGAAATCATTTTAATTAAGGATAGGAAAGTTATATTACTATATTGTATTCTTAGCTCAAAATACAATGAAGGAAGGATACAACTACATACAATGAAGGAAGGATACTACTCAAAATACAATGAAGGAAGGATACTACTATATGCAATAAAGGAAGGATACTACTCAAAATACAATGAAGGAGGGATACAACTATATATATAGAGATATATTAATGAAATCAACATAGTCAATGGTCATTGGTGAATTATTCAGGATCCTCGCTGTAGATTTCTATGGTAATCGGTAGGGAGTAATAAAATCTCCCATTCGCAAATATTCTAGGAGAATAGTGGCGGACACAGGGAGGGCGGTGTGTGTTTGATTTTTACACAAATCTACAGTTTTATTTCGAGGTTGATGCTGTTTTGCGCACTCAATCTTCAAAAAAAGGGGTAGTTCACTGTCTATATCTGATCCCAAAAGTCTGGAGCCAGCGAGAATATGGCATCTCCAATTGGGGTATGATGTGAGGCTGAAGGTAATTATGATTTTTTTTAATGACACTATATTTAAGCACAATCTGTATTCTGTACTATTAAAAATAACAGGTTTAAACATGGCCAAGGTCTGCGTTAATGGGTGAAAGCCAAAAAGTAAAAATAAAAAAAATAAAAACAAAAAAACTAATTGTCAAGAGCGGTAAGCTCACAGGGCTGTGGAATATCTTTATCAACGCTCTGAATGATTGTCAAATTGCAACGTTGTTTCCATCATGCGCTTTGAGCTTCGAAAATTTGAGCTATCAAAGAATAAGGCATTATGCCGTATAACTCAAATTTCCAGTAGGTAGAAAAAGGTGAATTATGAGCAATGGAGCGTTGAAGTGTTCATGTTGCGATGGTACTAGGATATTTTCGACTATTGTCAGGTTATTCGTAACCGGGATATATTCATTTTTCAATAATACCTATTATTATAACGCTAAGCTCAACAAAAAAACAACCAAAAAAACATGGTGCGATGTTTTTGTTGCACGTCACACGATGACGTGTTTTTAGTGTAATTTCCTAGACAGTGAAAAATACCAAGTTCAATGTTCAGCATAATTGCACAAACACGCCACCCCGGGGGCAAGTCCGTCCACGTGCGGGCGCGGGCGTGGCACCCTCGCAACAGCCCTCCGCCCTCGGTCCTCCTGCAGTCTACCCCGTACCTACCTACTTTCCTAGTAAGTAGGTACTACAATCTGTCAACAAATTCTAGAAATTTAAAAAAACAATACGATTCAAATGTGATGTTTGAGGTTATGTTTGACTTCCGAATCTGACAGATGGACTTGGGCGTACAGGAAACATAACATAACTCAATGATTCTTAGCGTTTAAAAAAATGTTAGTGAACGTTTCTTCCACATATTTTTTTAACATTCAAAATGGCTATTTAGATATGTTAATTTAAAAAAAAGTTAATAATAATATAAAAATGTAATATTAAATTTCCGTAGAATATGATGTAGAATCATCTCCTTTCATGAAATACTGCTAATTTCTGAACACCGCTAGTTTGATGTTAATGTGAAAAATATTCACTCGGACCATATTGTTTTAATTACAATCTTTTTCCTTTGAATCATTTTCATTTTGCCTTTTAAAACCATTTAAACGATCGCAGCGCTCGCCATTTTTGTATAATTAGTTCACAGACTGTACCTCCTCCGCCGCCTGTACTCCTGTCCACCTGCCGGACTGCCCACTGAGGCATGAAAACCTCCCTTCAGGGTCATCGATTTGGACACTGGCAGGCGAAGATAACCTTTTCGTCCCTATATGTTTATGCGACATGTTCACAGACATATGACTAATATTCATATGTCTATGGACATGTTCGATTTTCAAAATCCAACTCGAAGATGCTCAATTGAATAACCTTTCCGCAATGCACTGTAGGATAGATAAGAATGGTCAATGAAAAATCAAAGTGGAAACATGGAAAAATATTTTTATGTAAGTTGTATGATTTATTATTATTTTAATGATAGGCTAAGCTGGGAGGTTTTGTAACGGAAACTAGTTTTTTCAGTGCCGAAAAATGTACACTTCAGGTAGGTTGTTGGCAAAAGAACACATTTATTTATATTATAAATTGGTTGCAAGTCATATTTTGGGTACCTACCTATAGAAACGAGAATAGAACTTTATGAAAACGACATCCATAAATAAATATTTTTTTATAAGAATAAGATAATATTTAATTCATAAGACGCCTGTCCCGTTAAGACAAGAGATCCTGGCTTCAATTCCTAGTGCAACCGTTAACTTATTTTTTTTCTGTGTGTTATTCTGTTTCATGTTTCGTTTAGGTTTATTAATAATATCTTCTTCTTCAATAACATATCACATTGATGGATAAAATCTTCAAAATAAGTTTAAAATAAAAAGTTTTTCCTGAACATATTTTTTAATTTAATTAAATTCCTAGAACGAAATCAATTTTTTTTAAAACGCTCCATAAAAGCTATGTCCTCAAAATTGCAAAACTTTCGGCATCGACAACATTTTTGCATAGGCAAATAAATTACTATTACTGTCATCTTGTTGAACACATAATAGGTATTATTACGAATGATAATTATTATTATTTATTTATAGCTATTTGGTATTATTTGATTATTTACTATGTGCACATAAATAACAAACAAACAGTTCAGTTTCGAGTTAAGTCACGAAACACCATTCGATAATCGAAGAATCATTTTATTCTGAAATTCATTTTGTTTCCAACAGTCGCAACTAGCAACTAGCAACCAATGACATAAATGCTGGCAACCCCATAAAATATGAAAATGGTAAAACAATCATAATAATGATAATTGAAGCCAGCCCTGGCAAACAGCCCTCGCCCCCTATAATGGCCCTTTATGTGCAGTTAACATGACACCGCAGATGTTGGCGGGAGGTGAATACCTCGTTGAAATTACGGCATTACCCAACCCACTAATTACTTGTTACGTTCTTATTTACATATCAAAACGTGTTGTGTTCTATTGTCAGATTTTTTCTATACACACTTGGAACTCTGTGGAATATTTTATTTGATAATTGACATTCATGCAGGCTGGTCGTGTGCTGTTTATAAGTGATTTTAATATTATAGTAGGTACGTACTCAACCGGTGATAACTACATATTGATTATTATGTTAGATTAGCATATTATAGAAATGATTTTTTAATAATGTTTAGATGGTTTTCATGAAAAATCACCTCAAGGGCGCTGTACAGATATATTATACAGGGTTTTCCAATGAGAGGTGTTATTTTGATATTCAAAGAAAAATCTCATTTTTTAATATAAATGATCGAATGTTTATTTCATTATAAAGAGGAAGGTATGCTGTTAATAGTGAAAAATAACATCAGTCAAATGACCACCACGACCACGCCTACAGGACCATTTCCGTTTCATGAAATTTTCCATAACCAAATCGCAAAGTGGCTGCCTTATGTCCTCGATAGCCTCACGAATTCCATCTTTGAGGTCTTGAATCGACGCTGGGCTGCTGGCGTAGACCTTCTCTTTCACGTGGCTCCAAAGGAAGAAGTCGCAAGGTGTTAAATCACAAGATCTCGGTGGCCAATTGTGATCACCTCTTCGAGAGGTAACACGGTCCGGAAACTTTTCCCGTAAAAGATCAATGGTTTCGTTGCTTGTGTGGCGCGTAGCGCCGTCTTGTTGAAAGTAAACGTTGTCCAGATCAATACCATCCAATTCCGGCCATAAAAAATCATTAATTCATTAATTAATATTCAAAATAACACCTCTTATTGGAAAACCCTGTATATTACATCGCCCTTGAGGTGATTTTTCAGAATATTTAAAACTTCCGGAAGAAATTCACTAAATGATAGTAAAAACCCTACCAAAATCCGTTGCTTAGTTTAGAATCAGTCTTTCTCAAAGTGGGAGATAACGCCCCCTTGTGGGCGTTGGAGGCTTTTAGGAGGGTAGTAGAAGGCTCAAAGAAAATTAGAGGGCGTTAAGGAAATCTAGACGCAGACGGCAGACAAATTCTATTTATAAAATTCTGACGTAATCTAGCTGAATTAAATTATAACGGTTTGTTTTACTTCCATAACAAAACTGGGAATTCGACACTATGTTAGTTAGTTATTACATTAAGTAAAACACTAATAATGGAATTATATCTTTTTTATCACCGTCATTGAAAACTGTATCGGACTATCCACTTTCAGTTCATGCCGTGTTTGTGGCAATCAAGTTTTTTCAAACAACGCGATTTTTACATCTCTGATTATCTTACTTGTTAATTTCCTCTCATTGAAACATTGTTTGATCTCAAAAATAGGATATGGATCACACCATATCTATCCTATCCACATAATAATGCACGATTATAAATTATATTTGCAATAACTGTTTTTAAGATACGCAACAGATGATAATGTAAAAAGGTAAGTTAAAAAATATGGGGGGCATTAGATTTTTTTTAATCTCATTTCGTGCGGTGGTCAAAATAAGTTTGAGAACCTGTGGTTTAGAAGAATACGGATGGCGAATTAGTTTTATACAATTTAGTGATTGGCTCATTCCCGTATTTTTACAGCGACCGTGTTTGTCATTTTAAATATATTTTTAATAACAGTAATCAATCATACCGCAATCTCATTTCAGTTCATAATAAAAATGAAACACTGTTATTAAAAGAATTGGTTATATTGAAAGGAATATAATCACATACTAACGAGGAGGTACCTATATTTAGTTAGTGAACGTTGTTACTGGCTGCCTAAATTATTAAATTACAACGAGAACACCAACGAATAATTAGTATCTCATGATTGTCATGTACAGATACTATTATTTGGTATGGCGATTCTTAATTGGGTAAAGCTATTCTTGGAGCAGGTACGATCTTTAATCTTTTGGTGTTGAGTGATCATAATTAATTTAATGTTTTTAACCATAGTTGGAAAGCCAACTATGCAAGGTTCATCAAACTTTACAATCGACATCAAAAAAACATTTCTTTTAAACAAATGTCACTACACCTTAAATGAATACCTTATATAAATTAAATACCTACGTTTTTTAAAATTTATTATTTACATACATTTGTTAACATGTAATTGTTGGGTTATGTAATATAATTTTTATTTGTTGGGTTAGCTGGAAGAAACAGGATGTAACATATAAGCTATACCCTTTATACTCTGTATTTTTGTGCAATAAATATTTTTTTGAATTTTGAACCTAGACCTGACAGCGCCCATATTTTAAATGAAAATTTTATGTTAATAAATTACCCGATAATGTCACCACGCTTATTATCCGTGTAAATTGTGAATACTGAGAAATTTTCTTTGTGTTTGTGAAACGTGACCTTACTACCCGGAGCTAGTGGAATTAGGATGGGCAGAACGGAAAGAGTACGCGAAGCACCTTACTAGAACTGGTCACTAAACATTGATAAAGCCATTTCAAGCAAGGTTCCGATTGAGAATGATGGTCACTCATGAGGGCGATAATAACAGCATTGTTCACGCTGCTACAACTTAATTTTATTTGATTTTAATTCAATAGACGTAGGAAGTGTAGGGATTAGAAGAGAACCTAACAAATTGCAGAGTTGTTGGAAGTTGTTTGTACGCATATAGCATACACTATTATAATATCGCACGGCGACGGCATGCGCTCGACTGTATTCCTCGTGCGGTATGTGAACCCAGAGCCCATGGTTTCCAAAACAGTGTATTATTATTATATCCGCCTGTAAATGCCCGAGCCGCGAATATTCCTGCGGGCAGTCACCGTCATGCTCCGATACACGTAATACTCGTGTTGTAGGTAGTGTGGAAGTGCATACCTTCGAAATGGCGAATAGTCGGCAGTGTGAGTACAGAATAATGGACTAAATAAAGTATTGTATCCTGCAAACCCGCCAATAGCAGCGTAAGAAATTGTGATTGTGTTTTGGTTTGACAGGTTGCCAATAACAGAACAAAAGAGTTATTTTACCTACTGTATACTATCTAAATGTCAATAGCCAACAACAATTTCACAGAAAATAAAACAATTATCAATTATGTATTAGCAGTTTTCATAATAACAGTCTCTAGCCAATGAATGGCAACAGAAGCGAGACTGGATTTATCTGGTAAAATAAGCAGGGAGCTTTTTGACCCCCATTAATGAACACTTTGACGGTCTCCGTGGTCAAGGGGTATAGCTCTCGACTAGCAAGTCGAAGGTCGCGGGTTGAAACCCCGGCTAGCGCAAGTATTTATTTCAAATTTTATTTGTGTTATTTCACAATACATTGATTTAGAAATAATATATATAGTTCACTTGCGGCACGTTCCAGACCGGGAGATACTCTCAGTATCGCCCTGGTGTAAGACCACCATTCAGAATCGAAACGTTGCTTGAATTGGCTTTAGCCGTGGTTGGTGACCAGATCTGAATAGCCAGGTACTCCCCCACCTTCCATTTCCCCACCTCCTTCCCCTCCACACAACTTTCAGCCTCACAACATACCCCAATTGGGGATGCCATTGTCACTGGCTCCAGACGGTTAGGGGCAGTTGGGACTTTTGTGCGGTATTCTTATAAAAATAAAAAAAGTTTAGCGTCAATTCTTCGCAGAAGTGAAAAACTACGAAACACCATACGTATACATGACGAATTTGATTTGCTTGATCGTGCCATGTGTTTCTGGACATGCTTGTGCCCCTTCTTCTTCCATCTACTTTCTCTTCGTACAACTCTTCGGTTCATAATATACACTAATTATACATAGTATATTACGCACATAAGAGTATTTATTTACAACTTTTAATATCATTTGTAAACTAAATAAGTTATCTGTTTAGCTACGTAAGCTTAGCTAGAATACCAATATATTTAGATACAATAAAATAACCGATCATAATGATTGTGTTTTTATAACTTGTCATCTCTGGGAAGTGTCATGGGGTATAAATCCTCAATGAAACCATTCTAGATTCCCTCTCATCCATGCATAGTTTCCCGTTATTATATTTATAGTTTACGCTTTAAGCTTGCATATGGGCATATAAATTGTAGTGCCTAGTCAAGTTGCTCTCTGGACCTAAAATATTATTTCACCCAAAGCAATTCAAAACTTTTAAATAGATTTGCGCTATTGGGTTTTAGGGTTTCATAATAACATACAACTTGCCTCATTCGTTTACCCAGAAGGGTTGAAACATTATTTTGAACGGAAATATTACTGGGAAGGAGAGGGGGAAAGGAGAGAGCCAAACATAGAAAACATTTCATCCAACCAATGGACCGAGAGGAAAATGAAGCGAAATGCGGGTACTGCTTGAACCCAAATCAAGGCCGAATATCGTTTTTATGTGATTTATTGTACAATGTACAGAGGTCCTGGGCGGCCATTATTGGTTTAATAATTTGTCACTAAATACGGCTTGAGTAACGCGAACTTTCAAGGTGAATTTTGTGTTAACACGAATTAGCACTACTTTTCGGTACGTTTATCCTCTTCTATTTTCCTTTCGGTCAAATAAATTAGGTACTTAAGTACCAGGTTTAGACCAAAGGCCTTAAAATATTCAAATATTGAATACCGGAAAATGTACAGTTCATAAACAAATACTCATAAAGTTTTCCTTTCTTACCCCGTTGATATAAGTACATACGTACATACTTGATTTTAGACGTTTTGTCATATAATGAGATAACCTCTTACCATTTTAAAAAGGTCATATTTTTAGATTACTTTATCCTTATTTACCCTTTTGACATCCAAATAAAAATATTGTATATTGCTTACCACATATTTGTATTAAGCTTTAACCACGTAAATGAGGCCACTTGGGGATACCATAAGAATATTAGTCGAAAAACAACGTTTATAAAGAATCTTTAAAATTGAATTAGAATACTAAATATCACACCTTCGTAATATTTACAGCACGAGGCACACAAGCTTCGACCAAA
The DNA here is from genome assembly GCA_026573805.1 of Hesperophylax magnus. Taxonomy (NCBI): domain Eukaryota; kingdom Metazoa; phylum Arthropoda; class Insecta; order Trichoptera; family Limnephilidae; genus Hesperophylax; species Hesperophylax magnus. The sequence continues at coordinate 6,961,693 of JAIUSX010000002.1, forward strand.
ACTGTAAATACCATTCGGACCGGTCATTAGTTGTTCTTACTTCAAAATTACGGACATCATTATGGGCTAATTATATGAGATATTACCGAAAATCATTAGAAAGTGTAGATACGTATTATTCTATCACCGGTATTGCGCCATACGTAATACGGGTCATCGTCATCACTCATCCTCAACAACAATCATAACGATTTTAAATAATTGAGAATACCTACCAGGATACGAAATATTTTCTCTTGTCTGTAGGCGTTAGTGAAACATTAATACATTGAAAATAATGTTAAAAAAATACTATAGAAAAAATTGTATATATTTGTGATGCTCACGTGTCCCTTTAAAACTAACCTAACCTAGCCGAAAACATAGAGCGCGCGTGTGAATCGATCAATTTAAATAAGATATTAAAAACACCGTTGGGCAATAAAAATAACACTGTTGGGTTTTTTTTTTTTTTTTACAGTAATACCGCACAAGAGTCCCAACTGCTCCCGTCTGGAGCCAGTGAGACTATAGCATCCCCAATTGGGGTATGTTGTGAGGCTGAGGGTATTGGGGAGGGGAGGGAGATGGGGAAGAGGAAGGTGGGGAAGTACCTGGCTATTCAGATCTGGTCACCAAACACGGCTAAAGCCATTTCAAGCAACGTTTCAATTCTGAATGGTGGTCTTACACCAGGGCGATACTGAGAGTATCTTCCACTCTGGAACGTGCCGCAAATATACTATATATTATTTTTAATTAATTAATTGTGAAATAACACAAATTAATCAAATAAAATTTATTTGCGCACGCCGGGTTGGTCAGTTCAAGGAGTCGTGCGCAAAACAACACTGTTGGGCTGGTCAGGCTAAGGAGGCATGCGCAAAATAACACGGTTGGGTTGGTCGGGCTAAGGAGGCATGCGCAAAATAACACGGTTGGGTTGGTCGGGCTACGGAGGCATGCGCAAAATAACACTGTTGGGTTAGTCAGGCTAAGGAGGCACGCACAAAACAACACTGTTGGGTTGGTCGGGCTAAGGAGGCATGCGCAAAGCGATCATGAGCACAGGGATTGTATATTCCCCCTGTATAACAGCCACGTGCTTAAACAATAATTTATCACGTTCGTATCAAACTAATCACTTGTTACAGCGTTTAGCTGGTTACTTTCGCAGGTACAATAACCATTATTATATCTAGGCTCTAAATGGATGATTATATTTAATTTGCATCACCATAGTTGTCAGAATTATTATTGCAACGATTATTTCGATTCATTAACCAAATCTTATGGTTAGTTTCTTCCGGGCAAGTCTCAGGTTGGTCAGTCGAAACGTACGCGACGAGAAAGGAACGCCAAGTACCTAATTATAATTATAGCGACGAATTTAAATGGATGTTCTCAAATCAGGGTCAATGTCTTGAGACTGGAGTCGAGTTCATATTCGAATCACACCTCGTCTCAATAAATGGGATCTCTATCCAACTTGCAACTTACTGTTTGTACATAAAGGTAGCACAATATAAGTTTAATTTTTTGCATCAACATCCAAAATCTTCGTAACAATTGTTATATTTGTGCTTTTGACGAAATTCAAGGTAATAAATAAAATGAAACAAATCAATCCAGCACGGCACTAAAATAGAAGGAAAATTATTTAAAATATCCATAGTCCATAGACCAACATAACAGGTACCAATGACCGAGTCTGGTGAAACGGAAATCCTGAAGCAAATTCCAACCTTACGTCACAAAAACAAATACTTGGGTAATATCACAAAACTATTTTAGTCTATCGGCTTACGATGTAAGTAAAATAATAGGAATGAATTCATTTTAAATTAGCAACACGCTGCGTGTCACTCAAGAAATAAATATCAATCACAACAACTCAAAACACGTCTTAAGAACTTCCGTATAAGGATACGTGTAAGTAGGAACCGAGTATAATTTGGTATTGTAGGATATAATACACATATATTTATGATACAATAATATTCCATGACATAAAATAATTTAAAAATAGATTATCATGGTCTACTGCTTTCAGATAAAGAAACTGTTCGAAATATAGTGATGCGTTATTTAACGGTGGTTTTACCGCCACACACGTTCTTCGTGTAAAATACTAAAAAACACAGATTTTTTCTATAAACAGTATTAACTTGTTTTTTATACATTTAACATGATATGAATTTAGACTATTTCTGTATCTACGTATCTTTAAAAAGATCATTAATTAGAACTAAAAATTTAGTATGTGTTATAATGATGTTTAAACCGAGCAAAAAAACATTTTCAATGTTCACATAATTATTAAGAAAATAACAACAAACATTTACATTTTTTATTTAATGTCAAATAACCATTCAAATAACTATTTTAACCTTATTAATTAATGATAATTCGACAAAATGTTTGAGCACTTTATGTCGAGTTATAGTAATTGTTTTAACATTATGCAAGTTGATTTTTACTAATTAATAATGATTCAACAAAAAGTTAGAGCACTGTATGTCGGGTTATAATAATACCTACGGTTACCGAAAATAATAATTTATGCTTCCTTATCCAAGTTGATTTTTACTAATTAATAATGATTCAAAAAAAGTTAGAGCACTGTATGTCGGGTTATAATAATTTATTATAACTGTTTTAACCTTATCCAAGTTGATTTTTACTAATTAATAATGATTCAACAAAAAGTTAGAGCACTGTATGTCGGGTTATAATAATACCTACGGTTTCCGAAAAAAAAAATTTATGCTTCCTTGTGTGGCGGAATTAATTAGTATTAATTAAAAAATATATAAGGTATCAATTACGTAGGTATTCATTGGTATGCTTTCCGTTACTTCCAAGCATAAGTATATTGGAAAAAAACTTTGTTTTCGGATGTCTTTAAGATCGAAAACGTCTAAAACGTGCTTAACGAAATTCGAAATAGGTATTTACCCATTTAAAACTTTTAATGACAACCTTTTTTAATGAAAATGTTTGTTACATTGGAACAGTTTTGAAGAAAATTAAAAGTTTAAACAAAAAATATCACAAAGGGAAAGCCTGTGCGTGGGTATTATAATAATTTTAAAAATATTTGTACGATAAGATTATATATAAAATTTTAATCTGAGTCATTGTAACAGATATTTAGGTACTTTAAACTTAAAGGAAGTAACCCACTTGTTATTTAACACTGAACAGAAAATCCCTACAAGTGTGACCTAGGTATACCGTATTTATACACACGTATATTATGAAAGAAAACTGATGTCGCCAATTTCCAACTTTCCTACTCCTGGGTCCTAGACAGGCAATGATCGATTTGTGACGAAGTAAGATGAACCTTACTTACCCTACACGCTCATAACATTTCTATAGTTTTATGTCTTCAGTCTTATTTAATATGTATGTACCTTTATGATAGTTTTGGCACTAGCTCAGGCGCTCTGGTGTTCTGATAGCTCAGTTGCTCTAGTGCTCTGATAGCTCAGGCGCTCTGGTGCTCTGTTAGCTCAGTTGCTCTGGTGCTCTGATGGACGTTTTTTACAATAGCTCACAATTTTATATTGAAAAAATTATATTATCTAAAAGGTAGTGTTGAGTTAATTTTTAATTTTATTGAGCGCCCATAAGATGATATTTCTCAAAAATGGCACTATAAAAATAGCCAAGAAAGTATTATCATTACTATTCTAACACAAGATAATATTATTCTAGAAGGATGTTTGAGATAAGAGAAGCTTGAATCTGCACATAGGTAAGTAGTTACCTGCATTACGTCAGACCTATTCTAGCGAGTATCGTTGGTTATTGGTTACAGAGAAAATCGTGCCACCAGTAATTGCCAGCTCTGCCAATATTCATAAAACAATGGCTGTATCTTGTGTTTGACGGGAATACAAAACGCTTAAATACGATCATTAATTTATCGTCGACTCTTGATATTCACAATGGACAACACGACCAGAATGAAAAGTAGCACAAATTTAAAAAAAAATCATAGTATTTAATTATTCACTCTCCGTTGCAAAAACGGTAGTAAATAAAGCCAATAAGCGAATGAATGAATGAACTCGTAATATAATTAGATAGTAAACAGAAGGACATAATATTATTATCTACAAATACAGTAATTGAGTAAGTACATCCCTAAAAACTCCCCCCCCCCATGTGAATGCTATAGCTACGCTAATGGCAGGGTTTATTGACAGGTTAATGTTTTATTATTGAAAATATGTTGAGATCCGTGATTCTGGCTAGTCTCAGAGGTAACTGGTTCCTTTTAGATAATATGCGAGACATTAGTCATATGACTTATTCATTCCTATATTTATTCATATTGGCACGTTCGTGGGTAGAATACGATATGTATTAGTACCGATCACACTTTTGAAAGATCGTCATTTAGAATCGAAATGTCTAAGTCTAAGCCTTCCTCTTTTCTTCTCCAATATTGCATTACATTCCGCCTCGCAATATTTTCACAGATCCTTTGACTCTTGTGTGAGGTTTTTATAAAGGAAATACATCTTACAATAGTCTCACTCAATATTCGATGACAATATATATTTTTTACTTCAATTTGACTGTCTCATTGAGTCATTAGTCACAAGGTAAAGGTATTTGTAACAGAAGGATTTAGCAAGGGAATTGTGGGTCACGTTGAGACATCGTGGCGATGTTGAGAAGTCGGTGTTGAGATGCGACTCGTATCATGATCGTCAGTAAAAACAACTGGCTTTGAATGAGACCATCGCACAACGGTGCTACGGCAACCAAGAGGCAGTGATTGAGAATGTGCGTAGTTTTGTTTTTCCCTTCAATTTTCCCAGAAATTCCCCAGATTCAGAGAAACATCATGATATACACGGTGTCCGAGGGTAAAGTGCGCTAACTTCGGGAGGTTATTCTTCATGATGATAGAAGTAAAAAAGATTAATAACATTTTTTCGAAATTCCAATGGTTATTTTCCCATACAAACAATTCAACTATATAAAAACAACCTTAAAACATTGGAATTTCGAAAAAAGTTTTTTTATTTTTTACTCTTAAAATCACGTAGAACTACACCAGAAGTTAGTACACTTATATATACACGGTGTCCGGAAACTCGTCGTACAGGCGGGAAACTACTGAATCTGATTGGATAATTGGAGTCGATTTTGTAGTTTAACTCTTTTTGATTTAAGCTTTCGTTTTCGAGTAAATCGAGTCCGAAGTTGGAATTTTTGGGTGACATTTTAAAAAATCGCCACTAGGGGCATATGTGCAGTTTAATGTTTATTGTAATGATTGCAATTTTTTTTTATCCTTTTAATAAATTCATATTTTCCTGATAATCAAATGACCTTGCAATATATTCCAGCAGTCCAGCACTATTTACTTCCTTCAATATAACAACCCACCCCTGACGATGCCCATGCTTAGTGTAAATCCAAAAAAGATTAAAAATTCACCCGATTTCATTTTTCCCCAGATGTAGGGAATTTTAACCCAAGAATTAAATAAACAGTCCCAACAACTGCTGCCTGCTGCCTGCTGGCAGCCATGCGAGAGGCGGGAGGCAGCGAGCCAAAGAACGGCGGTAAATCCATCCGCCACGCACGACCGTAGTGCTAAACGTAAATTACTCTGGGTGAAGAATTCGTACCGAACAATGGTATTACTTACTACCATTACTCAGTACCCAGATTGTGCAATTCTTTGTGGAAACCCAATACCAAACACGAAAATATTGCGATTCGATACCGCCACAACCAAGTCCGACCCAAACTCGTTTTGTCCTAAGTATTTATTCACGTGTATTTTAAAGAAAAAAACTTACAATTATTATTATAAAAATCACGCCCGAGGCCTTACGAGAAATCATCAAGCAAATATTGACCAAACTCAATAACCCAAATGAAGCAATAAAATTGTGATTGCTTTGATAAGCCTTTTACAAAATAAATTCAATAATTTTTAAATAGTAATAATAGTATCGATAACGAATCTGGTTTGATTGAAAGATAATACCACCAAGCATAGGCACACCTTTAAACACATCAATGTGTAATGTTTGCAAATAGAATGCTAAATAAATGTGAATCAATCATTGCGATGTTAATTGATTTGGCTTTTTCGCAATTTCAAACCATAATACCTACGAAAACTATATATAAATCTTAAATCTCCAAAAGTTCTTCACCGATTGCTTTGAAATTTTGACACAACGTTGCATTCGAATACGTCTGTGTTTTCGTATACCTACATTATACAGATGTTACTTGTGACAGGTACACAGCGCCATCTGTTGCATGTAAAAGCAACACGAGCTATTGTTTCTCTATTGCAGACAGACTGAGCCACAGCAACGCGTGACGGGGTACAGCTAGTAAAGAACAAAATTATTGATCATTTAAATTAATAACATCGAGAGATTTTTCAAAATATGAATGTAATCTTTCTTGATCTCTCTCTATCTGGATTAAAAATAATGAACTATTTATCAGATACACGTCATTCATAGTACATATCGACTGACTGAAGTTATTGAGCATTCTGCTAATTAATAATCTAAAACATTTGAAACATTATACACATTAGGAATGCGCGTTATTTACAGAATGTATTACCCATTCAAATGGTACAGGTACAAATATGCAAAAAACATGGCATTTAAGTGTCCTGAATTTAAAGTACCTATACAGGTTTCAATAAATCATAGATAATCTTACTCCGCGTAGGTACCACATACGCATACTAAGATAAAAAGGTTTGTATGAATGTTCGACGCTCAGGTCCAAGGGTAATTCGTGTTGATCATTGTGTGCTTTTATTTGATTGGACACCGGATACAAACCGGGCTGTCAGTTAACACTTGAACCCATAAGTATCTACTTCGAATAAAAGTCAGTCATGTCCATTTATTGTTATCAACACGAACATTTATTTTGAGAGCGCCGCACCGCGCCGAGGGCAAAACACAACATTTATAGCAACCTGAATAGAAGCAATCATAAGAGTTCTTTATGATATTGTAAATTAACTTGCACTACCAAACTAGGTCATAGTAACAACACGCTTGCAAATAGTAAACATTAAAAAAATGGTAGAAATAAACCGTGGGTACAAAACTTTCTTTCAAATTCAAAAATGCTATTTAAAACGTATTAAATATCAATACGTTGTGAACATAATATAATAAGATAAAGTTGAAGCACGAGAAGAGTTGTGGCAGAATCTCTAAATACAGGGTTTTCCAATAAGAGGTGTTATTTTGATATTCAATCGTAAAAGATCAATGGTTTCGTTGCTTGTGTGACACGTAGCGACGTCTTGTTGTAAGTAAACGTTGTCCAGATCAATACCATTGAATTCCGGCCATAAAAAATTATTAATCATCTGTCGATAGCGCAATCCATTCACCGTAACTGCTGCTCCTGCCTCTTTTTTGAAAAAGTAAGGTCCAATGACTCCGCCGGACCATAAACCGCACCAAACAGTCACACGTTGAGGATAGAGAGGCTTTTCAACAATAAGACTTGGGTTTTCCGAGCCCCAGATGCGACAATTTTGCTTGTTGACGAAGCCACCGAGGTGGAAATAGGCCTCATCACTCAAGATGATTTGCATTTGATTCACTCAAGTGAATTTTAATAATTTCAATGCATTGTTGAAGCGTGTATCGTTCCATTTTTATTAATGGCGTAGTTTCTACTTGTCAAATGTCAAAAAATGACAGCTTCAAAAGTAACATCTACCGAAATAGCTATTCAAAATAACACCTCTTATTGGAAAACCCTGTAGTATATAATAAAGTCGCTATATATTCTGTCTGTTTGTTTATATGTAGCAATATTAGCCTACAAAGTATTACAATTTTACATTATTTTTTATGCTATTTGCAGTTTAAAAACTGTTTTTTTCTTTCTCTTTATCATATATTTATTATAATATACACTGAAATGCACCTTTATACCTACCATGTATTATGTCCATTTAAAAAAAAAAATTGTTTTTTTATACTTATAAAAATTGTTTCTTCTCTGCACGGAGAAAACTCACTGAAGTAAAATACTGTTAATTTATTACAAATGTGGTAAAATTTTTCGTTTTCTGTTAAAAACGGGACTACAGGCCTTCAACGAATGAATTGACGGTGTTCCTAACAAAGTATCAGTTAAAAGCGAATGATTTGAGAGGACGGCGGAACACGTGTTCATACAAATATTGATATTGTCGCATTCCGTCATGATAATTATTAGGAAAATATCACGCGATCTCGATATATTCTGATGACTAATATTTTATCAGGGACATGCTATAATTTTTTAACCGGATAATGTTTCCTGCGTGCATCCATCAGGAGGGCGTTGATAACAAATAAATAATAAAATGCCTAATGTAAAATGTAAAAAGTCCTTAAAAATAAAAACTTTCTCTCTTCACGATTTGAGATCTGATTAGTAATTTAACCTTCATTAGCCGTTTAAAAATACATAAAAGGATCTGTACGTTTTGATTTGGTTTCGTGACCAACTTCTGTATCGCTGTAATAAAAACGCCCACTAAAAATATTGGCATTGCGGTTGAGATTAAAAAATCATCAGGTACTTACCTATATTTCGCTAAAAAATGGAAAATGTATATAATGCTAACAAATTATTCAAATATGTATACAATCCATGTAGCTATAATTTTGTGTCTTTATATAATTTTCTGTTAACATCTTTTATTCGTATTATGTTGTCTCATTAGAGGTGGAGTTACAAGGAGGAAATCCATGATTGTTTTTATTTTGTTTCAATAACTTGACTAACCATCGCGCCGATTTTTCACGGGGGTAGGCATGGAAGATGAACTGCAAAACAACTCGATCTTGGCACACACTCCTTGCTTTCAGTGGCGTGGCCAAAGTGTTCATATGGAGGGGGATTCGACCCTGGTGAAGGGGAAAGTGAGAAGAGAGGGTAAGGAAGAACGAGGGAATGGATAAATTTTTTTGAATGTTTTTTTGGAACTTTAACCTATTACCACTTATTATTTACATCACATTTATAATATCGTTGTATTTTCCAGGAATGTAATCTACGAGTACTATCTCTTTTTTCCTACCCAATACTTAGGCCGATGGGGGGTTGAACTACCTACCCACCCTCCCCCTCTTATATAAGCCCTTGTTTGCCTCATTCACATTTCCTTACACTTCTTTCATTCTCTCTACATGCAGCGTCACCTTCTTAATCAATTTCACATGAATTCAAAACGATACATATTTTTAAAAACATTTGCGATTTTGAAAACACAATCAAAAAGTTTTAACAAATATATGAATGCCAGAGAAAATCATCCCGAACCAAAAAAATCATAGTTGAAAATGCGCTGTCTAAATCATTGAAAATGCGCTGTCGCTGTCTCAATGGGTAAAAGAACTGAATAATGAAGTCCAATCAAGTAAACACGTAATTATAGTTGACCCTTCTAGCAAACTATCAGGTGTCCGAGTGTCTCCGGCCGCATACTTGGCTACTTCGGCGCAAACATTCACTAAATTCTCCACCTGCACCACTCTTGCATACCTACTGCCACTGCCATATTACTTGTCGTACGGAAAAAGCTAACAGGTTTCCATTGCCCCTTTCGATCTGGCCAAACTGAAATTTCGTAAACACTTATGTATTTTGATATTGTATACTGAATCTTTGAGGTATGTAATAACAACACGTTTATTGTGCTTATCTGATAAGCAAATCGTGGAAAATCGATAATCTCGATTAGATGTGTTTCCTATGCCAGAAAATGCACAGTAGATAGTGACTGTACCTATGTTATATCTTTTTATACAGGGGTCACCTTTGTGGAGGCTGTGTGGGAGAACTTTACTTGTTGTCATTACTTCAAGACCCATGTTGTAAGGGATAGGAAACACGCAAGCCGGCAAGTCGATCTCACGCGGCATATTTCGATTGTGAGGGAATGCTGGCCTTGTGTTTGGCGGTAGTATTTTGAAGCACCTTCCATTGAAATACCGGTACAACTAAAACGGAATTCCAACCTGTCGTTCGTGTTATAATGATTGCAATCGGATGCAGACCTGATAGACTAGGGAAATCTATCAGGGCTGCTCATTTATTCATTTCGTCAGGACTTTTTTCCAGGTATCGACCGTAGGACGCACTTGAGATGGTTACAACGTCACAGTTATGCACTGTAATGTATATATTTTTAAGCATTCATACAATGAATGAATACTTAGAATATTTTACTATAGAGAATGAGAAGACCGCCAAGATGAAACGATTGACAACCCAAAAAAATACTGATAATGTAAAACCAGACACTCAAACGATAGCGCATTTTTTGGGTCATTATTAAGATTACACGTGATCGCGACAACCTTATACTTCTTTTAGAGCACAACAACATTAGTTTATATATGTACATGTATATATATTCTTATCAATAAAAAGTTACCTAACAAAGGAGGTCAATTGATTCGTTAAGTTAATAATTATAGTAGCCGTTTTACGTGCTCAAATTAGATTACGGCCAAAGCGAATCAAATTAAACATACCGGATTAACCGGATACAGTACTGATCCACACTTTATAATACATCATTATACTGAGACAGGTTCGTATTAAGGGCTTTAGAGTATCTAAAAATTTACATGACTGATAGAAAATAAAGATTTTTTATTATTTTGAAATGTAACAACTCTTACATATAGATAGAATTTGATGTTTTGTTTATATCGTTCCACTATCTTTATATTTGGAAACCAACTTCAACTATTATTACTTGCTATAGATAACATTTTTTTAAGAAACTATATCTACACGCTTTCCGTAATAGCTACTAACTGCATACGTTGTGGAATTAGAGAGGATAAATAAATCAACTAAATCGATAATAGAGCTATTTCATTGTCTATGTCTAATTATTGTAACCTTCATAGACTACTTATATCTTCAATTATGAAATGCAGATAAACGAGTTCTATTTTTTTCTATGGTGAACCCACATTGGTGATGCGTATGGTCAAAACCTTCATATATACATAATTGCCTAAACAACACTAGCACCTACTGCATATAAATCGTATTCGATTTATTTTTTTTTTTAAATATGGAAGTAATTATGTATTTAAAGTAGTGTTTTTCAATCTGTGGGTCGAGACCCCTAGGGGGGTCGCGAAGCCTTCCTCGGGGGGTCGCCGGCATTCAATAAGAATAGGATTCGAAGCCAAAAAGGCGAGGTTTTAACTACAATAAAAACACTATTTCAGTGATAAGGATGAGTTTGTTTATTTTTAAAATCTTTGTGCTATTTTCGTTATGTTGATTATCAAATCTTTTTTCTAAGTTAAGTATATTTCTCTTTTTAGTTTTAATGTCCACCATTGAAGAAAATGGCAGTTCACATAATTATGAAGTGGTAAATGGGACTAATAATTTTAGAGCTTTCCTTGCCAGCTCTGGGTACTGTTCTTTTGTTTTCATCCAAAACACGTTAACACTTTGGGGCATCCAAGTCAATGTCGCACAAAGCCTTACCAACTTACCTCGTACTTAATTTCAAAGTTCTCGCGGCCTCCTTGCGAAGTGTAGGCCGTAATAATGAATATAAGTACCAAAATAGATAAAATAATTAACTTTTTGTCTGTATCTATGGCTAAATGGGGTCGCCAGAATTTTTCAACCCGTAAAGGAGGGTAAAGGGGTCGCGTATTCAAAAAGATTGAAAAACACTGATTTAAAGGATTGGCAGAAATATTGGGTTTCAATGTGTGGGCCTTTATGCGGGAAAGAATCGTTGGTCAAATCCCCCCCTGCCGAGCCTGTACGGAGCACGCACGCGACGATTAGCGCTAATAAATTCAATCAGCTGCACCTCATATTCCTGTTTGGCAGTTGGAGAGATGCCCTGCTATCATTACACAGGCAAACTAATCAGTGTAAGCAGGTGTGACCACTGACATCTTACCATTTCCACCGCCCCGGCATGCGGCACTGCACTCGTGTGCCTGCACTCGTTACAATGCATGTCCGAGCGCCGAATAGCAATCTGTAAACCTGTACAAGAGGAATTGAGGCACAGATTGCGATCGGCAGCACGCTCAAAAGAATCGAAATTCTGGACAGCTTCATTGATCATTTTCTTTTATAGAAACTTACGATTTGTTGTTTCACAGAATTTGAACAATTCATCAAATTTCAAAGTAAAGGTTATTTTTATGTTCTATTATTGTATGATTAGTTGTTGGCCAGTTGTTTCACAAAACTGAAATAATAATAGTACTTAAATAGAACTTTCACAGAACTTGAATAATAATTTTGAAATTTGATAAATTGTTAAAATTCTGATATTGGGATCAAATATCAGATGATATTGTTAGATAATTTATGAATCGCTGTTGGTCGTCCCAAATAAAGTTGGGTAAAACTCCAGGACCACGATTCTTGACAAAGTCATTCCACTCGGGACTTTTGACGTTTGGCACATGAAAGTATGTACCTTCGACGAGACTCAAGAATAAGGACGTCGACCAATGTATGTACTTTTTACGGCGAATGCGAGCGGCCTGGATTGGAGAATCGATACCCTGAGGTTTTGCAAGGGGGTCTTGGTCTGAAGAGCTGGATAGGGTCGCCTGGAGGCGCCTTGTCGTAGCGAAGCGACGCGAGGGTCCCTGACTCGAAGAAGATGGGATGAGAAAAATAACTGAATATACAATTTTAAAAAGCATTAATATAACCATAAATAAGACAATCTTCGAAACGTAGGAATCTTCGCATTTGGAGTCGGGAGGTTGTGGGTTCAACTACCGCGCAGGGCAAAAAATATGTAGGTATTATGTAAACATAAATTTGTCAATAAATACATATAGGAGCAGCCCGGTCTTGGCATTGTGATACTGACTGTACAGTTGGATGAACCTTGCATACATGCTTTTAGAGCTGTGGCAAAAATGAACACTGATAAATAAATAAAATCAATACGTGAAATAACAACATTGAGAAAGAAGGAGAAAAAAACTTTTCTTCGATAATTGAAACATTATTTTGCATCATCATTCAATTAAAAAAAAACTTTAATCTGTTTACCTTCTAAAGTTGATAGAGACAGGTGTGTACTTTGTAACTAGTATGAAGATTAGGAGAATAATAATGTATTTGAAGATAATACAGTATGTATATTATAAAATATAAAGAATTGTTTGTTGGAAATTATTTTATTTTAAGTTTTTTGATGTTATTTTATTCCTTGTAAAGGGTCCTTAGCGCGAAAATTCACAAAATCAGCTGAAAAAAATCACTAAAATATTATTATTTTGTAAAATTCACAATGCAATAATATTGTTTTTTTAAGTGCTTGTTTACAAGCGATAAAACCGATTCGGCTAATGAGATCATTAATAGGAATAATGACTAATAACTAGATTGACTGGTACGTGACAAAGTTCAAAGTAATTTTGAAAGCGACACGTCTGAAACAACCAATGATCAATGGTTAAAAATATGACTACGATGGACTTCTATTCTCTCTTCCCACATACGCCAACAAATATAAAATATCTACACATTAACCGTGTCACACCTGGTTAATGTGTAGATATTTTGTTTATTTTTTATCATGCTTCTATTGTTTAAGAAATCACACGACCTACTTGGAGGTTAAATAAAACAGCAAGCATGCACTACGGCAAAACGTGATAGAGGAGGTAATTAGTGACTATTGACGAAGGTACTCAGAATAATAATAAAAACATAAGATTTAATATTATTTTAGTATGTATTGTGAATTTTTATTACATTTGAGGACGTCCTCATATAACAATAATATTTTAATTCTGCTGTCGAAAAACTTTTCAGAGTAGTGGAACGCGTGCCGAGACTGCCGACTGGTGTTGGTTCTAGTGATGAGCATTATCGTGATGTACATTTTCAAATGAACGAATAAACGAGAGATTTCGATTAGTGAATAATCGAATTCAATCGATCAAAACTCAAATAGGCAAAACTATAAAATCTTAATTAGATTAAAATATCCCTGAATCGCACAACGAGACACCAAATGAAAATACGGAAGTTTATGGGGAAACTTTATTTTCGACATTTCCTTTAGGAAATAAAATTCTCGGCGGAATACAGAAAGCATTGTAAAATATCTTTAAGCGGGCTCCCCTCGCGGGTCGGTAAAGAATCGACAAAAAAACCGAATGCAGTAAGAAAGCGTGATACAAAGAGCGCTCCGTTCCATTAATACATTTCTAATGGCGCCAGTATACGGATCGGTGCGGCACGGGAGCGGTGTTGCGTACTTCCTTCCATTGCTCGCATTCTTACTGCATCCGATTAATGACGATTCCTTACCGACCGTCGATTCCGTACCGACCCGTGAGGGAGCGAGATAGGAGTAAAGTGTAAAATAAATGCATTTAAGTAAGTACATAATATAAAATGTTGGAAAAGATAATCATAATATTTGTAGAGCTTCATTGCTTTTGCTGTCCTCATTTTGAAGCCTTTATTGCTCATGATCCAATGCTGTTTTCTGTAATGCTATGCAAAGTGGACTATCTACGGGCCACCGCGATATGCATTGAACGATATTTTATGGTAATTATTACTGCACACGAATGACTGCAAATAATCGTAAAAATATGTTATCCTCCATGTAAGCCTCGGTACAGTCTTCGATATTAACCACGTAGATATATTGAGGTAAGTGTCTACACTACAAATCACTCGAAAAACCTTGAATTATGTAAATTTGAAAATTAGGTATCACTGCGTCTAATTTTACTAATAACTAATATTATTTTATGTATAAGTGTGTACGTGCACAATTCCACATATTATGGAGAAAAAATATGATAAAAAAGATAGTAATGTTCTACGTTCCAGTAGCGTGGAGAAAACTATTCGGCGTTTTCAAGTATAAAAAGTTATTGTTTGGTATTTTAGTAAGGAAACTGAAAACTCCGTTTGTTTAGCTTCTTAGAATCAGTCCACCTAAAACTTGGTTTGGTTAAGTTTTTAGTATCAGTTCATCAGTTCTCTTTTAAAACTTCGTTTGGTTAGCTTCTTATAGAATCAGTTCATCGGACCTCTTTTAAAACTTCGTTTGGTCAGCTTCTTAAAATCAGTTCATCAGTCCTCTTTTACAACTTCGATTAGTTAGCTTCTTAGAATCAGTTCATCAGTCCTCTTTTAAAACTTCGATTAGTTACATAGCTTCTTAGAATCAGTTCATTGGACCTCTTTAAAAAGATTTTCCTTCTCTTCAGCTACAAAAATACCAACCAAAAACTTTTCCTCTAAAAAAATTACATTTTCATTTAAAAAAAGACCCACTACTCGGCACTGCTATCTCATCCATCTTTGCCATTATAATCAGCATTCAATTAGCTTTACATAATATTATGATAATCATTTAATTGAAAATACATATTTACGTATTCCACGAAAGATATTCAAATGGCTAAATAATCGTCTTTATTACATTAGAATATCAAAAACATCAACAGCTTTAAAACGAAAGAAAGCCAGAAACAACACATTTCAACAGGTTATTCAGGATGTTATGACAGATGCTGTAGTGGTATGAACCTTAAATCACTATACCTCGATGTATATTCTTTGAGAATTCTTTTCGTATTGAGTAAATAATAATACTTGAAACCAATGACATTACAATACATCTAGACACGTTGGTGACCGGATAAATCATCAAAATGATAATTCATCACATCTTTAAAAAGTTATATAAAGTCATGGAAAGTGATGAAACAAAAACTTTATTAACTGGATTAAGTAGGTTAGGTTTAAAAAAAAATTTCATCGTTTTTAATGACTTTATATCACTTTCTAAAGGTGTGTTGAATAGTCACTGTGTTGAGTTATCATGGAACCAGACACGTTATAAGCAAGAAAAACTCTAGTTTACAGTAAATTCTTCTTCGTGTATGTCAAAGATAGATGTTCAAATAATATATGGGTATGAACGAAATAGATAATAGGACCGGGCGGTGTTTTTGTATCTAAAAGTTGCGTCGAATACTACATTTTTCTCAACTGAGATGAGAAGAGACGCTTACTCGCTTACACTAAGACGAATACCGAATGCTGTATGAGACGACCTACTATCCTAGGTTTTCATTTTTATACTTCGCTATTTCGCTTTCTCTAATGACGCTGATACTTCGGGAAACAATCGGAAAATATTTTTTTTATAATCTTTTTAAATAAAAATGTAAATCTTCGTTTGTTCAAAATCTCATATCTCCGAAAGTTTTTTTAAACAGCGCCAACTGTTGGACGTAAAAGATAAACGCGCTATTTTTTCTCTATCTGCACAAATAGACTGAGCCTCAGCAACGCGTGGCAGGTTACAGCTAGTAATAAATAATAAGCGTGTGACAAGGATCAACATGAAATGTTAATTGTTTTTTCTAGTATTTTTCGTGCAATGCAAACACTTTGTCACCACACACGAAAGCATTTTGGCACCTTTTATGCAATTTAGTTAGAGTTAGCACACGACCTTACGCGATGCTACTAAAACTACGAAATCGAAAGCACGACAATTGGCGTTTTTGTTAGTTTGCCTCTTTGAGAGTTCTACAACGGGTCTATATGAATTGTAACGTCATTGCTTGAAATACTTTTAACTATTTATTTTCATACTATGGTGAAGTCTTAAATACCAGCGGGTGGACAAAGCTAAGTACACATGGTTCAGTCACCAGGAAATATCGCCCGATTCCAAACATGAGAGTTATGTTCATACATGATGGTAGGTAGGCTTCTATACATATACTATAGTAGGTATGTTACCTAGGGATATATTTATATGTAAGTATGTATGCAGTTACTACAAAAGAGGAACTATCGAACGAATGAACTATTATTGGCACAGATAACCACGATATTTACATTAGGGGCGTCTCCGATAAGTTTGCACATCTGCAAGCATGTTTATTATGAGGCAATTTCGTTGGTTGGAGTGTAAACTAAAGTATTCGAATTGGGGATAATTGTGCTATTTCAATGCTTCCAAATGCTTTCAATGCAAAATACACTTTTCCATACACACGAAGTGTGGGAATCACCTTACCTCCTTTTAAGGATTGGTTTTGTTCAATATTTTCACCGTTCTTTGACTTCACACTCCAACCTATTATAATTATAAAACTGACAAATGCAATGTAAGTAATACAATATATAACTTTTCCCTTATTAATAAACGTGTTTAAAGTTTTTAACAACTGATAAATAACCATTTACCCTACACGGTTCTATATCACTCGTGTAAAATTGAAGAGAAGTTAGAATTAGTAAGGCCCCTAGAATTTAGAATAATATCACTGTTTGTGGTGGTATAATTTTCAATTGGAATTCTAAAGGTGCGACTTTTCATTGCACACATACAATATCAATACTGTCAATTTGATTGTATTATACTAAATCTATCGATTTTAAGATAAGAATAACGGGAAAACAAGCTGACGTATTGCGCAGTTGGCTTTATCGGACATTTAATACATTTTATCAGCGATGATAAAATATTGTGATAGCTCAGTTCTATGTAGCGTTTGATACAGAGCTTCAGATGTACCTAGACTTATGTATGTATTAAATGACTTTCTGAATGTCAACGCACACTATATTCCTACGTAAGAACTAGAACCACAAAAGTTACGAAAACACAGGTATCGAGTTGCGAGGCCTTCGGAAACCCGCCGAGATGAAGTCATCGAAACATTTCAAGAAGCGGCCTGTTATTGTGTCGGATTTTTTTACTGTTTCCTCGAAGTGTTTGAAACTCGTTCGAACAAACATTCCCCTTGGGACATTATTCAATCGATCTCACAAAAGCGCTTATTAACAAAAGGTGTAAAGTTTTGTTTGTAGGTAACATTACAGGAACAGTGGAACAAGCACACCCTTCAGGAGGCTATAAATATAATGTAAGGGAATGGAGGCCGGGTGGGCCATGGGCCCGAAGGAGAGGGGGATGTGAGAATTGCTGAGGTGAGACTAATACTAAATACTGTTGAAACATTGTTATGTTGTTTGTGAGGGTCAGGTGGAGAGGACCAGGGGCAAATTAACTATTCAATGGCCCTACACGCGTCACCAATTAGGCCCTCTATACATAGATTACAGAAAAATAATTATACCTAAAATTGGTGGAGCACACGTAAAACCACAGGTTTATTGTATTGAAGACACGGGAGGATGAAGATGTTATGAATAACAACAAAAAATCACTCTCTAAAAACAAAGTTTTTATTATGATACCATCAACTTTCAAATTTCTGTTAAAACCTAAAAAAATTGGTTGGACGGAGGATTGACCCTTCCTCCTTCCTACGCATCAGGAACCGGAGTCGACAACTCTACCAAACCTCGCCAAATGCCGATCGGGCAGGACCGACATTTATTTCGCATATTATCTGCTGTAATGTCATCCGATTTCAGATAAATGCAAGTATGTCCGCTTTTGTGTATGTGACTGCCACCACTGCCAAGTAGTTTCAGCTCGATCGGATGTCAGGAAGTGGGTTAATGTCCGCTTCCAAGATTTGCATTCATTCATTACCAAAAACGAAAGTGAAATTTAAATAAGTAGATGTATTTTTAAAAAAATACATTTTCGAACACCTTAATTATCTCAGATATTGTATGACCTGTAATAAACGATTGTGACTTTTGATTGGGTACCTAACTACCTATATTCAATAAGGGCGCAAACAAAACTTGAACTCTAATTTATTTTAACATTTAGGCGCTCCTTATCAGCACGGAGCTCAGAGTATCGATAAATCCACCCCTGTACGAGAGGCAAGTAAAACTTTTGCTATGTATTATAATGGTTATAATTTATAAGGCATGTCAGAGATACTTGATTTTTAGTTATGAAATGTATTAATAATAATATTTGGTTGATTTGTATAACGCCGTTTTTGTGCAAAATCACCTCAAGGGCGCTGTGCAAATATATAATGAATCTATAAATGTACATATGTTTTTATTCTTATTTATTTATATTTTGTTCAGGCAGATAATGTACAATACCACACTTACCTGGTAAGTCACTTGAGATTAACACTGTTAATTATTTATTAGAGAAATTTAGATACGGTTCGCAAGCACAGGATATAATTGGACTTTCCGGTATTTATTTTAATTATGTGTATTTTATGTTCTTCAATGAGCGTGTTTAGGAAAGGAAAAGCAAAATGTATGCTGGGATACCACCTTATACTGTAGTAACCTACAGTAAAAGGTTTTGATCAGAATTCATCTTCCTAAACGTGATTCGTAACTCGGTATAAGACAGATTTCGAATAATGTAAATCCAATAAGAAAAGTGTGATTAGGATGTATTATAGGCAATACAAGAATGCTACTCTCAGGCAGGTAGACCTGATTTCCTTTAGGGCCTGCTGTAAAACATAGGAATATAATACAAGAAACCCAACGACATTTTTTGACAGTCCAATTTTACATTCCCGCCAAATTCTAAACACACATGTGCGCCATTGTTAAAAATAAAATTCTTTATAACATACACAGGAATGTGCGACTCACTTCTTGATCATCTCGACTACAAACAAAACGGAAGAACGGCCGTATGGATGGTATCGAGTTTCAGTAATAATAATAGAGATCTCTTTCATTCTACTGTTATATTTGGTATTTCAGTTTGCGGCAGATGTTAGGCCCGATGCACACGCGGCCTATACCCGCCAATTGCCTGCAGCTTGGGACTTGGGGTGGGAGGTTTCCTCAACAACTATCTATAAAAATCTATTCAAAATTGACAAAAGGCTTTTAATTTGACGTTGGTTGGATGAGCTCAACACTTCTAAATTAAAGGAAGAAGATGAATTGTCCTGTGGTTTGATAGGTACATATTTACTGGTATCTTGCAAGAAAAATATTAAATTATTGAAGCGAAGAACATTTTTTAATGATACGATCCAATATTTGAATAAAAAAGCTAAGAACAAAGGGCTGAGTGTGTTCCTTCTTTTAGGGCTTAATTTGAATCCCCTTTTCCTCTCGGATTCACAGATGTCTACCTACCTACCATGTATCTATCACTTAAGCCCAGTTGTTTCGAAGAAATGCGTGTGATAAAGTCATTTAGCGCCATTTTGTTTTTTTTTACATTTGAAAGGTCCCCGTTAAACGCCGATTCTAGGTGCGCTAGTATAATAACACGATACTTGTCCTCTTGCTGATCACACAAAGCGGACTTAGAACCGGTAATTAAGGGGAATCTTTCAACTGTCAAAAAACAAAAAGGTGCTGAATGGCCACTTGATGAAAATGTTACATTTGAAATTCTGTGAAACAACAATTAGGTCATTAGGTTATTAAGGCGATGCCATACGTAGTAATACAAAATCATGTGTTTTTGGTTTGAAAATTTGGTCACCTAGAAATGTTTCAGATGCTTTAATTAAATACTGCGAGTAGAATACATCTTGGCCTTTGAAATAATCCAGTATTTTTTAGATAAGTCTTTTTATAAGCCCAGAAAAAAATAATGTATAAGGCATATTAAAACTGCTTTAAAGTTCAAAATCTCCTACTTACAAACCCATTTTCGGTTATAATTTTATTGTATAATGTGGCAAATTAAGTTATCTATAAAATGATCGAAAAAAATAATAATATTTATGCCTGAACATCCACAAAATAAAATAAAAGGCTCTTTTTGGCCATGTTTTTTTGCTGCATAAATCAAAACAGGCGGATGGTGTTAAGCGGAAATTTAAACCTTATCGCCATCTACGTAAGGGTTGTTATTGATAGCGGCAACTTAAAATATTACATCATATTGCATCGCCTTAGGTAAATTTATCAATATGAAATGTTGTTAAGGAGGTGACAAAATCATGGGTTCTCTTATTTTGTTTTAGTGAAAACCGGTGGCTATTCAAAGAAAAATATTAGACCACATCTTCCTTTCATCAACAATATTAAAAGAAATGATTTAATCGCATGTCAATTGTGGTGAAAATATATACTAATAATGAGGTTTCCGCAGACTTAAATTGATAGTTGATGTGGTTATGACAAACTGTCCCGTGATATTACAGCGTGATAAAATTAATATGCATGCGTTCTTCGCCGCATTGTATTGTTTCATCGCAGTATTAATATGCATGCGTTCTTCGCCGAATCGTATTGTCTCATCGCAGTATTATTTTATTATAATTAACGTTTGATTAGATAGTTACTTATAACAGAATACTTTTATTTCAAAGAGGGGATTTCATGCAATATACTCGTGAAAAAAATACAATAAAATAATAATTTAAGGAAAATTAATTAAATACTTTTATGGTTTATTTTATTCGAAATTGCATAATAAAGAGGAAGGCATTGTTTTTAATAAATTGTCTATTGTTTACGAAATTTATACAGATAAGATTTGTACTCACGAGGAAAATATGTATAAAATTACAAAGTGCTAAAAACACAAGAAAACGTTGTGGGCTTACGAAATCAATATTTCGTGGGGAGAATCCCTTATTCAATGATAATAAGTAATATTTAATCACCGAAGAAGGTAATAATAAAAAAATCAAAACGAGACATGAAAGAAAAACAAAAAGTAACGGTCGTATCTGGGAATCGAACCCAGCATCTCAGATCTGGATTCCAGATTCAGATCTCAATGATTATACAGAATTTGATACTATTTCAAAGTTAAAATTCAAGTTCTGTTATTATTTCATCATAGGCCGGTTGTTTGATGGTACGTAAATAAAAAAAATAGTAAACAGAACATGAATAAAACTTTCACAGAACTTGAATTTAAACTTCGAATTTTGATGAATTGCTCAAATTCTGTAAAACAACCCGTCCGAAATATTACATATCGTTGCTTCCACCGCAAAATTACCTAACTGCAAAAATGTACTTTTACAGGAAAGCGAAAAAACCTTTCCATTTTGAAATTAGACAGATTTTTTTTATTTTAATAAAACACGTATCTTATGAATATTTTTTTCATTATTTTTTATTTGGACAAAATATTTTTTTTTTGAACAATGCAGTGGCTGTGTAAGATAAGAATTTTTGCTTTGAAAAAAATTGTCACTTATGGAATTTTGCATGTAAAATTTACTATCTATAGTAGTAGTACTTCCAGAACAGAATATTTACATAATATTCGTTTTATAACACTAAAGTGACGAAAATAAAATAAATCAACAACAAGATGAACAAAAAACATTAAGAAATTAGACGTCTTCGGTCTATCAAACAATAATGATTGATGATAAAATAATATTAACCCTTTCAATACCAGAATTTTTCCAGCCATTGAAAAAAATGTTTCTCTATGTTTTCGACATCTGTGATTTTTTTCAATATTTTTACAAAAAAAAAAAAAAATTTTTATCATACAGTTTTGGAAATATTTCATGTTCCTGAGGAAGAACATTGGGGCTTCGGGGGTGTAAATCAAAGGACGGGTAGTACAAGAAGCATACATAATTTTTAAGTGTTTTTAATTGTTTTAATGAAAAATAAATATACAAAATTCAATACTAATAAACTATAAAGACCAATACATTAAATTACAATATAATATTACGCTAAAATAATTTTAATACACAAAAAAAACTCTAAATTATATTTTTTTTTTACCAAAACCAATTCCCTAAATTAACATAAGACAAACAAATACAAATAAAATAGAACATACACAATTAAAATTGTTTTGTTTTATTCCATCATTAATGGTGGAATAAAACAAAACAATTTCTTTCTCTTTGGAGACAAAGGGCTACGCCACATTTCTCACACTTTAGAAAGGTCTTCATTTTAATGCATAGCCTGCATCGCTGTGGCTTATCCATGAACGTTGGTTCATGCCCAATACCATCATATCTCAGATCAGCTACTGGACGTGGTGCAGGTAGGGCACGTTTTTTTACCGTGCTAGGCCCCGCTTCATCCGCCAAAGAGCAAGGTCGACCCCTTTTTTTGTTTTCGGAATAATTATCGTGCGCAGACATTAGAGCCTTGGCGATTTCCGCACGAAATTCAATCAACGTTTTGTGTTTCATACCTAATTGATTTGAGTGTCGTTTATGCAACAGCCATGCATTGACGACACTCATGTCAATTAAATGAAATACAATTCGAAGATAAAACCTCTTGGTCCTAATGTCTGTGCGATATAATTCCACCAACATATTATGAAGGTCGACCCCACCCATGTATTTATTATACTCGGCGATGATAGCGGGACATGGCACATCAACGTGTGCAGAATCTGCCTGTGACCATCGCTTCACAACCGTCACGGGGTTAAGTCCCAGATATGATGATACGACGTGAACAGGCTTCCGATCGAACCATTTTAGGGCAAAAACATTGGATTGCCTCTCACATCGGTAATTATACGAGCCGCGGTTTTGGGATTTCAGTAAGGAGTCAGCCACAAACACACAACCAGGCAAGCGGTTAGTCCTTACTGTTCCCACGGCTAATATGCCTACCGATTTCAAGGCAACCATAAGTGCGTGAGAAGTGAACCAATTGTCAGTGGAGACTTTGAAATTACGGTTTGGAGGGATACCCTTTACCAACCGCAATACAATGTCTCCACTAATACCGAGGGCACTCTTCTCACCCACATTAGTGCTTTTGCCCGTATAGATCTCAAAATCATAGACGAGCCCACTGGCTCCCGCTCGGGAGAAGACTTTGATGCCCCACTTATGTGGCTTATTTTTAATGTACTGTTTCAAATTACTCCTCCCTTTGAACGGTATCATGAGCTCGTCTACAGAATTGAACTCTTCAGGTTCGATCTTGGCCATATTTTCCTGCAGGGCATTTACCAACGGCCTTACTTTGAATAACTTGTCGTAGCCCTCGTGTCTTCTGAGAATCATTGTGTTGTTATCGTTCAAGTGTAAACACGACCGTAACTTAGTGAAACGATTTCTAGACATGACATCAGCGATAAGAGATAGCCTCGTATCATTCGCCCAGTACAGGTGAAATGCCGGATAGTTGAGGATACCCATCATGATGTGCATTCCTAGAAATCGTTTCATTTCGTTAAGTGAAGTGTTTACACTGTTACAATTCTTTTGCACTGAATACAAATTTGTCTGCTCTACAATATTTTTTATAATATTTTCATCTATGAAAGATGAAAAATATTGTAGAGCAGACATATTCAGCGGTGGATTTGAGAATTCCACATCGCAGTTAGAATCCACAGGCTCCTGATCCTTTTTAATCCACCGGAGATCTGCTCTCCGTCCATGGGAGGTTGTGGCGTCATCGGGCTGTCCTTGGGGCACGGTGCCGGACTCTGGCTCGCCTCCCACTGCTCCCTCCGGCTGCTGCCTCTCTTCAAAACTCTATAATTGAAAAAATAATACTTTATAGTTTCATTTAAAACCCAGCTATGTCCTTATTGATAACAATATCAAGCACAATGATCCATATTGATAACAATATCAAACACAATGATCCATATTGATAACAATATCAAAAACAATAATCTCTGTAATATGACAATAAGAAATAATGACAAAAGTACTTACATAGATTTCCACATCCATTCTCAGAGCTTGGCTCAATGCCTCCACATTGCATTCCTCTGCACGATCCTGGAGAGTTGATTCTGGTTCAAGGTACTCCACTTGCCAGCCCTCTTCACCTTCACCATCAGACTCACATTCGACGTCGGAAATATCACCTTCCAACGCCACAGTAATCTCATCGTGTGTTAAACCTCTTACAGCCATCTATAAAAATGATAATAATAAGTTATATTCTACCGGAAAATGTTAAAATAAGTTAAAACATCTTGAAAGAATCAAATTAAAACAAGAAAAACAATATAAAAGCCCCAAAAAAGATCTCCATAAAAAACATCCACCGACAACCAATGTGCCTCCACAGGAACATGAACGTTTTTAGCGAAAACAAAATGAAAAAGCAATGTTTTTGAATGGAAATCATATTTATCGACCAGATTAGACATGTATATACAATATAATAATTATTTTCAACAGAAAAATGCTATATCTTACCTTTGATGTTATGCAGAAATCCTAGATGAGTCAAACCGTTAAATGCTGTCAAAGATGCCTTTTGAAATCGAAATAACAAAAATATTTGGTGTTGCCAGTACGCGATTTGTTATATTCCTTATAAAATATATCTTTTACAAGCGATACGCAAAATACGGGGCTGTTTGGTTCATAAAATCAAGAGATATTATTTTTTTCCTTCATGTTCCTCAGGAAGAACTCTGGTATTGAAAGGGTTAAAAAATAACAATGTTCTTTGACACTTAAAATAATAATTAATGAACAAGTTTATCATAAAACTCCCAACAGAATTTCGGATAATTGCAGACAAAATTGCATCATTGGTTCAAAATGAGCAAATTGTCAGTTAGGTAATTTTGCGGTGGAAGCAACGATATATAGGTATAACCTTCAAGAGTTATTCCAATAAATTGAATAATATGTAGTTTCACTAAGGACGGGTTGTTTCGGAGAATTTGAACAATTCATCAAATTTCAACGTTCATTTTCGGGTTCTGTGAAAGACTTATTTAAGTTCTGTTTTTATATCATTGTAGGCTAGTTGCTTGACAAAACTGAAATAAAAACAGAACTTGAAAAAATCTTTCACAGAGCTTGAAAATGAACGTTGAAATTTGATGAATTGTTCAGATTCTCCGAAACAACCCGTCCTAAGTTCACACATTTAAGAATAATAATTTTAATGTAGCGCGATTGTCTAATGCGTATTCATTAAATATATAAATTTCAGAACCAAAAAGCATTGCTTTCTTTTCAATGTTATTGAAACAGTCCCAGACCGCTAATATTCAGTAGTGGAGATGAAAAAAAGGCAGTTACAGCCGTAAAAATAATATCATAGTTATTCCATGAACGTTATCTTTTTCTGTTCATATTAGCAGGTAACAGTTACAGAGTTCCATGAAAACTCAACACAGTGACTATTCAACACACCTTTAAAAAGTGATATTTAAAAGTCATAAAAAACGATATAAAATAAATTTTAAACCTAACCTACTTAACCCAGTTAATAAAGTTTTTGTTTCATCACTTTCCATGACTTTATATAACTTTTTGAAGATGTGATGAATTATTATTTTGATGATTTATCCGGTCACCCAGTTACAGTTATACATATCGTATTTTGTGCATAAGCGAAAATTTTGTATTCTGTTCCTACTTCTTCCTCACCGATGTAAATAGGCAAAATTTAATTGTGTTTTTTTCTGAATGTTAATACATATTCATAAATGGTGACACAGTGATAAGTTGAGGCTATAAGTTTTTTTAATGGCATATTATGTGTGGCGGAATTTAAATTCGCCGAAATCCCGGCAAATGCCCCACTTTATAAAATTGCACAAGTCTCTTCACGGAATTGGGGTAAACTGTGTTGGTAATGTGTTACTATAAAACTCTCAGGGGGACGCCAGCTGCCTCGTGGTTCTGTTCTGCTATAGTCGATAGTCACCAGCAGGCGTTAGATTCACTGCAGAGGATGCGTTCCACTTTAATCACGAGAGAAATCGATTCGTGCTGATTGAGAATTTACTAAACTACAGTGGGCGTTAATAATTATGTATATTACGTGTTCTGGTGTATGATGTGGCTGACTCAACAAGACCTCATTGTGCGGCTGAAAATCGATATAAAATATCCAACTTTGACCGTTGCCCCACGGGTCGGTAAGCAATCGACATAAACCGAATGCTGCAACACCCTGCACAGAAAATGAAGTTCGCTGTAGTAACGGTCTGCAGCGCAGTTCAGTGTATAACTTTTCATTTGACCAGATGGACGACGGGCTTAGTGTTAAACGCATTAATTTTGAAAAAACATTGAAAATTTGAGAAAAAACTATCGCATTTTATTAAAGTGTCAAATATGTAAAACGACGGTGCTCCCAATGTCCTAGGGAGGAGATAATATTAATAATAGTCATAATATGCATATTAACGTCGGAAAAACTTTCATCCGTAATGCCTATTCTGTTTACCAAATACAAAAACTGAAGGGAAAATCCTGTATTTAATCACCTTTGAAATCCTTCACCAACTACAAAAAATTTGAAAATCCAAAAACTCTGTGGGATAATGAAAAACTTTTTTTCATTTTCGTGCTTCATCCTTAGCAGATTTATAATCAAAAATGAACTGGAGCTAGAATGGTGGTCTGCCAGCAACAATGGAAATGATTTATACCTTTACCTACATTATCGGGACTGCTATGAAATCAACAAAAATACTCACACTTTTTATTGGCTTGAAAATATCCATGTTCGTAGAATTTTTTAATAAAAAAACGAAAAATTTACAAAAAAATGTATAACTTGTAGTTTTTGCGTAATACATTGTACATATTGATGAATAGGGGAGAGGTTGATATTTAAAATAAAAAATAATTACCATCTGGAGAGGGAGTGGAAGAAAAAAAAACTACCGTAATAACCACACAATACACAGGCATTCAAAACATAGGGAATTTCTGGGAAAATCTTGACAAACACAAAACATTGTACAAAAATAACGATACGAAATTTGAGCGGAGTTGATCCTAAATTATTTCACTAGGAAATTGTTCAAGGATAATCTGACATCTGTCAATAATTGATCCATTTACGATTGGTACCAAAGCCAAATCGGAAATTAAAAATGTCAAAACCAAAAGGCACTATGTCATATAGGTACCTACTTCTGATATCTTGGACCCTACCATTAATTGTTAGTTTGATCAATATAACAAAACTAGTAATAAAATCTAGATACATTTTCAATGTTCTGCGTGGTTTTGAGTTTCGGGACATTTTGACAATAAATTGGTAACTTTTCCCCATTGTTATATTATTTTAGCAAATTGAATGGTTTGATTTAGCAGTAATGAAAAACAGAATTGAAATATTTCTGATCAAAGATTTGAAAACCTTTTGGCCTTCTATGGCCAACGCTAGTTTAAATTGTACATTTAACGGGTATTTCCACAGCAGGCACTTACTTATAATATTATTACTACAGCGATAACAACATGAAATTATTATTTTAATTAATATACGCTGTTGTCGTTGCTAACGGAAAAATGTTGCTGTTTTATTAATGAGCAGATTTCTTCATAAGTCAATTAGGTACATATATGTCAAATTAAATTTTACCTTGAGAGTAGTTCCTTGATGAACATAATCGGAACACGAAGATAATGAATTACGAAAAAAATATTTAAATTTTACTGCCTGCTTAATATTATAAGTTTTTGAGGGTTTTTAGAGGAATTTGACATAAGTGCGGTTGAAAAAATCGAGTATTGTACCTATTTACCCACATATTGACCAAGACACGACATAAAAAACAACTTTACTACATACTATCACAAAATATAAATGTTATTTACCTGCTACAGGAGACAGCTTTTTGATAACACACCACCGGGATTTCCACTGAAAAAGACAATTCACGAATTAAAACATTTATTTGGCATTTTACTCCAGAAACAGCGCCATTGAGCCATCCCATAAAATGTTTTATTATAAAAAAGTTTTTTTTGTATGTGAAACCGCACAGGAGTCTCAACTGCTCCCAACCGTCTAAATGGGAAAGAGATAGGTAGAAGGTGGGGAAGTACCTGGCTATTCAGATCTGATCAAAAACACGACCAGAGCCATTTAAAGCAACGTTTCAATTCCGAATGATGGTCTTTAACCAGATACTGAGACTATTTTCCACTAT
Source organism: Hesperophylax magnus (assembly GCA_026573805.1). Lineage (NCBI taxonomy): Eukaryota > Metazoa > Arthropoda > Insecta > Trichoptera > Limnephilidae > Hesperophylax > Hesperophylax magnus. The sequence goes on from JAIUSX010000002.1 coordinate 6,990,467, forward strand.
AGAACGTGCCGCAAATATAAGCCTAAAACAGCCAATTTTACTTTGGATAGGTCGAAGGGCATTGGTACCAATCTACCTATTTAGTTCGAAAAAAAAATTTATCATAAAAAAAACTAGACGATTGTTGTACCTGCTTACTACAAAGGAAATATAAATTAAAATTATTATCTTTCATGGAAAATTAACAAAATACGGTGATAATAGCAAGATTTTAATCCTAAAAAGACCCTGCAATTGAATGCATTACAGTATTATTTATTAGTATTTACTCTCCGTTACGCAAAGTCAACTGATAACACCCAGCACGAGTTACGAAAGAGTAGTAGGTACCTACAAACATACGAAAGGATTTGCAAAAAATATGGTTTGGCGCTCCGGTGAAACTCGTGATTTAGTGTAATACGTAATGGAATTACCTACACTACCACTGTAAGAATAATGGTAAAGTACATATTGTAAGTACGAATGATATTAGTAGCTACCAGTGGCGTAGTAACAACTAGTAAACCCCGGGGCAAACGTGTTAATAAGCGTTCACAGTGTATGATAATGTTTTTACGTTTTACTTCAGAAGACAGGTGCCTACTTTGGAAATAATATTTGCCGAGCCGGAAAGTAATTATATGAAAATCCATCGATAGAAAAAATCGCAAAGTACCTACGTTCCAAAAAATATTAAGAAACACAACAAGTATGAAGAAAAAAAACAGCGTTTCTTTAAATGCTACTTAAAAGATATTTGTCGACAGATTTTTGCACTATTTGAAATAAGTCGTGTTATATTTAACATTTTCGCCTCCGACTATTAATTATAGTATTTTTTTAAAAATATTAGCTCTTTCTAACATTCGCCATATCACATATCTCCCTTTCAACCCATCTTCCTTTTTTACTAGCTTACTACGTAGCCCCTATTAATAAAGCCGTTTGTTATGGTATTTCACATAATTTTTAATTTGTTTCGTGCATATTTTGGCATTCGATTTCCTGGCCACTTGTAAATGAATACAATAAATGAGGTAGGTATGTAGAATATAGGTGCAATCACATGATAACGTTATCAACGCCTGTTGGAAAAACTTCGCCAAACAAAGGCCTGCGGAGTTGCATTTTTTTCAATCGAACGTTGGCGTCATTATTTCAACCTTTACACGGGATTATTTACATCTATCGTGAACGTATTTCAATAAATTTACTGTCTATAAATTCGAATCTTAGCACGACGATGACAACGTTACCTACATTGGTTTATTATTCATTAGACATTGTTTTATTTATTAATATTTTAGATATTCAATTTCAGAATGCATCTATACCAGTGCTTCTCAAACTAGTTTTTTCTCGCTATGGAGCATTGAAACACTCGATAGGACGTTGCCAACTAATATTTCTATTAATTAATTTATTTACGCCCAAGTGGGCTTTTACATGAAATAAATACATATTATATTACAGTTGACTTAACTATTTGTTGTAGTACCAACAGTAGAGCAACTAATATTACTGATATATAAAATAAGTTACTTAGAGCATAAAGCTATGGATTCACACTAAACGACAAATGACAGGTAAAAATACATATTACCGATTCCGATATGTAAAATAACTTTACCAGAAACAAATTATCAAAAAATATAAGATCCTTTAAAAATATATGTGCACCTACTTAAAAAAAATGCGATTTTTTTTAACTATAATACATCTATTTTCAAATGTATTTTAAAACATTTATTTCAACAATACTCCTAAACACATCATGTAAACCTACAAATAGCTGTAATTTTCTGTTTTTGTTTCTTGTGTTTGTATGACTTGTTGCATAGCTTTTATCAAATGTTATTTTATTCTTATTTTTTATGTTTCAAAGTATCTGTCAAATTAAAATTATACTACCAACCATGTAAAAGCCCTCAGGGCGTTAAATAAATAAATAAAAATAAAAAAAACATTTTTGGTTTGACTGAGACCTACTTCTTACCCAGGAACTGGAGTCGACAACTCCATCAGGTCCAGACCAACCGAGCCAAATTCCGATTGTAACGCCGACATTTATTGCCTATATTAAGTGCTGTAATGTCATTGAATTACAGAGAAATGCGTAAGTATCCGCAAGTGTGTGCGTGATTTCCACCAAAATATTGATAGAATGCATTGTCATCGACAGGGAGTCTATCTGCCGATTTACAGCTCCATCGGATTTCGGGTAGTGGGTAATTTTCTACAACCAAGATTTGCATTCATTTACTAAAACAAAAGGAAATCCAAACATGTGTATTATTTTTTTTTAAATACCGACACTAATAAAATAAATAACACCCCCCAAGCATAGGATTTAGTGAGGGCACATCTATAAATTAAAATATAGATACTCACATAATTATTAAAATGTAATGTAACCATATATTACAAATATGAATTGTTACTCTGTTATTAATAATTATTTTGTAAATGAGCAGAAAACACACTTTTGTGTAAATAAAAGAAATTCCCAATGAAATTCTATTGAAAGATGCGTGAGCCTGATATTTCGTTTATAAATTAGGTATTGTCACAGAAAAAGTTAGCATTTTGTCTCGTATTTCCGGTAGATACACATATTTCAATTGGGTACCGCCGCCACGGGAACCATTTATTGGAAAACCAACACCCCTGCCATAAGTCACCGCAAGTGGTTTACTACGTTTGGTGACCTAGCAGGGTGCCCGGGTTTGTGGGGGTGAGGTTTGTCTAGGTCTTGGCGGCAGATGATTTCCGAGACTGGTTGAGGGAGACCTTTTGCCCTCTCCAGCCGGACTCTCTCGACCCATCGCCTTGCACCGCAGTGCAAGGGGGGGAATTAATACGTCCGTCACTCCTGGACAGATTCCTACGACCCCTCATACCTTTCTCCCCTTTCCTAAAAATACTCTACACAGCATCCCAACGATGACATTGGCCCTGAGGGAAATTTACCATTATCTATTTAGTATTTAGTTGTAGGTACTGTGGGTAGGTCTATGTTAGCGAATATTACAATAATTAGTTTATTATTTTGAGACCAATAGACATATTAATATGATGATGTCTGCAATCTGCAATAATTAAAATACAAAGTACCTTTTTTCCATCCCTGAACTTCACCAACCCTTCGATTATGGAGTCCTGATTTGGTCCTTCAACCATTTTCTCCATATTTGAAACGACTATATTAATTTAATTTTCGCCTATTTTTTACACAATTCAAACACTTCGATGATCAACATCACTTCGTTTTAGAGAAGTTCATAGTTTAAATTCCCAAGCTTGCACAAACAAACGATTAATTACTATTAAATAAAAAACTTGTAAGTTTGTAATATTAGAAGTTCGAACGATCATAAAAACGAATTATTATGTTCATGTTTATGGCTAGGTACTTTTGCTAAATGACCGCAGAACAATTTGCTGCTTCACCACTCGTTCAACACTTTTTTTTATTATTTAATCTAGTTTATTCACTAATCAAACTTTCACACGTGTAAGTATTGAAGTAGGTAGATGCACTTATCCCTTTTCCAACAGAATCGTCCTGGAAAGCAAAAAATATTGGTATTAATATTTATTGTCAATTACGAAAAGCAATAAATAACTATTTTTGGAATTTGGTTTTAAAAAGCTAAGCACAGTTTTTTTTGTATGTGGGTACTTAAATAAAGGTTAATTTTACGATTAAAACTGGCAAATATTAATTGATTATGTAAAAAATGTATTTTCATATATGAATTAAAGCTGGCAGTAGCCAGAGAGTAATTTAATAGTAGAATAGGAAAATATGGAAATAAGAAGAAAATATCTTAATATATTTTGCACGAATTAGCAAACTAGGTATGTATCACGATACATTGTTGTCTATTTTGAAGTGTCGGTATTTTAATACAAACTTTCAGAAAGTTCGTGAAAGTAAGAAATAAAAGGTGTGTTGACGCATTACCATCCACAATGTTGTCAGGATGAAAAAAAAATGTTAACCGAGAAATATTGCACTGTTTTACGTCAATATCTTACGGTATTTTAAATATTTGATAAAAACCCGCCACGAACACTACCCACACAACTAACCGACTTCGCGGCCAAAGAAAAACTAAAGTTGTCTATGGCTATATGACTTTTGTGATCCATAGATATATTATTATAGTGTTGCTAACGGTTTAATCGAAACATACGTGTCACAGAAATTTTAATCGAAATTGGCACATGCATATTATTTCTCAGTAAGGCTCTCTAAAATAAAATATATGAAATCACGCAAATATGGTAATAATATTAAAAGTATAGTTACAAACAAAAATCAAAGTGAATGGTAGAAGAATTCAGGGACGCCCGAGTAAGGTATTACACGATCAAGTGAATCAGATATTTGAGTCGGGTTATGTCAAAAGTTAGAATAATATAAGAATGTACCTATATGAAACGATGTATGAATGTGAATGAGGCAAGGAGTGTGTGGAAAGACCGATTTGTTTGGAGATCCATTCTCTCTGCCCATATGGCGAAAGACGTAATGGTTAGTTAGTTAAAATCCATATTTTATAGCGAAATGTGCCTCAGTTGTAAATACATTTTTCTATTTTTACTATAAAGTTCATAGCATAATATTTTTTCTTCCGATTTTATAATATTATTTTTACCAGCTGAAGTGTCCGGTGGTGCCTGTTCTTTATTATGCACAACTTTGTACAATCTGTACATGACTACATGGACAAAGTCACCGAAACAATGCATGAGTAGGCTGCCACATCGGAAGACAGTGTCTGAATAACGTCAGTTATGCGGACGACATAGCGCGACATAGTCCTGATGGCACCATCTATAATTGGACTGCGCATTTTTCTGAAAATCTGTGAAGAGTATGCTGAAGAAACAAATATGTTGTATGACCCCACTAAAACGGCTCTATTGGTCACAAGACGTGAGCACGGCCCGAAAAATATTCCTCCAGCTACCCGAGAGTGGTTTATTTATGAGCTACCCTGAACGGTGGGAACTTGAAGGTGACCGAAGGAACTGAATACCTAGGACACATAATCACCAGTAATCTATAGGTGAAATTATTACCATTCTTCCGTCGTTCGGTCACATTTCCATCATTCATCATATTTTCATCATTGTCTGTGGTATTCTCCTATCGGTATTTTGAGTAATTTATTTATGCTTCGAGTTCATTGCGTTTTTTGATGGTTTTTTGTATTGTCAAGTATTGTCGCCAATTGTCGCATTGCGATTTGCGAAAAGGACATTCGATTGTTGCAAGAATTACATTAATTTATTTCCGTCTGTTGTGATATTGTGATTATATTAATTTACTTATTGTGATTGGGTAAAATTTTTACATTGATCATTTCTTTTGACTCCGCTGACATTAGGAAAAACGAAAATTTTGAGGTGTTGAAAGAGATTTGACATTTATTTTCAGAAGCGATAAAGTAGTAGTTGTCATGATGAGCCAAGTGAGCCAGGGTTCTGTTTTTACCCGAAATGAAATTTTTCAAGTGGTAATCCGAGTGTCTTTGCTGTCTGTCGCCACATATTTTTCTTTGAAATGGCTGATGAATCAGATGGACCCGACTAACAAAAATAAAAAGCAAGCCAAAACGACAGCCCACGACAGATTGACAAGGTAAATGTTGATGGTACAGTTTTCATGCCAAAGATCAAGGAGAAAGAATGCAAAAGGCTTACATAATTCGAACCACTTTCTTAGTAAATACAAAATTACTATTCTATTTAGTCCGCCTCATTATTTTTATAAATTAGGGGAAGCACAAAAACGTACACAACCATGTATGTTTCTTTGAGATTTACTTCTGATGAATTCAAGTGAGGTTTATTTTACGATCGTAGATAATACTAATGGTGTTTGATTATTATTTGCAGATTGGGCCTAAAAAAGCAGCACAATATTCAAATTGACAAACTGACTGATTATGAAATGATGATCGCTGCCCATTTGGTGGTGCCTGAGGAAATAACGGTATTTGCAACATATTTTACTACATATTAACCCTTCAGGTCTCTGGCGTATTGACCGTTATATTTATTATCATTCGATAAGAGACGGATAGACGTGAGTTTTGGCCCTAAGAATGACAAGTGTCTTTTGTTTTGAGGGATGTTTTGGTTGTGAGTGATACAATTGGATTTCTCCATGAGTGTTGGGTGTCGAAGAGTGTTCAATAGAAGGGTAAAGATGATGTTATTTATGGGTGTTCAAAATTAATATCCTCATGTATGATTGTCTAACATACTTTAAATAGTGCATTGCTGTGATACCGAAATGGTTTTTTGAGGATGACCCTTAGTAATGATTTTTGAGCTTTTGCTAAGTGGTCCAAAACAGGTTTTGCTCACCCACCCCAGCCTAAGGATGCGTAGTCTAGTAGTGAGCGTCGTAAACGAGTTTCAGTTCTTTTTTATGTAGGATATCGCTAATTGGCATAAACATGTGCGTAAGCTTTCCAACCTTTGTGTTGTCTAGATCTATGTGTCCTCCCCGTCTCAGGTATTTGTCAATTATACTATTCAGATATTTTATACTGTTCACGAATTCTAATTTATAGCAATTACAGGTAGCTGAGTCGGAGCATTTACGTATAAAAATATTATATAGTTCCTTAAGTTGACCTGCATCCATTGCACTAAAATGTATGAATTTCTTTTTTTTCCGAATTGAGTCAACAGATTATAGTCTAACCAAAGTTTTAGCTGTTTTATACTATCTTCTGCTTTGCAGTGTACATCATTCCAGGTTTTTCCTTCAAATATTAAGACAAATGTTTGGAAACATGCAGTTGCACAGATCATTTTAATAAATACTGAACAAAACTAGTCCTAAGGTAATCCCTTGGGGTACACCAAATTCTACATGATCATTGATGTAGCTATATCCCCCATAAAAATAATTGTCATACTGTCGCTTTTCTCTATTCAGGCCCATAGCATAAGCACATCGATAATATTAACATCAACTTTTATGGATTAGTGAAGCATTATTCCAATCTCTCAATTAAACCGTTTAAATAATTAACTTTTGGTGTTTGTTCATTGTCAAACATGAAAAAAGTCTTTGAAATTAGAAAATAATTTTGTGAATGATTAATAATGCAGGTCAGTTGGAATGATATTGCCGGCTTGGATGACATAATTAAAGAACTCCAAGAAACTTTGATTCTTCCTATTCAAAAGAGGGATCTATTTGCTAATTCTATGCTCACCCAACCTCCTAAAGGAGTGCTGCTCCATGGACCCCCGGGTAATATTGTACCTTATTTATAACATTATACAACACAAGGGTTTTTACATACATTTGAAATACATTGTAATATTGTGCAACAGTAATCACATAACGAATTTGTTTAATGCAATTATTGTGTGGAACCAGAGATGTACTATATTTGAAATAAATCCATTTCAAATGGAAATGCAAAATGGGTATTTTCCATTTTGCATTTTAAATGCTTTTCTAAAAACCATTTTGCATTTTAAATGCTTTTCTCAATGCATTTTACATTTTAAATGCTTTTTTGCAACATTCTTCCTACTATTTCCACTCATCTTTTTTTCATAAGCCCCAAATATCAGTCGGTTCTTAACCTCGCTATGAGAGATAACAACATTTGTCAAGTTGCTCCCTGGTAGGAGCAATTGAGTGATAGCATTACAAAAAATACTGATTCCAATACAGAACATGGGGCCATGACGCTGTAATAAAAATAATAATAATAATGCTGAAATGTTAGATAGCAGTTTCTATGTTTTTACGTTGGCAACATTAGTCCCGCACAAATTTTTTGTGGTTTCATAATCTGTAGTCGTGGTGTTTTTGGATTTACCATCTGTTCTACATTGATGTCCATTATTAAATGACAAAATTGTTTAAAAATTCTACAATTATTTTAATTGTTTGACCTGAGAAACCATTTTGCATTTTCAATGCATTTTGAAAATAGGTATTTTGCATTTTGCATTTGAAATGCTTTTCTAAAAACCATTTTGCATTTTCAAATGGAAAAGTTTTGACCCATTTCCATTTTGCATTTCAAATGGTTTTGGGTACCCATTTTGCACATCTCTGTGTGGAACCCTGTGTAAGTGAGAAGAATAATACACATGTTTACATTAGTAATAATAATATTGTGCCTTTTTACTGTTATTATCTTCCCCTGGCAACTACTAATCCTTTAGTTCAATTGCAGGTGTGGGCAAAACGCTGATAGCCAAGGCTACAGCTAAGGAAGCCAAAACCCAGTTCATTAATCTGGATCTGTCTATCCTTACGGACAAGTGGTATGGAGAATCCCAGAAACTGACCGCTGCTGTATTCAGTTTGGCTGTCAAGTTGCAACCGTGCATCATTTTTATTGATGAAATAGACTCTTTCCTACGATCACGCAACCAACATGACCATGAAGCCACGGCCATGATGAAAGCCCAGTTCATGTCTCTATGGGATGGTCTCATAACAGATCCTAACTGCACCGTCATTGTTATGGGTAAAGTCATTTTATTTCATTATTTTTAAATTTAGTGACAACTTGGCTACGTGGCCGACAAATTAAAAATAATTGTTTTAATCAGTATATTATAAAGCTAAATTTGTTTCTACATACATTCTGTTTCAAAATGATGGCCATGTTGGATACTGCCTTTTTATGAGCATGGATCCTTCTACGAGCTTTCAAATCGGAATATTCAATATTATGATACCTACCTGCATAAAGAAAGTTTGAAAAAAGAATTGTCATTGAGATAGCACCATTTATCCAAACAATTTGTATAATTGAAGCCTCACCTTTAAAAGGGAACTAACCCTAAAAAACACATTATTGAGAAAAATGAAGAAAACTAATAGCTATGGGGTACTTACATGCTATTTATTACCTCTATAAATTATATATTTGGTAATTATTTTCTTACAACTACCGTTTTTAATACGCATTTAAAAAAAAACAATCATTTGATCAACAATGCCAGTAAACAACAACTTTTCGCATTTACGATTTTGAAAAATATTGATATTTAATATTATTTACGTAAATAATAAGAGAAAATTTGCCATACGATACACCATTTTGACAGAACATCGTGCATAATTCGTGTTTGTTTTTACGTAGTGTAGAAAACAAGACAATTATTCGAGATCGCTGGCCACGCACCCGTTAATTATTAGGCGACCAAATTTGGACCCAAATATCATATGAATTTGGTTTCTTTATTTTTAAAGTGTAACTACGATTTAAAAAAAAAAAATGTTTTGATTTTAGGTTAGGTTATTATAGGGAAGTTTAGGATAGGTTAGGCTATGTTAGGTTAGGTTGGGTTATTATATGATAGTTTAGGTATTATAGGTTAGGTTGGGTTATTATAGGTTAGATTAGGATAGGTTAGTTAGGGTTATTATAGGTTAGGTTGGATTATTATAGGTTAGGTTGGATTATTATAGGTTGGGTTGGGTTAAGGTTTGGGTTTAAGGTTGGGTAAGGTTAAGTTTATTTTTTTTCCCTTAGAGTTCTTTCTATTTTTGACCTTGCTTATTATGTATCATGGTTTATATTTCAACTTTTTGTGATTATTTTCTTTTTATTATTTAACATGCTGGAGGGAGGGAGTTAGGAAGCATGAAGTACTTTAGGATTCGGGATGGGTGTAGGTACGGTTGGGATCATATTCATGGGCTAACTGCTGTTTCAACATTTGTTTTACAGCTAGAGGAAACCATGAGAAACCTCAGCCGGGAACAGTGTTGTTGATCTGTAAATTATAGGTTAAGTTAGGATAGGTTAGGTTAGGTTGGATTATTATTGGTTAGGTTGGGTTGGGTTATTATAGATTTTTTTTTTTTTTTCATGTGGTCAAATACATATTTTTTAACGCATTCTGGAAGTTTTTAGTTGAATTGCGCTTTTTCATACATTTCCCTTTTAACCTAAACGTCAAGTTTGTCTGAGTTATTTCTTTTTGCGGCTATAGATTGAACCACACGATGACTTATGGGTAATGTGCTTAGGAACATGTTGGGATCTCTTAAAAAATACAAATAACGGCTTAAGTACCCTACTATCAATAATTTTTGACCTGATGTGTAATTCGTAGACTGCAGAACTAGCTTATGTGACATTGTTACTTAGGATAGTTCTGCATTAAAATAATGAACTCTTCCGACTTAAGATATTTCTGCACATGTCGTCAAAATCGATGGAAATATGGTCATTCCAGTTAAGATGTTTCGGAACAACAAAATCAATTGCATAAAGAACACAATAAATGAATAAAAACGAAATTGACTTTAATGCGATTTAGGATAGTGACGATTTGCTGTCCTTCTATTCAAAAAGGTTTCGTTTGCGTTTTTTCGCGAAATTTTAAAACCCCAACGCGACGCCATATTGGATATGTGTTAGATCCGACTTTCACTATAGAAATCTTTTAAATCCACACAACAAAAAAATATTGCTAACTGTCCAGAGATTGCAGTAGTATAAAGAAATCGAACTTCTGAATCGTTTCCCATTATGTATTACCTTATATTCAACAAAAGGAAGGTTAGATCCCTTTTTGAGGCGAGGCTTTAATTCCTTATTGTAATTTTTTTTAAATATGACAATTAAATATTAAATGTTTGCTGGTAGGAAGGTAGGTATTTAAGTATGTATAGTAAGTAGGAAATTTTGGTTTTGATTTATTGAATAAGAGAAAATTAGAAACATCCTTTTTAGGATGCCAGGTCTACTGTTCACAGAACTACTAGTATGTAGTGAGACAAAAATTGTGGTTTCTCACGTATTATAACCAAGATGACTGCATTTTAGAAACGTGCCAAAGAATTTTTTTTATTAATTATAAATTTGCATTTAAAATGTGCGGAGCATTATTTGTTCAGTATTTCTCAACCGAATCCAACTGTAAATGATATAATATTTATTCTGAGTTTTGTGTACGTAGGTGCTACCAACCGGCCTCAAGATTTGGATAAGGCGATCCAACGGCGAATGCCTGCGACATTCCGCATTAACTTGCCCGACCTCGCCCAGAGGAACAACATCCTAAAGCTGATCCTGCGCAATGAGCCCGTGGCCGCCGATGTAGACACCAAGCGCATCGCTGCCCAGACGGAGAACCTGTCCGGCTCTGACCTCTATGAACTGTGTCGGAATGCTTCGGTGTACAGAGTTAGGGATTACATGGCTCTAATCAAACACAGTCCGTTGCAAGTTAGTTTCAGTTTGTTTATTTTTTATAATCATAATTTCCTTTACTTCTCAAAAAAACAAAATAATTCAACATTCAAATTACTTCCCCGACGGGTTAATTGCGTTAGCTTTTCATTAATATTATGCACTTTTTACTATTGACTACTCTACATGGTTTCTTGTAGATGTTGCCAAATATTGAACGATGTAATAGGGGAGACATATTACAAAGAACTCTCTTATACAGTATGTATGGGATATGTGGGTTAAATTGAAAGGTCATTTATAGATATTTTGATGTACGCTCAGGGCCGGCCCCGAGTCACGTAGAAGCCTGGGCAGGTGATTACTGTAGTCAATAATATTCTTATGATTTGTATTTTTGTGTAAGGCCGTTTTTGTGAAAAATCATATCAAGGGTGATGGGTTAGGACTGTTAGGTATTACCAGCGCCTTGGCGACTTGACAATTTTTACCTGCGACCCGCATAGGGCCGGCCCTGTATACGCTGATATTAATCTATATACATTTGTAGGTACCTACCTCATGAGTTCGAGAGTCAAATTACATTTAATATAGTAAATTGTTTCATGCGACAAGCGTGCAATATACAAAACCAACGTACGTTTATCAAACCATCTATTTTAAACACATAATATTCATTGTGCTGTCTCCCTCATGGCAATGACCCAAGCTGTCTTCAGCACGCAAGAGCATTTTTACTAGATGACATGGCGCATAAAGAGACAGAAGATATCATAGTAGGAGATTTGTGCGTGGGAAAGTGAGCTTTCATTTAAGACAATAGATATCACTACTCTCCGCTACCGCTGTCCGCTATCTTGCGATATATTTTCAAACAAATTAGAATAAGACCAGTTATTTTAATTTGTAAAATATATCATAATCTTACGATTTATTGTCATCTTATAATTTTTGGGGGTAATTGACTTATTGACCCGAGGGACAAGCCTCTGCTGGCGGGAACTTTTTTTTTTTTTTTTTTTAAATTTTTAAAAGAAAGACAAACATTCCCGGGTTACGAATAACCTGACAATATTTGAAAGTCTCCTACTACCACCACAGTAAGCTGAAAATGTTGCTTGTGTTGTGATGGAGGACTTAGCCAGCCGAGGAATTGAACACACTACGCCTGGGTGGGACCCAAACGCGATGTCAACTCGGCCACCGACCGGTCCTTATAAGCGGGTTTCACTAAATACAAGCAAAATTTTCACAAAAAATGGCGGTATACCCAACTCCAAAATCCTTGTTTCTTAGAAGAAGGAGGTGGATCGTTCCGTTTTCTAATAGGTTTTTTAACATTTTATATTGTTTTTTTTTTACTCTTCTATTGATATCTGATAATGATTAAAAATTGACACAATGCCCACATAAACTTTTTTACTAACCCTTGATGGCCCTCTGGAGACTGGAGATGGTCAAATATCTTCCATAAATGACTAGATATTTGCATAATTTCTAATTAATATTTGTTCACTTTTCTGTTTTTATTGTTACGTATTCTTGTTTTGTTTTACTCTGAATAATTGTGGAATGTTTGGCACTGCACTTCCCCCTTCCCCGTTATGGATAATGGGGAATAAATGAAATTAATATGTCTCCTCTATTACATCCAATATTATGTTAGTTGACTTTTAAATTATTTTAAAACATGATCTTATTGTTCTACTTACAGAATAAAGATGGTCCCTCAACTTCCACAAATTCCAATAGTGATGTAGATTCTGAAGACAAGTTTGATGAAGCCGTCCGTCCCATTACTATGGATGATTTATTATTATCCCTGAAGAAGTTCAAGGATTCTCACAATTTCAATCAGAATAATAGGACCCAGATTGATTTGGATTAAGGAAGCATAGTAAAATGCAGCATTCAATTTTCATAGGAAGTAGTGTCACTGTTATGGTATTCATTTCTAGAACAAAATGCTCTCAATGTTGCAAATTTTGCTTGGCAATATAAGACAATATTCATTTGTTACGTTTAATGTCTGATAATATTTTACTCTCTATGACTTTGATCATGTGGTTATAGAAAATCTTTTATTAATTTTTCAAGTACACATTAAAATATTACATGTTGAAAGGTACACGAAATATAAGGTCTGGAACCAAACATTCTTTATGTATACCCTCAGTACAAAGTAGATGTATGTACAAATATAGACAGCTGTGTGTACAAATTGTAACAGAAAAATCTTTATCAGAGACAGCATAATATTATAATTCTTGTCTAGATCCTACGCTTGGGTGAATTCTACAAAATAAAAATGGTAATTTTAAGAAAGAGTGATTTTTTCCTTATTTTTTTGGACAATTTTGGTGAAATGGACATAACACAATTAATTGTAAATGATGAGTGACCATGAACAATTTTTTTGGGTGAAAAAAGTATGTGACTCGTTCGCCACTTCACAGTAAATTTTCTGAACAGAATATTTGTGGGTCTGGATGAACTGTTGCTGTGTTCACACCTCTCTCTGCGCCTATTCCTTTATGAACTCTCTTACAGAATGGATGTAAACACACATATTATTTTTGTAAATTATAATAAAGCTATCTTGTTTCAAATGATGAGTAACAATTGAAATTCTATTATTATTTTGGTATGTCCAAATCATTGGTTATATATGGTGGTTTATAATTATTGTCAAGAAATAAAAGATAGAGAATAAAGCCAATTATTATCAGAATGACAAAAAATGGGTTGTGAGAATGGGGCTTCACTGTATTTGGTTTAACTAGAATATTGAATTGCTTTAATTTATATTTTTAACGCATTGCTGTGGCTTAGTTTGTATACGCAGATAGAGAAACAATAGCGCGTGTTGCTCATACGTCCAACAGATGGCGCTGTTTTTCAAAAAGCATTTTTTAACTGACACAGGTGACATCTATAAAATATAGGTATATGAAAACACATGCGTATTCAAATGCAACGTTGTGTCAAAATTTCAAAGCAATCGGTGTATTAACAATTTTATTTATATAGATGGATATGTGCCTACTATATGGTTAGTGAGATCCTTTTTTGGGTGACCGGGTATCTCATCAAAATGACAGTTCAACGCGCCTACAAAAAGTGATATAAAATCATGAAAAGTGATGAAACAAAAACTAGGTTACATAGGTATCTATTTAACATAGTTTTTGTTTCATCACTTTTAATGACTATTATCACTTTTTAAAGGTGTGTTTAATTGTCATTTTGATGGAATATCATGGAACCCCTTTTTTGTATTGCTAGAATACAAAGTTTTGATTGTGGAAAATTTTCCGGTTCCCCCGTCACCATTATTGATTATTTTTGTTGTGAATATGAATGTACTATTTACCAATATTTTGAACGTAGCAAGATTTCAAATGTGTTCAATTGGCTTTATCAATAATATTCTCGTATTTATCTTTTATTTTATTTCCACTATCCATTAATGAAATAATTGGTAATACCGGTTATTACGTTAATATATTGGAAATAGTGTGACTAGGATAATGTTTTTTCTTAACAGACTTTTATTATGGATTAAAGTTATCTTTCTTGTCTCCGTCTAATGTTTAATGAAAACATTTAAAAGTAAAGTAACATTCCAATGTGGGACTTTTCTGCGTAGGGTCTTACAGTGCTTGGTTTATGTCGATTCCTTACTGGTCTTAAAGGCTCATCTATTTATAATTTTACTTTGCCCCATCGAGTTGGCTATCTTGAGATGTTACAGGTTTAAACCTGTGAATTTCCTGTGGGTTCAAGTTTCTCTTTAGAATTAAAATTAAATCAGCCTTGAAGAGTTTCTAAAGTATTGTTACTCCCATTGAAAATGGTTCTAGTAAATGTACTTAGTACTTAAATAAATGTTTTATTTAGATCTAAGACTTCACAAGCTATCCTAGAAACTAGAAAACTTCACCATTGCTAGTATTAAAACTCTGTGTAGCCGATTGGCTGTGTTATCTATTGTCTAGAAATAAAAAAAGTGTTTTAATTTTTGGTGTTCTTTTGTTTGACCTTACTGCCTTCCTAACCTCTTGGTGTATTTGTCCAATAATAATAGGAGGAAATACATATTATTCCTCCATGTATTGCTGAATACCCCGGAGTGCTTGCTTTCCATCCAGTTATAAACTACGATGACAGTGCTTCCTCGAGGTTTCTTTTGTATTCACGTAAGTAATTCTTTTTTTAATGCTCTGGTCTATTTGTATCGTATTCAAAGATTTAAATGCAATGCAAGCATGATTTTGAAAAACTTGGCAATTACCAAATATTATTATGCTTGAGTGGACTACTCTGTAGGGGACGAAACTTCAATAAATAAAATTTGTTGAAGCCAACATGTAGACAATGCTAAACTTGATAGAGACAGCGCAGCGCTTCGTACTATGCCACAGTTTGATATTTTGGGAATCTAGCGGAACTTTATTATTACACCAAAAGTACACCACTTTTATTTTGTTACATTGGGTTAGGTTACGTTAAAAAAATATATTTTAATTATATTGGAGTGGTTCCATTTATTTGACAATAAATAGAAAACTAAATTAACATTTTATTGGTATGTAAATAAATACACACATAAGTACACAGTTGTTTTTATAATATTGTATATCGTTTACAGTATGCTTAGTATTTATTTTCAAATTCCTTTACACATTCTTCCTTCACTTTTCACACTTTCAAAGAAAGGCGATATTTTTAGGTATTCGCAGGTCCATTCTGAAATTGAGTAAAAAAGTATAAGCGCAAACAATTGGCAAAAAGTATTTTTTTGATTTCCATAGTACTTATGTGAATCTTAATATACAAAAATTCAGCCTGCGTATGTTTGCGCTAAAAAAACTCGTAAGTAAAGTTGATGTAATGTAGTTTTTTAACAGCAACATTGTGGTATACAGTAGTAAATGGTGAAAGAAGTCGAAGACGCCCGAGAAAGACTTTGGCAATAGCGAAGCACTGTGGGGTCCACTAGTTTAGCTATAAAAATACAGCTGTAAGAAGGGATCTTGAGGGATAATCTGTGAAGATCTAGTTGTAATCTGAAAAAAGCATTAGCGATATTCATATTGATTAGCTACAACTTTATAAATATTTTGCAAGCTAATGAAAAAACATGTTTGAAGACAAATATACTTAAACATACCTGAAGATTATAACACCACTACACAAATATTGCTAGAGAACACAACAACCACACTCATGGATAGATATACCACTCACCACACTGAAGGATTCCACTCATGTGATTGATTCCCGTTTCTTAGGATCCCCTATGGCCAATGCAGGTGGTGCGACTTCAACACCATTTTGTTTGCAGTTACAGCCGATTTCTTAGAAAAATGTTAATTGGGTCATGCAAAAGGAGTGTTCAACTATTAATATCGAAGGTGATACATATGTGGTATCGCTGTAGTTAACAAAGTTCCGCTAGATTCCCAAATAAACTCCGTGCATATGTGGGAAATATTCTCTCAATATTTTATAGGGTTTAGAGGCAAGGTTCGTAGAAATAAATTGGCTCATACAAGTACTTTTCGGTAAAAAACACATTGGGCGGCTCACAACATCATGGCGTAGCTCGAAGTCCAGTTGGAGTCCGAAAGGAACAATCTCTTTCACTTTTCACTAGTTAGGTATTTAATTTAATTTTTTGGTAAATCTAAATTAATTTCCTCGCACTTATGTTTGTACATACGAGTCGAATTAAAGTCGATAAATTTTTGTTGTTTCTTAACAGTAAAATGTGGTAATCAGTAATAAATGGTAGAAAAATTCGGGAACGCCTGAAAAAGACTTAACGCATTATCTTTGCAGTGAAATGATTTATGGAGCTAAATTAAAATCGACATAATCTAGTTTTTTTAACAGTAGATAATAATATGGTGTACAGTAGTGACTGCTATAAAAAGTCGGGGACGCCTGAAGAAGACTGGCGCGATCAAGCGAAACAAATACTTATTATGGTAAATTTAGGAGTATGTAATGATCGAAGAAGGGAGGTAAGGAGAATGTATGACGTGTAAGTAAATGGTAAAAGACCTATTGTGTAGTAATATTATTTATTTCAATCTTAACTACACCCAGTTTTCAGGTGCACTAGAATTTACAACCTCAAAACTTTACTCCAAACCATTCATAACCTCAAGCAACACCAAGGGGGTACATGGCAGCCATTAAATATAATTTTTGGTATCTATTTCCACACACTTATGTTTTTTTTTTTTTTTTTTTTTTTTACAGTAATACCGCACAAGAGTCCCAACTGCTCCCGTCTGGAGCCAGTGAGACTATGGCATCCCCAATTGGGGTATGTTGTGAGGCTGAGGGTATTGGGGAGGGGAGGGAGATGGGGAAGAGGAAGGTGGGGAAGTACCTGGCTATTCAGATCTGGTCACCAAACACGGCTAAAGCCATTTCAAGCAACGTTTCAATTCTGAATGGTGGTCTTACACCAGGGCGATACTGAGAGTATCTTCCACTCTGGAACGTGCGTATACATACTTTGAATACATCACCATTACATACTATTACCCACTGTTGATTTGGTAGCCACCTCTGGCCTGGAGCCCGAATTTTATTTTTTTTTTTAAAGCGCAGAGACACGGAGACCCGTGAGCACTTAGGCCACAGGCCTATTGTGCTATCTCTCATTTGACCTCATTGTTTTAAAAGTAATCCGGTCCCTTTAATGAAGTTCACCAGGGTTGTCATTGGATATGTGGCTATGTCTTCTGGTTCTACAATGTGTTTTCCCAGGTATCTCAGTCTTGTTTCCAACAGAGCGGCACATTGGCACCAACGGTGAATTGGAGTCTCTTCATCCTCTTCACATTTCCTGCATCTGTTGGTGTTTTCCACTCCCAACAACTGTATGTGCCTCCTGAGATGGCAGTGTCCCGTTAGTAGTCCTAGCAGTTCCCTCAGTGAGTTTCTGTCCATGTTGAGTAGTTGTCTGGTTCGCCTTGGGTCTGGTCTGTTTATGAGTACTCTGGATTGCCTCATTCCAGGTGCCCTTTCCCATTCCTCCCAGTGCCGGGATTTGACCCGCCTTTCAATATGTATTTTGGTGTGGCAAGCTGCTACTCCTACGGTCGGCTTGGATCTTGTAAGTGGTGCTTTCGCCCCTTTCCTTGCTAGTCCATCAGCCCGCATATTGCCCTCAATTTCTTTATGTCCTGGTACCCAGATCAGGGTTATTTTATTGATGGTAGCAAGTTCTTCATGAAAGGTTTTGCATTCCTTCACCAGTCTGGAGTCGCATCGGTTTCTTTCCAGTGCCATTAGGGCTGCCTGGCTATCAGAGCATATGCCTATGTTCTTATACATGTACACAATATGTATGTTCTCATGTGCACAAGCTAAGATGGCCTCCATCTCAGCTTGAAATACAGTGCAATGTGTTCCTAGAGGTATACTAAGTTCTCTCTTGGAACCCTGTAAACAGACCTCGGCCCCTGTTCCCTCCTCCATCTTGGACCCATCTGTGAACCAGATTAGTTCCTATTTGTGGGTAGTGCCTGGAACCGTGTCCCATCCCCCCCTTGTGGGGTATGTCACTCTAAACTGCTGTTTGAAGAAGTATTCAGCTTGTTTGCCGTCCTGCCTCATTCCAGCTGTTGGACTAATCGCCCTCAGTCTTGTTCCGATCTCCGTGTGACTGTTTTTGGGCAACTCGCTCCACATGGGCAATTGACCTTTTCACTGAAACCTGTATGATTCTGGTTTTACAATGGCTGTATACAGCCATTGTATCATTTTAGGTTTGTGTCCTCACATTCTGATTCGCAGATTCGCTTAGTTGCCCACATTAGAGCACATGCCTTTCTGCCTACAGTTCGCACCTGGTTTTTCCAGCTGAGTTTGGCATCTTTGATGACTCCGAGATACTTAACCGTGTCTGAGGGTTCTAACTCCCTTCCATAGAAGGTTGGATTGCTCTATCCCTCCAATTTCCTTTTGCGAGTAAAGATTACCAGTTCCGTCTTGTCTGGGTTGACTGACAGCCCTGTTTTTTCACACCATTCTTCCACTGTTGCCAGTGTTGACTGTATAAGGCTGTGTCTGCATCCCAACACCTTATTATGGTCGCGATGTCATCCGCATACCCTTGTGTATATAGGCCCCTGTTGTTGAGCTTTAGGATGAGGTTATCCACCACTAGGCTCCACAGCAAGGGTGATAACACCCCTCCCCTTGGATACCCTCTTGTCACCAATACTCTGATGTTCACCTCACCCCTTGTCACCGTGAGTATCCAGTTGAGAGCATGTTCTTCAGCCACTTTCTGGTGGTTTTGTCGAGTCCATGTCTTTCTGCCGCTTCGTCAATAGATTTAATAGTGGTGCAGTTGAATGCTCCCTCTATATCCAGGAAGAGTATTACTGCCAGTTCCCCGGGCGCTTGTGCCTGCTCCAGTTTGTACACTAACCTGTGCAGTGCCGCGTCGACCGACTTACCTGGTTGATAGGCAAATTGCAATTCGTGGAGGGACTTTTCTCTTAGTGCCCCGTCCCCTATATGCCTATGCATTAGCCTCTCCATTGTCTTTAGAAGAAGTAATTGGTCATAGTCGACTCTCCAGAGAGAGGGAGCCCCAAATACTTGAAAAAACCCTTGAGGATTGTAATCTTTAGAGCACAGCCGTTATATGGGAATGCTGTCCTTGTTTTACCGGTATTTCAATGGAAGATCCTCCGAGAAACTAGTATCATTTATCCCATCGGCACCGGTGCGTAGTCGGGAAAACATTTGTGTGCCCACCATTTATACCCGGTTGACATTAATTATCTCACGAGAGCGGGTCGTTTCTACGACTTGTTCTTGAGTACAACTGTTCGTTTGTGGAAAGATTTTCGCGTTTCTCCCTCCTACAACATGGGTCTCTTCAAAACTCATTTTCACAACCTCATCTTCTCAAAAAGATTCCCGCACAGAATCCCCAAAGAAGACATAGGCCCTGATGAATTTATTTTCCTCGAGGCCTCCCGTGTGGAATTGATGTTAAGAATTTTGAAATTTTGACTTATTTTGGTATAATTATGTTAAAAATGTTATAAAACGGTATGAAGTAAAAAGAGTTTGGGCTATATCGGTTTGGGAGGGGAAGGAATTGGGAAGAAGAAGGTGGGGAAGTACCTGGCTATTCACAATGCATCGATTCCTAATGGTGGTCTTTCACGACTTTCACCAAGGCTATGCTGAGAGTATATGTCATGATAGTTATCATCTCATTATGCTAAATGAGACTTTCAATTTGAAAATTTGAATGTCTTCTAAGACAATATATACAAGGCGCTAATAAATAATCTTGTTTCTTTATCATCAACACCTAAGTAACACTGCAAATATTGCTGGGATTTTTTCCTTTTATTGCGAACATTAGTTTTAGTACAATACCAACACTTTATAAATAAATCATTGTAAATGAGTGGCTTGTCGCCGCTTGTTTTGTACTAAATTCAAATCTCCCAGTGGAAAATGGCTTTTCTAGCTACGTCACGATTTTCTAGCCAATCACCGCTCTACCCCATATTAGAATGACTAGTTTTGAAAACCGCGCCTTTTTGCGCAATCGTCACATTATGTTAGCCAGTTTGGGGTTATGATTCTAGCTTCTGGTTTGACAGTATTGCCATAGTCACAAATGCAAGTAGATTTTCATAAGTGTATTTTCACATACGGTATGGTTCCCTGTGCTGCTGCCACCTGGTGGTATTTTATATAACCGTGTTGAACAAAGAAATTTCTCTCTTTCACTCTCTTGCTCTTTACGAGGACCGAGAAATGAGGTATTTTTCTGTCACTCTCTTGCGAGATTGGACCTGGTAAAAAGGGACAAGTATAGTGTTCTCGTATCATCACATGAAGTTGTTTCTACCCGCCTGTGATCCTACTGCAAGCGAAGGATGGACGCCATTAATGCAAGATAAATCCTTTCCATTGTGCTAGTTGAGAGCACTTTGTCACTTTTATAATAATTTGTGATATTAATGTTAATAACTTACAGTGATTATGGCTTAGTGGTTAGTTCTTTGACGAAACTAATGGAGTGCCGGCGAGCGGGTCTTCCGGGAGAGTTGCCTTTACTGACTGGGAAGTCTCTCAGAACGTGTGTGACAGTTTCACTTTTGTGATATTTCGTCAGTATGTTGAATAAAATTAATAATATGTTTTCTTTTAGTTACTATTTACGATTATTGGAAGAAAAGAAACTAAATAATGTCGTGTATGTAAAGTGCTTCGATAAACTGAATGTTTGGAAGGCCTTTGGTTTACAATGGGTTCCTTCTTAATTACTCCAGGACAAAGAATGTGGTTTTTTCTTGGCTCATATAGCATTCCCGATGTGATATAGGTTTACGGATGTGAAGTGCCCATCGAATCGCTTACACTTTTATGGGTGTTTGTCTTAGCTGCCACGGAAGGAAACGTAGGGGTTCCGAGAAGAAAAAGTCTGATCTTCAGCTGTGTCAATCCTTAGCTCCCTTACATGAGTGTGTCGGCGAGTGTGATAAAGTGGTGTCGGACCAAACGTCGGCTAGTGCACCCGGGGACACGGGAGACAAGAATCCCATCCATTGGGCCTCGGTAGCTTCTCCGCAGGCCGCCAGTGCTCGAGCGGCCCGGGCCTACTCTATAGACTTCCCCAGTGAAGCGTGCAATGGAACTAGAAAGAGAACCGTACCTAGTTATAAAGAGAATCTTGAGACATTCAATAACTTTTACTCTCATGATAATTCTAATGGAAAACAAGCGATAAATTTATTGAACAGGCATCATCTTGTTTCTATATCTAATAAAAAAGACAATAGTTGTAACAGTAGATGTGATAGCTTTTCAACTGATCTCATTCATGTGAAACCGTGCGGTGGTGACAGTGCGACTATGGCAAACACCATTTCTAACATGAAGATGACGAACCCACTCAAGGTGTTGGTCAGCAAGCAGCGGATTCGCTACACGGAGGACGGCTTCAACCTCGACCTGACATGTATCCTTTTTACTGTGACCAATCTATCTATACCTACATCTCATCTGTCAAATACTTAACTGTTTCATATGTCGGATGATGCTTACCCTTTTAACTCGAAGGTGACCTTATCATTTGGTCAATGGGTTTTTAATGTACAGAAAGCCGGTAGCGCTAATCAATCGGAGCAGCACTTCGTGCATACTAACTAGCATAAAACAGTTGAAATATGGTAAAGACCCCCTTGTCAGTAAACTGAGCAACTGCGGTATATTTGAGCCACTGTTTAGTGTTTTTTCAAACTGTTGCTTTCCGACCGTGCTTTGGGGAATACTAATCTATTTTGTTAAAATAATAGTTAATTCATTTCACATCTATCGAACCCCAAATGCAATTCTATTCATCAGCTGAAAGTAGTTACCATTGCAATGAGCATGCAGCCAATGTAATATCTTTTTAAACTAACCCAATCAAGTTTATTTGCAATGACATTGTCCTTTAATGTAACCATTTTCCATGCCTAAAATTTTGCACAATTACCAGATCTGCAGTAGTAAACAAGGGTTAATAAGAATCATTATTTTTGCTCCATATTTATGTGATTCAAAAACAAATAGTGCTTTTAGGCAGGGCCAGCCCTATGCGGGCGCAATTGGAGCAGTCAGCTCCGGGCGCCGAATTGCCAAGGCGCCGAGGCGTTGATAATACCTAACACCTAACAGTTGTAGCACATCACCTTTGAGATTATTTTTCATAAAAACTGCTACACAAAAACACAAATCATCTGAATAATATTGATTACAGTGATCGATCACTGATCCCCGACCTAGGCATCTACTGGTTTTGACAAGGGGGGCCAAAAATTTGCTCGAGCCTGGCGCCGTTTGGCTCAAGGCTGGCCGTGCTTTTGGGACATTTCATTTATGTATAGTATAGGTTATGTCATCTGTAATATTGGTGTGAAGTTGTTTTTAAGTAATTTTTTAAATGTTCACTATTTTATCATTGACAAACATGGATACCCATTAAAAGTAGCTAACATTCTTATGTCCTACAGGTCGCTCAATTATCATTTTGAGAACTGTGCAATTTCTGATTTACATATATTTAAATGTAGTTATGTTACTGTTTTTCTATAATCATTTAAAACTAGCACAATGAAGTCTCTCATGATCTTTTAGCGATACTTGAACTGTGTAATTTTGTACCTATAGGATCCAACCAAAATAATATAAACTTATTATGAAAGAGAAAGATGCTGTTTTCGGCCAGAGCTCTTTGAAATTCTCTGTCAATACATAATGTCTTATATTTGTTTGAAATCATCTTGATTATATTCCTTTTACGCAGTCTCAATATACACATTGTAGATGGATACGCTATACCACTCAAACGTCAAAAATATCAGAGATGAATAATTATAGCAATTTTATGTATTTATAAGACTTACACCTTTTACGCCATCTACGTTTGTTGAATAAAGAAGAGCAGCAATTCATATGAAATGTGTTGTTTATTTCTAGTACTATTATTAGTATTGCCATTGCACAACATTATTAAAGTTCTTCCTTAACCTCTATAAATCCAGATATAACAAATAATATTATAGCGATGGGATTTCCTGCTGAGAAGGTGGAGGCAATCTACCGCAACCATATTAACGACGTTGCTAGATTTTTAAAAGCCAAACATACTATATATTATAAAGTATATAGCCTATGTTCAGAAAGAACTTATGATATCAATAAATTTGATAACAGAGTAAGCATTCCATTTTCATAATAATTATTAACTTCCAATGTTGTATAACTTATGTAAACACTAGTTCTGGTACCTTCCAGGTTTCAGGGATATCCTAATCATTGTTGCTATGTGAATTGGTGGTCAGAGGAGAATGTTGATAGGAAGATAATCTTTATATTTTTTCTATTTCATTAAGATTTTGACCCTTAGTGTGCCGAGGAGACATTCACCGTGGATTTCGTAGTAACTCACTACACTTATTGGTTTTATGGTATTTTGAATCTTAAAAAATGTTCCTTTTGTATTCACATGTCAAGGAAATAATGTATCTTAATATTATTCTAGTTTGTCATTTAGTCACTTGCAAATATGTTTATTTTATCTGTGAAAAAGTGTGTGCAAAATTCTACGTCAAACAAATATCAGAATTTTTCGTTCTCAAAGTTATAGAAAGTACTGTATTTATTTACTGGAAAACCTCTTATCGTCGGTGTAGCGCAAGAAGTGACATTATGGTTTTTTTTTTAAAGAAAACTTTGAGGGCAAGAAGACATCATTCGGCTAAAGAACCACAGATTTGTAGGGAATATGTCATTAATAGAATAAAATGTAATTTTATTAAAATAGAAATCACCAGATTACTTAATGACTTTATATTTTCTTTGAATGTTACTTAATGACTTCTTGCGCTACACTGACGATATGACATATTTTTTATATTGTCTTTGAATGTTACTTAATGACTTCTTGCCCTACACTGACGATATGACATATTTTTATATTGTCTTTGAATGTTACTTAATGACTTCTTGCCCTACACTGACGATATGACATATTTTTATATTGTCTTTGAATGTTACTTAATGACTTCTTGCCCTACACTGACGATATGACATATTTTTATATTGTCTTTGAATGTTACTTAATGACTTCTTGCCCTACACTGACGATATGACATATTTTTATATTGTCTTTGAATGTTACTTAATGACTTCTTGCCCTACACTGACGATATGACATATTTTTATAGTAAAGAATGCCTTTTTAGCTGGAAAATATAAATAAATCTCAAGAATATTTAATATGTCTTCGTTACATTGTATTTTTTATAAATTAGAGAGAAAAAAAAACAATTCCTTAGAAACTAGATAGGATAGATATATGTATTATTTTTTGTAAATATGTAAACACATTTATCTCGTAAGACATTACCATTTACTAAAACATAATTTTGAAAAAAAACCAGTAAGTTATTACGAAAATGGCATCAGCCGATGTGCAGCAGGCGATTGACATTTATCTCCGACATCCTAGGGGTTAAATCGTTGCTCTTGTAAAACTTGTTGGATGAAGAAGAAATTTTTGCGATATGATAAAGGAATTAACCATTGATTCTCAAAATGTTGGAACTAAAGAACTCCTTTAAATCGCATACGCCCCTCTTCTAGCCAGATATTTGTCCAAACTAAAACCTACAATATAGTAAGGCTTATTATTTAATTAAATAGTGCTAATCTTATTAGCACGGGACAAATATAAAAGTAGAACTGAAAAGAATACTTACTTCTTTTTTATTGCCATTTGCCATGCACTATTTTGGCAGCTGGTGTCTAATGCGTTAAAAAACTACAGTCCCGCAATTTGTGCAATTATCAATACCTTGTTATATATAGCACATTAATATAATTATATGACTACTTCATTTCCTGTTGTAGAACTAGGTGCATAATTATGCACACTGTGATGGCCGTGTTGTTTCACTTGGGATTTAGTTGAATTTGTATTTTTTGTCCAAAACATTTTTTGAACTCTATTTTGACATTTGAAAAGAAAAACATTGCTTAAACATTCCAAACTATTTCAATAAGTAAATAATTGTAAATGATGGGAAACGTGGCAGGTTTTACTGACACTTAGACTAACAGTTTTAAGATTTGTATTAATGATACCTTACGTGTTTTAGGTATCTGTATATCCATTCGATGATCACAACCCTCCGAAAATTGAACTCATCCGATCTTTTTGTAAAGATGTGCACACGTGGTTATCAGCCAATCCTGAGAACGTTGCTGCCATTCACTGTAAAGCAGGAAAAGGCAGAACTGGTAAATCATTTGTTTTATGACCTTCCTCTGCTAGGTCTGTGTAGAATTAATTGCATAAAACATGAGAGAATTAGAAAATAAAGTTGTGGCAGTGATTTCCACAGTTTGGTGGGTGTGTCCATGATGATGAGGGTTGCTTGCTGACACTTACCACACTTTGTCCAATTGACCATTCCAGAGTGTACTTTTTTAAGTGAGTCACGGTGTTAACATTGTTATTGTGAATAATGATGGGTAGAGGCAATATCCGTGGCTAGCGTGGTTAAAATACCGCTCTGTAAAATCCGTGCTTCCGGACTGTTTTCCTGGCAACCTCAAATTTATGTGACTCTGCCCTCATTGTACATACCATATAATTGTAAGGCTAAAAGGTAAAATATGACTATGCTTAGGAGATAAGAATGTCAATACATAATTAATAAAATGTTACATGACAATTGAAATCTACATTTTTTGCTTTACTGTTTATAAGCAATCATCACATTTTTTTAGTGTTCCTTGCTTTCAAATGCAAAAAAATGCTTTCCATTACTGGGACTCGAAGTGGGGGTCTCGTGTTATACCTACAAATTTTCTACTTCATAGAAGTAGAAAATTTGAATTTTTCTAGTCCATCCCCTAGGCACTTGGGAACCCGCCAAATTGAAAAATAAACCCTTTATTTCCCAATTGTTTTGAGTCTGGCTGTGGCATATTTTTTGTCTGCGTTGTATTTTAAGGATGTTTAATTTTCAACCGTATTATTTAATTGTTTTTGCACTGATCATCTGAAAGAATATACAATACCACTTATTTTCTATTTATTATGTTTTATCACCTACATATCAACAATGAGCCGGGTGAGTAAATAATGTATTAATGAAGTATTTTGTTTTCAAGGAACAATGATTTGCTGCTACATGCTGCACATAGGTCAGTTCAAAACTGCCGATGACGCACTCAATTATTACGGCCAGAAAAGAACACACGACAGAAAAGGTATTTTATTTAGTAGATACCATCATTTGATAGACATCTTTTATGTAATACAGGGTTTTCCAATAAGAGGTGTTATTTTGAATAGTCCGCTATTTCGGTAGATGTTAATTTTGAAGCTGTCATTTTTTGACATTTGACAAGAGAAACTACGCCATTAATAAGAATGGAACGATACACGCTTCAACAATGCATTGAAATTATTAAAATTCACTTGAGTGAATCAAAAGCAAATTATCTTGAGTGATGGGGAAAATATGAAATATATTTCTTTGAATACTAATTATTAGTTATCTTACTGTTACCTATTGAATATCTCTCTGTTGATAAAATAAGAGTTTTGGAAACTGTAAATTGATCTTTAAATTTCAAAATACAAAAACAGCTAAAAATTAAATCCTTCTTCAGATTCATAAACCGGTTGTAATAAAATTCTATGGCCACCAAACTAAGATTATAGAAATATAATATATCGTTTATATGGATGATATAAAAGAGTACTGGTAGATAGTGGCAGTTACAATAAAATTCTTGCCCGTGACAATGTTGTTATTTTACCCTCGCAAGTTTTAGACCCTCTGATAATAAAAATCTTTATATGACAGTTATGTAGATGTTATTACAACACCTTTAATGTATGTTTCAGGTGTGACGATACCCTCCCAGCGGCGATACGTGGAGTACTACGCAGCCCTGCTGGCGATGGAGGGGCGGGTGGGAAATTCCGGGGCCATGGCAGTGGGGGAGGGAGCCGAGGGCCCCGCCAGCCCCATGGACCTGTACCCGGGGCCCTCTCTTCTCATCCTGGAGCTGCTCATCAAGTTTCCGCCCGCACTCAATGGAGGCCAGAGCATCCTGGAGTTTTTGGTCTCGGAAGCCAATCATGCCGTGCAAAAGGTAAATCACCATTTCAACTTTACTATGTACCAAGTATTTATAAGTCCATGTTGATTGGATGAATTGCTCAGACATAATGGTGCCAAGAACATTATATTAAACTGAGGTTTCCTGAAAACAATCTATAACATTTCATTTATACTCTGCACTATGAACTATAAAATTATTAATGGAATTTTAGACAGCTCTGATTTATTGAGTCTAATCTCCTTCAACATATTAACTAGAACTACTCAATCGAAAATTCTTTTTAATTGCAACAATATGAGGACTGAGTCATTTAAGATACTCGCTTGTACCTAGATTGCATTCAGCTGGCAACACTTTCGCACAAATTGTAGATGTGTTCAACTGCACGGTATATAGTTACAAGAAGGCTATAATAACATATCTCGGTAATAATTACAATTAAGGTTAGGTTAGGTTCTAAAATTTTACTTTTGATTACTGTTCCACTAAATTATTATGTACATTTTATCACATGTTTGTAAAAGCCCATATGGGCGTATAATATACATAAAAATAAATAAATGTATTAATATTTGGCTCCACGCAAAACAGAATATTGAAGAAAAAGAACAAACAATAAACCTAACCTATTTTTTATCGTGTTCTGTTTTGTTGCTGTTCTATTTTATGTACTTACCTATTATTACAAGTCCACCTTATATTTCTCCCGTAATAACTTAGTTTTCAAGAAGAGGGGTTTTCTAACAGTTATTAGTTTTTATTCATAATATGCATTACATAATTTAGTGAAACATTAACTACAATATTCTCCATACTCATTAATTCAGTTGGACAAAAATAAATAAATATCAGGAATAGGTTTTAACTGTTAACTGTTAACCGAGGGACTCTGATTGCAGGTATCTCTGGGGTGTCACGAGGTGAAGAAGGGTGCATCCGACATCCGCATGCGACTGGATCGCTGTACCCCTCTGGTAGGGGACATCAAGGTGGAAGTGTACAACAAACACAAGAAGGAGAAGCTCTTTCACTTCTGGTTCAACACCTTCTTTGTGACGCACGAAGTGAACGCTGTCAGGGAAGATAGTGAGCAAGATGGTAAATATTATATTTCACGCACAAAGTGTCCTGATAACCATTCAAATACAAATACAGTGATAATCTTTTCTGAAAGCTTTTCCGTGGAATGTGAAAAAAGCCTCCTATGTGGGAAAGAACCGTATACTACATGGATTGTAAATTAGGTCAATTTTCGAGGAACCAAGCAAACAAAATTTCTTCAGATCTCTGGCATATTCTGTGAGAAGGTCGGAGTATTTCCGCTTTGCAATAAAATCCAAGTAATTAAATCTTGATTCATTAACCGGCTGTAATAAAATTCTAAATTAATTATTTCTAAATGTATCTGAAAACTAAAAAATGTTTTTGAAATGTAATGCAATACGCTTTCAAATTTTATTATTAGAAATAAACATAATTTTTGAAAATTGAAAATTGTTAATGCAAACATAATTTTTTTATTAAAATTGTTCACCTTGCGTTTTTCTAACTAGAATTACTGATAGTGGAAAAAAAACTTTTTATTATACAAATGTATTATAATGTCATGATGGTACATCACTCCGCCTTTTTTGTCATTTCTTTTAAAAATAATTAATAAAAATTCACGAAGTTTCATAATTTTTTTTCAAATTGCAGAAACTTTGGTTTCATAGAGGTGTATATTTCAATTCTTCTGTTGTTGACTTTTAGATTTGAATATATGTTTTCTCTTTCTAACACCATTTAGATCATATTTATAATTATGACAGTAAGGAAGACAAGGATTTCTGTGAGACCTATATGACCTGTTCCCAAAAGCGGACAAATTAGCGTGAGGGGTTAAGAGGAACATCTGCACAGTTGTTTCATACAAAAATTAAATTTTGATGTGCGGCCAAATACCCAACTAAGCTGAATAATCATTTTTTTTAATCAAAAGGTATAGCAAATATCAAGTACGAGTATGTGCTATTTTATTTGTTTGTGTTTTAAATTATAAAATATAGGCCATCAAAGAATTCCATTTAATATGATTTTAGAGGTAAATTTTGCAATTTGTTAGGATTTAATTGTAAATACAGTCAAACTTGGTTATAACGATCACGGCTATAGCGAGTTCACGGCTATAATGAGCAATTACAAAACTATATTTTAGTTCAGCCTTATCTTCATATAATTGTTGACTGCTATAACGAGGTCGATTGACTCATATACCGTGGAAATAGATTTGTCAACAAAATTTCTGAATACATGAATGGGTCGTTGGGTCTGAAAAAAATAGTTGGCTATTGTTCAAGAATTTCCTATCCCTTTAGGGACCAATACATATTGCTATGGCACTACCTGTGTAATATAGTCGGCTATATGAACCTTGTTTGTAATTTAAATTTATGCCTATCAAAACGCTTTTATTTGATATCATCATATTTGTATAGTAAATAGAGCCAAATTATTTTATAAATAACTATCTTTAACTTGCAAATAATTTCCAAAGTTGCCTTTAAAAACATAAAAAATAGAAATCTTTAATGGCCTATATTTTATAAGTTAAAACATGAATAAATAAATAAAGTAGCGCATATTCGTACTAGAAATTTTACCTTATGATTAAAAACATTATTTTTTAGTTTCTTTCGGTATTTTGGCCTCAAATCCAAATTGAAAACATTGCAAACTGAACAAATGTGTTGAAAGTGCCGATAATCACCCATTACATATTTGTATTCACTAATATTGTTGATTCTCTTCATTAGTGAGGAGAATTCCCTCCATTAGAAAGGAGTGTAAGGAGAATATATGTACCTTAAAGCTGAAAGGGCTTCCAGTCACATTTTTTGCAAAATTGAGATATCAATGTCATTTTGTTAATGCTGAAAACATTGGAGCCTTCCGGTTTGCATGTTTTAAGCTCTAAATTCAAACAAGATTTGAAAACATTGGAGCCTTCCTGTTTGTATGTTTTTAGCTCTAAATTCATACAAGATTTGAAAACATTGGAGCCTTCCAGTTTGCATGTTTTTAGCTCTAAATTCAAACAAGATTTGAAAACATTGGAGCCTTCCTGTTTGCATGTTTTTAGCTCTAAATTCAAACAAGATTTGAAAACATTGGAGCCTTCCGGTGTACCACTACTGAAATAGCTTATTCTAAAACATTGGTAGTCCAGTAATATTTAAGAGCTGAATTTACATGCTTTTAGCTCTAAATTTAAACAAGATTTGAAAATATAAAAGCTGGGAAGTCCAGAAGAAATATTTGTAAAGCGAGCTTAACGTCTGTAAGATGTATGGTTTGTTTCGGAGCAAGCCCGAGCTGATGTAAATGGCTGTAAATATTATTATAGCATAAAATAAAGTCACTATCCTCGTCTGTATGTTTCTGTGCTTAGTTCTTCTCAACGATGCGACGGATTTTGATTGGGTTTTCACTATCATTTAAAGAATTTCTTCCGGAAGGTTTATATATATATATATAAAAAACAGGTGGCAACAATAGGGTCCCGCTCAAAAACCACTATGTCTTTGAAAATAATACGATATACGCTAAACAAAATATACTGTGGGGGTTACTGCCAAAAGTTGGTAACTGACAAATACATGTTTGGGAGTAAACTCAATTTTAAAGTTTGATCTTCATTATATGGTAAGGGTTTTGGGATATAATGTTACTGTTCATTTAAAAAAAAAACATTAAATTGTTCTTTTTTATACAAACATGCTTAATTTTGTAATTCTTGTGCAATTTTTTCTTGTCTTGTATTATAAAATAATGAAGTTACAAAGTTTCATAGAAAACGCAGTAGCTTAAAACCTACTTAACGAAATAAGAGGGTACACAAACTTATTCCAGACACATTATAATACATATGCATTAAAATCATCACTAACTCAAAAAACCAAAAATGTAGTTAACTTTTGGCAGTAACCCTGTGATACTTGAAAAAATAAACACAATATGATCCATTAACTTTATCTTGTTTTAACACTGAATGATTATTTCAATAAAATATATTTTTTCCAGGTACTTTAATAACCACTTTTAGATTAACTTTGGATAAATGGCAGTTAGACGTAGCACATAAAGATAAACGGGATAAAATATACAGCCCAGGCTTCATGGTGAGTTTTATTATAAATAATTTATTAAGGTTATCAAGATGCTTTAAATTGAATTATTATTTTGATTTCCTAAGTATTGCTCTACATTATGTTAACTATCCACACAAAATCTTTATGTAGATTAATATTTCAAATCATATTTAAGCCATCAATACCTCGTGGTAGAACCATTTTGAACCAAATTACAGAAAGTACATGTTGAGTACAAGATATAATAAGTATTTAATAGTATCAGGGACGTGTTTGATTTTAGGAATGGCTGTGTGTTACAGGTCCAGCTGCTGGTGCAGCGCATGCCGGAGAATACGGCGTGGGGACTGGGCAGCACGGGCGGACTGCGCGGCTCTCCCACCTCCCTGTCGCACTCCTCCAGCGCAGAGGAGGACAGCGAGGACTCTCTGGAGCCCGAGGAGGGCTGGGACTCTGGTGAGGCGCGGCGCCTGTCTTCCCCCCACCCCCTTCACCGCCTGCCCCACACCCGCCGCCTCTCCACTCCCCTCTTCACTCACTCTCGCTCCTTCCGTTAGCACACAACCAACCAACATAACTTGACTCCCCTCCCTTCTCACAACCCTCATAACTTCTCTTTATTTATAGACCCGTCCTAAGGCACTACTCGGTAAAAGTGAGCAACTTATTCATTAGCGCCACTTTAGCCAAGGTATTCATTTCTAAGATAAGGCAGTATGATGCTATCAGCCTTGTTGCTATGCTATCATTGTGGTGCAGTATACTATTAGCCTATTCTATACTATGCTTAACATCAGTCATATTATGATTTGCGAACAATGTGTTCTGCATATGCCTGTTATCTTATATGAAACGAGAATGCGGTGAAAAGGTTAAATCAAACAATATTGAAAAATTGTGATAATGCCTTGCAGTCCTGGTCAAGATACATACGAATATGTATTCACTCTTCTCAAGCCTCAGAGATTTTGCGTATCATTTAACTTCTTACACTGATAATATACATCTTCCACCCATCTGAGGAGTAATTTTACTGACTGTAGAGAGAATATCTATCTCTTAAGTGTACGTACGTAATACTTCAATTTGGACCATTGTGCAAACATACATTGTGCACTGTATTACTGGTGGAATAGCTTATGGAAATTATTCCAATGAAAAATTGTATCTTCAAACGTAATAAAGCTCATGGCTCATTAGTAGTAACACCTCACAGGGTTTTACCTTTAAACCAATCATATATTTAGTGGGTTTTTTTTTTGTTCCGCTTTCTCAATGAAAATCAAATCAATTGTGGAGAAATATTAAATGTTATTTCTCATCTCATTAAAATAATGTTTATAAGACCTACTCCATATATCCATGATAATATTCTATATTGCGGTATAAAAATTTCCATTCTTTGAACATTTCCTCCATTATTAGTATACTATTCTTACTAAAAAATATCTATTCAAAGTTGAGATGATTTGAAACTTGCCCGTATTTAATTTAGGATATACAAATATACACCTAAAAGTGTAATAGTATTACCATATTGGCGTAGATGCGAAGTTTGTCTCGTCCTGTTCTCCTTTTATACAGTAGAACCCTGTTAATACCGAATGAACGAATCCCGAAGTAGGTGTTTAGGTGTTTTTTTAGCATTATCGGGGTCTGAATCAACTGGATTCTACTGTACTTCCTACTCAAATCCTTATACATACATGTCGTACTATTCTTGTAGCGGTACAACCATTCTGAATTCTCCCTATCATCCCTTTATTCTAATTCCTCCGTGCCTGAGTACTTTGTAATATAATAATATTCTGTTAAGTTAGTTGAGTTAAGCCGTAAATTTTATAAAAATAGTTTTATTAAACCCTTTTCCATATTGATTGATAGTAATAAGAAATATAAATCAATTTACGATATATACGTTTACAAATTACTCTGATGCATTGAATGTGTTATAAATATGAAATAAATATATTTGTGAAGCATACGCTATTTGAATTTTTCATGAAATAACATATATATAAATATTATGCTACCCTGGAAAATACCAAGCAGTCAAGTGCATTCATTACAAAACCAAAGCAGCTGAAAACATTGGAGTAGAATTCATTTAAAGTCACGTCTTACAATGATCACCTACATCGGGAAAACACTATATTTTCAAATGACAGTGTTGATTCTTAGTATAATATCCACTTTTATTTTATGTACAGTGTGTGGCCAAATTATTAGTTAAACATGCAAAAATTACATTCTTATCGGTTTGAAGTTTAGTTGTATAATATATATAAATAGAGAGATTTTATTTGTTTTTATTAGGTATTTCTTTTACAATTAAAAGTTATGTAAATAATGTGTATTTGAAAACTTTAGAAAAATCTCTTAATATATAGTGTAACCTCCCTCGGCGTCAGTTAGAGTTCCCATTTTAACTGGCTAACTAGACTAACTTCGCACTCCTAACTAGCGCAACTCCTTCGTACATTTTCTCCTATTTTTCAGGCAGATGTCACAAATTTTTCGATCATTTCGAGACGCGGTGAATCGTTTTCTTCCTAATTTTTAATTCCGATATTTTTCCATCAAGTTTATTAATAAATTTATATATGTGCCTTAAAAGCTGATAATTCTTAAATAATAAGAAAGAACTCCATTGTAACTAATAATTTGGCCATCCGCTGTATGTATTTACATTTATTTAATCTCACTTCTGCTTGTATGTAGAAGCATCTATAGTTGGGCCATCAATTGGATATTATCAAATGAAATGCTTTGCTTATCATTTGACAGGGTAAATGAAGTGCATTTCAACGTAGAAAATAATTATATGTACATCTAATTTAATGATGGCTTCTTTAACTCGCATTCTGCATCTCCCAGCTCAGCAATATGTATGTAACAGCGGACTTCATAATTACCAATGATCTATCGTGTCATCAATATTAAAATAAAATATCCTTTCATAGTCCATTATAGTAACTAATCTGAACAGTCATAATCGAAATATTGCATGTAATATATAAGAACGATATTATTAAAAACTGTAAGCTTGGTCACTCAATTGCTCTGGTCCACAACAGTGAACAGAGTGGACTTGCGATCGCGCCTAAAAACTGTTCCGAGTTACTCACTCATTTATTTAATTTACCGTTCCATAGAAAATTTCTTATTCTTTTGCCCCGTACGGCCACTGAATTCTTCTTTCTTTTAACATTCAACGACTTCAAATAACCCGTTTAATTGAAGCTAATTGGATAAAGTAAGTTTTTTTTTTATTCAAATGAATAATTTATTTATGATAAGTGTGTATGCAGCTTTAGATTGTCAATTATGTACCAGAAAATGAGATTTTTCTACCCTGAAGGTCTGTAATTTTGAACATTTCAGGCAGATTTTATACCTGTTTTTGGCATCAATCGAAAAAAGAGGAATTACAATTTCTAAAATAATATGCTTATCTCCCATGAAGTTTAAAAAATCTTTATATGTTTTAAAGATTTAAAAAAAAAAACTGATGATAGTAAAAATGATGTCACCTCCTTATTTATCTATGACAAACAATTGACACGTCGCGGTGTCGGTGGTTTGTTCTAGGGCAATCCTGACAACTTTTCATAAAACGCCGGGCAATTGAGTGGATATAGGCAGAACATGAAGTCAATAATTAATTGTAGAACAAAAGTATTGGGTATTTATCAAAGTAGTATATGTATTATATTGGTCTCTTACTTTGGGAGCTGTGATTAGTGCAAATAAGTTCTGTTTGCCGGTTAGATGGAGCTTATTTAAGCCAATTCCAGGTGATCAGAATCTATTTGTGCCAGTAGCGTCTCACTTGTGCTGGAACTGTAGCTCGGGTATTGGTTCAGTTTGTGCATGAATATTGTATTATGTCGACAGGTTCGTTTTTAGCAGATCTCTCCCATAGAGTAACTCTTTGAACTGTAGAGATGTGGTACTTGCGGCTGTCGGAGACTTTATTCACAGCCTCACAAAACAAAGTACCACAGACTTGAGAAATACATATGTACTGTTTTATTTCTTTGAACTGTAGAGATGTGGTACTTGCGGGTGACGGAGACTGTATTCACCGCCTGACAAAATAAATTTAATTCATGTCATCATTTGAGAAATATATATATACTGTTTTATATCTTAATGCAAAGTTAATTCATCTCATCATTATATATTATGTTACATTTGGAGTCGACGCCAATAAACCATGTTACACTTGGAAATCATCACATACCTTTGAATGTCTGTTCGAATGAACACTAACTGCTGCATTACTTTTAACAGTTTGTTGTTTCACCAATAACATTGGGATTGTGCATCCACACTTGAATAATCATTAAAGTGCATAAGGAAAGTGACATGCCGCATGCTCGTCGTCCAATGGCAATACAACTTCACACTGAATATCTTCCAAGTCCATCAACCTCCTAACATATGAAACTGCGCCAGGATGGTTGCATTTAAATTAGTAATCGATTTATTTTTATCTTTATCTCAGTTTTCTGTTTGTAAATCTATGCATAGGATAAATAGTAAATTAAGTTTTTCATTGTGATTAATGACATGCATAATATTACATTCATTATTTTTATTTGTTGGTAAAAACCAGCCATATTGTGACTATATTTAGTGGTTAAAACAAAAAGTATTTTCATAATAAATTATCCTTTTTTTTTAAATGTGTGATTTCTTGAAACTAGTTGATATCAAGAATATGCCACAAACGAATTAGTTGTTGAATAGTTGCTGCATATTGTTAGTAACCTTGTGTTAGTATGGGCGGTCCCGGGCAAGTGAGACGGGAGTGAGATGGAGAAGTACAGATAGAGGTAAAATGAGCGTGTGTAAGCTAATGTGTGACGGTTGGTTGTGTGGTGCAGCGGTGGTGGAGCTGGGCGAGAGCGCGGGTGCGGCCCTCCTAGGACGCTACCGCCTGCTGTCGGAGCCAGACCTGGAGTTGGACTCTCAGCAGCGGCCCGACGTGGACCGGATGCTCCAAGCTTGATCACAGTAATGTGTCGCCCGTCTCTTGTCTCTTTCCTATTTGTTTTGCATTCACGCCGGATTAACCCTTGGACTAATACAGCTAAGCTCGCATTTGCCCCTTTTATCTTTTTTCCGCTTGTCCATTACTTACAACCACTTACTGTCTGTGTGTATTGTTTCATTCATATTTTCATTTCAATTATTTTGTTCATGGATTCCTAGCAATGTGTTTCTAAGTTTTTTTTATCACTATTTGTATCCTCGTAATTTTCATCAGTCTTTAAAAAGTTCTAATTTATTGAATTCATTATTGTTTGAAGCATGTTTTGGAAAACTCCTTAGGACTTGACCATAGGTTATTTTGTTCAACTACAGTTTTTCTTTTCTATCCTTTTTATCATTCATTGATTTCTATCCACTCATGCTTTTCAAAATCCAATCAATTTCAGTATTTTTTCAATGTTTTTTTTACATAAATTAAAAAAGGAAATTTTCTTGTATAAAGTTGAAAATATGCAGCACTTAAATATTTTTCCTTTAAAACACAATCATCATTACGCTTTCTTCCCATTTTAAAATACTTATTTAACACCAGCTAATAAAAAATGTTAATAAAACATTCAAACCATCATGGAATGAAAATTTTTGTTATTAATTAATTAATTAGCAATAACTTCCCGTCCGTGCTATGAAATTCTTTATTGACCCTTTGTATGCGGACTACACAGCAGTTGGGTTGCGAGCGGCAGTGGCCTGTACGTGGACGTCACAACTGAACAGTTGTCTTGTGAACATGCATCAATGAAAAAGCGCAGCGTACAGGAGCATCTAGCATCAAAATGTCACTTTTAACTTTCAAGAGTTAATAAGGTGAACTAAATATTTCTGTTTTGATTAAAATCATTAGCTGCAAAAAGATAAACCGGTAAAGCATTTAGTTTTTTTTTTATCTTCTACTGCATATTTAAGATTTCCAAATCGTTACTTTTATATAATGTAATGTTTCTTAAGGCCTCTGGCAAATAGTATTGTTGACCGCATTTATTCTTTCTCATGCTTAATTATTAAACACCCTAGTTCGGTATTTGTATTTTTCGCTTTATTCTTGTTCTGTTACTTTTTGTTTTGCACTCTTTTTATTTGTATGAGATAATTTGTTAAGTATAAGTTAATGGTGATGGTATACACACGTTTATACTAGAGTCAACTCTTTGGTTGTGGATACCTTTATTTCTTATTTTTTAGTATTTAAAAGCATTACATAATATCTACTAAAGTGAATATGTATATTTATAGCAGAACAATATATGTACATAGTATAATGTGGTTTGGGATTCAAACCTTGAAAGCTTGATCAAATAATATGAATTCAATTAGATAACAAAATGACAATTATTCCCGCGCACTCTGATAGTTACGATGATTTCTTATGTTTTTGTTTTAAATTTATCAAGTTGTATTGCATAATATATCATTATTTGACCTTGCACCTGTGATTATTTTAATGGTAATCATTGGAAAGTTTTCTAAATGGAAAATGCTTATATACATGCTAACTTCACAGCTTGTACCTGTCAATCTAGTTTCCCAGAAATGAATTAGTTTGAAGGTCCATAAAGAACAAGCCACCGCAAGTAAGAGGAGCACCTGACCACAGTGCTGTGCCTGTTAGTGTTATCTGTTGTGTTGCTAGCTTTGTGTGGGTTGAGGGAAGTGGCTTACCATGTGCTGTCTTTACAGGAGAATCCACCTACCTGTGAGGAACCCACCCATGAGGAGTAAAGTATATGCAGAATGTTGTCCATTTGTTGATGTGCCATTTTGCAACGTTTAACTGCTAAGACTGCTTGAGGAGATGCCAGTGCCGGAGGGAGTGTCGGTGACATGTGACCAGTGACCAGTACCCAGTACCCAGTACCCAGTGTGTGAAGAATCAAGCAGTTAGTGTTCCATATGTGAGTCAGAGTATGACGGACATTTAAATAATGTATGATTTGTTTGTCATTATAAGTTACTTTAATATGTAATAGGTTAATTAGAATACTGAACGCTAGTGTGCTTTTTGTTTTGTTGCTTTCTTAATATGTCGATCACATATTTGATCTCAGAGATTTTGCAGTTTTATTTTATTGAATATTTGTTATGAATGGAGGACAGTTCTGTATTTCTATTAAATGTAATTGATCAAGTGAAAGTGACATTTATCTCTGATATAATAATCTCATGCATTCTCTCACTTTGAAGATCGTTATCTTATTTGTACCTGCATAAATATTTTATGGCTTTGAAACAGTTTTTTTGTTTAATGTGTTTAAGATAGGATCATTGGTAATTATTATTTGTAATAATTGTTAGATCATACATAATACTCTGACTGGTTGGAGTAGCTTCTCCCAACGCAGTACGCAGTGTGCTGGGAGATTTACATCAGGAATGCGAATGCCGTACCGTACCGTACCGATACCAATGCCTTGTTACAATTGTATAATACATTGTTTTTTCTGCATTCGTTTATCTATTTAAACTTATGTTTAAAGCAAGAATAAATAAATATATTATGTGTTAATAATTTAATTTGACTTGTTTTATAGTAATCGTTGTGACTGTAATGTGGTATGATTATTTGCACTTTTATTTTCCTACTAGTGGATAGTATGGATTTTATTATTGAAAGTGTATTCTTTGAAAACTTTACATTCATAAAGTTATTTTTGTAAATGCATACCTTCAGAGTGCAGATTTTTTTCGATCTTCAGTATCTGTAATTTTATATATGCATACCTTTAGATTACAGATGTGTGTTGATCTTCAGTATCTGCAATTTTATATATGCATACCTTTAGATTGCAGATGTGTGTTGATCTTCAGTATCTGCAATTTTATATATGCATTCCTTCAGAATGTGGACGTGTTGATCTTCAGTATCTATAAATTTATATATGCATGCCTTTAGATTACAGATGTGTGTCGATATTCAGTATCTGCAATTTTATATATGCATACACCTTCAGAGTCAGTGGCGGCTCGTGATTTTTGGGTGTACTAGAGTGCTAATATTACAAAAAATGGCATTATTGATGTTGTTGTAGCTGAAAACATTTTTTTTTCGAAATTTCGATTATTTGTATGAAGATTTTCAGGAAATCCGTGTGGCGCACTGCCCAACTGAACTGAATTTCCTGAAAATCTTCACACAAAAAATCGAATTTTCGAAAAAACTATAAAAATCGTTTTCAGCTAAAACAACATCAAAAATGCTTTTTTTGTAATATTAGCAATCTAGTATACTCGAAATTCACGAGCCGCCACTGTTCAGAATACAGAAGTGTTAATCTTCAATATGTATCTGTAATTTTATAAGTATATGCATACCTTTAGAGTGCAGATGGGATCTTCACTATCTGCAATTTTATGCAAAGATGTAAGATAAGAGGGTGGGAGCATACCTAGTACTAGTGGTATCTAATGCATGTACAGAAGAATCTGTGGCATCTAATGTATGTGCAGTAGAATTTGTGACATTTCTAATGTATATACAGCAGAATCTATGGTATTTCTAATGCGTGCACACTGGAATCTGTGGTATCTCTAGCACAGAATCTGTGGAAACTAATGTATTTGCAGTAGAATCTGTGACATTTCTAATGCATTTTCAGCAGAATCTGTGGAATCCAATGCATGTACATTAGAATCTGTGACATTTCAAATGAATGTACACGCAGAATTTGTGGCATATCTAATGTGTGTGCAGTAGAATCTAACATTTCTAATGTATGTACAGGAGATTCTGTGACATTTCTAATGTATGTGCGGTAGAATCTTTGGCATTTGTAATGTATGAACAGCAGAACCCGTGGCATCACTTATGTAATTTCAGTGGGTACATGGCGTCTACTATGCTTGTGGTAAGGGTGATGTGATGTCTCGAGTTTGTGTAGATTACGAGCACCACTGCTATGTATTATGTACAGATCTCCCTAGAGGCTGACATCTGTCTTCGCCCCCTCTTCTTTTTTATATCATCTTTAATTGTCAGATGTAAAAATATATTAGGATTCAAAATTTCCTAGATTTATGAAAATATAGGGGATTTTATTGTAATTATGTAACTTTAAAAGAAAAGAATATATATAAAATAAAAATATATCCCGTTTTTGCCTAGACATCACATCACTGGTCCGTACACCACAAACTGCATACAGTAGGATTCATGGTATATCCTATTTCAACAGTGGATCAATAAAAAACCTTACAGATTTGAAGCCCTCACTACTTGAATTTTTCAAATATATATGTACAAGACAAAAAAATAACACAGAATATTTCATGCCATATAATATCCTTTACATAATTATTCAATGTGTTGCACCAAACGGCTATAAGATTATATTAGTTTTTTTTCACTACACTACCGGTTTTTGAGGGTTTCAAAGCCTGTACAGATAATGAAGCAACCATGATATCTACAGTACAGGCACAATGAGTCCCACCTTGTCCTCTGTGTTCTGTAGCACCCATGCACCATGCTAGTGTGAATTGTAGAAGTTGTGGTATCCATGATGTATGTATGGTGCTCTCAGGTGAATTTAATTGTACACATTACTGTAGATACATGATGTATGTTTGTAGAACCCAGGGTATTTACAGTGTACAGAAGATTTTGTGGATCTAATTGTGAACATACTGTAGATACCCTGGAACATGCAATGTGTGTACAGTAGGATTTGTGCTAAGTATGTTTATAGAATCCAGGATATTTACAGTGTACATAGAAGATTCTGTGTATCTACTTGTGTACATATTGTAAATACCCTGGAACATGCAATGTGTGTACAGTAGAACTCGTGGTATGTATGATGTATGTATAGTAGAAGCCAGGGCATGTATAGTGTGCAGATGATTCTGTGGATCGTAGTTGTGTACATACTGTAGATACCCTGGAACATGCAATGTGTGTGCAGTAGAACTCATGGTATGTATGTATAGTAGAAGCCAGGGCATGTACAGTACGCAGATGATTCTGTGGATCATAGTTGTGTACATACTGTAGATACCCTGGAGAATGCAATGTGTGTATGTATAATAGAAACCGGGCATGTATAGTACGAAACATGCAAAGTGTGTGCAATAAGAACTTGTGGTATGGATAATGTATGCACAGTAGAACCTAGAAGGCTTGTCTGCAGATACCATGGGCTTGCTGTATTGTATATAAACATATTTATCTAAAATATTTTTACAATTGACATAGAAAACTAATTTTTACTAATGCTAATTACATTATTTATTTTTTAAGAATTATTTTTAAAACTTACACAGAAAAGCGCAAGTTCGGTTAAATTTAGTTATAATATAATTGAAATAAATCTATCATTCAAAGTTCTAATTATTTAAAAATATCAGCTTATTTACATAAAAGGAAACATACTTAAGGCATAGTGATCTGTTAATTGTTTTGTTGTTTTTAAAATCATAATATTGTTTATATTGGCTTCGTGTCACACTTCATTATTCTAAAGGCCGCTAGAATTTAATCATTTATAGTTGTAGTAAAGATTTAAAAGAAATTGCTAAATTATTCTTTTTCTATATTGAGAAAATCCAGTAAAAGCCACCAAAGTAATGATGATTGTTGGAATTATTTAGGATGCATAATCATTACGTACTGTGTATAAACGTGGTTTAATATGACGTGTGTTGTTCTACCTAAGCAGTAATATCATTACATACTGTGTATAAACATGGTTTAATATGACGTGTGTTGTTCTACCTAAGCAGTAATATCATTACATACTGTGTATAAACGTGGTTTAATATGACGTGTGTTGTTCTACCGAAACAGTAATATCATTACATACTGTGTATAAAGTGGTTTAATATGACGTGTGGTGTTCTACCTAAGCAGTACAAATTAACGGAAGCGAGTTATTTGATCTCAAGCGATTCATTTTTTCTTGCCAATGCTAATTATTAATGATTTTGCAATTTTTTTATCATCTTTATCTACAAATGAAAATCAATTTTTTTGATTGGGATAAAATTAATTACATTTGTTTTGAAAATATTGATATTGATTGGTGTTTTCTTCTTTAATTCAATGTTGTACTTAATACAGATAAAATGGATACTTTCTGTTAATGTATGAGTATATAAATATATAATTTGTCGTTAATCACAAGCATCACTCAGAGGTGGCCAGAAAGCATATTTAACAGGTGGGCCGCGTGGAGTACAAGTGCTGAATGGCCACCTCTGGGAATGTTTCATTAGGTTTATCTATACTATGTGAACATTATTGCTAACCCCTCAGGCCTCTGACATATTTACCCTTATATTTCTTAAAGATGCTGTCAGAAAGTCGGGGAATTTGTGAGTATTTCCGCTTCGCTATAAAATCCAAATAAATTACATATTTCTGAATGTATCCGAAATCTAAA
Source organism: Hesperophylax magnus (assembly GCA_026573805.1). Taxonomy (NCBI): domain Eukaryota; kingdom Metazoa; phylum Arthropoda; class Insecta; order Trichoptera; family Limnephilidae; genus Hesperophylax; species Hesperophylax magnus. Next base: position 7,033,910 of record JAIUSX010000002.1, read on the forward strand.
AACTGTTTTGAAAGGTGATGAAATATGCTTTCAAATTTTATTACTAGAAATAAACATAATTTTTTAAATCAAAAATTTAAAAAATGGCTCACTTTGCGTTTTTTTTGTCTAAACACTAAAACAAAAACAAACTAAAATTACTGATAACGAAAAAAAAAAGTAATTTATTAGACAAATGTTTTCTAAACATTATTGCCAACTCACTTTTTTTTATCGTTTCATAGAAAAATAACTAGTAAAAAATTCAAAATGCTTCATAAATTTTTCTCAGTTGCAATCGGAACCTTTGGCTTCATAGAGGTGTAATTTTAATTCTTCTGTGGTTAACTCTATATTAAATATAAAACGTGGTATTTTTTCTTTCTGACACCGTTTAGATCATATTTCTAACCAGGACAGTACGGGAGACAACAATTTCTATGAGCTGTTCCCATAAGTGAACAAGTTGATTCTACGGGTAGTAGCTGTTTGTTCACAAAAGTGAACAAATTAGCCTGAGGGGTTAATGTTCCATTACAGATTTTCTTTATGTATAATTTATCATTAAATTCAATTGAATCTTATAAAAAGTAATTGATGAATACATGTGTAGTAGCTCAGTGGGTGGCTCGGGTAACTCAGGTAACAGTAATAGGTATTAATACTAATACTGGTATGTGTAAATAACGAGTAAGAGTAAACCGAGTGTCATTTGCGTTGCCCGCCCTATTTACTGTATTATATTGTACTGTACTGTAGTGATGTGGATGTGCTATGACTGGCTGTGATGTAGTCAGTGATGTTACGGACAAATATTCTACCATTGGGTCATCACTCACGAGAACATTCGCATTATCAATCAATGTGTAGCGAGTGTTGATATGAACAAACAAACGTGTGCTATTTGTTAAATCTTTTGTCTTTTTTTTATGAAACATCGGAATTAAGATGCTCATATATTATATTCAGGAGAATTCAACTCCACCATTTTGTCATTCGTAGTAATGTCACATTGTAAAATGGGTTGCAGATGCAATTATTTATACCAACCAACTACATATACTTTATATTGCGGAATACATACATACATTTATTTTATCAGTTTTAAATATTAAAATACTAATCGATGTTAGATTAATGTTAAAATATTTGTGACAGATTATGTATTTTACATGATGATGGTTTTGGTATTGTTACCTGTCAACTTTGGCTGTAAGGAGATCGAAACGGATTGAACTCTGAAGGGATTGGAGCAATGACCCTGCTCATGTACATGACGGATCTCACCTTGTGACGTCAAACATCTGTTATTTAATAACTCTATGTACGTGACGTGAGTGTTATTGCGCCGAATCTTTTAGTTGTATTTCTACATGTACTAACCAAAATACCTATTGGTGAACTGTCTAAACTATTGTAAAATATCAGATAGCACAGTTCTGTTGTTCAATGTTTCATAAGCCAAGTGACAAATCTCCAGGAATGTCATATCACTTGATGTTTAGCATTGAGCATTGGCCAATACTTGCATCACTACACACACACACACACACACACACACACACCACACACGGTCTCTCAATCACTTGACACCCACCATACAGTATATCTCTTGTAAAAGTTTACACCAATCTAGAAATTGTATTTACCAATAATATATTGCGAGCTAAAGCGAGAGTCCCTAAATGGATGGACCAAATATAGTGGAGGTCAATTTACCATTTTATAATGGCTGTTATTACTTACATTAAATTCTTCTTGCAAAGTAAAAATCATTTTGTCAGGAGAATTTAACATTCAATATGAAATAATTGGTTTTATCCCTACTAAATGCTAAACCATATGTGTTTGGAACAGATAATATGTACTGTACAGCATGTGTTGGGCTGATTTTTAAACTTATAATTGATACACAAAAAGCAAATGAAATGATAACATAAGCATGTTTGTGATATAAAATACCTAATGCGTTATTCAATTAAAACAGTAAATAAATATTGCATTAGGATTTATATAGTAATTCACCTTTATATTTTATTTCCCCCTTTCTCCCTCCTATATAAGACTGTTTATAGATACTAAATATTGCTCGGAATTCTGAATAGTCTTTCCCTTCATTCATTCTGTACGTACGTAAATAAAGAAGTAGTGTACCCAGAGTCACTATGGAAAACTGCCAATATCCAGTTTGTAATGGCACCAGATGTTTGTGTTTTTTATAAGCTATCATCATAGGAGCAATTACATTTGATCCTGAATTAATGAGATTTCAACAGGTTATGTAGAGCAAAAGTGGATTACTAATAGATATTAAGATCAAATTGATAAGTGTGAAATTACATCTGAAAAGGTGAGGCAATCAATAAAAAGTTATGTATCTTTGGTTATTTTATTTTTTATTGCATTTTTTTAATATAAAAATGGTAAACTATACCATCTCATATGAGTTGTCTTGTTGTTAATATTGAGTCATCTTAATAGTCTAATACAGTACAAAATACCTGTCACAAATAATGTGAAATATTTATTTTGAAATGTTAGGATTGTAATTAGAGTGGAGCCCCCCGTGCGCGCCCCCTTCCCCTGAAGCCCCCCCTACCCCGCAGTCGGCAGCCCCCCTTGCTAGTGTTGGGGGGGCTCTTGGGCCGCAGGGCCTCGATGCGCTCTGTGCAGCCCGTGGTCTCGCGGCCTTCGGAGAAGTATGAGGCATAAGTGTCGGCGTTGAAATTAGAGTTGGTCAGATCGTGGCCAACGGTCACCCATCCCGGCCGTATGGTGGAGTCTCTACCGAAGATATGTAGCCTAAAAATAAAAATCAATTAATATTGGACAGATATTGAGGCATTTAATTGCAAGGCACGGTTGGGTCTGCCCTCCTGAATAAATTGGACTTTAACCAGTCGGGTCACATAGTGTACGGCATAAAACATCAATAGCCGTTGAGTAATATGTGGGACACCAGATGACACGTCCTCGTAAAACTCATTCTGTATACTTTACTATCATGGTCAGATATACAATATAAACAGTTTTATATAATAATAATAACAAAAAGTTTTTTTATTCTAGGATGTGGAGAGGTTTGGTGCAATCCTGCACATCCCATATTGCTATACATACATGTTAATACACAAGATACAATCATTTAAAAAAAATGATATGTCGGGCGTGGTCGTGGTCAGGAGCGTTACAAACATGAAAAAATTTGAAATTGAATGTCAAGAAGGGTACAGCTAGTGTATTATAAACATTAATGTCACCTCACTTTTTGGTCATTGCATATAAAAATTATTTATAAAAAAATCACAAGGTTTCATAAATGTTTTTCAAATTGCAGTCCGAACCTTCGGTTTCATAGAGGTGCACATTTTAATTATTTTGTAGTTAACTTCTAGATTTGGGTATAAAGTGTAATGTTTTCTCTTTCTAACACCGTTTGGATCATATTTCTAACTACAAGGTAGACACAAGACCATATGGGCTGTTCCGAAAAGTGAACAAATTAGCCTGAGGAGTTGATCTTTTTATTGTGTGTTGATACTTTTTGACAGTGGTAGAAATAAAACAGCGATGCACAACCTATTTAGCAGGTTAACCCGGTTACGAATAACCCGGCAATATTTTAATTCTCCCCACTCCCATCATTAAAAAGTGTAATTGTTGCTTGTGCCATGGTGGAGGGTTTACAAAGGAATGAATCTGCGACGTCTGGGTGAACCCAAAGCTTTGGACCACTAATGATCTACGAAAACGTCTTTGCCTTACCTTCTTCTTCCTAGACAGAAATGTTCCATAATATGAAATATTTCAATGGGTTTTTCTGGACTGCCGTACTCTGGGTCTTCTGATATGATTAAATCTATATCCACATTGGCATGGATGAAGTCTCCGTCCGTTGAGCGTCTGACTGTCCCTTTAATTCCCATCAAGCAATGCTCTTTGGTCCTCTGGAAGACGGCATTATGCTCCAGGTTCTTGGAGTGCCCGGGATTATTTATATTTGTGCGAATCCAGCATATATCTTCACATCTCCTGAAACCCCACTTCTTCAGACAGTCTCGTCCCATATCCAAACCTGCGATGAACAATACCATTCTAATTAACTACAGCTTTAGGGATACCTATAAGCATCCAGTGCCCCGTCAAACAATGGCTTCTCGAGCAGGATAAAACCAAGTATAGATAAGAGAAGTTATATTCCTCTGGGTTTAATAGCACCAGAGTGGCTAAGTACTTAATCGGTCAAAAATGCAGCTTATTAGCGAAAATGTAAAATTATTATCCATTCATGGATATTTTATCGGGCATACATGATAATGAAATTTACAGAACTAGTCACTAGTACCTTCTGAGCTACCACACCACAGGAAGACGAAGCTCCTGGACTGTGCCACTTGCGGGATGTCGAGAGCCAGCACGTCTTTCCAGCTCCAGTCCCCGCCCAACGGGGGCTCCACCAGTATTACATCAAACTTACTCCCCAATTGCTTCATATCCATTGTCTGAGAACAACAACAATCTATATTACATACAATCAAACCAATACAGGAGAGGGGGGAGGGTTTTTAAAATTATTATTTTTAAAATGTTTCAAACGCATTAAGTAAATCAAGCTTTATAAACTATAACCTGGTGAATTTGTGATATTATTAATGTCAATACCCTTTTCTCGACTGTGTTGTTTCTACAATATTTATGTACTCGCATCATTTTATGCAAACAATAAAAATATTTATAACTAGCTGAAGTGTACTCGGCGTTGCTGGAGGTTATGCTTAGGATATAGATTTTTTTTTTTAGTATTGTACAGCAGGTTATTAATCCATTTACGGTACAATCTTCTCATTCTGACACTCTTCATCTACATCTGCATCATTTACTATTGCTGATTTTTCCGAGGGCCTTTTTAAGATATACGAGTCCATAGTACATTATTTTGATGTATCTTATAAGGTTTAGTCAACGTTGGCAATGTAAGCGTCAGATTTTGTTTTTTTATGACTAAATTACAAAACATCAACTTTTCTCTACTTTTTATAAATATAATAGCGATAGCGACTTTGTTTTATACTATTTAGAGATAACACTATTGGCCATGAGAATCTTATATCCATTTTTAGTATTATAAAAAATAACCAACACACAACAGTAAAATAATTTTTTTTTTCCATAAGGAAAATACTATGAAAATATAATCTAGGGAAATTTTCTAGCCTCTTCTCCAGAGGCGGCTCTAGGGGTCCAGAAGTGGAAGGTTAATCGAAAAAAAAATGAATATGAAATGTTAATACATATTGCTAATGCCTAGTAAATATTATAAAAATGCCAATGTATGTGATTAATTTGCCGGTACTCACCTATTCTGAAGCAGGTAGTACAATATTGTTTGATTTAAGATTATTTATCTAATTATTCACACATATAACTAATTAATGTTTTCTTTTTCTTTTGAAAGATCTTTCCCTATTAAAAGTTTTTAAATCACTAACTCCAACCTCGGTCCATTGTTTATAAGTAAATTTAAAAAGTAAAAGTATATATATATATATATACATTCATTTTATTGCACCCGCAAATCCACTGATAATAATTATAACTTAACTCGTTTTAAAATATCATTTTTAACCTCTTTATTTTTCTTTCTTGTAACATAAACTAATTGTCTCTTTATTTGAATACGTTTGTCATGATTCAATTAATTGTTTGCGATTTCTTTCAATATGATATCCACTGAATTTGACACTTTAAATTAGTCCATGCAAATTACGTAAACAATGATAAACATAATTTTACAAAATAATGTTCAAGATGGTTATCGTTTATCATTACAAAAAACTTTCGACTGACATTTTTTCACATCTCCCTATAATACCTTAACCTTCCAGCGGGCGCGTTGAGAAATTTCCCTTGAGCGGGCGCTTGTCGTAAATTTTACATCATCGAGTTTTCTCCATGTAAGTGGTGTTTTCTTTATACAAGTCTTAGGGAATTTCTTTAAGGTTATGAAAAATGATAATAGGCAGTACTTAAAAAACACTATAAACATGTTAATATTTCAAAACAAAATATTCTATCGACCTATTTAGTCAGAATCAATATTCTCATCCTTACAATTGTTACAAACCACCTCAACTGAAGAATGGTTCTTGCATGTAAAGGACTGGCAACGGCAACACTTCATTGATGCTGAGGATCTTTTCTTATCCAGTGCACATAACCGACAAACACCGCGTTTTGGAAAGCTTCTGTTTTCTTCTTCTGTTATCGGTTCAACTGTCCGACCGTAATTCACTTTGAGAGAAGCATTTATATCTTGCAGTAAATGTTTGACATTTGATTTGACTCTAGCATAGCTCGAAGCTCGATGCTTAAGACTAAGTGGTAAGAGTGGGGGAAGCGATAATGCGCGTCTGTCGTAAATTTTACGACAGCGCGCCCGCTGGAAGGTTAATAATCTTAGGTGGTAGATATCCCTATCTTACCGCGGTCATGTCCGAAAACTTATTTAAAATAATTTTTGTACAATAGATACTAAGCATACGTCAGATATGATAGTGTTTACCTCCTTTGTCTGTATGGCAAAGAGAAAGAAAGGAAGGAGATGGTTTTTGGACAAAATTTAAAGTGACCCACGGTAGGTATATTCAATAGCTTCTCATTTGGACGCTAGATGGCACTGGAACGAATCGAAAAAACGTATAAATCTGCAAGAATATTAAAACTAAATTAATAATCGGGTAGTTTGTTAAATCATTTTTTTATATTAATACTATTGCAGCATATTTTTGGGAGGTCATTAACCGAATGACCCTCATAGAAGGGCCGCCACTGCTCTTCTCATTTATAACATATTATACACCTCATTTCAGTATTTGAGTACCTCATACAAACTCAATCCGATATTGGGTCCTACCGAACACTAGTGCTGATGAGTAAAAAAGTAAACGTAGTAAATCCCAAGTATGTCCACTGGACCTAGTTCAGTGAAACCACGCGCGTTGTCTCAGTAACCTAATAACCTAGTAATCTTCTCTTTTAGTTTATCTAAGATGCTAGGAGCATTTTTTTAGGTTCAAAATACCATAAAATCGAGACAAGTACGGTGAGCTAGATAACTAGGAAATCCAGTGGATTTCTTGGCACACTAGAGGTTAAGATACAAATAAAGGCGAATAGAGAAAAGATGAAACAAATTGAATATTATATACTTGCTGCACCCCGCCACGTGTTGCTGAGGCTCAGTCTGTCGCGTGTTGCTTTTATGTCAAACAGATTATTTATGTTGTTGTTGTTTTTAAAAAAAGCATGTTTTTACCTCTCACAGGTGACACCTACATAATATTGGTATATAAAAACACATTCGTATTCGTGGTGTCAAAAATTCAAAGCAATCGGTGAAGAACTTTCGGAGATTTAAGATTTTGAACAAACAAACATTTTTATTTATATAGATAGATGATGAGAAGTTTTAATAATAATCACGAAACAATATTCCCACCTTCAAATCACATTTGAGATACATAGGTGGCACCGCAGTTTGGGAAATAAGGTCATCTTTCAGCTTAATGAGTTCCCTCAGCTTGGGATATTCCTCGAACCTGTCGGCCAGCCCCACATCTCGGATGAAATTCTGTGGCCTTTGTCCCGTGTCCACAAAGTGCTGACAGTAGTCATTATGGGGATTGGAAGACTGTGTACCCTGAAATTAATACAATACCATAACTTGGCTCGAAGAATCTTGTGTAACATGGGTCTTGTTTTTTTATTCATCTTTGTAAATTTTTTTGTGGTAACCTGTCTTATAAATATTTTTAATGGCCATATTTTAATTTACACACCAGGGTCAATGGTAAATGTGGTAATTTAGAACTTTAGAATAAGGTTAAGATTTTCCATTTTGTTTAATTATTGCTACTGAAATATGAACTGACCTTTAAAAATGTGGATGAGTCAGTGTAGACCAGAGCATTAGTTTCTTCACTGGCAGATTTGCTGTCTCCGAAACCGATGTCTTTAAAATGGTCCTCGCCGATATGTTGTTTAATCGGAACATCTGCCACGGTCCCCAAAGCTTGTCCCAATTCCCCTACACTAGAAATACCAAGCTGAAAAAAAAACAAATATTTATTTCAATAATATCAATTTAAGGACCGGTATTTTATTTTATTTTTATTTCTTGAATGAGCAATCCCGATGAGTTACAAAACTCATTTCTCACCCTCCTCTTTCTACCGCCCTCCATGTAGAATGGGGATATGTGCATTTGCAATATTATGTTATGCATTATAGTACTTTAGCCCTAATTTCAAAGAAAATTATACACAACTTTTAGTCTCAAATATAATTAAGATAAACTTGTCGAATTCCGCCTCACGCATAAAACGATACTCACCGTTTGAACCAAAAGTTGCTTTCTTTTCTTTGATCTCTCACGAAGCTCTTTAATCATATCGCCCATTTTGAAAAGCGCTTATGGATAAAAAAAATACCCCTGTGGGATGTATGATTCGAAACTTATATAGTTAGTTAGGAACATAAAATGGTTTATTTCATTTAAAGTTTTATTTTACACCTAACACTACGTTATAAAATTGAAATGCTGTTTGACATTTCTGCAGGTATTTGCTGTATTACATTATAAAAATAGATTCCAGTCATTTATTGGACATCTAGAAAACCTGTGTACCGTGAGATTTTAGAACTGAAATGATTTTGTACAAATATAGAATTATGTGAGCATTTCGGAAGTAAAATAAATTAATTCTTAACCGAAATAACAAAAACTTCTTATATGTAATGTCATTTTTCTATGGTCTATTCGTTATATTTTTGAAGGGAATAGACAATTTGTATATTGAACCTATAGACAACTTTGTCTATCACTTTGGAGAATCTATAAAGCCCTGAACAGAAAATTAGTGCGATTTTGTATGAGTGGCATTGAAGCCAGATCTAGGGTGAGGGGAAATTGCCTGGCAGCCATCTTGTATGACAAACTTTTGAAATGATTTGTATTCAAAGTGGTATATAATGAAGTATTTTAATTTTGTTTTTGTATTGTTAATGCAATTACAACGGCTTATGATTTTTTTTGGGTACTGAATGATACAGGGAGTGGGATATGTCAACAAAAATATTAAGCAAGTTTTGTCATTTTTCATACATTTCCCCCTCACACCGAGGCTTCAAAATTTCCTCGAATAGTTCCGTCTAGGGCTTAAGTCCAGGGGTCCCAAGTCCATGCTTAACATGACTCAAGTTGTTTGTGATTTTTCAAACTTTATTTATTAAATAGTTTTATTATTATAAATCGAATATAAAAGAATTATACGTTTATGCTTTCTCATATCACTTGCATTGTTGCATGTTATATTTAAAAAAAAAGTTACACCTCACAAGAACGCCCTTGTCTGCACAATGTAAAGACAGGGGAACTAGAGCGCCACACGGTTGGGCAGCGTTGTGAGACAGATTAAGGTAGACTCTAGGTAGGAATTTATTAATTCGGGTATTTTAGAGGCCTGGATTATATGAATGAGGAAATATAGATGCCTGTAGTGCATTCCACATGCGAGCCGACTTATACAAAAACAAGTTGAAGAAACAACTTATTCTCATGAAGCCAACATGAACTGTGAACGGATGTTCCGCTTGTGTTCGTCGAGTTTCGCCTACATGCACCGGTGCACAGCGATTAAGACTGCTAGCTCCCTCTAACATGTATAACAGACTAAACATGTCTACATTGCGTCTATGCATTAGAAGAGATGGCAATCGGTCTTTTAACAACAGATTGTCAATCAGACGAAACACCCTCCTTTGCACAGAATTCAGTAGGTTTATCAGGGATTTTGGGGCTCCAGCCCATAGGTGGCTCCCAAATTCAATTGTTGTTGAGAATTGCACAGGGTTAGCAGCTCGTTACCATGGAAGAATCTGCTAACCTATACGACAAGTCCAGTTTTGAGTCCCGATTCTTGAGGCGGTCTAAGAAAATTACTCCAAGCATTTCGAGGGAATCTTTATTGGGGAGGGTGCTTCCATCAAGTTGCTCCAGACATAGATGGTCACCAATTTCCCTCTTTATCTAAACTAAATATAAAATTGTTACTATCTAAGGGCGCGATCATACCTCATCTATTCTATGATCTATTTCATATAACCTATGAAACAGGCTTTCTCTGCCATATAATGAAATAGAAGCCCAATCAAATTCAAATTTCGTTAAATTCTATACAACAACAAAAAAGTTTAGACGAAATAGAATAGAAGAATGTTTACGCACAACAACATACAAATAGATCGTAAAAAAGATCAGGTGGGATCCCAGTTTTATCAGTTAGGAAAAATAATAATTATGTGATCAATGCAAGTTTTCATGGGACGTGATTCGTTCATTTTATGTTCTATTCTTGTTGGTTCACTTATTGCGACAGACATCCCGTGGGAGAGGAGGAGTAATTGATAATCCTGTGCTTGTGGGTGGTGTCTTCCGGTATCCAGTATGTTGATGTCCCCAAACATGAACAGGTTCCTAATTTTTCCTTTTTGAAGTAGTATGGAGTCTAGTGATCCAATCCACACAGATAAAACTATATATATATATACATATAGTTTTATCTGTGTGGGTAATGTACACATTTAAAAAAATATTATTAATACATTTGATTTTGATATGACATTAAAAATAATGCCACCTTTTCATTTTGAATAAGATATTGAGATTTAGGACGGGTTGTTTAACAGAATTTGGACAATTTAATTTCCAAGTTCTGTGAAAGTTCCATTCAAGTTCTTCTATTATTTCAGTTCTGTGAAGTAACTAGCCCATAATGATATAATAAGAGAACAAGAATAGGACTCTCCCAGAACCTTAAAATTAACATTGAAATTAGACGAATTATTCAAATTCTGAGAAACAATTTGTCCTTAATATTTTGAACCAATTGTTATTATTAATTTTCATTTTTCCAGGGCGCAATAGTTGATTTTAATCAGATTTCTGAAATGCGAGGGTTGGAGATGGAGTAATAAATAATATGTTATTTGAAATGTTTGTATTTTATTAAGTATGTATTTAACATTTACATATTTATATATTATAGATTTACAGTCTTTAATTATTGAAATACTTCAGTTTAACAGTATAATAATATTATTATCATGACCAGATAGACATTTATTTTAGTCCTACATAAAAAAGAAGAACCTTTCTATAATCTACGACATCCATTTTATTACAATAAATAATAAGCTTCGATCTAACTCATGCTTCTTTAACATACTTTTTACAATTTCCATAATAAACAAGCATTACATTTATTTTTATAAATTCTGTATAATATTTGTGTATGTACATAATATATAATAATTTAGTATGTGGTAAATCAACAGTTAATTTATTACAATATTTTGTATTTGTTTTAGCTAAATTCAACATTTTTAGTTTCCACAAATAAAAGCGAAAGGGTCAAAAAATATCAAGGGGTGTATAAAGTATTATGTTTGGTATAAAGTTTAACATAATCAATTTCTAGAGGTCACTTTTAAAAATAGGTATTTTGATTTGTCTCTCTTTTTGTTTTTAGTACGGAGAGTACAAATAAATATTATTTTCCGATAATCATTCGGCGCTTTCAGTTGAGCAGCACAAGCCGCATTGGCTTTTTAACATTTTTACAAATGGTTCTTCCGCCGAATTGAACTTGCAATTTTTACATTCATTTTAAAGAAACTTTTATTTAATAACAGCAGTTACAGGCATTTAAAAAAATCAGGTGTTTAAAGAACTAGAACTTCTTTAATTTATAAAAGAAAATTATTGTATTTCTGAATATCAAATATTTAGTAAAAAGTTCTGAAAATGTCCAACTGGGTTTATTTGTTTATCTAGTTACAAAGATTATTTGAGGTTGCCTCTGTAAGATGCTAAATACGGGTTTTAGGCAGATCTGAATTATTATTAATTATATGTTGAACAACTAATTAATACTAGTTAAGTTTGGCTTTCGCACAATGTTGATTACATTGTAATTGTTGGCTACAGCCACCAAGAAATTGATCATGTAAAATCAAGATTTATTTTGTTAAATATGCTAAATGGATTTGGTTGTGATTTCACCTTGGTCAACCTCTCGGTGCCTTGGTAGTTGTGTAGTGATTCTATGGCTACGACAGCATTATCCTAAATGTTATTTTCAATTTCGCATTTTTTGTCTAAATTGATATCCAGTGCCTTTGCAGGGGGATTTCATAACTACTTCATAAAAATATCAATCTGATAATTTTCTATTTATAAAGGCATAAATAAAGAAACAATCATTTTTGTTTAATACAAACATCACAATGATAAAGAAACATTTTATTTAAGAAAACGTTCAAAAGTAATAATTTCATATTATATGTAAAAAAAACTTTAAAAAATTGGTGTTCTCACTAATGACATTCGTCTCATTTTGAATTACTCGGATCTTAAAAATAAAATAATAGTTTCATTCAGAATTAAGACAAAATAAATTGAAAAAAGCAGTAACAATTATTATTATACATAAGTAATAATTTTATTCCCAAGCCTTATTTGTTTAAAACCGCCATAGTCAAAAGCCTCATTGGAACTTACGTCGGCACTTTCATTCACATGGTAACTGTTATTATTGTAATTACTACTTAAACTTTTAAAATGATCTTTACACTTCGAGGGGTCCATTTGCAATTTAGCATTTGAACAATCGTTCAAATTACTAGCAACATTACAATTAATTTGTACACAATTAACCAGAGGCATATTAATATAAGGTGTGCTGAGCATATTGTACACGTCTGTACTTTTGTATTTTTCTTTAGGCATTTGCCGATGACGAGCTATTTTTACTGGCAAATTTTCACTAAATCTTCTCTGAGAAATTTTGACAGGGGATGGCTTTGTTGGTTTATTTTCTAAAGACACCTCGGAACTACCAAATTTCTCAAAGAATTTGCATATCTCCCTGACTGGAACATGCGGGCTGCGCTCCCGGGTGAGGTCGTGCAGGGAGCGCGCGCGCGGAGCCCACGCCGCCTGCTCCGCTTCGGCTGCCAGCTCCTCGCTGCTGCGCGCCAGCCGCCCCACGCGACACAGGGACTCGAATAGGGCCAACTTGTCTTTCACTGGGACGTACTTTTCCGTGTCCTGGCAGTGCATGCGCAGGATGGCTACGGAGGGTTCCAGCGGCTGCCCCACGGAGAGAGCTCGCGCCCCCCGTGTCTCGTACGATGGGGACATGGAGCTACTGTTGCTCGGCGAGCAAGACCTCGCCCTGCTCCAAACTTGACTCTTGATATCTGTGCCATCTTTGGATTGTATTTTATGAATAACAATGGAAGGAGTTCCTGTGCTCCTAGAGCTTGACAATAGCGGTTGGTCGTTATGTTCAGATTTTGATAGTGATACACATTCCACATTGTAGGGCTGTGCTCGGTATAATGGCATGTGTAACTGACTATTTGTTTTGACTTGCGGTGGTATTTTCGTCTCAGTAGGCACTTTTTTAACAGTATCTTCAAGTAGGATTTTAGCACCAATGATGGGTAAAATTTTTTCCAAAGCAACCTTTTTCTCACATTTTTTCTTCGTTAAATTACTATGGTAGGGGGCGGTATTAACATTTTTACTGTAAATGCGTTCTGTAACCGGCTCCACCGTGCATTTGCTTTCTTTCCTTAGTGCTTCTGATTTCTTAATACACGTGGTAGATGGCTCTTCCACAGAATCAATGGCGTCCGGGCTATCGCACAGTTCATAGCTCGAGTAGCTGGACACGCTGTGCGGACTGTCGAGGCAGTCACTGCGATCAGAAGGCCACAGGCTGCGGCGACAATACCTCTCGGAGGACGATTCTCTTTCTTCCAGAACTATCCCTTCGTCTATGGTGCGTGTCTCTTCTGATGAAGATCCATTTTCGGCGATGTCTCGAGTTCTTCGCATCTTTTCTCGTGATTTTCTTCCAGACATAATACTTTTATTTTCTGGTGTTTTATGTTTGGTGAATGTTTTGCTCACAGCATTGTCAACTTCGTCACGATCACTTTGGCTTTCGACATCGCTCATGCATAATTTTCTCCTTGGCAGAGATTGTCCGAGTGATGTGATTTTTTTAACTCTGAACATGTTTTCACTATCGGTAATTTTCTTGTCGTGAAAAAAATCAGCGCTGGTCGTGCTGCCCTCGGAAGATGGACTTCGGTCCCACCGCGGGGCGGAATTCTGTGTGGTATTTCTAGTTTTCAAATTGTTTGGCTTGTTTTCTGATAGTCGTGTTAGTTTGGTGGATACAGTGGGTGTGGTGAAAGCTGGAGAGGATTTACTAGAAGGAGTGGAGATGGCTGCGATTCCGAGAACATCCAGGAACCGAATGGCGTCGAGGGGCGTCTGTCTCATTATTTCTACTGCTAGTGTTTTGACCCAACGTTCATATTCCATATCGTTGAGAGCCTGAAATAAAAAGAAACAAACACATTGTTAATACAATAAGTACATATAATATATTAATTAATTGTAATTGTTCTACCTATTTGTGTGGATTGTTCTCACGTAAGTCATATCATCTGTAAAAACCCAGCATAAATAATAAATTAAACATTCAAAGTGCAAAGGCCACTAATATTTCGATAGTTGACCAGTTTCGAAAAAATCCTTCCTTTGTCAGGACAAAACATTAACGTTTAAAAGTTTTAAAGACAATTATTTAACTTGTTTTTTACGAAAGGTTTAAAGAGTTTAACGTGGATGTGGATGAATCTGATGATAAGAAACGATGTTGAGCGATTCAATAATATAATCGAATTTAATAAATAATTATGTGTTATTTACCTGAAAGATAGCCACGGGAGCGGATTCATTGCCGTGTTGTCTATAACTCAGGCTGAAGGCTCGGGGGGCCAGGGTGTTGGGCATTAAGTTGAGGTGGCGCAGGGGCAGCCTGAACTCCAGGCCCGCTAGGGCAGCGCCCCTGGCGCGCCCCAGGGACTGCACGCCGGAGAAGGGGCCCTCGGCGGGCACGTAGACGGATGGGGTGGAGTCCGAGCAAGTGTGGTGCAGGGGCGTGTGTCCAGGCCCGCGGCCCATGCCGGGGAAGGTGAGGTCATCGGGGGACGCGTCCCGCACGGCGCTGCGCCCCAGGGTCTGGCTGCCGGAGTACCGCGCCATGTAGGGCAAGCTCTCAGTGGCGGAGCGCGTGTGGTGCAGGGGGGCCCGGCGGCCCAGGCTGGCGTAGCCCCGCGCCGGGGGCTGGTGGCGGGCCCCACACTCCTCCCCGTACACCAGCAGACAGCCGTCTCTCACGGACACGGTGCGTTGGCTCCATATCCCCAACGTGTTGCAGTAGTAGTTCAGGGTTCCTGCAAAATAAATAAATAAATCAGACACTAAACTAAGGCCAACAGAAAAATCTATTTCTCAAGAACTTCGAAGATATCAATATGGCGAGTAATGATCTTCCGTTTGGTCATAAACTTATTTCTGTAACATATTTATCCCTCAGTAAGTACAGACAGTCTCCACACAATAGGAACATAAATACTACGCTACAGACTTGTGGTCTACATCGGTAGTGCATCTATATCGGCTGTTGTTAAAGCTGACAAACATCGTGTAATGTCATGTGCAATAACCGGAGCGAATCAAGTAGGCGTTCAATTACTGAGCATTCTTCGCACCGCTGACTGCTGGACGCAGGGTATCCAACGGTGATACAATTTGTTACTCGATTCGAGTCCATCGAGCAGAGAACTTCATTATGCCGATTGTCATTTCTGATTCCCACTAACAAGTTGCGAGGTTATGAAATTTTCCGCACTGATTAAATAAAAAAACTTTTTTTTTACATTAGCTCCACTCAGGATGCCCTGAGGTAAATAATTCTCCTCATGGCCTGTGTCATCTTATGTGGAGGGTCTTTTTTAAGAAAGGAAGTTTTGGGAAGAAAAAATGTATAAGGGGTGGGTAGGAATGTGGGGGTCAGTGTGTCCAAGAGTGACAGACGTATGAATTCATCTCTCCCACTGCGATGTAAGGCGATTTTCGGAGAAAGACCTGCTGAAGAGGTCAAAAAATCTCCCTCTACCAGTGTCTCCCGATCTGGCACGTCACGCAGTCGGTAGGCAGACGCATCCGCCGCCAAGATCCGGACAATGGCACCGGACGGTGACCTATGGCAGAGGTAATGGGCCGCTTTAGAAATCTTAGGCATATATCCTAAAAATCAAGAAGATAACTATTACCCACCTTGTCTGCGCTATGCTGTGCGTACGTGAAATCTGGTCCAATGAACTCAAATTTGATTAAAATTTAAGTATCATTTTCATAATTGAATCTGACTATCTCGTGATTTCTGACGGGTCTGAGCTAGAGTATTCTATAAATGCAAACTACACATAAGAACCTGCCTACGTTTGACAGCACTATAGAGATGTATTATATCTATGGAGAGCACCCAAGAATCGGCAAAACTGGAGACATTTGAGGTAAACCAGTATTTCCAATTATTATTTTTTGGTAAACTAATGTTTTTAAGACAAGATTTTTTATGCATAGCACAAAGGGTAACAATTATTTTACAAGCAATAATTATTCGCCTGAAACACTCATCCACATTGAAAAAACGTCGGAAATCGAAGGGACACGGGTTCGAGTCCCGTTGGCGTCATGTATCTTTTATCAGGAGATTTTTCAATGTGGATGAGTGTTTCAGGCGAATCAGTATTTCCAAAGCTGTACGATGATTATTTAGGATTATTTTTAAATGTGTAGGTGAAATGAATATGAAGGTTTATGTTTCAACTAAACTAGACCTCATGACAAGACCTCATGACAAGACCTGAGATTCGTGGTGACCTCTTGTAGGAGTCTTATAAGAAAACTGAGGACCTTCTTATCTTGCGTGAGGCATGGTACGGTAAATTATTTTCAAGAAGTGTATCACTGCCAACTGATAACTGATTCGAGGAAAACTAAATTAAGATTATTTTATTCGGTAGGTAATCGATGAAAAAGATTGTGGTTAATAATTGCGTTTATTTTAGATTACAATGTACATCATTTAACAATAGGTATTAGAACCGAATGGTACATAATAATTTATCATTCACCGACGTCTTGTGAGACCAAAACGTTAATCGTAAAACTAAATATCTTTTGTACATGCTGATGAATTAAAAATAATATATCGGTACCTAATTGTTTACAACATATGTATATGTATATTACAAAATATGCATATTTACCACTCTCTAACGATATGTTGGGCCAAACACGTTAATATAATATCTTTATCTTTGTTTGCACAGAGTTACCAATCCAAAGGCGCGGTTCCAACTTCTAAAGTGCATAAAAATTATTGAAAATCGACTTGAGTTAGAAGATATACATTCAACGATAAATAGTGTACCTTCACCTTTACTAGGTGTGCGTGCTAACTAGGTAGGTAGGCACTCAGATTATAACTTCAGGAGTGGAGTGTACGGTGTAGATGTGATTTCGATGTAGTAACATTCGAATGCTTGAGTGTGATTTTGTTTCTTTTGACTAAGTACCGACTCGTAATTTACACATAATGTATAGGTACTTACCAAGTACCTACAGTTTCACAATGATGACATACTGGTAGATACTTTCAGTGGCACCCTGGTGAAAGATTAATAATTACTAATTCAGAATCGAAGCGATGCGTGAAATGTCTTGAGCCGTGTGTGGTGACCAAAACTGAATAGCCAGGTACTTTCCTACTTTTCTCTTCTTCAATAAGGGCCGGGGGCCTCCAATTATGGGGAGAATTATGGGGTTACCTTTCGTGCACCACTTTTAAACGTGATGCATAGTTTTCCCATTTACATCGCTTTATAACTTTATATCGTGGAAACACTAAGAAAACTTACTGATATAAAATATTTTTATTTAACTAAAAATTTGGACAAATTATTATTATTATATTGATTCAATTCGACGATGATTTTTTTTTACGTTTTTTGTTTCAATTATTTTCCTAACAAAAACCAAAATTATTATATAAGATTTTTTTTGATCCAACCAGTACCACTACAAGTACAGAAGCTAGGGTCTCTTTACAATGATTTACCTATACATCTTCTAGCCGCCTGCAAACATTAATTCAAGACAAGCTGAAGGTTCAATGTGGTTCCTACCACATTGGGTATTTGAACTTTTCAAATTTCTTATTCCACAAACATAAATATTATAATAAGATGTCTGATTATTTTCTTATTCGTTTTGATGGTTTGGTTGCTTCGCTGAGAAAGTCATTGCTATGAATTTAAAGCATATCATTGTTATTGAGAAAATCAATTGTGATATTATTATGTATGAATAATTGAATATTATCTTGAATGTTCGGCGCAACACCAATCTTATTCAGAATATCATGTGAATGAATATTACGCAAGAATAAATGCAAATGTGTAGCAATCACATGATGAGAACATGGTTGCACAATGCGTCAAACCAAACGACCCCTTCGTCTAGTTTCTAGTTGGACTCTAGTTCTAGTGAGTTGTGATGTGATTTGGAATTGGAGAATAATGCAACCAGAACCCGACTCTGCTCAGTGATGTAGGAAAACTTGACATATCGCTTTTTTCAACACCTATAATATTTATTTATAAAACGTGTTAAATCTTAAATATCTGGAAGCGCCAAAATTTGATTTTTATATACAAGGTCACGTCAGTGCTTTTCAAAGCTTTTCTACTAGCAAAAAAAATAAGCCCCCACAAATGTTTTACTATGTACCTAATGACCCGCTGTAAGGTACTTTGTTAACCATCAATTATTGATTATATAGATTGAAAATTATCTCAAATAACATAATACTTCGAGTCTGTGTGTAGATATGCGAGTACTTCAACGTTCAAGCGAGCGTCGGTGCTATCGAAGTTAAAATCGAGAGCAAACCCACAGAGAACATTGGAAGACGAACTTATCTGTTCACAATTAATAATTATTATACGCGGAACATGTGAACAAATGTGTGGTGACTCTCTTTCCTAACAGGAGCGTCAGGGCCTCAAGGGGACTGTGATTTCTATTTTGAGAAGTGCTAGGAAAGAAAACATTTATTTTTCCATAGTTATTTATTAAAAACTATTTTTTACTGTGCTATTGGAGAAACCGTGGATGTAGGAATCATCTCAGGAAATCGGGCGGATACAGGCTGACAGGTAGGTGCCAACTTGCTTAATGCCCATCGTGAGTTGTTCAAAACAAACTCCACCTTAATAACATTCCAAGAGACAGAACAGAAGCAGAGAATGATTTTGTTTGTGAAACAGTTTCGGCCTAAAACAAGTTTTGCCACATAGTCTAACCCAGAGGTCCCCAACCTTAGCCTTAGCAGGCTCACCGCCCCTGGACATTACCAACGCCCCCAGGGAGGGCGATATCGCCATCGTTGAGAATCACCGATCAATAAAGTCGAACTGCACCCACACTTAGCCAAGAACTAGTCGCAAATACGAGACACCTTGCAATCACAAGAACAGTATCACACTGAGCGTTACATAACCTAGCAGGGCTTTAGCTTGTAAACAAGTCATGGAGGGTCCGGAGTCCACAGCCAGCCTTGGGAGACGCCATGGGAGCCCGACTGTATTCTGCTATCCGCTACTCGACCAATCAATGATCCACGATATGTGTATGCAAATACCAAACTATCTACTGAGATTCATGATCCCGTTACGGGGTGTAAAATACATTGTAGCTTGTGTATAATGCACGCATTTACACGCAAGATTTCAATCAACTCATAATAATATCAAGACTCCAACTATCATTGTATGCATAATTTTTCTTCGCCTCCATTGTACATCGGTTCTACTATTCGAGTTAAATCACACGGAAGATTGACATTCCAGTCGAAGGCGATAATCTTTCAGTGATTATTGAAGGCTAGGACGAGTACCATTTGGTGGTTTGATCACAATAAGATTGATTACGTTTGTGGTTGCAGATGGTGTGATTATTTTACATTACAAAGCTGAACGCTTAAAATAAGGGATCGAAAAAATATATAATATCAAAATATCGGATGTAAAACGATATAACAATGTATATCCGATATATTATTTAAATCCAGAGTATAATTTATTATTTTCTGATTCTAATTATTCAAAATCTTAAATCTCCGAAAGTTCTTCACCGATTGCTTTGAAATTTTGTGTTTTTATATACATATATTATATAGATATCACCTGTGACAGGTAAAAAACATTTTTTTTAAAACAGCGCATCTGTTGGAGAAACATGCTTTTTATGAAAAACAGCGCCATCTGTTGGACGTAAAAGCAACATGCGCTATTGTTTCTCTATATGCATAGGGTGTTGTCTTTAGTCATTGATCTGCACAGATAGACTGAGCCAAAGCAACGCGCGGCGGGGTACAGTAAGTTACATGATATACCTATATTGATTTAATATCTTTAGAATCCTGTTAAAATGTTAAAAATCCATAGCTTTAGGAATAAAGAATTTTCCAACATTCGTTTAACGTTTGATCACGTAAAAATACATTACAATTACTACTTAGTAAGTAAGTAAGTACTTTTTAATCTGTTTTTAATTTTCAGTCGATTGTAAAAAGTCCACTGAAATGTGTTGACCTTCCAATAAATTAGATGTAATAAGCCAATTATTCTCTTTTTTCCGAAATAACCTGAGCTCCACGCAACCTACAAACGGAACATTACCTACCTGCCTAGCTGTATAGATATAGTATACTAATTCGACCTTCGCTAACCTTGGCTGTTTGGTACCTGACCAGTGACCATAGCGAGGATCAAGTGTCGGATGTCACCGCAAACCAAAGCAGATATCAGCTACGCGGGTATCACTCAATAATCCATTATGTAACTCATTACTTGATTTCAACATTACCGGCAGTAATCCAAGTGAGGCACTCCACAAAATTCTTGTAAAAAATATGTTACAAATCATAAAATAATGAAAATTCAACTCTGAAAAACGTAATATAAATATAATTTAAAATTAAACAATAACTTTGTAAACATCACTTATAATAGATAAGTGATGTTTACAAATTTATTGTTTAATTTTAAATTATAATGTCACATCACAAAGTAACCGCTTCATATGAAGAAAAAATATAAATATACTTTTCTATCGATTGCAATATTTTAATGTCTAATTTACATTATGATTATACATTATAATGAGCATCGTAATTCAGTCGATGTTCAGAGGTAAGGTATCTTGAAGCAGTTGTCACTAATGTAATGTGAAGAGTTCCACGCACATTATACAGGGTTTTCCAATAAGAGGTGTTATTTTGAATAGCCCGCCATTTCGGTAGATGTTACTTTTGAAGCTGTCATTTTTTGACATTTGACAAGTAGAAACTACGCCATTGATAAAAATGGAACGATACACGCTTCAACAACTCATTTAAATTATTAAAATTCACTTGAGTGAATCAAATGCAAATCATCTTGAGTGATGAAGCCCATTTCCAACTTGGTGGCTTCGTCAATAAGCAAAATTGTCGCATCTGGGGCTCGGAAAACCCAAGAATTATTGTTGAAAAGCCTCTCTATCCTCAACGCGTGATTGTTTGGTGCGGTTTATGGTCCGGCGGAGTCATTGGACCTTAATTTTTCGAAAATGAGGCTGGAGCAACAGTTACGGTGAATGGATCGCTATTGAGAGATGATTAATGATTTTTTATGGCCGGAATTGGATGGTATTGATCTGGACAACGTTTACTTTCAACGCAAACACAACTTTCAAAACCATTGATCTTTTACGATTGAATATCAAAATAACACCTCTTATTGGAAAACCCTGTAGTTATATTATACCTACCCATGTTTTGGGTAATGGCGTGGACTGGCCAGCCGACCAACAACTGTCGCACACTCAACCGGTCTGTTAATAATAATTATTATCCTAATATAGTAAAATGTAAATCTATGCATGAATTGACGACATTCCAAGCGCGATGTAAGTAGCTCGATTATTCACGTAGCCAGAAAGGCAAACTTTTATACCACATTTTTGCTCAGATACTCGTAGAAGATCAACTCATGAGGTATGATCAACCGTCGTAATTAGAACGAGATTTAAAAATTGCCATTTTTTATAATGTGATACAGCAAAAGAGTTTCAACTGACTAGAACCAGTGGAACCAATGGTCCTCCCTTTGTGGAGTGTTGTTAGGCTGAAAGAAGTGGGGAGAGGAAGGAAAGGGATGTCAAGCTATTCAGATTTGGTATATAAACATAGTTAAAGCAACTTTAACCCTTAAGTGGCGTGGCGGGTCCATGGGGCCCACATTGAAACTCCCCCTTCTGCCTCTCTCATCCTATTCACCTCTGAACCCTGCGCGTCTCAGTACCTTCCTATATTCTGTCTGAGATCGCGCAGGAGGAAATACAGCTCCCCCACATAAAATTATTAAACAAATAATTAGTAGTCATATAGGTCCTTGGGACTCACCACGTCACTTACGTAATTTTTGTTTTTTGTTTTCATTTTACTTATTGTCAAGATGGCCAGTCAAAACCTCGGACTAAGTTCTTTAAATGCCATATTTACCCCAAAGATAGACACTATCGAGCGTTGACTCTTATTGGAGGAACTGTAAAACGAAGTACAAATTGAAGATTCAATCCCAGATCGTGCAGAATGTGTTGCATGTAGTGCTAAAATACGTGTAACTTATTAACTATATAAATAGACAATATTGTCATTATTGGCTACGCGTGCAGTATAACAACGCCTACCGCGTGATGTTCGGCCTTCCCATATACTGCAGTGCTTCCAACATGCTCACCAAAGGTCGAGTACCAGGTTTTGCAGCCCTCACAAGAGCCCGGGTAGCAGACAGCAACTACAAAAAATTATTTTTCTTGGAATCCAGTGCACTTGAGAAAGTTGTCGGCCTCATCAATCTAATTCTTAACGATTTTTTTTGTTCTTATTATTGTTATCATAAACTTACTGTATTATTACTGCATATACTTTATGGTATGTGTGGGATTGCAACAAATATGTCATATTTTTGTAGATTTTAATTATGATTTATGGATATGTATTTGTTGAAGGAATTTTGCCGTCTTAAGTTCAACTGTTTAACTACTGTTTTTTATAATTTTTTCCTTATTCTGATTTGTTGTAAATATTAAAAAAAACATACATATAACTTTTACTTCATGTGGGTCCCCGGGACTTATGACGTCACTTAAGTAAGTTTGGTTCACCACGCCACTAATGGTTAAGAAACTTTTAGATTCTGAATGGTTGTCTCACAGCAGGGCAAATATGAAGAACTCAACGAAGTCCAGAAAGTAATAAAGTGAAATTTCTAAATGTCCAATACAAATCATATAAATAATAACGGTGTTGAACCCGCGGCCTCTGGGACCTACTCGTAAGTTAAGGTTTAGGTACTATTTTCTGAGATAGAAAATCATCCAATTTAAATAAGATTGAGGATTTAAACTGGTCAACTAAAGTCTGTTAGTCCTCTATCCTTTCAAGGAAAGCTGATTCAAGCTTAGGCATTTCAATCAATTAGTCTTCCTGGCTTCACTAATTGCAGAGTGAGAGCCGACTATACGAGAATTATCTTAGGGGAACAGGGTTGAGGACAAGCTGCTAACAGGGTAAAAGGAATTCAGAGACGAAAGGGTAATCGTTTATTTCAAGAATTCAATTCAAGGTTGAAGGGTTTGAATAACTAGATTCCTTTATCTAGGAATTAGAATGGGCTTAATCGTGAAAAGGCGAGACACGCTTGTATTATTGTAAGCTTTGTAATCAGAATGGACTCGTTGAATTTTTTTCCCTGGCCTTTTTTGTACGTACTAAATTAGTGTTTTTTTCACTAGCACATCGCTGTTTTACGTTTGCACGGATAATAAAACATACTTGAACCAG
Organism: Hesperophylax magnus; assembly: GCA_026573805.1. NCBI lineage: Eukaryota > Metazoa > Arthropoda > Insecta > Trichoptera > Limnephilidae > Hesperophylax > Hesperophylax magnus. The sequence continues at coordinate 7,057,831 of JAIUSX010000002.1, forward strand.
AAACGGTAAACATCTTTCAAAGACAAGTAAAAACATATAATTTTTAATTATTATTTTTTTGGTATAATGTTTAAGACAAGCTTTTTTATTCATAGCACAAAGGGTAACAATTATTTTACAAGCAATAATTATTCGCCTGAAACACTCATCCACATTGAAAAATCTCCTGATAAAAGATACATGACGCCAACGGGACTCGAACCCGTGTCCCTTCGATTTCCGGTCGACAGCTCAGACCACTGAGCTATGGCGGCTTATCTCTTATCCGCGAAATAATTCAATATATACTAGTGTTTCATTCAACAATTACTGCTTGTTACATTTTTTCACCTGAAAACAACCAACTTTATTTTATATGAGAAAGGCATTGTAAGTGCTAACTCTCTCACTAGATGGCGTCGAGACAAATTGTCTACATATAATTTTTATTTTGAAATTAGTTGCTTTATGATTCTGAAAATAAGCGATAAAGCATTGTGTGCATTGTCATCAATTTTATAACAATACGCTAAAAAGTTTCAGAAAAATGGGATTTCACCAGGGCTTATCTAGTTATTTAAATAAATAATTAAAAAATCTGCCTGATGAAGGCACGGTTGTAGAAAAACCATTTGGCGTTTTGTTATAAATTAAAGTGACGTACAAAAGTTACAGGATTTTAATTTTAATTATGTACTTGTTAGAAAAAAATCAAACTTGATAAGCGTGGAACCTAATCAATTACCAAATGAGTAATGATTAATTTCAAATAATAATAATAATAATAATGGTAAAATAATGCGGAACTTCAATCAATGAGGAACTGTCTTTGAAAATGGCGGAAAAGCTCGTATTGTATGTCATGGAATTCGTCATAAGTTCGTAACTACCATATAATAAAGAATAACATCTACTCAGTGAAAACTACTCATAACTCAAGGAAACGAATAACGATGATAATCTTAAAAGAGAGGTAGGTACGTACGTAAGAATGTCGCTAATTTGACAGCTATGGTGCTAGGCAAATGCATGCTTACTGTAGTTGTTGATTATGTATGCAGCTTCATGAGAACATTTCTGAGAAAACGTATTATTTAACTATCCAATGAGTTAAAAAAATTTAACTTCAACAGTAAACAACGGCTCTTATAAGACCAAAATTGCCACCTCTCTCCCGTGAGGTGGTCCACCAAAAAAAAAATCTCGACATTTCATACGCGCATTTGCATATATTAGGTATTCAAAGATATATGTACATAGAAATTCTCGTATATTATTATACACAACTCGGGTGAAGTTATCGGGGAATTTAAATAATTTGACAAGACCGTTGGTGTTTGAAACAGGATAACGATTATTGTTATTTGAAAATAGCATCAACGGCTTCGAGGTCAATATCCCCTATCTTTGGTTTGCGTCACCAGTCACTACTGGCGGCTGAAATCAATCTGAATCGAATATATCTATTATTTATCCATTGTAATAATATGTTTTATTGATAGCGAATAAAAAAAAAACAGTATGAAAGTTGTTATAAAATGACAATTCCGCATAAAACAAGAATGAACTTGTTTTACAACCTAATAATAGTTTTATGAGTCGGTAAAAGAATTTTTAAAACGACTTTATATTATTTTTATATAATCAGCCATTATTTGCTGGAAGAAGGCCTCCGCAGGTTGCTTCTAATCAGTTCCATGCTTTGCACTTTGCCAGGTGTTTCACGTATTTTCACGTACCAATATTATATACTGCTAAAATTACACACGAAACGAATTACACGTGGAGAGGATTACACCTACTGGAATTACAGACAACACTTAAATACTCTAAAATTTAAAACTATTAAAAACAGTTGTTTTGTCGTATGTAATTCCAGTAGGTGTAATTTTCTCCATAATATGTAATTTCGTCCATGTGTAAAATTCGTCCACGTATAATTCTGGTACGTGAAATTTAGGCCTGTATAATTTTACGAATGGCGAAATTTACCCATGGGGTATCCGTATTCACCCTAAAAGAGTTGTGTTCTCTCCACGGGACTATATTTTTTTAACGTACTCGAAACGATACATACATATTGGCAAACATGTTTCAATTTGGCCTTGATATTAAGTTGTAATATAGATCTTGGTACAGGGGAGATCATGGGGAAAACATTTAAATATGCATATATACTTGTTTCAGTTTAGCCATGATATTATGTTGTAAAGACAATATCAAGTACTACTACTACTACTTTACTCTTGGTACAGGAGAGATCATGGGGCAAGCATTTAAAAAACTTTTATTCGTTAATTTAATATTTGAACCGTTTAGAGATCAGAACTTCACACGCATCTCAAATGGGATAAACAAGACACCTATGTCGCAGTTACTACTCGTACGTAGCATTAAAAAATAATGTTCGTGAAAATAGTCCTTAGAAAACTATGTCTATTATAAACATTCTGAAAAAGGCAACGCTCCTATTTAAAAAGTCATAAACTAAAATTAGACAGTTGTTCCTTCGCACTGATTTGAAATGAGGGGGTCATTTGACGCACTTTAACGACTATTGTCTTTGATGAAAGGGAACAATCGTCTTACTTTGAACTGCGAGACTAGGGAATGCTAGGGTAGGTACCTACAAGAATTTAACGGTTTCCATAGATAAATTTAAAAAAAAATACATTGGAGTAAGGGCCGGTTTACTGATTCTTATCCAAAATTCATAAAATCATAAGTACCTACTTATTAAGTATCTGTAAGGTGTTAAGTACATTATAATCAATGAAGTAAGTAGGCAGGTATTATAAATATAATAATAATAATTAATATTGTAGATATAATATTGTCGCTGAATGAATGAATGAGAGATGTCTGGCAGGTTACTGCTGTTATCAACATGCAAAGGCCACACAACAGTGTGATAAGAATTCAATAATAATGATGCGTTCAAAATAAATATATTGATTTTATTTATGTTATTTATTGCAGTATCAGCTTCCGCAATTAATAAATTGCTAATGAAGCCATTCATGGTGTCAATTTCATAAGCATAACAAAATGGAAATAATAACACATATTGTGTTGTTATCTACATTTATTTCTGTCGAGGAACGGGTTTAGTTGTGTTAGGATCCAATTGGACGCACTTGGACGCATCCGGTCGCTTGTTCATCACGGCTGCTCTCAGCTGGTTAGAGACAAGTACTCGTATGTAGCATTGCACATAAGTGCATCACACCGCTCGATGCCTTGTGCGAGTACCTCCTTGCGCCAAAGCGTATCAGATGAAACTCGTTCACGCGCTGTCCGCAGACAAATCAGAAATGGCAATTTCGCAATAGCAACGGTCATGCGCATTTTCCATAATATTATGATAGATTAAAATAGATAGAAAGGAAATGGGCCATGAACTATTATTACTAGTAATAGTAACACAGAAGCCGGGAAATCGTTCCACAGCCGAGCTGTTGAACTCAAGAACGAGTCATAGAAACGTCCCGTTTTCATGTGACACATATGCCGACCGTGTACAAATGTTGGGCACGCATTTGGCGTGTTTCCCAACTATGAATAAATGCCGAAGGGATCACAGACGCTATTTCTCGGAGCATTTTCCATTGAAATACCTTTAGAACATGTACAGGACTCCCACCTGGCGCCCATGCTCTTTAAAGATTGCAATCCGCTTGTTAAAATTGAAGGTATCAAACGGAACGTCCTTTTCTGCACAGAATCAAGAGTATTTTGGGACTCCAGACTAGAGGTGGCTGCCAAATTCAACAGTGGGGCGAATTTGCGATTTGTTCAGGGTCCGCAGTTAAAGGATATTTCCAATACAGACTGCTCCCAGGAAACTTTGCACGTCATTTATAATAAGTCAATAAACTTTTGTCCTTGAAAACATACTCGACTTCTCAAAAGAAGTGTTAATAGATTTTCATTTTTGTGTTTAACAATTAAATTATTTTTCCCTAGAGATTTTCACCGCGTTGCCGTGTCCTAATTATTAGTACTAAACCGTCTTGGCCCTTTTTCCACCTATACCTACACAAAACGCGTAACTTTCGTTGGCTCCGCCGCGTCGCTTTTTGCCTTTAGTCGGCACGCTTCCATTCCATAATATCTCCCTTTGTTTCTATTTTACTATCTATGATAGCAACGGTCATGTGTGATGCGTATATTCCCAGGTGGACAATCTAGAATAAAATCCAAGGCATTCTAGATTCTAGGCGCGTCGGATAATTCGTGAAAGTGATGAAATCCAATTGTTCCAGTTGACAAGATGCCGCGGATGAGACGTACCAACTGCTAATTACGGATATGGAGGTGTTAAAAAGTGACAAAAACAAAGCAATAATTGATGGCCACGTGAGATTGAATGTAAACTTCAACTTTCTCCTCATCTATTATTGCGTGGCTAAATAACTAGCATTAGTGACAAACTACAATGGGAATCTTACAATATTCAAGGCAGATAATAAATAGCTATGAACCCGAGATTGCACAAGAAAGCATCCATTGAAAAGATCCCCACTCGATATCAAAACACACAGCGTGGAATAAAATAAAAACGAACTTTAAAGATGAAATGAAATTGTGACGATTATATAAAGAAAACAAGTTATTATACAATAAATAATTCTAAATTATAAACACAGCACAGAAGCACAGTCCACAGCGCACAGTGCACGTGGATTTCATGTACATAGGCGAGGGTTTTTGGGTAAAGTAAATTGATAATCTTATTTGGTTTAGTTGGCCATTTGACAGGCTTAAAATATGATTAAGTCGTGTTCTAATATATATATAAATATATACATATACACACACACTCACTTCAAAATTCTTAATATCATTATAAACATACTGATTTCGTTATTTTTTATAATGATAAACTAATGTTTATAAGACAAGGTTTTTTATGCATAGCACAAAGGATAACAAATTATTATAAGCAATAATTAGTCTCACAAATTGAAAATATCTCCCGAGTAAAAATAAATGTTGCCAACGGGAATTGAATCCGCACCTTCTGATGTCCGGTCAGGTGCTCTGGACCACTGAGCTACGTCGGCTTATTTCCACCACGCCACATAATTCTATATTTCAGGAGAATAATTATTGCTTATAATAATTTGTTATACTAATTTCGGTTGTCGGTGCTTGGTTGCGTATTCGTGTAATGCGTAAAATTACTCGAGTTCAATGAACTTTTAATTTTCAAAATTGGAACTATTATAACTAGCATAAATCATATCAGACAAGTAGGTACGAACATTATTTTATTGATTAATAACTCTTTGTTAGAAATGTGTGTTTCTTTTGTTTAAATTTTGAATAGATTTCTTAATTTTACAAGTTTACCTACTAAAATTCGAAAGGTAAATTTCTTCATTTGGAATGCAATGCTAAATACTTTCAGCTTCACAAATCCCAAAATCTTATTATCCAGTGATTTTTCATGGATCTGTGCCATTTATATTTGAAAATCCGCACTTCAATTTATCCACTTCCACAAATTACTTCAAAGTCCAAGTAGGTATTCCGTATTTATTAATATTGAAACATTTAAGCTAAAGATTAAAGACTGAAAGCAGGTACTTATGTATGTTATTGCGTAGGGAAAACTATTTCTCGAACAGCTCGGTTAAAGTATTTTCATAATTTGATTTGTTTAATCTAAAAATTATCGACGCCTCTCTCGATTTCATACTATTTACCTTTGTAATTACATAGTTACGGAAAAGCCGACAGTTGAGGGATTGGTGTCAAACAAGCAATGTGATTATAAAATATCGAAACTCGAAGGCCGGGTTATTATGTGAATTTAAACGGAGTAATCTATAGTGATTTTCACAACCAACTTATAGTAAGTCAGGTGCTACAAGTTAACTTGCACACTGATAAAATGACTACAAACAAATTTATAATTTCTTAGTTAAAGGTACACATACGAAAACGATCAATATTCGTAACTGATTTGTCTTTAACTTCATTTCCTTACGAATGTGACTAAGACTCCCAACGAAAGAGACCTCCAAATGACCCAAAATAAACACAGATTTGAAACCAATCGGAGGAAATTGGAGAGAACCCGTGATAAGAGAATTACCATGACACCTCTAACACGATAAGATCCATTAATTTGTAATGAATTTCGACAGTTATTTTGAAAAACGGTTAAGAACCTGTACAAAGAAACGTCTTACAGTAATAACGTAACACACCTGAGATGACCTAAATAATTGAAGCACCGTTAGTGATGTAATTGACATATAGTAATCTTCCATTTCAATTAGTGGAGGTACCAGTTCTGGGTTTTTAGGAGCATCAGACCTAGTTTACTTAATATTATTACTGGTTATCGTAAGAGGGTTTAACGTATTGTTGCTCAGTGATCATCCATCAACGGCCGGCATAGTCCAGTGGTAACGCATGGAACTGCCATTCCGAAGGTCGCGGGTTCGAACCCGGCGTGCGCAAATAAATTTTATTTGATTAATTTGTGTTATTTCACAATTAATTAACTAAAATAATATATAGTATATTTGCGGCACGTTCCAGAGTGGAAGATACTACCAGTATCGCCCTGGTGTAAGACCACCATTCAGAATTGAAACGTTGCTCCAAATGGCTTTAGCCGTGTTTAGTGACTAGATCTGAATAGCCAGGTACTTCCCCACCTTCATCTTTCCCTTCCCCACTTACCTTCAGCCTCACAACATCCCCCAATTGGGGATGCCATAGTCTCACTGGCTCCAGACGGGAGCAGTTGGGACTCTTGTGAGGTATTCACTATAAAAAATAAAAAAAACATAGTAAGCGAATCCTACAGGTAAACTAATACTTCTTTTATAATGGACGTTGGGCTAAAGAAAGCAACCAAACATTGTCATTAATTAGCATTTCCTCGGATGATATTGAACTAACATGTGTGGAGATTTCATTCTATTTTCAGAACCAATTAAGGTAAAGCTACGAGGCCAAATGTGATGAATGTCACATTTAACATTTATGAGCCATTCTTATTTCTTATTTGTTATAAAAATCAGTATTAAGTAGGTACCTACAGTTGCAACAACTGTATGTTTTGTTGCGATGAGTGTGGTGTGCGGTAGGCTGCCGCTGTTGTAAAGTAGTAACATGGTAGTAACGGCGGCGGCGCGGCGGTCACGAAACGCTGGAAGAAAGACTTTCGCTTTCCGCTGAAGAATAATAATTCTACCGGCAATTTGTACATAATATATATATTAAAGTGGGTACTCTACTATAATCCGCGTGCTGTTGGCTGTGGGCTGTGTGCTATCCGCTGTTCCGTTGAGACTACTGACCGACATTGCCAACAGGGTATCTATAGTCCCGGTGAAAGACTACTTCTGACCACAACAATTGATCAACGGAGTATCTTTAATGTCTGTTTTTATGGTTTCACTGAACCTCAATGGACACTTAATTCCATCTGTGTAAATCATTTAAAGTAATGTTTATTCATTAGATAACTTTCTTATTAAAATTAATGTGATAATTAAATAACAATATCTACTGTAAATAGAATAATAATATTTTATCATTATTTTCTCTTTTGAATTGTTTTATTTTTAAATTTCCTGACTTGTGACGTGCGGTGCATAATAAACTGTCTGAAAACAAGTAAAAAAATGTGAAAATCCACGTTTTTATTAGGCCTAATAATTAGTAGGTGGTGCGTGACTTCATGTAGGAAACTTCTACTCCCATTTCCCTCTCAGACTAGATGATGAATATATTCCAATTGCATTATTTTCACTTTTAAATATAATTTCTGCAAGAAGTAGTGCAAGGCTTACCTTGAGACCTTCCCTCGAGTCTTGGCAGACAAGTGACTTGGGGCCACTCCCCACTTTACTCAATAATTAGTTTGAACTTAAAATTATGATGGCGTAAAATATGTACGTCGTGTTGTAAAACCGGTAATGTAATTATGTCGGCAAGTAACCTGTAGGCAATTGGCGTAAAATCAATCTACTTAAGAAAAGGTATTAGTACCTACCTAGTTTATTGCCATTATTTTTAATCGAATCGCCTGTATAATACGACATTTTTTAAAACAATCGTATGAATTTTACGACAAAATACCCTGAAATTCCACCCATCATATCTCCCCACAGATCCTTTTTTTTTTTTTTTTTTTTTTTTTATTTAATATTTTTTTTTTGTTACATACATGGTTTTAAAATACAAATTATGTTTTTTTACATACATATTAAAAAAAGAAAGAAACAATGCGAATTACAGAAAAGTATATGTACACATGCACATATGTATACATATATAGTGTATTACACATCATACATAACATACACACACAATACACGTACACACACACGAGTTCATAAACAGCATATACATAAAAATAATAATATGCATAAATGTATGATAGCAAAAAAATCCCACATAGGCATCGCCAGTTCGTGGGTATACTTGTGTTTCTTTAAGGCAGTTCAGTTAAAATTACTTTGTTTAGTAAAGTCGTCATATCTTTAAAGTTATTTGTCGAATATACGGAAACTCTACCCATAATACCCACAAAACATTGTATAACTAAATTCATCACAGTCATTTTCTAGGTATTTGTCAAGTGATATAAGGCCATCGTTGACAAGTTGCCCATCTCAAAAACGTTCAGAGATTTCCGTACCTTCACTACCTACGTAGGAGCTTGAATAAAACTTTCATTGGCAAATTCCGTAAAGAAATAATATGAATTTCTCTAAACTGAGTAGCTGAGAATCTAACAATATGTATTTTTATTGTGTACATATTGCAACAAAGTAACACATACATTTTTAACCCACTTACTAACTCTTCACTTTTAACATTAACTTGATACTGGCTGAAACACTCCGCAATGGGGTAAAAAGTGGTCAAAATTAAGTAGAAATTAAATTATTTAGCATTAGACACATTTCTCCTGTCTAAAGTAAAAGTACAGTAAAAAGCTTTTCACCAGGAAAAAATATTACGAAAAACGAAGTAGGAAGTCTACATAGAAGTTTCAATGAATATTATATACTCTGATTGAAGAACGCACGTACTATTATTCCACCGGAGAGAAAATACATATTGGAGAAAGATAAATAAATGCAGCGTGAAAAAAATGCAATTAAAATTTATGATCGGCGATAGAGCCAGTCATGCCTCATGTCGGGAGTGGGAAGTGGGGAGTGGGGAGTGGGGAGTGAGGGAGCCGCTCTCAAATCTCAGCATCGCGGCAAAAAGCCACCGGAAACAGACAAAGACGTTGCGGAGAAGCTTCCACTTTGTCTGTGGATCAGCGAAAGTTGAATCAACTTCCTGCGATCGTGATACAAGACCACATATAAGGTAAAGTGGGGCCCTAGGCAGCGGGCCCCCGTACCCGTGCCCGACCAGCCACCAGACTACCAGAGGACACTGGCCGCTACAAACACTGTGAAGATCATTCTCGTAACATTTTAAAAGCCTGAAGCAACTGGAGCGGACTTTTTTACGCACCTCCTCTAAACTGGTATCGCTCGAAGGCCCAAAAGACTCGTTCGCTGATAGAAATCAAACATGACAACGGCTCGATTCGCCATCTGTGCTCAATCAGCGTTGTCTAGGAACTTACATCATTATCCATGTTAATTAAATTGAAGGTATCCAGATAGACATTTTTTGTCTCCGTGATAATATTATCTGCACGACAATTTAATATTTATGACATTTGTACGGTGGTAGTTTGAGCCGGTATTTCGATTAACAATAAACGCTGCCAGTTGAAAGAAGTTAGGTAACAAGTAATAAGGATTCATAAGTACACGTTTCCAATGGCATGCAAGAGGCTAGTCAAATAATGATTTAAAAAAACCTTTGTTGTTATTTGAGGTTTTCGATTCAGAAGTACAATGGGTGTTTTTATGAATAAGTTCTGACCGCAGCATATGAGCATACGCGATTCCTTTATGAAGTCTCCGGCTATCACGTTGACTGAAGACCGTAATGCGAAATATTGATGATATTTCGCAGAAATGCATCTATTGACAGTTATCTGCCATTGTTCCGTTAACAATTTATATTTTCTTTCCACCCGAACCAAGTAAGCACCTAGCGGGATTTCTCGTTATAATCTCGTAAGCAGTTCAAATGCATGTTATTCTTTGTACGATGACATTACGAAAGCAAACTAAGCAAGCAAATAAAACAAATTGATTAAACTTAGAGGATAAGTCTTATTTGAAGGGTTGCTTTTTTCATTTGAAATCACACTCTTGTTCGGTTGGTTGGTTGGATGTTGGGAAAGATTGAGGAAAATACATTTACTCAGATAGTTATTAAATTTCAAGCAACGTTTCAATCCCAAACTATAACTTCTCACTTTCTCACCAGGACAACACGGAGAAATGGTCTTCCCCTGAAATGTAAATATTTACTTATAACAATTTTAATCATAATTTAAGATACCAAGATTTCAAAGTTATAAAATATCAGGCTTACGAAAACATTTAGAATATCTAGCCCTTAAAATAAAATGTTCATTAAAACTTTTTAGAACCGACAGATTACACAATGAGAAACATTATTAACATGAATAACATCAATCATTCGAATAAAGCAAGTCGGTGGCAAAATACTATTAATCAGGGTTCGAGCTCTGTGCTATTGTCTTGTGCGAGCAGCGATTTATTGACAGCTCCGGACAAATTGTTCGCATTGCAAATCCAACTAAATGGTTTCCATTCTTTCTAGAATCTAGATACAAGCTTGTTCATGTTCACCTTGAAAGGAGTTGTTAGGAAAAGTACTTCGCAGCGAACGAATCTACCTCCTTGTGGCACTAGTATCTAGTATGTAGCGAGGAGAACTGAACCTATACAATTAGTACCCGCGTTATCACACCTGCTGATTTCTGTGGTCAGTCTGACAAACATATTATTTTAAAACCACATTCGTATGGAGTAATTGGAAACATGTTTTTTTGGTATCGACAGATCGATCGCACACTAATACGCGTAAGTCTAGTCGTTGAAGGAGGTTTCCCAGTAAATAATTGTTAACCCTTCTCTTAGGTTGTAAGTTGCAATGAAATGAGATGATATTATTGTTAAACCTTCTCTTAGGTTGTAAGTTGCAATGAAATGAGAGGATATTATTGTTAAACCTTCTCTTAGGTTGTAAGTTACAATGAAATGAGAGCATATTATTGTTAAACCTTCTATTAGGTTGTAAGTTGCAATGAAATGAGAGGATATTAAAACGGTCTACCTGAAATACTAGAAAAAAATAAGATTTGAAGTTCCTTACAATATCGTAATGGTACGAAACCATCATTCAGAATCGAGGTGTTGCTTGAAGTGTCTTTAGCCGTGTTTAGCGAAAGCTAATGCTTCCCAAACTTCCCCATTTCCGTCTCATTATCCTATTGCGCCTAACAAGATACCCCACAGTGGCTCCTAGCAGTTGAAGTATCTTAAAAAAACATGGTAATTAATTGAGGATAAAATTGATAATTCTTAAATTGAAATATGAGAACAATAAAATTTCTGAAAATAATCATGTCTCAATAACTCAGTGGTTAGAGTGTTGTCCCGTTAAGACTGAGGTCCTGGGTACTATTTCATGTTTCGACCGTTAGGTACTGTTTCATTTTCTGCATCTTATTCTGTTTCGTCTTTCGTTTAGATTTATCAATATTTTCTTCTTCTTCAATTATTGATACCTAAATATTATTGATACCTAAATATTATTGATACTTAAATATATTTGATACCCAAATATTATTGATACATAAATAGTATTGATACCTAAATATTATTGATACCTAAATATTATTGATACTTAAATATTATTGATACCTAAATATTATTGATACCTAAATATTATTGATACCTAAACATTATTAATACCTAAATATTAACTGTTATTGTTAAATATTACATTGATGTGTATAACCTTCAAAAGTTATTCCAATAAATTGAAAATTATTATTTACCCTTTGTGGCTTTTGTTGTAGTACCTAGTTAACAGAATGAGGGACATTAATTAAGTCGCTTGAACACTAGACAAATGAAGCTACTGTTTATAATGTCGGTATTCCATTCTCTAATAGTCATCTGTGCTACCATCATTGTTTACAGTTATGGCACACGTAAATCTGTTTTATCTAATCTTTTGTTTAAACCGAGGAAATCGTAGGAAACCGTCACGTCATATTGTTTGTCAGACGGGCAAATATTGTATTGGCGAGATTAGTTATTAGTTGGTATCACCCACTGGTACCAATATAATAATAATATGATGATAGGTAGAGAAAGTATAAAAAATAATTCATTGCATTAATCTAATGATATTCTTCGAAATGAGAATGTTAAATATGAATTAACATTTAAATGAAAACAATCTCTTTAAGTAAATGTCGAATATGTACGCACGCTTAATGCTACAGATAAGAATTCTGTACTATGATTAAATATGTTAGGTAGGTACTTCAGGTAGCAAACTTTTTTTTCAAATTCACCCTTTTTAAATGCAAAAACATTCTTATTCCCGAAAGCATAATCCTAAGAGTCTAAAAAATGCATATTTTTGTAAGACCCACTTACCTACAAGCCAAACCACTAAACGAAGAGTCACGAAGCTGTTCTGATAAGGGAAGCATACAATGGGTAAACAATTAGAACTATCTAACAATTAAAAATTCAGAGAATTTGTCGATAAGAGTGTTACCGATAAACTCCATTAGAGACAGTGTCTACTAGACAACCTATGTAAAATATTAATTCTGGATTTACTTACCGGGAACGGTATAATTTGTTTTGTCCATAAATATTGCATAGTCAAATGGATTGTACTCCAATCTCCAAATTGTGTTACGATTTCGAATGACCGGATAACAGTTAAGTAAACGAGGAGTTATGCAAAGCTGCCAGAGTCCAGTTATGAAAGAATTTTAATTGATACTTACTCTTTTCACGATTCACATATTTCATTTTGACAATTAATCCAACTCCGCCGGCTCTACCCGCATAATCACGTTTGATTCCAAACATAGGCGGGGAACCAACAACGGGCATTACGGCTGCCCAACTGCCCAACAGTGTCCGATAGCCCAACTAATAAAGTGTTGGTAATAGAAGTCGCAATATTATAAAAGACGGGATTAATTTATTGTGATCGGAAGTGAAAACATTAGAAAGTTTAACAGCGATACGCGAAAATGAACATTACATAAGCAGCTTAATAAAATTCAGAGGAATCATTCATGTAGGTAGGGTAGGTTAGGGAAGTAAATCGTGAATGCATTGAGTTAAGGCGACATAAGAAAGACTAATAACGGGGGTTTGGGGGGTTTAATTATTTCTGATTAACTTAACATTAAAACCTTACATGTTTCTAGAGAGATCCCTCAGGATGTAAGTTATTTATATTTAAGATTAATAAAAACAGTTATGTTAAACGGTTTGAAAATTTTATGAAACGCTATTCGCTATTATTTTTCTAACTAATAATCTGAATTAGTAACTTCCCGAAGGAACACTCTAGAAACATTTGAGATTTTAGTAATACGGCCGGAATATTGTTTTTACACGAGTTCATTACTTGTGTTGTTAAGATATCCAATTTATTTTAGAGATTTGGTAGGGTAAATTCAACTGCAGGTCTGTCCATTTTTGTGCACAGCAACTTTACTTCCGTCGTTAAGATTCTGGCTTTATTTTAAGGTATGGTCTCGTCTTAAGGATTCAATTCAAGCAAAGAATACAAAAATAAACTAAACTGGTCCCAGCGAGAGCTCGTACGGATGTCTTAGACGTTCGTCCACTTCCTTCTCACGCGTCTTGTTTGGAAACGAAAAAGACAGAAGATACAAGAAAGATGACGTCACGTTTGATCTCTAGCTGGGATCGGTTTACCAAGCATTTATTTATTATCGTTATAGATTAAGGACGGGTTGTTTCGGAAAATTTGAACAATTCATCAAATTTCAACGTTCATTTTCAAGTTCTGTGAAAGATTTTTTCAAGTTATGTTTTTATTTCAGTTTTGTCGAACAACTAGCCTACAATGATATAATAACAGAACTTGAATAAATCTTTCACAGAACCCGAAAATGATCGTTGAAATTTGATGAATTGTTCAAATTCTCCGAAACAACCCGTCCTAAGCAAGAAAGACTGACGCCCCAAGCAGACGGCATTATCAAAGGAAGCGGAAATATTTTTCTAGACAATAAAAAAAAAATAGTTCAGTTAATAATATGATTGGGATGATTGGAATTATTTTAGAACATTTTCTTCTCATTATTATTTCTATACGTATATGGTTATGATTAATATTCGAAGACACGATGTGACTCCTACATGTCACATGAACCCCCAATTTATTTAGGCCTGCGATATAAGTAGACAAATAAATATTGTTAATGGATGCGAGACTTCCCCAGTTTATTGATAACTGGGGAAGCCTAACTCGCTAATGATGTATGCTGGCGATGATACATAAAGATAGCAGCCTATAAAAATGTGCGGTGAGAAAATTAAGATAATGTTGGTAGTTCTTATTCGAAGTATGATACAGTTAAATATGACCGAAGGAGATAGGGTTTCATTAAATTACTTTTCAAGGCATTCTGCACTGCACTGTACACATCTGAGCTGTGGACACAATATCCAGCAGCGCAATGGGACAAGCTGAAGGTGTGCTACAATAATGCATACAGGCAGCTCATGCAACTACCGAGGTTCTGCAGTGCCTCCACAATGTTTACTGAAGGGAGGGTGCACTCATTCCCCGCCTTACTTCGCCACCGACTAGCCAGCTTCTGGGGTATGACTCGGAAGTCAACCAACATCATTGTTGTGGCTGCATCCGAGTGGCTCAGTTCCCCACTCAATGAGCGATGGATGCAGATGATGCGGCGACCTCCCTGATGGACGGTTTAATTTAATTTAATCTGATTGTTTTTATTGTATTACCTATTTATATGACTATTTTATTTTATGTTTAGGTACCTTGCCTAATTTTTTTTTTTTCTCTTTGTTTTATCTTATTTCCATTTTCATAATTTTTTACTTTATTTTATTGTTTCCCTGTTTTACTGCATTTCATGTAATATGGCAGACTGGGATTGCACTATCCTCCCAGTCCTGCTGGATTAAAACTTAAGTAAATAAAAAAAAAAAATAGCTCAGTGGTAGAGCGGTGCCCCGGTAAGGCAAGGGTTATGGGTTCAAGTCCTAGATGTGACCGTATCTTTTCCTGATTTTTCAGTTTAAAATTTTTGTTTAGGAATCGCTAATATTGTCTTCAATAATTAAACATGTTGATCAGTTCAATAGTGAACATCATTTTGATACAGATTAGATAAATACAGTGCGATGAAAAGCCGCTAGGCAAGTTTCCCGCAAAACGTTTCAATTGTACATATTATGATTACGCGAAAAAAAATATGTAACGGAGGCGCAGTTCCCATGGCGATGTATGGCAGTTATTGCAGGGCGGATGTGAATTAATAAGTAATACTATAGGTAATGAGAGTAACGGGAGGTGTAATGAAAGGTAAAAATACGAGAAAAGACATTAAAAAATCACGATTTCTTGAATTTAATAGCACCTTTCATCTGTAAATGTTTCCGATTTTTCCTATACCTATACAAAAAAGTCAAGGATTTAAATTTTAAATAATATTATCACGATAATTATTTTTCATTTTTACTTGAAAAAGATGTAGTTTGTAAACGCAGGGATACTACCCCTAGCAGTAAGATTTAAACCAGTGAGTTTGAAGCTGAACATTTTACTAATGTAATACCTACCTTCCTATAGTGGAACAAATTACACATATAATTGAAAAGTTAATATTGCAAAATCTAGCAATATTATAAGTTATGAGGCTTATATGTTATAGTTATATGTTGTAGTTATAAGTTATAATCAATATTTCTAAATAGAAAGTGATAACAAATTAAAATCTTCGATTGCGTAGTGCCTTCGTCTAGCGTTTTCTTCAGTACGGGATTTAAAAGTTAGTTACCGTTAGGTATAGTAAATCGATCGTCTACATGTGCAATGTGGATATGTGTACAGGTAAAATTGCATACAATAGTACTTACCTACCTGCACAGAGTGTGATCAGTTCAGGAAAAGACTTCTGAGAGAAGTAATAGGTAATAAGTAATAATAATAGTGGAATAATGGACACGCATTTCTACACTCGATGTACGTAGATTTCTTCGGCGATATTAAATATTTAACAGTAATTTTTCAAATGCGAAATCTCCAGAATCATAACCATGCACGTGAAATTGCAATAATGTAATTATACAACCAAGTATTTTCCATTTTCCGGAAACATTTTTAATCTGATATTACGTAAGTAGCTATAGTTTAAGGAGGCAGTTACGTAAGGTTGGATTGGTTAATTTAATCGAACTGCCATTACATATTTATGGCAAAATAGCGAGATCGATGTATTTTATTAATTTAAATCACATTACTGGGGAAAGCACGTGATTCAATCTCAAATTTAACACAATATTTTCTCAATGTCCCAATAATTTATGTATTTTACTCTGTATTAGATTCTGAATGTATAGATATAGCGTATTGAGTTCCACTAACCGGGGTTCCGATTTTCCTAGGTACTAAGCATACCCCTGTCAAATTCTATCCAAAATCCAAATGACAAAAATTTCTACGCCTAACAAATCTTTTGTTGAATGGGACGTGATTGACATCAACAACGAATAAACCACTCTCATCAATCATCAATATCAACACTGACAAAAGTGAAGATTGATTGTGACGAGATATCATATCTATGCATGCTTGTTTATGTTCATGTTCACGATCTGTCATCTAGCACATATTTGTGGATGCAAAAGATCTAGAGTTTATCAAAATATTGTAAAAGGTGGAGCAGGCTAGCATTCCACGATAAAGTTCTAATACCATCCCTGATGCATACCAGAGAGGCACCGAACTGACAGAGCAAGGACGAAAGTGTAGAGTTACGGAAATGGTGTGATGGTTAGTAAGTTAATTTTTTAAAAAAACGACAGCTGTAAGAAAAATATGGCGTCCTTATTTCTTACGGCATTGCTTAGAATTATATTGACCATGGCTTTAATAATGACCGTTGTCACTATTCACTGTTCAGTGCGCGCTGTGTGTACTGTGCTCCACGCAAGCACGCATTGATGCATTCCTCAGCAATTCCGCGTGCCCGCCAGCTCATCTGGCTAATCTACTTTAGTCGTGGGCGGACGGTGGAATGGGTATTGGGTGCAGTGGCGGTTTTCTCTGGAGTATGATGCAGTGATACCCAAAATAAAAGTAACGACGAGCAAACGAACATGGATTTTAATATTACTACATTTTGGACAGATCGCTAGTAACTCCTTAGCAAACCAAATCCGCCCCAAAATGTCAATAGAATCGAAATCCAGAACGCACCTATGGACAAACCGTTCTTATGATATATTTCATATGAAAATTATTCTGTCTCGTATAGTCAAAGATATGGGCTGATGGTATGGGCTGATCTATTTGGATCGGTGCTCCTCAGTATCTACCGTTCTGCACGTTAATTTCGAACTTTTATGAAATTCGCCAAATATATGTAATGATTACTGGAACTTTGATTGAACTCCCATAGAGAATGGCCACGAGCAGCCTCTGGTCGGGTGCTGGGAGGACCTGAAGTAGGTGCCCGGTCCCATATCTGAATGCAACAATGGAAGCCAATTACCAGCGGAATCCAACTCTCAAGTCGCCACTAATAGCTAATAATTGTTATTATCGTCTATTGTTTTGGCTCCGCGCTATTTGCTCTTGATTTCTATTGCGCTGGACCCCGTAAGGAAGCTGGGAGACAGAGCTTTTACTTTTTTTTTTCTTCTTTTTTCCAGAATGTGGGGAGGTAAGTGCAATCCCACATATTTCCATAGAGAGTAAATGCGTTGGAAATCAGCAATCTGCTTTTTTTTAAATGTATACACATATATACAACTTTTTACCACACTTTATCTAAATACTTTGCTAAAATTTCACAAACTTATATAGGGTGTATCGGCACGTACCCGACAAACTTTAACCAGCTATTCCTTAGCACATTTGGAGTAAAAAATGTTATGGGCACTTTGCTGTCCGGTAACATTTTTTTTTTAATAAAAAATTTATTATACATATTTTCACCACATGTCACCAATGTTTTATCCTTTGTCAAAGTTTGAAAACCCGTCTGGCAATATTTTGTTCGAGTTTCGTTGAATAATGTACGTACGTACCTACGTTGGCGCGCGTTTACAATCACAACGAAATGGCACAGCACCATTCGTCTCATTTTTAACTATTATTATTCAGTGTGTGCGAAAGAGCGAGGACACTTTTTGACGCACTTGCTAATAACAGCTGTTGAACGCGAGAAACAAGGCAAATGACAGTGACGGAGTGTGGATTTTTTTATTTATTTTTTGTTTTTAATGGAAAAAAATGTTACCAGACAGCAAAGCGCCCATAACATTTTTTACTCCAAATGTGCTGAGGAATAGCTGGTTAAAGTTTGTAGGGTACTTGCCGATACACCCTGTATATTCGAAAACACTTTTTCCATTATCAAGAATAATTATTCGTTTCTCACCTACAAATGATATTTTATAACATAGTAAGTCGGTAGTATATTGTATTTAAACTGTTTTGGTTCACCAAACATAAGACACGACAAATCTTTTCTTGCGCCGGTATTTTTTTTTTAAAATAAGTGTGGCATCAAGAAATTGAGTGATTTTGAGTTTCATGCGCTTCGGGTCTAAGATCTAAGATAATGTGTGACTGTTTGTTGTAATGGAAGACGCTAGAAAGAGTTGTAAAGTGAGAAACAATAGTCGAGCACGAACCACCATAAATAATAATACTAAAATTGCGCCTTGAGCGGATATCTAGCAATATGTGAAAAAATTGTTTTTTTGTAAATTTAAGGTTATCCGCGCCACCTGAAGACGTCACCGCAGGTCAATAAAATGTTGTGTTTTTTCTCATTTAGTATAGGGTCAATGATTAAATATATAAGCATTGGGAAATTCTAAAAACAAAACTCCGCCCTAGTGTAAATACATTGTTTCGGGATTTCTGTTCAGTTGTGATTGTATCATATAAAAGCTACATGAATGCCAAAGGTTTAAGATCGATAATAAACCGTAAAGTAGAGAAATTATAAATGAATTCATATTTATACCGAGTACTGATCATCGCCAGTTCATGAACTTCTACAAATCAACCAGCCAGACAGCCATTGTTCGTCATTGAAGGTTGATGTATCATAATTTACGCCTACACGGAAGGAAGTTTTTAGTTCTGGTTAGCATCATTATCAAAGTATTTGTATTATTCACTTTCTTACCGCGACCTCGTACGAAGGTAAGAACCTGACTAATGCGTGAGGGTTTCACGTTTTACGTCAAGTGTTTGAGTTTACAGAGAAACCTGAAAAATCTATCAGATTTAGGTAATGATCTCGTCTAACTTCATGACATTGACCGTTGCTCCCTTTCTCCCAAACAAGAGGACTCAGTCAACAACTTTCTCAACGGATTTATTTCAATTTAGTACTGTTTATTTATTTTCTGACCGCGAAGCGAAGGTGAGACTACTTAGCGTGGGTACCACAAGGGGTAAGGGGTAAGGTGCATGGTGCGTGCGTGTGGAAATAAGGTGGGCATAGTATTTACATACATAGGTTGTAGTTACTCACTTACAGGTGGTAAATGTTTCTCGTTGCTTACAATGCAATTTTAAAAGACGACTTAAAGTTTTCAATATTTATATTTTTGATACTGACAATTCGTGATCGAATTCCATTATAATGACATATTGAAACATTTTTAAACCTTTTTTATTTTATTTTTTATTTTTTACCGTTACCGTTTAAGACTATTGTAATATTATCACACGTTCTTAAGTAAAATATGTATTTTATTAATTTAGAGTCTATTACTATATTATTTCCAACTCCAATGTAAAATATGTATCCTTTTAAAATTTACCTAAAACAAATATCAATCAATAGGGTATTCCCTACATAAATAGTAAATTAATCTATGAAACCGAGGTAATTATGCCTGCTGGTTATAACCAAATATGTAGAAACTCACATGAAACATAGCAATGAAGATGGGAAAATATTTGAATTTCAATCATTTTCCCATCTCAGATGAAACATAGCAATGAAGATGGGAAAATTTATATAATTGTAATAAAATCATTGTAGACTACCCCTGTTAACCCACCTCCCCTAAATATTGTGTTTATAAACAGTAATAGCAAGAATTTAAGTAATAATTTTACTTGTCTGAAGATGGCCATAAAAGGCAGAGACCGGTAACAGCAGAAAAATAAATAAGGGAAAAAGTAAAAAAAATAAATTTTATTATCATCGAAATAACGATTTATTGTTTATTTTTTTACCCAGCACAATATATTATAAGAATTATGTAAAGCATCGTTGAGATGAGTTTATAACTCGTTTATGGGGCTCGCATCTTGGACCTTTGCTGTTTTTAATCTTTATCAACGACATAATTTTAAGTATAAATACATCAAAATATCTCCTGTTTGCCGATGACCTTAAGTTGTACAAAAAAATTACATCATTAGAAGATTGCACCGATTTGCAAAAAGACTTATCATCACTTCATGAATGGTGCACACTAAATGATTTATATTTTAATGAAAACATATGTGCCGTAATTTCATTCACAAAGAACATTAATAAATTCTCAAACACATATCACATTAACAATATCCCTTTACTAAACACAACTTCAATCAAAGACTTAGGCGTGACGTTTGACTCGTCACTTAGCTTCAACAAACATATAGATACAATTTCAAAAAGTGCATCACAAGTTTTAGGATTAACGCTAAGAATCACAAATTGTTTTAAAAGTACAGAATTAACTTTAACATTATATAAATCAATTGTGCGAAGTATTCTCGAATACGCATCAACAATTTGGTCTCTCAATTATGAGATTCATAATTACAGGATTGAATCCATACAAAGGAAACTAACCCGTGTAATTGCTTATCGTGAAGGTTTATCTGGTCAATTTGGAACATATAATGACCGAATTTTGCACTATAAACTACACTCAATGACGGTCAGACGTAAACTCTCTGACGTACTGCTTCTACATAAAATTATACATGCATCAGTTGATACACCAAACATTTTATCCCAAATTAACATCAATATACCATCAAGAAAATCAACAAGGAGGATGAAAGACATTTTCTATATTAAAGCCTACCACACAAATACAGGATATTTTTGTACCCCTGTACCGCGAACATTGAGACATTATAACATTATACATGGCTCTAATAATGAAATAGACATTTTTAATGACCAATTTAAACACTTCAAAAAAAACGTATTACCTTTAATCATATTAAGCTGATATTGTGATGAAGCCCTTTATTTAAAGAGAAGCAACATTGTACCTACCTAATCAGTATCTCACCAGTACAGGTGTGACAATAACAAATCGTTTATGAACATATTTGTATTTACCTTTTACCCATTCTTATTTGTTATTTACTTCTGCATATTTAGCTTATTCATTTTGTTACTATTTTTGTTATTATCATTTTGTTATTATTGTGTATTTAAACATCCATGTATGTAATTTTTTGGGCACCGTGCCTGTTTTATGTACTTAAATAAAAATAAATAAATAAATTAACGACGCTGTTATAAAATTTTCCAAATTTAAATACTTGACACACAATATTATAATTACATATTCATGAAAATTTATGACCATGGTGGCTACATAAATAAATAGATAACTAATTAACGAACAAAAGATGTTTGCGAAAATTCCATTCCCAAGTAAAAAAATTTAAACTTACCGTAACGCATATAAGAAATAATAATTCAAGCTCAATTTAGGCGAAGTTCAAACACAAAAACATCATGACGTAAGTGCTCTGAATTTCAGTCATAAAAGGTTTGAAAAAAAATGAAACGAAAAAATACAAGATAAATTATTGTAAAATTATCGTATCCCGTTAGCAAAATGTTACGCGTCAACTGCTGTGCAAAACCATGGCATTATACACTAGAGGCAACACATTACGAACTGATGCTAAATACTTTTATCACGAACCAAGCACATTAAAATGGCACCATTGTTGAGAAGAAAAGACAAAAAGACACAATAATATTCATATTTTCGAACGGAAACAACACATTTTAAAAATACTGTATATAATAATGTGAACCCGGAGCAAAATGCTAAATCAAATGTACAAGAAAAAAACATTGAATTAATCCTTCAAGAATACACAGAATGACCACCACCATACTAACAATGTAATATTATATAGTAGGTACAGTGTTAACACAGTGTAACAACATGGATGTGTTAGTATATTCCCGGGAAATGATGAATTGATTCCCTGGTCAAGAATTAATGTATATTCATTAGTAATCAGTTGTAAGAAATAAAACACTTAGATGCTGAGGGGCGAGGGTCCTCACTGATCATGGTACTGTCAGACTGAACCGTATATCGGAATAAGCGTAAGCAACTGAGGAGCGTCTTCGGGCTTATTAAATATATTCAAAAAGCCACAAATTTAAATAATAACTGTGCCTAAAATGGGCTGCTCAATATTATGACGCCAAGACTTTCTATCCCCAAGGTTCATTTAAAGTCATCGCCGATCGAATTATTATGCTTTAAAACTAGTTTAGACACAAGAGAAAACGGTAACACTTGTATTTCTATAATTCCCCTTGGGTTAAAAATTAAATTGTATTTAAAAATATGAGTGAGTATAAAATAATAATAAACTAATTGATCGGCCAGTGACTGAGTTGGCATCGCGTATGGGTCGTCTGGGTACCACCCAGGCGTAGTGAGTTCAATTCCTCGCCTGGCTAAGTCCTTCATCACGACACAAAAACATTAAATATAAAAAAAAACATATTTTTGAAATAAATAACAATTGAAGATTTAATATCAATTTATTTGGTACAAAATAACAATTGAAGATTTAATATCAATTTATTTTTTGAATGTTAATTCAAATAAATAATGTTACATAATTTAGAGAAGATATAGTATTTATTTTACGTAATTTTATATATAATGGTGAGTATACATTTGCGAACCGAGCCACGAATTACGGGAAAGGAACGAAGCAACTGACAAGCGGCGTTTCGCGCCATTTGCGGTTTCTTAGTTTCTTTCCCATAAGTTGCATTATGGTACGTATACATTTGCTAACCAAAACGCGAACTAAGACATGAATTACGAGAAAAACGAAGCAACTGCAAGCGGCGTTTCGCGCCGTTTGTGGTTGCTTCGTTCCTTTCCAATAAGTTGAGGTTCAGCTCGGCAGTTCGGCTCGTGTATGTATAGATTAGATGTACCACAATAATACAGCTATGTAGGTTGTGTGTATGGGGGATGTGTCATTTAGTTCGTTATTTTTTATGTATATGCCTAAGTATTCAGTTTATATTTTCAGTGTGTTTTTAACGTGAATTTTAAAATCTTTGTCGTTATTTATATTATCTTTGTAAATTTGTAATTTTGCATGATAGACGTATAATGTATTTGGTTGTCTGACTTTAAGGCGATGCCATACGTATTAATGCAAAATCATGTGTTTTTGGTTTGAAAATTTGGTCGCCTAGAAATGTTTCAGATGCTTTAATTAAATACTGCGAGTAGAATATATCTTGCCCTTTGAAATAATCGAGTATTTTTTAGATAAGTCTTTTTATAAGCCCAGAAAAAAATAATGTATAAGGCCTATGAAAACTGCTTTAAAGTTCAAAATATCCTACTTACGAACCCATTTTCGGTTATGGTTTTATTGTATAATGTGGCAAGCTAAATTATTTATAAAATGATCGAAAAAAAATTAAATATTTATGCCTGAACATCCACAAAATAAAATAAAAGGCACTTTTTGGCCATGTTTTTTTCTTGCTTAATTCAAAATAGGCGGATGGTGTTAAGCGGGAATTTAAACCTTATCGCCATCTACGTAAGGGTTATTAGTTATTATTGATAGCGGCTAAATTTAAAATATTACACGACGTAGTGCATCGCCTTAAATTCTTTAAACAATAGTTGTGATGAATACGTAGGTTTAAATAGAATTGTTTTTAATATTAATTTTGTGCTTTGTAAAGCTGTTGAATTAAATTTAACTTAGATAGAGTGTAGAGTGTAGGAATTACTATACAATGTGGGATAGATAGATCTACAAATCTATAAAATGAATTAGGCGAATTTGAGTAATACAGGTAAAATCACATTCAAGCCAATGGGTAAAATCATGGAAAATGAACTGTTCAACATGATATTGATAAGCGCCCCACCTTCCCACACCCGGTAATAAATCATATAATACGTATCAAGCACAGAAGGCAATCAAAATAGTAATCGTACACCAATAAAAGTGATAGACAAAGAATACGTGTAGTCAGTTAATAGCTAAATAATAATATAGCAGGCGGCATGAGTAAAGTGCTTACGCGGCAAGGAAATGAAGAAAGTAATCGATTATTAGGTATTACGCTATCATATTTTACGCTTTATGTTTGACTTAACTGTTCATCAAATTGATCGGAAACAATTATTACGACAAAATACTATTATTTTACATAATGGCCATTTTGTATAGAAATGGGAAAATTATACCGACAAAATTTTAATGTTTTTGCTCCATTGTAATCTTTCTTTTTGTTATGTGAATCGTTTAAGAGAAAGAGGTCACAGTGGCAGACCCACACAATTATTTTATTTGCACTCCCTCCCGTTGCTAAGATGTTGAAAGTCAAAATATTTCAAACTAAGATAATGACTTCTAAGGGGATTTGCATCTTCATTATACAGGGTGTATCGGCAAGTACCCGACAAACTTTAACCAGCTATTCCTTAGCACATTTGGAGTAAAAATGTTATGAGCGCTTTGCTGTCCGGTAACATTTTTTTTCCATTAAAAACAAAAAATAAAAAAAATCCACACTCCGTCACTGTCATTTGCATTGTTTCTCGTGTTCAACAGCTGTTATTAGCAAGTGTGTCAAAAAGTGTCCTCGCTCTATCGTACACACTAAATAATAATAGTTAAAAATGAGACGAATGGTGCCGTGCCATTTCGTTGTGATTGTAAAAGCGCGCCAACGTAGGTACGTGCGTACATTATTCAACGAAACTCGAACAAAATATTGCCAGACGGGTTTTCGAACTTTGACAAAGGATAAAACATTGGTGACATGTGGTGAAAATATGAATAATAAAATTTTTATTAAAAAAAAATGTTACCAGACAGCAAAGTGCCCATAACATTTTTTACTCCAAATGTGCCAAGGAATAGCTGGTTAAAGTTTGTCGGGTACGTGCCGATACACCCGTATATAATTAATATACATATTATTATAAAGATTTTTATTGTGTAGTAATTAATTTGAAAGTAATAATAATTAATGTAATCTAGTCTTTAGATCTAAATAACAGTGTTCCGTAAGAGAATTTAAAAATTTTTTAAAATATGCGAAGACTGTTTGTTTATTGCTTACCATCAAACTTGGTAGGACCCTTAAAACGCCCGATTTTGTAACACACGACAGTTAAATTGTACAAAATATAAGGCAGTAACAAAAAAATCCCACAAAGGCGAAGCCTGTGCGTGGGCATTATAAGGTATGTATTCAAAACAGAGGTGGTTACATTATCTATGGTTTAAATGAAAAAAGAAATATGAATAAAGAAAAAAATATATATAGTACATATAGTTATTTTTGCGTATTTAATTAAAAAAAAACAGTTTAAAACGCCGTTAGACTTTTTTTTTTTTTTAATTTAGATGGTAACATATTATCATATATAGGTATCATATTCGTAGTATAATTTATAGAAAAAATTCTCTCACTTCTAGATACTTTTTTACCCAGCTTTTGAAATTTAAGTTATACGACTTTAGGTTTTGGCACATCTTGATGGAACTCGGCAAGGAATTAAACAATTTTGGGCCAATATAGTTAATGTGTCTTTGGGCTAGCCTAGTTTTGCAGTGAGGTACTGTGTACACGCATATGATTACTTGCCCTCATCGAATGAATTGATAGGTTTCCTAATAAACTTTTAGTAAAATAACGAATTTATCATCACGTGTTTATTAATATTTTCGCATTTCTTAATTGTATATTATCAAGGACAATGCAGGTGCATGAACACGTGTTCCTATTTACAAAGAGTTTATCAGAAAACGGTCTTCAATCCCGTTTCTAACCGGATTACCAATAATTTTAAGAGAGTTTTACAAAATTAGCAATACTCATTTTCTCCGTGTATCAAGTTCAGCGCGAATATAATAAGAACTGGCACTGAGTTTTGAAATTAATTCGTGTCTTATTTTATAGTTAATAAGTGACCCCTCGCAGCATCAACGAAGGAGGGTTAATGAAACCGCTTGTAATAAGAATAGTGCTAATTTATGCAAGTAATAAAATCAAGTACGGAGAAAAGAATGAGCAAGTTTATCGATCGGTGCCTTTGATTCGATTTTTTCGCGTCCAATATACAAATAATTCCGACACAATGGGATCCAGATGTATTAAAATGATATTGTTTGACATGGCGTGGGGCGTCCATTAATTTCAATCAGCCAAGATGAATAAGAGGAAATGAGAATTGCAATATCAGACTGAGAGGTCCTGTTCACTACAACAAAGTGGCAGGTACGAGACGGAGATGATGGACGGATAAGTGGTTCGGAGTGGTTTACTCCAAACACGGCGAGACTTTGCAAAAACACCTAATTTTTTTTACTTTCGGCGGAAGTAAGCATTTAGTATTTGGCTACTTACTATTTCGAAATTAAAACAAAAAATGATTTAGTGTGACTATTTGTAGAGTTGCATTAGATACATTTTAACAGTCTTTGTCACGTATAATAAGATTGAATAGAATCCGAATTAAAAAAGTAATATTCGATATATCTATAAAATTATTAAATAATATGATTATTGTTAATTCGGTAAAGTCGATCCATCCATTTTTATCAATATTAAATGTGCATAATCTTCTATAAATTAATACATAAAGTAATTATTGTGTAAGCGGGTGCAATGTGCATCCAATCTATATTCTAAAAAAATTATAGATACGCTATAACCTTAACATGTTATCAGAATGTTGCGTTTGTGATAGTGAGTGTATTTCTCGACTTCACGTAACTAAGCGATATCTTTATGTTTTATATTATAATATTTATCTATATTTAAAATATCTACACACGTGAATGCATCATTTTTGTGTTAATTAAGGCGATGCACTACGTCGTGTAATATTTTAAATTGAGCCGCTATCAATAACAACCCTTACGTAAATGGCGATAAGGTTTAAATTCCCGCTTAACACCATCCGCCTGTTTTGATTTATGCAAGATAAAAACATGGTCAAAAAGTGCCTTTTATTTTATTTTGTGGATGTTAGGCATAAATATTAAAAAAAAATTCGATCATTTTATAAATAACTTAATTTGCCACATTATACAATAAAATCAAAACCGAAAATGTGTTCTTAAGTAGGAGATTTTGAACTTTAAAGCAGTTTTCATAGGTCTTATACATTATTTTTTTCTGGGCTTATAAAAAGATTTATCTAAAAAATACTCGATTATTTTAAAGGCCAAGATATATTTTATTCGCAGTATTTAATTAAAGCATCTGAAACATTTCTAGGCGACCAAATTTTCAAACCAAAAACACATGATTTTGCATTAATACGTATGGCATCGCCTTAACATAATATTTTCTTTCAAGTTGTCGAGGCATTCACAAGTGTTGCGCAGGCGATAGGTAGGTATAACGAAATTGGAATACGAGTAGCATTTTTCGATTTGGTAGGCGGGTATGGGTACCGCCGCCCCGGAAACCATTTATTGGATAACCAACACCCCTACTATAGATCACTCCAAGTATTCCACTAAGTTTGGTGATTTAGCAAGAGTGCCCGGGTTCATGGGGTGAGGTTTGTCTAGGTCTTGGTGGCGGATGCGTTTGCCCGCCTACTGCGTGGCAGGTGAAATCGAAAGATACTGGTTGAGACCTTTTGACCTCTCCAGCCGGACTCTCTCTCGACCCATCGTCTTGCACCGCAGTAGGGGGGATGGATTCATTCGTCATTCCTGGACACATTGACCCCTCGGTTCCAACCCATCATGAGGGATGATGAGGAAAAAAGTATGTTTTTCCTTCCCAGATCTTCCTCTCCTCCCTTTATTTAAAAAAACCCTCCACACAGCCTCCCAAAAGATGACAATGACAATTGATGTTGTAAAACAGATTATGGCGTTGAAATACACTTTTTATATCCATATCCTATGATTGTTTAGTGCCTAGGTAGTTGGCAGACTTGCAGACTAGACTCGAATACACCCATCAATTACGAAGTAGACACGGATACCTACATACTACATACATGTGTGTGTGTGTAATATGTGTATTGTGTATGTGCATAGTGTATGTGAAGCGACTTATTAATGGTAAAGGCGGTGGTTGAGACCGTAGTAAATTAACTAAATAAAACGATTGGAATTCACGTGGGGCCGGTCCATGCTGTCCATGGGCCGGTCACAAAAATTGTAAATAAATTTAGTCATAAATAAAATAATGATTAGACTTTACGTTACGGTTAACCGTTGTATCTGATCCCTTTAACAATGTCTCGGAGGTTTTTCGAGCTGCGTTTGAGGCCATCAGGAACCTGGCTACAGGTTTACGAGGGCTTAAATTAAAAGCACTTAAGCCACAATGTGTTGTGTTTTTCCATTATTAATCTGTAAAAAGATAACTGGATATTTCATGACCTTTCCATTGATTTCTAATGTCCATTACCCATTTGGAGAGCGTAAGAGGTGTTTGTGAGGGGACTTCACGCACGCACTTCAACCTTGACCTAACATCTTAGAGAGTTTACAC
Organism: Hesperophylax magnus; assembly: GCA_026573805.1. NCBI lineage: Eukaryota > Metazoa > Arthropoda > Insecta > Trichoptera > Limnephilidae > Hesperophylax > Hesperophylax magnus. The sequence goes on from JAIUSX010000002.1 coordinate 7,086,806, forward strand.
TATTATCAAGGTTCCATGATAACTCAACACAATGACAATTCAACACACCTTTAAAAGGTGATAAAGTCGTTAAAAGCGATCAGATCAGATATTGTCTAGTGAATCGTGTAACGGGCATGATTTTGTTAATAACCTTATAAAAAACTAATAAAAAAAATATATATCTAAACATCGAAATCATAATATCGAAACAGTTAATGACAGACAATATATAATGACGGATTCCATGCTTTCTCAACACACTGACTATTCAACACACCTTTAAAAAGTGATATAAAGTCATTAAAATTGATGAATTAAAAAAAATAACCTAACCTAACCTACTTAACCCTGTTAATAAAGTTTTTGTTTCATCACTTTCCATGACTTTATATAACTTTTTAAAGATGTGATGAGTTATCATTTTGCTGATTTATCCGGTCACCATGGTGACGTAATGTGAAAATGTGTGAATTATTATGAACATGTGTTCATTGTAATACATTAGTGTTTTACTAAAAAGTTTATCAGAAAACGTATCGATTCAGTCGTTAAGGGCCCGCAATCCCGTTTTTAACCGGATTACGAATAATTTGAGATTTTTTTCACTTTTTAAAAGTGTGTTGAATTGTCGTTTTGATGAGTTCTGATCGGTTTTGGCTCCCATTTGTATAATCAGTTCTGGAATGGTATAGTAGCCAGTGGCAAAATAAATCGAAGCATGCATAAAGCAATATCTCCCCAGTTGGTTTGATCCGGCTCCAGGCCATACTACTCGTATGTAGATTGTAGACTCGAGTTGAGTGTTGAGCTCCCGTTGGTTGTCGTTAGGCGAGCCGCGCTGGGGACACTTTAATGGCTGAACCGGAATCCTCTCAGGCCAGAACCAACACGTTCCCGTCTACATCCCGCGGCACTAAACTCTATACTTAATCGCTACAATAATGTTAGAGGAATATTAAAAGACGCCATTACGACAGCCCTAACACTTGCCTACTCACGCTCCCAAGGATCCGGAGCCGTGCGACCGGGATCTTCTACCCTCTATGGGAAATAGAAAACACTAAATACTTCAGGACCCCCAATCACCGTAACAGTGTTTTAAGTACCCCGCTGTATGAGCTTTAAGGGCCCGCTTTCCGCGTAAAGAATTTAGATTTGGGCAACACTCACAAAATAAACAATATTTAGTGTTAAAAGAATCCGACAGAGGTGTCTGAATTCGTATTAGGAATAATTTTGGGGATTATTTAGTGCGGTCTCTAGTTATTATTACTCTAAAGAACGAAGTCGAAATGAAGATGGTTCTCAAAATATGGGTTTTATTACGGATTTAATTAATTAATTTTTTTTTTAAATTTTACAAAAAACATTTACGAAAGTTATTTGTATAGGTATACAAATTACTTTACTTTACTAAAATACTATTGTCACTTTTATAAAAGTAATTTATAACTTTTATAAAATCAATAAATATATTTTTACATCAATAAGGTTTTTCTTATATGGTTATCTTTATAGGGTGTCCGGGGGTAAAGTGCTCAAACTTCAGGAGGTTATTCTAAATGCTAGAAGAAGTAAAAAAGAAATGGAAATTATTCGAATTTCCAAATTTTTCCACAAAAATTTATTTTCCGTAGAAGAAATTGTTTTTTTTTCTATACAAAAAATTAAACTTTTTTACTCGAAAACTATCTTAAAACGTTGGAATTCCAAAAAAAGTTTTTTTTCTTTTTTACTTGTACTATCAATTAGAATCACCTCCCGAAGTTTGTGCACTTTACCCCCGACATCTTGTATAATATGCGCAATATAATATTTATACACGTGTAATATCTACTTTTGTACATTTATATAAATTATATACACGTTTACATTTTTATGCTCATCAAATTTATTATATTATAAAGATAGATAGAAAGATCCTTAGTGCTTCCTGAGGACTTACAAATCAGAAGACTTTTTTGTAATTATTTATTTATTCATTTAAACAATTCAATAATTATAAAGAGTAATAAAACATGTAAGCAACATAAAATTACATTCTAAAATGTGAAAGGGGCTCTATTTATTTACATTTTTATGAAATTACTACTTTTAATAGTTTAAGCTTTCAGTGAACTTTCAATTTTATTTTTAACTTCTCTAAATATTATTTGTTTAAATTGTCAAATATAATTTAATCACAAACACAAGATTCACTCAAAATGAAAGATTGGTGGTTCTGAAATGTTCCCATAAATACGGTGAAAGAACCCTAAACTATAAACTTATTACCCTAAACATGCTTCGAGCGAAATGCAGATCTGGAAACCTTATCGTCAATCTGAGCAAAACATACCATGAACGTCAATATAGCAACAGTCTTTGTTCTGCTGCAGTTTCATTAAATGCCGAGAGATCCGTTTACAGTCTCCAAAAAGCAATACTGGGGCACAACCCTAGAAGCAAAGCTAAATGATTGGAATACAGAAAGATAAAAACACACCATTGTCAAAAATATCTTGGCCGTAAATGATTAAATAAAATTAGATTTATTCAGGAAGGCAAGCTATCGATCAAATGATTTGCGAATTCGGAAAAACCGTTATTATTGAGGTTTTATTGATGTTTTGTTTCTCCCGATTTATTCGTATAACCCATTAGTCTACATAATTATCTAGCGGGTTTTCCATTACTTGTGCACTTATGTTAATGTATTTTATGACCGTCTTTGTGTTGCTTATATTTGTATCATGTTGTCTCCCTCTATATTTTGTTATATATATGCACACATTATGTACTTCTTGTTTAGTATTAATTTGTACCCTGATGATGCTTAAGTAAAGCGAAACCGGTCGGTTCTTAAATTAATAAATATCGTGGTTTTAAAACAAAAAAGTATTTTATTTTATTAAATTATATTCCCCACAGTTTCAGAACTTTCAATAGCTTCTTTCGCTCGCATGTTCATTATTATTCTGAATTCCACGTTCGAGTATTGTTATTTGAAACAGATGGCCCGTATATTATTATTACATATTATATTATATTTCGGACATCGTTGCAGTGTGAATCATTAGAGCAGATGTAAAGTGACGTGTGTATTTGTGTACGTAGAAAGTTAATTCACAAATAGGTAAATCACGATCGTATAGGTATTCCTCAACAAGAAAACTAAATTAATAAAAATTTACCCAGTAATTTATAATGCATTGGAATTAGTTTTATTTCCCAAGGTACCTATTCTGAAAAAAAAAAATAATAACTTTTTACTACACAATACATAAATAAAAATATGAATTATTAATTTTTATAGTAAATTATCGTTTATAATAAATATAAGCTTATAAATCAAAAATTGTATTTTTTTCTTCTCACCTATTAGATAGGATATAATTTTATGAGATATCATTTTTTCTTTGAAATACGGGATATCTTTCGTGTATTTCCCATCTTTGAAAAAACAATATTTATTAACTCATAAACTTTACACGCGTAAAAATTATCTTTATAGATTCAAATATTTGCACGTAATCGCACGTCTGTAGATCAGAGAACGTTGAACAACACGTCTGCCCCCAAAGCCCTCGAGTTGGCGAATGAACGTCGGCAGAAAGATAGGTTAATCTTCAAGTCGGAGCGAGCGCGCTATAATAAATATGATTTAAAAGCAATAGGCGTAAGCGACAGTTGTGAAAATGTTTAATAAATCACGGCGTATTTCAAAAATAGCAAAAATCACTTTTGGGGTCTATTGAGTAGCATTAAAAGAAGCATTGTGATTTTTTTCATACATATAACTTGTAAAATAACAGAAATAAACGTGTTAATAATATTTTTCGGAGAATACTTTGCGATTTATTTCTATCGAGGGAATTTCAAATAATTACCGTTTCGGCTTTTGGAACAAATAGATGCTATCTTAAAGAATAACATATATTTTTTTAAGAGCTTAAAAACTTCAAACTTTTAAGGAAAATATGTCGGAAATTGGATGAAATTCGAATAGTGGGCCCTTAATGGTGACCTTCTCAAGAATTAGAGCGATTAAAGATTGAAGGATAGTGGTATAGTATAGTCAATAGGTCTGCGCTGTACTCTTTTAACCCTTGGAATGCTAACGGTAAAAATACAATCGCCCGTACGTCTGTTACGTACACCTGCTGACACTTTTTTTCTTCAAAATTATGTGTTTTGTAAATTATGTCGTTTTTATGACCATCCTATTTAGTTTTCCCAGGATAGCTACTAATATTCAGAGGAGTGTTTTTTTTTATTTTTATTTATAATTTACAAAAAAATATTATATAATTAAGACATATGAAAATATTCTCGAGTTTTATTATATTTTCGAGCTAAATAAGAGTTCTCCATAGTAAAAACAAGTTATATGAGGATTTCCTGTAAACAAATATAGTACTGTTACTTTTGAAAATCGGTATTATGAAATTTGAAACGGAATTTTGCGGCGCGCTTTTTCACGAATAAAAAAACACATTTGCACGTGACGAAATGACAAGCAATAAAATATAATTTAGTATGCCAGGAGCAAAGTGCAAGGAGCTACTAACAAATCCACAGTGGATTTCTTGGCACACTAGGGGTTAACGTTCACTGTATGATCAGTGAGAACTTTACGAGGTAATAAAGTTTTTTGGGAAGTTCAAGCGCGTTCATGTTAAAAAGACGCAAGCTAATTGTATTTAGTCTATGAAGCTAATAGATTACGTTTTATAGCAACACAACATTTAAACATATTAAAAACAAATCACTGTTTATTGTTTGTATTTCTTTTATCAGTAAATTTTATAGTATGAAGCTTACCTTTCCAGTCTGCATAGCTACCAATTCGAAGTAAGTATTTTTATCCAAGTATCAGAAGGAAGATTTAGCGATAACTTACCTGAAAAGAAGAAACAAAAACATTATTATCATGCTTATTTTTAAAGCAAACTATGATCTGAAATGTTCAAAACAACTATTTAAAATATGCCTTTTAATGAATGACCTTCCGAATATAAGTTGACCGGAGATATGAAACCTAGAGACAGGAAAAGAGAATAAGAGTAGGATCACAGCAGGTTAGCATTGTATCCACGCCACTCACAGGTGGTCCCAAATTAAGGCTAAAGTTGTCAATCATTTTTTTACCTTTCGGATGCTTCTCTTTTTAGAGATCTCATTATTTTTGTTGTTGCTGCACCAACACGAGCTTCGAACTCCAAATAGAGAAGGTAATGCACTAATTTACTGTTACGAGTTTTTATGCTGTGTAACTAATCCTTCGATATTAATTTTATTATTTACAAGTAGCCACTACCCCGGCCTTTTCTATTTTCAATACTATTTTTTGTTATTGAACATGCATATGCATGCATCTTTGATACATGCAGTACCTACTTACTTTTGGAAGAAAAAAATTGAAGTCAGTTTTCCTATAAAAAAAACACAAGTTTGACTTACATCGTTTGTACTTTTTAATAATTGCCTGTGTATAATATTATTGTTTTATTTTTTCCCTCTAAGCTTTTCTATAAATTATTTGCTAACTTTTATTATTAATTATTGTGCACATTTCTAATTTTTCCACGCATGAATACTAATTTTCCTATATATTTTTTCCTTTTTAAATTTGAAATATTTTTATTATGTTTATTTATCTGTTGATTATGTTAATCTTTGAGAAAAAGTATGGATGCAGACGAATTCTCCAGTTAATATTTTATTTTGTCGTGTTAATTTACTGTCTGTATCTGCGTTTTCTCCAAAAAAAACCCAAAAATTAACAAAACATGATTTTTTTACATTATACTATATAGATATTTCAAGGCCTCGTAGCGCATGATATAAATGGTGTTTCTAGTTGTAAATAGTGTCTTGTTCCAGAAATTCCATACAGCAAGAGCCGTGCAATATTCGGGACTCCAGAGCTCAACATTCAAGAGTTCTTGCTACTTGCACAAAGATTTTCTGTAAAGAAGGTAGATATATGTAGTATGATGATATTCTTCAATAATATTAGGTAATATTTTCTATGAGAAATGATTTATACCAGGAGTTCGCTAAATGTTGAATGCCATATCGAATAAAAGATGAACCCTGAGCAGAAGTGTATCCCGGACTCTTTTACCTGTTCCCAAAAAAACACACCTGTTTTTACAAAAGATGTTTTTTGTGGTCCGCATTCACGGGCAATCCGCTGCGCTGCATTACCTCGACTCCGAGGATGAGGCTTACAAAGAATGGTATCTTAATCTGGAGCACAATGGTGACCTTTACGATATAATGCAATCAGAGCTGCGGACCAAACTCAAACAAGACGAATTACATTCCCACGTCAGGCCGGCATATCCTTACTTACTTACCCCTTCTGATATACGAAATACAAAACTATGTCTCATACTTGTACAAAGGTTTACATAATATTGCGTCTCAAGAATATCTGAAGGATTCGACTGAGAAGTTAATTGATTTACCTATCATATAGCTATTTTTATTGGAAGGGTTGATAACGATCTTCTTCGTTTAGAGGTTTAGAGCATTTTTTAGTATCGTGACCCCCAAAGCCAAAAAATAATAATGAGTTAACTTTTCAAACGACCTGCATTCCGGTGTCAATCTTCAGGATAAAGGAAGGAAGCGAGGGAAGGGAGATGAGGAAAGGAAGGTTGGGAAGTACCTGGCTATTCAGATCTAGTCGCTAGACACGGTTAAAGCAATCATACTTCCCCTCACCACGATCCGCTACCATCAGCCTCACAACGTACTCCTAATATCACTGGTTCCAGGCCGTTGGGAGCAGTTTGAACTCATATGCAGTACTCACATTAAAAATAAATTAAATATGTTGATAAAAAAGCATATTTTTACACGTTACAATTTTATTGCAGTAAATATGGGCAGATTTTACCTATATAATATTATAATCGAACCTATTCGTGTACCGTAATAAAAATAATAGACCATTAGACTATCAAAGCTTTACCCCTGGCAGTTCACATTATGGTTCGAATAGTACATTCTGTTTTCATGGGCGATGTAGTACAATGAACCCTGAATATCTAAAAATTCCAAAATATTTCATTGACTGATTGTAATTTGCTAAACAGCCAAACAATAATAAGAATAGTATATCCATTCACCAACCATTCAGTCCAGTATGTATAGGCAATAGTTCAAACAAAGGGACATGAAAAAAGGTTGTCTGCGAAGGAAACTAAAACGTGTAATGTTTGTAAGACGCCAAAAAATTAGTCCTGCCGCCGAGAGCTCCGGTGCAACATCTGTTTTAGTTACATGAGTAGTACTTATAAGAAAATGCGGGAAAGGTAACAATATGACAATAGAGCTTTCAGCGGTATGCCCCTTGGTAAAGGGCTAGCGAGGGATGCTATTTACTTAACTCACGTACGGATGATTTACAGCCTGCAATAAACACAGAGTTTTCACCGTTGTGAAATTAGTTTATTACTCTCAGGTAACCACGGGTAGTGCCGGGGACGTGGAAAGATAATGAAGTCAGTATTTTATGGGGTTGTCTCGAGCCAATAGTCGCCATTCATGAGGCATGCGCAGATCTGCAACACGTTCCTGCTGATCTCACTTTCTGGAGAATATTGTCCAATTCTGAAAAGTGGATCGTAAATGCACCCACCTGTAGGCAACTAGGCAGCACTTCCCACGGATGAGGTGACTTTACGAAGAATCTAGAAGAATTAGGTAACTACCCCAAATAGAAGCAAAGGAGTTGGGATAACCCAAAAAAATATTTGGTAGTTAGTTAGGTAGGTACGCACTTAATCGTGATAGGTCCTCAATAGACATTTTTTTGACAAAAACTAGTCATTTATCTGGAAGATTAAACAGATACTATGGAAAGTCTCCCAACTCTGTTCATTCCATTCATTTAATATATAAACTCTCTTTTACATAAATTACTTAGTGCGTACATTGTCTCAAATCATATAATATATAAACTCTCTTTTATTTTTTATTTATTTATTTTTATTTTTATAGTGAATACCTCACAAGAGTCCCAACTGCTCCCGTCTGGAGCCAGTGAGACTATGGCATCCCCAATTGGGGGATGTTGTGAGGCTGAAGGTAAGTGGGGAAGGGAAAGAGGAAGGTGGGGAAGTACCTGGCTATTCAGATCTAGTCACTAAACGCGGCTAAAGCCATTTGGAGCCACGTTTCAATTCTGAATGGTGGTCTTACACCAGGGCGATACTATTTTGAAACGAATTAATTGTGAAATAACACAAATTAATCAAATAAAATTTAATAAAATAATTAAAACACTTTGTTTTGACCACGATAATCTTTATTTTTTATATAAAGTCAACATGTTTCGAGAACGATGTTCTCTTCATCAGGACAAGTAATGTACTAAAAACTAAATTGTCAAGTATATAGAGACAGGTGTGGGTAGAAAAGGAAATAGGGGGGGGGGGGTTTAGGGGAGGGAAGAGAGGTGGAAAGGGGAGGTGCTTAGAACATCAAAGACAAAAATTACAGTGGAAATATGTTTAAGACAGGGTTATTCAAAAAATTAGTTTGATTATTAATAATATTTAAATTTCTGTTGACATTTTTCCTAATTTCTAATATTTCTAAAAGGTCTAACTGAAAACCACTAACATTAGTGTGTAAAATTTTAAAACCAGTATTTATGTCAAATGAATGGTTGAATTCAATTAGATGGTTAGCAAATTCCGAATAATTATTGCTATTTAGACATCTCAAATGTTCCTTAATCCTTGTTTCAAAATTTCTGCAAGTTTTACCTATGTAAAAATGGTTACAATCATTGCAATTCAATTGGTAAACTCCGGATTTTTTCATTTTTAAGGCTCAGTTGCATCGAAAATAGTTAAAGTTACTTTTTAGTTAAGGTTAAATAAAAGTAACTTTTTTATCATTTCCTGCTTAAATGGGTTGTTTCAACTTCGTTTAAATAAAAGTTAACTAAATTGTTACAAAATAGTTACTTTTATTTAACCCAGCGATGTTGAGAGTTTAAAGTTAGATTTTGGTCAATTTTAGTTCAGCTGTCATCCGTCACCATCTTTCAGGGAACGAAATATTGTTTGAAGAGAAAATAGTTGAAAAAATGTCCGACAATCCGGGTTTTGATAATCGATTGATTTTAGAATATGTGGGAAATAGAAAAAAGAAACAATTTAAACCACGAACCGATCATTTTCTGTGGGAAGAGTTGGATTTTATCGCCAGATTTCGGATGTCGAAAAGTATGGTTAGGCAATTAACATCACTCATTGCTAATGACATCACAACGTCTACAAACAAGTAGGTTTATTTAAACTAATGTATCTACTAAGTTCTATTGATAATATACTAGCATAGTTATATTGTATGTAACTGACAAAATAATTTTTTTGTCATTTCAGAAATCATGCTGTTTCTGCTGTGGACCAGGTTCTAATAACATTGCATTTTTATGCAACAGGAACGATGCAAAGATGCACAGGAGACATCTCTGGGGTGCATAAAAGTACTGTCTCACGTGTAGTAGACAGGGTTAGCAGAGCAATAGCCCGCCTTCGGTCACAATATATTGTATTTCCTCAAACAGAGAATGAAATTCAGCAGTGTGCCAACGAGTTCTACAGCATTGCTCGATTTCCCAACACAATTGGTGCCATCGACTGCACCCATATAGGAATTCTCTCTCCTGGAGGGAACAATGCTGAGTATTACCGTAATCGAAAAGATTACTTTTCATACAACGTGCAAGCAATAGTGGATGCCAACTGCAAAATAACCAACATTGTGGCAAGATGGCCAGGTTCTACGCATGACAGCACCATTTTTAACAATTCCAGAATTAAAGGAAAACTGGAAGATGGGCTCTATGGAGCCAGACACCTAGTTGGCGATCGTGGTTATGCGGTAAAACCGTATTTATTAACCCCACTGGCAAATCCTGTTTCTGACGCTGAACTTTTGTACAATGAAAGCCAAATCAGGACAAGAAATGTTGTAGAAAGGACTTTCGGGATATGGAAAAGGCGTTTTCCTGCAGTAGGAATGAAATTAAGAATCGATGCCACAAGAGTGGAAGCCGTGATTGTTGCCACAGCGGTGTTGCACAACATATGCACTAACAACAATGTCACAGAGCCACCAGACTTTGTCACCATTCTCCAAGAAATTGACGGAGGACATTTTCCTGAAAATGTTGGACAGGGTAATAATGACATACGACAAAATCTTGTCAACAGTTATTTTGCTCATTTATTGTAATTTTTTGTATAAAATAATGTATTAATTAACTTAAAAATAAAAAAGATTTACAAATAATAATAGAAAGAAAGAAAATAAATGTTTTAATCTATTGTAACGGGGAAATCATTCTCCTTTCGGTTTTCCTCTTTGAATTTTTTTACTTCTAACTCGTGTATATGTTTCATGTGTTTAATTTTCAATTCAAAAATAGCATCACGATGCTTGTCTTCATGTTTCATCTGTTTAATTTTCAATTCTAAAATAGCATCACGATGCTTGTCTTCATGTTTCATCTGTTTAATTTTCAATTCTAAAATAGCTTCACGATGCCTGTATTCCTGTTCGTGAAGAATTTTTTTGTGCTCGAGGTCTAAATCTGTAGACAAATCTACAGATTTTTTTTGTGCATCCGCCAACTCCATGAAATTTCTGCGGACATCGTTTGGCGTGGATAATTTTCTTTTTCTTGATAGGCCTAAAAAAATATTACATTACATTAAAAACGTTAGATAGTAAGTACCTACTACCTTTCTAAATTATTTCTCTAAACTACCTAGTTTAGACAAATTTACTGAAACATTTAGTGAGATGCTGTTAAGATAATAAGATTCTATAATACTTAAGGCACAACTAAACTCACTTTTCAGGGATGGTGTTATTGGTAAGCGTTTAGTCGCTACACCTTGATACTCCGATGCACAAGGGAGTGGGGGATCTTCCACTGCCACCTATAAAGACATCATTATTCCATGTTATTGTGGGAAGAATAATTGGCTAACAGTTGGGGGACAAGTTCCATACTCATAGCGGGTAAATGAGTTCTCCCTTTTCAACATGGAAAAGTTTTACCAGACGAGAGATCTGGGTTCGAGTCCCAGTTGCAACCGCTATCTTTTATTTTTTCTGTGTCATGTACATTTTCATATTTTAATTTAGATTATTATTATTATCTTCTTCAATGATATATGACATTGATGAGAATAACCTTCAAAAGTTAAAAAGAGAGTTTTCTTATAAAAAAAGTAGAATCAATTTTATTTGTACTATAGAATTTTGTATGTAATTGTGATGTCATTTCTCAATCAAATGCCACAATTAACTGTTATACTCTATTTTTTTATTATTTCTTAATTAACAATGATTTTATGATATTTAATCAGTGTTTAGGGTATATTTATACCGTTGATATTAAATAAATAAATAAATTGTAAAAAATATTAACGTCTTTCTTACAAATTCCATCAAAAATGGTGTCTGAACATCCGCTTCTTCCACAGTTGGGTCTTCCGGTGTCTTGGGTCTTATGTGCAGGATCGGGGCGCACGGCAGAATTTCAGCAGCTTAAAACAGAATGTTGGATTTGGTTTTATAACATATTTTGTCATAAATAAATGATTATTCGCAATCCATAACTGTGAATGAAAGTAAAGATGTTTGGAATGCTAATCATACAGTGGATAGTATATAGAACTTACTTATAGAAGCATCGTCATCAAATTCAGAGTTGATCCCTTCCATGGATATTTGCATGGCACCTTGCATCCACGTTGCATTATCGCTGAGCTTGGATGGTGGTGGACCACCCCCAGTCTTTCGGCGTTCTTTTGTGAATTGTGAAGATTCCTGGAAAAAACATTTACTCATCATTTCAATTTCGAAACAATCCATGACTTCAGAAAACAATGTGTGACAATCTACAAACCTTTCTGGCAGACTTTTTCAAGTTTTCAAACTTGTTTCTAAGCTGTTTAGTGGATCTATAACGGTTTGCGGGACAGGAGGCGTTATATTTGGTTGTCAATAGTTCCCATGTCTGGTCCTTCTCTTTGACATGCACAGCATCGCTTTTTTTATTCAAAAGAATATTCTTGTGGGCCTCCACGAGCTCTCTCAGCAAAATGACATCTTCGGCGCTAAAGTTTGAAGATCTCTCTCTGAAAGTAAAGTTCGTCGTATTGAGAAGAAAATAATATAACAAGTCGAATAAAATACACATACGACAATAATAAAACCTACTTACTTTGTGATTGTTTCCATTTTTATTATGTTTAACTGAGCTGCGAAATAACCTCAAAACTTCGTAAACGTCAAAGATGCGTCAAAGACAATGATAAAGCGCGTTGAACTGCAGTGTTGACATGCGTAAAAATAATTATGTGTTTATTTTTATTAACATACATCAAATACAAGGAAAATTCGAAGCCATTTCGATGGCAACACTGGTAACTTTAAACTAACTATTTTAATGTTGGTGCAACTCAATTTTGTTGAATTTTAGCTTAACTTTAGTTAGGGCTTAAACTCAGTTTAAATATTTAACTTTAAACCATACTTTAATTATTTTCGATGCAATTGGCCCTAAGTCTTTGTCCTTGTTATTTAGAATATAATTTTTCAATTTATTATTCGTATAAAAAGCTGGTTGTATTGTATTAGGAATTTTTTTCCCTATTAAATTAGAGGTTTGATGATTTACAAACAATATTTTTCTCCATTGCTTTTTAATATTATCCCTAAGCAATGGGTAAATGTAGGACAAATGAAATTTTTTCTTATATTTTTTGTTTAGTATGTCGTCTATTAATTTGGAGTTATAACCATTATTAGATGCTATTATTTTAATGGTGATAAGTTCAGCTTTGAAATTATTTGGGGATAACGGGATATTAATTAATCTATTGATCAAATGATGGAAAGCTAAGAGTTTTTGTGAAAATGGATGGTTAGATGAGTTATGTATAATTATATCAGCATATGTTTATGTTTGAAGTTCAAAAAGAAGGAAGAAATTATTAAAAAACTTGTTAAATTGTGTAATAATAATCGTGAAAAACGTAACAACATTCTGATTCCTACTAATAATAATTTAATAATAAACTCATCTGCTAATATTGATCAAGACATTAATATAAGTGAACAAAATAAAAATAAATTCCATGACCGTGTCATCAACTTAACTCAACATCAGTTTAAAATAGAAGAACTAAATTTACTATCAAAAGGTTTAAACCATAATCTTCACATAAAAAATAATAGCAAACAACTAGAGTATTTGGCAGTAGACATTAACTGTGCATTATTTAACGAAGCAAAATCCTTTCAATACAAATGTGGTGAAGTGATAAAAAACATCGATCATAAATCTATCTGTAGAAAAATACAATATACGTCAGAACAAATGCACGCAATAAATATATCTAAAGTTACAAGGGAAAAAAACCTCATCATTACAAAAGCGGACAAAGGAAACTCGGTGATTATTATCAACAAAAGTGATTACATTGATAAAACTATGGACTTTCTACAAGGTGATAACTTTGAAATAGTGAAAACAAACCCAATTAATAAATGTCAGGATTTGATAATGGACACTTTAAAAACTTGCAAAAGTGATAAAATCGTTAATTTATTTAGAAATAAAAGAATTACTGTAAAAAATCCTCAAGTTCCCAAATTATACAGTTTACTTAAGATTCACAAGAAGAATCAACCAATTAGACCTGTAGTTTCCAATTGCAATGCTCCTAGCTATAAATTAGCGTCAACATTAAATAGTATTATAATTGAATCAAATATTTTTCAACCTAAGTATACAATTAAGAATTCCCTACAATTAGTAGACCATTTAAAATGTTTGGAAATCCCCGATAATGCATTATTAGTATCCTTTGATGTCGTCAACCTGTTCCCAAGTGTCCCAGTTGAAGAAAGCAAAACAATTATAAATAACTTACTTAATTCCTCGAAATTGCCTAATGACTTAACCCAGGATTTACTTAAATGTCTTAATGTAGTCTTAAACCAAAACTTTTTTCAATTTGATAACAAAATTTTCAAACAAAAAGACGGCTTGGCAATGGGTTCAAGTACCAGTCCTTTAGTAGCTGATATATTTTTAAACCATGTAGAACATAAAATCTTTAATAGCTCTGCCTTATTACTAAAATATGTGTTCCTTTGGAAACGATACGTAGATGACATTTTTTGTATATGGACCGGTACCAAAAGACAACTTCAAATGTTCCTTAATTTTTTGAACAAACTTCATAAAAACATTAAATTTACCTTAGAAATAGGAATTAATTGTAGCATAAATTTCTTGGATTTAAACCTAACTATAGTTAATAACAAGATTGAATTTAATATTTTCCGAAAAGAAACATATGCTGATATAATTATACATAACTCATCTAACCATCCATTTTCACAAAAACTCTTAGCTTTCCATCATTTGATCAATAGATTAATTAATATCCCGTTATCCCCAAATAATTTCAAAGCTGAACTTATCACCATTAAAATAATAGCATCTAATAATGGTTATAACTCCAAATTAATAGACGACATACTAAACAAAAAATATAAGAAAAAATTTCATTTGTCCTACATTTACCCATTGCTTAGGGATAATATTAAAAAGCAATGGAGAAAAATATTGTTTGTAAATCATCAAACCTCTAATTTAATAGGGAAAAAAATTCCTAATACAATACAACCAGCTTTTTATACGAATAATAAATTGAAAAATTATATTCTAAATAACAAGGACAAAGACTTAAAAATGAAAAAATCCGGAGTTTACCAATTGAATTGCAATGATTGTAACCATTTTTACATAGGTAAAACTTGCAGAAATTTTGAAACAAGGATTAAGGAACATTTGAGATGTCTAAATAGCAATAATTATTCGGAATTTGCTAACCATCTAATTGAATTCAACCATTCATTTGACATAAATACTGGTTTTAAAATTTTACACACTAATGTTAGTGGTTTTCAGTTAGACCTTTTAGAAATATTAGAAATTAGGAAAAATGTCAACAGAAATTTAAATATTATTAATAATCAAACTAATTTTTTGAATAACCCTGTCTTAAACATATTTCCACTGTAATTTTTGTCTTTGATGTTCTAAGCACCTCCCCTTTCCACCTCTCTTCCCTCCCCTAAACCCCCCCCCCCCTATTTCCTTTTCTACCCACACCTGTCTCTATATACTTGACAATTTAGTTTTTAGTACATTACTTGTCCTGATGAAGAGAACATCGTTCTCGAAACATGTTGACTTTATATAAAAAATAAAGATTATCGTGGTCAAAACAAAGTGTTTTAATTATTTTATTAATAAAATGGTGCCACAAAGTGAATTTGAAAAATTTGAAGAAATAAAATTTATTTGCGCACGCCGGGTTCGAACCCGCGACCTTCGGAATGGCAGTCCAATGCGTTACCACTGGACTATGCCGGCCATCATATTACCTATTGTGTGTGTGTGTGTAAACCTTTGATATGAACCAACTCCAATATTTGACTTACTCGCTGTCATGGGCCACGTATCCCTGGAGTTAAACTACTAAACTAAGCTCAAGTTATTGGTAAAGTGATGGCAGTGGCGTAGCTATAGCATTCACACGGGGGGGTTCCCCTTTGGCGAGTGGTCGAGAGGGGACGGAACATTATTTTAAGCATTTTGGGATCTCTAAGTACTCACCATGCGTGCAAATAATATTATTGTATTTTCTAGGTACGTATAATTAATTTTAATCCCCCCCCCTTTTTCACTGTGCCCAGAAACTCGCGAGAAACTGGTGAATCCACATCAAGTTCAGAGTCGATTTTGTTGTATAACTTTTTTGATTAGAGCTTTCGTTTCCGTTTTCGAGTAAATCGAGTCGAAGTTGGATTTTTAGGTCAAAATAAATCTGTTGTTGGGCGGTTAATATAAGCTGTTTAATGTTGTCGAAAAAAATTTATCTAGTTTTCTAGTTATTTTATTTTTTTTTTTTATTTTTTTTTTTTTTTTTTTTATTTTTTTTTTTATTCCAGGATGTGGGGAGGTTAGTGCAATCCCACACGTCCCATATAAATAAACATATAGATTTACATTGTATAATACATATAATAAATTTACTAATAAGGACAACTATGCAGGGTGTGGTCTTGAGTGCGCTTGGGCCCAGCGCTCACTCAGGAGTGGCGCTTGGTGCTGGTAGGCTGCGGTCACCAACTTGTTGGCGGAGGCCATTAGCCGCATCCTGGCTCCAGTGACCCGGTGTCTCATCAGGCCGGCAAATCCATGCAGTCCTAGTTCCGTGAACATCGTCGATGCGCTGCTGTATCGTCGGTATCCAAATATTATTCTACAGGCGTCATTGTATTGAATTCGGAGTCGTTCCATCGAGCAAGTTCGGTAGTGACACCATGTCTCACACGTATACAGGCCAGTACAGAATGCGTTGAATAGTATTTTTTTAACGGTATTGCTGCATTTGCAAAATCTGCGGGCAATCATATTGGACACTATGCTTAGGCTTCTCCTTTGTCGTTCGATATCGCCATCGTCCGATAGGTCTTCATTAATAATGTGCCCCAAGTATTTCACGTTCGAGCATGTTTTTATTTTTGCCTCGTTAAGGTATACGGGGAGCATCTTACTTGTATCTTGTCTTTTTCCGTGGTGGAACGCAATCAATTCCGTCTTCTTCGGGTTGTACATCATATTATGCTGTTTTCCATATTCTTCACAAATGTTTAGGAGTAATCTTAATCCCTTGATCGACGGAGCTAGGAGTATCATGTCGTCCGCGTAGTTTATATGATTCATACATATACTGTTAACACGACAGCCCGCTCTGATATCCAGGCGACTTGATAACTCGTCCATGTATACATTAAATAGAATGGGGGACATGCACCCTCCTTGCCTTACTCCTGACCGCAAATATATCGGCTGGGAGTATGTACTTGCCCACCGTACAACATTTTCCTGCTGGGAGTGCCATCGGGATAGTATGTTTATAAATAAGGTAGTTTGATTCAGGTAGTTTTAATTATAAAATAATCGAAATGCTCAGATCGACAAAAAAACTTCTCTTGGTTGTAGATTCTCCCGTTTTCGAGTTTCCAGACACCGTGTATACGCCTCTGATCGATGTTATTGAAATTCGACTTGCTCTGTTCAATAGCTGTGATTTTTCTACTGTTTCCGTCCTGTAGAAGAGGCGGTGAACTTCCCCGAATCAGAGTGGATGAGAAATGTAGTTATGTAGGTAAGTACTAAGTTTAGTATCTACCTACAAAGTGGTCAGCGGACCGTGAGCATCATCGGGCATCTTCCCTAGTCCCCCCTCTCCTCTCCAGAGGCCAGACCATAAAATCGTCATCACAAAGACTTCGGGAATAAAAACATACCTTTTACGATTTCAGTACGGACTCCGGCTCCAGGCCGGGTCGTGACCGGGGACCGGCGACCGGCCCAAACCCCGTCATTATTACTAGGTACCTACGCATACTTTAGGTAGGTACTCTTTTATTCCGATGTACCCGTCTATTATTCCAGACTGAATCTCTGACGGGAATCGGTCAGATATTAATGACTAATATTTGATTTACAATCCAAGAATGCTTTGGGTCACCGAGGCATGACGAGTCGTCCTGGATATGCGTCAAGCAATGGTTAAGATATCAGGGATTCTTTTAAAGTTTAAAGGATTCATTCGTTTGAATCACAAGCTTTTGAGTGATAATTGCGAGAGATTATACAGCATGATGCATAATACAGTGGTTAAGAAAAACAATGCATACAGTCAATGACGCAATTTTATAAGCATATGAAATTAGTAAGACTTTTGATTACTCCGGCGACTTATCGCATGGCCCAGTAAAATGCCTCTATTGAGAAACAGGTTCATATTTTAATCGCTTTAGCATTTAGGTAGGCACTTGTATTTAAGTACTATAGTAGCCTCTTACAGATAAACAAAAATAGAAGAAAAAAACGCTCCTTACCTACACCGAGGAGCATCAGATACGCAATAAATAATCGTTCCACGCTGGCTTGGTTATTAAAAGTTAAAGGGTTTTTACCGAAGAGATTTATGCATTAAAGGCAGAATAGAATTGATATTATTCAAGAAAGTTCATTCAGAAGAAGGTACAACGGTTACACGTTACACCCCGAGCAGGAGAACGTGGAGTGACTGATGAATATATATTATATTCCTAGACCTCCATCACCTATCATATTATTTAATCGTCCAATGTTTGATTCATGACTCAACGGTCGAACGGTTAAACACGGTATCCTGTTTTTCTTCTCCTTCTGAAGATAATAATAAATAAATGCCAACCTATTTATAATTCTGAATGAAAATTCTAGTTTAAGGCGATGCACTACGTCGTGTAATATTTTAAATTGAGCCGCTATCAATAACAACCCTTACGCAGATGGCGATAAGGTTTAAATTCCCGCTCAACACCATCCGCCTGTTTTGATTTATGCAAGAAAAAAACATGGCCAAAAAGTGCCTTTTATTTTATTTTGTGGATGTTCAGGCATAAATATATAATTTTTTTTCGATCATTTTATAGATGACCTAATTTGCCACATTATACAATAAAACCATAACCGAAAATGTGTTCTTAAGTAGGAGATTTTGAACTTTAAAGAAGTTTTCATAGGCCTTATACATTATTTTTTCTGGGCTTATAAAAAGACTTATCTAAAAAATACTCGATTATTTCAAAGGCCAAGATGTATTCTACTCGCAGTATTTAATTAAAGCATCTGAAACATTTCTAGGCGACCAAATTATCAAACCAAAAACACATGATTTTGCATTACTACGTATGGCATCGCGTTAATATCATATTTTTATCGTCGTTTTCATAGATAAAATAATTTTCATATTTCGAATTAATTCGAATCCCGTTCAAAATCCGGAAGATTACGCGTGACGTCATACGTATGATCGTTTTATCGGTTAACAATAAGGCCATTCCAAAACGGGTTGGTGTAAAATCAACAAATCCTAAAATAAATAATTAACAAGAATAAAAAAATGAACATTGCAAATAATTTGGTGGGTGCGCGAATACACGCAGCGCAATATCGCGTAAGCGCGAGGGATTTTAAATAACTATTTATTAATTCTAGATATACTTACGTTTATTTAATATAACTTATATATTTGGAATCAGCGTTTGTTGATCAACTGTACATATATATAATTTTTTAAAGTCATAATATTTTTTCTTTAAGTTCCTTATTATAACCATCTTTTAAGTCGTGTTGAAATGGATTTTCAAGTCAGTTTTCTCTATTACCCAACGACATTGAGTCGTAATATAATAAATAACACCAATGAAACAGATAGAGACACGCGTGAGTTCATTGTTCAAACACTTGATACAATCAGGATAGTGGACTGATATGGCTGACTGTCCAGAGTGTCCAGTATACGGTGCACAGTATCCGAATGTAAATCCGGACCCACTCGATGCGAGACTAAATATAGTGCATCGCGCTCCGGGTGGCACATTCCTTTAAATAGCCATGTTTATATTACACTCTCATTACTGAAATACATACGTTTAAGCTTGATTCGTAGAAGGTAATTCATTATGAATTATACGCAGGGTGAGG
This sequence comes from Hesperophylax magnus, assembly GCA_026573805.1. Lineage (NCBI taxonomy): Eukaryota > Metazoa > Arthropoda > Insecta > Trichoptera > Limnephilidae > Hesperophylax > Hesperophylax magnus. Next base: position 7,106,439 of record JAIUSX010000002.1, read on the forward strand.
TATATGGTACCATCACCATAAGCGCTCATCATCGTCCAATCCCTAATAATAATCTCTCTGAGCGAGTTTGCTTGCCACCCACCCACCCACAAATAGAAATAATTTGATTACGACCAAGCGGCACTCCCCAATCATGGCGTCGCTTTTATTATCCACGCAGAACCCTTGGAGCCATTAAAACTTATTCAGCGTCCATCTTAATTCACGGCTATCAGAAATATTTCGTTAAAGATAATTATAATTCATGGCGAGGCTCAGGCGATTATCATCCTGATCATTAGCTGCGTTTGTTATAGAGCTTACGGGAAGGGCGATACCGAACTTGAGGAACCATCTAATGTATTATTTAAAACGTGGACTCGTACCTACTACCCACAGCTACAATATCAGAACACTTCACTTTTAATGAAGTGAAGTTGGAAGGCAGTTTTTGTTTTCCCCGTGGTTTCAACGGACATTGTAGTCGTCTCCGCGAAGATAAAAGAAAACAAAAATTCCCTCGGTGTCCTCAAATTAAAATCTCAAGGATATGCTCGCTATCGGAAGATTCCAAAAACCGGTTAATATTATTATGCTTATCGTGAATATCCACGTTCTTCCGCGTAAGTTTATTCTGCTTATACGAATTACTGTGCCAATCCTTATTTACTTAAGTTCATATTTTATACCATTACGAGTGTTATTCAAAAGAATTTGTGAAAAATGAAATGTTTTAAAACAAGCAATAAAGACAATACATATCTTTATACTTTGTAGTGACAGGGTCTAAGCAAATTAATAATGTGCCGTCGCAATCAAAACGCATACCTGATTTAACAAAGGGGATTTCTTTTTTGAACCGTCGAGACTGTCCCTTCGTTAAAAAAATCTACTGCAGGGAAGATAGTCCACGTCCACAAAACATTACAACATAAAAATAGTACGTTAAATAAAGACGTTTGACGAGGTCGTCCAATTAGGAATGTTTGTCTTTCCTTAAAAGTATAGGTAGCAGGTTCACATAGAAAATGCTGATATTAATTAAGCCACGGACAGCTCCATAAAATAGCGAATTATTATAATTTGAGATATTTAATTATCAAATAATGCACAGACAAGAATCCTCGGAGGCACTTGGACACAAAAGTTACAAAAGCGCCAGACCAATATTGCATATTTTTTGTCCAACGATTATCTTACCTTGGCTTATTATTTACAGCCTTGTTGGCTCCATTGACGCCGATAGAGTTGTTATAGGCTGGACGCCATTTCCAACTTTACGATAAGTAAACACAGCCGAAACAAAGACAAATCTTTGGCTAAAAGTATTTGTTACATGACATGTTCCCGAGACTTGGAAGGCTCATCTTTATCGTACAGCATTATTACATATGGCGCCTCCGAACATTCCTGACGTAAACCATAATGCTCACAACGAACAATCAGCCCCCGAGGGAGTATAAGATAGTAGGCGAGACGTGAGCCCCATGTTCGGGTATTGTTCTAACTTCCAAACCATTCAGTGCTTTACATTTCACAGACGCAGGAATGCAAAAGAAATGTCTGCCATCTATCCGGTAAAATAAATGATAACCCGCTTTATCCGCAATAATCCTTCTCAGCATGTGGCCGCAATATGTGGAGACTTGGAGACGCAATTACTAAGTCTGGTGCCGAAGCTCTGCAATAATTAATACTTGATCAGTAAATTAACATACCAATAAGTAATTTTGGCGAATAATTCAATGAAACGCGACCTCTTTGTTAGCTGTAAGGTGTTGGATGTACGTAGGTAATTAAAATGAGTAAGCAGGCAAATATTTCTATCGATTTAAATGTTACAAGGATTTCTGATGCATTCGCAATGTTTTGAAGAAGAAACATGCAATAACACTATTGTAGATAATCAATGTACAAGTACCCACTTAGTAATAGGGCGTGCAGAGACTTTTCATATAAATTTTGCACATTAACAGACTAAATTAAAGATTTGTATTTTTACAAGACAAGATGACTAAAATACGCTACCAACTACTGAGTCTGCCAGTTCTGACATCTGGCTAGTTCCGATTTAAACAAGAGTGAAGAGTTTTCTTTCTTACTTGTTTTTACGAGAGCGAGTGCGCCAGTTCTGCTTATGTCTGGTTTTCACTGATGTTGAGAAATCATTATTAAAACCATTTTTACTACTCCGCTTAACACATGTTACCACCGACAGTACCTACCGATATTGTAAAATATTCCATTATTTTATAACAAAACTGTACTTGCTTCACTCTTACTCACTTTAATTTAGGTTAGTTAAATCGCGTAGAAGCAGTTAGAGATAACAGATACAGATAGCATAGTGACAATGAGATCCCTCCAAAGTGGCATAGGAAATGAGGTAGCCTTCAGACAGGGGAAGCAGGAAATAAAAAAAAATACATATACTACATAAATGCTTAAAAGGTACATAATGAAAGAACACAACAAAAACAAGTTAGACCATCACAACTGGGTGGGCAAAATATTGAATTATTATACATAGTAGAAATACCAAACGGTAGTTCAATTATAGCGTAATACCCATAGCATTATTGTTTAGTACCTACCCATGTTTGTGAGTAGTTTACTATTAAAAAGCTTTTAAATGCACTATTCCAAAGCCTCCCGAATACAAAGGAGCCATTGTTTAGTGAATTCCACCGGCAAGGCGACCCGTGAGCAACAAGTAGTACTTATTAAGTAATGATCAATGAAGGTTATGACAGGCATAAACGCAACAATCACTATTACGTTTGATTACGGAGATGATGTTCCGGAGAAGTATGTTAGATTTCTCACGAGATTTGCCTATTTACTCACGACCTCACGGCCGGATTCACCGACTGCTGCTGCGATACATGGATTCTACTCCAAACGTTTATAACTTGAAGGACAAGCTTGTTAACAATGAAGTTCAATATTACACCAAATTTATGATACTAACAAGCACACTAATGGCGTACAAGGAGGATTCTCTTGTGCATTCAATTAATTCTAAACGGGGTCACGGATTCTATTTACTATTATAAGTAATTATTTGTTATTATACATACATATATTATGTACTATACACATATATATATTATATTAACTCAGTCTTTAAGGTTTTCAGACGAATTGTTGTTTTTTATAGTGAAAAGTCTTATTTATTATAGCTTTGATTGATGTTTGGGTACAATCTAAAGTTGGCCGGCATCGAAAGTGTTTTAAATATAAAATGCTGTTAACAAAAATGCTTTTTAAATCAATGAATGAATTATTTTGAGACAATAAACTAATTTAAAAAAACTCGAAAAACCATGGAAAATATAAATGATTTCTGAATATCTTCAAATCATGATCAACGAAGGAATGTAGGCCCTGCACATAGTACAATGTGCACTGTGCAGTGTACAGTGTACAGGCTTACAGAGTGCAGTACTTACCTATGTATTATAGGGCTATAAGCTATAGGCTATAGGAATAGGGCATGCGAGGTAATGATGGAGAATTAAGTTCGTGACGAGGAGAAGGGCTTCGAGACATCTTAGATAAGTAAAAAAGCATTTTCTCACGAATCCAGATAATAGATGGAGGACTTGATTTTTAGGTCATCATTCAATTCAAGCAGACAACCAACTAGCCTTGTTACCACAAACAGCAGCAACCACATTTTATATTATTGAGATAGAAAAATAGTTTGCAGAAGTCACTGATTGATCAATTTTATAATGAAAAAGATACTAATAGATATATCTTGAATAATATAGGTCAATGTGTTACGAATTAAACCCAATAAAAAAACTTTATTGAGAAAATTAACTCTGCGGAGACAAGCACGAAATTGGAAAGTGTAATTCATCACTAGGTAGAAATTATGAAGCATAATATGTAACTACATTTGAAATTAATAAATTAGCGTATTAATAATTATTGATAGAAAAAATTATGCAATTTTACTTGAATCGGTACTTATGGTTATTAATATTATTTATGTATGTAGGAAGTATATAAATTTTAAAAACGGTGAAATTGTCATGTTGTAACTTTAATCATCTAATGCACTAATGCACGACGATGCGGTTATTATTAAGTACGTACTTTTTAGAAGTTGGTATATACTTAATACTCAATTTAAATATTGACAAAACATATGAAATATAAATATTTATTCTTTATTTCTCAATCACCTGACCTTAAGAGAAGTTGTAAATACACAACTCTTGACAAATTGTGAGAAATGTTTTAAAATATTAACACGATATTGATATGTGGAAAGAACGCGTGTATTTAATTTGGAAAAATATAATATTTTATTAGTACATTTGAATAGATCTTGGCATCGCGAGGACGTGGAGGAAGCGATGGAAAACAACAAGGCCACATGTTGTATTGCTATTGCAGAATAAAAATACCTATATTATCAATTTAAAGCAAACGCACATATTTATAATGAGATTTATATTTGTGATTGAACACTTGCAAAAAATTGAATATTAATTTGTTATTCGCATTAAAATTAGGCTAGGAAATCTTAATAATTAATACTTAATTGAATAAATATTAACTAAGACATTGTTTTCTGGTTAATCCAGATTCTACCACTGGTTTAGAATGTAGTTAACATAATACTTATTTTCAGCGATGAAACCAATGCTTTGTTAAATCTTATGTTTAGACAACGTATAAAAGTATAGGAATATTATAACGTGAAACCTAGAAACTACTTTAAAAAAACGTAGAAACCAAAAGGTTACAGAAAAAAATACTCGAATACAATACAACACCTGTTAGATAATTTTTTATTAATTCCATTGAAACTATTAAAATTTTAATAACATTAGATTATTTTTGTTAGAAACGTGACCGGATTTGTGTTATTTCATGCTGATTATTCGAAGAGGAACCACCACGAGTACCGTAATGTGGGGCGACTTTTGCATCGGGGGAGACTTTTACCATCGCGGATATCTGCATAATTCTCGCTGCAACAAATTACTCGGTTCTTTTTAATTGTTTTTGCGGGCAATGAGGATACTATTACGCTTCCAAAATGAGTGTCAAATTATTTGGTTTCTGGTATTCAAACATTTTGATGGTTGAATTGTGCTAGTTTAATAGTTTCGCGTCATTTATATTATAAAGTATATCAGCTACACAGCTAAGTACGCAGTGTATATACAGCTCCACAATATTAATAGATGTGTGCATTTGATATTCGAACTCGCATATTCTTAACATTTTTTGGGATTGGAATCTTTGTAATAAGCTTACAAAAATGGTATAGAAAGTTCACCCCACTTCGAGAGGTGACTTTGATTACCATGTTTTGTTTTACTCCCACACACATATACTTTTTTAACATATATTTTGATATTTTAAACATATGCTATAAATATGACGTAAAATTTTCCAAAACAAATGATTTTATAAAAAGTTTAAACTTGGTAAAGCCACCCCATTTTACGATAGTGAACAAAGAATATGTGGCCGTTAGGCTCCTATGTAATATTATTATGTCGGTGGAACTCCGATCATATCTATATGGCCTTCAAATGGACCACAATAATACATTTTATTATTCGAACCGCCAAAGCGATACACAAATGAATAATGACATCAATATTTAAATAACTGAATATCGTGCTAGGGGTGTAACCTACATTGTTTTTTTCGATTAATCGATTTATAAAAACAATACATTGCCTGTTTATCGGGGATAAAAGTGTGCATGATTTAATCGAAACCTTGATTTGAAAATCTTTTGCAATTATCAATGTAAAGTGGAATTGACTACCTGTAGATCCATACTAATTCAGTTTAATTCTTTTAGTCACAATGTACATTATGCCCTAAGAACATGCGTATTACCTTCCTTCTGGTGCTGGACGACCTTCGTTGTGTGAGTTTTATTTACATCAATCAATCCCACTACGACGCGAAATGTACTGCACTGGCATAATAATAGATTTACATTGTAGTTTCTTCTCGTAGTTTGTCGAGTTCACGTGTGGCCATTCCTAAAGCCCACGTGTCAACATCAATGCAACTTAATGACGAACCTAAAACGTCATAGTGAAGCGTTAGTTAAATTTACTTGTATCGATCTTGTGGGTTAGTTCATTATTAAAATCTCACCAGTAACCTATAAACTTGAACTGATTTATGTGGTTACGGTCAAGCATAATATTTCATTAACACGTTGAATAAGGAACTAATAACTTTAATTTTTTCTACAAAACTTTCACTTCTAATATAGTTGCCAGTCACGTTTAAGCTTTGGGATTTATCATAAATCTGTATTTGTTAAAAAAAACGAACGTATAAATAAAACACTTTCAAATTAGTTTACGAAAATTTACGAGCTGACGTGAAAATGAATGTTTTAATGGAAAATAAACAAGTCACCGTACAAAAAAGCAAAACAATAAATTAGTCTAATTTAGTTAATCGAGTTAATTATTTTAACGGATTTCAGCTTGTACGATTTTACATCACATCGATATATCGAGATGAAATCGACGAATCGATAGATTTTAATTTGTTATAAATAGTGGAATAAACGAATTGTGGATACATAAATAATAAAAAGTTATGATGGGTGTATAGAGAATATCAATTTGTTATTCTTAGTTCTGGTATAATCAATTGCCCTAGAATATTAATATTAAAAAGTCTAACTCCAGTAAAATATTGGCAGTATTTATTTGTACTGGCTGAAAACTCTGGCCTCTAGAGGCGCTTAAAATCGATTAAAATGCATGAAAGCAAACCAAGCCTCACAGCTCGTACCGCTAGGAGGCGCTAGTACAGGGGTGTCAAACTGGATATTCTTAAGGGCCGTTTATAACATTTGGCGTGTGTAAGCGGGCCGGACTCAATATTTAAAAAATAAAACCCATACTTAATTGTTAAAATCTTTATTTAGTTAGATACCTATTTATTATAAATTCAGTAAGTTAAAAAGAAGGGTAACAAGGTAAATTATCTTGAGCCGGACACCTGACTTCTCTTGTTTTTGACAAGTTCATTGATGTCGGGTGTCATATTCGTCGTAGTTACTTTTAGAATCGATTGGAGATTTTCATCCGTGAGCCGTGAGCGATGTTTGTTTTTTTATTTATTTTCATAACGGAAAACATCTGCTCGCATAAATACGTACTACCAAACATACGCAGGAATTTCCCACAGTCTTAATTTTGTTTCGAAGGCTTGTAAATGCGAATACATTTGAGTGACGATCAAGTCTTTACCCTGTAACTTTATATTGTGGTCATTCATGTGTTTTGTCATATCTACCAAAAATGCACAATCAGTGAGTACGAGTCGTGCACCAGACCAGCGCCACCAGCCGGCGTAAGAGAAAAGGTTACGCTCACGCTCGGTGCACGGCGCACCGCGTCCGATGCGCGCGTCTCTTGAAATTACACTGTAAATCAATCGCATAATATTGTCACGTGGTAGCGAGCCGTAATGATGGGAGTGCCGCATACGGCTCGCGGGCCGTATTGATAGGGTCCGAGGGCCGCATGCGGCCCGCGGGCCGTATCTTTGACACCCCTGCGCTAGTATATCATACTACCATCAGAATGTAAGGGAAATGTCAGAAGTTGGAGGTATTATAACAATTCTACAGTATTAGGTATATCCACTAAACAAAACCAGTGGCGGCTTTCTCGTGCACAGTAAACTCCCATTAGTAAATACATTTAAGGAAATAAGACAAACTTGAATTTAACTTTAAACATCGCGCCATTCAAATTCCGTGAAATACCCCCGTCCAAAGGAAACTCGTACTGCCCAAGAACGAGTTCGAAATGAATCCTAAATGGCATAGGTGCATGCAGCACCTATGGGACTTTCCGTCATATTTCTTAGATTCATACAAAAAGTACTAGTGGCGCCATAGTGATAGACCTGCAAACCCTGGGAATCTACTAGTTGCCTTAGTGCGCAGCACTTATCAGATTTGTTAACACCAATTTGAACAAAATAGTATTTTGCAAGAGTCAACATTGTTTTTAATGATTATCGTGTTTTAAGTTGTTATTAAAATAAGATAATTACTGAATATATTACTTTTTTACACTAAAAAGCGAACTGTTTCTTGTGTAAATTGTGATTATTGTGTGTAATACATTTTTTGTAATCTAATACATTAATTTATTTAGCTAAAAACGTTTTAATGAGTTATACATAGGATTTTGTATATATACCCCTATCTGAGGGAACCTTTTAATGTCCGATTAAACTCCCAATGAACCGCCGCCATTGACCGCCACTGAACAAAATAGAGATCACGCACACAATGCAAGTCACACTGGCTCTTATATTGCGTGTGTTGATAATTATTCTTTAAAAATATATATTTCCGATTCCTTTTTAAATGTTTTACATTTCAAATGTAACAATCAGAACGTATTAAAGTGTTTACAGATACACGCAAACCTTCCAATTCACGCTTCATATCGTGTCAGGAATCATTATATTCTTATACAGTTGATAATTGTGTATGTGTGTGTTTTATCAGAGTTACCAATAATTAAAAATAAAAAAAGCCACACTAGGTACCTACCTATATTATGGGAAAGTAAATGATTAGAAATTATCGTATGTGGATACCATAATTATATATTTATAGGTACACGTAGGTTATCAATCTCACGTACAATGCATATAATATTGTCTACTGAGGTTACTGTATAATACCTACCTGCCTATATGTAAATAATAATGGTAGCCGTCGCGCAATTTAACTGAGGCAAAAATGAAAGTAGCAATTACTATCACCAGCATATGTACCTACTTAACTGAGAACCATTACTTAAATAATAATTACTTTATGACTGTACTGGACTACATACGCAGGTACATACTGTATAAATCGAAGGTAAAAGTGTATTTATTGTATAAGTGCCTCGCGGTTTATTAATGACCATGATGACAACTGTAGGGAAATAATAATATTATGATATCCAGAATATCCAGAGAAGGTCCTGTCATTCTTGATACCGAAATCTTTATATTTATACATTATAACATGCTGATATCATATCATTATCTGCCCATTATTTCGCTATCGGGAAGGATGAAGTCTGAATGTGAGGAGAGTTTTAAATTTATTTTTGTCATAATGACGAATGTTCGAATGACTAAAATCGTGTTGGATACCTTGTAGAGATAGAGCTGTGCGATAACCAATAATGTTTATAGTGTGTATAGTAATTAGCTCAAAATAAAACACTAAGGACGGGTTGTTTCGCAAAATTTTAACAATTCTCCAAATTTCAAAGTTAATTTAAGTTCTATGAAGGATTTTTTAAGTTCTGTTATTATTTCATTTCTGTCAAACAACTAGCCTATATGTGACTTTCACAAAACCCGAAAAAAAACGTTGAAATTTGATGAATTGTCCTTAGGATGGGTTGTTCCACAGAATTTGAAAAGTTCATCAATTTTCAAAGTTAAAATATAAGTTTTTTGAAAGTTCTATTCATGTTCTGTTATTTTTCCATCAGTATTTCACAGTATTTGTATAATAACGGAACATGAATTTATTAACATAGGACGAGTTGTTTCGCAGAGTTTAAACAATTCATGAAATTTAAAAGTTCATTTTCAAGTTCTGTGAAGGTTAAATTGTTCAAATTCTGTCAAAGTGAGCTAAAAGTAGTATTAGTTAAGTTTTTTTAAGTGAGCTCTGACGAGGTAAATATTGCTCACGAAACATCTCGGTTGTACCTAAACAATAAAAGTGGTTAAGCTTCACAATGTCAAAACGTTTTATATGCACAGAGAGAAATGAGTTTTGCGAATTTATTAAGAATGTTTTCAAATTATTGGTAATCCCGTTAAAAATGGGAGGGACCTATAACAAATAATTTTTTTTTTTAAGAAAGACAAACATTCCCGGGTTACGAATAACCTGACAGTATTTGAAAATCTCCTATACCGTAATTGTTACATTATCTAGCGATTCCGTTCATTCAATTTTGCTATTGACTTGCCTACCAATGGGCAATGGACAATATCAGCGGGAACACAACAAGTCAATCGGTTTAATTGTTGGTATATGAATCATCTAGATGCGTTTAAGATTGACGATTGATTTTATTCATTAATTTCATTCATTTAACATATATATCCAGCTAACAATAAAAACACCCTAATATAATAGAACTTCCTTCTTCTTCTGGCGTTAGTAAGATTAGATTGTTAATATTAATTTTAGTTGTAAGTTGCTAAATATGTAAATACTCGTATATATGTCGTTAAGATAGTAGTTATAGGTCTTAGTCGTAAGTCACTAGATATAAGTCTTAGAGATAAGTCAGTAGTTCTAGTATTAACTACTTAAGAAATATATTTGTACAGCGCCCTTGAGGTGATTTCTCACGAAAACGGCGCTATATAAATTAGCCAAATATTATTGTTATTATTACCACCACAGAAAGCGGAAGATGTTGCTTGTTTTTAAACTTTTTATACATTTCAAATACATTATCATCATGTCGGAACACGTGTTCGAAAACTGTGACATCTTGATAATGTACTAAAGTTTTATCAGGAAACCTATTAATTCATTCGTTAAAGGCCTGCAATCCCGTTTTTAACAGGATTACCAATAATTTAAAGAGATTCTTAATAAATTACCAATAATCATTTTTCTCCGCGTGTAATTTGGAAAATTGCAACTATTAAATTCTGTGGGTTATTTGTCTCCTCCATTTTTATTAATCATTACTCATGTAGGCATTATGTAGTCATCAACTATCAACCCTATCGAACCGACCATAGTTTATAATATCTCCCACTCCTTCGTTCAGTTTGCCTATGTTATAGAAGAAGATCTATAACCTTTATACATTCAACTTTGTATTTATAAAAAGCCCCGATACTCAATCACGTCCGCTTGCCAAACATTATAATTAATAGGATTAACACAAAATAGCCCACACAAAACGTTACACAACAATTAGGGGAGTGGTTGACTAAAAAATAATTACATTCATAAAAAAAAATCGATGCAGATCATAAAAAGGAAAATTACCGCGGTTTGATTATAATAATTGATATTTTGAGAACACCAAGATATTTATTTGTAAGAAGCAAACAGCTTATAGTACAATAGATAGGTCCATTGAAAACAAAGCCAAAAAGTTTTTTTTGCTAAAGCTGCTTAAAGATGGAATTTTATTGGATCTTAAAAGTAATTTTAGGTAAGGGGGAAAGGGAGAGGAATATGGGATAAGAATATGAGGTGCTCCCGGTACATTTCGTACTCACGTATTAATTAATTTAAGATCGTACGAGTTACTTCTATTCGATATTTCTGAAGATTGTGAATTTTGTATTATATTGCACACATTTACGGGGAATTGTTTCTAATGTTGGTTTTACTTGTGTGCAATTGAAATAAATTGGTTTGTCGTGTTGATCTTGACATAATATGATTTTTTATTAAATTCGTATGCTCCGGCGAGTCCAGGCCATTATTCAGAATTTTATATAATATGATTTGATCAAAAATTGAACGTTGTGTATGGAGGGAGTTGAAGTTGTGAAATTTAATGGATTCGGTGTAATTTGAAAGGTGTAAGTTTAGTTTAATTTATGGTTTTAATTTTTTTATCATTTCTTTATTTTTTAATATGGGCTTGGTAGAAAGGAGTCGAGATCGATTTGCAGTGCCTTCACACCATTATAAGCCTGTTATAATATACTAATAACTCATTTAAAAGTTTCATTTTGCTTCAATGTCTGGAAGTTTGGCTTAGTAATATACTACATAATAGTCGAGCGGTAGTTGAATAACAACCAATTAATTATGTATTATTAAAAAAAATAAACAAAGAGGCAAGCCAAGCCAAGCCACCCAATGAACGAAACTAATTATCGATCTTAAAACTGGCCTTATTCTAGGCAGTGTTTATTGTAAACAATTCATTAGGGTACAAGATCAGCTCACACTTAACTGAGTTCATAAATAATAGTTTCCTTCTGCAAATTACCATAACACGTTCGTTCGATAAGATTCAGAGCAGACGCGGAAGGTTCCGCAGTTCTTTCTTTGAGGAAGCCTCGCATACCTTATCTAACTTGCAGTGGTGGGTATTGTCAAACGAATGATCGACACATTGCATTCCGAGATAAAGCGGGTGCGTGTGGTCCCGGTAACTGCAGCAAGCAACGAACCAACAATGCCGATTACTGCGATAGGAGATAGAGCGAGATTGCGCGGAGCGTGAATCGGTAGCGGTCAACGTGACTTGTGGATTTCTAAAGTAAAGTTGATGCGTTCTCAGTGCGCGAGCCCCGCGGCCACCACCTGATGCCTTATGCCTGATGCCTCTAGGCGTATAAATAGACTATAGACTATGGAGTACAGCGTATGTCGTATCTGCGACACACCAGGCAATCAGGAACCTGACGGCGGCCATTTCCCTCATAAACAAATGTTTCAATAAAATCGACAAAACATATCCAACGAACGCCGCGCGTCGTACAGTAAGTGAGAGGAAAGTATTCTTTCTTGTTACATAATTTATGCTTTCATATTCACTTTGTCTACATAGCATTCTTATAAAAAGCCGCCGCGTCGTCCACAAGTGAAAATGGGAGTGTGAATTACGACCAAGGATCCGTTCATGAGATTGTGCGTGCTCCTATTTCATTTTGTGAAATAAAATTTCCACATTACAGTACCTACTTAGAGTTCGGAGATAAGTGTTGCAAATTCAACTGAAAGAATTCTCCATGAGTCTCTCAGTAACAATGGTAAGTATATATATATGAAACCAGTCAACATTCAAATATCAACTGTAATGAACAATGGATTAAGGCAATTGGTAAATGCATAGGTATTCGAAAAGCTGTTGAAATCAAATCAAGTTCGGCATTGCAATATCAGAATACCAAGGTGTAAACTCTTTAACATTCTGAATAGGAATTATCTATAATATTATTTTTAAATAAGTCTAGCGTGCAATAAAGATCGCATGGTCATTGGTCATATATCTAAGAATCATTTATCAAATTTGCAAAATTTGAATGAGGCAACAATCATTAATTAACAATGTTAATTAATGATTGTTGCCTCAACTTGTAGTAATGCGTAGTTAGGTACCTGAAGGATGCCGAAATGTGATTTGATGAACGTAATTAAAACTTGGCCATGCCCGTTACATCATGACAATCTATAATATATAAATAAAAATGTTCGTTTGTTCAAAATCTTAATCTCTGAAGAAAGTGCTTCACCGATTGCTTTCTAATTTTGTCACAACGTTGCATTCGAATACGCCTGTGTTTTTATACACCTATATTATATAGATGTCACCTGTGACAAAAACAGCGCCATCTGTTGGACCTAAAAGGAACACGCGCTATTGTTTCTCTGCACATACAGACTGAACCACAGCAACGCGTGGCAGGGTACAGCAAGTGTGCTAATAAACTTGTTACTAGTTTCGTCCAGTCCAGAAATTGCTTCAAAGCCAACATTCAGATATAAAGAGCATTCTCGCACTTCGCTGGAAAATAATTATTGGATTTATGTACGTATATTATATTATGGCAGACACTTATATCGCTTAATTGGTTCATACTAAATATCAAGCCAGGTTTTTTTATGATATGCTGCTCGTTAATTGCACGTGATGAACTGGTGTCCATGTATTTCATTATAAGTGTAAAGATAACACCTTCGCGAATTTGCAAAGTGTCGGTAGGAGTTATTTATATTGGCGCTATATTATCCCGACTCCTACAGGCGGTGATTCAATCAAATTCCTACACCCGAGTAATAATTGTTGTTTATGGTTATCCTCATATTATGAAGTTAAGAAGAGGGTTTGCGCAGCCAAATTGCAGCTAAAACGGCAAAGGTTGGTTCCATTTAACATTCCCTGTCGACTTTATTTAATGCCGAGTAATAAATTCAATTTCATCGCGGGTCAGAATTCCAGTACAAAATACATATTACGATTTCCAGTTTTTAAAGAACGAAAAGCATTAGCGCTTACTATTTGTATCTGAATACCGTAATTACGTAGTGCTTATAGTTTTTATTACAATTAATATTAACCGATATGTTTATTAGGTTGGAAACAACCTCAATCAATGAGCAAATGTTTCTTTAGTAAATTATTCTGTAGTGTATAATGTGTACGTGCATTAGGACGAGATAATGGCAATGTTTGGTTGAGGCAGTCAAAGTATCCGGTTTTGTTCTTATCAAGGTTAAGATCCATTCGGTATATTACAGAAAAAAAATCATTTTTCGAACCGCATTTAACACTTTCACTTCGCACATGTATGTACGTCTATATGACTAACATGCTTTATTACACCGAGCACCGCTCAAGTATGGAAACTAGTTATTGAGCTCTGGGAACGTTATGTAAGGATTACAATTTGGAATCAAATGTCAGCTTTCCAAACAATTTCAGTGTAACATCATTTAATGTTTTGCTTGAGTACACTTAACACAAAATAAAATTGTAATGCTTGTTGGTAACTTATCCGTCCTATTATTATAAACGTTTAAATTTAGTCATTTGTAATCTGAAATATATAAGATAACATTTTCTTCTCTGCATATTAGCCTTCCACTGTGCAACTCGAGTATGTTGATGAATTTGATGAGATTTTGGTTTCGGAGTACCTAAATAACGCATGAAATCGATTTATATGGTGGTTCAGAAAAAAAATTATTAAATTTGATCAGCTTTTCTAGGTCAACAATAACGAATTGCTCTCTTTAGAACACAGGCGTCACGTGAGAATGCTGTCCTTGTTCTACCGACATTTCAATGGAAGATGCTTCGAGGAACTAGCGTCATTGTCTCCTTCGGTACGGTTGCATAGTCGGAAACAAGTCAAACGCGCGCCCAATATTTGTACACGGTTGACATTTGTAACATGGGAACGGGTCGTATCTACGACTCGTTCATGAGTTCAACATCTCGGCTGTGGAATGATTTGTCGGATTCTGAGTTTTCTTCCTCCTACAGCATGACTCTCTTAAAGTTGACTTAGGTATGTTCATCCACTATCTCCACTAATCCATCTCCTTAAAAACACCCTTCACCCTGCATTCCCAAAGATGACAGGCCCTGAGTGAAATTATTATCGTCGGGGCCTCCCGGAGTGAACGTAACATTGTTGCCATCATGAGGAGTGGAGTTAAAAATCTTGTTTAAATACTTGGTCGATGTTATACACCACATACGATATATTGAGGTGTGTCCTTATATGACTGCAGCTGACTGTATAAATATATTGTGTGGCTTGTAAAGGAGTTGCGCAAACCAACACCTGTTGGGCCGGCGCAACTTTTCCAGGTGGGGCACTTTTGCATCACTACTGAATGAGTAGATTTCTATGGACAATCAATAAAAGAAAAGTAATAAAAACCACAGAGTAACGAGAAAGGGGAGAGACTCGACGACTCGACCGACAGTAACAGTCGCTGAGTGAATTAGTATGTAGGATCTCGTATAATAATAATGTACAAAATGAAAACAGTCGGAATTATCATTTTTATTCACTCTGAACAATTGAAAAGTCATCTCACCTTCGTACAGCTAATAAAAAAATAATAGGAGCGGAATTTAGTTTTTAAATTATAAATTACAACAAAAACGAAACGCTCTAAGCTTCTTCTAGTCCAGTGATGCATAACCTGCGGTCAGCGTGCCCATATGTTACGACGCACCTGACTAAATAAAATTAAAAAATGTATATTTATTAAAAATCTGGTTAAATTTTTTTTTTTTTTTAAAAAAGAAAGACAAACATTCCCGGGTTACAAATAACCTGACAATATTTGAAAATCTCCATCTGTCAACTCGGCCACATTGTTTTCCTGTTGAAAACGGGACTGCCGGCCTATAACGAAAGAATTGAGAAATTTCATAACAAACTATCGGTAAACCGCGAATATGTTATGAGGAAGTCGGAACAGGCGTTCTTAAAATTATATATTTATTAGGTCGAGGCAACCATATATTCTGAATGACTAATATATTATTAGAAAATTAACAGTATTTTGATTAAAATGAGCCGTACTCATTTTTCTTCGAGTACCTATGTCAATAAAAGTATTTCGTTAATAACCCCCCGGGAACCGCTGTGCGGAACGTTTTAAAAACAGGTAAATTGGCCCTTCTGCAGAAAAAGGTTGTACATCACTGATCAGTTGCTACTCTAATGTCTAATTAGAATAGAATACTGCCAAGAATAATCTGGGCAAAAAGCAACATGTAACAGAATATTAGTTTGTGCTGAAAGAGAAACCTTCCTTACTATTTGACTAAGTGCCGCTTGGAATATTGCAGTGACGAATCTAGACAGGGACAGGTAGTTCTGACTTTATGTTCTACCTAAGTCTGAGTTAGAACAAGCGGCTTGAAGGTTACTCGGCACGATTCCGCACCTGAGTTTCATTCATAAGGTTTGATAAAAGCTGCTGGCTGAGATGACCAACTATGTATAGTGCAGGTGATGGCATCGTTGTTATGTCTCCCTCTTACTTATTAAAGATGCATGTTATAGAAAGAGGCGTTATAGAGCTCTCAGCGACTTTACCGTAATAACCGAGCAGTGTTTAACAACACTCCACACTAGCGACCAAATTGTTGTAAAGGTGTTGTACCTACCTACCTACGAATTTGTATTAAAATTAAATATTGTTTTGTTATCAAGCTTCATTTGTAAAACTACATTTTAATTTTAAGTTTTTCTTTAAATATTCAACAATATTATAATTTGATTAAAAAAAAGTATAGATATTATTATTCATGACATCTGTTTCCGCATTTGATAATAAGTTAGAGGAATCATGAATTTCGCAACACAAATTTTACGTGAATTTGGTCGCTTGTGTGGAGGCCGCAAGCAATTCATCCGAATATTATTCCTTCATCAATTTTTGGAAGTTTATTAACTGATTTGTATGTATTCTTTGTGATATTACCTACTTATTCTAACCATTACACTTCGACTGAGTTTCAGTTTGACAAGATCCAACAACGAAATAAGCCGACAAAAAGTTGCTTGAAATAATGACGACAGTGAAAGTCTTTCCGCTCTTTCCAGGATCCAAAAAAAAACGGGATTAACCAAATAATCCAGGCCGCAGTAACGTAACAAATACGTCACGAAGAAAGTGACAGTTACGTTTATCCTACGGATAATCGCAAATGCACGATAAAAAATAGATTACTTATTCAAAAATCTCTCTCGTAACATTCATAACAGCGGGCTTTGATCTAATTTGAATAAATTGACGCGGCCATATATCAATAATTATATAACATCACGCCGCTAAAATATTAGGAGGCCCGCCCCCGAAGTGGACCCGGTATTAACTATTTTGGCCGGATCAAGTCGAATTTATTATGCATAGATAACGGCTGGCTAAACACGGGTTACAAACTTATTGCGCGAAAATTGTTCGTTATAAAATGTGATCTGTACATGACGCGGTATAATTTCGGGCATAAGAAACGCCTCCCAAGTGTCATCGACCGTCGTTCAACTCTGAAACAATTTGAAAGCTTTATCGCGTATAAAGCGTACTAACTATTACAAAACGGTGTTATAATTTCACAGTCCATCCATAATATGTTTGTAATACGATGACAGATTAAACTACATTTGATGCTATTCTGTCTATACTTACACAAGAGATGTAAAAAAGCATAAAAAGCGGCAGAAAAATATCCGACACCGAGCTTTTGGGCGAAAGACTAAGCACTAGGTGCTTTTTGCTATCTTACGCTTTTTTGCCAATTTACGTAGATCTGTCACGAGAGCTCCGTTGTAACTCCACTTCCAACCTGGTTTTTTAGAAAGATGAGAGATTACAACGGATCTATCAGAGTACCTATATCCCACAGACGACGCTTAAGCATTTTAAATAATTTTTTGAAAGTATGAACGATTAAAAATAACGGAGAGTGATAAAATTCAATAGATACATATTATTTTTAACTTCAATTCAAATCGATTGTTTTAATGGAGGAAGTTGGCCCCTACAGCCTCTGAAATTTTGCATTGTACTGCTCCTAGGAGAACTGTCAGAATACAGATTTCGCGGAAAATATTTTCGCATTACGTTTGTTTTCAGATAAATTCGTTGTTTTTGAACTATTTCAAGGTGAAATACTATTATTAAAAGTAGATGAAAGACTCTTTCAGATTTCAGTATGACAAATCGACATAAGAAATTAAAAGTATAAACATTTTAAAAGCAAACAAAGATAAAGTTTTTAAAGTCGCTTACCGATGGTTTTTATCGTGTAAACTGCAATCACTACTTTACACGAAACTAAAAACAGATTTAATTAAATAAAGGTATTATACAGGGTATCCGTGGGTTAAGGTGATTCTACATGATGGTAGAAGTAAAAAAGAAAAAGAATTTTTTCCCTTAATGATTTTTCCATCGAAGAATATTTATTTTCCCATTCAAACAAAATAAATTTTTCACCTAAAATCTACCTTAAAACGTTGGAATTGCGAAAAAAATTATTTATTTTCTACTTCTGAAATCATGCAATCAAGTATCTTCATTTTTTTTCATTTAATATTAAAATATTTGTTGAAATTTTGCAAAACTTGTCAAATACTTTCGAATGCTAAGGATGGGTTGTTTCATAGAATTTGAACAATTCATCAAATTTCAACTTTCATTTTCGGGTTCTGTGAATTTTTTTTTTTTTTTTTTTTTTTTTTATAGTAATACCGCACAAGAGTCAAAACTGCTCCCGTCTGGAGCCAGTGAGACTATGGCATCCCTAATTGGGGTATGTTGTGAGGCTGAGGGTATTGGGGAGGGGAGGGAGATGGGGAAGAGGAAGGTGGGGAAGTACCTGGCTATTCAGATCTGGTCACCAAACACGGCTAAAGCCATTTCAAGCAACGTTTCAATTCTGAATGGTGGTCTTACACCAGGGCGATACTGAGAGTATCTTCCACTCTGGAACGTGCCGCAAATATACTATATATTATTTTAAATTAATTAATTGTGAAATAACACAAATTAATTAAATAAAATTTATTTGCGCACGCCGGGTTCGAACCCGCGACCTTCGGATCTGTAGTCAAAAGCGTATACCACTAGACCACGCACGCAGTTCTGTTATTATAACATTATAGGCCAGTTACTTGACAGAACTGAAATAATAGCAGAACTTGAAAATTAACTTGAAATTTAAAAAATGGTTCAATTCTCTGAAACAACCCGTCTTAAATATTGTTTTATAGAAATATTTAAAAAAAAAATTGAGAGCGTTTATCTTATTTTTTTAATGCAAACTCCAAGCACCGGTGTTCTATCTTTATAACACTAATATCTCCCCTAATTACTCTACGGTTGTTTGGGAAGAATATCTCCCTAAATTGCCTAAGGGGGTATGTAGCACATGATATTATTTTCATCAGGGTTTTAATCATTATCTCAATGGTTTAAATAGAAATTTTTCGATGGCATTAATTTAAGGTAGCACACAGAGAAAAGAAATCCGTTAGGCAAAATTCAAAAGTCTGATTCCAAACAACATTAAGATGGCAATAATAATCATTACATGCGTCTAAAAGACTCCCGTTGTGAATTATTAGGTGAATAAAATGCCTGAATCAGATTGTAAGGCACAAGCTCTTTGGGAATACCTGAATGTCTTGGGGTTTTCATTTAGCCAATTAAAACCATAGAAATGTACATCATTGTTGCTATGGCAACTAGATAAAGATTCCCGGCACGTTTTTTGAAAATCTGTGAATATGGCGTAAAAACAAAAATAATAATTTCGTAATAATCAATAACATAATTTGGATAAATTTATTATTGTCGTTAAACCCAGAAGTACGGAATCGAAGTGAGAGAAAACACCAACATAATATTATTTTTTTACAAGTTAAGACATAGATCGTTTACCTTACATCTACGTTTTATATACATTTGATGACTCAGGCCTTATGAATTAAATTCGTTAAATTAGCATAAAATGTTTTAATGATACAATTTATAGGTATTTTAAAATTCATGTTTGAAAACTAGTTTCGGTTTATAACACAGATAAAAATTATTATGAAAGTCATTTAAATATGGTAGTTTAAAAAATAATAATAGTAGACTGTTAATTACGTTTCTTTATAAAAGTATTTTTTTTTTAAAACAATAGATAAATTGGAGCTAAATTTAATTTTCCAGAAATTAGCATTCTTCTCAGAAAATAAGTAAGATACGTCAGAGGCGAAATAATTGATTTATTATTCTTTGAATTCCTTTGTTTGGCTTAAATTTTTCTTTACACTAAATGAAAAGATTAAATAATAAAATTAAGACTGTTTATTGTTATACGATAAATAATTACTTGATCACGCTAACTTTATCGTACAATCATTTATTTTTCTCCAAGCTATTATTAGACTGTCTCTTTTGTGTTAGTCAGTGAGACTATGGGATCCCTAATTAGGGAGGTTTTTTGGCTGAAGTGGGGATGGGGAAAAGGTGGAAAATCAATAAGTTTGAGAAAAGCCTGGTTATTCAGATCTAGTCACTAAACATAGCTAAAGCCATTTAAAACAAATTTTCGATTTCGAACGGTTTCTCAACCAGGCGATACCGAGAGTAATCTAAAAAAACTACCAGCTATAAGAATTGAAAGAAGTGAAAGCAGGCTACAGATAATATTATTAATTATTAATTCGTTTTGTTTAGAAGTTTATCTTATGTTCATACCTTTCGGAATAAGCGATTATAATAAAAAAAATAATTAATTTATTATCTGCAATAAATTAAGCATGGACATAAAATACACAAGATACACCTCCCATAGGTAGACTATTATGAAATTGAAATAATTAAGTGTGTGCCTACGTAAAAATAAGATGGATGTTTCGATTACAGTTTTATTATAACATTATATCTCTCAGGCATAGACATATGAATATTAGTAGACCTGCCCTAAGTGATTAAAAGCGTATTATCCCCACTCCCCATACCGGTTCCATTGAGCCGGCTGGGCTCGCGTACGGCCTCAAGTAAAATTTGAAAACGTGACGTCATCATTCTTGTGCGAACTATGGTCGAGGCATCATCGGTTCATTTTACGAAATAACACGGCAAAATGTTTACTTGTACTATGAAAACTGGTAAAAATAGATGCGAAAAAAGAGAATAAACCCAATTGTCGTATTACATTCCATATATAAGCATTATTTTACTTTATTTTAAGCATATTCACATCGTATAATATGGATCAGTTGTAGAAACATGTCTGGACGCGAAACACAAAGCTGGTTGGTTGCTGGGAAGTAAATTATGAACATTTATAAAAGTGTCTTAACTAAATACTCTGAAACTAACTACGACTCTGAATATAGAAGCTGCCTTACTTTGCCGAATTTGGACTTCGCAAATTTGTTCATAACGTGGCGAGTAATTTGCGCTCCCATGTAAAAATGTCTATTCATTCAAAGCAGATTTTACTTTTAAGAAGTAAATGGTGATATTATAATGCGAGATGCCTATTTACTGTCAGATTGATTTATTGACGAATCACAGTCAGCTTCCCTCCCTTCGTTCTTCAACAGTTGATTTTACCCCTCGCCTTTATCTTCTCGTCTATTAATTCCTATGTCTGTGCTCTCAGGCTTATTTTGGCATTGCGATTTCGAATTAAGCATTCAAAATATCGTGACAAAAAAATTGCGCATGTAACAGTAAGCGTGATTTCTCTCAGTCGAGTAGGCTTACCGCTGATACCTATATCCATTGTAACCTCTCCCTCTTTTGCGTAAACGAAGCTTTTATTAGAGAGAGAGGTTATAATGGCGTTTTGGTATAGTAGGCTATGGCGGGTCGGTTACAAGTTACAGCACACCTGATTGTTATTCAATAGTAGGAATCAGGCAGCCATCATAGACAATGTGAGATGACTTCGGCAGGAGCGTGACCTGGGCGCGGCTTCTCGGTAATAGAGCCAGGGCTGGGGCTGGTTGTCAGTTGTTACATACACCACGTTGGGCGCCAGTGTTACACGTGTATATATATTTATTTTGTTTTTATTACCCTAATCTTCGCCATTTTATTTTATTTGTCCTTTATTCCATTATACTACTTTTAACTACATAATGGAGACTCTGAGGTTTCGTTCGGGGTTTTTGTCATCTTTGGAGATGCTGAATTTAGTGACTTTTTAAGGAAAAGAGTCAGCCTGGACCCTGGGAGATACCTATATTGAATCAGGGAGGAAAATATTTTACAACCGAGCTATTCAGCGTAAAATGAAAATGGATTCGTTATAATGCGAAAAATGTTAGCCGTTTCCAAATGTGATGTTGGAAATGCTTTTGGAGTATCTTCCAACAGTGTGCTATTAAATTATTACTACTTACTATTATTACTTCTATTAAATGTCATCAGAAGGTTAGAAAACAACAGAATTTACACTTGGCATATGTGTTCTGAAGATTACAATACGTTAGATTCACGTAGGGAAAACTATCAAAGGGATTGTAAAGTGTTTTCAGGTTTTTAGGGGCACCAGATCATAGGTGACTGCCAATTTCACCAGTGAGGCGTTCTTACATATTATGGTCTGAGGACGCAATGTTTACAGTATAATAAGGAGATATGATTATATTTTGCAATATTCCCGTACTCCCACGGATGCACGGCGCGAAGATTAGTTGTGTCATTGATGGTGGAGGGATTCGACAAAACAGGCACTACCAATTTTGGTCAACTTCAATTTTAGTAAGTTCAGGCACTCTAAAATAATTATTTACTGACCCTCATAAAAATCGTTATATGGATTGAACAAGGTTTCCCGCCCCACGCACGTTGGGAATTGAATCTATCCGGTAACTACTTACCTAACAGTCAAGATAATCGCATTAATTATTGTTACCTTTGTAAAAATAGTGATTCCTCCTTGGAACTGTTCGCTGTAAAGCATTGTTCACATTTAGATATTTTTTCGATGGTACAAAGATTGGGGTCTTGATTTTTAATGGAATTGATGTTTTTACTAGAGTAAGCAGTTATATATTCAATTTACGTCCGAATTACTTTTTTTTTATTTTTTTTTTATTTGGTACAATATTTTTTACATTTTAAGTTTTCCAGTAATGTAGGCCTCACTGGGTGGCTTGCCCGTGCTGACTTTAAAACATTGATTTTGAGATTCAATACTCCCAAACTCTTCCTCTTATTGAAAATTCAATAATTTGATTATAGTATCATGTATAATAACTACTGTAAGTTCAAA
Organism: Hesperophylax magnus; assembly: GCA_026573805.1. Classification (NCBI taxonomy): domain Eukaryota; kingdom Metazoa; phylum Arthropoda; class Insecta; order Trichoptera; family Limnephilidae; genus Hesperophylax; species Hesperophylax magnus. The sequence continues at coordinate 7,129,706 of JAIUSX010000002.1, forward strand.
ATCATAAATGCCCGTAGCTACATGCCTACCGAGTAGCAAAAAACGCACAAAATAACCGGATTCCGACCAAACTATGCGGGAGTTTGGAGTCAGGTCTTTTTACACCCAATGTGAACAGCGCTCAACTGGGAATTGTTTTTGCAGCTTGATTTGTGATGATATTACTACGGAGATTGTTTCTAGACGTGCCATCTATTATCTCTAACAATATTATTCTAATTTAATGTTGAAAGCTACCGCCCGCAGGATCCCGCTGTAACCCACACCACACTTCTTGGCTTGCGGCGCGGCGGCGCCCCTACCCAGTTCAATCCTAGCGGAGGAATTTTAAAGATCTCAATTATTCATTATCGGAGGATTTTGCATACGAATACTTTATAGCTTGTATATTTCATGAGTAGGATTTTGTGCGAAATAATGTACGATAAGACAAGGTGTTTTATGGGCGTAATCCATTAGCGAGTGGCCTTAGAATGTGGCGTGTGCTCGAAGTTTATTTATCTCTAAGGAAACGATTATTTCATAAACATTAATTTAACGCTGTCTTTAGACATATTTAAACATAATTTTAAATAGGTGATGGTAAGTGTGCACGTCCACACAAAATGTTTTTTTAACGCGAAGGGTTCAATTTTCCAACGGATGTCTTATTAAACTGACAAAAAATTATCCTTGTAAAATTATTACGTCTGATTTATTGTGCGATTCTTTTAATATTTTTTGTTGTAAAACAGTTGAGGAATGTAATAGCTGATAAGAATCATAAAAAAACACACACATCCTTATAAAATGATTAACATTTCTATGCCGCCAGCGTTTCTCTGAATTATTCAACGGGCGTCCTCTTCAAATACACATACGACACAACAAAAGCCTTCACCTCAGATCTCCTCGCGTAATAACTTCATAAGTCATACATGGCCATACACGAATGTCACGATACAAAGGCCATGAAAAAATGAAATAGAGTCGTCTTAATTAAAGAAAAAAAATCGCGAGACAACAAATTTTTGACGTTACTTCTCGAGCGACTCAGCTGAGAGACGTTGACCTTAAAACGTCGCTTGTTATTGTCAGTTATGTAATGAGTTGCTCGATTACCTGGCTTTATCATTTTCTCAGCCAGATTGAGGTTTGTCACGTCATCTAACTACCTGAACACCTGCGCCGAATAGTTCATTGGAGCAGCGGGCAGAATACACTTACCTGCCCAATAAATAATAGCTTTTTAGATATATATGTAATAATGACACTTTAAATAGTTATTTACGGTAAAATTATATGTTATTTTATTCACAATGAAACGGAAATAGGCATGATATAATTTTTTGCGAGGTTCACCATAATTTTCACAATAATGCAAAATGTCATCAGTTCATCAGTTATCAAAATCAACCACTACCAACATAAGTGAATTTAAATTGGTCCGACGTCATTGCAAACCGAACTCGACTAGGGCCAAAATGGGATCTGCAATCTCTGCATTACTTTAAAAATTAATAAAAAAATATTTAAAAGTAATTGATAACTAGAATGTGATAAATAGAACGGGTAGAATCAAATTGTATATACATAGACGCTACCAAAAGAGTAATAATTAATATAAACTTTAAATATTTGTACTCGTGTTATACGGTCACAGGTATAAGTACCTACCCAATATTCCAATCAGAGAAATCTGATTATCAATTTGCTATGCAACAAACATTTTACAATACGATAACATAATAATGTACAATAAACAATAACTAGACGAATCATTTCCCACAAGAGTAATCTCCAGCATCTAGCAATGTTTTGGTGGGCGAATCAAATAACCTCCCCGACTAGGAATCCTAGAAGAAGTCAATTTCTAGAGCAGACATTCGTTTCATTATCTGACCTTGATTCTCGGCATTAAAGTTGTAACGCTGTAAAAACTCGAAACACAAATCGTGCGCTACATTTTATGAATTTTAATCCAGTATGGTGGCTTTTTTGTCAACGGAAAATGAGAGTTGCTCGTTACGCAAGGGAGATAAATATCTTTTTTTTCGCGGAGAGTACAAGTACACTTTTGGATTTTGAAATCAGATATACTTTTGTTTCAAGAAGAAATACTACATTTTGTGTAGCTAGATAACTTCATCATCAGATTCCTACCACTTCTCTTCTCCTTCCTTCAATTAAAAAAAGCACCTGCATAGCATCCCCAAATACAACACAGGTCCTGAGGGACTTTATTGTTTTCAGTGTAAAAAAACTTCCAGACTCTTTTTTCTCATGAGGTTACTCACACTAAAGCATCTCCGTATATGTACACTAGATTTGAGTGATTTCATGTCAAATTAAATTATTTATCTTCCGTCTTGAGATCTCGCTTGTTACAATTATCTCATTTATTGACTTCAATGTACCAATAACCCGAATTATGTGTTGCTAAGGTTGAACGGTTTTGACATTTTTTGCTGAATGCTAAAGAAAATCAATCGTTTACGCAAGCAATGTAGAAATTATGTTCTTAGTTCTTTGTTTAGTTGTTTTAGTAATCAACTAAATAAATCTTACCTCCCATTCACTAAGAAAATTATTCTAATAGTAGAGTAGTATAATCTTAAGGTGTAAAATTACTAAAATCGTCAAACCTAATTCCAATTTGTAAGTACCCACCTGAAAAGATTAATTAATTAAAAGAAATATATGGGTTTAAATGGTAACCAAAATTTAGAAGAAATAAAAAGAGATTTGTCTAAAAAATAAGCCTTGGAAATGGGAAGTTTCTAGGTAGGTACCTTATTTTCTCAATTGAGGAATCTGTTTTACATGAATAATTTCCACAAGCTTCAGACCTTTGCAATGTATCATTACGTGTGTTATGTTATTAATATTCAACATATGTACATTCGTGACATCCATAACATAATAAGCAGTCTTTCCTATAATCAGTCTAGATAAAGCCAAGTAAGTACACACGTATTTGAAAAAATCACATAAATAATAATGTATTTCTAGACATAACGTGACATATATTATGCTGGTCTATTTACCTCAACATCCAATTTGATGTTCTTGATTTTCGCCTCCGTAATTATAGAAGTAACCTTTCACAGTATAACGACAGCCTTGTCTACATAGACAAGTGAATTCATTACCGAGAAAATGGCGACAGCCACTTACATACACCGGCCAGTGACCGTGAAAATACTGAAAAGCTTTGCTAATCAATTTGGGAACAATGACTGATTATTTGATTAGTGGTAATGGGAGGTAATATTTAATAATCTTGAGGACTAAGCAAATATATTTGTATGGAATACTTTCCAGTTTTTCCAATAATAAAGATTGCTATTAATTTTAAAGACATTTAATACTCATTAAAATGCTGGACACGAGTTTTATGTAAAAAAAAACTGTTTTACCACCAACGCACTTCTTCAAGCGTTGATGTTATTATTTAATATAGTACCTACGTATTCGAATAAAATAACCAGTCTTGTAAATTGTGTTCTGTTATAACGAGTCTTAATCGTTATAATTGTCTTAGTTATTTTAGGTACCTAACTAGTAGGTAGTGCTTACCTACTAATAATCACAAATAATTATACTGCCACATAGTACGTCACCAAAGGCGGGAACTAAATGTGCTAAGAACTAAAAACTACATGTGATTATCTGTATAAAAATATACGAATCCATGCGTCAGTCGTGATTTTTTGTGATTTGATTTGATTGCAGGTAAATATAAAATATAAAAATGACACAATAGGTTCCTAGGCAAAAGTAAATATTACACACACGAGTGACCTACGGGTCATGGTCGATTTGGTCACATTGTTTCGGTATTGTTCATTTAGACTTACTGCAATAACAGTTTAAGCAAATTGGGTTATTATGATAACACCCAAGAGGCAGGTTGTGGTTTATTGTGAAATACAAAGAATGTTATAAAACCTGAGAAGTTTTTCAGATGGAAGCCAAAAATGTGAAATGCTACAAGGTCGAATCTATGGCTTACCATTCCAATAGCCGCGAGTTGATTATTTGTAGTAGGTAGATACTTGCAATTCCATGAACGTCGTAGTCAAATATTTCGCGTAAAATTATATAGAATTCGGGCGAGTCATGGTTTATTACTAACTCCATACTAAATACCCGGTAACCCGGTAGCAGCAGTTTACGAAACAATAATATATGTCATAGCATAATACAAAATTCTGAAATTATGCTTTGAATATGTTCACTGTTTTGAACTGCTCTGCAGGCAATAATGAAATGTTAAGTAGGTAATAATTATTGTTCATACGGCGATTCACACTTCCTATAAGCAGATAGATGGGCAGTTAGTAGCCAGTTTTAAGGTACAAGAATAGGAACGAATGAAAAAAAATAGATCACCTCGCAATATTGGATAGTAATAAATTGACTATTTATACAGCGTAGTTTTGATTGCCTCTAGGGTGCTTTAAAATATTATAAGTCAAACAAATAATAATAATATATCTTAAATAATAATAATAATAATAATATATCAATAATAATAATAATTATAAACAGATATATAGATGTAGAGCCAACAGTTAGACCAAAATTACCGAAATTGCATACGTCAAAGAAATTATCTAAATTAATTTTTGAATTAAATAACATAATTTTACCAAAAATCATATTTGACGAAATTAGTTTTTTAGATCTTCATACAATAGTATACGCTAGTGCGATTACTGTTTGTAATAAGTTAGGAATTAAATTATCATCCTCTGACGATAGATCATATAGTTATAGTAAACCAGAATGGCAGATCAGATTAGAAAATGATGTAGTATTTTTAAGAAGTAACATAGCTAGAGTAATAGAATATAAAAATGGAAATAGAAGTAGGAAAATTTTGAGACATGTAGATGAAATTGGTAGAAAATTTGGTTATAACATTGATAGTCATAATAATGAAAATATAATCAATGATTTATTGGATTTATTAAAACAAAAATTAGGCGTAAAAGCTAGTAGATTAAAAAGATATAATTATACGTATAATAAAAAAAATAATAATAGATTATTCCAGAAAAATGAAAAAATATTTTATTCCAAACTTGACGATAAACAAAATATTATTTCGAATAATAATATTCCGTTGCCATCTGAATCAGATATGCGCGATTTTTGGACTAAAATTTGGAGTAAAGATATAAAACATAACGAGTCAACTCCATGGATAGAAAATGAAGAACTCAATTTTTCAGGTATTGAACAAATGAGTTTTTCTAATATATCGGTTGAATTGTTATCCAAAATTATTAAAAATACTCATAATTGGAAAGCCACGGGTTGCGATTGGATACATAATTTTTGGTACAAACGTCTGACTACTTTACATCCTCTTTTGGCAAAAAATCTTTCAAAATTTGTCAGTCAACCTCAAAATTTTCCAAATTTTCTAACTAAGGGCATTACTTATATGTTACCCAAAAGCGAAAATATTAATAATCCTTCTCAGTACAGACCCATTACATGTTTACCGACAATATACAAAATTTTAACCTCTTGTTTAACAGATTTAATATATACTCATTTAGATGAAAAAAATATTTTATCTGAACAACAAAAAGGTTGTCGCAGAAAACATATGGGATGTAAAGAACAATTAGTTATCGATTCTGTAATTTTAAAACAGATTCAAACTAGAAAACGTAATTTACATACTTGCTATATAGACTACCAAAAGGCTTTCGATAGTGTCCCGCACTCGTGGCTGATCAAAGTATTAAATATATACAAAATTAACCCCATTATTATTAGCTTTTTGGAAAATATTATGTCCTTTTGGAATACCAATTTACTTATCAATTTAAAAGGTAAGAAAATAGTAATACCGGGAATTTCAATTAAAAGAGGGATTTTTCAAGGAGACTCATTGAGTCCTCTTTGGTTTTGCTTAGCATTGAATCCTCTATCTAAAATGTTAATTAGAAGCAAGTTTGGAATAAAAGTTAAGGGTAATACAAGGGAGAGTAGTACAATTTCGCATTTATTATTTATGGATGATATAAAATTATTTTCGAATTCTGAACAAAATTTAGAGAAAATGATCGAGGTAGTTAAAAACTTTTCAGATGATATCAAAATGACTTTTGGTTTAGATAAATGTAGAACGATCCATATAGAGAAAGGCAAAATTGTAGATGGGGACGAGAGTATATTTAGAAATTTCCAAATTACTAGTATGAAAAGGGATGAGGTTTATAAGTATTTAGGATACCCACAATCAAATAGATTAGACCATACTAGTATTAAAAATGATATTAGGATTAAATTTCAAACTAGGATCAGGAAAATTTTAAAATGCAATCTATCTGCTAAAAATTTAGTAAAAGCAATAAATACTTGGGCAATACCTCTATTAACGTACTCATTTGGCATAATTAAATGGTCTAATACAGATTTAGATAACTTAGAAAGATTAGTTAGAACTACGCTAACAAAATTTAATTGCCATCATCCAAATTCAGCTATAGAACGAGTTAATTTACCTAGAAATTTAGGAGGTAGAGGCATAGTCAAAATAACTTCTTTGAAACATAATCAGGTAGAAATGCTAAGAACTTTTTTCCATAGGAAAGCTCATAGCTCAGAAATGCACAAAATAATTTGCAAGGCAGATAGAAATATTACACCTTTAAATTTATACGATGAGAATGCCAACATTTTTATAAATCCCAACCAGGAACTATTAGATTCCTGGTCAAATAAAATTTTACACGCAAAACACTTCAATTATCTCAACCAAACGTATGTTGACAAATTTTCGTCAAACAAATGGTTGAGTATTGGAGAGTTGAGCGCAGAAATAGAAGGATTTATGCTTGCCATTCAGGATAGAGTCATTAATACTAAAAATTATAGAAAGCATATAATCAAAGATACAAATCAAATTGATGATTTGTGTAGAAAATGTTTGGCTTTTCCGGAAACTATAGAACATATTATATCGGGATGTTCTATATTAGCACCGTCCGAGTATACATTTAGGCACAATCAAGTTTTAAAAATAATTCACCAAAATTTGGTAATTAAACATAACTTGATTGACTGCCGTAATATAGTACCATATTATGAATACGAACCAAATTCATTTTTAGAAAACGAATTTTATAAAATATATTATGATAAAACTATACTAACAGACCGAACGATTAGTCATAATAGACCCGATATAGTTTTACATGACAAAATTAAAAAAATAACTTATATCATTGATGTCGCTATTCCAAATTCCTGTAACATTCAAAAATCTGTTAATGAAAAAATAAGAAAATACACAGATTTAGGAAACGAAATAAAAAGAATTTGGCATTCTCAGACTATAAAAATATTACCATTCGTTATTTCGGCTACTGGCATTATACCTAGCTCTCTCATTAAAAATTTAGGCGTATTAGATCTATCAAAAAATTTATATATAAAGATGCAAAAGTCGGTCATTTTGAATACATGTAGGATAACGAAAGATTTTTTAAATATTTATGTTGAGGGATCAGTAGGATTTATAGGCCCTGTTAGAAGTTCTACCGAGCCGAACCCTCTGATATGAAAATATCTGGAGTCGGTGAATTTTTTTTCCCATTTGATCTCTGGTGAGTTGACGTGTTGTTGTTCTTGTATTGTTTTGTATTTATTTTACTTATATAATGCACTTGCATAGTGTTGATTGACTAGCTGATCATTTGTGGAAAAGTGAGTGGAAGGGTTTAGTTTTTCCTATGGGGAAGATTTAACCCGGACAACAAAATCGGAAGCATAAAAAAAAAAAAACAATCTACCACACCCATCAGAAAGGTCTTATAATTAAGAACTTGGAATAAGTAACTTAAAACTAAAGGCTAATAAAAAAACTAAAATCTTTACAGCAAATCGTTTCGTTGTATAATTACTTGTAACACATAAGTATAATAAAGTATTTATTACGAAGTAAAACTAATACCGTTGATAATAACAAAGCTGGTACAAATTATTAACTTAAAATGTTTATAAGTAACCATTTATACATACTGTAGAAAGCATAAAACACCAGAGCTGATCCTCACCCACCTGCCAGGAATGAGTGAAGGTTCTAAGGATTGACTACGTACTTGGGAAAAACCTAATGGGTCACATTATACCGAAGTAGGTACTTCTAAAAAAGTTTTAAGATTATGAAATGTCTTTGAAATCTGATATAAGCCGCTCAGAAATTAGAAAATACTAATCTTTGTAAAAAATAAACACTTTCGTTCGTAATACCTCACAAAATGCCGAAAGAAAGCCCAGTTTTGTAAATCATATAATATAGTAGATGCGCCAATTGTGCTTTTGGATGACTCTAATATCAGTAAGTAAATCAGTTATCCATCTAATTGCAAAAAGCCCTATTAGTGTAATTGTTTTTTTAAGCACCGCTTTATAAAACATGTCATTAGACACACGAACCAGTCGGTGCTAATCGTTTTACAATGGCCAAAAATTATGTTATGACTCAACATAATTATCATTACAACATTACTAGGAATCTAGATTACGTACCTATCATTTTTAATGTGAAAACAAAACTACATGCGAAATACGAACAATGATTCAATTCAATTCAGAACATACCTTCCTATTGTTCACTTCGATTAGAGCGACCTCAAACACCTCAAAATTAAAGAAAAAATTGCCGGAATGTGTACGAGGGAATGTTCTGGCATTCAAGTGACGAGTGATTTTATTATTGTTTTGTTATAAATACCCTACAGTTCCAGGTTGCAATTTACACTGCCGGGGTCTTGTGATCCCTTCGGTTATATTATTTATGCTGACGATGGCCGAGTCTACCTGCGAGCGAAATAAAATTAGATAAATAATTGTCAGAATAAAAAAAAATCTACCACTAACCCATATTCCAGCGGATGATGATTCTCGGAACGGTTTGACAGGCCAGCCATCAAGGCTGAAGATCACTTTGTAAAATGCACGCGATTGTGATTATGATTAACAAAAGATAATTATTTTTAGGCAGATGATTTCATACAAACAGCCGTACAAAAAGTTCACAAATTTGACTTTTTGTATAAACTTACTATATATAATCTAGATTTTTTTATTTACTTTTTGGAATCGAGTCATAGATGTGACCGTATCATTTTCTGATTTTTCTGTTTCAGATTTTCGTTTAATAATCGCTAATATTGTCTTCAATAATTAAATATTACAATTTGAGGTTTTACTCAATAAAGTTATTCCAAAAAGTAAATATTCATCATAGACTTGCAGAAAAGTCAATAGATGTCGCACATTAAAATAAAATAAAAAATAAGATAGGTTTATCTAAAAGACGCTGTCTAGATTGCATTTAGTTCGGGTTGAATCTTGGGATCATACATAAAGATAGTTGCCAATAAATAATGTGCGGTGAAAAAATTAAGACATTGTTGGTAGTTCTTATTCGAAGTATGATACAATTAAAAGTGACCGAAGCGGATAGTGTCCCATTAGCTCAGTGGTAGAGCAGTGCCCCGGCAAGGCAAGGGTCCTGGGTTCGAGTCCTAGATGTGACCGTTTCCTTTTCTGATTTTTCTGTTTCAGATTTTCGTTTAATAATCGCTAATATTGTCTTCAATAATGATTTATTATTAATTATATAATCTAGAGTTGAGAAGCGGATGTTGCAGTTATTGGATTTATTGTCGCATCTCACGTCATTTACTCGTGCATCTAATATTGACAGTTGAACTTAGGACCAACGCATCTCACATAGTAGTTTACTATAAGAATTATTTTTTATAAATGATTCGTCTCACAACGCTAATGCTCCCGGAGTGTCACAAATACCCGACATCAGCCGGGATTAGTTCCAATAATTTGAAACCCCCTGCATGTGTTAGTGGACGTCATTTGTCACACAACTGTCACCTCGGCATGGGCATGGGACATGGGACACAGGACCTTTGTCACAATAGACACAAATAACTACTCAGGCAACCAGTCGCAGATACGAGATAGACCACAGGTCTGGGCTCGCAGGTTGGGAAGTTGGGACGCGTCTCGACACACGTAGGACGTAGGATATCTCGACAAAACAAGCTTTTGATGTTTCAATAAAATACATATTTTAAACGAGATGGTAGATTCGTAATCGTATGCAAATGGGAATGATCATTAGGCTCTATAGCAGCGTATAAGGACTTTGCAAGCGTCGCGTCGCAAGCGCAACATTTACGACGTTCTGTTATTGCTGTGCTTAAACATAAATTTTGTGATATTTTACCAAGTGCACTTTGCTCGAATAGCTTTACTTTAATTTTATTTAAATGTGAATACCGCACAAGAGTCCCAACTGCTCCCAACCATCTGGAACCAGTGAGACAATAGAAATTATAATAATTGGGGTATGTTGTGAGGCTAAAGGTAGTGTGGAAGGGAAGGAGGTGGAGGAGAGGAAGGCGGGAAGTACCTGGCTATTCAGATTCAGATACATTAAATTTACTTGCGCACGCCGGGATTTGAACCCGTGACTTCTTGATTACGGGGGTTGTCAGAATGCATTCACTTTATTACAATATATAAAGAATGCGTAAAACAATGAAATTTAAAAAATGATAAAATGCATACTAACAAAGGTAACTAAGATGAGAAAACACTTAAATACTTTTCTGCCTTTTGTGTTTCACGTGGTTAATTAAGACTTTAATGAAATATAGATTCAAAAGACTATATCTTAGTATGCAATGTGGGAACGCAGGAATATCTAAGAAGGATCGATTCTTACAAAAAGCTAAGACATTAAAATGTGTGTCATAATTGTTTAACCTATTTTACAGTTTATATCATTTTAGTACCGCGATAAATTATGTTTATGGAACGAAACTTCATAGAAAGAGCGCTTTCCATAATACCAACATAATCTCTATAGATTTTACGGTTTTATAAAAAATGACGATATCGTATTACAAATAATCTCCAAAACCTACAATTTCCCCTCCACCTGGACCCGGGCTTGAAGCCGGGTCCCGACAATAATTCATACACGAAGGACAAAGCTACGGGTTGTGTCAGTTGTAATTATCTGGCACCTTTCAACTAATAATCGTTGACAAAAAATAAGACAACCGGGAGACACACAGTGGTTGGAAAGCTTTTAAACGTTGAACACACAAATTAAACATTGAGAATAATCTATAGAGCTGTACCTATAGGTAGTATTTCATCGACTTATATCTTTTTATTGTTATAGTTAGTTTTAATAGTTAAAATAATATCCAAAGATTAAATTTTTCGGGTCTCCCGAAAACGCATCAAATCTTTGGACGTGACCCGTGACGTCACCAGTCACCACTCTCAAGAAGTATACTTTTTTTTAACCGGCCGCGGCCTGCGCTCTATTTTGTATGGAAGTCGAGAATTTTTTTACTCTTAAGAGTACCCGCGTTTAACTCATTTAGGTAAAATGTTAGCATCTCGTCACTAATGTAATTGTATTGAACCGAAGTGCAAAAATGCATCCATGACCGCACCCGATAAACAATTTACTGGTGTTTAAAAACCTGCATTAAAACATTTTCCAAGGGTGAATGTGGACCAGAGTTGCCAATGCAATTCAATTCATACGTTCTAAAATATCCACAATAGATGAAGAGAAATTCAAATTTCCCACAAGTTCGTAAAATTAAACTGAATTCTATGGAAATTAGCATTTATTTTGTATTATCTAGTCATTTTCACTTTCGTTCAGGCTTAAAAAATAGACATTTTTAGACCGAACGAAAACGAAATATAGTGCGTTCACAATTATTATAAATATTATTTGTCAATATGGTTGGATAACCAAGAAATGCCCAGAATCCCCACAAAAAGATTCTCCGAGCAAAAAACTCAATTCTTGAAAAATCTTTAAAATTCCATGCAATTTGGGGAATTCTCCACGAATTTGCAACCTTGATATGGATATTAGAGACCATAGATATTTATTCGTTTATAAACGACTATTTATAAATTCTGCCTATAATAAAGCTCATATTCAGAATCAGCGTTTTGTTGAAATATACTTTTAAGCAATAATATATTTCACTGCAGTTCCTTATTAGACGTATTTCATGCGTTATGGACCATCCCAGCACGGATCCAAGGTAATGGGCGGTAACACGGCATAATAACCCAACAATTAATCACTATAATCATTTTGGCCTTGAAAATCTCAAACCATATCTAGTTAAAACGTGTTTCCAAATGACAGAAATATCACTGTCGTTGTATAAGAATTCTATTTAGATTTTATAGAATATTCTTCGACATTAAGCGAACATATTTGCATGGTAGTGTTATAGTCGTCCTGTAGTTTCGGTCGCTATACGAACTTGACACTTTATGACTAAGACTATTATTACCATCCCCTATTCCAGTGCTGTTATTGCGTCGGTAGTGGCAACAAGGTTTTTTGCGTAGTTTATTTGCAAATGATTAACACAAATTTGGGCGTGTACTAACAGAATGCAGGAAGCGTTAGAAATTTAAATGAAAACGGGACTTTTTATAACAAGGGATTCACGATTTGCAGAACTCAATATTACTATTATTAAATTGTTACCTGCCATCTGTACTCTGTAGCGGCTCGGAACTAACCGTTTCGTATTGAAAGTCTGCAATATCACACAAGTATACGATATCTTATTTATTTTCCAATCATACATACTAATGGTTGTCGAAGCTTGAAGTTGTGAAAACCATTAATTAGATTGATACAGGAGCAATTGAGCCTATTATGGAATATGAAACATGCGAACACTTACTAAATACATCCGATTTCACTGACTGATGGCATATTGTCATATAGGTATTATGAATGACGCACCGCGATGTTTTGTCAGCGTTAACAAACGTATTGCATTTCAACATTTTCTTTTTATTCGTAAAAATTACAAATTACTGACAATCTAAAATAAATAAAGTGAAATAAATGTGCTTGCATTTCATAGGCAGCTCGCACCGGCGAGTAAGACACTTTTTGAAGTATTTCCACAATAGAAACGTTGCAAGATTTATGTAGGTTCGTTACCTACGGAATCCGCAAAAAATGTAATGTCAGCGGGAGACGGTGGTATTGTTGAATTAACAATGTGGAATCAATTGTGCGTAAGGAGTTTGCAGCGGGTCCCAAGGCGGCCGGCGAACATTCTCCATTTACCGTGTCGGGTTAGAAAAGTACATTAAACGGACATTATTTTTCATAAAAATGGTAAGCAGTAGAAACTAAGGATTAGGATCGATTTCATTGTTGCTGGAATTAATAAAATCTCCGACGTGCTGTAAATAAAAATACGCATTAATTGTTTGGCCTTCTGCTTCTGACGTGTGTGAATAATGAGGTCTGAGGTGCAAAATACCCCTATTTTGCCCTATTGCCCGCCGCTGCCTCCAGCCCCCGTGGGAATGAAACTACCCTCGTTGTACACAGAACACAGAAACCGGTCGTGATAATTTGATATCACAATGGTAAACCGTAGTCTTGGAGATTATTTTGATATGTGAGTGATGATAATATTATACTAATACTCTGGTTTCTAATTTGTATTCACTCCACGCCCGGTTAGGCCTGACGGAGATCTGTAATTTGGTATCTAGACATCTTTCAATGGTTGTTGATTTATACAAATATTTTGATAGGTAATAGATGTTATGTACAGGTAAGGCACACAATATAAAAATTAATATTTTATCAACGTGATTGAATAACTCAATATATTTATCTAACGATATTATTTGTATAATACTAAATTATATTATGGAAGCTTTCTTAAATTGACTCTATCGGAATTTAAACACAGAATTAAAGTTTTTGATTCTCTAATAATTTATAATAAAACAGTGCCATCATTACTTCGACCTTCGCATAACTATGATGAATAATTTGGATTAGCATATAAACGCTTTATTTTTGGCGTCTCTACCGCCAGAAACCGCCAAATTCTTCCCGCCTTAGTAACAAGATGGTAACACAAGTTACTAATAGCTTTTAAGAGTGGTCACTCGAATCGACCACAAAAGTGAGACAATATAATTTAAAGCAAATGTATGTGTCGCGCGGTTTATCGAGATTAAAATGGACGGTCGTGCAAACAATAGGAAAACACTCGTCAATGCTGTTGACAAGAAAAAATGTTAGATTTTTTCACGTACTGACCACGTGCAAGTGCTACCAAGAACAAAGCTTTGCATATTAAATGTTGTGTAATCTATGACTGGAATAGTTAGTAACCCGCAGCGAGCAGTTGGCAGGAACGGCTGTCCTGTATACTGTGGCGTATGTACCAAGTACTAAGTATAGAGAAGCTTGTTGAACAGTGGACACACATGTTGACATAGACAAATCACCTATTATTTGGCTGTCGGCAGCACATATCAAATTAATATAATGTCTGATCATAATATTAAATCACCCATTTCCCGTTAGTTACGGCTTATTTCGAAATGCATAGTTCCTCTGTTTCCCGTGTAAGCTGTAATCAAACTATGTATATATTGGAGGGATATTGACCATTTGCATATCGATATATCAAAGACTTAAAAGTTGTATGGCTTCTTTGTACCGACCTGTATATTGACACAGCGCGTGTGAAAACATAGAAGCATTATAGTTATCTACAATCTACACGAACACGAAAATTGATTATGCGAGGAAATTCTCTTGTACCTACGGCGTAATATGTCTAAAAATAAAATAATTTACAGTACATCAGTGAAAAGTACGATGTGATTTTTCCCGATAAAATAATAAATCTTGATCTGCAAATAATTCAGATAATAATAATGGAAAACCTGACTTCAATCTGCAAAAAACAATAAAATGTCCGACTATAAAGGGTAAGAAACTTTTCGAATGTGACGAAAATATTTTTATCAATTTCCAATCAAGCAAGATTCAGCGAAGCATCTTAAAAATCTCCTTTGCCGCAGCCTCTATCCGGTTTTTACATCAGGATCAGGATGGTGCTCCAAACCACGAGATTTTATTTTATTTGTGTTTTAGGCACACGGCCAGTCCAGGTGCACCTCAATATAATAATCCAATCCTCATACACTTATAAACTAAGGAATTAATTAATTAATTAACTTATAAACATTTTACTTTTCAAATCTAAGGATTGGAATAATGTATATAACATAGCGAATTTGGGAATCTCGCAAGTCAAAACATGGCTAGACTCAAACATACTTACACTTAACATATCAAAGACAAAATTCACAACATACAGTATAAATAGCACGGGACAGCCAAAAAACAATACAAACACCATAAAAATACACGAATGTTTAAACACCAACATCTGCGATTGCCCTCCTCTAGAAAAAACAGATCAAATAAAGTATCTAGGAATCGTAATTGACCATAACCTTAGATGGATACCTCACATCAAACAAATCACAAATAAACTTCTCAAAACAATACACATTTTCCTTAACATAAGAAACATATATAAAATAAAACAATTGAAAACAATATATTTTGCACTCTGCCAATCAATAATAGAATATGGAATTATTGTTTGGGGAGGAGCAACAAACTCGGCTATCAATTACATAGAAACCGCACAGAAAACGATCTTAAAGGTAATACTAAAAAAACATAGACTGACCGATACAGACCAAATATTCAACAGCTGTGACGTACTAGATATACGCCAATTATACATTAAAACACTACTAAACTACATTTTTAACAAAAAAAATAAATTTCAACACACACAAAATAACACTAACAGACCAGTTAGACAAGCGTACAAAGAAAACATTAAAACTCCAACAGTAAATTCAACCTTTGGACAAAGACACTACCAATACCATGCAATAAAAGCTTTCAACAGTCTAAAAATTGAAATTAAAATTGAGGAAAATAAAAATAAATTCACACACAAAATTACAAAATGGATTAAACAACAAAAAAAACAATATTACCAAAATGTCATAGCATAAAATAAAAATAAAACCTACACGTAACAAACAAAAACAAAATAAACACACATCACTCACAAACACACAAGATTATTTTCATTGTATTATTTTTTAATTTTAAATGTATTATTATGTATTTTTATTTTTAATTTTAAATTTATTATTTTCTTTTCAAATTTACTATCTTAGATTTTCATATTATAAAATGAAGGCCTCAGCACGGGCAAGCCACCCAGTGAGGCCTACATTACTGGAAAACATAAATTGTAACAAAATAATGTACCAAAAAAAAAAAAAAAAAAAAAAAAAACACGATATCCCAAATAACTCCATAGGCATAAGCAGTCAACATCAATTTCATCATTATCAAAGCGTGCTTATGTTATTAAATTTACAAGGAAAAATTCGTGAAATATCCGGACATTCTTAATTGAAAAATTCCGAAATTATTTGTTTGTTTTGTATATTATTTTGTGGCAACCAGTTTTGGTTACTCTCTTTTGTGGTTTTGTATGTGCTTAGTTAGTTGTGCGGGTATGCCTAACGCTCTTTGCAAAGTAAACATATTTGCAGCAAACCTGATATGACCACTGACCAGCGACCAGTTGAGAGTTACCCGCGACCAGCCGTTACCTTATTTGTGTTTGGTATTTGGCGCCACGACAAGTTGATAGCAAAGGTCGCGGTTCGGGCACACAGATAACCCTACAAACATTTTACACGAACCATTTGTCAACAGACATGAGAGATTTTCAACCACTTATCGCCTTACGTTATAAATTGTTTTAATAAATTATCTATGGTTTGTTGTAGGATATAAAAATCATCCAACTATTATTATTATGCTATTAGACGCAGTGTATTAAATGCAGGCAAAAAGCGCGATTCAAATGGTATTTTGAAAGCCATTTATAAAAGTACTGCGCTGGTATAAATTAATGGCGGGTACTCCGCGCTCGTAACGTATTATTTATTTGTAGGAGATGACGTCAATATAATTCTCTACGGAGACACTACATGGGAACTGGGAACAGATAGGTAGGTACGACGAAATACCAAACAAGTAAAGCTCATCAGTCTTGCTAACAGATGTTAAATTAATATCCTTGATGTGAGGCGTTGCGACAAAGAACTTATTTTTTGGCACCCAACTTGTAAATTAATTTACGGAAAACAGTTGTAATTTTTTTGTAAATATTATTTAATTCAAGTGCATAACATCAAAGACGACATTTTCACAAGCGGCCAACGTGAATACACAAAGTTTTTAGCAAGAAACTTACAATTTTACATTTACGTTTTTTTTTATTTTGGCGAGGTTGAAGTTTCCACAAGTTGTCGTATGTATGACAGTGGTTTTTATTTGTTGTAAATTAAAGATCCTTGTTGAGGGACTTGGTTATTTTTGATCCTGGTCGATTTCAAGAGAGCTTCGGGTTGTGAATAATCAAATTTTGTATTTATTATTTTTCGAATTATGTACGAAATTTATAAAGAAATGTTAAAGATGAATTAGTTTTAGTAATAAATTAGCTAGCTTTACAGCATTCCTGGTAGCTAACTAACCATGCCCCCGGTTTATCCAATAAAATTTGAAGTTTCACTTAGACAACACACTTACTATAATCGCTAAAGCGTTACTTGTGTGCAAATTGGTTTAGTCAATACGTTTAATATTTTGAAGAATTCACGTGGGTGTTACTTTAAGTACCCAGCGTCCACATTTACTCATATTTTCAGAGTATGTGGGCGAACGGAAGATACTAACAAGTAACTATTAATTAAATTTGTTACCTACAGAGAGGACAATTATCTAACAATAAATATGAAAAGATTAAAGAAGAATGATAACCAACGAAACCACACTCACACAGTTTACTAAAATCAAAATCTTATCGGATGTATGTAAATAATAGATAATATTTTAAGCGGTTAGGTATATTATGTTTCTTATATGATCTTTCGTTTTACTCGATCAAGTGCTAATACAATTCGGTTCAATGCCAAACTTAAACAGATAATAGGATATTAGTTTAAACTTTGCGATGACCTTCTGCGCCCGCTCATCGTATTAACTAATAAAAGTTATCAGAAAGCTTTTCCGATTGCAGTTTTTTCAACTCGCTTCACCCACCTCGCTTCAAATGTTTAATGGCGCACAATGGAACTAATTGCACTGCTTGACGATAAGAGAACTGTAGGCCGGATATTTACTTTTGATAAAATAATTTACTTGTATGACTTACTAATGGTTCTAATATTCCTTCAAACCAAGGTCCATGGGAATAATCTCTTAAATTTGTCACAGCGTAAGGCCGATCAGTCAATGTTACATGTTAGGACTCTAATGTTTGACAATTTTTTTCAATAAGTTACATTGTATCCGTCACTGATCAATGCGTGCATCTAGTAAGTATGTACTTCACTCAAATAAAAACTTTCTGATCATTCTTGTTAAAGTTCAACTTTCGAAATGATGAGCACTCGAGGGTCTCGAATCATTCATTTTGAAAATAAACTTTCTATACACTTATCCCACGCAACCTGACTCACTTTAGGATACTCATTACTGGTGTCATTAGGACTTGTCCAAGGGCCTTAAGCGATTAGCAGACGCGCCAAAAAGGGATAACTCTACGTATTGCATATTTATAATATTCAAGAGGTTACTTGGTGTCTTTTTTCAATGTGCCTCTCGTTGGGTTGTTTGCATTAATGGTATGTTTGGATCACGCCATTAGCACTGAACGGAAAGGGCATTTCGAAATGCAGCAATTGATGACTCGACGATTTCAAAGGACACTTCTGCGGCCCTGCACCTCCGTGGTTCCCTTGAGAGACACTGATCTGACAATCATTATTTGCACACCTACTGATGATTAATTAGTTCAAACTTATTTTGCACTGGCAAAATGTTTTACCTGCATAATTTAAAGTACGGGGCCAATTAGGCCCTGTGGTCTTTCAAAATGTTGAAAATAGAATGTTGATTTCAAATCTGTACATTCTACATTGTTAGGATGATTGTGATGACTGATCTTTCCTTAGGATTTGCTTGGGTTTTTAGATTTTGTTCAGATACAGGTCATACCGGACAAGGCTTGAAGTTATTTAAATCAGATCCATTTTCAGACATTCAAAAAAGGAATGAATTTAAAATTTAATAATATGTGGCAGTTTGCATAATGAGGTTACTCTGTATTATGGAAGAACTAGAAACTAAATTATAATGTGGTGAATATTTTAAGAAATTTTGGCATGAATCGAAAAAACGCCGATAATATAATCATCAGTTCTTTGTTTACAGATGCATTTAAGACCACGAGAAACGTGACAGTGAAAAATTGAATATTCCATTAACCCACCACAAAAGGGCGATGAATCTCAGATTCGGTCGGGGAACCTCATCTCCCAGAATTGATTAGCATGAGAGATTAGGTTGGTTGGCTGCTTGCAACTCATCTCAGCTCGGAATTGATTAGCGTGGAGATTTCGGAGGATTGTGCCATCGCTACCAATCGGGATGCTGCTGTCTTGACCTTGCAGGTGACATGATGAAATCGCAAGTGAGAGGAGGAGCGGTGGGTGTGCCAAGTCATGGAGAAATACCTCAACTACCAACATATACAATGTACAGTAGACTATCGATTACCGGGACATATTCCCGGTAAATCCAAATGTTTAATATCTCTAATAAAATTAATAAGAAAATACCAATTGTACAGAGTAATAGGACGCACCGGCGAACCTTAAAAAGCGATTCCCATGTGAATACCGCTAAATAGTCGCAACTACTCCCAACCGTCTGGAGCCAGTGAGACTATGGCATCCCCAATTGGGGTATGTTGTGAGACTGATAGCGTGGAGGGAAAGGAGATGGGGTAGAGAAAGGTGGGTAAGTACCTGGCTATTCAGATCTGGTCATCAAACATGGCCAAAGCTTTTACGAGCAACGTTTCAATTCTGAATGTTGGTCTTTCACCAGGGTGATTCTGAAAATGTCTCCCACTCTAAAACATACCGGGTACCATACATAATTTTTAATGAATTAGTTACGTGACAAAAAAATAAATATAATATACTTGCGCACATCAAGATTTCGAACCCACGACCTCTTGATTCGTAGTCGAGAGCTTTAACTCGAGCTCGACCACGGAGGCAGCCCTAAGCATATTTGAGGTAAAAAATGATAAATGTAATTATGGTGTATTATAAAATATGTTAAAAGATCGCTGTATAAAAATGTATTTCTACCACACGTCTATTTATAGAGATTATTCATGTCTTTAACTCACTTTGAGAAATATGGGATTATTTGAATGCTTGTTCTTAAGCCACAATGATTCTTAAAAGCAACACAAAGGGTATTTGGTCTTCTTACTGCTTAATGATGTCAATAAGAGTCTGAAAAAGTTTTTTTTCAAAAGTCCCGGTTAAATCGGTTCGCGGTTAAGCTAAAACTAATCGATAGCGTACTGTATTTCTATTAACTAACACAAGAACGTAGAACCGCGAACTACCGACGATAATCCGTGGGTGAAATGACATAAGCCACCAACAAGAATGGAAATCCACGCTTTTGTTATTAACTTGTATCTGTGCAGATGAGTTAATATGATGTTACTATCACTGTTTGATGGTGAAAGCCAATTATTATTACTATTCCATATCGATAAATCAGAGTATGCAATCAGAAAGGTCGATTTATTGTGAACATGCTTGAAAAATGCCATTTGCAACGGGTTTCACATGAGCGAACCAAATAAGTTCAACGTAGATATTGAGAACCTATTATACACATACCGCTGATAACTCTCTTTCAGTTACACGTGTCGTTTATGAGAGAGAGGGAGAGGTTACTACGGAGCTCAAAGAAGCAAGACCATAAGTAATCAAGTAACGCAGGAATCACAGATCATTGAACATACTACGTACGATGTAAAAACACAATGTATAAACTGTGATTAATTTTAGAATAACTCCCAAGTTGAAGAGGGTAGCCAAGGATAATGGCCTAAACACTCCTTTTTGTCTTATAACAAATTGATGGAGAACTTGGAGAAAACCAGTTTTCCAATAATTTATTTCTTCGAACTAATCAGAAATATTATACTAATAAAACTAATAGCTGTCTATTCAGTACATTTGGCCAAAATTTTAAGGGGATTTTATTATCTTTCTTTTTTGTAACAAATAGATAAACTGGTCAGTGGCTGAGTTTGGGTACCACCCAGGCGACGTACGTTCAATTACTCGGCTAGCTAAGTCCTCCATCACGACACAAGCAACAATATCCTCACTGGGATCTGCCGTGCATAGGATTTCATTTATATATTATTAAAAT
Source organism: Hesperophylax magnus (assembly GCA_026573805.1). Lineage (NCBI taxonomy): Eukaryota > Metazoa > Arthropoda > Insecta > Trichoptera > Limnephilidae > Hesperophylax > Hesperophylax magnus. The sequence continues at coordinate 7,150,986 of JAIUSX010000002.1, forward strand.
TTGTCAGTATGAATAATATGAAGTGTTTTTCTTAAATAATCTATCTAACCAAATAAATAAAAATGCGAAAACGCGTGTGTTTTTTGTTTCTCTATTTGGACAGACTGGCCTAGTCACAGCAATGCGTGGCGGGGTACAGCAAGTTGTAAATATATTAAATGACGTTTTAAAGTGCAGGTGAGTGCTTTCGGTTTCAGTTTGTATTTGGTGTCAGAATATTTTCTATTTTTGATCTCCCCATGTTTTGTATCCAGCTTTTTATTTGAGATTTAAACGTTACAATACTGTTCTGAGTTTTGAATCAGAGTGCAATTTTGCAGTAGAGTTTAGTACCATAGTATAGGAAGCTTTTTTGTCAAAAAGTTGTATTTGTAGTTGCTTGTTGGATATTTTTTTGACCCTGAGATCTTAAAGTGATTCTAATACACGTGTTAGTTGTTATTTCTTGTGTTTTGTATTTATGAATATAAATGAGTATTGTTTTAGAATAGAGTTGTTTATTTGATGGTTTCGTCAGTGCTAGTTCTTACAGAGACTTTCAGAATAATTTTCATTATGGCTTTAGAGTTTTAATTAGTGATTTTATGATTTTGTTATCTGTACCTCCCGATCCGATAATACGGTATTCTAACAGTGATTGACAAAGATCCATGTAGATACTGATTTAGTCTTTTTTAATAGGGATATTTCTAATGTAGCATAGACTAAAATTTTTTTTATTTAAATATTTAATATGTTCAGTTCATAAATTTGTGTTAGTTTTGGTTAATTTAGGTCGATTCGGGTAGTGTTAAGATAAATTTTACCTGTGCTGTTGATAATCAGTTGGATTTAATAACAAACGCAGTGATAATAGCAAGAAATATGATTTTTTCCCAAATATACAAAAAAAGTTAATGTTCCTTTCGAAAAACATTGTAAGGTCTACCAAACATCTATGACCACCAAGCACAGCCAGAATGGCAGTTACTAAATAACCATTATTTTCAGTATGTTTGACATGTTGTAATAATACTAATTTATTAAAAACCTTAAAAGGAGATTAAAGAATTCTGAATTTCCTGTTATGTTATAATATCGCATTCCCGCGTAAAATGCGGGAAAAACATATTATTTTAATCTCTTTGGGAAAACCAACAAAAGATTACGAATAATAATTATAGGCTCATAGGCCTACATTAAGTAGACACATTCCTTCGCAAATAGAACCCGATTGTTAATTATACGACAATCTCTGTTATTTGGAAACGAATCAAATAATAAATTTGCAATCAATTTTGCAAAACAATTCCGAATGCTGAGCTTATTATGATTATAAAGTACCCATAGGTAGTCCTCTAATACTGTGTGGGCGTCCGGGCCCAAGAAGGATACTTAATAATCACAGTGATCCAATGCTGGAGGAATGTTCGAAATAATAACATCTAATCGTAAATTAATATGGATAAGGGTCGGCTCGATCAGCCGGACGGGAAGGCGGCCACTTTCTCAGAAATATTGCCAAATATTTGGTAAAAAAAAGAGAAACATACATAGAGGGGCATTAGCATAAATCCAACCTCCGATGTAATAACTCATACCTTACTATATTAACAGTAGCATAATGTATTCGTACCTATTTCGTAACCGTAATTTCGTGTAAATACCTTATTCAAAAGCGAGTTTTGTTAATTGCAATTAAAATGTAGTTATTTTTCTTCCTAATTGACAACTCAGAGAAGGTATGGGTGATGTTGTCATGGGACAGTTAAAACAGAAGCAACGATTGCACAAACTAATAATAAGTACCTACCTACCATAGGGAATCTAATGCACCGCCATCGTGTAACATTTGGAATCGGGCCGCTAACAATAACACTCCTTACCTAGATGGCGATAAGGTTTAAATTCCTGCTTAAACAGCAGAATTTAAAGCAGTTTATGTAATAATAATAATAATTGGATAATTTGTATAGCGCCGTTTTTGTGAAAAATCACCTCAAGGGCGCTGTACAATTTATTTCCTAGGATCTACATTTGTTATTTAGACCAACTGTGCCAGCACGAGGTTCGTCATCCGTTCAGGCATGTGTCTGCCGCCAATATAGCGCTGACATGTGTCTGCTGCCAATAAAGAGCGCTGACACAACATCCTCACATAGACAACAAACCGGCCTGATACTTTACTTTTTCTGGCCTTATGAAAAGAGTCAATATCATAAAAAAATTGTGGATTTTTTTAAAAGCCAAGATTTGTTCTACCCGCAGTATTTAAAATCTTCACAAGCGCTCAAAATTTCAAACCAAAAACACATGATTTTGCGTTCGTAGTGCTTCGCATTGAGTATCCACTATCCACGTCATTGAGTAGGTACGGCGTTTTCTACAAAATCCTATATAAATAAAATCAAAATATGTGACAGCGCCCTTAGGGTGATTTTGCACGAAAACGGCGCTATACAAATCATCCAAATATTATTATTATGTGGCGTAGGTTTGTAGTTAGATAGATACTTAATAAATTAAATTAATGTGTTCTTGATGAAGTCCTAGTCAATTCAATTGAAGATTTCATCAGTAAAAGACTCCCTATCCCTGATCCATTTTAGAAAAATAGTGTAGCATTTTTTTACCGAAGGCCGATTTGATATTGGTGAGCAAATTGGCGTTGGTCAATTAATGCACTCACTAAGTGTCGTTGGCAATGTGGGTTAATTTATCGCTTAATATCGCATACGTTTAAATTAGATCAATAATTGTTTATGCAACGCCTTAAATGAAACCATTGGGTGTGACGTACATAGAGCATTGAAGGCTTATTGCTGCTAACCTACTTATCGATCAACCTAGAAGCGCGGATGAATTTTACGGCGATTAAAGTTTCTTTCCGACATGCGACAGTCACCGTGTTTTTCCCTTAGGAAGTGCCTTTCTTTTTATACGAGCTAGATTCTAAACCAATATTAATAATTTCCAATGTTTCATGTTGTGTGTTGTGAAAATTATCAAATTATAAAAAATAAACTTTTGAAATCTAGATAAGCGATAAAGTACCTACCTTGCCAGCCTATAATATGTATATACAAAATAACCAAACCATCACTTTTATTCTATATTTGAAATTTATTAAACAAAATTTGGCAGTGTTGGATAGGTAGGTAATAACTGGCAATTTTATGAGACAGTTTAAGTTCTTGCTTTAATTAGTGACATTACATAAATGCAATACAACGTAGTTATCAACTTCCGAGAAGCCTCTACACACAGATTATGGCTAATCGTTATCGGAGGCCTTAGTAATTTCAGGGTGCATATCTTTGTTACAGATTCATTTATCATATATTCATACATCTTGGATGAAACTTTTCCAATACCTACTTTGACATTGTTATATTGATAAAACCAGAATAGTTGACATTACAGTTTACGCCCTTAGAAAACTAGTCGTGGGGTGGCTGGTTACTTTCTACTAGATTTGTAGATCATTAATCAATATAAAATAGAATAAAACAATCTGTTAATTTTTGGTAGACAGATAATTACAATTACCTAGACTTTAAACTTTTGAGGCCATACTGCCTTTCATCTCTTTCTTGCGTCAACGTTTCGGAACCTAGCAGTGTGCTCCATCATGGTGGAAGGTAAGTGTGTAGCAATATGCACCCCATGCTTACATGCTTACCCCAGTAAGTTACCTACCAACAGATCTGTATTGTCCATATCAGAGGAATTAACGAACATTTATTAAATCTACTAGTATTTTGAATACAAATAATATCTACAGAAGCGACGCCCCCAACTGCACATATGAGAATATCAATCAGTACCTACTCAAAAATCAAAGATGACAGGCGGCAAAATGAATCAAATCCGTAGAAGTAAATCAGTTCAAATGGTAATTAGGTAACGTGATTATCTTTAAAATAATTTTATTTGAAGTCAAGACTGTGAAAACTCACCAGAAAGTCTCGGAAGGTCGTCCAATGAGGGCGATCTCTGCACATGCGGCTTCCTGATTTCCGAGATGACCCTCGGCTTCCGGTCCGCCAGGCTGACGGCCGCTGGAGTGGCCACCAACATCCTGACTATGGAGTAGCTATCACACTCGTTTCTCCAACTCCTAAAACTCCAGCACAAGGTACAACATTGTCGACTAAAACACCCACCAAGTCACAAATACTCCTGGAAAAATTCACTATTATGTTTGTTGTTCCAAGCCGCAAATACTCATAAAGATTCACTAATTTGTTTGTTGTTTCAAGTAACAAATACTCCTCTAAAAATTCACTAGCGTATGTGTCGTTTCAAGCTTTATTGAAAAATTCACTAGTTTGTTGTTCCAAGTCAGAAATATCATATGTAAAAATCACTAGTTTGTTTGTTATTTCAAGTCACTAATAATCCAGGAAAAATTCACTAGTTTGTTTTTTTTTCAAGTTAAAAATAAGGAAAAATCACTAGTTTGTTGTTAAATCAAATATGACACTTTTTTGATATCTAGTTCACAAATTCGCACTCGCTTCTTAATTATTTTTTTAGGTCAAAAACTTAAAGAAATCATGTAGCACATCAACATCACACAAGGTTATTATGTTAATACAATTCACGAGATTTTTTATATATTAAAAATATATATATACACACAGTCCGTTATGATTGTTTTCTCGAACAAAATAATTATAACAGCGTATAATATTATTTGTTTAAAAGTCTCTGTTAGAGCGTATTATTAATATTTTTAAAGTTGGTTAACGTTATTAGTTAAAATGTCGTCGTTTTGTCACTTTTATTCGCACATTTTCGCGGTAGATTCGAATGATCAACCCTCCACAACGCGATCGCAATGTAAACAAAGTTAGTTCGAGGTGCCACAACACAGAGTACAGCTCGCGCCGGTCGTTCGATCGGCAATGGCGAACTGTCGAACTGAGAAACTCACGTAGGCCGCCTCGCGCGGCAGAACGTCCATGCCACCTTACCAGCGAGTCAATTATTAAGTAGGCACTTCGTAAAAAAGCTTAACCATTTTGAGCAAATAATAAAAAGTACTGAACAATAATGCTTGATTTTTATGCGTCCTGTTTATTTTGTTAGCTATAAAATTTCATGTCAAAATTAAATTTTAACCCTTCCGACGTCCTTCGAACGAGATTTAAGACTAGTAACTCAATGGTTGGCGATCATTTTTTAATGCTATGAAGAATGCAGGGGTTCGAAATTTGAAATAATCAAATACTTATATCATTTTCTTGTGAGTCAAAATGGAACAATTTTTTTAAATTACTGTGGACCGGTATATCAGTATTTTTTTTCTAATAGTATTACAGGGTTTTTCTTGTTAAGGATCACAGGAGAGCAACTTGACGGACGTAAATATATCCCAAGCCGAGCATAGAGTAACTGATATACTGGGCCAGATAACGCCGAGTAGGTACTACATCAAAAGTGGACAATTAAAAAAAATCTCATCATGTAAAATTGCTTTTGACTTTCGAATCTAACATCATTGACTAGACGGAAAAAATATTTTAATCTTGATTTATACTATCTTTTTTTTTTAAATATCAACGTTCTATCCCATCTGTGGAAAAAAGCTTCTTATATATATATAAACATACATGTATGTACCTACATATTCTTCAATCTTCCTCTTCCCGTTTCCCATTCGCCCACTTCCTTTCACTTAACAGAATTCGGAATGCCGTAGTCCCACTGGCTCCAAGAAAGGACATTCTTGAAAAAATATAATTTTTGTCATCCGCATTTCCTCGATCAATATGATAAATAATACCACATTAAAAAAGTTTCACCAACGCGTTTTCACGAAAATTATTTGACCAAGTTTTGCAGATTTTATCCGATCGTTGTGGCAACATCCGGTCACATATCATTTGATTTGATCCAACCAACACAACACAGCGCTGGGCACTGAACCCAAAACTTTAATTTTTTAAACCCAATTCCGCCATCATCACAATAAATAGAGGTCGTCCTTTCAACGCCAAACGTTCAGAAATTCACACATTTAAAACAATGGAACGTTTATAGGTAGGTAGGTAGGTACTATCTAAAATATAATTAAATAAGCATTTAGGTAGGTAGGTACCTATACATAAAAATAAATTAAATATAGCCAAATTATTATAAAGACGAAACGTTTGAATAGTAAGTAGGCACTGAAAGTTTAAAAAAAGTTTTTCGAACTAGTTTAGAACATTGTATTCCCCTCTTACCCCGCAAATACCCAAAGATACTATGTGGGTGGCGACACTTATCAATTCCGTTTAAATTAAGACTCGCGATTCAATTTGACAATACAATTTTTCTTTTCCTAATAAAAACAAATTGTTTTTAATTCATCCAGTACATTATACAAAAGAAAGAATAATTTACCTGTACCTCTTTAAAATGATTTTCCGGTGACCGGATAAATCATCAAAAAGATAATTCATTACATCATTAAAAAGTTATATAAAGTCATGGAAAGTGATGAAACAAAAACTTTATTAACTGGGTTAAGTAGGTTAGGTTAGGATTAATTTTTTTTTCATCGTTTCTAATGACTTTATATCACTTTTTAAAGGTGTGTTGAATTGTCACTGTGTTGAGTTATCATGGAACCGATTTTTCTGTACCTAAGTAAGATTTTTTATTAGCATTAAGGTAGAGATACCAGGTAAAAAATATTTAATAGGTAAGGTAGGTACCCACTTAATAGGTTTTTTAAATTAAATTGTAGGACACCGGATTTTCAAATTGTCATGGAAATATCATTTTGTGTAGATAGGTAACTTAAGTACAAAAAATCCACCCACCTGATTGCCTGGAACAGCCTCTTTGAAATTATCTGGGTAATGATACAACACCATCAAAATATTATTTAATTTCCGCATTCATTGAATAAACTAAACAATAGAAATGGCGCTCATTTATGTTACATGTGACTAACATACATTAATCAGTGAATTTTAATAATTCAAGATATCGTAACGTACATAGGTTTAATGTACCAACATATTTATAAGTGTTCGGGTTCGTTGGGTTTATTTGCATGGAATTTTTAATAATTGATAACGCTATCGACATGTAGTGAATTTATAATTCTCAGTGATAAATTCAATTTCATAAGTATGTCGAATGATTGACTCACGAGTAATTGCTATAGGTATGTTTTTATCGCATTGTTTCGTCATAAAGTATTACGTTAATTACTAAATAATATATTACATTGTTGCACTGAGCCAGTGGAACTACGACATCCATATTTATTTGTTATATAGGGTAGAAGGTAGAAGGAATGCGAGGAAGGGAGAAGAAGAATAAGAGAAGAGGACTCACATGAAATAGCACCAGAATATTGGAATTAAAAACATAGTGCCAGACAAAACCTAAGCTGTACACGACTTATTTTGAGGTCAACAGATCTTGGTGATGCTAATCGCTAATCGTTAATCGCTAATCGATTAATTGATCTGTCTCGGACGAATAGAGCTGGCAATAGTGACTATTGTGATCTTGGCCGGTCATATGGAATTAACTCCTAAATTTTGTCACAGACAAACGAGTATGAAACATAAATGATTGAAAATATATTTTGCTTGCCTCTGTATAGTAGGTACTAACAAAACATAACCTCTTTGTCGCTGCTCACTTCTTGCTTGGTAAGGACTATCTAATCAGTTTTAATTATATACCTGACGGCCTCCGTGGTCGAGGGGTAAGGCTCTCGACTAGCATTCTGCAGGTAGAGGGTTAAAATTACTTATTAAAAATAATTTATAGTATATTTGCGGCACGTTCCAGAGTAGAAGATACTCACAGTATCGCCCTGGTGTAAGACCACCATTCAGAATTGTAACGTTGCTTGAAATGGTTTTTTGTGACCAGATCTGAATAGTCAGGTACTCCCACAATTTACTCTTCCCCATCTCCATCCCTTCCACACTACCTTCAACCTTACAACATACCCAAATTGGGGATGCCGTAGTCTCACTGGCTCACTGACTCTTGAGCGGTATTCACATACAAAATATCAACCACCCACGGCACCTACCTACAACAATTTTAATTCCACACCTGTGGGTTTTTACTTAGGTAGGCACCTATTTAATTATCAGCGCCATTATCAGCACCTTGGCGCAGTCACCAAACTAATTTCCAACTTCAAAGACAAGCATAAGTATATTTGTTTACGCGATTAAAATAATGATATCTATCATTACAAAACACAAAACTTGAAATAAATTAAAAATCAATTCCTTATATTATTGTATCGTAGTTAACAGGGCACGCATCACCAATCACCGTCCGCAGATATTACTAACTTAATTTTATTATTACTGATCCATTCAAAATGGTTTGAAGCCTTCGATATCAACTCAATAAACAAGGAGCTAGAAGCCACTTATTGACCATTGTTCTTTATTCCCCTCTTCGGAATAACAACTCATTCTTATTTTTAAGGTGGGGTGGTATTTACCAACCAAAAAAGTGTACTTAAAAAAAGATAATGATTTTTACTATTAACCCTTGGAATGCCATCCTCCCGGGACCTAGTATTCCTCTTAGTGTGCCATTGGTATATATTAGCAATATTTATATATCTGACTTATATTTCTTACCCAGACTAAACGGAGAAAAATGAGTAATGCTGGTTTATTGAAATTTCTTCAAATTATTAGTTATCCTGTTAATGGGACTGTAAGCCGCTTCCTGATAAAGTTTTGGTAAATTCGTAATATTATCGGAACACGTGTTCATCCACCTGCGTTTGTCTTAATATTATATCAGTTTCAGAAACAGGTGTTCGGACATCGTGACAAAACAATGGTATTTTGCTTAAAGTTTTTTAGGATACCTATGAATTCATTCGTAAATGGCCTACGATCCCGTTTTTAACATGAATACCAGTAATTTCAAGAGATTTTTAATAAAATTGCATAATTTTTTATCCGTGTACCTACGTATATCGAGAGAAATGGCTTTTCTTTATAATACCATAAATATAATAAAGATGTACCAAAATATTCTTGGGTTTTATTATATTTTCTGAAAAGATAAATAAGTGACCTCCACAGTAAAAACAAAATCACATGAGACTTTCATGTAAATAAATAAAAAGGCTTTCTCATAAATATAATAATTCAAAGATAAAATTAATATTAAGTTTTTCTTTCACATTTTCACACATCAACTCACTAACGACAAAACAAAGACTAACAATAAAAACTTAAGAAGGAAATATTGACAAAATAATGAACACCTCAAAAAACAACATTGCAAAGGGAAAAGACGAAATTTCCACAGATTTCACTAAGAAAATTAAAAAAAAAGAAATATTAAACCCTACAACACATAACCAACCATAATATAAGACAAAACTGCTTTCCTTGTACTCTTAAACAAGGATTGGTGATCCCTATTTATAACAAAGCAGTTTATAAAGCAGGAGACAAAATGGAAATAACTAACTATAGACCAATCACATTGTTAACCTCACTATCAAAGATCGTTGAAAGAGTATTAAAAAAAAACAATTATAAAATACCAGGAAGATAAGAAATTAATTTCGGATAAACAATATGGATTTAAAGAAAAAAGAAGCACAAAAGAAACATTGGCTTACGTAATATAACATAGCAACCTAGATAAATGGCATAAATGCATGGCGATATATCTAGATTTAGCTAAAGCTTTTGATTCGATCTGTAACAAAAAATAGAAAACGTTGGTATCAAAGGTAAGGAACTAATGGATAATATATATGAGTGACAGAACTCAACACGTCAAAATTAATCACCACACTAGCCAGCCACTGCCCATTACATAGAGTTCCACGAGGAAGCATGCTAGGGCCCATTATATTAACTATTTACTTAAATGATCTATGCAACATGAAAATACACGGAGAAAGTGTTAGTTATACGGATGATACCGTTTTACTATTCAAATGTAAATATTGGACTAAGGTATACAATATGGCGGAATTATGAATCCCGCAAGTGAAAACATGGTTAGACAAAACTTACTTATATTAAACATATTGTAAACAAAATACACAACGTACAGTATAAGTAACCGAGGATATTAAAAAAATAAGTGAAATACCATAAAAAAACTACTCTAGTAAAAATTGATCAGATATAATATCTAGGAATCATAATAGACAATAACCTCATATGGAAACATGATATTAAACACATCACAAATAAACTCGTCAAAACAATACACATTTTCCTGAACATAAGAAACGTATTTAAACTAAAACAAATGAAAACAATATATTGTGCACTTTGCCAAACCGTTATAGAATATGGTATAATTGCTTGGGGAGGACGTACTAGATAGACGCCAAATATACACAAAAAAACACTACTTAAATACATTTTTGACCAAAAAACTAAATTTCAACAAATACAAGTAACAATAATAGACCAATTTGACGAGTGTATATACAAAACGTAAAAAAGGACAAACTTTAGACAAAGACACCACAAATACCAGGCAATAAAAGCATTTAAAAATCTTACACTCGACACAAAAAATGATGTAAACAGAAAATATTTCACAAACAAAATAAAGATTTGGATTAAAGAACAAAAAATGCAGTATTGCAAAAACATACCCTAAAAGAATACAAAAATTACCTACATAGTACCCATATCATACACAACCGGACTAAAAATTACATACATATTGCTTAGTTTTTATAACTACCTACCTTAATTATTTTAATTTCATTGCATTTGTTTTACTTTATTCATTCTTCTTATTTTATTTTATTTATAAATATTTCATTTAAATTCGTGTAATTTAAAATAATTTCAAAGCAGTCCATTTTATTTACACACAATTTGTCACAAACTGTAAAATGGGGGCTTTTACCAAATAATCTTCGATATAAATAAAAATGTTAATGTTCGTTTGTTCAAAATCTTAAATCTCCGAAAGTTCTTCACCGATTGCTTTGAAATTTTGACACAACTTGCATTCGAATACGTGTGTATATATAACTATATTATATAGATGTCACCTGTGACCAGTGGCGGCTCGTGACTTTTGGGTGTACTAGAGTCCTAATATTACAGAAATGGCACTGTTGATATGTTGCAGCTGAAATGGTTTTTTTTTTGTTTTTTTTTGAAAATTCGCTTTTTTGTATGAAGATTTTCTGGAAATTTCAGTTTGGCCGTGAAACAAGATTTTTTTTGAAAAACAGTGCCATCTGTTGGACGTAAAAGAAACGCGCTATTGTTTATCTATCTGCACAGACAGACTGAGCCACAGCAACGCGTGGCGGGGTACAGCTAGTATTTTATTAAAAAAACTTCTAATTTATCAATAGAAAAATAAAAATTACATTATTTATAAAAATATAGTTTTTTTATAAACAAGTTCTGCTGATTAATTATTATTACGCGTGACAGCTATTTCGCCTTCTTTAGTTTTAGGTTTGGCCCTATAAAGGATATATTATTGCAATACAGATAATTGTAATGAATACAAATTGCTTGAAGTTATTTTTATTTTTTTATTTCATGCGTAGTAATAATTAAACAGCAGAACTTCTTTATGAATAAACAGTTTTTTTTTAAATAAATTGGATAAATAAATTGAATTTTAAATTGGATTAGTAAATTGAATTAATAAATTGATTCAATAAATGGAATTAATAATTTGAAAATTAATGAATATATAAAAGAAAAATTAAACTTTAAAACAAGATACATAAAATGAATGTTATATTTGCACGTTATTAAACGAGTGTCCAAAATAATATGATGCTACTTTAATTCCTTGCCAGGCGAATAAAACATATTTTAGTATGTGATTATTTACAAAATACAATCAAGTCGGGTAAACTACTATAGTGGATTCGTCGGCACACCAAGGGTTAAGATATTATCATTCATTGAGAATTTATGAATATTTAAATCACCAAGGACACAAACGACAGCGGTCAGGACACTACGAGGATAGACAACCAAGACGAACAAATGCCGTCATTCTATGGTGCGAGTCACAGGGGGCATTTATGGATTGAAGATATAAGGAAGTTCTTCGGAATTCAGTGACAGTGAAAATAACACCGAAGAAAGAAATAATAATGTTAATAAAAAAATTAATTTGAAACCACTTGCAACTTATATTTTTGTGCCCTGTTCCCATTGGGAGTAAGAAGCATCCGATATATTTTATTTATTTCACATATACGGCACAACATGTGCCATTCACATACTAATTTACAGAGAATAGTACAGCAACATAAGGAATGCAACAATATAAATGTAAGTATAATGGTATAATCAGTAAATAGTAAGTAAGGTTAAAAGTATGAAAAAACTCAGAGATATAAATATAATATAAGTAGCAATCTGTAGTATAGTAATAAGTCAAAGTAAGAAATTATATGTAATAATATACAATAAAGTAGTATAAGGAAGAATGAAGTGCTTATTAAATGTCTAAAAGGCATTAAGAGTTTGTAAAAAATAAAATAAAATATATTAGAAAGGTATATACTATTATAATATGAAAAGGAAACAAAAGTAATAAATTACGTAAATCTACCGGGATAATATTATTACAATACTATACTAGCTGATGTCCCAGAGTTTTTTTTATATTTCATGTAGACAGTGTCCTTCCTATTGTTTTGAAAGTCAAGTGTGCAAATTTTCATCAAACTGTGAATTTGTATAAAAATCGAAACCACGCGGCCCACCCGCCACAGATAGGTCGTTTTTGAATTGATTCAACACCAAAGTAGCATTTTATTTTCATCCCTCCTCTCTCTTGCATGTGTCGTCCGTTAGAAAATATTATGATATAATGATTATAATTATTTATATTGTATCCAATACTCAACGCATGATGAGAACATTTTGTAAATGGATTCATGACCATACATTTATTTATCTTCTCTAATATTCTTCATTACTGTGTCAAGTGCTCCTTATAAACAAAAAATAAAAAATATGAAACATAATTGTTTTTAACTTCCCCAAAAGTGTAGCCTTTGTGGTGATATCAGTTTTCATTGGCGCGTAAGAATTTAATTTCGATATGCATCACAATTTAATAGTATTAAATTATAATTTAGTAAAGTGTAGAGAGTAGAGTGTAGAGAGTAGAGTGTAGAGAGTAGAGAGTAGAGTGTAGAGTGTAGAGTGTAGAGAGTAGAGTGTAGAGAGTAGAGTGTAGAGAGTAGAGTGTAGAGAGAAGAGTGTAGAGAGTAGAGTGTAGAGAGTAGAGTGTAGAGAGTAGAATGTAGAGAGTAGAGTGTAGAGAGTATAGTGTAGAGAGTAGAGTGTAGAGAGTAGAGTGTAGAGGGTAGAGTGTAGAGATAACAGTGTAGAGAGAAGAGTGTAGAGGATAGAGAGTAGATAGTAGAGATTAGGGTATAGAGGGTGGGGTGTAGAGAATATAGTGTAGATAGTAGAGTGTAGAGTATATGGAGTATTTTGTAGAGAGTAGACTGTAGAGTGTAGAGTATAGAGAATAGAGTGTGGAGTGTTCAGAGAGTAGAGTGTAGGTGTAAAGAACTGCATAGGAGTATTGTCTCGTCCTGGTGGTAACACATAAATATATGACTGCTGATAAAATTAGGCGAATACTTTTACAGAATAGGAATAGCAAAATAAAAAAATGCTACTATAATAGTCTCCGAAAATATTATCGATATTCAGACATCCAACCACGCCAAAGTTTGTGGATGATCATTGCTCTGGATCCGCAATCCTCCCTGTGTGACTTGTGTCAACCCTCTTTACCACTGTTGAAGAAGTAGAAGACTATCTCTAACAGTAAGTAGGTATCTGAATTGATGGTAAGTATTATATATATATAAATTATTATTTTTTGATTACCTAATTAAAAACGATCTTAATCAAGACCGTAAGAAGACGTATCACCTGTCGACCAAAACAGTCACCAAGCAACATTGGATAAATAGAATTATCACTCTAATTAATACTCTTATCGTCATTTTGCGAAAAATATGCTTTGTATTCACTGAATGTGTTTGGTGTGATATATTTTAAATTAATCGGTATTCGGTATTATGGTAGATTGTTTATTATATCACAACGCTCTGTGGCACCCCCGACGAGGAAATGGTGTGAGGCAGAAGGAAATGGAAAATATGATGGATAAGTTATAAGAAAAATAAAAGGATAGGATGGTTGAGAAATACCTGCATACTTTGATTTACATGCAAAATATTCTTTGTGACTTGTAATGAGTCATATAGGTAGGAAAATCAATATTACAATTAGTCATTAATTCAATAAATTACATCTAGCTGATTAGTAACACGCCCTGGGCCTACAGTAACTTACAATTATCATAATCATTAGAGTAGAGTAGAGCTATTCTATGTATCTCAGCGACATAGCGATGAAGGTAATAATGAAGGCAAATATCGAAGTAGTCCCGAACCCTATTGCAAAAGATCATCCTCCATCAAATCAGTGATACCTTCTTAATAAAGAATATTGTAATTATGTGTCTTGATTAGCGGGGTAGGAAAAAGGAAACAAAACAGTCAGCAAATCGTTCCATAGCCGAGCTGTTGAGAACCATAGCGTGTCTAAAAATCAGCAGAATAAAATGTCAATTGTGTACGGATGTTGGGTACGCGTTTAGCGTGTCTCCCGCCTGTGCACCGGGCCATAGAGACCAAGGACGGTAGTTCTTCGGAGCACCTTCCACTGAAATACCTATAAACCTACACAATACATTACGATATAAACATGATGATTCATGACTCGGCAATGCTGTATCACTTACTTAGCAAACGCAATAAGCCATTATTGTAATTAATTGGTGACTCGAATGTTTGTTAGAGTTTCCTTGCGCTGTCATGCCTATTATTTTAGGGAAATAAACAGACGTTAATGTAAACGGTAGAATAGGCATATACTCACACTTCCTCAAATAAATAAAAATCCAGTCACACAATATGCTTAAAAAGAATTATAAAATAGTATCCCAATAATGCACACGAAAAGCGATTTTGTTTTCATGTCTTATATTGTTTTTATCAGTGCCTCGCCACGGGCAGGTGCAAGGGAGGTTTGGTATGATAACTTAAATTACTAGGTGGTTGTTGGTTATTAAAATGTATTTCATGATTAAAATGAGGTTGACAGAAAATGTCAACCTTATTTTAATCTGATCAAGCCAAAAACTCGAATCGCCAGCCAAATTGATGGGTCCACAAACATGGAAGAAATTGCTAATACTCTTAGAAGAACCTTTGCAGATATTTCAGGAAATGAAGTACCGACTGTCTCTGATATTATGGAATATAATGGACAAAACGTTTACCTCTCTGAAAGTAATATAATGAAGGCCATAAAAGGCACTAAGGCTGGTAAATGATAGTCTATGTATTGAACACATAAGATACGGAGGTAGATACATACCTAAACTTCTAAACATACTGTTAAACGCAATCCTTAAACAGAACCATCTACCGGGTGCAATGAAGAAAACAATTATAACTCCAATCCTGAAATCGGGACACCCTGACCTGACCAACTCCAGCAATTACCGGCCAATATCTTTAGCAACTGTAACTGCAAGATTATTTGAAAGGGTAATTATTAAATGAAATACATGATAAATTAATGTTTAAAGATAACCAGATGGGCCTTAAATGTAGATTATCCACTAATATAGCAATACACACTGCAAAGCAATAATAGAATTCTACAAGAAAAGAAAAACTACCGTATACGGGTGCTTCTTAGACCTAAGTAAATCTTTGACAGGGCTGTCATAAAACATTATGGGTAAATTGAAAGCTAGGAATATACCTACCATATATATAAACACACTATCCCGATGGCACTCCCAGCAGGAAAATGTTGTACGGTGGCCAAGTATATACTCCCAGCCAATATACTTGCAGTCAGGAGTAAGGTAAGGAGGGTGTATGTCCCCCATCCTGTTTGATGTAAACATGGACGAGTTGTCAAGTCGCCTGGAAATCAGAGCGAGTTGTCGTATTAACAATGTGTGTATAAACCATATAAGCTACGACGACATGATCCTCCTAGCTCCGTCGATCAAGGGATTAAGATTACTGCTAAATATTTGTGAAGAATATGGAAAACAGCATAATATGATGTACAACCCGAAGAAGATGGAATTGATTGCGTTCCACCATGGAAAAAATCCAGATAAAGTAAGATGCTCCCCGTGCACCTTAACGAGGTAAGAATAAATACATGTTCGAACGTAAAATACTTGGGGCACATTATTAATCAAGACCTATCGGACGATGCCGATATAGAACGACAAAGAAGAAGCCTAAGCATAGTGTCTAATATGATTGCCCGCAGATTTTGCAAATGCAGCAATACTGGTAAAAAAATACTGTTATACGCATTCTGTACTGCCTGTATACGTGTGTGTCACTACCGAACTTGCTCGATGGAACGACTCCGAATTCAATTTAATGCCGCCTGCAGAATCATATTTGGATACCGAAGATACAGCAGCGCATCGACAATGTTCACGGAACTAGGACTAAATGGATTTACCGGGTCACTGGAGCCAGGATGCGGCTAATGGCCTCCGCCAACACGGTGGTGACCGCAGCCTACCAGCACCAAGCGCCTCTCCTGAGTGAGCGCTGGGCCCAAGCTCACTCAAGACCACGCCCTGCATAGTTGGCCTTAATTGTTAATTTAATTCTTTTTCATCTATTTTTGCATTTTTCACATATCTTTTGTACAAAAAATATGTATACCTTTAGATATTTCAACGTGTGGGACTGCACTTACCTCCCCACCTGGAATAAAAATTATTATTATTATTATTTGGCCAAGATCACCTTTAATGGGTAAAAGTCAAAATAAATAGTAAAAATAAATTTCCTTAAATACAGTTTACATAATAACTAACAGTTATACAAAAAATATCAATATCTGTATTGCAGAATCAATATTATGTTTTAAATGGTGGGAAAACGGGGTGGAGGTGATTTATCTATATATTATTTAAACATTAGCCATATGCAAAATTTCATCAATCTCAAAATAAAACTGTCGATTTTTGTAAAAATCAAAAGCCCGCCACAGACTGTCTTCTTTACACACATAAATAGATTAAATTTTGATGTCCATCGAATTGTTTGTTGATCAGCAAGCACAATTATAAATTGTTTACCATTGTAAGTTGGAAACAAACCAAATATACAATAATTAACAAACATTTAATTTGTTTTGCGGAGTTGTTTATCGTTTTCAAATAAGCTTTATATCATTTTTTAGTAAATTGAAATAATCAAATTAGTTTTATGATATTTTTACCAGTTTTGGGTCACAAATACGAAGCTGTTCAAATTTGTCAACTCGTTTTATAAGTGTAGTTAGGTGCTGACTGTAAGCGTTATGTTGTCACGTGCGTCTTTCCGAATTTGAATGTCATCCGGACATTCTTTGTTTATCCGACACCCCAATTCCGCGAACAAACTCGAATCCGATCCGCTAAATCGTAAAGCAGCCGTGCCGATATAATCTGAGGCTTCCATGCAAAAATGCAGTAACTTGGCATCCTCGCCCAAAGCCGATCGGCGCTGCAAACAGACTGCTATTCAGTCCTTGATTGGCTTGGCATTCTTCCCTAAAGTCGTAAAGGTCAAGGATCAGCAATATAAACTATATAATACAAGTATAAAACCGAAATTCTTTAAACCACTGGTTTTCAAATGTGTTGGTCGAATAAACCACGCAAAACGTTTGCATTCTTGCGTAGCTTAACCTTACCATTCTTACCCTACCTACTGATTTAAAAAATATTTTTGGTTAAAAAAAAGTCAGCGGATACCAAAATGTCATTTACATGTTTTATTTCAAATAACCCAACAAATGAATCACAATGGAATATAAGTCAGGTGCGTCTATTAACACCCTGCATATATTGTGATTATTTCCCTTCAAATGCGAATTATTTATTAAAATTGGGATTGCGAACTAAATCAAGTTTTAAATTTCCTGTTTATTTTGGGATAAAAACTCCCAGCTTTCTTTTCCGAGCCAATCACAGCGCTCGAAGTGGAAAAGTTCGTTTAAATTCAGCGTCAGATTCCATACAAAATCAGCATATAAATAATACACGGAACTGAAATAATATAATGCAGGCAAAACTTTAGGTATATAATACTGTAAGTAGGTATATATATACAAATTATATTGCACTAAAAGAATCCCGTTGTGAATGGAGCACGAGTGGCACAAATAAGATAAATAAAAAAAATCAAGACAGTTAAAATCTTATCAAAGGCGTCTTATGATTTTATTCTAAGGCGCAGTTCGTGACAAGTCAATTTGACAAACTACCACATTATCATTTTGACATCTTGCGACTGAAACGACTTGATGAATTCAGGTAATTAATTATTTAAAAAACTGAGGAAGAGGAAGAAGAGAGTATTGCGGGAGCGTAATAAATCTAAAAGAAATCAAGACATCTTATTAAGAATTGCCTAAGTATATAAACACGATGTTATATGATGTTTGACATAGCCCACTCCCAAAAGTTCCAAAGCTCAATTCCAACCCTGGAGAGTTTATGACTACCATAAGGTTAATACATGTAAATCATACTCCATAAGGCGCAGATAACGGATTCCGTGTTTTAATGATTGTATACTTCCCGAGATATATTAATTTTGAGTTTATATCTCAACCCGTGGGCCCTGGAAACTGTTCATTAATGATAAGTTTTTATGACATTATCATCTCACATCCCGTAAAAGCCGAAGATCGTCATTAGTGCCAATAACAAAAGACATAAAATAAAATCAGATTTTTTAATAAATTTCATCCTACAAGGAGGAAAATGAGTATTATGTAATAATTAAACAGTTTACAATGTATATTAATATTTGCTAACAATAATGATATATAAAAATTAGTTTTCACAATTTTTTTTGTTGTTGTTTCTCTTTTATGGAAGCAGACGCTTGTGTTTAAAAGAGATGCTGAGTATCGAGATGAACATTATTTATGTAAGTATTCTTATTAATAATTTAAGGAGTTAAGAATATTAAAAATATAAGTGTATATCAACAGTGATTTAACAATTTATAACGTTACATTATTTAATTGACGAATTTCGTTATTTTGATTTTTTACATTGAAATGTTCTTTGATCGCTTTGAGTAGGGTTTTGTCGTCTTCGATTTTTCTGATATTATCAGGTAGGTTATTAAAGTATTTTTTGCCTAGAAATGTGTAATGATGTTGTGCAAATGAGTATTGCTAGTTTAATAAGAATCTCTGCAAATTATTGATAATCGGGTTAAAAACAGCATTGCAGGTGGCTTCCTGTTAAACTTATAATAAATTCATAATATATCGGAACACGTGTTCATTCACCTGCATTTGCCTTGATAATATATAATAAGAAAATTAAAAAATATTAGGATTTTTTATGAACACGTGTTCCGACATCGTGATAATAAATTCTTGTAATATGTTGATCCGGAAACCTGTCAATTCATTCCTCAACTGCCTGAAATCTCGTTTATAACCGGAATACGAAAAATTTGAATAGATTTTTAAATTAGCAATACTCATTTTGCTCCGTGTAACAGGCATTAGAAAGGAAATTGTTTTTTTTTTTAGAATCGCAGGTGTTAGTGATCTCAATACCTTCCATCTAACGAACATTATTAATAATTTTCAACTAAAATTTCCAGTGTTTTACCGACATCTAAAGCTGCAAATTGAATGAGATTCACCCAGCTGAGGGATTTACTGTCTCGGATGACTGGGTTTTACTTCATTTTGTTTAATGAGCCGTGGTACCTGAGTAATCAACCCTTTAGCGGGTAATCACTAACCTCTACACCTCTTTATCCCGATTATAAACATATCACAACCCTTCCAGCTTCCAGAGGTGACATTCTGGATTTCGCCCTATAATAACGTTGTACGTAATACTTCGATATTTCATAAAATAAATATATATGCCCACAAGTCACAAGGAGGTAATCCATAATTGGTTTTATTTTAGCCATATAATACTTATATATAAACTGATTAAATGTAAACTGTCGATTTAAAATTAATAAATAAATAAATAATTTTCAAACAACTTGAACAACTTACTTTTAAGCTAAATATTATGACGGGTGGTTTCGGAAAATTTGAACAATTCTTCAAATTTCAAAGTTAATTTCCCAGTTCTTTGAAAGATTTTTTCAAGTTCTGTTATTATTTCAGTTCTGTTAAGCTATTTTCCTATAATTATATAACAACAGAACTTGAATAGGACGTTTATAAAACCCGAAAATTAACTTTGAAATTTGATGAATTGTTCAAATTCTCCGAAACAACCGGTCCTTAGGATGGGTTGTTTCATAAAGTTTTGTAAAGGTTATTTTCAAGTTCTGGTACTAAATCATTAGCCAGTTGTTTCAGAAAACTAAAATAATAACAGAACTTAAATAGAACGTTCACAGAACTAACATTACTAAAATCATCTTTGAAATTTGATGAATTGTTCAAATTCTGTGAAACAACACGTCCTTAGTGTTTTTCCCAAAGAGTAAGCAATTGTTATTGAAAAACTAGGGACGACACTAAATAATTATGTACCCCATGTTTTAGAGGTTAAATTGATTAATGGTACCATTTGGATACCTAAAATTGATTTAAGCAGCAATATTTAAAAGTACGGCGGATATTTTGAAGGCCCAAATAATAACTTAGTAATTAGAAGTCTTTATGACATCGATCACATTAAAATTTCAATTTAAAACTCAGGCCGCATTGCAACACATAACGAGTGCAACAAAGACGATGCTACTCTCACTTTTTATGCACTCAGCGTGCTTTTAAGTACAACATAACTTTTATCTCTTCATGGCTTTTACAAAGATATTGTTGTGTGGTGTGGATACTTATCGCCTATCGTCGATCTTTCGTCATTTAAATTAATCATTTTAATCATTATTAAGCCCCGAAAAATGCAGTCTCGTCGTGTTATGATTCTAGAACAATGAATAATGTATAGCCATTACAAAATAATATTACGTTTCTTCCATACGTTACAATTACGACATGGTGGAAATATTTCTAATACGTAATTTATGGAACAATGCGCACAATAAACCGGAGCCACTAACTCGATTCATTTTGTAACTAATAGTTGCAGATTTTTTAATTGCTGCGAGAAATGATATGGATTTAATGTTCTATGCGCCACAGATATATATTATTTTACAATCGACAGGAATTTGATTCGAAAGCTGTTTATTGAAAATGAATGGTTAGTGAAACAATAGCACCTAGTTAGAGCAGTTATCTACCGCATGTACATTGTGCATGAATGTGGGTGGAATGATATTAATAATTAGATAATAATACGGTTTAAATAATGATAAAGAAGTATAAATATGAAGCAATAAAGCCTTGGAACTAAAATTTAGACACAATTAGTGCCCCGACGAAACTCGCACCATAATTATTTAGACGTTTTAAGCCCCCGCATACCCTGTTTCTACAGATTTATAACAAGTTTCTCGTTAACTCTTTAAGTTCCAAAAACAAGTTATTTTTGAAGTTAATATACAGATATTAACTTCAAAACATTTGTTATGCCAACATTTGTTATGCCCAAACGTTAATTCTATGAAGTTCCCTAGATGGAAAAAAACCGTAAAAAACACGTTTTGTTCTGTTATTTAATATGTTATAGTCATCCTTTGTTTATTCATTTCAAAAACATTACAAAATTGTTGATTTCAATGCGTTTTTAAAATATTTTTATAATAAGAATCCTTAGATTAATATTAACAGTGTGTATATCAACTATACCAGTGATAATAGAGCTTGCCTTTTAAAGGAAGCTTCATTGATGCAAAAAATGTCGATATCCGAATTGATTCTGTTCAACAGCAAGATTGCTCTCCCCACAGGCATGACCATTTGCAAGTTAGTTCTGCAGGCCGGGAGATAAAATAGTCTATGTTGTCGGTGACGTAGATAACCATCGGGAACATAGAAATGAATGCTCTCCGTGATGAAACAATTCACAGTGTATCTTTAAATGCAGCAAAAAAAATTTGTTGAGAGATTTAAGCTCTATTTAATAAATATTTTCACCATTTTCTCTTAATTATTGTCGTTTTTTTTTAATATTAGCGCGCTCCATTGATGATATTATACTAGATTAGCCCCGTCTCATTGATATGCGCGCTCCCTCTAACGTTCGTATTTACATATCTCCATTTCAACCTATCTTTGAACGCTTACTACGGGGCCTTAAGACAAGACAATACCCTAAAATAAACCCAGAATCCGACGCAAGTGAAGCAGCCGCCCTTTGCATTGGACAGACCTGCGGTTGAATTTGGCCTATCGAATTTCTAAAATAAAGTGGGTATCTTAAAGACATAAGTGATGAATATTCGGCGCGGGGCCCAGCATAATGGATGAACCTACGGTCGACTTTAGCAAGCTTAGAAAATTAATATTTCCGTGGGGTTTATGTTAATTGTTTTATGAACGTATTACTAAAATCACAAAGGTTTCTAAAGGGATCCCTCGGGAAGTTACTAATTCATCGTCTAGAAAAATGAAATCTGGTGCTTACCGCTAATTTCATAGTTAAAAAAAACGTTTTATAAAATTTTCAAATCGTTTTAAATAAAGGATTTTAATAGTAAGGTCCTGTTTTTATTAATCTTAAATATAAATAACTTACATCCGTAGAGATCCCTCTAGAAACCCGCGTTATTAGAGTGTTATGTCGCCAATTAGAGTTTTCGGAATATCAAGATTAATGGAAATTTTATTTCGTCAGGGCTCAGGAGATTAGTAGGCATATTTGAAGGTTGAAACTCAAACAAAGCCGTTGTGGAGTGTTGATTTTTGAAATGAGAAGCAAACTTCTTGAAGTACAGGAAAGTGAGTGCTACCACTAAACTTGTACACAACCGCTTTCCATGCGTTAATTTCTACAGTTGTACCAGTAGTAGTAGTACCGACTCGTAGTTGAGTTGGAGAATAGAAGCTCGTTTTGCGAATCATCTCCACAAACGGTATTGTACTTGTATTATAATGTGCATGCATACGTAGGTATGTTATATTATTTACATACAGTTATTCTGTACTGTAAGTGGCAAGAGACAAAATAGCCTGTTTAGTCGCAACAAATTATTATCAAGAATTGACAAAAACTCATACATGAGGTTCTCAATTTGAGAGGCCAGCACACCCTTGTAGATCAATCAGTATTACGTTGTATTGTAGACAATTTATTTTTGGTATAATATTATACAGAATTTTTGTATTCTGTCCAGGTTTCGCCTAGTTATAATTTTGGTGAATGGGCATTTTCGTCAAAGTTTCTACATTGCGTTCTTGTCATCACCTACGATTTTGATTGGTTTTTTCATAATGAAGTATTGTAGAATTTTGGAGAGTCTGTTACTGCCATTCCGTGACTATACTTATTTCTTCATCAACGCCCTTTTAGGTACGCCCTTACACAGGAATAGTTTATAAAATTGTACACAATTCCATTAGTATTATTAAGTGAACTACTCCATTAACAATCTTTTGTATTTATTAGGTGATAAATTTAAGATGTCCACTGACTCGACATAATTATTATCCTTAATCTCCATTAGTATTCTGAGCAAACAGGAGTATATATTATTATGTTAGTTAGTCCCAGAATTTATACCCTTAAACAATTCCGTATTCTAGAAATCTGGTTTTGATGGAAACTTATAAGTGAATCGTTAAAATAACGGAAATTGAATTCATAAAAATGATAAAAAGATGTAGGTATAAACTTTGGCGAAAATTTTCACCAACTTTCGATTCAAAACGTTTTTTCTACGCTTTCCCATTTTTTTTCCTGACGGAAAATAAAGCTGATATTTCTGAATGAGAAAAAATATAGCCATGGCCGGCCTTAAGGGCGCTGTATTAGATGTAAGTTATTATCAGTGCTTGGCTCTTTGTCTCTTTAGCGCCTTGGCAAGTCGGCGTTCGGGCGCCTGCACAGGGCCAGCCCTGTTACGCTTAATATTATTTGGTGATTAGATTAGAAAATTTCTATGGTAGGAGTCTGCACATATTTTCCTACAAGGTACAGTAGGTAGGTACCTAATGTACTGGTTGAAATAGTAAGAATTTCGGGAAAGCGGTCAAAGGAAAACCGAATTAGTTCGAAGTAACTGAACAGCGAAGCAGCGAGCATTTCGAAAACATATTTAACGCGTTATTAACGTTCACTGTATATTAGAGTATCTACATAATATAACAACAAAAACACAAACACCACCAAAACATTGCGTGCGGCTTATGCCATTTTAACATTACACACGTACGTAATGAATTACGATTCAATTAAAAAGACACGAGGATGTCGATTGGAACAACGTTTAAATTGCTTTTACAATTCGTTCGATTCGAGGTAAAAGCAAATTTGTTTTCAATTGAAGAATTTGGCCCGTGATTGTTAGTGCCATCTAATCGATGTTGCGTAAATCTTTTTTTTAAAGTAACATTAATAAAAGCCAACTAAAAATATGATTGCTTTTATAAATATCACCAACGCGTATGATATGCGTTGATCATTCAAGGTGTCCACGATCGGACGACGTTGTTTTTTTTATTAGGTCAAATTCAAAATTGTAAAATTGTTATGTAAAATTATTTATAAATTAAATACTTAAAATACAAAGAAAATTTTTTTTTTTTTTTTAAATCTTCTGCTACATGTAAATTATTTTGAATACTTTTGATTGGTGGAAGCGGTTTTAAGTTACTCGTATTTAGGTCCAGATCAAATTGAATCATTTCAAATCTCGTACAAGCCTTCTCAGTAAAATCTGGCCGTCTTTAATTAGTCCTAACATAGATACCACACTAAGATAATATAAAGTTACAGGCGCATAGAAAAGCAATCGTACTTATCTGTCCAGGCGGGACGATCTTGGTGTTAAAAGCAACGATCCCCCTGTAACTAATATCGGTTAATTTACATACAAGAAAAACAAGTTTTATTCCTTCTTTTGGTCTTATCCCGGCTCCCGTCCCACAATGTAAGCCACCGGTATTCCCCAAATGAGATTGAATCCTTTTAAACCTGTCACAGTTTATTTAGATAGGTACTGAATACCTTTATTTATTTGAATACTCGACCACTATTGTTAATGTCAGACCTTCACGTTTCTTTGACTATATACTATAAAGGATTCATAGTGAAATCAAGGGTCTCCTTTTTAGTTATTTATTTCAATAGGGTGAACGATGTTGAATGCTCAGACAGGAACCCACCCTTTGGCGAACTTTTACCCTCTTTTAAATTTTAAAAATACGTTTTTGGCGATCTTTTTTATCGTGTGTCTAGTGCCTCAGTCCCACGATTTGGTATGTCGAGCAAAAGTGCATATTACCTACGTAGATAGTAAAAATTATTATGTAGTAGAATACAAAAATAATGTAGCGAGTAACGGTTCTGTTAATACAGGGTTTTCCAATAAGAGGTGTTATTTTGGATAGCCCACTATTTCGGTAGATGTTACTTTTAAAGCTGTCATTTTTTGACATTTGATAAGTAAAAACTACGCCATTAATAAAAATGGAACGATACACGCTTCAACAACGCATTGAAATTATTAAAATTCACTTGAGTGAATCAAATGCAAATCATCTTGAGTGATGAGGCCCATTTCCACCTCGGTGGCTTCGTCAACAAGCAAAATTGTCGCATCTGAAGCTCGGAAAACCAAAGAGTTATTTATTTTTCGGAATAACTTTATTGAGTAAAACCTCAAATTGTAATATTTAAATATTGAAGACAATATAAGTGACCGAGGAGAATAGGGTCCCATAAGCGCAGTTGGTAGAGCACTGTCCCGGAAAGACAGGGGTCCTGGGTTCGAGTCCCAGATGTGACCGTTTCCTTTTCTGATTTTTCTGTTTCAGATTTTCGTTTAGAAATCACTAATATTGTCTTCAATATTCAAAGAGTTATTGTTGAGAAGCCTCTCTATCCTCCACGTGTGACTGTTTGGTGCGGTTTATGGTCCGGCGGAGTCATTGGACCTTACTTTTTCGAAAATAAAGCTGGAGCAACAGTTACGGTGAATGGATCGCTATCGAGAGATGATTAATGATTTTTTATGGCTAAAATTGGATGGTATTGATCTGGACAACGTTTATTTTTAACAAGATGGCGCTACGTGCCACACAAGCAACGAAACCATTGATCTTTTACGATTGAATATCAAAATAACACCTCTTATTGGAAAACCCTGTACAAGTCGCGAAGTGCAAATAAATTGGTATTACTCAAGTTTTGTCAAGCAAAGCTTTACTTCTTCTGGTGTTTTCTCTTATCAAAGGTTGATTATCATCGGGCCAATTTTCACCCTGCAGACCGTATCCCCTTAAAACTTATCCTTGTCCCTATCACGTAAGTAAACAATTAATAAATGCGAGGAAGATATTAACATAAGTAGTCCGTAGTAAGAAAGTAACTTCCCGAATAACTTTTCGCACGCAATGTTGATAATTACGCTTACTTTCTTCGGCAATCAAAACAATACAAACATGTCACAGTGATTGGTTCTGTAAATGTCAGCTTTCCCTCGGTCTTCGTGACGTTTTCACCCCATCCGATAAGTAAATACCAGGCCTCGGGCAACAGAGAAAGAGTAGGACTTACACCTATGTACCTAATACTGTAAATTTAACATAATACAAGTTGTTCATACGAACTGTAGACTGTAGGTACATCTTAATTTAATTGAAAAATGTACAATATATGAAACATACCAGGCGACTAACTAACTAACTAAACATCACGTCATTTCACAACAGAGGTAGGCAGAGAGGATACACCGCCTGGTGTGATAACTACTACCTGGCTATGGTAACCAGATTTTTTTGACCTTGAAAGGGAACATTGGTAGAGATGCAGGGGGTGGGGGATTAAAACTATGAATTTTAGTTCAAATCCCTTCCCCCCTCTAAAGTCACCGGGACCATCTCTAGATTCAAACTGAAGAGATAAAATGGTGAAAGGAAGGTAAATTTTATCTAACTCTGAGTAAAATGAATCCAACATTTACAAATATCGAAAGTCATTTTCGAACAGATATGCAGATTTCATTCCTGGGGCCCAGGAGTAGAAAGGTCGTATGACAAATCGGTGTAAATCTCAATTCTAACACTATTCGTCTTTCTATGACGATATCTAAAGACGGGTTTTTGACAGAATTTGAACAATTCAACAAATTTCAACACTAATAGGTATTCAAGTTCTGTGAAAGTTCCATTCAGGTTCTGTTATTATTTCACTATGGGCCAGTTAATTATCAGAACTGAAATAAAAACCGAACTTGGAAATTATGTTTGAAATTTGATGAATTGTTCAAATTCTGTGAAACAACTGGCCCTAATAGTCAATATAATCTTTTGTTTTCAATTTGTAGTCGTGAGTGGCCTGGTCTCGGCGCTTTCTTCGGACAACGTGTCCCGTTCAAAAACGAACGCATGGTGACGTTGTACTTGGCACACACTCCTTGGTTTATTCATATTCATGTATCTGTTCATAAATACTCTGTTATACATACTATTGCCGAGATGGCATAACTCAAAACAGACCAGAAAAAAAAAAAAAAATTGTAATTCAAATGGAGTAGGTAAAATGTAATAGAGACCAACGATGGCCACTGGCCTAGTGAATCTAGTGACCAATGAACATCATTATCAAACACAAATAAAATGTACCTACCGTATCATCATAACTTGATGTGTATTAATAAAAGTACCTTTAATAATCTATTTTGAGAAATCAAAGAATACCTTTCATGGTGATATATTTAAAAACTAATTCTACAGCCAGCGGTCCTAGTGTTACTAATCACTCAATCAGTAACATTTCCTTTGAAATTTGGGGTTTGCGAAAGTACAGGGTTTTCCAATAATAGTGTTATTTTGAATAGCCCGCTATTTCGGTAGATGTTACTTTTGAAGCTGTCATTTTTTGACATTTGACAAGTAGAATCTACGCCATTAATAAAAATGGAACTATACACGCTTCAACAACACATTGAAATTATTAAAATTCACTTGAGTGAATCGCAAATCATCTTGAGTGATGAGGCTCATTTCCACCTCGATGGCTTCGTCAACAAGCAAAATTGTCGCATCTGGAGCTCGGAAAACCCAAGAGTTATTGTTGAAAAGCCTCTCTATCCTCAACGTGTGACTGTTTGGTGCGGTTTATGGTCCAGCGGAGTCATTGGACCTTACTTTTTCGAAAATGAGGCTGGAGCAACAGTTACGGTGAATGGATTGCGCTATCGAGAGATGATTAATGATTTTTTATGGCCGGAATTGGATGGTATTGATCTGGACAACGTTTACTTTTAACAAGACGGCGCTACGTGCAACACAAGCAACGAAACCATTGATCTTTTACGATTGAATATCAAAATAACACCTCTTATTGGAAAACCCTGTAGTTGTGATTCCAGTATTTCGAAAAAGACCCAACCCTCGAAGTATCGTTTTATAAGGTTTTTTCCATCACATTTTTGGCCCGTGTACATTTTTTATTTTTATTTTCGTTGAGCGATGCACTAGGCTGCAAGATTCTACTCTGTTTAAAAATATTACGGTTTAAACGTATCCTGCAGCGACGGGCTAGAATTATTATGTTGCTAAAATGTTTTTTTTGCCCTGGGCTTTTTATACCTCTCCCTACACCAAAACGTATCTTTTTCTACGAATCACTTTGATGATGTACAGGAATGCAACCAACAAAAATTTGAATATTTGACCACAGCTTGGAATAATTTATTATAAATTATAATCCAGCAATCCTTCAAGGATCGAAATAATAAAAAAAAAAACAAATGGCTTGTGGCGTGTGCTTACCTAGTAGGCTAGTACCAACATATACGAATACATTTATTTACCATTGTAAGCCATCTTATAATGTCCTGTTTTTAAATTGGAAGTCAAATCGCTCCCCGCTTATTTATATAGACAATGACAGCCTCGTGACGCCAATGCTTACCATTGTTTTAGCGTCAGTTTTCAATGGATGATAATTTTTTCCCTCTTAAAAATGAAAAATAATTAATTTAGAAGTAGACATATTTGTTTAGTATACAAAAGTAAGAACTCCATATCACATTAACTATTTCAGCAAAGAAATTAATTCATTTTGTTTAGTTGTTCTGTATTAAAGCTTATCGCTGAAAGTAGTAGCGCAAGCATGATCTCGCAGGTGTAGGTTGTTACCTACACCTGCGAGATCATGCTTAAAATATGGGTCGGGTGTCATAGATTTGCCATGGTCTTCTTGATCGTATTTTTGAAGTTGAGGTACTTTTAGTGATCAGATCCGAATAGACGGGCACTTCCTACGTTCATTTACCCCTTCTCCCTCTCCTCACTTCCTCCAGTCGCACAATATTGACAATATTGTGGATAAAAATTTCGCATATGAAAAACCACCTTCATCCCAACTCCCAACCATCCCATAGCAACTCAATCCTAATTTATGTGGCGTAACATATTTGGTACAACGAGTGTGTAAGCATCAACTCCTTGCTTATAATCGCAGTGTAAATATTACACATTTATTATTGGTGAATAACTAAAGGTACTGTTAAAACGCCATTAAACGCTGAAGGCCTTATTACCAACGTAGACCCGGCGCGTAAGAATTTGATAAGTGAGACCAACAAATATTTACACAATATTATTTATATTATGAAAATCATCATCATCAATCTTTACTTTATTTACCGCAAATTCCATTGCTTTATTTTTAAATAGGCAGCATACCGACATAATTGGGGTTTTAGCATGCGGATTACAGGTCCTGAGTCCTGAAGTCCTGACCCAACCGCAATGTGAGTAGTCAATCGATCGAATTTGTAACAATACCCTGACATCTGAATTCCTAAAGTGCGACCAAATCATCAGAAATGTATTATAAAACCCAATTAATCAGTCATCAAGGAAATTGGGTCAAACGATCAATATCCATATTAAATAAAATGATGACGCGGCTCAACAAGAATCCATGGTGTATATTTTTTGGTTACGAATCTAATTGTCGAATTAAATGTTTAATTGCGTTACTTCGGCTTCTGACAATCACATTAAACAATCAGACTTAGGACGGGTTGTTTCGGAGAATCTGAACAATTCATCAAATTTCAACGTTCATTTTCGGGTTCTGTGAAAAACTTATTCAAGTTCTGTTTTTATATCATTGTAGGCTAGTTGCTTGACAAAACTGAAATAAAAACAGAACTTGAAAAAATCTTTCACAATGAACGTTGAAATTTGATGAATTGTTCAGATTCTCCGAAACAACCCGTCCTAAGCGATTGCTATGTTCAAATATCACAATAGAACAACAGTTTTTGTTGTTGTTGCATTTTTGTTTTTGTTTGTGTTGTTGTAGGCGTTTTTATTTATTTATCATTTGATTATAAATACATTTATAAATTACAATTTGTCAATGGTAGTCGTACATTATTAAAATTATTATGTAGGATCTAGGAAAATAATATTTTGTAGAAACAAATAATAAAACATAACAGAAAAAACAACATATTTTAGAAAAAAAAACCAAAACACAGTTAAAAGTGAATATTAAACTGAACGGTAAAAATTATATTTTAAAATTTCAAAATACATATTACAAAGTAAGATTAAAATACATCATTTTAATTTAAACCAATTATTTCAAATAAGTTTTTTTTTTTTTCAATTGGTTTCGGAAAAAAAAATTATAAATACGTTTTGATAAATATATTACTTTTCCAGATAATATAACAGTATCGCTCCCCTTTATTAAATTTTTACCTGCTTGAATCTATGTACGAGTATTCCGCGAAGCCCTGTTTGGCGAAACTACCGGAATAGTAAAGTTGTAGTAAGAACAGTACGTAGTTAAATAAATAATACAATGTTTGCAAACCAAACCACACCTCTTGCAGATAATATCAACGATCTAATATGAAAGGTTAACGATTCAAGTAACATAGACTTAATATTAATGCTTCGAAAACAAAACTTCTACTAGGTAGTTGAGGTAGCCTTGAAATTCCTATATTAGACACGAAGAATTCTGTTATCTACAACAAGCCAATAGAACGTATACACTTGTACAGTTCAATGAAAACAATTACGAATGATAAATGGAACCCATTTGCAGAAATATGGTTTTAATTAATTTGATTTTCAGTGATTAGGGACATCTTCAATAAGACGAAGAAAATATAGTGTAGCTATGACCTAAACGAATTTTTATATTATTCATAGTTCATTGAAATGACTGGTGTATTTTTCTCTGTTTGTTTTGGAAGCCTTATAGACTTTCGTGTTCAATACTATCAAGTATTGAACACGAATATTAGCTTTCGATATTTACATCGCATACATTGTAAACTAATATGAGCTTACGAAATTTGGGTATAAAAGGCTGTAATGTGTGTACAAAATGTGTGTACAAAAGGCTATAAGCGCATCCTCAAAATACCTACCGATACATTTGAAACTAACATGAGCTTTCAAAAGGGGGGGTCTAGAAGGCTATAAGCGCATCCTCAAAATACCTACCCATACATTGGAAACTAACATGAGCTTTCAAAAGGGGGGGTCTAGAAGGCTATAAGCGCATCCTCAAAATACCTACCCATACATTGGACACTAACATGAGCTTTCGAAATGTCGGTCTAAAAGGCTATAAGCGCATCCTCAAAACACCTACCCAAGCATTGAATACTTATATGAGCTTTCGATACGTGCGTCTATAAGGCCATTTATAAGCGCATTCTCAAAATACCTACCTCAAAATTTGATCAGATAGGGTGACTAATAATTTAGAGGCTCTTCGTAGAATTGATAAAAAAATATTTTCCTTTTAAATATCACTGTTGCAAGGTTCCAGTCAGAAGCTACAGTTAAATGTAAAAGTGTACGATTTTCAAATTAATCATAACGATCTCCCACTGCTCTGTGATTACGTAAAATGATGTCAGTTTCTGAACATGTAAATGACGTCTGCTTACAGAAATCAACAATAATTACTAATGATACCTTAAGTACGCAATAATATTAGCTAATGGACACAAATACTGCGTGAAGTGCAAACAAGAATCATAATAGATACTTATTAGTTCCCGCACGATACTGTAATGACTTGGAAATTTATGTATAATGCCCAGATTTCTATGTATATTGTCAACTAGTTGATTTTACTAACACTTCCACCTGCACTGAGGTGTGACTAATAATTTTTCTATTCAGCATAGTTTCCACGGAAATCACGTCATTTCAAAGAATATTGGAATAGTTCGCAACTTCATAGATAAATGTAGTATTTAACTTGTAACGAGTTCATTTTTAATGTTTTTGTGAAGCTTAAAGAAACTAAGCACATTTTTTGTTGTAATGTGTATACCACAGAATAGTCCAAAACAGTCCTAACCGGCGCCAGTAAGACTATGACATCCCCAATTATTCCAAATTATGGGTGCCTGTGTTGTGAGACGGAAGGGTACTTTTGAGACTGGTGACGTCGTACCCCACATCCATAGATTTGGTGGGTGCGATTTTTTAAAACTTTCAACATTATTTTAACTATTAAACCTAACTATAACAGTAAAAATATTGGTTTTTTTATTATTATTTTTTTGGTAAACTAATGTTTAAGACAAGATTTTTTTATGCATAGCACAAAGGGTAACAATTATTTTACAAGCAATAATTATTTTCCTGAAACACTCATCCAAATTGAAAAATCTCCGGATCTTGGTTCTAGTCCCGTTGGCGTCATGTATCTTTTATAAAAAATAATAATTAATATTTGACAAGTTCTAGTATTTCACCTAAAAATGTAGACGATTTGTCTCGACGCCATCTAGTGAGAGAGTTAGCACTTACAATGCCTTTCTCGTATAAAATAAAGTTGGTTGTTTTCAGGTGAAAAAATGTAACAAGCAGTAGTAATTGTTGAATGAAACACTAGTATAAATTGAATTATTTCGCGGATAAGAGATAAGCCGCCATAGCTCAATGGTCAGAGCTGTCGACCGGAAATCGAAGGGACACGGGTTCGAGTCCCATTGGCGTCATGTATCTTTTATCAGGAGATTTTTCAATATGGATGAGTGTTTCAGGCGAATAATTATTGCTTGTAAAATAATTGTTACCCTTTTTGTTTTTTTTTTAGTTAGTAGGTCATTATTGTTAAAAAAAACAATAATTAAAAAAGGGACTGGAGTTCCTTGTAGAAACGTTGCTTTAAAATGAATTTAGCCATGTTTGTTGACCAGATCTGACTAGCCAGGTACTTTCTCCACCTTCTCCTCCCAATCTTCTTCTTCTCCCAATCTTATTCCCATTCCCACTGCCTTCAGCCTCAGGACATACTCTTATCGGGATGCTATAGTCTCGCTGGCTCCGGAGGGTTGGGAGCAGTTGTAGTTGCAGCAGCATGGTAAAATATTACTAAAACAGCCAATGAAAAAAAATCAATATCTGGAGGAACAGTGAACGAGACAAGCAGGTGTATCAAAATATGTCGATATTATTGTGTAAAATAAAAATGAAATAATCAAAAATAAGATCTTTCATAAAAAGGAGGTTATTGATTTTCAGTGTTCATCCATAAATGAAACAACCTGTAGGTACGTTTCCTGCTTTGTTTGCCACGCCTAATCCAAGACCTACTGAGGCCTGCAAAAACCACCGTTTGTTTTCCTTCATTAACTTATTGGCCATAAAATGTTAACATGAACAATCGTACATTTCAATCAGTACATTCTTATTTACTCCGTACTCGCCTACCTGTCTAGATAATTCATTTTACATAGGTAGACATTTAAATATTATGATTGTATAAACTTAAAAAAATATAGAAACCTAAAAATTAACCATTACGTTATAATTATACTATAAGAGTTTGGATTACTTTAGTTTATTGTTTAACCAAGTACAGTGAATACTATCTAATTGCGAGTTAGGATGTAAGAGAGAAATGAAGCTAATACATGGGCTTTTATACTATATCTGTCTCGCTCTACGCTAACGAAGTCAAACACCTGACTTTAATGTCCCACACTTTAGTTACCTTTGACCTTCTAAGAGAATTAGAAGCAAACCACAATAATATATTGTTAAAATAAAGAACATACTTTCTATTATCCTTCACAATTCAAAGTAAAGGATTAGAAAGTATTCGTAATATGGACCCATATATATATTCAATTATTAATCTTGTTTAGCGTGATATTTTATTGTTTGTAACAACCATTGTTTTGAAAACAATTTCCATCAGGAAAATATTATTACTATGCAGGAATGTTGATCCCAATTTACAAGGGCAAGTGATATTCCTTTTTATTCTATTATTTTTTTGTTTATTATTTAATAATTCTAATGAATATATACCTATACATACGTGGTGCGCCAGGGAAACTTACTTATTTGAAAGTTCAATAAAAACAAAAGCACTGTAGTTATTGTTGTAATTCTTTTTTTATTTGAAAATGCAATGTACCAAGTTTTTTTTCATACTGTCTTAAAAATTACATCTTTTAAATGGCGACCCTCATCGCGCATACACTGGTTAAGTCGTTTTTTGAAGTTCTCGTCCACTCTTGTCAGCATACCAATCGGAATATTGGCAATAGCATCGCGAATGTTGTTCTTCAGGTGATCTATGGTCCGTGGTCGATCGACATAAACAAGGGATTTCAAATAACCCCATAAAAAAAATCACATGGAGTCAAATCCGGAGAGCGCGCCGGCCATGGGAGATCGCCTCGGAGAGAGATGAGGCGGTTGGGGAAATGTTGTCGCAGCAAATTCATTGAGTTTCGTGCTGTGTGTGCAGCATAATGGCAACTGACGAGAATGGGAAACAAACTTGGGGACGGCCCCCTCCAGATGCGCCCTCTCCCGCCCCTCTATCTGCCCAACTCAACGGTCGGGAATTTTTTCAAATAAGTAAGTTTCTCTGGCGCACCCTGTATAACTTATTACTTTTTTCAGGATGACGTTGTTTAAAACCATCATCATCGAATCAACATTGACTGTTTAGATAACGATGTAATTATTAACGTTTTAATATTATATTTTGATCTGGCAACGTTATTTGCATAATGAGCTATCAACCTATGAAATTTCAAATTATTGAATAAGGATTTTTAGAGTATAGATATCTATAAATATATTATTTAGAGACTAATAAATAAGTGTTCGACTTATCAAAACATATTGTTACTTTGCGAAGCTGCGTAGTAAATCTAATACATTATTGTTTATTGCAGATGTCTATGTGTTTTTAGTATTTCTTAAATATTACACACATATACAAGTGTAATACTCTGATTCATTTCGATTCATACTCACCTGCATAAAAACAAAGTAATCAATTAATTACGTTGCTAAGAGTTATTTTCTGAACAGTGTAGTAGTTTGCCTTGGATATACATACAACTTTTGGATTTTATCTAGTAACTATCTACAACAGATCACAACACATATTTATTTTTGTTTAACCGGGTCTACCTTAATTCGACATAAACTGACTTGTCAACAAGTCTTTATTAATAATTTGTAAAGGTACGGCGATCAATAAGTAGTTAGGTACCTATCGGCTCCAGCTGCTGGACTAGGTAAGTAATTTATGGTTCCAGAACGAGTTATGGAATTTACAACAATAATTAACTTTTATTTCATACTCCCTAACCCGCGGAGTTAACTAGAATCATAACTCCATAGGCATAATCGTCCAAACCGGTATAAAAACTGATCTAGTACGAGGGTTTATAACAAAAGAACTATTTTTCGACTGCAGGTATAGATTTAATGTCAAATTAAATTTTTACCTTTTTGATGGGGTGGTCAAATGTCTCCCTTGTGGGGTGGGGCTTTATATAATGGAAAGACGGGTATCTCTGGTCAAAGACTATTTCAGGTAGCTAGGCCAACAGGGGATTCTACGGCCTTTGTAGGTACTTATTCTCGTAGGTACTTTGTGCGATAAATTGTATTTTTCAACGACTAAATATAAGCTATTTTAATTTTATAAACGACTTATAAGTGTTCTAAAATCAATTTACATTTTATAGAAACATATATAATTTATAGGTACAAAATTATATGAAACCCACATCCTCATTTTTATGCGTCCGTACAAAATGCATTTTGTAGAAGGATCATTTCATTTACAGTACGAATAATTTTAGTTTATTTACAGGAAAGTGGAAAAATCATTACGAGGGGTAAGCAATCGTACTTAGTACATTCATCGTAAAGCAATTAAAATTTTACTACTATCTACCAAGGTAAGTTACCGACCTAACATTTATTCACAAAATCGGGAAACATGTGTTTTAATGGTAATTACCTCTCAGAATAATACAATAAAAGTAGAAAACGGTTAAATCAAACATTAGGATCGTATCGAATCTTACCTCATAACTTCCCAATAGGTTTCGGACTACTACAAACATTAGGATCGTATCGAATCTTACCTCATAACTTCCCAATATGTTTCGGACTACTACAAACAGAGGTATTGATAATTTAATAAGGCATATATTTATCTCATAATTAAAGAAATTAAATCCATTGTACCAAATATTGTAATGATTGTGGTACGTATCTAAGATACCCTTTCATAAGACGGGCGACACAGCTGTCACGGTTATTATCTGGCAGAACTTAATAATAACAAAAACATTAATTATATATTGTTCAAAAACAATACACGTTTAGCGGAAACTTGTAGTACGAGTACAAGCTGTAAAATGGTGAATCTACATCGATTTCTACATCGTAATGTCTTTTAAAATGAAGTGTAGACTCGGGTCCTAACGTTTTTTTAAACTTTAGTTTGCGAAAAAAAGTCGAGGGTCGTTAAGTCGTTAGGGTCCTCTCTGTGATGTAGATTCACTAGTTGCTTGCTTGTACTACTGGTTTCCGGACACCGTATATATATTTTCCAGTTTATCCACCGAGACACTCAGACTCTATGCCAAAACTCGTTTGAAAAATATTGAAATTAAGGATTCACACAACAAAACATAAAAACACTTCAAAATATAAACAACGATGGCAACTCCACTCTTGTGAATTTAACAGGAAGAAAAAGATTAAAATTAAGGATTCACACAACAAAACATAAATACACTTCAAAATATAAACAACGATGGCAACTCCACTTTTGTGAATTTGACTGGAAGAAAAAGTTTAAAATTAAGGATTCACACAACAAAACATAAAAACACTTCAAAATATA
Organism: Hesperophylax magnus; assembly: GCA_026573805.1. Classification (NCBI taxonomy): domain Eukaryota; kingdom Metazoa; phylum Arthropoda; class Insecta; order Trichoptera; family Limnephilidae; genus Hesperophylax; species Hesperophylax magnus. The sequence goes on from JAIUSX010000002.1 coordinate 7,188,288, forward strand.
AACAACGATGGCAACTCCACTCTTGTGAATTTGACAGGAAGAAAAATATTGAAATTAAGGATTCACACAACAAAACATAAAAACACTTCAAAATATAAACAACGATGGCAACTCCACTCTTGTGAATTTAACAGGAAGAAAAAGATTAAAATTAAGGATTCACACAACAAAACATAAATACACTTCAAAATATAAACAACGATGGCAACTCCACTTTTGTGAATTTGACTGGAAGAAAAAGTTTAAAATTAAGGATTCACACAACAAAACATAAAAACACTTCAAAATATAAACAACGATGGCAACTCCACTCTTGTGAATTTGACAGGAAGAAAAAGATTAAAATTAAGGATTCACACAACAAAACATAAAAACACTTCAAAATATAAACAACGATGGCAACTCCACTTTTGTGAATTTGACAGGAAGAAAAAGTTTAAAATTAAGGATTAACACAACAAAACATAAAAACACCTCAAAATATAAACAACGATGGCAACTCCGCTCTTGTGAATTTGACAGGAAGAAAAGATTAAAATTAAGGATTCACACAACAAAACATAAACACACTTCAAAATATAAACAACGATGGCAACTCCACTTTTGTGAATTTGACAGGAAGAAAAAGTTTAAAATTAAGGATTCACACAACAAAACATAAAAACACTTCAAAATATAAACAACGATGGCAACTCCACTCTTGTGAATTTGACAGGAAGAAAAAGATTAAAATTAAGGATTCACACAACAAAACATAAAAACACTTCAAAATATAAACAACGATGGCAACTCCACTTTTGTGAATTTGACAGGAAGAAAAAGTTTAAAATTAAGGATTCACACAACAAAACATAAAAACACCTCAAAATATAAACAACGATGGCAACTCCGCTCTTGTGAATTTGACAGGAAGAAAAGATTAAAATTAAGGATTCACACAACAAAACATAAAAACACTTCAAAATATAAACAACGATGGCAACTCCACTTTTGTGAATTTGACAGGAAGAAAAAGTTTAACATTAAGGATTCACACAACAAAACATAAAAACACTTCAAAATATAAACAACGATGGCAACTCCACTCTTGTGAATTTGACAGGAAGAAAAAGATTAAAATTAAGCATTCACACAACAAAACATAAAAACACTTCAAAATATAAACAACGATGGCAACTCCACTTTTGTGAATTTGACAGGAAGAAAAAGTTTAAAATTAAGGATTCACACAACAAAACATAAAAACACCTCAAAATATAAACAACGATGGCAACTCCGCTCTTGTGAATTTGACAGGAAGAAAAGATTAAAATTAAGGATTCACACAACAAAACATAAAAACACTTCAAAATATAAACAACGATGGCAACTCCGCTCTTGTGAATTTGACAGGAAGAAAAGATTAAAATTAAGGATTCACACAACAAAACATAAAAACACTTCAAAATATAAACAACGATGGCAACTCCACTTTTGTGAATTTGACAGGAAGAAAAGATTAAAATTAAGGATTCACACAACAAAACATAAACACACTTCAAAATATAAACAACGATGGCAACTCCACTTTTGTGAATTTGACAGGAAGAAAAAGTTTAAAATTAAGGATTCACACAACAAAACATAAAAACACTTCAAAATATAAACAACGATGGCAACTCCACTCTTGTGAATTTGACAGGATGAAAAAGATTAAAATTAAGGATTCACACAACAATACATAAACACACTTCAAAATATAAACAACGATGGCAACTCCACTTTTGTGAATTTGACAGGAAGAAAAAGTTTAAAATTAAGGATTAACACAACAAAACATAAACACACTTCAAAATATAAACAACGATGGCAACTCCACTTTTGTGAATTTGACAGGAAGAAAAAGAGATGATTTTGTATTTTTTTATTATGTTCACTGTAATAGAAACATCATTCGAAAAGTTCTTGACAAACTGCACCGTTTTGCCGTCAAATTTAACATGTTTACGAAAAATTTTACAGGGCTTGTGATTTTTTTATTAAATATTTTTATGTGAATCGACTAAAAGTGAAGCGACAATAGCCTTTATAGTACCTACATCCGTGTAATGATATATGTTTTTAGTTTCATATAAAGTGGTATTTCTACAGTTTTCAAGAAAAAAAATATGGCATTTAATTATTAAACGAATTGATGAAATATATGCTGTAGCTGAGTACTAAAAAATAAATACAGAAATCAAAATAAAAGAAAGCTTTTACTGTTATCCAAGTCCGTGGTCGTAACGCATGAACTCAAGTAATTAGGTTACCCCATTGGTTACCCACATAATAAAATCTTCGTTGGGGATCTTCCGGTAAATTCCTCTACATTTTTCTCGGTTTATCCTCAAAAACTTTGTGTTATATATAATTTTTAATTTTTTAATTTTAAAAAAAGAAAGACAAACATTCCCGGGTTACGAATAACCTGACAATATTTGAAAATCTCCTACTACCACCACAATAAGCTGAAAATGTTGCTTGTGTTGTGATGGAGGACTTAGCCTGCCGAGGAATTGAACACACTACGCCTGAATGGGACCCAAGCGCGATGTCAACTCGGCCACCGACCGATATCTAGAATATTTCCCCTTATTATATATAAATAGTGAGATGGAAGATGGCACTTTCTGCACGGCACTTGAGACGGAATATATATAGTGGGATGGAAGATGGCATTTTCCACACGCCACTTGTGACGGAATAAATATAGATCGTGGGATGGAAGATGACACTTTCTGCACGCCACTTGTGATGGAATATATATATATATAATTGGATGGAAGATGGCACTTTCTGCACGCCACTTGTGATGGAATATACATATATAATTGGATGGAAGATGGCACTTTCTGCACGCCACTTGTGACGGAATATATATAGTGGGATGGAATATGGCACTTTCTGCACTCCACTTGTGACGGAATGAAATAACATGGATTGTGGCATGGAAGATGCCACAATCTTTCAAACTCTCTGCAAGCCACTTGTGAAGGAATGAAATAACTTGGATACGCCACGATAAATTATATATATATAGTGGGATGGAAGATGGCACTTTCTGCACGCTATGTGTGACGGAATGAAATAACATGGATACGCCACGATAAATTATATATTGATAGTGGGATGGAAAATGACACTTTCTGCACACTTTGTGTGACGGAATGAAATAACATGGATGCGACACGATAAATTTAAACAGTTTTTAATTAACCTAAATAAAAATATTGTAAATATTGTATTAGGTACGAGTAGGTACAGCATATCCTCGTCTACATCTACGCGACTCAAAAAAACTTGTACAACGTTATATCTCACTATCACAATAATATTATATTAGTTTCCTACTAGGATATGATATGGGGAGTTTAGTAAAATGCGAAAAATACTAAAAGATTCCATCCCAAAAGTAGTAAGTACCTATGTACCAGCATATAAACAGGAACTAAAGTTACGAGGAAAAGATTTAAAAAAAAAAATAATTTCGATTTGTGTACACTCGTATCAAAAATCGAAAAATCGTAGACGAAAAGTTATGAGCTGAAATTTCATTCTGTCTCTCTTCCGACAGTGGTTTATAAATCTCACGAACTGCAATTGTCAATGCTCAATCCTTCCATTGATTCATGAACATCCTACAAATAGAGTAAGCTGGATAAAATATAAAACCCAGACTTCTCCCATCCTCAGAGCGTGTGTACCTAGTATCCAAAATAAAGTGCCACAGCGTACCGGGATAGTAGTACTCCTGGCTGGGGTGATACAATCGTACCTTATCGGGACTGAATACTACTGGACCATACACGGAGAAAACTTCCTGATAAAAAAGTTTTTTAAAATTTCTTCAAAATATTCGTATTCCTGTTAAAAACGGTATTGTTCGTAAACATCCTAACATTTTTGCATTTCGTCGTGATATATCAATTCAAACTTAGGTGGATGAACACGTGATATAATAATAATAATAAAATGGCATTTATATAGCGCATTTTAGTGTCATTTCACTTCAAATTATGAATTTAACACTTTATCAGAAAGCGGTCTGCTGTTCCGTTTTTACCAGGATTTGCCAATAATTTGAAGAGATTTTTAATAAATCAGCATTTCTCATTTTTTCTGTGTAGATAATAGAAACAAAGGTTTTGAGTTTGATCGTATATATCAGACATCTGGTATATACGACAAAACTGCACGGACTTAAAATTGGCTATGCAATGAGAGTTATGCGTTGGTGTAGGCGGGAATAAGGCAAGGAGCCGCTGAGAGCAAGGGTGAACGATGTTGGCGACACTTTTGTGCTGGTATTTTACCCTATCGGAACATAACTATTACCAGGATTATCTTAACCCTTTGGCTTTAGCCCAAAACAACTCAGAACGCTATTAAGTTTTATTGTGACAAAATACATCTGAAGCAGTCATCATATTTTAATTAGGACGGGTTGTTTCACTGAATTTGAACAATTCATCAAATTTCAAAGTTAATTGTTAAGTTCTGTGAAGGTTCTTTTCAAGGTGTGTTATTATTATTTGCCAATTGTCACACAAAATTGAAATAATAACAGAAATTAAAAATTAACTTTAAAATTTGATGAATTGTTCAAATTCCGTGAAACCACGCGTCATTCTTTTTCAGTATTTTTCAAAAGGGTCTGTTTTTAATAAAATGTTAGATATACTTATATCGTGCTGGTGCTCAATGTTCACGATGCGAAGTATTTATTTAAAAAAATAATAAAGGTTACAAAGGTAGGCATTGCCTAAGTGAAGTGTCGATGGTACCTTCTCCACACTAAAGACTCTCCTTAGCCGGGGCTAGAAGGCAATACTTGCCATTTCTACAGCTTGGAGCTTTGCTACCATGGAGACCTATTTGTGAATCTTAGAACTTAGAACCAACAATGAAGTAAGCGAATTTTGGTCTATCCCAAGAAATTTATCCTATATTATAATAGAATTATTGTAAGGAACTCCAGTCCTTTTTTATTTATTTTTTTATTATTTCCTTCTAACTTAAAAACATGTATATTTGTTATTGTTACAGTAAGTTTTAATAGTTAAAATAATTTTCAAAGTTATAATTTTTCTGGTCTCCCTAAAACTCGCTAAATCTGTGGTTTGTCTGAGTGACGTCACCAGTCACAAAAACCTTCGTTTTAATTCAACAGGCACTGTATTTTGTATGGCGGCATCTAGAGTACAGACGTTTTTTATTATTATGTTTATGAAGAACAACACTAGATAAAATGTCAGCGTCTCATCACTACTGTGATTGTTTCATACCAAAGGCACCCGATAAACAATTTACCAGTGTTCCAAAACCTGCATTACTACGAAGAAAATGGTGTGACGCCATCAAAGTGACCAAGATAATCAAGAAAAAATACTACTTAACACTTAGGTCAACTGCATTTTGTACGGGGATCATTTTGATGCAAGGTTTAAATAAATATTTGCTACAAATTTAACCTGTTTTCTACATGTAAGTTTGATTACACCTTGATGTTTCACATGCATATTTTCCATGAAATTTTAATGATAGTGTCTAGATTTTTCTTTATTATACCTATTATTATGTTATAATTATTATAATCAACAATGATGACATCATAAACATATTAGGCAGATTACCATATAGATATTGTTGTATATAACTAGGCTCAACTTACTTTGATACTAACCTCAAAATTGCCTTCATAAAATATTACACCAATATCTATCATTCATTTTAAAATATACTAGTGGATCTTCCGCTATTGCTAACGTCTTTCTCGGGCGCCTGCGACATCTTCCACCATTCACTACTGTATACTACAATGTTACTGTTAAAGAACTACATTACATCGACTTTAATTCGACTCCGTAGTGGAGATATTCCTCAGGCGTCGCCGAATTTTTCTACCATTTCAACATCTTTTAAAATCAACAGAATCAATAGTGCCAACCAAACAGGGCATTTTAATATAATGGTGTTATAATAATAATAATATTTGGCTAGTTTATATAGCGCCGTTTTCGTGAGAAATCACCTCAAGGGCGCTGTTATTTTCATTTTGAAATGACGATTTATGAATTCTACGTATAATTATTTTTTTATATTCAGAATCATCGTTTGTTGATGCATATGAATATATATTTTTTAAAGTCGTAATATTTTTCACTAAAGTTATTGTGAATTTTAAAAATAATTATTAATTCCATATTTTCAATTTCCAACCATGGACGAAAAACATTATATCCTGGTCTTACAACAAATTGGTTTTGCTAGATTCATGCAGATAAAGCATGACCTTATGAAAACTAGAGTAAAATGTAGCTCCCAACCCTCTGATGGTTTTCATCTTAAGGGGTTGAATAATATACCAAAGGAAATGCGTTTTTCGAGTGGTGTATTGCGCCCCGTTAGCCTGTTACGGACGCATTGTATTATGGGGCTAAAATCACTGCACGGAGAAAGGTATATAATATAGGTAATAAGTTTTGAAAATATTGTAAGCACCCCCGGCCTACGGCCTACAACCCAAGTTGCGCCCCCCAAAAATCTGGCGCCCTAGGCTTCAGTCTAGTGAGCCTAAGGGTTAATCGGGGCCCGAGCACCTCTCTGAGTACCTACGCATTAAAAAAATTAACTCTGACTTTTAAAATATTATTTAGTTGACTAAATGTAGGTTAATGTTTATGCACTAAAAAAACCGTATATAAGTAGACGCTTTTTTCTTGAAATTTATATTTTCTTAAAAATTTTCGGCTTTCTGTAATTCCGAATTATACTGAACTACAATAAGGCAACGCTTATTGTTTTGAGGTGCTCACCATCATCATTGTATATAAGCAATCCAATATTTTATTACATTCCTATCACACAATGATTTTTTCTCTTTGTACGGCCGTGCGAAGGAAGATAGAGTGAATTTACCCATAATAATTGGGACACCGCTGCGTTCGCAATTACCTACATTCCTCCATTATTTATATCGAACTGGGCACGATTTGTTATTTGTTAATATGGATACCTTATCCCTAGGAAGCGTGATCACTGTATTTTATGCAGGTTTATATTATAAAAAAATAATATTTTTTTAGTTATCGATAATCGAGAGGTGCCCTTGTAAAGGATTTTGACTCATGCGTATCGTGACTCTTCACTTTATTCCCTTTTAATATAATATTCATAAATTTATCAATAATCGAGAGGTGCCCTTGTAAAAGATTTTGACTCATGAGTATCGTGGCTCTTTATTCCCTTTTTACATTATAATATGCCTAAAGTTATCTATAATCGAGAGGTGCGTAAAAGATTTTGACTCGTGAGTATCGTGACTGTTCTCTTTATTCCCTTTTAACCATTGATGTATTATACTTAGTCTATGCTTTTAACATTATAATATTCCCCTTATAATTCTAAAGTGTTGAATTGGCTCAAGGGGTAGATTGATGGCCGACGTAGCAGAGGCTTCGAAATCTACGTTACTGGTGAGTACTATAATTTTATTTTATTTGGTTTTACGCCCAGTCGGGCTTTAACGTGGATTTTAAGAACAGAATATGCCGAGTAAAAATTTTTATGCAATTATTTTATTTAAATGAGTCGATACTTTTTTACAAAAATACTCTCGGTTCGAGTGCCTTTTGTATCGAAGAGTTGGAGAATGGAGCCGGGTTATAAATTACAAAGAAGGAAAAAAACCGGCTCATTTTAATTTGCAGTTGCGTGTCGAGGAAGGCGCGGATTTAGAAGAGGTGTGAAAATAACATCTTGAAAATCCAACATCCGGGAGATTGTTTTACACAAATTGATGGAAAAAAATCTGAATTTGAATGGGCGTTACTTCTTGAGAACGCATTTGGCGGGTACAAATAAACACACGAAACAGAAAGTAGGTACCGCCGACTCGTTTTACTATATGTAGAGGGATCCGGAGACGATCAATGTCAATTTATTATCAATGCGGTTAAAAGCGACGCTCGTTATATTCTACGTGTTCATAGATGGCGTTAACTAAGGCAAACTACCATTTTGCAAGGTATTGTGGCGTAAATTAATGTATTTTTATTAAAATACAATATCAAGACAAATTATTTGTTTGCGTCTGTTTATATGAATAAACAGTTTGGTCCGAACTACGCAAATTAAAAAAATATCTTCAGTATAATTTATTGTTCTATAATTTTCATTCTTGGTTTCGACTGAAGTAAATTGAAAGATTTTATTCCTCCTCTCCTCCTGGAGGGATAATTTTGTAAAACTGTTACGTTATGTTAGTAATAACTTTATACCCCTACCGAAAAAAAGCATTTATGTAGAATATTAATCAATTGAAATAATATTGACTCTTTTTTGCACTCTATGGTCAATAATTGTAATTACATGGTGAAATCAGAGTAGTGGGCAACATTTTGTTAAGTCTATTAAAACATAGATGGCAGGCATTGAATAAATATTCGACAAAATTATTAGACATGTAACTTTTTATATTTATATATATTGTAATAGATTAGTTATTTTTTTCTAATTATTGAAAATTGAATTGAATTTAACCTCTTAGTACTTAACAGCACGGTCCCAACCTTTCAACAATCCTATAAAGTGACCAACTTAGTGACCTCATATATTGACGTATATTGTATACGTATATCGCAGTGGTGGTGTGCGCATAGGGTGGGCGGATAGTAAGACTTGGTTACATATATATGTTAATGTTATCATTTTGCACAAGGTTTGTTTTGTTTTATAATATGTTCAAAAAAAATTTTAAAAGTAGGAAAGTAGCAACGCCATTGATTTTTTTCTATATCAGTAGGTGTAATTGCGTTTGCTACAGGTGTTTTGAAACATATATTGTATTTGGGATACGTTCAAAAACAGTGAAATTATTTGAAATTGAATGCCAAGGGGGAATATTTCATGACATGACATTATATATTTTGTCTAGGCCCGAGGGGTAAAATGATCTGTCCATACAACAGGAAAGTAATTATGTAGATACCGTTTAATTTTTACAAATAAAATAATTCTAAATATAAAAATTTAAAAAATAGGAAGTAGAAAAATAACTATTTTTAATGGTTTCCATAATCAATAGGTAATTATAATTTCACCGCAAATGAAATGTTCAAAAATTACGAATTTTGCATGTTTTAGTAATTCCGTCACAATAATTTATTTAGGTAAAATTTTCTCGTTTGCTGATGATACGGTTCATGGAAAAACATGGAAAGACGCAACCAATAAAGCTAAAAAATTGCTATTATTTCTACTGTCAAAGAGTGACTAGACAGAAACCTTCTAATTTTAAAATATGATAAAACTATTTTTATTCCTTTTTATTTTAATAATAACATGCTCAAACTATGAATAGATCAAACCAGAAAAATACGGGTATTAACATAAAATGGACCAACCACGTAGAAAACACTTTAAATAAATTGAGATACTTATTACTTTATGTTTAAGTTTAGATATGTATATGTTTAAACGAATGAGTAACACTGTACATATAAAAAAACCATAAAACTTATCTACAGTGCACTAGTTCATTGTTCATTTGTCTCTTTCCTATGAAATTTTTGGCCCTGAAGAAAATAATTTCCCTCAGGGCCTATGTCATCTTTGGGGATGCTGTGTGGAGGGTATTTTGTGGAGAGGAAGGAGTGAACATGGATCTTGAAGAGTCCCATGTTGTAGGAGGGAGGAAACACAGAGGCCGGCAGTTCGTTCCACAGCCGAGCGACCCGTAATAATTGGGGAACTTACAATAATCACATAAAATCCGTGGAAATTGTCCAAAAATCAATTATAAAGATTATGTTTAATAAAATCAAAACTTATCCCTCCACAATTGTTCTAAGAACGTGATATTTTGGACCTAATACAAACCGATTGCATGCAATATTTAAAAGTTATTTACATGAGTCCTTACAATGATAACCATTCTGGCCAGATTAGACCAAAGGCATGTTAATTTTACTGCCCCTAAAATGTACAACACACTAACTAAAACTTTTGATGAGACATTGTTACGAAAAAAAATTAACTGTTATTAAAAACACATCAAATCGAAAATAGATGTATTTTTCTTATAAGTCAACAGTCATCTGTAGTAATGCCGAAATGTTGTTTTTGATTGCACAAATAGTATGATATATTTATAATTTTATTTGAATAACAAACTCTTCTTTTGAAAAACATTAGTTTGTACCTTATTTTATTGTCTGGTTTAAAACTTCTACTGATAATGTCAAATTTTATGTTATTTTTGGTTTTCATTTCATCTATTCTACATTTAGAAGTAAACTTTATATTATTTATCGCGAAAGACAACGTACACTTTCATTTTAGGTTTTATTCTTACGAATTTTGATAATATGTACAATAATACCCACACACAGGCTTTGCCTTTTTGGGATTTTTTGATACACACTACATTGTAATTTTATTTGTATAACTGTTCATTATGTAAATATGTATCAACCTTTAAATAAATAAATATATATAAATATAACAAATATTTGAACGGTTCTATACATTCTGTCTAAGCCTTACCCCTTACAAGTAATCAAAATGATCAAAAGTAAATAGTATCTTTTAATAATAGCTTGGTGTTAAAAAATGTACGCATTAATGTTCAGAAAACATAGCCGCGAAGAATAGTTTTCTTCTTTAGTACCTACCTACTTTAAAATATGTTTGTACCTAGTTTCTTCAAACAACGTATTTTTTGGTTTATTTTTGTTTTTTGTGTTGTGCAATGAACAAAAACGTAGGCGTGTTATTCATTATATAATATAAAAGAGTCGTCTAAGGAGAGGCAGTCCTTTGTTACCCCTTCTACGACCACTCTCCCCAAGTTGCCACGCCGTTGACGTCACAATGACGTCATTCCGTAGTACTATCTACCTACGTCACTTCGTAGCCCCAATCCTATACACCCAGGCCGTGCGTGTGTGCGTGCATTCTGTCAAAGCACCAACACATTCGAAAAATAATATGATTTATTTTAACGGCAGGTTTCTAATAATAGGTACCTACTAAAATCAGATACGAAAATGGCTGAAGATTCCCATGAACAGATAATTTCAATTATATTAGAATCATTCATTATGATAAAAATGAATCTGGGACAGGTCCCTGAACTCAATATTGCGGGAGTAGTTTGCTGACGTCATTGTAAGAATTTTATATGTCGCTGTTATTTTTTCTTTGATTTTTAATTGAGGCAAGCCAGTTTAGTACGATTATAAATAAAGAAATGATATTGAGATTTAAAAAAAAAACAAAATATTTATTTATTCCTTCGAGCCGGATTTGAACCAGCGACCTATGGATAACAATATTGTTGAGAGCCTCTACAGTCCACCGCTCTACCAACTGAGCTATCGAAGGTTATGTGCCGCTGCGAAATTTATAGAATATAAGAAAATAAAGTTATGATAGACTTATTTCCGGTTTTCCGGCTTTCCCAGTTATTATTTCCCATAAAATGATATGAAACACGTTTGAGGGAATGTTTATCTAAAAACCCTGGTATTCAATACTCGTATATATAGGTAAAAAGAGTAAATATAAGTAATAATCGAAAATAAGTAATGAAAATTGTTAATGTTGCAGTTTTTTAATAAAATCTTCATACCTAGATATCTAATATGCAGGTTGGTATTGGTAACAATAACAGTACATTGTATATTGGAGTCGTAATATATTTGAAGTTTCTTTGTTTCTAATACGTGTTTATAATTCTTTGATAGACCATACATTTTACTTTTCGTTGGTCCTTCCAAAAACATTGTAAATCCACCACAAAAATACTGTTTTTTTAAATATTTATTTGCATTATATATCAAATAACATAATATTTTCCCATTGCTTTAATCATTGTAGTAGGTAACACTGGGTATTCTACAATAGTATTAAATTATAAATGAAACAAGATAACTTTGTTTGAACCACTATGCCTTATATAATCTGGTTTATATTTTACCCTGAGAAAGGAACGGTTGGTCCGAAACCGGTCGGTGTTCTATGTAGTTTGACATACCGTTGATAGCCTTTCTTGTAACCTCTCACCTTTTCTCATAATCGGCGCTTATAATAAAATTTTTGGTTATAATGGAGCTTTCGAGAAATGCAGAGATCATTCTAATTTCGCCTGTCACTTTCTGGTCAAGTTGTACAAATTAGAACCCTTTCTAATTTCCAGATATTGGAGATTTTAAGCAAACACATTTGAGACATTATTATTTGCAATGTGTGGCACAAGTTCTTAATTAAAAATGTAAAAACGGAGTTCAATATATATTATGAAATTTTGCTAAATATTAATGTGGTGAACGTATGTCTGTCGGTATGAAAGAGACAGGCATATCTGAGTGAGACAGCATGACCGAGACGTATAAAAAGGCGTGTCTGTTGTAACTCGTCCTCTCTTTGCAACAACATCTCGAATACTGTACATTAGTAATAACACTAAATAAACCAAATAGTATGGAGTATCCAAACGATTATTATTTACATCTTATCTGAGTGATCGACACGGTAGATCACCACAGTTGGCGCAGCCGAAAAAGGAAGCTGAACGGCCGCAAAATTCTTCCTGGAGGAAGAACCGTAGCCGCAGCTGAAAGAACTACAGTTGGAGCAGCCGAAAAAGGAATCTGAACAGCTATTAAATTCTTCCTGGAGGAAGAACTACAGTTGGAGCAGCCGAAAAAGGAAGCTGATCAGCCATTAAATTCTTCCTGGAGGAAGAACCACAGTAGGCGCAGCTGAAAGAACCATAGTTTGGTTATAATCCCACCGAGCACCGCGGAAGGGATTATTGTCGCATAAAAAAATAAAATAATTTGGGGGCAGCTTCACGGACAGTATCGGACATTGAAGGAGCATCAAGGCAAGGAACTGGTGAGGAGATTCAAGGCGCTGAGCTCAAGGAATCAGCAGCCGAGAAACCGGATGAAAAACGGATCCAGGCAGCTTGTACGGGGACCCGACACGGGAAGGCGTGGCGGTGGTGACCGGACGAGAAGGACGACCAGGAATCCGGACGGAGCCAGAAGACGGTCGGACGCGGAAGGGCGGCGATCGGCGGCAGCATCAATCATCAGATTCGTGAGTTGAGTGCTGTTTGTTGTTGTTTTTTCTGATTATTGGTAATCTGTGTGGAAATGGAGGGAGTGGGTTTACCCAGGTTTTGTCACCTTAGGGACGGGCTGGAGACGTTCGTGCTACAGTTTGAGCAGTTGATCCTCGTCAATGATGACAAATTTAAATCCGAGGATAAAAAGAGGGCGGTTTTAATATCCCACCTACACACAGACACGATTAATCTACTGATAGATTTATGTTTTCCAAAAAAAATAACAGATTTATCGGTTGAAAATATATTTTTGTTATTAGGAAACCACATTGGTGTTTCAAAGAATGTGTTTAAGGAACGTGGAAATTTTTTTGCGGCGAAACAAAAAGTTGGGGAATCTATAAATGATTATATAGCTAGGTTACGTTGTCTAACAAGATTCTGCAAATTTGAAAGCAGACTGGAAGAAAACTTAAAAGATATTTTTGTGACTGGTTTATTAGAAGGTCGTATTAAAGAAAAAATGTTTTTAGATGCAGAGAAGCTGACTTTAAAAAGTACATTAGAGTGCGCATCGGGAATGGATTCATTTCATAAAAATATTACGTGTATTAAATCCGAGAGTGTCGGGCTCATTTCTAGAAGTAAGAAAAATTTTAATAGTAGTGCAGGTAGGAATTATTCTACTTCACCGGCGCGGGCGAAAGACAAAAATGTTACAATTCCCAGAAAGAAATCAGTAGAACGTATACAACAGTTGAAGTGCAAATATTGTAATTTAAATAATCATGATTCCAGTAATTGTAGATTAAAAAACGTGACGTGTTTTAATTGCAAAAACAAGGGACATTTTAGTAAAAATTGTCGCGAAAAAAAACGGGAGGAAGTTTCATCTGTGTTTGTGAATTCAAGTGAAATAAATTCAAGGTTAACAAGAAATACCGATCCCATTTATTTATCGTTAAATGTTAATAACGGTATCATCATAAAAGGATTATTTGACACGGGTGCAGGAATATCGATCCTATCGGATAAAGATTATTGGGAACATTTTAAAGATGTACAATTGAAGCCGAAGAATTTAACCCTGAAGGGTTACAATAATTGTAAGTTACAGTTACTTGGATGTTTAATTTTGTCAATTAATTTCAATGGTATTACTAAAATAATGGAATTTTGTGTTGTAAAGGATGGTTCAACCACTGTGCTAGGTAGAGACTTCGTAAAAGAATTTAACATTGGTTTTACGGGTTTCGAGACGGTTTCTTCACAGTTGAAAAGTGAAATACTCACGCATAATATTCACGACGTAAACAATAATAGTGTCGATACGTTAGTGCGTAAATATCCGGAGGTATTTTCAAGTAAACTAGGTAGATTCAATAAATTTAAAGTTCATTTAAAATTGAAAGGAAATGCAGAACCGAAATTCTGCAATCCGAGAAGTATTCCTTTCGCTTTGAAAGCGAAAGTTGAAACGGAATTGAACCGTTTACAGGAAGAGGGAATTTTAGTTCCGATTAGTTATAGCAAGTTTGCATCTCCTATCGTGCCCGTAGTTAAAAGCGATGGAAGCATTAGAATTTGCGGGGATTATAAATGTACTGTGAACCCACAATTGATTGTTGACAAATATCCCATGCCGAAGATAGAAGTTTTATTATCACAAATTTCGGGCGGAATAATATTTTCAAAAATTGATTTACGTCAAGCTTATTTACAGTTGGAACTAGACGAAGAAAGTATGGAATATACTACGATTTCTACACATTTAGGATTATTTAAATTCACTAGGCTAGTGTTTGGGATTAACAGTGCACCGGCAATATTTTGTAGAACTATAGCTTCATGTCTACAAGGTTTGAAGAAAACAGCGGTTTTCCTGGATGATATTATGGTTACAGGAGAAACGATAGAGGAACATAATGCTAATTTAAATGCAGTTCTTAATAGGTTAAAAGATTGCGGTTTGTGCGTAAATATTCAAAAGTGCAATTTTAACGCTTCATCGGTATGTTTCTTAGGGTTTGAAATCTCGAAGGAAGGGATTAAACCTATGGAAGATAAAACGAACGCAATTAGTAAAGTCGCGCAACCAAAAGATTTATCAGAGCTACGCAGTTTTTTAGGAATGGTAAATTTTTACCGATCTTTTGTGCCAAATATGTCTATGTTATTAGATCCTTTGCACAAATTATTGAAAAAAAATACGAATTTTGATTTTAATCAAGATTGCGTAAAAGTTTTTAATAAAATAAAATTAATTTTATGTGATAATCGAGTGTTAGCACATTACGATCCAAATGTTACTTTGAAGGTAGTTACGGACGCCTCAACGAAAGGTTTGGGTGCAACATTGTTACATGTGTATGAAAATAATTTACAAAGACCTATTTCTTTTGTTTCTCGTAAACTGACAGAAGCGGAAAAGAAATATTCAATTTTAGACCTCGAGGCTTGTGCAATTGTGTTTGCTTTTAAGAAGTTTTTCGAGTACATTTACGGAAGGGAATTCATTCTAGAAATAGATAATGAACCTTTATGTAGAATTTTTGGTGAAAAAAAAGGAATTCCTGTTTTAACTTGTAATAGATTACAACGTTATGGTGTAATTCTCTCATCTTTCAATTATAAAGTTCAATACGTAAAATCAACATTAAATTGTTCGGATTACTTATCTCGCGTACCTGTAGGAGATCCTGTTGAGGAAAATAATAACTTTGATTCAAGAATTTTGTGTTTATTCAAAAATAATAGCGAGATGCCAATAGATGTTGAGGAAGTTAAAGCAGAATCTAATACGGATAAATTATTATTAGAGATAAAAAATTATCTTAGAACAGGGTGGCCAAATAAAGTCAATAAGGATGATTGCAAATGGATTTATTGGATAAAAAGGAACGATTTATCAATAATTGATGATTGTATTTTCTGGAACCATAGGTTAGTAATTCCAATAAGTTTAAGGGATAAGATATTAAGCTTATTGCATAGATCTCATCTAGGGATTGCCAAGATGAAAGGGCTAGCTAGAGGCTATTTTTGGTGGCCAGGGATTGACAGTCAAATTGAATTTTTAGTTAGAGAGTGCGGAATTTGTGCGGAAATTCAACCATCACAACCCAAGAGTGAGTTAACTCCATGGCCGATAACGGAAGAAATTTGGAGTAGGGTTCATATAGATTACGTAGGGCCTATCGGAAATAAATATTTTTTGGTAATCATAGATTCAACCTCAAAATGGTTGGATTGCGTGGAAGTAAATTCACCTAACTCAGATAATACCATTAAAATCTTAAAGAGATTATTCAGTTATTTCGGTAGTGTACAAACCTTAGTTTCTGATAATGGAGCAGCATTCATGTCAGCAGACTTTAAACAGTTTTGCGAGAGAAATGGCATTAAACATTTAACAACACCTATAAATCATCCTCAATCAAATGGATTGGCAGAGAATGCAGTCAAAACGTGTAAAAATTTTTTAAAGAAAATATTGTTAGAAAAAAAATTTCAGTCAGGTTATAATGAGAAGTTAGAATGTTTTCTCATAGATTATAGGAATGCACCACACTGTACAACAGGGTTAGAGCCAGCAGTTGTAATGTTTGGTAGAAGGTTAAGGTCAAATTTGAATAATTTTATACCTAAAGGGGGGAAGGTAAAGGAAAATGTGATTGATAAAGATACCAAAATGAAAATGTCAAAATGTCAGGAAAATCAGAAATTCTATTATAAAAGGAATAACAAAGTATCTACGAATTTTAAGATTAATCAGAAAGTTATGGTTAGGGATTTTAGAGACCAAAACAATGATAAGTGGGTACCAGGGAAAGTACATAAACGTTTGGGAAATAAACTATATTTAATTGAGGTTAAATTGAATGATAAAATCATGTACTGGAAAAGACATTTTGATCAATTATCCAAACTGTGTGTATCATGGGAAAAGAACCCTAGTATTTTAATCCCTGAGTCTGAGACGAGGAGGCTATCGTTCGATGAGTACGATGTCTCCGACTTTGTTTCGGATGACAATCTAACGGGTGACCCTCTTTTTCCTTCCAGCTCCAGTGAACCCGTGGCGTCAACGTCGGGGAACTGGAAGGAGCGCCTTCGACCAAGGACAGAGAAATCAAAATAAGCAGCAGTCAACTCTCCGAATCAACATGGTTATAAATAAAAAAGAAAATGTTGTAAAATAATAATTAAATATGTGTATGTATGTTTTATAATTATTATTATGATAATCATGTTGTGTTACTGTCTGCTGATTTAAGTGTGGAGGGATGTGGTGAACGTATGTCTGTCGGTATGAAAGAGACAGGCATATCTGAGTGAGACAGCATGACCGAGACGTATAAAAAGGCGTGTCTGTTGTAACTCGTCCTCTCTTTGCAACAACATCTCGAATACTGTACATTAGTAATAACACTAAATAAACCAAATAGTATGGAGTATCCAAACGATTATTATTTACATCTTATCTGAGTGATCGACACGGTAGATCACCACAATTAATTTGGAAATTGAAAAGACCCGACCTAAGTTAGACGTAAGTCAGAAAATTGACATGTAATCTACGCCATAACTTCGGATAGTTAAAAGCGCCCCGAAAGTCGATTGATTTGGGATTTAAATATAATATAGTAAATAAATAATGTATGAATATCAATAATTAAATAATACCTCTACACTTCTTTATAAATTTCAATGTACAATGCTGTTAACCAATTTATTTAAAAGCCTAGGTAAACCCCAGGCATTTTTATTTCTAGACAACCTGTGTCGGAAATATGAAGATATTTGTGGAAATTTCGTCATGTACATTTAATGCGACAATGGTACCTACCATTTACATTTTATGCGACAGTGGTACCTACCATCTACCATTGAAATTTGTTGTGACAATGGTACCTACCACCTACCAATGCCATTTTATGGGACAATGGTACCTACCATCTACCATTGAAATTTTTTGTGACAATGGTACCTACAACCTACCGTTGCCATTTTATGGGACAATTGTACCTACCATTGACATTTGGACACAAGGATAATATTTAAATATTTTACCAGAGTGTCAGCTTCTATTTACAAAAATAACTATTGATTTCATCCTACAAATATATAAATGAATATTTTTAATAAGGGATCGCAGTTTTTTCTGACTAGACAAAATCCAGT
Source organism: Hesperophylax magnus (assembly GCA_026573805.1). Taxonomy (NCBI): domain Eukaryota; kingdom Metazoa; phylum Arthropoda; class Insecta; order Trichoptera; family Limnephilidae; genus Hesperophylax; species Hesperophylax magnus. The sequence goes on from JAIUSX010000002.1 coordinate 7,206,568, forward strand.
TTTATGCTACCCGTTATAGATAATAAGTTCTTACTAGCCGCGCTCCTTGAGCGTAAAAGTGAAATTTACCGTTGCTTAAAGTAAGTTGCAGTCAGGTGGGCAGAGCTATAAATACCCGATATGGGGTTGTACGGTGTACGCGCCAATTTTCATCGGAAAACGCATTAGCGTTGTATCGAGGAAAGCGGCTGTGTGGAGATGTGTGCGGGGGAGGGACGTGGGACGCGGGACAGGGGCGGCGCGTGCGCCCTGGCGCCCGCCGCCGCAGGAGCCCAGGGAGGGGAGCGGGCTCGCCTGCAGTGGACATCCCTGAGCCAGCGCCAGTGTGTAGGCAGCGAGCAGGGCCAGTCGCTACCCTCCTCCCGCGGGAACCGTTGACGTGTATTTTGGCGGGACCGGCCCGACAGCCACTATGAAGTAACGCACGCGGACCAAGGCTCCTCGGAGCGGTTCTGTCGGCGGCACCTTGCTCGGCCCTCTCCCGAACAGGATTCGGGGGAAAACGGGGAATTTCGGCTACCTTTTGTGTTATGATTCCAATTCCCCGCGCCTGTCAGTGACGCCGTGTTGTCTTCCATAATTCACTTTGATATGACGTGATTCGCTTTGTGAAGGTCACGTTATCCTGCACAATCGATGCGTTTATTTTATCAGGTAATAACAACCTTTAATTACAATATGACACTGTCCGGTACTTCATTAATGAATAGTTTCAGTAACCCACTTTAATTGCAGTAACAATGCGCCAAATCTCGCTAATCTCTGCGGAGTCTTCGTTTCATAACAAAGTACACAGATGAAAACGTGGTCAGTACACACAAGTACATAGTCAATACCAGCTTTGTTACACAACAACATAAAATCCAAACAGAGATATATGTTGATTTTTTCCTGTTATCCATAAAACTTTTTTTGTTTTGTTTCTTCAGTTTTGACTTTTTCAGATCATGAAACGCGCAACAACATTCATTTGCCCTTTGCATAAAGGTTGTGGGGTCAGTTTTTTTACCTTACCTTAATCGAATAAAAATATAGTTTTTAGTATTGCATACAACCACCACAGTATTAAAAAATCTTTAAAAAAATTCTAAAACGATTTATATTGGCTTTTTATATTTATTATTTACTTCACTGCGAATTTTGCAGTCAAAACAATAACAAAAACAGAGAATTAAAGCATTAAAAACAGGATTATTTCCTACTTCATAGAAATAGAAACATTAAATTTTTTAAAGTTTTATCGATTCATGATATTGTTTAGATACTTAACCCTCCAGGCCTCTGGCATATTGGCTTTTATTTTTCTTAAAGTAGCTGTCATAAGTCGGAGAATTTGTGTGTATTTCCGTTTCTCAATAAAATCCAAATAAATGGAATATTTCTGAACGTATCCGAAAACCAAACACTGTTTGTGAAAGTTGGTGAAATACGCATTCCTTTAGCCACTGGAGGTGCAAGATATTTACGATAAAATGCGTTGAGCGCTGGAGATTTTCGTACATTTGGTATTTCATTCGCTTGCGCTCATTAAAAAAATCATACCACTGAGTATTGATAAGAAAACATATAAATTGTTAACAGTTGTTTAAAGCCAATGAATTTCCCTGTATTTGGTAATTTATTTTAAGTTTCTAGGTTCAATATTTACAAAAAAAAATCATCATATTCACAAGCTCGCGAAATTCGTCTGATTGTTAAACGGTTTAAAATGGTACATTTATAACGATAAATTTTGGGTACATGTGTTCAAAGATCAATGGAACTAAAAGCAAAGTTTAAAAAGATATATTTTAAATAACACTACACATTACTATTTTAAGTTTAAAAAAATAGAATGTAACGAAAATGAATCGTAATTTATCATAATCGTAAGTATTCTAGAACAGTAAAAATTGTGTCTATTTCTTCGTTATAATGACAACTGTATTAATATTTTTTTTAAATGCACGTGTGACAATAACTCTAATTTAACGATTATTTAGGTACGGCGCCGAAAAACAACATTTTTAAAAGCTGCAAATTAAACTTCACTGTAAGATCTTATTTCATTTCATAAATATTTCGAAACTGTAAAATCTTGTTTTTATTAGAGCACTAGAGCACTCTTGTTTTTAGAGAGATGCGAGACATGACAAGTGAAATGAAACAAAACTGCGCTACATAAATCCTATGTTATTATTATCTTTTGAAAAATAATGATCCCATTTGCTGTTTAAAACAATTAGCTCAGTGAATATCACAGTTACGAAAACGTGGAAACTTTTAAAATAATTCTAAATTTTTTTTACATCTCTTCGAATTGGCTCAATTTTTCGAAGCGTAAGCAAATAAGCTCTAGTGTATATTTTAGAAATAAAATATAATTTTTGGAATATTAAAATTTTGAAATGAAACATAAAATGTGGTAAAAATGGCTCATCTTACGTTTTTTCGTCTAAACACTGAAAATACAGATAGCAAAAAAAAACATGTTTTATTAGACAAATGTATTATAAACGTTATGTCCACCTCAATTTTTGTCGTTTCATATAAAAAAATGTTAAATATTCGCAAAATTTCATATTTTTTTTCTCAAATTACGGTCGGAACCTTTAGATTCACGGATGTGCAAATTTTAATTATTCTATATTTGAATATAAAGCGGGGTGTTTTCTATTTCTAATACCGTTTAGTTCATATTTTTAACTATGACAGTTAGGGAAACACAACGATTTCTATGAGACCATATGAGTTGTTCCGAAAAGCGAACAGATTGACTCTACGGGTGACAGGGGTTTGTTCCCAAAACCGAACAAATTAACCCAAGGAGTTGTTACATTCAACATAGAAAAAATCTCACTAAAAAATGTCTTACGATAGTAGCTACCGACCGCGCCGTTTCATTTATCCAACTTTATATCTTTTGCTCATGCGATTTGGTCATTTGTTGAAAATGTATTCGAACTTGTTTGTGGTTAGACGGTACACTTAAGGGTAAATACAGGCTAATTGTATTATGTTAATAAGAATTCGACAACAATTATTATTGTTAGCCTATTCCTAGATGAGGAAAATAAATAGTGATTTGGGGTGAGATTTAAAGTAAAATGAAAATGTTTTAATACATTATTAGACTTTTCTGTACAAATTACGCATACACAAAATTCTTTAATTTTAAAAAGTTGGCAATCAGTATCTGAAATTAAGCCCTAAATTTACTTATTGTCATGAGTTCTCTTGCTTTACAAATCTGATTAACTGGTTGTATACAAATGTATTTATTCAAAATGTTCAAACTTTTCTAAACAACTTTGAACGGTAAAGCAAAAAATAAACTTGAAAATCTCGACAGTTGGCTCAACACAGTTTTCACATTTAAAAAAATATTATAGCAAGCCACAATGTAACTACTTTTTACGATAATACTATTTACCTTCTATAATAATATATTTTACGTTAATAGTAGGTACTTATCAACCTTCTTTTCCCTTATTAATTTAATTTAGACTTATTATGGCAAGCCACAATTTAACTGCTTTTTACGATAGTACTATTTATATTCTATAATAGTTTATTTTACGTTAATATAGTAGGTACCTATCAACGTTCCCTTAACTTATTGATTTAATTAAGACTTTTTATGGCAAGCCACAACGTAACTGCTTTTTACGATAATACTATTTACCTTCTATAATAGTTTATTTAACGTTAATAGTAGCTACTTATAAACCTTCCCTTTTTTCAGCCTCGCAACATACCCCATAGTCCAACTGACTCCGGATAGTTATGACTCTTCAGTATTCTTCTTCTCCAATCTTTTACGATTATTTCTTTAAAACAGTTGTGGCAAAACGGCGTGTCTATTCCGGTACAAAGTTCAAAAGACTGATGCCATTGATTTACCATTTACCACATATTATTGAACAACTAAGCCTACGAGCGCTCCGCAGACTTAGTGTCGCGGCGCCTACGGGTCGGGTATATTACCGGCGTGTAGGGGAAAGCCCAGCGCCACGTCGCGACGCTAAATTCTGTACATTTTCATCGGTCGCCGATACCGGAGCACTGCAGTGGTACAAATGTGTTTTTAACATGTAAATATTAGGTTGGTGCATAAATTCCCATATTTATATGCCCTAAATTTCGGCAGTCCGAACTGTCCGGAGGCAGTGGGAAAATGGCATCCCCAGTTGGGGTATTGGAATGTCTTTTAAAATCCAACCTATTCTACAGATCCAGCATCAGATTTTTTAAATATTTCCGCTATACCTATCTGTCCAACAATCTCTCTATCCAGGAATCCTAATAAAAAGAGCGCGGCTTTCTGAAAATTTCACCTCCAAATGAACGGGTGTTTCATTCACGGAATTTTAAAAATGTTTAAATGCTGGAGGTCAATCGTAAACTATGCAAGTAGGAGTAGCTATGTTTTGTTTAAAAAATCGTTTTAATTTATTTTAAATTCTTAGAATTTATGCAACCACCTATTACATAGATGGTAAGATTTATGGAGTGATAGTGTAGTTTCAGGATTTACATAAAATAATGTGAAAGATGATAAATAATAACTCTTATTTATGTACACATAAAAATGTCGGAGGCAATAAAAAATAAACCGGTAAATAACTGTTAAATATCTATTTTCTTTAAAAAAAGAATGGTTTGACTGAGGATTGAACCTTCCTACCCAGGAACTGGAGTCAACAACTCTAACAACTGAGCCAAATCGTGATTGGATGAGACCGACATTAATTGCGGATATTAACTGCTGAAATTTCGTCGAATTTCAGAGAAATGCGTTTATGTCCGCGTGTGTGTGCGTGATTGCCACCAAAATGATAAAATGCGTTCGGTCATCGACAGCGAGTCTATCTGCCGAGTTTCAGCTTAATCAGATGTCGGGAAGTGGGTTAATTTCTGCTTCCAAGATTTGTATTCATTCACGAAAACAAAAGTGAAATTCAAATAGACACTATAAATACCACAGACATAGGAATTAATACACGAGAAGATAATGGTCAGGGGTAAAATCAACTGTTGAAGAACGAAGGGAGTAAGGCTGACTGTGATTCGTCAATAAATCAATCTGACAGTAAATAGGCATCTCGCATTATAATATCACCATTTACTTCTTAAAAGTAAAATCTTCTTTTGAATGAATAGACATTTTTACATGGGAGCGCAAATTACTCGCCACGTTATGAACAAATTTGCGAAGTCCAAATTCGGCAAAAAAATTCGGTTCTATGTTCAGAGTCGAATATTTCGTTTTAGTATTTAGTTAAGACACTTTTATAAATGTTCATAATTTACTTCCCAGCAACCAACCAGCTTTGTGTTTCGCGTCCAGACGTTTCTCGATGTGATAGTATATGTTTCTAAAACTGATCTATATTATACGATGTGAATATGCTTAAAATAAAGTAAACTAATGCTTATATATGGAATGTAATACGACAATTGGGTTTATTCTCTTTTTCACATCTATTTTTACAAGTTTTCGTACTACAAGTCAACATTTTGCCGTGTTATTTCGTAAAATGAACCGATGATGCCTCGACCATAGTTCGCACAAGAATGATGACGTCACGTTTTCAAATTTCACTTGAGGCCATACGCGAGCACAGCCGGCTCCAATGGAACCGGTATGGGGAGTGGGGATAATACGCTTTTAATCACTTAGGGCAGGTCTACTAATATTCATATGTCTATGATAAATACATATAAAGAAGTCAAATATAATAAAAAATGATAACATACCTTATAGTTTTTTTTTTTTGTGAATAGACCCTTTAACTTATATTCAATGATTTCAAGGTCTATGAATAGCAATGTAGTTGAAACGTGAAAAATATTATTTTATAAAACTTAATTAACTAATTTTTCGAAGAAAACTTCTTCTAACTGCTTTACACTTTGTGATGGCATTATTTATATTTTATTAAAACACAAATAACTTAGTTTACATCACTTTATTTCGATACAAAATCTCAACATGTTTCGTGAACCAAGTTCACATCATCAGGAGCACAAGTATTAACTACTTTTTATAAATTCAGCAAATTCTAGTTTTATGTTTTAAATGAAAACAAAGCAATAAACAATAAACGATTTTATTCAAATTGGTGATGCAAAATGGAAAGCTATTAATACAGAAAGGCGTATTTCATTTAGATTATAATAACAGGACGTTCAATATTATTAGCTATCCATGTTGCTGACTCATTGTGGCAAGCAATATGGCAGAATTGGCATTTCCACGGCGAAACAATGGGCGGCTGGCACGTAGGGCCCGGACACTGGACACGTATTCCCAAGAAGTGTATCTAATCTATACCGATTTGAAATTAAACTGGTGTCGCCAATTTTCATAGGACCCTTCGAAATCTAGGCTCCACGCGGAGAAAAACGAATCTTGCTAATTTATTAAGAATCTCTTCAAATCATCCGGTTAAAAACGAGATTGTAGGACTTTAACGAATGAAATAACAGGTTGCCTCGTAAACCTTTAGTACATTTCGAATACATTATCACGATGTCGAAACACGTGTTCGAAGCAATACTCATTTTTCTCCGTGCGGTCCATCTAATGAAAATGATTATATGTCCAAGAAAGAAATTCGATATTTGAAAATGTTTCAACAATTTTAGCAGAAGTAAGGTAAAATTGAGCTTATTTCAGGCACTCCCAAAATGCATTTTTTCTATTCAGTGGTCCCAGGCTATCGTCGAAACATATACGAAGCACTTCTTAAAACGTGGCAGTAAACGTTAATTTATTCTAACAGTAGGGGTTCGTATCTTTTCTATTAATTTTGGTGTAACTACCCTGGTCCTCCACGATGGAAAATGTTTAATTCAGTAAAATAGAATAGAACTATCGAAATAATGTAGGTAACGTAAGGTAAGAAATTAGACAGAAGGTAAGGTAAGCGTAAAACGCTGTTTAGTTAGGCGTATTTATATTTCAAAGCTCGTGGTAGAAATGACGTTGCTAACTGCAAATAGTTGCGTTGGTATAGAAATTGACAGTAAAACTGTGAAAATGTCATAACACTTTGCTCTACGACAAATGATTCTATATTCAGTTTTAGCACATAGGTACATAACTTGATAGCGTTTAGCATATAGGAACACAAATTTAATTGAGTTAAAAATTCTAACACCTTTAAAGAAATTGAAGCGGGTTTAACAGTTTAGATCTACTGATAGGTTGTATATAAATGTCAGATATAACCGTCACCGAAAATAATATAGGAACTTAATGCGAACCCCGCGGCATCCGATTTGTTTGGCCTCAAGAATCGATCTAAAACGCATAAAATGTAAAAAACAAGAGTTTGATAACGCTATATTATCTTATTATCACATTTAAGATAAAGACAGAAAACGATGATCGCAAAATTCGATATCGATATGTTTCCAAAATAATTAATTCTCCTATTTAGTGAGGTGTATGTATTCACGTATCAATATATTCACCACAGTCGAAATTTTGGGAACTTTAGAATGCAAACAGTAGTGAGTACATAATATATGTTATTATAATCTCCCTTTTTTGTATGTAGGTAGTTTGTAACGTGTTTATACAACACGAGCTTTTCCAAGTAAGTTACGTGAAAGTAACAATAATTGATTGATGATGACTTGATGACTGATGACAATAGAACGGCTTCGTGTATTTTTACAATGAAGCATGTTGTAAAAATAAACGCGCTAATTTTTATATATCTACACAATTCCAAAGATGTTATTTACAAAAAAAATTGTGGTAAAGCATTATATTAATAATATAGATGCACCGACATAAAATAAAACAGTACCAGCCTAAAGATGTCCGATGTTAAATAAATAAGTGGAACTAAGTTACAGGTTTTAATCATGAATTCATATAATGAAAATCCAGCACGAATTGAATTTGATAATTAAAAAAAAATCATCATTCTAATGATTGAGGACGGGTTGTTTTACAGCATTTGAACAATTCATCAAATTTCAAGGTAGATTTAAAAGATTTGTGAAGGTTCTTTTCAAGTATTATTATTTTAGTTTTGAGAAACAACTGGCCAATAATGACATAATAACAAAACTTGAATAGAACCCTCATAGAACTTGAAAATCAACTATGAAATTTGATGAATTGTTCAAATTCTGTGAAACAACACGCCCTAAATTTATTTTATTATAATTTTGATTAATGATACAAACCGGTTTCGGTTCAGCCTGTACCGTCCTAAGGGCTGTGTGTATAAATGCATGCTGCAATCAATCATTCAAACAAAGTTTTTTTTAAATTCAAATTATAATTATGTCTAACCGCAAAATGATTGCTATCTGTGAAAGTTTATTTCATTCATTTATTTATACTCCACCAAGACCAAACATGCAATAATCGTAAAACAGAGTTAGCGTATATAGTTATAAAATGTTATCATGCAAATTATATATTATATATTACTTACGTAATTGAAATACTAAACTTTTGATTGAATTTTAAAATGGTTTTATCTAGAGAAACAAGAATTGAATTACAAATAAAGCTTCGATAAATCTTTTACCGTATTGTTAATCGCGTACCTACAGTGCAGCAGTAGAAAATAGAAGCTCATAAATCACTGCTGTCAAATATTTTACAAGTAAAAATGTAAGACTTTTAATCGCGTGTAAATCGATTGACTATTTGAAAAGCGTGGAACAGTGTCAGTTTGCAATAATAATAATACTAGGTAGGCAACTAGCCAGATTACCGTACCTCCTCATTCCTACCTGTCAAGTCCCTCCCCAACGTTAATGCGTTAAATGCTGTGTCAAGTCGGCGACCAACCCTCGAATTAGCGTTTATATCAACGATTTGGTATATTGTCATCGACTTTCATTTGTATATATTCAATAATGTCATCGGGTAAGTTTTAAGATTCTCACGGCCAAAAGCATTTTTGTTGTTTGTTTTTGGGGTGTTATGCCGTGTTGCGCTAACTCCTTCTTTAGCCGACGTTTCGGACAGCGTTGCATTCACATCTTCGGATCTACCGGATCTGCCCTGATGATGGACACTGCAACGCTGTCCGAAACGTCGGCTAAAGAAGGAGTTAGCGCAACACGGCATAACACCCCAAAAACAAACAACAAAAATAATGTTATCATTCAATTTATAAAAAACAGTTTTTTATAACCATGTTCTGCTGTGTAATTATTATTATTATTACGCGTGACAGCTGTTTCGCCTTCTGAAGGCTTTATCAAACTATTTTAAAATGCCTTCAGAATTCGAAACAGCTGTCAGTCATATTAATAATTAGACACACTGAGAAAACTGGGTATTGCTAATTTATTAAGAATCTCTTCAAATTATTGGTAATCCGGTTAAAAACGGGATTGTATCGGAACACGTGCATTTGGCTTGAAAATACGATATACAAAAAACCCGTTTTTAACTGGATTAGGCACCAATAATTTTAAGAGATTCTTAATAAATTACCAATACTCACTTTTCTTCCTGCAGGAGAACGTGTATATAAATAAACCGTTTTTATAATTTTTTATGATAACATTATAGAATATAAAAGTGACGAATTGGCACTGTTATGAAATTATAACCTTTAAATTTTTAGCCCTATGTATATATTTTGAGTAGATATATAAAAGTGCCTACTTAAAGTACCTACTAAATAATCAGTTGATAACACCAATTAATTATGTAACTAAGTTTTTTAAATTTTATTTGTCAGTATAAAAATACTACCCAAAGCCCTAAAGGTTTCATGTTTTTTTATCTCTTCTTCTTTCTTGTTATTTCGGTTTTCTACAAAATCACATGAAAAGTTTAAAATATTCACCAATTATTATTTAAAACCTTTTTTCACTTTTACAAAATTAACTCACTATGTACCAGCTACATAATCGTAGCGGGTTCATTGGCCAACACAGGAAATCACAACACAGAATGAAAACCTTTATTTTACACCCAATAACGATTAACGATAAACTCGGATGGTTAAAATAGTTAGTATTCAGATTTTTCTAGTGAAACCACATAATTTAATTAAACTTTAACAATAATGTTTAATCTATGTACTGAACTAGCCACAATGTGACAGCTTTTTACAAGCATGAAATTAATAAAATAATAATAAATGAAATAACTTTTCAGCGAAAGTGACCTTTGCGGATTTTAAATTTTTAAGCGAAAATTTGACCTTTGAAGCAGATTTTTAAGTCAGAACTGCGTCATTGGTGAATTTTCCACAATGCCTCCTGCCCGCGGCGCTTTCCTGAGGTCAGCTGGAACAACTTTAAGAACCTTCGTGTAAAATTTTATGATAAAATCAATAAACCCTTACTTTTACTTTATACAATTATATCGTATGCATTACGTCCACAATGATGGCAGATACGATACAAGTATAAAAGGAATGTCTTTTTACGCATAGTCAAAATACAAGATAAGAGTATGTTTTTACCCATTTTAACGTGTCGCAATACAAGAGGTTTTTTGTGACAACATGTTGTACATTTGAAAAAACACTATCTGTATAATAACTAGATTTTCAGATCAACCTTCATAACAAACGACAGAAGCTTATACTGTTTTCATGCTTTTTTAAGTATTTGAAACCTTGAAGGGGACTGAAAGTATGGATTTTCTTATACAATAAGAAAAATAAATATTTGAAAAGAAAGAATTTTACTATTAAAAATAGATATATTATAAGTAAAGAGAAAATTATTATGTCATCGTAATTAATGCATACTATGTTTCTAAAATATAGATAGATTATAAATATATAATTTAGATGGGCAAGGTATTTGTATTAGGTACTATGTACCCCAGTGGCGTGTTGCTCTGAGAAAAATTCGAATAAATATTTATTTAATTTTTAGAAAGATAAACATTAAAATAACCTGAGAATATTTAAAAATCACCTACTACTCCACAATTTACGAATATATTATCACGATGTCGGAACATGTGTTCATGAACATCCGAATATTTTCGCATTTGCCTTGAAAGGGAAAAACTGACAAACTAATATTCTTCCTAAGAGAGTTGTTCTTTCTTCTGGATAGCAATTTTCAAGTCAGTTTTAAAAACAAAATATTTTAATTCAATCGTTCAAAGGTGAATACGAAAATCGTAAAAAAGTTACCGCCGCCTCTTTGAATAACCCTTTTACGATTATACTTTAATGTCGTAACTTGTTCAACTTTATTGAATGTTGATTTAACGAGCATTCAAAACTCTATATCACTTATTATGTCAATATTATTTGTCCTTTTTTAGTCGAGCTAACTTTGGTTTGTAAAGCAAACACTACCCATTGTGGGGAAATTACACTGAGGGCCATAATGTGTGGGCATCGGAGATACGCTTTGCCTCTCATATTTTATATTCATACTATGTAATATGAATTATTAATTGAAATTACAATCCCTTGCTTTAACCAAAGCTGGCTCTTAAATGGTTACATATATTTGTGTGTTATGTTTTCTTGTTTAGAAAGTTGGCATTATGTGAACTATTAATTTTTTATTTATTTTTATTCCAGATTCAAGCAATAAAAACTACTTACGTAATAAATTAATAAAGAGACATTGACTATATTAAACAATAAGATAAAGCATAAATAGAAACATGTTCAGTATGTCTTAATATAAATACTTTATCGGGATAAGTTTTATTAATTATGTCAGCGAAAGTTAACTTCTAAAAATAATTTAATCAGAAAATTTTTAGTTTGAGGGTTAAATAATAATTATTACTTCTTCGAAAATCATTAATTATTATTAATTAATTAATGATTTACTTTCTAAAACACGTTTTTCCTCCTAATTAGTGTTCATCGAGTGCCACGTGAAAATTACGAAAAAGTTGACTCCTCGTTTATCTTTCGTCTTCAAATAAAACTAGCTGATGATTTAAGTAGAACTAGTTTACTCGTAAAACAAATAGTGTCAATTTCTCAATGAGTAGGCAAGCTATCAAAACTCCTCTATTTCTAATTAATTATATTTAAAATAACACAGTGATAAATATAACCTCTATATAATATATTATAGCGGGATTATTAGTTCAAACTTGGTTACCACCTTTTCAAGTGCGTCAGAAACATATGTGGTTGTGACACCGCAGTGGGTTTCGTCACTGCAGCGGGTTAGAAACAGGAAGAAATTTGACATCTCAACGAGTTTGATACATCAGTGGATTCGACTCATCTATGGATTTTAAACTGCAGTGGGCTTGAAGCACCCGTGGATTCGGTGCGGTTGATAAAATAACACAATATTAGTAACTTCGAGGCCACAGTGGGTTTGACACACCAGGGAATCTTATCAGTGTGTGATTTTATACAGCGGGTTCGTCACATCAGTGGATTCGTCACCGCATCGGGCTTGACATACCAGGGAATCTAACAGCGCAGAGGGTTTGACACATCAGTGTGTTCGTCATCGCAGAGGATTTTATACAGCGGGTTCGACACATCAGTGGATTCGTCACCGCATCGGGCTTGACATATCAGGGAATCTAACAGTGCAGAGGGTTTGACACGTTCGTTACCGCAGCGGGTTCGGCGCAGCATCAGCAGCGGATGTGAGCCATGCCGCAGCGATCGCTTTCATCTTCCGCCCTTATGCGCCCTTTCGTGGTGCTGGCGCTGCCGGGCATGTACCTCTTCTACAAGTACAACCAGTACAAGCAGCAGCAGGTGGAGAATGCGCGGAGGAAGATCACGGAGAGGGAGTTGCAGCATCTCAACCATAAAATCGTAAGTCTATCTGTATTTTATTTCTAGAAACATAGCCACAACGTAGAATTATCTAACCTATATTTTAACTAAGTGTATGATTTTTTTCAATGAAATAATTTTTTGAACAGTTATTTGTAAAGACAAACTTCCACGTGTTTTCCGTAGTATGCCCATGGGATTGGTGCTTAAATCGGGTTTCTTAGTGAAATATAATAAAAGGTCGTTATTAGATTCTTATAAAAAATACGCTACTTCAAATACACAAAGTTATTTCACAGAAGTCGCACCATGGCATGGGTAGTGAGCGGTTGGTAGGCAAAAAACTTTTGCACAACACTACTTACACGTTCACTGAAGTGGTATGGTTTAATCAATTTCATAAATGGCGTATTATAATCATGGTTAGCTACCAATAACCGATAGTGTAAGCTTGCATTGCGAAAAACTGTCTGGAATACCCGCATTACCTATGTAGGAATATTGTAGTTTGTTCACTCAATGCCTGAGAGGTAGGGTAGTTCAATGTAACTACAGAGTACAGAGCTACCGATACAGAAAGCCCTTGTTATGTTCTTTCGAGGCGAACACCGTACCTACACCGTACCGTACAACCCTCCTGTACACGTAACTACTTGTTCCTACGCCAACTCGTTACCCGTTAGTATTCTATTCTTCTCCTCCCCTGGTGTTCCCGTAATGATGATTTGTCTGGCCTTGTTGAAATAAATAACAGATTACTGAGGCAGTTTTAAAATAATTAAAATGCCACCCTTCTTATAAGTATAAATAGTCTTTCTTAAATTCATTTCTTCTTTTGGCTTATTTTTGTTGTCTTTAAAACTCTAGTAGGTCTTCACGTCCGACAAAGTATTTTTTTTAAATTTTCTCCTGTTTAAAATCAAAATCAAAATTTCCTCTGATATCATAAGATTTGTAAGCAGGTACTAAAATACCTACCTACTTAATTATAAACCATAGATATTTCATAGGACATTTTTCATTTCAAATAAGAAGTGGTCGAGGGGTGAGGCTCTCGACTAGCAATCCGAAGGTCGCGGGTTCAAATCCCGGCGTGTGCAAGTATATTTTGTTTGATGAATTTGTGTTGTTTCACAATTTGTTCATTTAAAATAATATATAGTATAATTGCGACACGTTCCAGAGTGGAAAAAACTCTCAGTTTCGTCCTGGTGTAAGACCATCATTCAGAATTGAAACGTTGCTTGAAATGGCTTTAGCCGTATTTGGAGACCAGATCTGAATAGCCAGGTACTCCCCCACCTTCCTCTTCCCCTTTCCGCTATCTTCAGCCTCACAACATACCCCAATTGGGATGCCATAGTCTCACTGACTCCAGACAGTTGGGACTTTTGTACGGTATTCAGATAAACACAAAAAAATTGTTCAAAGAAATGTCACCATCTTAATTCTTTTTAAAATTCTTCAGGTACCATAGTATTGATTATTCCGATTAACACCTCGAATGGATGTTGAACCGGAACCGGAGCCAGAACGTAACAAATATATTTACTGATAGATGAAACGTCAAATGGTCGAGCTAAGCTCAGTTAATTAACGTAAATCATGATGAGATATTCTCTAATGTTGGCGGTAAGAAAAATGAGAAAAGTATTAAAAAAATGTTACTTCCTCCCGTGTTAAAATCACCCCCAATAATCGAAATGTTTTAGCGTTGCTTGAAATGGCTTTAGCAATGTTCATATACGAATGGTTAGGTTATCCCCACGCATGTGTTACTTCAGAAAATGACGAATACTTCTTAGTATTCGGATGTAACATGGTTTTTTTTCCAGTTCCCTCACCCTTTCAGAACATATTGATTGTATTGTCCTCTTTTTGTGAGTATACAAGCCCCGAAATCTTTTTCTAGCCAATAACACCCTCGTCAATATTGCTATTAAATAGATTGTGCATTTTCTTTAGATGGATACATACATTAAATACGTTTATTTACTTGATTTTACGCCCAGCTTGACTTTTTTTGATAAAATTATTTATTTAAAAAATACAAAATAAACTAATTCATTAACAGGTATATTAACTTTTTATTCTTATAATTAAGTAGGTACATTTGTATCTATATTTTAATTTATGTTTTATTTAACTAACTTTTTTGCCACGGCATTGTTGTCATTGTCTAGAAAAACAAGCAGGAAGATAAGTAATTTTTCATTGTTAATATGAGCTCCTTTCTCGTACATAGGCTAATACCCTACACATTCATTCTCCACGATATCTAAAGCCACGAGTGTTAATATCACATGAGGTTTCGCGATGCAGAGAATTCAATTTTCTGCGGATTTCTCAAATGCTAAAGGTGAGCCATCGATGGTGCGGGTTAATTCGATAACCAAGCCACTTACTCACCTACGTTCACCAAACTCTCACTAGATGGGGTTTACTAGACGATAACCTTCCCACAAAACCTTTATGATGTAATAAATAAGCACGTAATCCATCGCGTAGATCGTAGAGGTTGAACGTAGGACGAATTATACAATCGGAATATGTCCTGTTCATATCAGGAGTACAAAACCTCCCGGAGACATGTAACTGCCGTTGAAGCAAGGCAGCCATTGACAACACTTTTCAGAGATTTTCATGTGGTAGAAAAAACGTCGGCAACTTTAATACTCCCAATAAGAACAACATATAATAAGGGAACACAAGGATTTTGTGTATTTATTTTTAGTTGAATCTGAAAGTTTGTAGTTATATAGGTAATTATGTTTGGTGAAATTTTAGTTTTAAGATAAACAGGGTAATGCGGAAAAATGTATGTTGTGTGGAATTCCATACGACATTATCTTCTTCTTCTATAAATAGTATAAAACGTCGCTATCTGCGTCTCTCTGTTTGTGTGCTGTAATTCTTCTAAACTACGCAACGGATTTTGATATGGTTTTCGTTTAGAGAATCAATCATTTAGAGAATTTCTTCCGGAAGGTTTATATAGGTATATTATAGGTATATTACAGGTATATTATAGGTATATTATAGGTATATTATATTATACTTAAAGTAAATAAAGTAGAGAAAAATCTATGTTTTGTAAACAAGTAACATTGAGATACATCAAAATAATGTACTAAAGAATTGTATATCTTGAAAAGGCCTATAGAAAAGTCCGTGATGATATATGTCTACCTCCTAAAGATAACGTCCAGCAACGCCGGCTACACGTCAGCTAGTAATATATAAAATAATGTACTAAGGAATTGCATATCTTAAAAAGGCCTACAGAAAAGTCCGCGATGATATTTGTCTACCTCCTAAAGATAACCTCCAGCAACGCCGGGTAAACGTCAGCTAGTAATACATAAAATAATGCACTAAGGAATTGTATATCTTGAAAAGGCCTACAGAAATGTCCGCGATGATATTTGTCTACCTCCTAAAGATAACCTCCAGCAACGCCGGGTAAACGTCAGCTAGTAATACATAAAATAATGCACTAAAGAATTGTATATCTTGAAAAGGCCTACAGAAAAGTCCGCGATGATGTATGTGTACCTCCTAAAGATAACCTCCAGCAACGCCGGGTACACGTCAGCTAGTAATACATAAAATAATGCACTAAGGAATTGTATATCTTGGAAAGGCCTACAGAAAAGTCCGAGATGATATATGTATGTCTCCTAAAGATAACGTCCAGCAACGCCGGCTACACGTCAGCTAGTAATATATAAAATAATGTACTAAGGAATTGTATATCTTGAAAAGGCCTACAGAAAAGTCCGAGATTATATATGTATGTCTCCTAAAGATAACGTCCAGCAACGCCGGCTACACGTCAGCTAGTAATATATAAAATAATGTACTAAGGAATTGTATATCTTGAAAAGGCCTACAGAAAAGTCCGTGATGATGTATGTCTACCTCCTAAAGATAACCTCCAGCAACGCCGGCTACACGTCAGCTAGTAATATATAAAATAATGTACCAAGGAATTGCATATCTTAAAAAGGCCTACAGAAAAGTCCACGATGACATATGTCTATCTCCTAAAGACAACGTAGCGTAGTCGATCGATGTCGCTGAAAATTTCAAAGCTTGTTCTTATTAGTGCCTGGAGTGTTTAGAAGTGGTTTTAATGGTAGAAGAAGTCGGGGAAACCCGAGAATGAGACGAAGAGTCGAATTAAAGTCGATGTAATGTAGTTTTTTAACAGTAATATTATGGTATACAGTAGTGAATGGTGGAAGAAGTCGGAAGCGCTCGAGAAAGAATTTAGCAATGGCGAAGCATTTGGGATCCACTAGTTTAATATATTTAAAAAATAACATTTTTTTTTAAGAGGTTCCTATCTATTGATAAATTATGTGTTTTGTAGAAATAGAATATGTTTTAAGATAAATAAGTTTTGTGAAATTATTAAACGTTTTAAAATAATAATGATTTGTGGATTTGATAAAAGATAAATTTATTTATATACGTTTGCCAGAGAAATCACTCTTCTGATTTGTAAAATTTACCGATTATGGCATAGGTAGGTCTCAAAGCTACCTGTTCAAATATTGCGAGGACTGTACTACGTTATATATTTACATATTTCAGGGCTGCGGTCTGTTTCGCAGCCACGTAAGCCACGTAGACACTCGTAACAGCGACAAAATCGTATACTGAGTAATAAAATCTCTCGCTAATTTCTTTCGGTTGTTCATTCTTTCAATATTCGTGTTTTTTTCAGAAAGTATGTGTGCTGTTAATTAAGGCGAAGCTTAATGTTAAATCACTATTTTGATTAATCTTTATAACGAATTGGTGTACATTATGAATACCAAACTTTTTTTTAGATAAATTGAAGGTTTTCTTATCGTTTCGCTTCAGTAGAATATAAATAAAAAATAAATTATTAAATAAAAAATATAAATGTAAACTACTAAAAAAATTATTTTTCAAAAGAAATGTATGAACGCGTAAAGGAAACAACATAAAAAATACAGTATTATCTGTGAAAGTTTCACTTGATTAACTTTTTTGCTTTCTTATAAAATTATTTACAAAATAAATAAAAACCAGTTTTGTGCTTGAAATCTAACGTTTCTAGACTCCGTTTGTCAAGCGATTTTAATGCCTATTACCTACAATATAAGGTATACCAAGAATATACACATTTTTGGCTTGTACAGAATAGGCCATCTAGAACTACTTTTTAGTGAGTTCTTCATAATTTGTTTTGATTCAATCGGTGAATTGAAAGTCTGGAGTTGTAGTTAGTAAACTTCGCGTACAATAAAGTATATTTATTTTTTTTCTTATTTTAATTATAAACCATATATTTTAAGCAAGATTATTTTTATTTAAAATAATTAATTATGCAATTTGTCCAAATAACGTCACTTTTCAATGAATATTCTTTTATCAAACTTTCTTCGGGCAGGTAGGTACCAAATAATTAAAAATAGACTAATTTACCCAAAGAACAAGCATTAAATGCAAGAAATTTTCTCAGTCCCTGATATTTTACACTTACCAGCTAAGGCAATTTAGTAAATGAATTTCCCCTGGAAACTGTGTGTAATGGGACATGTTATCACTTTCATTTTTCTTCCTTTCTTTCTTTCTACAAGCATCTTCGTACATTATTATGTTGTTGTATACTTATCTTATCACATTGGCAGGTATATTATTTTCCGTGTTTATCGTCGAAGTTTTTTGAAAATTAAAGAATTAAAAACTTATGTTCACATTATACGTTTAAATTTTTGGCTGCGTATAAACGCTGCGCGAAATGCCGTTTACGGTTGCTTCGTTCCTTTCCCAAAATTGGTGGTAGGGCTCGCGCAAAATTTGTCCTGTTTATTGCACCCTTAGCTGTAACGTGGTGGAATCTTCATAGTCAATTCAATTACGGTTAGCTAAGCAAATGCGTCCTATGGATGGAGCAATAATGAACCCCAGTGAAAAATATAATGTTCAATAAAAGATATAAATTTGTTTTAGACCACTTGAATTTTAATTGCACTCTACCGGTTTCGGAAGCACCCTTCCTTCGTCAGGAGAATATTAAAACTCTAAATATCAAAAGTATCAGTTTAGATATTATTATTAAATATCAGTTTTAATATTCTCCTGACGAAGGAAGGGTGCTTCCGAAACCCGTAGAGTGTAATTAAAATTAAAGTGGTCTAAAACAAATTTATATCTTTTATTGTAAATTTCGACGAGCCACAAAGAAAATGCTTATTACAAATATGAAAAATATAATGGCTTAAAGAACATATATTCAGGTAAGTATGGTACTGTATATTATCTCCTTATACTCGTATAGTTAGTAGATCATTGTGGAAGTGTATTACATACAGGTTTTTCCAATAAGAGGTGTTATTTTGATATTCAATCGTAAAAGGTCAATGGTTTCGTTGCTTGTGTGGCACGTAGCGCCGTCTTGTTGAAATTAAACGCTGTCCTGATCAATACCATCCAATTCCGGCCATAAAAAATCATTAATCATCTCTCGATAGCGCAATCCATTCACCGTAACTGTTGCTCCAGCCTCATTTTCGAAAAAGTAAGGTCCAATGACTCCGCCGGACCATAAACCGCACCAAACAGTCACACGTTGAGGATAGGGAGGCTTTTAAACAATAACTCTTGGGTTTTCCGAGCCCCAGATGCGACAATTTTGCTTGTTGACGAAGCCACCGAGGTGGAAATGGGCCTCATCACTCAAGATGATTTGCATTTGATTCACTCGAGTGAATTTGAATAATTGCAATGCGTTGTTGAAGCGTGTATCGTTCCATTTTTATTAATGGCGTAGTTTCTACTTGTCAAATGTCAAAAATGACAGCTTCAAAAGTAACAGCTACCGAAATAGCGGGCTATTCAAAATAACACCTCTTATTGGAAAATCCTGTATTTGTACAGAGCCCTTGAGGTGATTTTGCACAAAAAACGGCACTATATAAATCATCCAAATGTTATTATTATTATAGATCAATAAACGGCCTCCGTGGTCGAGGAGCAAAGCTCTCGACTAGCAAGCCGAAGGTCGCGGGTTCAAATCCCGAAGTGCGTAAATTTTAAATTTTATTTGATTAATTTGTGTTGTTTCACAATTTATTCATTTAAAATAATATATAGTATAGTTGCGACACGTTCAAGAGTGGAAAATACTCTCAGTATTGCCCCGCTGTACGACTACCATTAAGAATTGAAACGTTGCTTGAAATGGCTTTAACCGTGTTTGGTGATCAGACCTGAATAGCCAGGAACTCTCCCACATTCATCTTCCCCGTCTCCTTCCTTGCCGTACAACCTTCAGTCCCACAGCATAACCCCATAGGGCATGCCATATTGTCACTGGCTCCAGACGGTTAGAAGCAGTTGGGAGTCTTGTGTAGTATTCGCATAAATAAAATAAAAACGCTGTTTCCGAATACATATTTTTTATAGTATGTATAGAATTTATAAATCTTCATTTAAAAACGATTTAAAACACCATAACATTAAGGCTGGCCGCATACATACGTTTTCCGTATTCGATTTCCGAATTCGTTTTCCGTATTCGGAATTCCGTGAGACTAGCGCAAATGTTCGTTTTTCTTCATTCGGAATGTATAAACGTCAGTACCAGTGTTGCCAACAAGGGCGCCATTATATCGCCATTTAGGCTACTCAGAGCGAGAATCGGCGCCGAAAAAATCTAAAAGGCGACTGGTCGCCAATTAAGCTA
This sequence comes from Hesperophylax magnus, assembly GCA_026573805.1. Lineage (NCBI taxonomy): Eukaryota > Metazoa > Arthropoda > Insecta > Trichoptera > Limnephilidae > Hesperophylax > Hesperophylax magnus. The sequence goes on from JAIUSX010000002.1 coordinate 7,226,995, forward strand.
CTTCAAGAACATCAATTTTAAACATGTTTCGAAATTCTCTAGCCACCCCCCCCCCCCCCCCACGAAATTTTTATTTTCACGTAAAAACATCAATTTTAAACATGTCCCACCTAAAAGCAAATTCGGCTACTTTACGCTACCTTATGTATGAGAAACGGCGATATTAGGTCAAGATCCGTTGGCAACACTGAATTACGAACGGAAATTTCCGTACGTTTGCGTCGGCACAAACAAACTGTATGCAATAGCTGCGTTCCACATGACGTCATTAGTTTTTTTCCATTCGGTTTCTCCGAACGCGCCGGCTCGCATTCGGAACGTGCGTAAGGAATTTGTTCCGTTCGGAACTAAAACGAACGTGTGCGGCAGTTAATGTATTTTCTACTGATTCCGTGTATTCGGATGTCCGAATACGGAAAACGAATTCGGAAATCGAATACGGAAAACGTATGTATGCGGCCAGCCTAAAACGCACTGTTTGGTTTGTACGACTGAATCTGTTGATGCTGACTTACACCAATCGCGGAACTCAACTCAAGTCAACATTTAGTTGTCGTTTTGTATTGATATTCAGCCAATGAAACTCGCGATGCACTACGTCGTGTAATATTTTTAATTGAGCCGCTATCAATAACAACCCTTTCGTAGATGGCGATAAGGTTTAAATTCCCGCTTAACACCATCGCCTGTTTTGATTTATGCAAGAAAAAAACATGGCAAAAAAGTGCCTTTAATTTTATTTTGTGGATGTTCAGGCATAAATATTTAATTTTTTTCCTTCATTTTATAAATAACTTAATTTGCCACATTATGCACTAAAATCATAACCGAAAATGGGTTCGTAAGTAGGAGATTTTGAACTTTAAAGCAGTTTTCATAGGCCTTTACATTATTTTTTTCTGGGCTTATAAAAAGACTTATCTAAAAAATACTCGATTATTTCAAAGGTATTAATTATGTTGTTTAGGCCTAGTAATGCAGGTTTTGAAACACTGATAAATCGTTTATCAGATGCGGTCACGGATGTATTTTTTCACTTTGGTAGAATACAATAACAGTGGTGATGAGTTGCTGTCATTTTACCTAGTGTTCTTTAGTATTAAAAGCGGTTACTTAAGAATAAAAACTTCCCGATTCTCGACGCCACCATACAAAATACAGTGCACATTAAAATAAAACGTAGGATTTTGTGACTGGTGATGTAACACAAACAACCGTGGATTTGGTGCGATTTCGGGAGACCCAATAAATGTATACTTTGAAAATTACAACAGTTAAAAATATATTGGTATTTAAGTAAGAAGGTCATTATTGATAAAAATAAATAAAATGGAACTGGAGTTGCTTATTGCGTCAATTCAGGCTACTTCATTTATTGTATAAAATATTTGTCAAAGATTAGTCTGACGACAAAACCTCCTAGATCATTAGTATGAGAACTTCCAAAAAATATTTTTTTAAAAGAACTAAAATATTTTGAAATGTTTTCATAAATAAGAATAAATAAAAAAAAATTCGAATTGATTTTTTTTATAGAATCTCATACAAGTTAAGAGGCTGATTTGAATGAATGTCCCGGCCTCGTAATCTAAGGGATTTTGCTGAAATTCGTATTAAAAATCTGTTTGTAAGATGGACTTGTGTTTGATTTTACATAAATGACACATTTACTATGTGTCATATTAATATTTAATTTAGTACCTTTGAATAATTTTTAATTATCCCATGAGTTTAAACCCAGCAGTTACATATAAGTGGCTTGTTTGTGCGTCAACCTCCCACGTGTATAAAACAACATTTGGAGCCTTGAAATAGACTAGATCTCCATACACGGTACCAATTATTGTTCCCGTGTTGTAAAACCACGAGGGTTGGTTCATGTTTGCCTTGTCAGGTTTGCGGGCCCGTCCCAAACTATAACATATTTTGATCACGGAATATCGGGGTGCAGTTGGCCACATTACTAAATTAAACCTACAATTAGTCATGGATTTTGACATTTCATAAATTCACGTATAAATCTTTTTCGTTTTAATTTCAAAGGGATCAAGCATATTAACGCTGCTGACATATTTAGACAATTATTAGGGCTATTTATAGGCAATTTACATCGTAGACGACTCAATTTTTATTCAAATTTTTGTTTTAATAGTATCTTTTTAATGCTTCAAGCTTTTACGAACAAATAACGGTTTTAATTATTGTTACTTTGACGTGAATTATTAGTAGTTCTGTAAACAGTAGACCGCGCGTCCAAAAAGTATTTACCTAATTTACACGGTTTGATCAAAAATTATGAATTAAATAATATACTAAATTAAAATAGTTAAAGAAAAATCAGTTTCCGAGAGAGGAATTATTGTTCACGTGATGATTAATATTATATAAACAATTATACAATCGAAAGAAAAAAAATAGTTAACTTTAAATAAATTGTTTCCTAGTAGAGTCAGAGAGCCTGTGCTTTTATTTTATAGCGTGAATGAAAGCCCAATAAAAGATAATATTATTTAGCTAAGGAATAGAAGGAATTATATACCTTTGTACGTAATTATTCTTTCCGGCTGAATATGAAATTATTTATATGTATAATTCATCGATCCACAAACAATAACATAATAAACCTCTAACTAATTTATTTTTTATAGTTAGGTATGTGAGATAAAAAATGAAATAAAAAATACTTATAGTAGGTATTTTCTAATATTTATTTATCAGAAGGAAAGTGACAATGTATTCGACAAGTTTCATATCCCAGTAATACCATTTAATATGCTATTAAACATATTGGGGATTACTCACTGTACCCGTGATTACTGATGTGGGGTAATTGGTAGCCCAATATTATAAAAAAGCGTGAGCTGGTACTATCGCGTTTGCAGTACGAACATCTATAAAAAATTAGTTTCATAGACAAACCATAAATAACTCATCTAGTCCAAATTAGAGATTAATGTTGAACAATTATAGATTAGTACTTACTCACTTCTCTGAGAAATGTCAGAAAAAACTGTAAATTCCACAAGATTCATAATCAAATGAATGGCTGAAAGAACAAATTTATATTCAACTTACCAACATTATGAAGACGATGTAAAGACAACTAAATACAAAAGTTTTAAAACTACAGGCCGCCTCAGAAGAAGAAACCCTGGTGGGAAAGACTGACAAAAATTTGAATTTATACTCATATTATACTTTATTCCTACATCATGTACAATTGCAATTGAAACTAATAAAAAAATAAAAATAACGCCACTGTTTTTCCGGATTGGTGATTACTGACTCTGCCCGTGATTATTGATGAAAGGCGTCCAATATTACGAACTAGCTGTAACCCGCCAAGCGTTGATGTACAAATAGAGAAACAATACCGCGTTTTGCTTTTACCTACAACAGATGGCGCTGCTTTTCAAAAAAGCATTTTGTCCAACAGATTGCGCTGTTTTTTTTTTAAAAAAAGCATGATTTTAACTGTCGCAGGTGACATTTATCTTCATAATATATAAAAATCACGTGTCACTGTGTTCGTACAGGCTAATCTCCGAAACCGCCCAACCGATTTCCTACACAGAAGGCGGTCTGTGGCAGGATATTATAAAATGCATTCCAAATGGTTGAGTTAAATTCTAACTGGTTTCTAATCTTATTTTAATTTAATTTAATTAATTTCAAAGTTTGTTGTTATTAGTGCATGAAGTGTTTAAATATGTTTAAATGGTAGTCGGGGATGCCCAAGGAATACTCAATATCTCTGCATCGTATTGAGACACGGAGTTGAATTAAAGTCGATGTAATGTAGTTTTTTAACAGTAACATTGTGGTATACAGTAGTGAATGGTGGAATAAGTCGGAGGCAATTTAGCAATAGCGAAGCATTGCGGGGGAACCACTAGTAGGTAGGTATATAAAACACACAAGCGTATTCGAATGCAACGTTGTGTCAAAATTTCAAAGCAATCGATGAAGAACTGAGATTTTAGATTTTGAACAAAACAAACATTTACATTTTTATTTATATAAATAGATAGCGTGAGTTGGTACCGTTGGAAGGGGTAGTCTGTCCCAAATCCGAGAGCCGCTTTTCTATTCTGATCTCCTTGAACGGTGGAGCATATTGTTCAATTAATTTATCCTAAGTGCCCTCCGACATTCAGTTAACCTGACAAGGTGTGAATGCCAAATTAACCTGTGGAATGCATCGGTTGACTATTCTTTTCCCTATTGAAACAACGTTCTTCACTATTATTTATTCATTTTTATTTTAACGCGTTTGGATTTTGAAGGATTAAAACAATCAAAATACTTATATGGAAATAATGTTAATATTGAAATCATAATGGCCGTTTTTGAAAGACAACTTATTAGATGCAGTTGGGGAAGCAGAAATCTGTTTGCTGGTCACTTGTTTAATTTTCATACCTTTTTTGTGTTGAATTTATATTTTAACGTCATTTTTATCGTGAGCTTTAAAATTTCCATTTGACTGCGAAAAAATAAGTAATGTCGCCGAAGGAACAAACTGTTGATTAGTCAATAGATCTGTGATGACTGGTTTTGTTTCGGCTTTTTTAGAGCAAGATAAATTGCCCGTGTTTGCTTGTTGACGAACAATATTTATTGTCTTGCCAAAATAGTCTTTCGGTATAAGGTGTTGGCCATAAATATTGTCGTGTCCCGTCTATAAAAGAACCTATAAGACAAATTGACAAGACAAAAAAAGATCTCCTGCAAAATTTGTATAAACTTGATAGAAATTATGACAACTTTGATGGTGGGTAGATAGCGGACAGATATGGACATAAATACATGATACATGTAACAACGCGAGAAGGAAATAGATTTGGCCCGGCAATATTGTCGTAATACCGATAGCCGAGCGGACTCACAGGAAAGACAGGGCAATACGTCGATAAGAATAGGCTATACCTACGTCACAATCCTACGCAATCTTTGGTAGATATACTGTAGATTCTATTTTCATTGTAAAATCTGTACAGCTTGACATAATTATCTCTGAATGTGGCCAAAGGAGGAACTAGGTAGGTACCTACCGATCTTTTTTGTTTCCTTAAAATCTACACCCCATGAACAGATAAGTATTATTATATATATATTTTTAAATTAAACAAACACTTTGTATTTAACCACGAATATTTATTATTTTACACATCGACCGGTTTCGCTTCAACCAAGCTTCATCAGGATATAATAACTTAAAATTAAATGAAATTATCTTATTCCGATTCTCGAAGCTGCATTCACATTTTCAGTTTGGAATTATTCATCTGCTGACAAATTGCTTTGCAATAATGATAATAAAAAATCAGTTTCCATTATTTCACTTTTACTTTATTGGGAAAGTACTTTATTCCATGAAAATTCTATTATATTCATTATTTGTTCTACTTTGTATAAAGCGCGCCCTCAAGGTAATTTTTCACTAGATTGTTCTGAACAATCCCAACCAAAATGTTTTCAATTTTTATTATTGTGCAATATTATTTATGTCGACAGATTGTTAATATATTACATTACACAACGAGCATACCACGGGCGTTGGTGGTGTAATGGTCAGCATAGTTGCCTTCCAAGCAGTTGATCCGAGTTCGATTCTCGGCCATCGCACAATATTTTTGCTTTTTCTTCTTTTTTTTATTTATTTATCTTTTGATAATAATTTTCCAGATATTTTTTTAACAGAAATTTAATATTATTTAATGTATTATACTTCTTGATGGTAAATTATTCTTCTTCTATATTCTATGGTAACTGATAGGTTAGAAAATATTTGAAAATTGTTAATAATATACAGGTAACGAAACCACTAAACGAAGAAGTATAGAATATACGAAATAATACGAAAATCAAGATAATGTTGAAGGAGTTAAATATCTTGTCATTTAAACAAATTATTTACTTTAATACTATATTTTTATTCTACAAAATAAAATGGCTATAAATCAAATTAATTCCTAAAAATAATTAAAAACCAGCAGCACAAATGAGACTAGGAAAATAAATTATATAAGAGCGACGAAGATATTGGCGAATTACCAGAAGAAATAAAATAGAAAAAAAAAACAGAAACAAATTTAAACTTAATTACGAAAATATGTGATTGATTTATTCCAAAAAAATGTTTTTTTTAAAACCTGTATAATGATTTTATTAGAACGTTGACCGTTACCCATTGACTGAAGAAAATACCACAAATAAAAAAATAAATATTTTTACACAAAGATTTCATTTAAGTGTCATTTCCAAAATTGGAACTGATTGTGCCAAGAATTCTAACAAGCCATAAAGTACCTAAATACTCATTACAAAATATTTGCCAACAGAAAATTATTTTAATTTATTTCTTTAGTTTTGATCAATAAAGTTAAATTCCGCGATTTTTTAAATGCCCACCTACGCTTTTTCATTTACAAGAAAGAGTTATTTACTAACATAATATCCCATGATATTTCATGGGTCTGCACTAGCCTTCAAATAATTTACATATTGATCTTCGGATTTCTCAGATTTTTTTTCTCTGGTGTTTGGTCGAAATATTGATTTATTTTCGATCGGATTCTATATCAGCGTAAACGTTTCCATAATCCAAAGGAATCAAGTCCCTCCGGATTCGGACTTCGCATATTTATGTGGCATCGCATGCACACTTATTGATTCAAGTGTGTATTCTTTGTTCATACATTCTTTGATCACATCAGGTGTCCGAAAAAACGGTTTACATCAAATACTGTGCCCATTCGTAAACAATTCTTTCTAAGTAGTTGATTTTACAGCGAGATTCTGATTCTAAAAAAAAGCAAACCTCGTTGATTATGTTCCGAGTTTATGACTTATGACGAAGTCACGTTTATCAACGTTTACAGAGGTAATTTGAGGTAGAATCATACACAATAAATAACGTTGTGCATAAATGGCGGATTACGTGCGGAATTTTTCAGATATTATAATATCGCGTAAAAAATTGTGATATGATTGAGAGAAGTTCAAAAATATGCTGAGCCGTAAAATGTTATTTTTCGAACGTTGAACAGCTGTCTACACCGTCTACACAAAGCATGTCAAACTTGCGGCCCGCGACGAATATCTCGGCTCGACGAATTACAAAGTGTCCGGTGGTAACAGTTCTAATCACAGACATAGGAATTAATAGACGAGAAGATAAGGGCGAGGGGTAAAATCAACTGTTGAAGAACGAAGGGAGTAAGGCTGACTGTGATTCGTCAATAAATCAATCTGACAGTAAATAGGCATCTCGCATTATAATATCACCATTTAGTTCTTAAAAGTAAAATCTGCTTTTGAATGAATAGACATTTCTACATGGGAGCGCAAATTACTCGCCACGTTATGAACTAATTTGCGAAGTCCAAATTCGGCAAAGTAAGGCAGCTTCTATTTTCAGAGTCGTAGTTAGTTTCAGAGTATTTAGTTAAGACACTTTTACAAATGTCTCATAATTTACTTACCCCAGTAAACAACGATGAGCACACTTGAGAATCGCTACATTGTGATGTGATAGTATATGTTTCTAAAACTGATCCATATAATACGGTGTGAATAAGCTTAAAATAAAGTAAAATAATGCTTACTTATGGAATGTAATACGACAATTGGGTTTATTCTCTTTTTCACATCTATTTTTACAAGTTTTCATATCAAAAGTCAACATTTTGCCGTGTTATTTCGTAAAATGAACCGATGATGCCTCGACCATAGTTCGCACAAGAATGATGACGTCACGTTTTCAAATTTCACTTGAGGCCAATATGCGAGCCCAGCCGGCTCAATGGAACCGGTATGGGGAGTGGGGATAATACGCTTTTAATCACTTAGGGCAGGTCTACTAATATTCATATGTCTATGGTTCTAATCAAGATGAAGTATTCAAATGTAAGAAAGTAAAAGTTATATTTTTAAATTTTACAATAAAGAAGCATTGTGAATTATGTGTCCTATTTAAAATCTTGATTAGTTTGTCAATAAGGTTACATTTTATAGGTTAGATGGTTTCAAAAAACTATAAAAACGATTTTTTTTTGGTTAGGATAATTTTGGCGAAAGTTTTTTTTTCTACTAGTTCAAAATCGAGCACATGTGACATGGATTTTTTCTATGATGTTTTATACATGAAAATAATTTTAATGTGAAAAATGCTGAAACCCATGTGGATGTTTCTAATATTGAACTTTTCGGTTGGGTGTCTTGGATCAAAATAAAATATCACTATATATGAAGTAGGGATACATCAAAACCATTTTTCAAATTGTGGGTTGGGTGGTTTATGCATAACGTGGTCCAACTTAAACCTTGTAAATTTGGCCAGTCAGAGCCTCTAAGTTTGACATTTGACGGAGCGATACAACATTTTGGTATATCTAACATGGGATAGTTCATATTATAACAGTTTGAGAACATATTATACCTGTCAGGCATTACACAAAATACAGTGGTATGTAAAAATATAATTTATTCTGTTTCGAGCTGAATGGTGGTAAGACGTGATAAGTGTTTTAAGTTATTTACCAGTGTTGGACGTGATTTTTAAATCTACATTACATAAATACAACCTAGGTGCTTATTTCCTTATTTACATACATTAATAAAATCATGACATTGTACAATTGTGTAATTTAAATGATTCTATGGTGAGATAAATTCAATGATTCTATTGTTATTATATTCAGACTATTTTCGTCTCGTGGTGTTTTGGAAGCAAACATTACCTACCTGCCTTCCTGATGGCAAATACCCTAAATAATATGTCTAACTCCTGTAAAATATTGGCAGAATCAACAACGCTGGCCGCTAGAGGCGTTAGTGTAGCATATTGAATATTGACTTTGACATTCCTTTCAACGGCGACAAATTGAATATATTTCGTACTTAGCTGCGATGTTGTACGTTTTTTAATTTGTATTTTGATCAATATTGTTAAAAAATGGACATAAAAATGCCCCAAAATGGAGGTTCTGTGTGTGCAGTTTACAGATGTAATAATTACAAAAACAGAGTCATTAGCCCCTTAATAATTGTGTTGTAATGTATTAAAAAAAGGCAAAGTTCGTAAGTAGGTTACCTAATTTTTTCTAAGATTTCTGATTTTAACATTGATTAAAATGTTTCAAAGAAAACCAAGGGGCACAACTCGCCGCTAGGAGGCGCCATAAATAAACCACTACCGCTAGCTACTCTATGCTGCCATCAGAAAGAATGGGAAATGTCAGAAGTTGGAGGTATTATTAATATTATAGGGTATTTGCACATCAATGGTATTTGCTAATAGCGAGATATTTTAGGTACCCACCATTGATGCACAATTTGATGGCACCTACTAATTTATTGAAAATAATGCGATGAAAAATAGTGTATAATTCGTTGTAATTATTAAACAACTTAAATACTGTATTTTCGAACCCATCAGTATGTCCGGTATGGTCTAGTGGCTAGGATACCTGGCTCTCACCCAGGAGGCTCGGGTTCGATTCCCGGTACCGGAAATTATTTTTTTGTCGATTTTTTGAGAAACTCTTTTATTTTATCTGTTTTTATTATTTTAGAAAATTCATGATATTTCTAAGAATTCAATTATCAAATACAAGCAGTGCCTTGAAAAAAATCATGAAATGGTTAATTTTTCCATATGGACTTTTGGCAGCCGGGATGTATTTATAATTTCACAATTATTTTAAGAATGCGGAAGCACTGCTGGTGTAGTGGTATCATGCAAGATTCCCATTCTTGCGACCCGGGTTCGATTCCCGGGCAGTGCACTCCTTTTTTTTTGGAGAATCATTATTTTTCACAGGAATAAGGGAAATTAAACTATGTGATCTTTTTGAAATTGTATTTTAGCTCCAGTAGTATGAAATAAAATTTTCTTTTATTCCCGTTGAAGTGTGCAGCTATCCAGCGACAAGTTGGGAATGGAATAATAAATTTAGGCTGTACTGAACAAAAGATATGGCATACCTTTTAATTACAGAATAATTGAAAAACTATTATCAATCTACTAAAATCAAAATAGCTATTTTCCGTTAGTTGGTAGTGTAGATTTGTAGAATATTGCAAACATATCAATCCTGGCAAACACAGAATATTTTGTGTAAGTACCTACCTACCTCAATCATAAAAAGTTCCTTTGTGATTGTTTTCAGCTGCGACCGTGAGATTTCGGTAATGAAAAATTTTAAAATTATTAAAGCCTGTCTGTAGGTACATGTTTACGATATATTAGTCCGGTCCTCGTTAGTGTACAGTGTTGGTAAATAGTACAAGTAATCTCGCTTGTTCGGAAATGAAAGGAGGTTTTCTGTCACGCGGGAGATATGGCTTCGATACTTCGATTCCGTGCAGTGCGCCTGGAAGATTTCTGCTGTTTTGTTTTATGTGCAATATCAGAGTGCCTGCTTTTATAAATTATTTGTAAAACGGTGCCCGTCGGTTCCATGGTGTAACGGTTAGCACTCAGGACTCTGAATCCTGCGATCCGAGTTCAAATCTCGGTGGAACCTGGTCTTTTTTGTTGTTTCGAGGTTTTTTTTGTTATTTTAAGAATTTTTTTTTTAGTTTAGTAATATTTAATAATAATAATTTAAAATAAAACGATAACTTAACACCACTTTTATTTTTTTAATACTTAATGACGACCGGGTAAGCTACTGTTGTAGCTTCGTCAGGTCTGTAAAATACTGTATTAAAATTGAAATCTAAAATCTACAAATAATATGTGTTAACAATATAAATAAATATATAATGTATTATTAATATTGTACATTTTAAATTTGAATATGATGAATATGATGCCCCGATGAAGCTACGGTTGTAGCGAAACCCGGTTGGCATTAGTATTAAAAATAAAAGTGGTGTTTACTAAGTTATTGTTTTATTTTAAATTATAATGTTACAATGTTATAATGTCACAAAGTACCTGTTTGATTTGGGAAAAAAAGAGAGATAAACCAAGGAGGTACCGCATAGGTACCGGGTAAACTCGCAAAGCTTAAATAAACATAGTAGAACACTTTAGATCTAATATTTGTATTTATGTAAATGGAAAAACAAAAAAGTAAATTCTTATTTTTCTATATCAAAATTTCAACAAGGTATAAATAAAGGCATTTTGTGCACATCAATCAAACTGGTTAGAATTACGCAGTCCCTCTTCTTCCGCAGCAAGCCCACGATATGGTACACAACTACAACTACACGAGCGATTTTCCTGTACACGTAAGTACATGAAATTTCATTTTATATTATTTCAATAACTAATATCAAATAAAATGGCAAAAAGTATTCGCCCAACGTGGGGCTCGAACCCACGACCCTGAGATTAAGAGTCTCATGCTCTACCGACTGAGCTAGCCGGGCTGGTACAGCGCTTGGAAAAAATACTCAATTTAGTTATCGCAGGTGTTTCAAAGTACATAAATTAGGTACCTACATCATTATTTTAAAACCTGCTATCTTTCTTTTTTGGCCGTCAGGTAAATAATGATGCAATCAGTACACAACCTGGTTCTTTGATGTAGATATGAAATATTTATGAGCAAACGTGTAGTATTGAAAAAAAGATATAATAATAATAACCTTATTTTTAAAGCAAAAAATACATGCGCCCTGAGGTGATATCTCACAAAAGCGGCGCTATAAAAATTATCCAATAAATAAATAAGAGTTAATATTGTTTGAGTATACAGGTGAGCAATTTTAAAGCATTTTTTTGGTTTCACTGAGGATTGAACCTTCACCCGCAACGAATGTTTCTTAAACTGCTGTGAACTAAAGGAAAAAAAAGAAATGGTTGGACTGAGGATTGAACCTTCCTTCCCAGAGACTGTCTTATATAAGTTAACCGCGATTCCATTAAAGCCAAATCCTAATCGGATGGTACCAAGATTTACATCGTATAATAACTGCTGTAATGTTTATAATGTCATCCAATTTCAGAGAAATACGCGTGTGTGCGCGTATGTGTACGTGTAAGCTAACAATGCAGTTGATAAAGTGCATTGTCATCGACAACGAGTCTATCTGCCGAGTTTCAGCTACTAAGTTCGGTGAGCGCGCTTTCGGAGTTTTAGGGCCTAATATGACATGATTTCAGAATGATCACAGACTCGATAGAATTCAGAGCTAAACATAAATCTCACCTTTTTTAGACAGTCACATCCATAAAGTCAAAAACCTTTCACCTTCACAGTCATAGTCCGCGATATTGTAAATAACTAAATGTGTAAAAAATGTGAACAACCAAGAATTTCTAAGCTTTTTAAGGTTATTTCATAAAAATTCTCCAATTCTTAAGAGTCCCAAATTAACCAGTCTTTTAAAAGAAATATCAATTCTACTTTTGCCACGAATCCTTTAATAAATGTAATTATCAATAGTAGTGAAGGGTAAAATAGTAAAGAATGTCCAGTGTTTTTATTATAGTGTTCTCTTCGTGCAAAGTCGTAAACTTTTTAATAAATGTGTTTTTGTCTGAAGTACGTTTAAGTACGTTTTTCTGTATCTGTTTGTAAATAATACGTAAGTATGTTTTTCTGAATCTGTTTGTAATAATAAAATTATACAGAGCCTAGGAACTCGTAAGAAATTGTACAGCGTCCTTGAGGTGAGTTTTCCCATAAACGGTGCTGCATAAATTATACAATCATTATTTTTACTAATACAACAGCAGGATTTTTACAAAATTATTGTTCATAAAAATCATGACAGTTTTATCTAAAAAGATAAAGATGTCATAAAGCTTGCATGGCAATGTAAAAAAGCCCAGAATCCTATTTTGGTGTACTTATTAGAGCACTTTCCAAAAATTGTTCCCATAAAAAGCTTTATTTAGGACCTTTCATGGACACTGGTGGTATTTCCTGAACAAAGGCAGTCGGAATATTTCATCTGTTTTTGCGAACCGAGTCTGCGTAATAAACTAAAGAGGGAATAGGCTGTCGAGATAGCGGCTATTGTGAGCTATATCACCAACAACTTAGTGTTTACAACTCTTTCTACTTCTTGCTCTTTGTTCTCATGAGATACATGTTTGATATTTCTATAAAGTCATATGCGCTTATGGGAATCGACGCTTATAAAAATAAGTAGTCTGTTATTGTTAAATCATTATTTATTATGTTCAAATGGAGCGTGGGCAGTTTGAAAATACTATATTCCAAGATTTTCGCCACTAGGGAATCTGATTTTACGTTCTAACCCCTACAGTGTTTGTGGGTCATAAATGACCGGGCGTTCATATTTTATAAAAGTATTTTAATTTTTTTTCTATCGTGCGAAAATACTCAATTTTTTTGTCGTTAGAAAAAAAAATCTTTGTTTCCAGTTTGCCCCAAATATTTCTACTGGAATCCAATAATGATAAAATAATAAAAAAGCAAAAATGAATAATTCATATTTGGCGCCGCTATCATAACAATCGGTTTAACTTTAAAAATTATTATTTCTATTTTTTATTATATGAACGAGATAAAAGTGAATGGACAGTTTTCTTACAAATTCCCCAAATAAAACGAATGTATTTTCGGAATATCGAGTGCTTTCAATTTTTATGTAATTGGAGTAAAAAATTAAGTTATAATGTTTTAAGCATTTTTGACAACATATTTCACGTTTAATATTAAAATTTTATTATTTAGAAATAGTGATGTTTATTTTAAATGCATACACCGGAAAGATAATTTTATCTGGTTTCTAAAAAAGTATTTTTTTACGGAATAATAATAATAATAATTGGATAATTTGTAGAGCGCCGTTTTTGTGAAAAATCACCTCAAGGGCGCTGTACAATTTATTTCCTAGGATCTACATTTGTTATTTAGAAAAGATACCAAAACATACTTACCTGGCAAGTCACTTCCGACAAACACACTTATATTAACAAGTTTATGCTTATAGAAGATAAAACTGCACGCAGAGGACACTATATCAAAAAACACTAGTCATCGCATGACCTTAAGTCTGCTATAGTTTTTATTTTAGTTTAACTGTATTTTAACGGTCTTAAAAAGCCTAGAAATTGTTAGTGGTTATCATTTTTATTTATTTATATTTAATTATTATTTCTATTTATTTTATTTTATTTTTAGTATTTTTTACATTTTGTTAATTTAAATTGCCGTCGACTGTGAAAGTGGAGGTTTCTGAAATTATGGATACGACTGTCTGAAAAGGTGCGTTTTAAGTTTAGACCTAAATTCTGTCGAGTCTGCGATCATTCTCAAATCATGTGGCAGTCCATTCCAGGCTTTAGGTCCTGACACGGCGAAAGCACGCTCACCGAACTTAGTATCTGGTGTGCGCTTTGGTTCCTTCAACCTTCCGATAGCTGATGACGTTGCTGACCTAAGGGTTGACTGTCGGGAATTGGAATCTTCTGGAATACACAATTCTGATAAGTAAGCCGGAGCCATTCCGTTAAGTGACTTAAATACCATCCAGCATACCTTGAACTGGATTCTTTCAGGACATTTGAGCCAGTGCAGATTTTTGAGATGCTCTGAAATGTGGGAGTATTTAGATACTCCGGTGATAAGCCTTGCCGCGGCGTTGAAAACGGATTGTAATTTGTTGATTTGACATTTGGGGAGCCTTGCATATATTCCGTTGCAATAATCTAGACGTGAAACAACATAGGAATTGACTAGCAATTTAGTCGCCTCTGTTGGCAGGTTTCTCCGCACTGCTTTAATTTGCCTTAATTGAAAGAACCCCGTGCTTACAGTTCTGTTCACCTGAGTTTTAAGAGAAAAATTAGCATCCAGATTGACACCCAGTAATTTGATGCACGTTTTTGGAGTGATGTCACTTCCTGAAATGGTTATTGGGGAGTTTTCAATGTTATGCTGACGTCTGCTTGTAGCAGTCCACAGAAACTCAGTCTTTGTAGGATTCAGTTTCAATCTATTTGAGGTCATCCAGCGAGTAATTGCTTCTATACACTCAGTTATACGAATTTTTAGACTGGAATATTAAAAAATAAAATGTATATAGCGCATTTGAAATAAAAATTGCAAACTGGACAAATGTGATGAATGTACTGAAGGGTTAATATTATTGATTCGGGTAATAAACTTTTCGGTACATTTCACAACACGAACAATGGTAAAGGTAAATCATTTTATGAGACCCTTGCTTGTGTAGTGGTTAATTTGGATGGATAAAATATAATTTAATTGAAAAATTCTGTTTTAAAAAAATATATATTTTAGGAATATTCTTGAATTGAATCACGATTCTAAATTTAAGCGGAATTGATAAACGTCGCAATGCACTCAGTATCTTTGGTCATTTGCGGGGTAAGAGGGGACTACGGGTGGGTGTTTAAAGTTAGTTCGACAAACTTTTTTTAAACTTTCCATACTATCAGTGTGCACAAAAATAAAACATAATTTTATTTCTTGTGGTAATAAGGAATTCCATAATTAAAAAAATATATATTTATTATGAATTTTCACCTTCTAACTTAAATACCACATTTTTAAACAAAATTACGAATGTCAATTTCATCGTTGATTTTGTCAAAGCCCTCCAAAACGGTCGAAATCTGACGGGTTTTGCATGACGTCATACGTACGTCGGTTTTGTCAGTTAACAACAAGGTCAATCCCACTCGGGTCGTTTGTAAACAAAAAAGTCAATTCAAATGTATCGCAAGATTTCCAAAAAATATTTGAAATAATTTGTAACCCGCGGTAATTACGCGTGTGCGTGTGGCCAACCCGCGAGGAAGCGGTCTAAGTGCTGTCAAAACCCGCCGACCAAACAGGGCGTTTGAGTGTCTTACGGTTTTAATCGTTTTTAAACGACAATTTATTAACTCTACATGTAAATAAAAATGTATATATTCGGAATCAGCGTTTATTGATCTATATCAGTGTCTGGCAAACTCGGGGGAAGAATCCTCAGAACTGTTCATTTTAAATAATTCTGATTCATTTAAAATTTCTTCAATTTTAAATAAATTCAGCATTAGTCACGTTCGTAAATAGTGGTCAATGTGACACAGGTATACAGTTTGGCTAGTGATATAAATGTTTATTCGTTTTAACGCAAACACGTTTTGACAAAATTCTTTCTAAAAATCAATTGCATTCTTCTCACTCATAAAATTATTACCACCTATTTACATGTGCGTTGATAAAATAATAAATATATTATAAATAAATTGTTACCTGCACTATGATTTCCTTTGTTCATTTTAATAAAGCACACTTACTTGACATTTTTATTTGGTGTGTCGTGAAGTAAAAAGTTTTGCAGTTACTGATCTATGTGAGTACCAGTTTTTTAAGCCATAATATTTTTCAAGTTCTTTTTTCGAAAAATATCTTCATTGCTCCGTACATCAACAACTTTTGACTCTGGGTTTTTTTTCTGAAGGGAAGTCTTATTTCATTTATTTTATAAAAAAGACAATTAACTCAGTTTACATCACTTAATTTTTTTATATACACAATCTTCATGTTTCATGAACAATGTTCGCTTGATCAGGAGTAAATGTACACGATAATTAATGTAATATTCTAACGAAATGATCGATATTTAAACTGTAACTTTAGTGTTTATTTACTCCTGATGTTTCCTTTTTGTTTAAATGACAAGATATTTAACTCACTCAAAGTTTCCTTGATTTTCATATATCTATTTTCTTAAGTATAATTTGCGTGGCTCTGTGTTGTAGTGTTGTCATTTATTTCATTAATCCTAATACTACCATTGTATGTCATCACAACTTTGACATATTTGTAAATTAAACAGAAGCAGAATACACGTTGAAAGACCATGAACCGCTATAGTCGTCAAGACCGCAAAGTTATAATAATCATTTTTATTTACAAACAAAGCTACTGCCTTAGGAAATCTGACGATTTTTGCGCCATCCCTTACTTACCTATAGCCTATAACACCATAGTTCTCTTCTCTACATGTTTATGTATTTCCGGTTCTAGCCCCAACCTTCTCTGAAGTCTATTTCCTATTTCCCAACATGTTATAAACTCCCAAAGGAGACTCCTAAAGATTTCTCAGGAGTATATTTTACTGTGTTTTTGTTATGGAAATATGTACCTTCCAGCACTTAATCCAGCAAGCGGGAGTTTTCCATTCGATTTCTTTTTAAAATTGTGGTTAAATTATAACTGCTCGTGGCTCAATTTACGGTTTTAAGGAAGAGCAGAAATAAAATATTTGAACCCGCGTCCACCGGATTCCGGAAAAGGATGGTAACCATGGAGGCCGTCACATGGTTATTATTATAATTTTTTATTTTTATTTTATTTAAAAATCTTTAGTATATAATAGCATCATAATTAGGTTATTTTGTATCTCAAGATTTATACTGCTCTTCCGTTAGAAAAGCATTTGCTTGTGGATGGAAAAGGAGTGTACATTTTAATGTATTAACAACTGTATTAAAATCTATTCACAGATGCAGTTTGAATGATTCAAACTTCAATTGGTGTTTTATGAAAGCATAACCGTTAAGCTTGACGACTGATCATAATTTGATAAAAAGCTGAAACGGGCCGGAAGGGGACCGTTTAATAGTAGGTAATAATACCCATTAGAATCATGTTCACTGAAAGATAAATATTTTGAGTTATGCAGTCCTCTACGTCGCGTCGTTTCCATCTGAAAACATTGAAAAAGGGGATAATTGAACTTGAAAACATATTTTTAATTCTGCCTAGACAAGTAAGTACCGACGCATACTTCAGAGACGAAGATAGCGTCACTTATTTAGATTCGTATGAATTTACGACCTGCGTTCTGAAGATCGACACGCACGGCGTAGCCATTTGGCTCCGTGCCATTTGGATTGACGGTCCAAATTAGGGTGACACACGAACGAGCCGAGCCAGACCAGTTCACCAGTTTGATCTATTTCACTATTGAATGAACAACTCGAACTTGTGAACTACAATAGTATATTGGTATTTAAAATATGCTATTTCTTTCACAAATATTTAATATAGGTTTATTTAAAATTAAGTATGTATTAAAAAGTAATTTAGATTAATAAAATACTTTTGTTAACTCATATTCGAAAAGGTTTATTTCAGATGAAGTAGTAAGAAATAATATAGAAAGGTAGTACCTACTAGGTACGTACAATAGGTATATGTTTTTTCCCTCCGCCATGCTCATCTCACTAGGGAATTCCTGTGTCGAGATGAGCAGCTTTACAATTATATTCAATCAAATATATTTTTTCTATAACATCTAGAAAAATTCACGTGCGCTTGACAAAGCCACACCATGGAGGATTTTCCCTTCATGGGCCATACTATCCGACACGAGGTCTGAAGGTCAAAGAGGACTAACCGACGTGTCTTAAAACAATAATAAATAAATAATTAGTCGCCTGAAATATCAATACAAATTGAAAATATCTCCCGAGTAAAAATAAATGCCGCCAACGGGAATTGAACCCGTACCTTCTGATGTCCGGTCAGGTGCTCTGAACTACTGACCTATGTCAGCTTATTTCCAACTCGCCAAATAATTCAATATGTACTAGTACCTCAATCAACAATTACTGCTTATTATATTTTTTACTCGGGAGATATTTTCAATTTGTATTGATATTTCAGGCGACTAATGATAACTTATAATTATTTGTTATCCTTTATGCTATGCATAAAACCTTTTCTTATAAACATTAGTTTATCATTAAAAAGAATAATAATAAATAACCATGGTTACTCTGAATTCATGGTGAATGGATTTTGGCTCGGGGATCTCATACACACGGCGGAGCCGGGCGGCATATTCATAAATAGCAGACGCGTTACCCATTCGAGATATTTCGACAGCGTTCAGGCGCTCGGCAAACACCCCGTGACGATACGTCAGTTATTTACCTCTATATTAATCAGTATATTATTTTAAAGTTCAATGGCTTATTTTCGTTGATTGGCGGCAGATATTAAAGAGCAATATTTGTTTATTCATTTGCTAACCGAATCACAAATTGTGGGAAAGAAACGAAGCAACCAACAAACAGGCAGCGTTTCGTTTTTGTTTGCTTCGTTTTTGAATGTTGGACTCGCCAAATATCAGTTTTGGCTTGGCGCGGGGCCATTTGGTGCGTTGGCTCAGCCGTGTGTGTCCAGCTTTAGAGCCAGCCAGAATTAGATAACCCAAGTAAGTGTATTTCTTATCGGCAGTGGGGTTGTCGGGTGAAAGAATATGGCGGCGAGAAAACGCGAATCACGCGATGTTAGCTTAAAATGGCCGCCAGTCAGCCGTTTCCGGTTTTGTTTAGCTTTCGGTGCGGCGCCTTCAACTTTAACCCTTTAGCTTCCAAATGGAGAGATTTATGCATAGCTTTACGACTTCATAAAAATAATATTAAATCTACAGTAGATAATATAGATCTGAATGTTCTCATTTCGTATCCGAATCCTTGTTGTTTGTTGAACAAATACGGTAAATAGTTTAACTTATTTTGGTGGAAAATGAGATGTCATATTAAGATAAGATATCATATTATAAAAATGAGACAGATTTTAATCCAAGCTTTGAGCCAAAAGAATTTAATTATTGTATCGGTATAGCTATATAATATGACAAGCCTAACTTACGATTAAGTGGAGTACAAGAAGGCGGGTTTTGGTACCGCCGCACTGGGAACCATTTTTTGGACAACCAACACCTCTTCCAGGTCTGCATAGTTCACCCCAAGTAGTTTGATACGTATGGTGATTTACGAGTAGTAGGAGAGTGGGAGAGAGGGTTCATCAGGTGAGGTTTGTTCAAGATGCGCCTGTCCACAAGCTGAGTGGCGTTCCAGATTGGGAGAGGCTGGTTTGGGGAGACCCTTTGACCTCTCCAACTGGTCTCTCGACCTATCACCTTGCGCCGCAGTGGGAGGGATATATTCATATGTCCGTCACTCCTGGACACACTGACTCCATGACATAGTCTTTAAGGGAAATGATTTTCCTGAGGTCTGGGGTTAGTGTAAAATAAACTTTGTGTTTAAACATTGATTATACTTTGTTTATATTTTGCACTTATTTTACATTTTTACTGTTTTGTTTTATACTATTTATAGTTTATACTTTGTTTATTATTTGTTCATAATTTGTTTTATACCTTCTTTATACAGTGACCGGGTAACTCAGGGCAGTGGCAATTCTTATATCTACCCTTCAACACACCTTTGAAAAGTAACGAAAAAAACTAGATTAAATAGATTACGTTAGGTTAGGTTAATACTCCTTTTTTCATCACTTTTTATGACTTTATATAATATCACTCTTCAAAAGTATGTTGAATTGCCACTCTCCCGAGTTCCAAGGAACCGTTTATACATCATTCTTACAAAATAAATTTAATGGTATTAACGGTGCATACATGCATACTGCCTTAGGAAATGTAATTGCAAAGCGAATCACGCAAGGACTAAAAAAGAAAAATGGAAGATACAATTCTTCAAGACGAAATACTCACTCAAAAAACTTTTTTCTGTTCATCGTTGGGTTAAACTTTCCAATATCCAATCATTCATTGAGGACTGGAATACAGCGATGCTTTTCACTCAAATGTCCTAAATCCATCGAAGAAAGGAAATCTATGTAACGTCACCCAAATAATTTTAGCCGTTGGCCGCAGCCCTCCACCCCTCCTCTCGCCCATGATGGATTGTGTCCCCTTTCTCTCCCTTCTCCTTGACCTTCCCCGCCCCTCGGACTGACCAGCAAGACCGATCGTAGGGCCCCATTTCTATGCAGGTACTGTGTTGTGGGTAGGTACCGCAGTTCAGCAAATGGAAAACATTCAATCCGTTGGAAGGCCGACATTTTTTTTCTGCGGCCTAGAAACGCGGCTAATACGGTTTTAAATGAGCTAGCAAATTTGTGCGAAGCCTTTTATATAATATAACCCCTCTGTCAAATGGCAAGTTATCTCTTACTTCTTGCGCAATATTAACGACAATGTTTTGGTAGTATTAAAGAGCGATCTTCATGTATAAGACGGACAATTATTACGACAGAAAAAGTTTTAATTATAAAACACAATAAGAAGATTATGCACAAACATTTATTATTCCATTATGATAACGCCCTTGAAGATTTTAAGATTGGTCTTGGGTCAATTATAAATATATTAGTAATGTACCTGTACTAAATCAATCCAAATAAACATGGCCCTGACATTTTGTTTGGCTACTTATTTTTATTTAGAACACAATCCTCTTGACATCTATTTGATGTTTTTTCTCATATAATGTACTAATAATAGGAGCCAGATAAATGAATGCAAGGCTTTGGCCAGAGACAATAATTCAAGTAATATGCATGTACAGTGTACACGGAGAAATGTTATTGCTGATTTATTGAAAACCTCTTCAAATTATTGGTAATCCAGTTAAAACGGGACTGCAGGACGCTTCCTGGTAAACTTCTAGTAAATTCGTAATAATATAACCTGCGTTTGTCTTAATATGACGAAATGCGAAATTGTTGGAATTTTATGAACACGTGTTCCGACATCGTGTCAAATTTACTAAATGTACATATTAAATCAGGATACCTATCAATTCATTCGTTAATGGTCTGAAATCCCGCTTTCAACTGGATTACGAATAATTGGAAGAGTTTATTAAAAAAATAGGAATTTTTATCAGTAAGTTTTCTCCGTGTATTCTTCTTATGCAGTTATTCTACAATTAGGCAATGCAAAAGGTGTGTATTTGGATTGAAATTTACACTACATTAACAGATTGATATTCACACTAAATTAATAGATTGAGATTCATACTAAACTAACAGATTAAGATTCACACCAATTTAACAGATAGAGATTCACACAAAACTACCAGAATGAGATTCACACTAAATGAATAGATTCATACTAAACTAACAGATTGATATTCACACTAAATTAACAGATTGAGATTCATACTAAACTAACATATTGAGATTCAAACTAAATTAACATGTACAACTGGAGACATTAACTTAAATTAAAGAATCCGGAGATATATTTGATGTAAAACTAGAATTTTTACAACATACAAATCACATTACAAACATTAGTATGAAAACATTAAGGTTTTTCCTGAAACAGTTAAAAACTTTAATTCACTTCCTGTCATGAAAATGTAATTGTTCTCATCAGTTCGTAGCCAATTAGAGTATAACATATAGCCGTTATTTCGTCACCTCACCATAAAATTCATATAAAAAATGTCATAAATAAGAATTCAGCGAAAGTTTTTGAGATTTATATAAATCCCCTCAGAACAAATAAATTACAATTTTTAAATTAAATACATTAAAAATACATACACGGGAGAATTGTCGTAGGATAAACGACCTATGCTTCTTCTTAAAAATTGTAAATTCAGGGTTCAATTCAAGTGTGGTCAATTTAAGAGTACCTACTCGACACACTAGACATAAGGACCTATTTCAATCTCATCATTCACAAACGAAGTATGTAGCAAACTCGCCAATTCCTCGCCTACAATTGATCAGCAAATTAATCCACTAATTAAATTAACATTTTTAACGAAACAAAATCGATGTTTAAAATATACTATAGACTTTTTTATGTCAAGTTATTATTTCTGATAATATCAGTTTATAATTATTATTGCAACCATTTTTTATAACCCTTATGTACAAAATTATAAAAATTTCAATGTAGCCAATGTAAGAGCCCCAAGGGCGTGTAAAAAAGTAAATAAATAATAATCACACTGGTTAAAAAATGTGAAGGACATAAAAAAATATATTATTTGAATTTTAAGCTTAGGTACTCGTTACTAAAGTAAATAACTCGGCAATTCTTGCGAATACAAATACAGGGTTTTCCAATAAGAGGTGTTGTCTTGATATTCAATCGTAAAAGATCAATGGTTTCGTTGCTTAAGTGGCACGTAGCCCCGTCTTGTTTAAAGTAAACGTTGTCCAGATCAATACCATACAATTCCAGCCATAAAAAATTATTAATTATCTCTCGATAGCTCAATCCATTCACCGTAACTGTTGCTCCAGCCTCATTTTCGAAAAAGTAAGGTCCAATGACTCCGCCGGACCATAAACCGCACTAAACAGTCACACGTTGAGGATAGAAAGGCTTTTCAACAATAACTCTTGGGTTTTCCGAGCCCCAGATGCGACAATTTTGCTTGTTGACGAAGTCACCGAAGTGGAAATAGGCCTCATCACTCAAGATGATTTGCATTTGATTCACTCAAGTGAATTTTAATAATTTCAATGCGTTGTTGAAGCGTGTATCGTTTCATTTTTTATTAATGGCGTAGTTTCTACTTGTCGAATGTCAAAAAATAACAGCTTCAAAAGTAACATCACTTATTGGAAAACCCTGTATAAATGTTATATTTAACCTTGGTTATATACTGGCAAAAAACTAGACTTAATGAGCACTTAAGGGCTTTAAAAATACGTAGTTTCCTGTTTTGGCCAATCACAGCATACAAAACTTAATGAATAAATAAGGATTACTGTTAACTAACCCATAAAAAAAGAAAAAATAACGTTTCATACAATTTTCATAACACAACACATACAATTTTTCAAATGTCACACTCGCATGCATACAAAAATTATATTTTTTAAATTTTAACTAATGCCGAGGTCGTAACTAAAGCATTCACATTGCGGTGGAGGAGGGAGGGGGAGGTGTTGAAATGTTTTACTAATAATTAAATTTACAGTATTTAATACATATTTGAACATTTTATTTTCTTCATAAAGTGGTAACATTTATTAAACGTTAATATCACGTGATACTTAATAAATTCTAGTGCTTGCTTCTAAAAGGTTCGATGTCAGTTTTTTTTGCGATAAATTGGGATATTAATATTGGGATATTAATATTGGGATATATAATTCTACGAATTCTAAAATAATCTCTTGAGTTAGAGAAAAAATATTTCGATTCTTAGGATTAAAACTTGCTAAAAGTAGCATATTATACATAGTCCCTCTAAGAAGCAATTAATAGAATTGTCTATACATAATAACTATGGTAACACCCCGAGCTACGGAACACACGACTTATGTAAATTAGAAAACTAGATTATTTTTTTAAATCAACCCGTAAAACCGTAAAAAGTATTTTTTTCGGGTTGTTAATAATTTTTTTACGGGTTGTTGTAAATTCAACTATTTTCAAATGTCATGTAAAACTTTTTTTTTTAATAACTGAGGATTGAACCTTCCTACCCTGGAAATGCAGTCTACAACTCTAACAACCGAGCAAAATCCCGATTGGATAAGACCGATATTTATTGCGTATATTAACTGCTGTAATGTAACCAATTTCAGAGAAATGCGTACCAATATGTCATGTCCGCGCGTATGTGCGTGATTGCAACCAATGATAGAATGCATTGTCATCGACAAACAAGTCTATCTGTCAAGTTTCAGCTCTACCAGATGTCATGAAAACAAAACTGATATTCAAATAAATCTAATTTACAAATTCTATTTGAGTTCCTCCAGGTTCAATACTCAGTCAATAAAATTGTTTTTTTTTTAATGTTTTAAAAGTCGTTTTGAAATAGATGTATTATAGTAACTTTGTTTGTTTGTTTTTTTTTATTTTTTTTTTAATATTTTTGAATAAAACCTTTTTTTATCCCGTATTTATAAAAGGCTACATAATGTTTTAAATTCTAACACTTGTATGCATAAATGGCATTGTATGTGTAATATTAACTTGTTCACTGCTTCAAACTTCTTTCGGGGTTATTCGGCTGCTCTAACGAAGCGCTATGAACATCATGAACAGCGTTTGGGGTATTAATTACTTTACAAATTTGACTTGCGTACATAAAATTCAAGTTACGTAAAAGTCTACGGATTGGATTACAGTAAACAGTAATAGTACAGTAAACTTATCTGAAAGTATATTTAAAAATACATAGGAAAATCACAAGGATAAATTTATTATTTTCTCGCAAATATAGGGTCAACTGCTGTACCTGTGGACAAAATCCCGATTTTTCAATAAAACAATATTTTTAATTTTTTGGGTATAACATTTTAATTAGATTATTTTTTTATTTGGAAAAGAAATAGTTAAGACACAATAATAACTATTAATAATTTATTTTAACTACTTCAGTGTCGAGTTATTAACATTTATAAAAAAACGGCATATTTGTCCATAGGTTTAACTACCCAATGTACCTATGGACACACATCATTGTACCTGTGGACGCGTTTGTACGTGTGGACAGTAACAATATAAACAAACAAAAAACAAAGAAATATAAGAAACCGTCTTAACTTAACAAGTAATAATAATAACATTTTAATGGTGTGCAGTCCGTTAAATAGTCTTATTTATTAGCATCACATGCAGCTCTGTATAACTCTTCCGAATCAATACTATCCTGATCTCCATCAGTATCTTCAGATAGTATATAGCAACTCAGGCATATGAAAGAATTCTCGTCTGAATATGAGTCGGAATCTGAATCTTTGTGTGTACTTAGAGTGATAATAACCTTGGCATAAGTTACATGTCAGGATGTTAATTTTGTTTTCATATTGTCTACAAACTGTGCATATAACAAGCGTAACATCGCTTATTATTTTAATCTTGCTGGTGCTGGGCTTGTCTAAATCAATTAATGTTTTATCTTTGATGCTGGGACCTTTTGAACCCTCTCTAACCCTTGAAGCTTTATTTTTTCCTCCCGTTACATTACCCTTTATTTTGTTGTGATTTCTTTTTATAGATGCGTTCATTATCTCATTTTTTTCGGGGGTGTCTGTCATTATTCTAGTCCTACCAGGTTTTCTTCCTTGTTTTTCTGTCTTCCTGGGTGGTGCTTTAGGGAATGGACATATACTCACTATATATGCACTGGAAATAGAAACAAATAAATTCTTAAACTTTAAAAGATATATCGATTGTACCTGTGGACAGTCCACAGGTACAATCATCGTGTTGTCCACAGGTACAATTTTGACGTAATATAACCTAAAATTGTTATAATGGCTAAGATAATCTACTAAGAAGGTTTAAATATCGTCAATGGTTATGATATGTTATTTCTCAAGTAAAACTAAATACATATCGAAATTTGTGATTCGGGTATTAGGAAAAACCGTTTCAATATGGGTAATAAACTAACTTTTTATTAAAAAAATATTGTAGTTTGCTGCGCTTTCCAAGTTGGGACAGAAGAGAAATGGCCGTTAGTCAGTGTTGTCATATAACAAAATTACTACATGTTAATAGTTTTTTTGTAATTTTAGGTTGTACAGTTTGTGAAATATGCATAGTGTCCATAAGTACAACCGTCCATAGGTACAGCAGTTGCCCCTACTATTCTTAGTTCCGACACCACATTAAATGCCGATTGGTATTTAATTATACATTCATAATATTATATCACCAGTGTGTTTTTAAAAGTAGGTTTTCAGCTGGGCAAGAATTTTCTTCTGTGGCAAGCACAAAGTATTGATTACATTTGCTGAGGCAATTTGCTTATGTGCGAAGCACAAAGTATTGATTACATTAGCTGAGGTAATCGACTGTGGCAAGCACGAAGTATTGATTACATTAGCTGAGGTAATTTGCTTCTGTGGGAAGCACAAAGTATTGATAACATTAGCTGATGTAATCGACTGTGGCAAGCGCAAAGTATTGATTACATTAGCTGATGTAATCGACTGTGGCAAGCGCAAAGTATTGATTACATTAGCTGAGGTAATCGACTGTGGCAAGCACAAAGTATTGATTAGATTATCTGTGGTAATCGACTGGAAATTCTTCAGGGGGCATTCTTCGCGTAAGGTTTTTCGGCATTGGTACCAAGGTAAAATTGTCCCCTTAATCTGGAAAAGGGAATCAATTAGTTAAGGTAGATGATAAAGTACAACATAATTTCTCAAGAAAAACAATGGAAGTGTGACAAAGGAAAATTGACGAAATTTGGTGGACGCATTTTTGCTATTGAGAGCAGTAAACATTCACACGAAATACCACATTTCACTATTAAAACATTGATATAGCCGTAATTAGTGACTATGTGTGAATAGCCACGTTCTTCTTCCCAATTTCTTTATTGGGGATGCCCATTGAACAGACGTTAGACACGTAATACACAATTCATATAATGGTAGGTACTTACTCTGCTAAACACAAACTATTGAACAGTGTCTGGCCACAGCGGCGTAGCTACCTAGGGGCTACGCGGGGCAGTGCCCCGGGGCCTCACGCTCAGGGGGCCCTCGAATCTTTACCAGAAATCTCGATCGAACTGAACTTTTGGAAATTTCTCCCATTTTCAAAATAAATATGATAGGTTGCAACAACTCAGTTGAGAGAAAATCAAAAGTTATGCCTGGGGAATTCCCCTAAATTCTTTCTGTAGGTTGGCAGTGTTGGGATAGTGATATGTGCGTCATTCCCCAACGATACTTGTAGCGTATTAAAATATGGATAAAAAGAAGAAACCCAGTGGTGCATTTAAACGCAAACAACGCAAAGAAAGAGAAGATAGTTAACAAAAATTAGTGTTCTAAATATGGGCCAGTTAATCGTTTTTGGTTGTGTTATTCCAAAATACTAGACGCTGCCTATTGTCAACCCTCCTGGTTATTTGCTTCACAAAGGAATAATGTTTGGTGTACGGGAATTCGAGATTGGAAGCATTTATCAGAAAGAATTAAACAGTTGTTCAAGTGGCCATTCGGAAGCATGTGCTGTGTATGAATTTTGAAAAAAAAAACGATACTAATACTATCGACAAGGAACTTGAAAATGAAATATTTGTATAAAATGGTTTGTATATTTCATATTTTTATTTGATAAAACCTAATAAGTTTACATAGCAGTGGGGCCCCATTTTTTAATTTGCCCCAGGGCCCTTGGTTACCTAGCTACGCCACTGTCTGCCATCACTACCTCTAACTGTCGTAAACCAAATGGAATGGCGATGTACCTACGACGTTTTTACGAGTATATAAATAATATATTTTTATTTTACATTTTACACAGCTGATCAACTGTTTACCACACATAAATGGTTGTTTATCAGGTGTGTAAAATTTAAAACACGTTTATTAGTAAGGCGACTTCTTCTCTCTTGGCTCCGGTCAGTTGGGACACAATCTTCAGAGCCCAGGGTAGATAGATGCCTGACTCTTTACTTCGTTAGAACCTCCCTATCTTTTCATGCATCGTTTACGAGTCAGAGTTAAATGTTACAACACGTATATCAGCGGTTCGTCTTAATATGTTTTTTTTTCAAGAGATTTATTTATAAAAATAAACATAATTGAAAACAGAATATGTGCAATACCTAGAAATATTTCATTTTCATAATTATGTACACATCTATATTTTTATGAAAAGCTGTGCTTATACAGGGTGTATCGGCAAGTACCCGACAAACTTTAACCAGCTATTCCTTAGCACATTTGGAGTAAAACATGTTATGGGCGCTTTGCTGTCCGGTAACATTTTTTTTCCATTAAAAACAAAAATAAATAAAAATCCACACTCCGTCACTGTCATTTGCATTGTTTCTCGTGTTCAACAGCTGTTATTAGCAAGTGTGTCAAAAAGTGTCCTCGCTCTTTCGTACAAACTAAATAATAATAGTTATAAATGAGACGAATGGTGCCGTGCCATTTCGTTGTGATTGTAAAAGCGCGCCAACGTAGGTACGTACGTACATTATTCAACGAAACTCGAACAAAATATTGCCAGACGGGTTTTCAAACTTTGACAAAGGATAAAACATTGGTGACATGTGGTGAAAATATGAATAATAATTTTTTTTTTTTTAAATGTTACCAGACAGCAAAGTGCCCATAACATTTTTTACTCCAAATATGCCAAGGAATAGCTGGTTAAAGTTTGTCGGGTACGTGCCGATACACCCTGTATGTATGGGATGGAGGAGTTATAGTATGTAGTTTAGTTATTAAGTAGATTTTATTACTGTTATTATTTTTCAAATTTATACTACTGTTTTAATGCTTTATAAAAAAATATATTTTGTTTTCTTGTCTTTCTAAAGTTTTAATTTTATTTATAATTTACATTAATTATTTTTTTCAATTAATATTTTATAATTTGTATATATATCATTTACCTGGGGTCCGCTGCGATACCCATATAGGCAACAGTGGTCTTCTTGCACACCCCGCCCTTGCAGCGGCGCGCAGGGAAGCCCGTGGGGTTGATGACTGACTCGGCGTACAGCTGCCAAGCGCGCCGGTGACTGCACCCGACTGCAAAAAAACGAACAGACCCACGCGAACTTTTTACGTGTTCCTTTTTTAAAACTCTAAAATAAGGTTTCAAGGTTTCTCCGAGCTTAAAAATGTTCCACTCTGTTTTCCGGGCAGTGTTTTGGAAGGGATGGAGAATATTGTCTGGAGAATTACCTTTTTATTAAAAAAATATTTTTTTGGGTGTGTTAGATGGTAATATAATTTGCTGGTATTACGCAGTACATTCAGGGGAAGTCTTGTTAAATTAAAAGGCTTTTCTAAATATAGAACAAAACGATAGCATGATATAAAATAATTACTTACCCACAAGATATTGTTCAAATGATATTTTTAATATGATATTATTCTAATATAACGTGACCTGTTTTAAGGCCCGATGAATTATAATTATGATTTTAAAAAGTGATACGAACTATTGTGTTACTCAGCAATGTAAACAGAACGTATTATTATCTACATATAGGCATATTTGCAGCTATGTTTATTTATTGGTACCTACCTATAAATTTCACGAGTTGTGTTATTTTTTATAAATAAAAAATAGACAGTTTTCCACCATGAAAATTGGGACTCCTATCTTTGTTTATCTTTTCCAACTCATAAAGCAATCATTTTCTGACATCAACAAGAGATTATGTAGATGTTCTAAACGACGCAACGCTCAAAGTCGTCTATCATCATAAGGCTATGGGATTATAAGAATCGCTCTGCCAAACTTTAACCCATTTCACGAGCAGATTAACGATTAACTAATAGACTCGATTTTCACATTCTTCAACAAGTCAAACAACCATCAAACAAGTTTAACGTCCAATCTATTCTTCACCCGTCCCCGGATTGTTGCCAACTTCATGGGAAATGAGTTCCGAGTCTTAACCGTGCAATCTTTCACGTTAGAATCTTTCTGTCGATCTGGTCGCATGCGATCTCCAGAAGTTCACGTTCGCGTTCGTGCTTCGCTGCATTCAATTCAACTTATCGAGTATTTCATTATAATGCTCAACATAAATCGAATAAAATACCATTCAGGCAGTATGTAACACATTTAAAACAGCAAACGTCGCATATCGTTTTGAAATAAATTTTCAACAATTAGAGCTGAAACCATAAATAAGCTTCTAAATTACTTGCGTAACCAGCTAACTGGACTTGAGATTTTTTAATGTTGACCCATATTGACAAAGCTAGCGGGTGCCGTGGTATGTTAATATTTCCTTGAATCGTTCGTGATTAATGAAAACGTTTTTGAATGTATGTTGAATGCGCAGCATGCATGCAATGGTATAAAAAATATAAGGTTGAAAAATCGATCTTGAATTTCCCCCAGATAATTTGGTATTTGCAAGCTTCGGTGCGATATCCAATGCATTTCCGTAACATGCCAGCCTGGAATGTTTGGCATTTTGCCAGATTTTGGAAAATTACTCTTTTACAAATGTCCCTTGGAAAACACACATTTAACTATTATCGACAAATATATGTCCCGCGATCGCGAATCGGCTCTGTAACGGGGTCAGGCGATAAATAACCCCCAAATTTATTACAGTAGCCATTGTAAACCTACGTTTTCCATAATAATCGTTTACGTCATGAATTTAAAACCCACTATAATCCAAATATAATATTACGGAGCTAAAATGGGTCAAGACTCTTTAAATGAAATTTTTAATTTATCAATCGGAAATTTTCTCGAAAAATCGGTTTAACTTTTGCAGAAAGTGTCTAACCAAATACCTAACAAAAGAACGCGTAAGTTTTTTCGTGTTATTTCGATTTGCGAAAAGTTCTTTGAAGTGACCGTGAAACGATAGAAAATACAATCTGTATTGATTTTTTTCGTAAATGTAGACCGAACCTTGTAATAATGGAGTGCCGCAACTAAAAGTCAAATATTACGCCAGCAATTTGATGGGATACGTTTTGCAGTGATTGATTTTCATAGGATTTCGGATAAAGCACGCAAATTTAATGAATATTTAAAAATAATATTCACATCGACGCAAATATTCTTCATAACAATATGCCTTTCCTTACTATTCCCGCATCCCTGTGTACGTGGATTGCTGACTTTTTAAGGGATAGGTCGATTCAGGCGGTTGCTGACGGTTTCACCTCTTCCTCGCACTCCATAAATGCTGGCGTCCCACAGGGATCGGTTCTGTCTCCGACTTTGTTTTTGTTGCACATCAATGACCTTTTGACATGTGCACCGATTCATTGTTACGCGGATGACAGTACAGTTCATGATAGCTTTTTGTTTGACAAGCCCCCAAAGGGCACACAAACTCCAACGGCTCGGAGGGCTTTGAAGCAGAGAATGGACGGTTATCTCGAGAGTATTTCCTCCTGGGGTAAAAATAATCTCGTCGAATTTAATGTTTCAAAGACCCAATCCTGTCTGATTACGTCTAAAAGGGATCCAAATGATAATCTAGTCTCCTTCAACGGAAGCAATCTTCCGAACAGGCCTTCCATTGATATGCTTGGTGTAACTATAAGTGACCAGCTCAGGTACGGGGGCTCCATCGAAGCCAGAGTAAAGTTGGCCTCTCAGAAGCTGGGCGTACTGTACAGGGCCCGCAGATACTTTAATAGTACACAACTGCTCACCCTGTACAAATCGCAAGTGCGCCCTACTGTCGAATTTGGCAGCCATCTCTGGTCTGGAGCCCCAAAATACCTGAAAAAAACCCTTGACTCTGTGCAGAAACGGGCGGTCCGTTTGATAGATTCCCCAATCTTAACAAACGGACTGCAATCTTTAGAGCACAGACGTCGGGTAGGTATGCTGTCCTTGTTCTATCGGTATTACAATGGAAGATGCTCTGAGGAACTAGCGTCATTGATCCCTTCGGCGCCGGTGCGTAGTCGGGATACACGCCAAACGCGCGCCCAACATTTGTACACAGTTGACACTTGTCACATGAGAACGGGTCGCTTCTACGATTCGTTCTTAAGTTCAACAGCTCGGCTGTGGAACGAACTGCCGGCCTCTGTGTTTCCTCCCTCCTACAACATGGGACTCTTCAAGACCCATGTTCACTCCTTCCTCTCCACAAAAAGACCCTCCACACAGCATCCCCAAAGATGACATAGGCCCTGAGGGAAATTATTTTCTTCAGGGCCTCCTGTGTGGAGTAAATATAAAAAATAAAAAAAAAAATAACCGTTTTCACGAAGATATTAAATATGGTAAAAACGATATTATTCTATGAAGCAATGATGTCTATTGAGTTAGCTCAATTAAAAGGTTACCTTATAAAAAATGTGTTTGTTATCCAACGAAAACAATTTGCTGAGCAATTGAAGAAAACATTAATCGTATTAACTCATGTTCTAATGCTTAACCAATGAAAAAGGCGTCGATGTTCTCAGGTACCAATTAAAGAAACTCGAAACCTTTCTAGGTATTTAGTATGTTTATTTTTTATTAATTGCTCACTCAATATACACTTCATTTTCTTTAATTACGATAAATCAATCACGTGGTAGAAGTTAATTCCCGTTGTTGAGAGCTTTTAACGTTTCACCCCTCGGAAGATTAATCAACTGGGATATTGTACCCGCGGGGATAGTCAATGTTCGAGTGCTGAAATTGCTTACTTTAATTTCCGCAAATTGAGCTGATTGGATAATTGAAATGGTAGCGGTGATAGCGTTGGCGGTTCTGGGTTCATTCTAAATCTTCGTAGCATCGACCAACTAAAGTCATTGAAAGTGTTAACTATTATGCCACCTATTCTGTCATGTGTCTGATTGTAGATTGGCACATTCTGTGAATACCACCTAAATAAATATTTCATAAAATACGTTTAAATCACTTTCGATCACTTTCGTACCTACATAATACTAATTTGGTTATTTGTATCAATATCAATTACTTCCTCCACCAGATCCGGTTAAGTTCGAGGCAAATTGAATTTTGCTGAAAAGAAACCATATTAGAACCTATATCATTACAGCACAATTGATACAAGTAAATGAGTCCAGTCGGATTATAACTAACGATAAAATTATAGACCTTTTGCCAAGGTCTTCTGTTAATTGCTTTCTCCTTTGATACTCACAGAAAATGGAAATAGATAATGGAAACCCATGTAGCAAATCATATTAAGGAACTGCTGTGAAAAATATTATGGCTTTAAAAATATATTCAAATAGATCAACAAACGCTGATTCTGAATATATAAATTTTATTACAGGTAGAATTTATAAATTTTCAAAAACGAATAAAACACCATGTAATTAAAACACACCATTTGGTTGGTAAAACTGATCCTCCAATTTCTACACAACCAATCCATTAGAGTAATAAATCTATGGTTAAAACACCCACATGAGGGTACCACTTCGTGGAGAATTCCCCGATTTTCAGGGAACTTAAGATTTTCAGGGAATTTAAGATTTTCTAGAAATGGGTTTTTTGCGGGAGAATTGCTTTTTTTTCGCGAAAATGTTTTGATTCTAAGCATTTCTTGATTATCATACCGTATTGAAAAATAATACTTGCAATAATTGTGGGAATTGTGTATAATTTGTTTTTGTTCGCAGAAAATTTTCAAAAATATATATTTTTAAAGCCTGAATGAAAGATAAGATTCTAAAATAAATAGAAAATAAAAAATAAAAACACAGCAGTAGTAGTAAAAGTAGTACTACAATTTGGTTTCATTTTGGAGTTAAAGGAATTTGTAGAGATTTTGTGAGGAATTTGAAAATCTCTTCACCTCTATGCAATAGCAACTCTGGTCCACATTTGAACCGATGAAATTATTTTAATGCATGTTTTCAAACACCGGAAAGTTGTTTGTCAGGTGCGGTCATAGATACATTTTTGCACTTTGATTCAATACGACAACATTAGTGAAGAGATGTTAACTTTTTTCTTAGTGTTCTTCAATGTTAAAAGCGAGTAATCTTAAGAATAAAAAAAGTCTCGATTCCCATACAAAGTACAGTGCCGGTTGAAAAAAACGTAGGCCATCGGTGACGTCACGGGACACCATAGATTCGATCCGTTTTCCGAGACCCGATAAATTTAAACTTTAACTATCAAAATTAACTTTTATAAAATTATTTAAACTAAATATAACAATTAAAAAACTATACAGGTATTTAGTTTAGAGGGTCATTATTAAAAAAAATGGACTGCAGTTCCTCATTGTACTTTGTAGAACACCCTTCAAATCAGAATAACAAAATTGAAAAAAAAATATTTATCGAAAGATTTATTACGTAATTGATCCAGGATTCTCCTTCTGATGATATCCTGTGGTAGGCAGCCGGGCTGGATGGGGGATCCCCAGTTGGGGTAGAAATCCACATCCCCTATGGGAGTTGGGTAGCCAAAGACTCCCGAGTTGGTGTGGATCACGTCCACGAAGATTGCATCTCCTGTGCTCAAACGTCCTCTTCTCCCCATCAAGTTATACAGGGGAAATGCAGGGTCCAATCCTGTAGAAAATATTTCAATATTGCTAGGGAAACATCACATACGATACCAGAGCTTAATGTTCCCTAAAGGCAGAAAAATGTAGGAGGCAGTAAAAGAAATAAACTAAATACATTTTTGGTAATTTAGAATTTAAATAAATTGTAACTTATTTTAAATAGTGGTGCATATAATATTATTTATTTTATTTAAAGTAAAATCAGGCTATAAAGTAAATTCGCAATTATGGAAGAAGAAATTTTAGAAGCCCCCGTGTAATGGCAATATGCTGTATATCCAAAAAGCTAGTTTTGAGATAAATGACGTACTTTTTTGGAAATTTTGTTACTTTCCTCGCAAACTAAGAGTAGTAACAATTTAAAATTTTACATTGTTCCGAATTTTAGTTTGCAAATAATTTTAATAAAATGAACAAAAAAAGTCTTTTAATTTTTTTTGTATTTGTATAGTTGTCATTTTATTTAAAGTAATTGTTTTTGGAGTTTTGTGTAGATACAGTATTTTGGCGAATCAAGCGACACGCACATGGCACGGATAGCTTAGCAATAGGGTGCTTAGCGTAAAGATTAATTCTGTACAATCTTATATATTTGAGGCCACAAGTGGGGTCCAAGGGTCCAAGGTCCTCAAGGGTCTCACCTCAGCCCAATATTTGTCTTACCATTCATCAATAAAATTGCTGACCAATTTAAAGATGTAGAAGTCCTACTATTTGCTGAAGATTTAAAATATATAAAATATTACCAAATGTACACGATTGCCAAATTTTACAGACTAACTTAGATCAACTTCATCAATGGTGTAAACAAAGTGTTTTTCTTTTGAACATTCACAAATTTCAAGTAATACTATTTTCCAAAACTCAGTTAATGATCTTCCATTAATATAGATTGAATAATATTAAATTAATAGTACAATAATATTCGATGAAAACGTGAGATTCGTTGCACACATTAACGATATAACTAATAAAACTGAGATGCTTAGCTTCCTTTGCAGAACTTTAACTGATTTAAGTCCTTAGATTGTATGAGAACCCCCTATATTTCATTAGTTAGAAGTCAAGTGGAATATAGTAAGTTCACTCTTATCAATATACAAATAGTTTAGCACAAATTTCTTAGGTAGGTAAATTTTAAGCTCAAAATTCCAATTGAAAACATTAATTATGTCAGTTTGATGAATCAATGGCATATTATAACGCTGTCTGAGAACTAAATTGACAGCCCTGCCATCGTTGCCACTATTAAATTCCGTGTGCCGACTAGAAACACGAGACAAAATGTAACATTCTTCTGCAATACATCCACAACCAACTACCCGACACATCCGCTAATCAATTGGATGCATGATCTGGGCAACACGTTTGGGGGTACTTTTGACATATTTACTGACTCAATTTATAGAATTTATAGTGTAATCTATGCCAGCGCTTTGTTGAATCCTACAAATTATAGCTGCGGCGGTAATGTAGTATTGATCTAAAAAGCATACGACCGAGTCGACAGGAAAAATCTATGGACGATGTTGTCCCAAGTATGGAGTGAATACAAATCTGACTCAGGCAATTGCGTCTCTGTATGAGGGAAGCGTTGCATGTGTTAGGGTAAACGGTGGTTTTACGGGGTGGTTTGATATCACAAAAGGTGTTAAACAAGGCTACGTAATCTCACCGTGGTTATTCAATCTACATGGATAATTGTATGCAAGAATTGAAAGAGGTGGGATTGGGCGCGAATTTGAGTAATTTGAAAGTATGTTGCCTGTTGTATGCTGATGATGCGGTGCTGATTGCTAATAGTATAGATGATCTACACTCTCTCGTGTCTAGGATGAACGAAGTATGCATGAAGAATGAGTTAATGATGAATGTAAGTAAGTCTAAAGTAATGGTGTTTGAAAGAGAGAGTACGAAGACAGTGTGCAATATGGTTGTGAATGAGGAATACTTGGAGCAGGTGGATGAGTTTGTGTATTTAGGAAGTATGTTTACGAGAGATGGGAAGGCTGACAGAGATATTGAAATAAGGGTAAATGCAGGCAATTCCGTTAATGGAGGAATGAACGCAGTTGGCGCTAACAGAAAATTGTCCAAAGAAGCGAAGTTAGCAGTCCGCAACGGAGTGCTGGTACCTACCTTGATGTATGGAAGTGAGGCATGGAACTCGCAAAAAAAGGATGAAAGTAGATTGAATGCTGTTGAAATGAGATCCCTGAGGCGTATGTGTGGTAAAACCATGTTTGATCGTGTGAGGAATGTGGAGATCCGCAAAGAGTGCAAGGCTGATGTAAGCGTAATGAGTAAGATTAAGAAAGGGACGCTTAGATGGTTTGGGCATGTAGAGCGAATGAGCGAAGATAGGAGTGTAAGGAGGACATATGTAGCAGAAGTCGGGGACGCCCGAGGAAGACATGGCACGACCAAGTGAATCAGATACTCGAGTCGGGCCATGTCAAGAATCAGAATAATAGAAGAGTATGTATGAGACGATGTATGAATGTGAATGAGGCAAGAAGTGTGTGCCAAGACCGAGTTGTTTGGCGGTCTGTCCTCTCTGCTTACCCCTGCGGGGAAACGGCGTGATGGTTAGTTAGTTAGTGATTTGTCTTATTTGTAGTATTGTTTCCATATTATTTTATGTTACTGTTACATGTTTTACTTATCTTGTTTCATATTCAGTTTGACGTTATTTCATTCTTTAAAAACTTTGTGTATAGTATTAGATAGCTCATTAGGTATATTCTGTTCTTAAAATCAATGTAAAAGCCCAGCTGTCAATATGCTATAATTCAAACATCCTGTCTCCCGCACAGTAATGGCGCTGTGTTGTAATTGCAAAACGGCATATTTGTGGGAATGTTCTGTCAGAATGTCGTATTTTAAGTTACAATGTTCTGTCATTACAGAGGTGTTCTTTTTTGCAGTTGAAACATTATTTCGCGGGTCCAGTGTCTAGTGTTGATCTAAGTTAACGCTGTTTTCCCTTTTAACTCTATTTAACTTTCAGCAGCAGCGTTGGTCCACAAGACCTGCGTTTCTTTGGTTGCACATGTTTTTGTGGTGTCTACAGAGGTTTCTTATTATAAGGCTATCGGAGTTGTGGTGGAGATATAAGAGAGAAAATTATTTTTGTAATTGCGTCCCACACGATCATCGATAAAACTATTATTCAAAGATTTTATCGCTATCGGAAAATGTATGACACATGCATGTGAATTTGTATGTTGTAGGTGTAAACATAGAGTCTAGTTGTGAATCATTTAATGTAATAATGAGGATTTGTGGAAAATTGGCGTGATATGTAATCACACAAAAGCACGGTTGTCCGTCTACCGAGAAAAAACTACCCAAGCGCAGTAAATAATGTCTTGCATGTTAGAATTATAAATCATTACAAATAAATAGGAGCTTTTGATATTGTTCTCGACTAAAACAGCCCGAGAATAAACACAGCGTAGTAGTTATGTGCGACTGCTGAGTTCCTTTGTGTTCAGGAGTCAAGGGTGGAAAATGTCTCCAATATTATTAAGAAAAGTGTTTATTGTACGAAGAAAAGTTACTAATATTGATTAAGTAATAGTAATTTATTAAGAATCTCTTTAAATTATTCGTAATCTAGATAAAAACGGTATTGTAGGCTCAACGAAAGAATTGATAGATTTTCTAATAAACTTTTAGTAAAATACGAATATATTTAAATATTTCCGTATTTCGTCATTGTATATTATCAAGGCAAATGCGGGAGAATGAACACGTGTTCCGATATATTATCAAGGCAAATGCGGGAGAATGAACACGTGTTCCGATATATTATCAAGGCAAATGCGGGAGAATGAACACGTGTTCCGATATATTATCAAAGCAAATGTGGGTGAATGAACGCGTGTTCCGAGTATCTTTTCATTTTTCTAGGTTGTATGAGCAGTTTCCGGAAAGACTTTGACTAACGATTCGTGTGCATATTAAAAATAATAATAAAAAATGTTGACGTCATTTTTCTAGGTAAAATAAAAGTGTTGTTATACATACTCGTAGAATCAACCTGCCTGGAAATGATGTGATTTTTTGCCACGCGGAAATTGTCAAAAGCTGGTACAGGTAGGTACTTGAAACCTCCGCGATATGAACCTAATACTTCTCATACAACGTAATGTACAACCCGTACTTACTAGAATTTTAATGAATACCTAATGTATACGTTTTCAAAGGTTGAGGAACGGGAGTTATATTTACGTGACATTTACCTTCAGAAAAAGGTCACCGAGACGAAATGTCACGTTCCAAATTGGAGAATTCGCAGGGAATTTGAATCAAAACGCAATGAAATTGTAGTAATTAACTAATTTGGTATATTATGCATTGCATTTATTTAACGTAATTTCACGTATAGGAAAAAATTTATTCAACTTTTTATTATTTAAAATTATTTTTATTTCTTGCTATGGAGCAATCACTCATTAGGACGGGAGGAATTTACAATGCACAAGTAGGAGGTAATACAATTTTACGTAAATAAAAAGTATAAGTTTCACGTGCTAGGAAAATCAACATGAAAAACAAAAAAAAAATTAAAAAACACACACACACAAGGGCATACTTAAGGTAGGAATTTTCAGGATGATTTCAAATACTCGGGAAAAGAAAAGGAGAGAGAAAATTTTTTTTTCTTTTTGAAATTTTACAATATTATTTTTAATTTTTATTAGTAGTGTGCATTATAGGATTTCATTATTATTTCCAGTGCTTTGGTTGTGGATGGCTTGAAGTAGAGTGTCGATTGATTGTTGACTTAATTTGTAGAATGGTGCTTGTGATTTCATGTTTGGGAAGGATTGTGATCAGAAGGATACAGGAAACTGACTAGATGTCCCTGACATTAATGTCCCATAGAAGACCAAGAAGATTTTTGAGAGCCTGCAGCCTGCATGTAAGCTAACATTTTATTCGAGGCTAAGCCCAGATACAGCAGAGATAGGATAGGTAATAGATAAGAATGTACCTTGGCGTAGTAAACTAGAGTGAGTAAAGGATTGGGAATTAAAATTATTGATGTGAAGTACCTGAATGACTTATAAATAATTTCTGAAACGTTGAACCTATAACTTCTCTATGACTTCATTTAATTTCATCAAGTTTTGGCCAATTCATAATTAATCATTAGGCACTTAACGTTTGTGAATGGTTCAATTGGTGTAAATATTTGGTCGAAGATTGGGTCGTGCTTCATCGACTATTGGCTGAAGTGAATTACGAAGGTTATTTATATTAGATTATTACTAAATATTATTGTACACATAATACTGTAGATTTATTTCTTCGTTTCTGAACATAAAAGAACACCTCCAATCATTAATTCTAACGAATTACAAGCTTAAAATAATTTATATTTATACAAAGCTAATGTGGCTATATTCAGAAACATATTAGATGTATCAGTGGGTGTATCCAATTTGGAAAATGGTTTTTTGATAGTTAGTTTTAACTAGCAACTAATTAACAAAATTATTATAATTCCCTTGGAGGACCTTCTACTTTTATGTTGAACAGTCAATTTAAATATTGTGTCGTCATAAATAAGAGGAATATTAAGGTACTCGTAAGCACGCGAAATGAATGTCATGAAAAAAATTGTAGAATTTGATGTTACATGTTACATGTATGATGTTAAAAATTGTAGAATTTGATGTTACATGTTACATGTTTGATGTTAAAAATTGTAAAATTTGATGTCATCGTAGGGTTTTTTTTTTTAATTATTTAAGAAAGGGAACCCTTATGATCATTCACATGGCCGATCCATGATCCTGCTGATACACATGGTTAAAAATCGTAACCCCAAATAGATGTTGTCCTTCACATCCTGATCCAAACTTCTTCCACTCAGTCCAGTCCAGTCCACCTCTTCCTCGGTTTGACTTCAGGTCACATTGCGGAGTCATCTCTGGGGATGCTGGATGGAGGGTCTTTTTAAGGAAAAGGAAGGAGGGGAAGCTCTGAGAACGAAAAAGGTACGAGGGATGGGTAGAAATCTGGGGGGAGGTCAGTGTGTCCAGTAGTGACGGACGTATGAATTACTCGCATTGCGGTGCAAGGGATGGGTCGAGAGTCCGTCTAGAGAGGTCAATGGGTCTCCTTCAACCTCCAGCTGGTGTCACCAAACGTAGCTAACCACTTGGGGTGACCTACACCAGAGATGTTGGTTATCCAATAAATGGTTCCAACTTCACCAACACATGGTAGTCTATGTGACCTACAGAATCTTACGATGGTATCATGTACAATTAGTTCAGCATTTCCCAACCTTTTTAGTCCAGCGGGCTGGCCAATATTTGAGTATTG
Source organism: Hesperophylax magnus (assembly GCA_026573805.1). Taxonomy (NCBI): domain Eukaryota; kingdom Metazoa; phylum Arthropoda; class Insecta; order Trichoptera; family Limnephilidae; genus Hesperophylax; species Hesperophylax magnus. The sequence continues at coordinate 7,268,057 of JAIUSX010000002.1, forward strand.
TTTCGCGGACCAGATTCGAACTGACTTATTTACTCAGATTTATAAAAATGTTGATGCTAACTTTGGAAAGAAACCATTCCCGTGTTTTGAGTGAAATAAATTGTGTTCTTTTAAATTATCTTTGAAAAATTAAGTTCTTGCTAGCTCTGTAAAGAAACCATTTAAGCATGATTTATCTTTTATGAATAACATTCTAGCGACTTTGGTGATAAAAAAACATTACGAAGTTCAAAAAGAATTATTGATTATTATTGTCATCGTTATGCCCTTGGAGGAAATTATTTCCTCAAGAACCGTGATTATTCCCTAAAACACGAAATTATTTCCTCCAAAACCGTGCTTAAACCGTGCTTACGCCAGCCGTGTACAGGCGTAATAAATCTACGCCGTGATAATAATTCAAGTTGTCACTATACCGACCTTCACTGCCGCATAATACTGCATGCGTGCAACAGTAGCTTTTTCCAAACACCATGAGTAGCGAATGAGTCGTTGACAACTAGCAAGTAATAAATACTTAAACATTGGGAGAGCCCGAATATATTGTACGAAAGACAATTTATTGATTTCCTGCACTTTATTTAGCTTTTCGAATGCTTGTTTTTTTACCTGCTGGTTTTGAATCTCTCACGTGCGCTGTGCAGGCCGTTAGTGAACGAAGCTAGTTAGTGGCTCATTACCTGTAGTGCCCGAAACTTTCGCAGACCGGGAGAAAATCCTCGCGCGGTTGGGAAACGCTGATCTATTTCATTGTTCCCTAATAATAATAATAGTTATTATTCCAGAATGTATGCAGGGGTAGTGAAATTCAATACATTCCATATTGTGAAATAACAAAAAAGAAATCAGACAATAATAATAAAAATAAATTAGACAAAATAACAAAACATTTTTATGTTTAAAAACAGAAAACAAAGAAAAAATAAAGAATAAAATTTAAAAAATGGGGAAAAGAAGTTAAAAATGTATGCAAGCAGCCGTTTATGAAGGATATTTTACCGTCTCCCGTCTCCAGAGGGCCATCAGGGGGATTCAACAGGGGGCAACCATGGTAGTTATGATTGTATTATTTGATTGGCGTCATAGCTCTTATATATTGGCGTCATAGCTCTTATATCGTCATAAACTCTTCTTCCTCACCGCACCAAATCAATGCGGGGGTGCCACAAGGATCTGTGCTGTCTCCGACGCTGTTTTTATTGCACATCAATGATCTCGTTGAATGTGCACCAATTCACTGCTACGCTGATGACAGCACCGTTCACGAGGGTTATCTTTTTGACAGGCCCCCTTCCACCTATGATGTCCGAACAGCTCGGGAAGTTTTGAAGCAAAAAATTGACCACCACCTCGAGATGGTTCGTGCCTGGGGTAAGGCCAATTTGGTCAGTTTCAACGTCTCAAAAACCCAAGCGTGTCTGATTTCGGCAAAGAGGGAGATCAATGACTGTCTGGTGCAATTTGATGGGAGCACTCTCCCCAATAAAGACTCCATTGAAATGCTTGGAGTTACTATATCAGACCAGCTCAAGTATCGGGGATCCATAGAAGCCCGAGTAAATCAGGCCTCCAAAAAGTTGGGCGTCTTGTACAGGGCTAGGAGATTCTTCAACAGTGACCAGCTGCTGACCCTGTACAAGTCTCAAGTCCGCCCAACTATTGAATTTGGGAGCCACCTTTGGGCTGGTGCCCCAAAATACTTAATATGCCTGCTTGAATCTGTGCAAAGGAGAGCGATCCGTCTGATTGACAATCCGTTGTTAACAGACCGATTGCCTTCTCTAATGCATAGACGCAATGTAGGCATGCTGTGTCTGTTCTACAGGTATTTCAATGGAGCCTGCTCCAAGGAGCTAGCAGCATTGATTCCTGATGCACCGGTGCACGTGCGCGAAACTCGACGGACACGAACTGAACACCCGTTCACGGTTGACGTTGGCTTCATGAGAACGGGCCGTTTTTACGACTCGTTTTTGTGTAAGTCGGCTCGTATGTGGAACGAGCTACCGGCATCTGTTTTTCCTCCCTCCTATAATCCGAGCCTCTTCAATGCCCGCATTAACAAATCCCTTCCTACAGCCCCTACCTTATTCCGCCTCACAAAGCCGCCCAACCGGGTGGTGACATAGTTCCCCTGTCTGTACACTGCACAGGCAGGGACACTCTTGTGAGGTGTCACATAAAAAAAAAAAAAAATAGACATATGAATTGGCGTAGTCTGCGTCACAAGCTTTAAGCGCAATACCTTGGCGGAGAAGTGCTCTGGAAGAGCACTCGTCCCTCCAGGAACATTTCAGTAGCGCTGCAGTATCTCGGTAGGCGGAATAGTTGGCGATAATCATTGTTGTAAGCGACTTTTGGTTTATGCCGTGGGATGCAGTGTAATCTACCCATTGTCCCGATGTGTACAGCGAATTACAGAATGCGTTGAATGTTTAGGTGCCACCTTACGTTTTGTTGCTGTGCGATTTGATTATATAACAGTGAGTGTTTTTGACCACGGGGATTCCTCCCAGGTGTAAAAGTTTTTGGTTTCGGTAAATGGATGATGATTTTAGTTATTCAGTTAATTAAAAACGGCGTCTTTTAAGCAGTTATTCATCATTTACTTTGCAAATCTGTCGAAGTGATTTCATGCGATTCCATGTGATTTCGCTCAAGAATGGTCAACCGATTATTGAGCGAATTAACATATTCATTCGGGGAATATTAAGAAACTGAATGGTGTAAGGAAGGGCAGATTATGGAAAATTACGATATTTATGATGAAGGTTGAGGTATAAAGAATAAAGGCGTCTGTAATCCTTACCTGTGATCCTGCCGATACGCAAGCCCCTGGTGGCCAGCTCTTTGCCGGCCAGACCTGCGGCCTCCGCGCCCAGAGAGAAGCCCACCACGTGCAGCGTGCGAGGCCGCACGCCGCGGGTGTCCAACCAAGACACGAAGCGCGCCAGCACGGTGCCGGCGTGGATCGTATTGCGTACCGCCGATATATACCTGAAAAAAAAAAATATATCTCATAATTCGAAATGAATTTCGAATGAACACAATTTTTCCCTACTTCTGGTGAAATTAATTAAATATTTAAAAATTTCTGTCTTTTATTTATTTATTTAGTTGTTTATTTAGACATACACCATACATTATTTATTTATTTATTTGTAAGAAACAAACAGCTTTTACATAATATACAAGTTAACTGAAGTCAAGCCACAGAAGTTTCTTATGCTAAAGTTCATTGGAAATGAAGTTTTAACTTCTTAAAATTAATTTTGGATTAAAGGAAGGGGAGAGGAAGAGGAAAATAGGAAAAGAAGGGAGATGCTCCCGATACATTCCACACGCTCATATTAATAATCGATCGTACGCATTACTTCATATCGATATTTCTTTAGGTTATTACTAAAAATGTCAATGCTGTAAAATTTTGTATTATATTGTGCACATACACGAGGAATTGGGGAATTTTTTCGAATATTTGTTCTACACGAGGGGTATTCAATGTACCTGCGCGTTCAACACGCTCTTCTGTCCTGTTTATGGTGGATCAATGCAAAACGAACTCTAAGCAGAATTCTTGCCTGAACAGACTATGCAATAATTACAATAGCGTATTATCCAAGGTGCATTTTTTCATTTGCGAACTAACCAAATACAAGAAATCCATAAAAGAATATTTCTCTGTTTGTGAATAATGTTATCTCTCTATTGTTTTTATTTCTATTATGATTTGATTTATATCTACCACCCCTCTCCATGGCTATAAATGTATTGATAAATGTTTTGTGTTGAAATTTTTCGTTTTATATAATCTTTTGTTTTGCATAAATTTTAGAATTTATATTACTCTCTTACAAATTTAATTTACTTATTCCTTATTATGCTGTCTCAGTAGAGGTAAAGTCACAATGAGGAAATCCATAATTGGTCTTATTTTGGCTACATAATACTTATGTGCAAACTGAAATAAATGTAAACTGTCAATTTCCCAAAAGTAAATAAACAAGTGATAAGGGACATTAAATTATACATAGTTAACGTACCAATATATAATTTGGCATGGGATGACAACGGTTCTTAATTTTAACTAATGAATATATGAGTAATAATATATAATAAAAAATAATTAATAAGGAGGAAAGTGTGTGTGGAGAGATTAAGTGAAATTTTAAAGTCAAGAATTATATACTAACGAATTGTTAATAAAAGTTTAATGAAAAATTAAGTTTAAGTAATAATATACATAATAATTTATGTTAATCCTTTTTTTATAAATTAGTTTTTTATTTGTATGTTAGCAAAGAACCATGAAAAATATAGTAATTTTTCGTATGTCGTGATCGCGCGAGTAATTCGTGATTTATTTGCTGCATTAGTGCTGTTGGCTTCTACATAAAGAGCCTTAGTGTGCCTGGTCTTGAGCTAATCGATTTCGCTGGCCTGTCTGGGGCCTAGAAGTCGAAAGATCTTATGTAAAATGGCGAAATCAGTTTTATTTGAAATCGGTATTCATTGCACTTCCAGGGATTATTTATTCAGTATAATTCGTTTAAAAATCTAACTGGAAAAGTTTTCCTCAATGTCAGAGTATATATTTTCATTTTCTCCGATCCTTTTAAATTGTATTGTTACGAGCGTTCACTCTTCCCGGCCTTTAGTGATTATACGTCGTGTTTCACGCTCAAACCGCAATATTTTGGGGTGTGATGATATTAATGCTTTATTACATTGTAAGAGTCTTTATAACTATGGCTATGCGAGTCGAGTTATCACGAATTCGTATAAAAATTGAGAGGTGGGGGTAGGTACCCACATTGGTAACAAAAATTCTTGAAATAACATGGAATATAAAAGTTCCAACTTTTAAAAGAACTTTTTGTCATCCGGACGCAAATAAGAAAGTTAGGCGTTCGTTTATTTGCGCTTTAATGAAATTAACATTTATTTTCCTCAGATTGTTATGAATATTCCCCTAAAGTTTCGCGGTTTGAACGTGAAAAGCAGTATACCTATATGATTTTATTTCAAATGCACGAAACTAAGGGATGAAAGTTTGCGTTCTTCCCTAGGCTATGGGGATGAAATTTTTTCTCCTTTCTTCCGGTGGAAAAATGAAAGAAAGTAAATAAAGTAGGGCATCACAAGCTTTAGGAATCACTATTTTTAGCTTTTAATGAGCGCTGTGCAATTTAGCTCGCAGACTCAGTACATGAAATGAAATGTTGTTATGAAATTTGAATGTGTGAAGTTTGAATGTATAAAAGTTAACCGTTTGAAATTAATTGCGTGCATTCTGAATGAAATTTTAATGTTTTATTTTTGAATGTAAGAAATTTGAATGTGTGAAATTTAAATGCATACAATTTGAATGATTGAAATATTTAAATTAGAATTAATGCATGATATTTGAAGGACGAAAATATAATGAATGAATTTAGATTTTATAAAGTTTTGATGTACGAATTTGAATGTATGAAATTTATATTTATGAATTTTAAATGTATCAAAGTTGAATGTTTGTATCGGTTGCAATGTGAATTGATAATATTTCATGTCACGGTGGAAAATTAAATCGCTGTTCACTCCCGGAGGAAATGAGTAAATTGGTTTTATGGCGAAGTTATTTCCCAGCACTCCCGATAGATGGCGCTTATGTGCAATATCAGAACAGAAGCAAAGAGGCGGGGGAGAGGAGGTAAATTGAGTTCGATTTAAAAACAATTTCAGAATACCTAAGCCTCTGTTGTAAAGTTGTAAAATTGTAATATGTAATGTAATGACTAATGAAACTGCTTATTGTAACGAGACGATGTGCAACCGATCATGATCGGTGTGTTTTCTAGAGTTAATATCAAATTGCATGCGTTACGACGTTCCGATACCCCGAAGACGCTACTGTTTATGAAATCCATTGTAATAAGAGTTAACAGAATCAACAAAATCATAAAAGCAACAAATATAAACTCAGTAATAAAATTCCCACCATTTGTATCTGAAGTGAGCAGGGGAATCTGATATCCAATTGAACAGAGCAAACAATCATGAATAGTAATTATTATTCATACTTTCAAAACCATAATCCTGCACTTTTGTGAAATGCATTGATAAAGATATAACTGATTTTGTAAATTAACAACTTAACACATATTAAGCGCTGTATTATAACTATGTAGTTTTAGTCAAATAAACGTGCTTCACATTGAAAAAGTAAACATACAAACAGAATGAATAAGTCAACAAAAAAAATCTAGATTTTTCTACATTTAACTAAGATTCTTCCGTGGTTCTTCAAAAGAGTCAACAATTAAATAAACACCTATCTGTTTGCGACATTGTGTATTTTGAGTTTTAAAGACAATGTAAACAGTAGAGTAAAATTAAATTGAACTACTATGGAAACTAAATATTACAACCACTTGATGAGAGAATTAAAATTATTATAACTCTCAGACTTGAATTTTATTTTTAAAATTATAAATGGAATTATAGGCAGCCCTGATTTACTGAGCCTAATCACCTTCAAGATATCAACTAGAACTACTCGATCCGAAATTATTTTTATTTGATACAATAATATCAGGACATGATCATTTACATATACTCGTTTATACCTAGATTGTATTCAGTAAGCAATAGTTTCGCCGAAATTGTAGATCTGCACGGAATATAGTTACAAGAATGCTAAAATAATACACCTCAATAGTAATTTTACTTCATGATTACTGATCCACTAAATTATAGGTATATAATATAAAGCCCGTATAAGCGTATAATATAAATAAGTGTGGTAGATCGGTAAAGAGCTTGGAGGATGTAAATAAATGAAATAAAAAACATACCATGGCAATGCAATGAGAGCGCCCCAATCTACCAGAATAACGTTGTAATCCCCTGTGGACAGGTAGGCTGAAATAAAACAATTATTTTATTACGAAATACCACATACTGGGGTGTGCGGAGATTTGTGTTATTTTTTTCCGATTACCAATAATTTTATACCAAAAGATGATTATTAAAAAAAAATTGAAAGATAAAAATTTTTTCTGTTATGTAAAATGCGATATGATTTTGTACCCATATAATAAGAAAGAAATATTTATTTTAGTATACTGTTCTTTATTCTGTACATTTAGTTCTCCCAACGTGGGCGGTACCTTCCCTCTGGGGGCGTTAATGAGATCCAGGGGGCGATGGTGGCCCCGAGGGCAAATGGGGGCCGGTTAAAGGCTCCAATGGGGCGAAGAAGTGATAAAATGGAGGGTCAGAGGAATTATAAAAAATAATACATTTTCCTAATGGAGTCTTAGTCGTAGATGTAATCTTTGTAAGAATCTGGCGGATTAACCGTTCAATTAGGTATTATTTATTAACATTATTTTTTTTCTAATAATATATTTTTTAAATACTTAAATAATGTGGAAATTTCCCAGAGAAAAGTTTTTTTTGTAATTTAGAAATAGAGCATTCCTGGGTAACAGATAATCTCAGTATATCGAAAAACCACCCACTTCCATCATTATAAGCGGAAAGTGTGGCTTGTGCAATGAAGAAGGACTAAACTAGTAGAAGATTGAACCCGCAACACAATAGTTTAATATTGCTTTTAAACCTCCACCGCTCTAACCGGTTGGTCGTGAAATCATTGATTGATAGCAATCAGTGATATCGGTCGTGACCTTACCGTTTATGTAGTGCTTGCCTAAGCGGTTTATTCTAATGCCGTGTACACTGACACAGAAAACTTACTGACATAAAGTATTGCTAATTTATTAAGAATGTCTTCAAATTATTCGTATACCAGTTAAAAACGGGACTGCAGGCCTTTAAAGAATTAATTGACAGGTTTCCTAATAAAGTATAAGTAAAAAACCGATGCGTTATGGCGATGTCGGAAGAAGTGTTCATAAATATTCTGATGTTTTTTGCGTTTCGTCATGGTCATCAGGACAAACGCAGGTGCATGTACACGTGTCCAGATATATTATGAATGTACTAAAAGTTTATTAAGAAACAACATACTATACCGTTTTTTACAGGATTTTTAAAAATCAATAATACTCATTTTTCTCCGTGTGTAGTAAAAAAAATGAATCGATTATATTATTATTATGTTATGATTTTTCATTTTAGTCAGGAGTGTGTGAAATTGTGTAGAGGGAATGTTAGATGGAAAGTTATGCGGGAATTAAAACCTTATCGCCATCTACAAAAGCAGGGTTATTGTTAGCGAGCCGATTCCAAATTGACTCTTCTCAAATTTTTAGGATTTTAAATCGTTTAACCCCGTGGAATCACCATAAGTTATCATCGCATCCCCTTAAGAAGCTAAGGTTATATCTAACTACCTATGATCGAAGTAAACGATTTTTTAACCTTACAAAGCGATTGAAAGCTTTAAATACTTACCTCTATTCTCTCGATTAACTGCCACGGTTAGCCCGGATGGCAGCTTATGCCCTATGCCCACCGCAACGTAATAAAGCCCAATGAAGCCCATTAATTAAACGACAAGCTACAATGTAGGTATAATGTAGAGAACATTGTACTACACTGTACATGTGCACAAGTACCTACACTCCTACACAGGAAACCGTGTACGAAGGAAAGTTTCCCGAGGGAAAATCTAGGAATATACTCGTATCTACGAGGGATTTAAAAACGATAAAGAATAGCGAAGTGTTCCTACTCTTTAAAGCCTGCGACAGACCACGCTCTATTTTCGTGCATTGGCCTATTTCAGCATATCGCTCGCCATACGTTCCCATTGGTAGTGTACGACGAGCGATATGCTGAAATAGGCCAAGTCATACCTAAGGTAAATGATAATATAAGAAAGCAATGAAAAACGTAAAAGCTTTTATCGGGAAAATGAGTTTCATTGAAAGGTCTATGCTGGCTACACTGAAAAATATATATGTGTCATAACTGTTTGTGATCTGAACCTGGAATATATATGTCTACCTAATGCTATTATTATCACATACTACCTACCTACCTCCATACCTACCACAAATTCTACTATTGAAGAATTCTCAATAAAGATTCCAAATGTGAATACGGCAAAAGCATCCCGGGAGGCAGACCGACTGCTATGTCGTCCCCAATTTGCGTTTGTAGTGAGGCTAAAAGGAGTGGGGAGGGGGAGTAGGGAAGAGAACGCTTGGAAAGTATATGGATTTTCAGATATGGTCACTAAACACGGCTAAAGCCGTTTCAAGCAACGTTTCGATTCTGAGCGATGATCTTTAACCATATACTTACATAATACTTTATTTTTAACAAATGTGTAAATGTTTCAAGTATAAGCATATTGCAGTATTTGGTATTAGTTTATTGCAATCATTGCGTGTTAATGCAATATTTTACATTTATAATTATATATATATATTTTATATTTATACCTCCACAACACAGGTGAACTCCTAGCGTGGAGGACAATATACTATACCATTGTAATACAAATATATTTAAGAACAAATAAAAAAATATATATATGTATATAAAATTGGTATGGATTCAAAACAATATTAAAAGAAAATTTCCTAAAGTTTATTTTTGTTTTTCTAGCTAAAGCGCCTTTGAGGTGCACAAAATATATGCCATCTAAATTAGCCAAATTTTATTATTGTTAGTAGGTAGATTATTTATTCGGCGGGATAAACAGAAACGTCTCTGTGTAAAAGCACACTTTGTTAGTGGTGTTATTTATTCAAAGAACCTACTAAAATATAGCCAACATCGGCAGATACCTGCGGGACTTGATTACTTTTCTAGGAAGTAATATCTTTCACAATGCCTTTGGAAGGCGAAACAAAGCTGTAAAATTAACCGAATAGTAGAAAAGTTTAAAAAAGTGGAGTTCCAAAAATTAACTTTAAAACAACAGATAAAAAAAATCCCCCAAAGCCTCCAAAAATTACTATGGAGAAGGCCGCCAGAGGGCAGTAATTCCAAATAAATTAATATTTTCCAGGGTTTCATAAAAATGTTTTTTTTTTTAAATAATACGATAAATACAACATACAGTCTCTTATATCAGTGCCACTCTGTCCTGGCGCAATCTCTGTGAACCCGTGCAGGTAGATTACTGTTGGCCGGGACGAATTCAACTTTGTGTTGCTAGGCAGTTCTCGATATGAAATTATTTGCTCTGCGACAGTAGGATTTTCTCTAAAACGAAATATATTTTTATTACATCTTGCAAATATTGAGTAAAGTACACAAAGTTAAATTATTTTGAAGTAGCAATAAATTATGAGCTAAACAACGCTTGGGTTTTGTACAAAATAATTGACAAACTGTTCGTAGCATCGGTGGTTCAGTGGTAGAATGCTCGCCTGCCACGCGGGCGGCCCGGGTTCGATTCCCGGCCGATGCATCTTTTTTTTTATTTCCTTCAATTTTTTTATAAACTTTTTCTTACCTTGTGTACAGCAAAAATCTCATATCCGTGTCATCATCAATGGGGCAGCATTTAAAACAATCCCCTTTCGGTAATATGTTTACTTTTATTGGGGCATACGCTGCAAACGAAAAATAATAATAAATCAATAAATTACATTGGACCATAGAATAGGGGTATAGACTAATATATAGGAGGCATTCTAAAAAAATCTTTGAAAATAAACATTCTGAAGTTATTTCTGGGGATACTTGAGGTATTTTTCCCGTCACAATTTCCATCGACAACTTTATTCCCATTTCAATCTTTGCATTTTCTTTCTCTCTCGAGTATTCATTAGGAGAACATTTCTATTACATATTAAAACCCTATGTATTTTTTTTTAAATACCGTTTAATTCTTTTCATGTGTGTGAGAACCTTGTAAAGCCATTCATTATATTATTTAAAGTATTTCCGCATAAAGGAACATAATAATAACATTATTATAATTGTACTAAAGTATTTTTCGCTATAATAAGTACATACAATAAAAGGTTAAAATATAAGCTCAAAGTTCCAAAAACATTTTTGTCACTTCATCTAAAATATACGTGCTTAAAACACGATAAAAATTTGCAGAATCAAGTGATCAAATAAACATAATTTTGTGCTTTGCTTACATTAACTCCCCGGCGACAACAAACAGGCAATTTGAATCACTCTCACGTATAATTTGAGTTGGCCGCTGAGGTACGCGGTGCGTATCTACCAGGAAATTTTCCGAACGAATTAACAATATAAATCACATTCTCTGTAAACCTCCTGAATAAGTTAACAACCAGATTACCCACAGATTACGATGGGCTGGATTAAGACGTTATTACCAGACAAACCAAGCCAGTGTGTGTGCGGAATGCACACTACACACACTGGCACACGCCATAACCTTGTATGTAAATTAAAAAGCCCAAACAAACCAGCAAATCAAATAAACCGAATCATTTATTATGTCATATTCTCTCATTTTAACAAAAACGTAAATGCCAACAACCCGTGAACCTAACAATCCACGGACAGAGCATTATTAGTAAGATTTCAATGAATGGCATTGAAGTCAAATCTAGGGTGAGGAAATTGCCTGGCAGCCATCTTGTATGACAAAATTTTGAAATGATTTGGGCGCTAACAAGAAAAAGATTAGTGACATAAGAGTAATAAATACAAATTAATAGTTAGGCTGAATTCAATTCTTGGCCTTTTATATCATACACCGGTATGGTTTTATATTTTGTTTCTTCTTGTTGTTAGAGGGTTGTGGTCTATAACTCCCGCGGGGACCAGCCGAATTGGGAGACTTTTTGTTGGTTGGTTTTGGTTGTTAATTTTTGTTGGTGTTAATATTCCTTGTTTCCGAATTTCCGAGACAGTAGTTAGTTTTTTGGAGCATTTAGTTGTGGGTCAGAACTTGCCCGGTTGACATAGTTCAGTGTGTTAGGTCTGTTGGTCTCTTTCATGCTAGTTTTGGGTAACAATTATTTATAATTAATTATTTTGGGTAATTGCAACTTTAAATACGAGAACCCTTAGAACCGAAGAAAGATATATTATAACAAACAAAACATTTCTAATATTAATATACCTAACAGAAGTTCAGAATAAAAATCTTATTATTATTATTATGGTTTTATATAGATGCGCTATTGAATACCTCGCCATACGATTTAAATCCAAAACAAAAGATGATGCTTTTTATTCCATTATTCCATTATGAGTAAAATATTGACAAGAGTGAAAACAGATTAATTTATTGATAGTGATTTAAGTGAAGGTACCTTCTCTTACTAACTAGTGGATACATAAGATACGATGTTATCTATCCAGAGGTGAGAAAGTTGTCACAAACTTTCAAGATTTGGTTTAGTGTAAATTAAATTAAAATAATATCGATATTTGATATTTTCGTCGCTACCCAACCTAACCTAAACATTATTTCAGACAAAACATGTCTAATTTGTACTCCTTGCATCGTTTACAGGTATTGAAGAGTGTTCTTACTGCTTCACTGCGAATGTACACAATACCAGAACAGAGGACTTTTCCAATGCTTCGATAAAATTGCAAAATATTAAACTTTTTCTAAGATATATTTTGAGACGGTACGGCACGCCCCTGGTGTTAAGCCAAGTTCAAAATAAATAAGTACTTAAGTTTTTTTTTGTTGAAATTATTAAAATAATAAGTACCTATTTTCAATTAGTAACATAATTTTTATTCAGAATAATATATAATATTAATAAAACAATGGAATTTAATTTAATGTAATAAAATTTGTTATTACATTCATTAATGATTTAAATTATGATTTTAATTAATGATTTGAATTATTTTCTGTATAATTGACTGAGCATGACGAAGTCCTGTTTTATTTTGACCGTCTTGCATATAGTCTATCTGTATATTTGTTTGTGCGTCCATTTCCGTTTTCGAAATTTTACAGGATCCACTATATTATTCAAACAAGCCGTACTTTGACTAGAAGACTTTCCAAGTTCTTTGACTAAGGACGGGTTGTTTGGGAGAATTTGAACAATTCTTCAAATTTCTTAGTTAATTTTCAAGTTCTGTGAAAGATTTTTCAAGTTCTGTTATTATTTCAGTTCTGTCAAGTAACTGGCCTATAACGATATAGTAACATAACATGATTAGGGCTTTCACAGAACCATATATAGAACATTGAAATTTGATGAATTGTTCGAACTCTTTGAAACAACACCTCCTAACATTTTGGTAAAGATTCTATTTTTAAAAATGAAATCGTCGTATCAATTTGGATTTTTCGATTTGCATATTTTCAATATTATGGTACCTACCTGCCTGAAGAAAGTTTGAAAAAATAGTGACGTTTCTTTGGAAGAATTGTATAGTTCCTTATTTGAAATTTAAAACACGTCACGAAAAATATATTGTTTTTTATTCATTTGGTAAGTATTTAAGTACTTTATAATTTCAGAGGAAATTTTGGTTTTCATTTATTAAATGAAAGAAAATTAGAAACATACTTTTTTGACGGGAGGTCTATTGTTCACAGAACAAGTATAGATAGACATAAAATACATATTATATATTATTATGTTTGCCTTCAAGGCGATACTTACATCACTTGAAATAAAAATATAAACAAACTGTGATATTCATTTTACACTAATATTTCCTTAACAAAAAAAGTTATTTTTAATTTATGGCAAAAACACAACATTAAAACTATAATTTTTATTTTATATTTTGGCAAAATAATTGGGCAGTTAAAAAAAACCGGATATCGCTAATATATATATAATATTACTAATGCATAGGTAATAAAAAATATAATCAATTTGTTTTTCATTATAAGTACCTATACGGAATAATATAAATAGGCATATCGTCTGTAAGTGACTAGACCTCAGTTTGATGATGCCTTCAGAAGGCGAAACAGCTGTCACGCGTAACAATAATTATACAGCAGAACATCTTTATAAAAATGTGTTTTTTTTAATTTAAAAATAATGTTGAAGAATATTTAAAATAAAAACTCACCCGTTAGATAATATTGAAAATAATCGATTCATTGAAAAAACTAGGTATCTTAACTTTGTTTGAACCACTATATAGGTATTTATTTTTTTATGAATAATTGATAATTATTGAGGAAAAGGGGAAACATGTTGTGTCATATAACTCTCTTTTTATGCAAAATAAAATTTGGATATAATTGTAAACGTTTGTTTATATATGTAAATAAGTGTTTGGTAATTTAACTGGAAATTTGGTAGAAAAGACTGAGAATGAGACCTTCAGAAACCATGTACGTATTATAATTTAAAATAAAAAATGCTAATTTAACTACGAAAATTCAAAAGTATTAAAATAATGTCTCCGTGTTATTTTTGTTTCCTGAATAATAAAAACAATTTGGTTTGTGTACTGTCAATGACTAAATAAAATATCTAACTCTACTCCTACTCAAATAAGTACCTAAAACTTGGTCAAGATTCTATAATTATTATTTGACAAGTTGACAGCGAGTATGAAAAAAAATAATTTTGCACACTTTTTTACGGTAAAAAAATAATAATTAATTTAAAATAATAAATTTGGTTTTTTTATGAAAATATTATTTATGTAAGAAAATAAAAGAACAGATTTTAAAAAAAATATTAAAAAATACCACTTGTATTTCCCGTACCGGGAATCGAACCTTTTGCACTCTTTTTTACGATAAAAAAATAATAATTAATGTAAAATAAAAAATTTGGTTTTTTCATGAAAATATTATTTATGTAAGAAAATAAAAGAACAGATTCAAAAAAAAATTAAAAAATACCTAATGGTATTTCCCGTACCGGGAATCGAACCCGAGCCTGCTGGGTGAAAGCCAGCTATCCTAGCCACTAGACCATACGGGAGGATGACGACAGAGGCTAGCATGTTATTCAAAGATAAAAAAATAATGTTGAAGGTAAGTACTAAGAAGGTACAAATGTACATGGTTACTAATAATGCAAACCAACATAATATAGAATTTGTGATTCTCACGACCGATTTTTAAGCCGCCCGACCCCCAGAATTAGGGTCGACGGAGATCGCGTTAACGGAGGTCGGAGTTAAAAATGTGTTTGATTTCACAAATATCGATCGGTCGCGCAATGAAAATGCAAAAATTATTAATGCCTATTGGCAGCACTATCAGAGGAATATTATATCGATTTACCAAAGCAAATACGGAACGCACAATCGAATTGGCCAAATTTCCAAACAATTCAAAGCAGACCGGATCAATGACATCGCCAATGTCATCTGAAGAAACGTGAAGTTAGTAACTAAACGCGAAATGTAAAAATTACTATGCTTTTGAGGATTGGAACAAAGTGGTGCCAGTCTGAAAAATCTTGCATGATGAGTAAATATTTTAACCTGAGCAGTGTACTAGAGGTAAGTCCTATGAGTACTTTTCGTTACTGGGTACAATGAGTAGGTACAGGTACAGAAAAATACCGATGACAAAATACTCAAAAGTATTTAATACGGGGGGGGGGATTGTTACAGAACTTCGCTGAAAAAAAATTCGCCACAGGCAAAAACAGAAAACATCATGTGTCATTCCCCACAATAATTTTTAGAAATCCAAGGGGGGGGAGGGTAGATACGGAATTCCATTTCGAAAAATTCCTCACATTTTTCCGGTCGCAAAATATATCATAACAAATACCAATCACAAATACACATCAAAAATACCCATCGAATATACCCGTCAAAATTACCTACTAAAAATACCCATCAAAAATACCCTTCGAAAATACCTATCAAAAATACCTACTGAAAATACCTATCAAAAATACCTACTAAAAATACCCATCAAAAATACCTATTAAAAATACTTATCAAAAATACCTATCAAAAATACCTGGTAAAAGTACCTATTAAAAATATTTAGTCCCGGTATAAAATACTCATGAGTATTTTGGAACCAGGTATTTTGGAGATCTGTCACAAGTACAAAGTATCGCATGGAAATACCCGGTACTTTTACTGGGTACGATAAATACGCCTCACCTCTACAGTGTACGGCCTTCCTCAACGTATAGCTATACAAGCGATGCAGCAGTCTATTAGGGAATCTTTATAAGTAAGACTGATTATGTTATATGACTTTTTGGGTACGCGGTAAGAATAAAAAGTGCCCAAATATGTATAAATAAATCAGTATAATAATATTGAGCCAATCACGTTATAAAAAATATGAATTTTTAACACCATAATATTAAATCAATATCTTGTGCCCATTCAAACCTCCACAAAACGATAACGAATAAATTATAAAACATGTACTTACATGGCGATCATAGCTTAATATTTTACAAACCTTGGTACATAATAATATCTGCTATTTTTTCACTTGTATCGTTTGATTTACTTACCAAAATTATGTCAAGACTGGTATAGCATGACTATAGGTTCAGTGCTATTGAATGAAATTTCTAAAACAGATATATTTAATAAGGCCCTTACTAATTAACATGTTTTAAATATTACACAACTAAAAAACAACCATTTACGATAAATAAATAGTTCTTTTTCAGTTACGTAATTAAAAATGATTGCTGATTATCATTTTATTCGAATATTACTTTTAGTTTGCAATAAATTATTTACAATAATTTTGCTGATCTTGTCATAGAACTTGTGCTTAAAAACAAATGAAAATACAGCATTGAATTATGTAAATAAAAAAAATGAGCATCATGTCCATTATATGTATAACGACAGAAAAAAATTACGGTAAAGTTATTGAAAATTAAATACGTCATCTAAAATTTCTACAGCGTCCGGATAATTTATTAATTAACTAAGCAATAATTGAAACTACCGTCCACATATTTATGTAGCTACTGTTTTGTTCTAGATTCTGGGTATCCTATGTTCAGTGATGCCATTCCCAAAAATGAAAAACCGTGTTTCAAGGGTAAAAAACCATGCTGTTCAATAAAAAAACCATGCAAAAAAACATGTTCTCCGTAAGCTTTTTATCGAGAATTTAAATAATAAAACAACGGTACCTAAGAAAACTATCTACAGGGTTTTCCAATAAGAGGTGTTATTTTGAATAGCCCGCTATTTAGGTAGATGTTAATTTTGAAGCTGTCATTTTTTGACATTTGACAAGTAGAAACTACGCCATTAATAAAAATGGAACGATACACGTTTCAACAACGCATTGAAATTATTAAAATTCACTTGAGTGAATCAAATGGAAATCATCTTGAGTTGAAAAGTGAGTTGAGTTGATATTGTTGAAAAGCCTTTCTATCCTCAACGTGTGACTGTTTAGTGCGGTTTATGGTCCGGCGGAGTCATTGGACCTTACTTTTTTCGAAAATGAGGCTGGAGCAACAGTTACGGTGAATGGAATACGCTATCGAGAGATGATTAATGATTTTTTATGGCCGGGATTGGATGGTATTGACAACGTTGACTGGACAACGTTTACTTTCAACAAGACGGCGCTACGTGCCACACAAGCAACGAAACCATTGATCTTTTACGATTGAATATCAAAATAACACCTCTTATTGAAAAATCCTGTATAATGATTTATTAAAATTAATCATTATTTTATAGTTTTCTTTTGAATAATGAAAAAAAATTACATACAAATAAAAGCACAGAAAAGTTGTTTTTTGGCTTATTGTTAGTATATTTAATTTGTACAACTCCGTTTCAAATGAAAAAATAATATTATTAAATATTTTTTAAAACCTTGAAAAATATATCCTTATTATTCAGATCCACGAGAAAGAAGAAATCTTCACAAGTCTCAATAAATATTTTTTGTTCTACATTTTACAGTAGTTAGCTTAGGTACCTACCTAACTAACATTATACTGAATTATATTAATACATATTATTTACTGACTTAATAATTAGATAAAGAGACAACATCAGTACAGTATTAAGTAAATATTAAGTTCACTCAATATTTTTGGTGATCGGGTATAAACCATGACTTTTGTAAGACATGGTTTAGTTAATGTAGTTTTTTTATAGTAAAAATGTGGTATACAGTAGTGAATGGTGGAAGTCGGGGACGCCCGAGGAAAACATGACACAATCAAGAGAAACAAAAAAATAGACAGTAAACTTTTTAATTCCTTAGAATAATAATATTTCCACCATAAAAATAGACCAAGTTTTTAAGTACACCAAAATTCAAAACCTCAAAATTTTACTTCAAACCATTCATAACCCATGTACACATCAGCTACTTTAAAATAAAATGCCTACCTATTACCGGAGGAATTTTTTGAGTGTCAATGTTAGATTAAAATATTATACGATAGTTAAGAGACATTCTTAAATTTAATGCAATTTTGTTTACCAGAAAGTTATATATCTACATACATAATCATCATGACAAAAAAAAACAGTTTTGCCTCGGAATCCAATTATCAGAAAAAGTAGGTGCCCACCTACATTTGCATAGAGGCAGGTATTACAACATTACAGTTACAAGCTTTTTAACAACATTATACTACTAATACCTACAGTATACGTATGTCTTGTTATTATCATTTTTTTAAATAACAAAAGAAATGTGCCTTTCAGGACTCTTAAAAAACATTTGAGTAATATAGATAAATTAAAAATAAATTCTTCGAGAACAGCACAACTGCTCTAAACCGTCTGGAGCGAATGTGACTATGGGGTTGTTATGAGGTTGAAGGTGGGGAAGAGGACGCTGGGGAGGTATCTGGCTATTCAGATGTGATTATCAAACACGGCTAAAATCATTTCAAGCAACCTAGAATCTGAAGGATTGTTTTTCTTCACGCCAATACTGAAAATATCTACCACTCAATTTAAAATATTATTTATTTTAAATTATTAAATTGTGAAAAAAATACAAATTAATCAAATCAAATTTAGGTGCGCACGCCTGGATTTGAACCTGTGACGTATTAATTCGTAGCCAAGGAACATAACCACTCAGCCGCTGAGGCCGTCTACAACCAATAAACAGAAATGACTTGACAGCACGCGCACTCCCCTGGATTTTTTTAATGTGACACCACGAAAGCCCTACCCTGCAAAACCAGAGTAACTACGAGTATTTCATTTAATTATAAAACGTTTTCAGGAATATGATATGTAATGTGATACGGAATCTGTCCGAATGACTTTTTCCAGATTTTCACATTTTTCCATACCTATTTCTTCAGTTAAAATATGTTATTTCATTCCAACTTTTTGTACAGAACAATTGAAAAAAATAACTATTTGGTTGAAATAATTACATGTTTTTACATGCCTACGTCAAGTTTCACATAAAATTTATTTTTCGTTGATCAAACATGAGATAATAGTTTACCTAATATACCTACAAGTGCATTTTATCCGTTATTTTTTGTTTGTTTATTTAAATAGATATATTTATCAAAACTAGTTTATTAAATTTGCAACATTGTTTGTGTCACAACGTTCATTGAAGCGTCAATTTAATTTATTAAAGCCAATTGCAATCGCAATACTTTTTAAGCCTTAAGAAATGCGGAGTAAAGACAAGTATTTAACAACAAGGAATTAACAACAACTAATCAATAGCATAATCAGACGAAGACGAGAAGGAATAACAAAACTCTTGAAAATACGGTGAACATACAGAAAAAGATTCAGTGGTATCTAGGAAAAGAACCCGAACCTCGTCCTTACTGGGGAAGTGCTCTGACCACTGAGCTAATTCGACCATATCAACTTACATTTTTTAACTGTATCATACTACGACCGAGAGCTACCAACATTCTCGTCACTTTCTTCCTAGTTGCGACTGAATCTTTTTCTGTCTTTCCTGTTTCACATATTTCTTTTGAGAGTCGTCAATTTTGCCTTTAGTGATTATTTTTTTATAAAATTTATACATATATTTACGTTTTATGTTTTTCCTATAATTCCTGAATTTTCCCGAAACTAAGACTGTTTTGTTCCACCGTTATAAATTCCATATAACGTGTATCAGTCATCCTTGCTTAAATTATGTCGATTTATAATTTAACTGAGATACAATATTGCTAATTTATTAAGAATCTTTTCAAATTATGTTATCCTATTAAAAAAGGGATATCAGGCCCTTGACGAATGAATTGATAGGTTCCTGATAAACTTTAACTAAAATACTTAATAAAATAAAATAATTAATTGTCACGATGTCCGAACAAGTGTTCATAACAGAATTGACAAACGGAGATGTATGAACATGGGTTCAATTTACTAAAAGTTTATCAGGAAGCGGCCTGCTTTCCGGTTTTTAACCGGATTACCAATAATTTGAAGAGATTTTTAATAAATGAGCATTACTCATTTTTCTCCATAGGCGACACAATCAACGAAGTAAAATAAACTATCGAATGTAAATCTAACTTCATTTTGCGTGGCAACATAAATATCTTAAAACCGACGTCTGCGAAATGTTTGTAAATCTGTACTTGCAAATTGTTAATTATTGTTACTTTAATTAAAATTTTCTGTCAAAATCTTTTCTCTGTAATTCATTTTTATTTATTTTTAAACTATCTTTTTGACATAACAATTAAGACCAATTTTGGGAAAAATTCTCTTTTGAGATATTACATTTTTATGTTTAGCCTACACTTCTCTCCCCCTTTCAAAATTTGATCTCTTTTTTTCCCAACACCGCTCAACACCATTTCAAATAAAATAAAAATATTTAAAAATCAATATTTCAACAACATAACCTTCAAATATAAAAATTTCGCAGTTCTTTAACTTATTTTAAATCGATTGTTAGGTTAAGTTAGGGAAAGTTAGAAGATTTCAAAGGGGAAGGTCAAATTAATAAAAAGAAAAAACTATCTTTGTACTTACTAAAAAAAGAAACAGTGTTAAATTGTCAATTGAATATTATGAATGGTTGAAACACAACAAACGAGAAAAAGATCTTACTCAATGTTGACAAAAAGGTTTTCATTCTACAATACAACGGAGGCTAAGAAAATATTTATTTT
Organism: Hesperophylax magnus; assembly: GCA_026573805.1. Taxonomy (NCBI): domain Eukaryota; kingdom Metazoa; phylum Arthropoda; class Insecta; order Trichoptera; family Limnephilidae; genus Hesperophylax; species Hesperophylax magnus. Next base: position 7,288,996 of record JAIUSX010000002.1, read on the forward strand.
CACGAAAATATTTAAACATTATAAATAAATTATGTACATACTAGAAACTTACCCAATAAAACAGTCGAGATTTGGCAAATAGCCGCTGTAAATAGGTTGACCATTTTTTTTCTTCAATCAATTACTTTACCTTCGAGTTGAACAAATTCGGGCACTTTTTAGAGCAAATCTTGTATTAATTAACTCACAATAAATAAAAATATGTGTTACAAAACTTTCAGCACCAACGCCAATGCCGGACCAGAGCCATTTTCCCGAGATTTCTTTAATATTAAGTAATGCAATAGATTTCAGCTTCACACTTCAGTCACTTTTTGGGTATGCCTAATCAAAAACTGCTATCAATTGTTTTTTTTTATTTAGCATTGCATTTTATTTCTACAAGACGAACATTGCAATCTAAAGAATTCACTAATCGTCGTAGGAATGCAGAAAACCCCAATTATAAATTCGTCAACGTTTTTTAAGGGCTGGCTAATGACAATGACGTCTCGTATAATATAACAACAAGCGCATTCGCTATGTAAATTATCTAGTTTTTTTATTTATTTTTGTAGACACTTCCATGGGCTTTATATAAAATTTATCACTTGTATGTTGTTCATAGGTGCGCAACACGATCAAGACGCTTTAAACAGGTGATTGCTATCGCGGTAAAACGTCAAATAAAAAGTTCCCGCGCAATTCAAGCCGGCAATCGACTGATTCGATTTGATCTGCTGACGCGAGTGGGGGCGCTTTTGGCGCCAATGGGTGGGGGGCGGAAAATCTTCGGCAGGAAAAAGACCACGGGTACTTCCTGCCCGACGATTCCCATGGCAGAACGATTGCAAAACGCTTCAAGGCCAGGTTCACCGATCGCGTGCATTCGGTACTGAACTCGGCACTCCGCCTACAAACCTGCGACAGCTTTCGCTAGGCGGTACAGTAAAATCATTTTAGATAGATTATTGCGTGTACATACCCTATCTTAGGACTGCTGCGGGGTAAGAGGGGACTATAGGCGGTTGTTCCAAACTACATCGAGCCAATTTGAACCACTATCGGTGTGTAAAATGATTTGCCTGTACCTAGAACCTAATCGCCAGTTTCTACCAATTAATTATTATATTATCGTTATTTCACTATGTAATAATTTTATGCGCTATGTAGTTATTAAGTTGACTATCTATCGTTAATTATATTATGTTTACTAGCAACCAATAACGTGCATAAATATATACATATATTTTTTTTTTGTTAGTGACATCTCAATTATTTTTAAAGCAAATTTGTACGTGAGTTTGACTAGGAATATAAATTGTCACGTGTGATAGTTGTTGATTTATTATTTTGTGGTTAGTTTGATAATGGCTTTAAAGTCCGAAACGGCTGTCAAACAACAATCAACGCTGTGCATAAGCAGCAAACTAGCAGAACATAATAATAGTAATACCTATATATTTTCTGCAATTTTATTGAAAATAAACATAAAGACGTGATAGTTGTTTCGCTTTCCAATGATATTAACTATTACGGAGTCGAAACCAAGAACATATTTTCAGAATCTGTTTTTGCAGATTTTAGACAGCACATAAACAAATAAATATATGTTTAAAGAGGATGTTTATTTTTTTCTCATTTAACAAATCAAAACCAAAATTTCCTCTGAAATCATAAGTATTGTAAGCAGGTACTTTTAATACATACCTAATTAATTATGAGCCATATATTTTATGTAACTTTTTAAAATTTCATATAAGGAATCTTAAAATTTTGTCAAATGAAGTCACTAAGGAATAACAATTCTTTTATCAAACTTTCTTCATGCAGGTACCATAAAATTGATAAAAATGCGAATAAGAAAGTCCAAACCAATAACGAAGATTTCAGAAACATTAAAATAGCCGTTACCTTGAATCTGAAACGGAACGGAAAAAACTAATTTACACACAGACGAAATGTATAACGGTAGAGCTAACAGACGCTACGCTCATTCAATTATATTACTACAGTTTTTATTTTAACATACTTATAACAAATCGCAATCATGTAACAAAAAAAGACTCATCATTTATTATTCACTCAACTCATTATGACACTTCGCATACTCGATATAATTAGCAAGTAGCACTTGTAGCAAATAATATTAAAATGGCATATTTTGAGGCCAAGAAGATTTCCTGTAAGGATTTCTAAACTTGTAAACTCTGAAACAGATTCCTAGAAGTGTGATCTATAAAACTATACAGATTAAAAAAAAACAGATGTTGCCAGTAATTTACACGATACCTTCAGAGTTTTAGACACCAGATAAGCTATTGAAATTATTTATCTGTTTTCCATGTTTGATAAATTTCAGCAAAAGTAAGGAAAAACTGAGCTTACTTCGGGCGAATGGACAGACCTACAACACTATTCTATCTGTTCATCTTTTCACTGCATGTACTCGTATATGACGCCTATTTGAATGCCATTATTATTTTGGAAAATTTTCAGCATTATGTCTAATTCACAATTTTTCATTTAAAAATATGTAGCTAATATTTAATTAATTGGAGTGACTTTTGAAGGTCATATCCATCAATATGAATTTAATCATTTAAAGAGAAAATAAAATAAATAAATGCAAACTAATGATGACGTAGAACAAGACACAGAAAAATAGTAAAAAAATCTGGGAATCGAACGCAGGAACAATGTCTTTAACCGTTAATCGATTCTATGTTGCGACGGCTACTTTTTTTTATTTTCTGTGTCTTGTTCTGTTTCATTTTTCGTTTAGATTTATCAATATTATCTTCTTCTGCAGTTATATTATATATTTATACTTATTCAAGTCCTTTCCAGTGAGTTTATTTCTTCAACTCGTCAAGATATATTGTCACAGGCGCACCACTGATACTCTTTTGTAACTTCTACCTCTTTATTACAAACAACAAAAACCATAATAAAATGGGTTAGAACCATAAAATAAAGAAGAACACTAGAAATGCCTTCCATATAGATTTGATTGCAAACCAATGTCGCCACTGACTTGGTACCCTTTGATTCTAGCCTACTTATATTTGCCAAGCCTTCATCGTCCCATTTCATAATGATGGTGAAATACAGTTCTGCACAATACGACATTTAAGCAAAGATTGGTCAGACTTTTGGATCACGAAACACCCCCAGATGGCATTTATTGTGTTCTGCTTTATTCTATGATTACAATGGACCTCTCGGCAAATTCACATTTTTTTCTGCGATATACGAGTATCATTATTTTGTAAGATGAGTTATTTTACATACTTACTTATATTATATTATGCAAATGTCTAGGATCTGTGGAGCAAGCCAGTTAACAAACTTCACCTTCACCTTCACTTCACCTTAACCTTCACCTACACCTTCCACTTCCCCTCCTCCACATCCTTCAACCTCACATCCTCAAATGAGAATGCCATAGTTCCAATTGGCTCCAGGTAATTGGAACTCTTGTGCGGTAAATAAAAATAGTCATTTCGGTGGTGTGTCTCTGTGTAACAGCTTGTTCAATGATCTCTAGAACTGAAATTTGCTTTGATTTTAAAAATTGGAACTGACTGTCACAACGATTCAGACAAGCGACAATGTACGTATACCAAAATTATTTTATTATTAAATAATAATTATGTGTTTGAAATGTGTAATTCTTTTGTTAAAATTTTTGACAAATTTCGTAATTTAGTTTACTAATGCTGTTCATTCTAAATGTAAATTTCTAATCGTCTTTTAAATATCAATGATACTAAGGCAAATATTTTTATTTTAAGGTAATTATAATATAACAAAAAGAAAATATTTAAAGCTTCGATACCACCGGAGAGTATCGACTCCTATCTTTCTCCTATTGTTTCTCTCCTTTATTCAAGTTTATGGTTACAATGTTTGTCTCTAATCATCCAAATTAAATCCCTTAATCCTCCTTCGACCAGTAGGTTTGATGGAGAAGCCTCTTTGGTGGTAGGCTTTGGTGTAGATTTGTTTTTTTCGTCCCTCAATAACAAAACAAAATAAGTTGATCGGGCATCAGCAGCCGCGGGTTCAGACAACTCCGTTTTCCGCTGACACCGTACAACCCAAAAGGTAATAGTCCCAACATCCGGTCACTTCGATCTCCCATCATTTCCTCTCAGAAAATCCTTGATTTAATTTCATGACCCGTGACATTTTTCCGATCAGATTTGACCGATGACTGAAGAAGGTATTTATTTACAGCGTTGATGTTGTAACAAATCGTTTGGAAGTTCGGTAACATTATCACTTGCCGGAAACATGACCTTGCAACTTGACTAAGTAAATTAAATTGTAAATTCTGATTCGTTATTTTTAATCACGATTCTTCGACTGAACTTCCTCTGAAAAAAACGTGCACTTTTTTCAAATAATTGTGATTCGTGATAGTACTAGTGGTTGCTAGTACTACCCGGTTTCGCTCGAGTTTCAATCTTTCAATCGAAATATTTATAATCGAACATTTTATTGAAAAGTATGGAAAAAACAAAATGATGTCTAACTTTATTTGTTGATAGGTAAATTATTTTTCAAAGCTTCATTGCTGATGACGGAAATGACGTTAAGAACTGACAATAATTAACTTGACTTAGAAATTTCATACATAATATATTGTTCAAAATTTTGACGGCAGAACCCATTGTTCGCGAGTTTTTGCTTCTTTTTAAAAACATAACATTTCCCAATCTTCATCTTCTCTCATATCCTTCCCTTCCCCACTCCCTTCAAGTAGGTTATTTTCGCTGTTTTTATTATAATATAATATATATGAAGAAATAAATTACGATAACGAAATGATTTTTTTTATTTATTCTGACGAAAAATTTTCTATGCCGATTTAAATTGTGCCATTTTCGGTTTGCCGCGGTTTGTACCCAGTTAGAAACGTTTCGAAGTGTGTGGTTTTGATTATGACAGAAAAAATAAAAATTATGTTTTTTAGTAAGATATTCATAATCAGAAAAAAAACTATAAATTTTCAACCCCTCTGACGTCAAGTTCCACCCCTTTGTAACGGTCGTAGTTTGTGAAAATACGACGCCATAATCCCACTGGCTACGGACAGTTGGGAGCTGGAATTGGAATTCTACTGCGGAATTCACATAAAAAAATCTGCATTGTAAAATAATGTAGTTACTAGATACTCACCAATAATTTACGAAAATATTATCAACGATACGAGAGCGGCAAGTACCTACGCCATGTGTTTATATAGGTACCTACATTGGTACGTATTATATTTTTGTGGTATTTCTTACGCAATGCAGGAACCAGGTAGTGTAGTGATACTAGGCATTTGAACGCTTTGGCCAAGGTAAAGGAAACACTCGCCATAACTACTAGGTATAGGTATTATTATTACGATAATTTAACGTTTTGTTCTCTTGCATTATTATTTATTATTTTTACGATATTATTTTAATTGGTGTTAAAGCAGGATGATTATAATTACCTACGTAATATTACGTAAAAAAACATAAAATAATAACATTCATTAATATCTTCACAGTGTTTTTTCCCACACAACCTTTAAGCTTCGGCCATGAAAATGCTTCTTCAATTTCTGGATAAGCGTACCTTTTTTTTTAAATCTCGTAACATGATTTCTATAATCAGCTGTAGAGTTATAAAAAAAACATTTAATTGTAAAAAAATTACAATAGTTGCGTTTAGCTGTAAATTTCACATAGAAAAATAAAACAGTTTTTCTGTTCTGTAGTTTACATAGGATCACATACTATTTTATATATTGATGATTATCCAGAAATCTTCTTTTGCTTCTTACTGTGAAAGAGAGTTGGTGGAGGTCATGGTGGAATGCTGAAGTTACTTTGCCATTTGACGCCATTGGGAGTCACTTAATTCAGAATCTCACAGACTCAATATTTTCGTACGAATCAATGAATTCATATGTTCTAAAATACCCAAAACAGATGAAGAAATTTTCAAATTCCCTTCAAAATTCCCACAAGTTCCTTTAATTCCGAAATTAAACAAAATTCTATTGAAATCAGCATTGTTTTTTTTTATTATTATCTCATTTTCTCTTTCGTTCAGGCTATAAAAATAGATTTTTTTGAACAATATCTGCAAACGAAAACGAAATATAGTGCGTTCTCACAAAAATTATAAATATTATTTTTGATATGGTTTGATAATAATAATAATAATTAAGAAATGCCCTCATTTTCCCCACAAAAAGGTTCTCCCCGCAAGAAACGCAATTCTAGAAAATCTTTGAAATTCTCCGCAATTTGCAGAATTCTCTACCAATTGACAACCCTGATGTGGAAGATGTATAGCTACGACAGCCATACCATAGATATATTACTCATGTAGACTGGATGTTATGAAACTGCAGGTTCAGTCGTACCAGCCAAACGGTGTGTTATTGGATAGTGGTTTATACGTTTTTATATGACGATTTATACATTCTATGTATAATAATTTATGTATTCAGAATGAGCGTTTGTTGATCTATTACGAACATTATATATAATATTAAGCCATAATATTTTTCACTTTTCATTATTGTGCGGCTCGTTCGTGAATGAGTCTCCGCTACTACAGATGGTGCACCTAAGGAAACCTTATTTACGTAGGAACTATCTACACTAGTAGTTCTGTGAAAAAAATATGTTTCTTATTTAAAAAATCAAAGCCGAAATTTCCTCTGAAATCAATTTGCGAGTAGGTACTTAAATACCTACCAACTTAATTATAATCCATACATATATTACGTAACATTTTTTAAAAATTTCTTATAACGAATAGTAACTCCAACGGAAAATGTTATTGCTTTAAACATATTCATATAGATCAACGAACGCTGATTCTGATTATACGTAGAATTTATAAATCGTTTTTATTTAAAAATGATTAAAACACCATCACATGCGCCGTTTGGTTGGCACCACTCAATCTGCTGATTCTGACATCACAGAACTCAGTTCATATTTCCACATTTCATTCTGGTTTTGTATGGAGCGTATGGAGGTTGAACCAATGAAACCCAGGTTTTGTTTGTATTTAAAAGATTTAATTATTGTTGTTTCACAGTGTTGACGAATTGAAAGATAATTTGAGCCTTCAATAAATAAAATCCGGATGGAAAATGACGGAAATCGGTTACATTCGAGGACAGTCGGACAATCTTCCGATAGTTGTTAATTAGTTGAGCGGCATCACAACCCAATAATATTTATATTGTAATCTGCTTACATAATTATGTATATGTTATTATGATTATTGGTTAAAATAATTCTAACATAATAATAGGTACCACAAAGGAAAAATACTAGAAACCATCTTGGAATTTAAAAAGTGCAATTAAAGTTTAAAACATTTACTAGATCACCAAAATTAAACTAATGTACTTGCATCAAAATGATCTCCGCAACGAAATGCAGTTGACCTTACTGGTAAAGGAGTATTTTCCTTATTGGGTAGTTAGGATGGCGTCGCACCAATTTTTCTTATTAATGCAGGTTTTGGAATACTGATAAATTGATAATCAGGTGCCGTACGGGTGTAATTTTGCACTGATGTAATACAATAACAGTAATGACGAGACGCTGACATTTTACCTAGTGTTCTTCAATATTAAAAGCGGTTAAACCCAAGAATTAAAAACGTCTCCAGTCACGACGCACGCCGCCATACAAAATGCAGTGCCTGTTTAAATAAAACGTAGTTTTCATGTGACTGGTGATGTCACACATAAACTCCACAGATTTGGTGCGTTTTGGGGAGACTCCAAAAATAAAGATAATTATTAAAACTAACCTTAACTATACAAAAATACAGCGACATATTTAAGTCAAAAGGTCATTGTTTTTTTAAAAAGGACTGGAGTTTCTTATTATTCGTTTTGTTCAAAGAAATGTCACCATCTCAATGATAATTCTTTTTCAAACTGTCTTCAGGTCGGTAGGTACCATAATATTGATTGTTACGATTTTGAACCGGAACTGTAACGTGACAAACAAATTTACAGACAGATGAAATGCCAAACGGTGGAGTTAATACAGGACTTCGCTATGCTCAGTCAATAATTAAATACATACCGCCTTACTTACTAGATCGTTCAGCTTTTAAGTTTATACCCCCTACTCCATGGTAAACGACTGAAATTCATAGAAACGTTATTACTTCGCGAACAAAGCGATATAATAATTTGCAATGGGAAAATTCCGCAACAATGAGGAGTATTATTTTCTGCCCACGTCATTATGCAAGTTTGAATTAATTCCTGTGACCATTATTGGCAATAATTCCGGACCGACCTGCTCTGTTCTGTATTGTCTCAGAGTCAAGGTTTCGTCGTCAGCGTTCATTTCAAAACCGCACAACGGCGTTAGTTGCTTGCAAGATGGCGGAAAACAGAAAAACATTTATGTTAAAATCGATAAACATGAAAATTACCTACATTTTTCACGCGGACTTCGTTGCTTTATTAAAAACCTCTGCTATACCTAATATTTATAAAATGCATCTTATGAGTTGTAAGAGAAGTATACTCTATGTCAGAAAGATATATGGGTTTGGTTTGCGATTTCAACGATGAGCTATGGCGTCCAGAATTATGAACAGCTGTCTGGAACGACAACTATTGTCAGCTCGTTTTAATTTGCTGAGCTTTCTTTCATATTTTTCAGTTGTTTTGTATGAAAAAAGAGGAATGAATTATCGGGCGAAGTCGGGTCGAATCACTTATTTTTACAACTCTTTAATAATTGAGAACCGTTTGATTACCTAACTCACATCCCTGAAATATGAAGGAAAACGTTTTTACACAAAAAAAATTCAGAAATTTTCTTCTATTATTAATTATTATTATTAATTACCTACCAATATCATTTTAAAATTTGAAGAATTTCTTTGCGAAAACTTGTTATCTGCAGGATTTTGACTTTGATATTTTACATTACACTTAACTCGGGATATTTTACTCGGTGACCGGATAACTCATCAAAATGACAATTCAACACACCTATAAAAAGTGTTATAAAGTTATGAAAAGTGATAAAACAAAAACTCGGTTAAATATGTTACATATGTAACTATTTTACCTAGTTTTTGTTTCATCTCTTTTAAGGCGATGCCATACGTAGTAATGCAAAATCATGTGTTTTTGGTTTGAAAATTTGGTCGCCTAGAAATGTTTCAGATGCTTTAATTAAATTCTGCAAGTAGAATACATCTTGGCCTTTGAAACAATTGAGTATTTTTTAGATAAATCTTTTAATAAGCCCAGAAAAAAATAATGTATAAGGCCTATGAAAACTGCTTTAAAGATCAAAATCTCCTACTTACTAACCCATTTTCGGTTATGATTTTATTGTATAATGTGGCAAATTAAGTTATTTATAAAATGATCGAAAAAAAATTAAATATTTATGCCTGAACATCCACAAAATAAAATAAAAGGCACTTTTTGCCATATTTTTTTCTTGCATAAATCAAAACAGGCGGATGGTGTTGAGCGGGAATTTAAACCTTATCGCCATCTACGTAAGGGTTGTTATTGATAGTGGCTCAATTTAAAATATTACACGACGTAGTGCATCGCCTTAATGACTTTGTCAACTTTTAAAGGTGTGATGAATTGTCATTTTGAGGAGTTGAACATTGGTATTGAGGAGTATGGAAAATATTTACCAGTGACTAAATAAAATACCCAATGATATTTCCACAGCCAAATGTTGAACTCAAGAACGACTGTAGAAACATTCAGGTCTCAGATAAATTATGTCAACCGAGTATAAATGTTGGGCCCGCGTTTGAAACGATTCCCGACTATTCACCGGTACCGGAGGGATAAATGAGACTAGTTCGTCGGACCATCCTTCAATGGAAATAGCGGTAGAACAAGGACAGCATTCCCACCTGACGCCTGTGCTCTAAAGATTGCATTCCCGGGAACATATCAAACTGGCCAACCGTTTCTGCACTGCGCGAATGCTTTTAGTTTTAATTATTTTGGGACTCCAGACAAGATGTGGCTGAAAAAGTCAACATTTGACAAAAGTATGTAATGGTGATGTATTCACAGTATGTACAAACCTATATCATTCCAGTGCAGAGATAATGCTTTAAGAGGGAGCTACAAGCCAAAAATGTGTATATTCTTGGTATACCTTATATTGTAGGTAATAGGCATTAAAATCGCTTGACAAAAATAGTCTACAAACGTTCGATTTCAAGTACAAAACTGGTTTGTATTTATTTTGTAAATAATGTTATAAGAAAGCAAAAAAGTTAATCAACTGAAACTGTCATAGATAATCTTAGCTATAATATTGTATTTTTTAAAAGTTGTCTCCTTTAAGCGTTCATACATTTCTATTGAAAATATAATTTTTTAAGTAGTTTAAATTTGTATTTTTTATTGAGTAATTAATTTTTTTATTTGTATTCTACTCAAGTGAAACGATAGGAAAACCTTCATAATGTACACCAATTCGTTATAAAGATTCATCGAAATTGTGATTTAGCATTAATCTTCGCCTTAATTCTTTATCGGGTCTCCCCTTTTTATACCTTTCACTTCTGAATACTACATTGTTACTGTTAAAAAAAACTACATTATATCAAATTTAATTCGACTCTTTTCTATCATTTACCACTGTATACCACCCACATGGTTACTGTTAAAAAACAACATTTTATCGACTCTAATTCGACTCGCATGTGTACAAACATAGGTGAGAGGAATTTAACTAAGATTTACCAAGATATAATATTATATACCTAGTGAAAAATGAAGGAGATTGTTCCTTTCAGATTCCAAAATGACTCCAAGTGGACTTCGAGCTACGTAACGAGCTTGCGAGTGGCACGATGCGTTTTTTTTTTTTAAAGAGCCCGTATGAGCGAACCTTATTAAATATTTGGTACCCGCCTCAGAACAGAAATTTTCTAGTGAGGCGGGTTACTTTCATGTTTGTAATTTTGATCATGTTTGCATATATTTTTACTGTATTCGTAATACGAGTAGTATGATAGTATGACCTCTCGACCTTGACCTCACACGTTTGAAATTCTTAGGACGTGGTTAAAATGGTTCCAATAACGTAGTAAGCAGATTTCTACCATAAAGTTAAAACGTTGTTCCGCCTCACGGCGTGCTACGGCCGCGCGATAGGCTGCCACTAGCAGGCTACGTGATATCTGGAACTTGGGTAAAGTAGGTACTAAGTAGGTATTCGGGATAAATAGGAGATAGCCACTACTTCTACGCCGTTCTGACAGGGCGATTTTAGTCAACTCTGTGTTGAATGACACTTGAAAGCTAATCGACAAATATGAACAGCCTTTCAACAGAGTTGATAAAGTTTTTAGTTGAGCCACGAAAGTTGAAGGACCGTCTACTTTTGTTGTGCAAGTATGAGTCATCGTTCGATTTTCCTGCCGAATCAAAAACGTGTGAACATATTTTTCAAGACGCTTGCGATTTTTAGTTCCCTGTGTTGGAAAGTAGACGTTAGATGTTCCTAGTGAATGGTTTACTTATTACCTAGTACCTATCATCATGGCATCTACTTCAATGAAGTAACGTATTCATTGGTCGGTTGATATGATGTTTAGATTTATGGATCTATACCAAAGCCATCCTTATCTTTGGGATCAGAAGCAAGAAGTTTACAAAAATAGGAATGCCCGTGACACTGTAATTAATAATATATTTTTTTAAATGTTACTGAAACCTAGTAGTTATTATTTGAAATAGCACGTTTCTCAATGTTTCAAAAAATAATAATTTTTTACCTTCATAACAAATTTTAGGGCATCAACTATTGCAACGACACTTCTTTTATAAATAATAATATCGTATTTTTGGAACTCTGTGCATATAAGCTATACTTGAACAAGAATCCCCCGTTTCCAGGTGTCGTTGCGTAATTTGTAACTTAGTTTTTGCCGGGATAGCCGCGCGCATAACTGTGTCCTGTTTTTGGATTTTTTATTGAATTTTAGACAACAGTACGTCAAATTGTTCGTCCGAAATTCGCAAATGATTGCGATAGCCTTCGGTATCTTATAACGCCATCTCTCTCATATAGTGTTAGAAGCACTGAATTAGTTTCTCCTTTTAATCCATTATCTGGCCCACATACAACGTTTTTTGCGCTTTTTCATATTCTAAAGTTCGTTCCGTAAAATGTCCGAAATCATAGGGACGCAAGCAGCGATTACTTCACTTGACGCCATCTTGACTAACAATATCGGTTCGAGTTAAATTGAAACGTCTGAACTAAATCTTGTTCAATTTTTGTCGTTCAATAAAAGTCGTTCAACTAAAATCGCTCTGTCTGAACGGGGCATTCGCCATACCTACTTGGCGCCGAGCCTTGAGGTGAGCCGTGAGCGTCTGCCCCAGTGACGATGAATCTAGGGCAATTTCTTGGTTTTGAGCCAAATTTCGGGAAAATATCAATTAAAACTAAAGAATTATTTCGTCTGACCGCACGTGCAACCTTAGAATGGTCACTATGGTTACGTTATAGATGTCTTAGATGAAATATGAAATTGGAACCTGCACCTTAAAGAATTGTCACGTTTGGTGTTTGCCTTATATGAAACGTTTGGCGTTTGATTAGTTTCTGATCCAAGCAAGCAACTTGGAAAATGATCGAAGGAAAAGGAGAGTAAAAGGTTCATTGTTCATGTCCATTTTGGGTATTAAATCCATGGTTGCAGCCAGGGGTGGCCCTGAGCGAAACGGCGCATGGCGCGAATAATATTTTGACGCCCCTTCTAAAAACCAGTAGACGCCTAGGTAGGTGATTACTGTAATTAATAATATTCGGATGATTTGTATTTTTGTGCAGCGCCGTTTTTGTGAAAAATAATCTCAAGGACGGTATGTTAAGACTTTAAGGTGTTAGTTATTAGATATTGGCAGAAGTTCGATCGCAATGAAATGTAAGATAAACATTTAAATAATTTTGATTTTAAACTTGTTCTCACTGACAGTAGGTTCAACACTTAGGACGGGTTGTTTCGGAGAATTTGAACAATTCTTCAAATTTCAAAGTTAATTTTCCAGTTCTGTGAAAGATTTTGTCAAGTTCTGTCATTATTTCAGTTCTGTCATGCAACTAGCCTATGATGATATAATAACAGAACTTGAATAAGACATTCACAGAACCCAGAAATGAACGTTGAAATTTGATGAATTGTTCAAATTCTCCGAAACAACCCGTCCTACATGAGATCCAGATCCGTTATAACCTCTCCTTCTTTCTAATGAACCATGTAAAAGTTTTTTTTTTAACAATTAATTAAAGACATGATATTTAATTAAGAAATTTACAGGTAATAGATATATTAAATCAGCATACTAGACGGTTGCCTGTTTCATGGTGACCAATGAAAGAAAGTTATCTAGTGTAAAGATATGAATTAAATTTACAAACATGTTGAAAATTAGAAAACTTAATATAGAAAGTAGAAAAAAGGAGAAGACTTGGATAAGGATTAGATTACGTATTCGCATTATGTAACGGATGTTATAATGAAGGAACATGCTCACGGTACGTCACAATGGCTAAACATATTGGTTCATTGGGTAGGATTTTTTTACACTATCAAAAGGATAACTTCACACTCAACCGTTAATTATTTTAAAGCATCAGTCAGAAGTAGGGCATGTAACCCTTTCTTTAGATTTATTTTTCTTATTTGCTCTCTGGAGCTAAAATATTATTTAATTAACAGCTTTGAGTCTTTAATTCAATATGCCACAATGCACGTCATTCTTTTGTAATGATGGGTAATTTGTAAAAATATTCATTAAATCACTATTGTAGGTAGCTTCTTGTTATAAATATAACCTGCTAACCACATACTGGCCACGACTGCTCAAGAAGAATTTAAAATTTCGGAATATTGAAAAAACGATAGCCACGTAAAAGCATTACCATTCATTCCCCCACTTCTGATTGTAAAGTCACATCATTTCATTCGGTTTTTTTAATTATCATCTTTCCATCAATGTAATATCGTAATTATAATCAGTTATATTAACATTGTGCATACTATAATAAATCTCAGTGAGTCGTTTCATTTTAATACACACATCTTTATTCTTAAGGCGAATAAATCACTATTTTGATTAATCTTTATAACGAATATATGTATACATAATGAATACTAAAAAATATGATTTAGATAAATTGAAGATTTTCCTATCGTTTCGCTTGAGTAGAATACAAATAAAATAATAAATTACTCAATAAAAAATATAAATGTAAACTACTAAAAAATATTACTTTCACGAGAAATGTATGAATGCGTAAAAGAAACAACTTTTAAAATATACAGTATTATAGCTAAGATTATCTGTGACAGTTTCACATGATTAACTATTTTGCTTACTTATAAAATTATTTACAAAATAAATAAAAACCAGTTTTGTGCTTGAAATCGAACGTTTCTAGACTCCATTTGTCAAGCGATTTTAATGCCTATTAAGAATATACACATTTTTGGCTTGTGGCTTCCTCTTAATAATATACTCAATTCTCACCTATGGGAATGTACGAATCGCCCAAGATTAATACACACGTCTTTGTTCTAAATAATATACTGAATTCAAAACTATATGAATGACCGAATCGCCTAAAATTAATACACACGCCTTTATTCAATATTATACTCAATTCACAACTATAGGAATATAAGAATCTTCTAAGATTAACGTCAGTGTACCTATAAATATAAATAATCATATTCCTAAACTATAATCAAGTTTTTTGAAGATAAATTTATCGTCTTTGTGGTGTTGAAATTTTTTGCTTTGTATGATGATCAGGTAGGCGACACATTACGCTATTCGCATCGTGGCTTAGACTATTTCAGCATATCGCTTGCCATACACTAATGGGAATGTATAGCGAGCGATGTGCTGAAATAGGCTAAGCCACGAAAATATAGGACGCTTATAGCGTGGTCTGTCACAGGTTTCAATAATTTCGAAATGAATACCTCGATTATGCACTATCACCTTTAAATATTCCGTTGAGTAATTACGTGTGAACCACTACTTAAATTTATCATAGTCTCTGTCTATTATTGTTTATCACATACGTTAGCCTCAAAATAATTCATAAGTCAGCTTAATAAATGTCATCTTCCAGTAGCTAAGAAAATACTTGTAAATATTTAGGGAGAGAAATTTAATAAAATATTGAAGGCAAACTACGTAGATACTTCTCAATCAAATTCTGTTCAAATGAAGATTAGAATAAGGACGGGTTGTTTCGGAGAATCTGAACAATTCATCAAATTTCAACGTTAATTTTCAAGTTCTGTGAAAGATTTTTTCAAGTTCTGTTTTTACTTCAGTTTTGTCAAGTAACTAGCCTACAATGATATAAAAACAGAACTTGAATAAGTCTTTCACAGAACCCGAAAATGAACGTTGAAATTTGATGAATTGTTCAAATTCTCCGAAACAACCCGTCCTAAGTTTACGTACCTACATAATATTTATAAGACTAGAATTCTAATCTAAATTGGTTATCGATTTTACCTACAACCACTATATAAGTTTCACTACAAATACACTATGCCACAATGGCCCGTGCATACATAAGTTGCTCTTTATCCTCGCTAAGTACGACGATCCTCGAACAAAATTTATACGCGCTAAATTGACCGCTTAATCCTTGATAAGCCGCAAAGTAGTTCCCTTTTTTGACGCCGAGGTGTTAGCAGAGACGCATCATCAGTGTTACCGAAACTAAAAATTCAAAATCGGGAGAATTTTTGCCTAAAAATCGGGAGAAATCGGGAGAAATTTGAAGAAATCGGGAAAAATCGGGAGATGACTAGAACTATTATAATAAAAATTCTCCCTTGTCAACAATCCGAATCCCGTTTACTATTTCCGAAGCAGACCATTAACAACGATCTAAAAAATCAAGAAGCAGCATTATTGTTGAGATGTTGCCCATGGAATGACGCAATTTTCCGTAACATTCGATGGAGACTTATTTTTACGTCTGTCAACACAGAACATTTTTTGTGAAGTTTGAACTGTCAGTTCAAGAGACGTCAAAATTTATTGAATACCTACCTATCTATGTACATTAAAATTGAGCGGCATTCAAACAAGTAACGATTTTTGTCCTCGGGATGTGTCTACGATTAAATGAAACGAAACAATCTTTTTATTTTCAATTTTAATAAGCAACCATCCAATCACCTCAAGAGCTTTTTCTTCATATCACCTGGCTTCACATGTAAACATTCCGCTGTCACCCAATAGTTAACTGTTTAGCATTCTTTATTATGAAATACCTACTAATTTAGCAGATGAATTAGCAAAAAAAAAATACAATGCAAGAGCGAAAATAAAATTGTGGAAATTGTTACTGCTATGGAGTAATTAGGAGTTATATTAGATATAGATTTAATTTTTATAAGCATGCTGCGCATTTACAATAGAAACTTGGGTACAAGTATCTCTTTTCTGGGAAGAATTATTCAAAAGTTGTTCCAATAATCTGCGATTACAGTATATACTCGTAACTCCAATTTTAGCCCATATTTTAACAACTGTCCAACGATTCTTTTCTGGTGAAATGACAAAGAACAAAGTAAGTTGCAAATTGTTCAAAATATAGCAATGTGAATAATACTTAGGCGAAATAGATTTTTAAAGTAGCCAAAATGTTACAGGAGCTAAATTGGCTAACAGTAAAACAGAGATATTGATGACGTTGATATTTATAAAGAAAATTTAATAATACACAATGTGTTATCGAAATAATAAAGATAACTTTAACGTGTTTAGATAGAATATTACACCATATAGGAATAAAAAATGTCAATGTACTGCCAGAAAGCATAAAAATAACACCTATCGGTAAATGGAAGAGAGAATGCAAGAACTATCTAGTTAAGAATTCAATATTATAGTAGTATAGAGATATTGATGACATTGATATTTATACATAAAACTTAATATTACACAATTATAAAAAAATTATATGTACGAGTAACGAAGAACCAAAAAAGCGAATCGAGGCGTTACGTAATAAATTCTAAACTCTCGCTCGTAAAATTCATAGATTATCGGTTTTTATAGGTCTAATACATACATACACCGGTCGGTGGCCGAGTGTGTTCAATTCCTGGGTTGGGTAAGTCCTCCATCACAACACAAGCAACATTTTCGGCTTACTGTGGTGGTAGTTGGAGATTTTCAAATATTGTCAGGTTATTCGTAACCCGGGAATGTTTGTCTTTCTTTAAAAAAAAAAATATATGCTTAGATAATCAGTATTCTCTAATTATTCTGGTTAATACCCTATTCGGGGGAATTTTTTTTTTTGCCAGAGACAATTTTTTGCCTGTTTAGCAGACCATAAACAAAGAATCGTCGAGTGACGACGATTCGCTGCTTACTTTGAAAAATTGGGAGATATTGATGCCATTCCGGTAGATCGGGAGATGAAGTGAAAAATCGGGAGATCTCCCGAAAAATCGGGAGCTTCGGCAACACTGCGCATCATGTCCAATTTGACATTTACGTAAATAATTACTTACTTTCGTCTCACCGAAATTTACGTAAATTGCCTAGTATGGATGATTCATCAAGCGGTGAAGAGTGTCGATGATGTTAATTGATATAAAACAGTTTGGGTAGGTATACTTTTAAAGTTCCAACATGAGAACAGTTTCTTTTCAACGTTCGGCATAATTTCATGAATAGTGCACGGACTCCAAGAAAACAAATACCATTCACAATTAGTAACCTTGCATAATTTGGGAGGCGGGTTTGGGTACAGCCGTCCTAGGAACAATTTATTGGATAACCAACACCTCTATCATAGATCACCCCTAGGGGTCGCTACGTTTAGTGATTTAGCAAGGGTGCCCGGGTTCATCGGATGAGGTGTGTTCATGATGCGCCTGCCCACCAGCTGTGTGGCGTGCCAGATCGGGAGAGGCTAGTTTGGGGAGATCCTTTGACCTCTCCAACTGATCTCTTGACCCATCGCCTTGCACCGCAGTGGAAGGGATAGAGCTGGATCAATCGATCGTTTTAGACGACCCGGGTCGCTCGCGACCCACTAGTGTCGTGAGCGGGTGGAAAAAACCCGCTCTTTAATCGGGTTTCTGGTCATTCGATTCGATTACCTGTCACCCGGCTGCTTTCTCTTTGGTTTGACTTATTCACTTTTATTGACTTGGGTAGTTAGTAGTAGCTCGTGAGCGGGTTTCAAAGAGCGGGTCATTCACGATCAACACAGGACTAGGAGAGATATATTCATATGTTCGTCGCTCCTGGACACATTTTTCCTACTTTTGAAATATTGGCATACAGAGCTCCGGGCCAAAAAGGCCCCTTTCTCTTTCATCGTGATTTTAAAAACATTGATCCCTGGATTTTCACCCAACCCTCACACCTTTTACCTTCCCAGAACTTACTCTCTTTCCTTTCATAACGCAAGAACCTCCACGCAGCATCCCAAAAGATGACACAGTCATACATACATCCTCCTGTGGGGGTTTATGTAAAAAAATGTAGTACTATGCCGATTTAAGAGGGCGACTTTATCAAAACTCAACTGTTAAATTAAACCCGCGTAAAAATAAACAACTTAACTGTTGTCGTTAACATTTTTAAACATCGCGATGACAGTAGTAGTTATGTTTGCAAAGAAAAAAGCTCCTCTATTAATGCCAGGCAAAACATTAAATATTTGTGATATGGTGGTATTTAAGCTTACGACCTATATACGAATACGATGCGCTAAGCTCAACATAACAACCAAGCCGAGCTTAAGAGCAACTGATATACCGGTCCTGTGTAGGTACGTCTTTCGTATGAACGGACAATCTACAATTTTTTCCATTGGTAAGTAGCAGTTTTTTAACCTTAGATAAAAGTTAATTGCCTAATTTAATACAGTAAGATTTCTTCCTGTAAATCCACTCTCAATCAAATAAAATTCTTAACCCAATGTTAATAGAGGTCGTTTACCTAACACAAGCCATATTATCAAGAGTTCAACTTTGAATGTGGAATGTGTGCCAAGGTAGATCATTGATTTCCTTGGTCAAATCACAATATGCTGGTTATTATTATTGTGAGTTGCGTAATAATAACAAAAGTAAATGGCTTCATATTTATTTGTAATCATTGAAAGTTCCTTAACCCTTTTTTGCCCCAGTGTTAATACAAATTAACAAGAAATTTGTGATTTTTTTACCGTAACTGTAGCGATTTAGAAAAGCCATGTTTTTGTTTTCTTATAGTTTGTAATCTTTTCTGTGGCGTCTATTTTTTCCGCTCGGTTGAAATCCTTATTCCCGCCACAAAAACGATAAATATTTTGACTTCTGCTGATTGTGAGTTTCATCGAATTTCTGCCGTCATTGATTACTTCATGTAATGTGAGATATCAATATTTTCTACTCGAATTACAAATATTTAAACGCATAAAGATGTGTTCTATAAAAATAACATCAGTTCAATTCACTGTTCACAGTCATTTACCGGAATATCGTAAATGAATTTCAATGTTCATTCAAATTAACACTGGTAGTGACGGACATGTTTTCGACTAGTATGGCGAATTTTTAAAGATAATCTAGGATAATAAGATTATTTATTTACCTCTGAATTAATTTTAGTTAAAATTTTATTTGTTTCAAATCTTAGAGATTATCACTACATTGTAAAAGTGCATTTTTGACATGAAACAGTTAATTGCATTACTTTTGTGTTATGCTTATTTTACCTTACTATTTAAAAAATACCCTCTGACGTCCAATGTTAATCCAAATTAACGTAGAATAATTTCTAAAAAATTAGATACCAAAAATTTTCAGATAATTTTCGGAGGTATTATCAAGCATTACATATTTTATATATGCGGAAACAATAATCCGGGTGTGAAAGGGTTAACAACCGTAGTACGGAACCGTAAGGGGTCTAGACTCCTGTATATAATGCTGTTAACTCATTATTTACCGAATATTCAAATATGTACATTCCACCAAGGTTATATTTATTCTAATTAGTAACTTTTTGCTAATGACATATAATGTATACAACAAAATACAATTTAATGCAATCGATAAATATGATTATTATTCGCCCACATAATAATTATGAACAGTGGTGTCGTCAAATTTCCGTATCAACGGTTTTCCGACAAAAATTGTGGTTAAATAATTCATAATTAATAAATTATTTAAAGTTCGTTAATGGTAAAGTATATATCTATGGAAGTATCAGCACTCTTTGTATAAATATGGAATAAATTATATGGAAGCACATTTTAATATTAATAATTTCATTAGAAAATTGTATCCTGGCAGCCTTGTTTTTTACGGACGATGTTTGATGGGGCTCTCATCGGGTCAAATGTATCTTTGCTAAATGACCATGGCTACAGGCTAGATACAGAAATGAGTAATGCTGATTTATTGATAATCTCTTCAAATTATTAGTCACCCTGTTAAAAACGGTATTGCTTCCTGATAAAGTTTTGGTAAATTCTAAATAAATCGTGTTCCGACATCGTGACAAAACATTGGTATTTTATTACAGTTTATCAGAATACCTATCAATTCATTCGTTACTGACCTACAATCCCGTTTTTAACAGACATACGAAAAAAAAAATTAAAAGATTTAAAATAAATTAGTATTATATTTTATCAGAAAGTTTTCTCCGAGCAGTAGTAGGCGCAGCAAAAAGTGTCCCGGGAGTAAAAATAACTAATTGACCATCCAGATCCTCATTGAAATCTAAGTACTCGTTAAATACCATTTAAAATGAATTTATCTTTCCATACGTCATTACCAATAATTCAAAAAGCATCGCTAGCAAAGCGAAAGCTTGTTTGCGAAGACAGTAATAATTACTAACAGCAGGATTAATTAATCAAATTTCGAAAAAGATTTTTGGTGACTAAACAATATACCTATAAAGGCACATAGGTATACCTGATTTAGGTACGGAAGTACACACGTACGATTAGTTCATATAAAAATGTTTAATCTAGTAACTACTAAATAAACAATAGAGTTTTCCTACCAAGTAAAGCGTAGTAACTGAGTTATGTGCCCAACCTCCAAGAAGCCCAGCAGTTATAGTAGGTCCCAGAGTCCCTGATCTTTCTACAAAAGTAAATGGCTTTTATTAATATCACGCCGTCTGAATTAGAAATACCAATAACTGGCGCATTCCCCTTTCTTCTGGCCGATATTATTATTGGTGTACATAAATAGTGAAACCATCCACACGATCGTATTGTGTTTTTTTTTGTTTTGACTATGATAATATATGATATTGAGAACTATTCTGTATTTTGTCGTGATTATGATAATATATGATATTGAGAACCATTCTGTATTTTGTCGTGACTATCATAATATATGATATTGAGAACTATTCTGTATTTTGTCGTGACTGTGTTATTATATGATATTGAGAACAATTCTGTATTTTGTCGTGACTATGATAATATATGATATTTAAAACTGGGCATGAGAAAGTACCTATATTAAAATGTCAAAAGTATTATAGAACGATTGGAGTGGAGCTCTTATAAAATCATACAAATTATTAAATAAAAACAAGATCAACCGAAAACAGAATAATTTTCAATGTGATGTTTTCATAATAACTCAAAACAGGAATTTAAAATGAATAATATAATATGTCATAAATTCAAAAACCATTTTAATGTAAATATGATGCGCTTAATTCTTCGATGTAAGAACAAGCTCTAATTGGTTTTATATTTGCGTTTTAGATAACATGTGTCTGTTCTCATTTGATCATAACCGAATCGAAAATAAATCAAGGCTAATATCAAATACTCAATCAAATTCGGCCTCCGTGGTCGATGGGTAAGGCTCTCGACTAGAAAGCTGAAGGTCGCGGGTTCAAATCCTGGCGTGAGCAAGTTAATTTTATTTGGTTATTGTTGTTATTTCACAAATTACTTATTTAAAATCATATACAGTTTATTTGCGACAGGTTCTACAGTGGAAGATACTCTCAGTTTCGTCGACCGCTATTAAGAATTGAAACATTGCTTGGAATGGCTTTGTCCGTGTTTGGTGACCAGATCTGAATAGCCAGGTACTTCCTCACCTACCACTTCCCCATTTCATTTTCCTCCCCACTACCTTCAGCCCCACAACATACACCCAATTGGGGATGCAAAAGTCTCACTGGCTCCAGATGCTCTTGTGCGGTTTCACATAAAAAAACTACATATTATTGAAAATAAATACACGCATTTTGAAGCTATGGCGTAATATGTTAGCGTGAGGAGAGCATATTATGGTATTAATTACCAAAATTATTATGCGAAAAGTTTAAGTAATTATTTAATCAAAAGCTTTCAAAGATTAGATGCACGTTTAATGCTCGCTAAGCTAGGGATTATCAACATATTTTAACCTAACTCTACTTTACTTACTTACTCCAAGTACTTATTTAACTGCTGGGGCAAGGTGGTCCACATTCCATGGTCGAAATAAAAATGTTGTCTTAAAATGGTGATCAATGTGATTTTTATGGAGGTCTGTAAAGAGATAAGAAAGTCAATAGTATAAACTGAGATATCTGTGTGATAATATGTATCAGGAACATAAAAAAAACATAACAAATAGTTTGCATTGCAATGCATTTTAATAATGAAAATACACTAATACCATAACACTTTTTATTTGATAAAAATAATTTATATAGTGAGAAAACTGAGACTTTTATTTAAGTAGGAATACTTTTATTAAACAATAATAGACAATAGTAACAAATACCTATATTTAAAAAAAAAAAAATATATATATATATATAACTACACTTTCCGAAAAAGCGATGACGAAGACGATGACTAGGTTCGACTATTGAAGCTCTAAGGACGGGTTGCGTCGCAGAATTTGAACAATTCATCAAATTTCAGTTCTTTTTCAAGTTCTGTGAAAGATTTTTTCAAGTTCTGTTATTATTTCAGTTCTTTCAAGCAACTAGCCTATAATGATATAATAACCGAACTTGAATATGACTTTCACAGAACCCGATAATGAACGTTGAAATTTGATGAATTGTTCAAATTCTCAAACTCATAACAGAAATCTTCTAGTGAGGCGGGTTACTTATTTGTTTGTATATGATTATGTTATTGAAACAACCCGTCCTAAAGGTTGCAGACAAAAATTTCCCTCGGTACTCATTTACCTTGGTGAAAATGGAAGACACATCTCGCTGTTCAGTATCGGGTATCAGGTATTGAGTCTAGGACTTGATCTGGACTCTCTAGATAATATTAACACTTTTAATTCATTATTTTGAAATATTTACTTCACTGTTTTTGGTATAATTTTCTATTTTGGTCTATTTGCCCTAAAATTGTATTATAATACATGAATGTTCATTCCCAGAATGAGAGAATGATTTAACTTATTGCGGTGTAATATTATGATTTGCGTCAGTTATTTGGTTTATTACATCTTTATAATACAACATATTGTACAAATGCACATTGTAATACACACTCGTTTAATGGGCGGGTCTATTTCCTGGCGGCAATTTCTACCAACCAACCAGCACTCATCCAATAAATGATTTTATTGTTTTTCATCTGATAGTCTTCAACAGATAAGCAACCAAATGACTCCGATAAAACGTAAAACTAAGGATGGGTCATTTCACAGAATTCGAAAAACAAAATTCAAAGTTAATATTCAAGTTCTGTGAAAGTCTTATTCAAGTTCTGTTACTATCCAAGTTCAATAGAACTTTCACGGAACTTAAAAATTAACCTTGAAGTTTTATGAATTGTTCAAATTCTGTGAAACAACCCGTATTAAGTATGACGAAGTATAACATAATATAATATGTACAGTAGTACAGTTTATTTACTCGTAGGTATCTTGGACTACCACAGGTTTTTGGTAAATTGTTTTCAACCCATTCTGGTATTTCGATCAAAATCCGAAATAAAAAAATATTTGAAAAGAAACCGCACAGATGCTTTTTTCTGAGCGCATTTAACGTTTTCATTACGGGGCGTAGAGTTCTCCCATCTGCTATGGTTACCTGGTAGATAGCTATTATAGTGCCTACTGCCTACTGCCTGGTACGTGTACGGTGCTACCCGCTTTAGCGCCTGAGCTAATCTGGTTGCCGGCGTCGGGCGACGACTAAAAAGATTTCCTTTGCGATTTAGTTGGAGGTTAATTAACCTGACCAAACCCTTCACGGCAATTTCACCCGAGCTTTAGAATAAAAAGTGGGCCTACTTAACAGCAACTGAACTGTATATTTTGTTAATAGCATACTGCAGCTTTTTATATATATTTTTTTTCTATTTAGGTACAGCTCTATAAATTTAGGCACCTACGTTTATATGCAGTCAAATCTGCGAATTTCTTTTTTTTACAAAAGACATACAGGCATTCCCGGCTTACCTGACCATATTTTAAAAATTCCTCCTGTCATAATTATCAGCGGAAAATTATACTTATGCAATGATGGAGGACTAAGCAGAGGATTTAACCCACGTCGCCTGGAAGAGAACCGATGCAACTGTCCACTCAGTTACTAACCGAAACATAAAAAAATAACAAGCTCATTGATCATATATCGCCACCTTAATTTAAAACTTTGTAGAAGGAATGATTTTTTTTAAACATTTGGTGATACTTTTTGGAAGTGCTTTACACTGATAGCGTAAAAGTCAGCATACCCAATGCCCCCATTCGTTTCCTAGGTTAGGTATTTCTGTATTTTGTCAGAGAAAAGAATTGACATCTTTTGCCAACGTTAGGATTAATTTCTGTTTTGTTTTGTTTTCAGGATAAGTTGCTGAACAAACTGGAGGAGAATGAGCCGGAACTGGCCACCTGCCAGGAGGAAGAGGTAAGGAAACAACAAAATGCATTACAAGAAAACACAAAGGAAAACTATTATAAAGATATAAAGTTGGAGGCGTCTGTAACGTGGATATTGAGGTTTCCAGTACAAAAAAATAGTTTTTCATCAGTTCTTGAACGCCTAGTTCATTCGTTAGCGATTTTTCGCGCCTACATAAAAGATGTTATAAATTTGTACCAGTATACATATCTGTATTATTTTTCTACATTATCTCCAGACTGGAGGCCCTAAAGAAGCTAATTACGAATGAATTAACAGGTTTCCCGATAAACGTTTAGTATTTAACTATTATTATGTTATCATAATTCCGGAACACGTGTTCATGAAAATCCAAATATTACTGCATACAACGAAAATTGTTTGAATCGTCATTTACAAGGCAAATCGATAAAACATTCATAAATTGATGTTTTATTAATAAGGACTGTTAATTTATCGCCAGGGAAAAAACCGATTTCTCTCCGTGTATAATCTGCTTGACATTGTATATTATCTGCTTGACATGGTATATTATCACCCCTATTTACAAAAACGGTATATCCGAAATTACTGACCGGTTGCCGTTCTATGTTCTATCGCGAAAATATTTGAGAAACTTTTGTTTTATCTCTTACTAAACGGTAAACAATGAGATTCCGAATTATTATAAGCATTAATTACTCGCCTGAAATATCCATACAAATTGAAAATATCTACCGAGTAAAAATAAACGCCGCTGACTGGAATTGAACCCGTACCTTCTGATGTCCGGTCAAGTGCTCTGAACTACGTCGGCTTACACCCAACCCGCCAAATAATTGAATATGTACAAGTACTTCAATCGACAATTACTGCTTATTATATTCGGCGGCATTTATTTTTACTCGGGAGATATTTTCAATTTTTATGGAAATTTCAGGCGAGTAATTAATGCTTATAATAATTTGTCATCCTTTGTGCTATGCATAAAAACATTGTCTTATAAACATTAGTTTATCAAAAAAATAATAATGAGATTACGGCTTAAATAAATTTATCTTTACCAGCAGAGTCTAACTATCAAAAACGTCACTATAAACTATAACCTCCTATATAGTAGAGCCAGCCGAACCAATTTGTCCATGAACTCAACAAACCCATTTCCTAAAATGCAGTTGATCAAAAGATCGATTTGTTTTTCATGTCCTATAATGCACTTACATGGTTTTTGGCACTGCAAATACATTGCTTAAACGGTACAATTATAATAACTTAGACCCGAAATACGTAATGTTATTAAAAAAACATACAAATTGATATAAAAAATATTTTTAAATATCACTATTCCATCTGAGCTTGAATTTGTGGGTACTGAGTGGTACTGAGATACCAAATTTCAGAAGTTGAACTTTACGTCCGATCGCGGATCGTTTCGACTTTTGGATCACGAAACAACTTCACATTGCTTTTCTTGTGTTCTTTATTCTCTGAAATATGTATATTTTTTAAATAGAACTAAAATACAGAAGTACCTACCTAATCCAATACATGTTAATTTATGTCAACTTCTTGTGATTGGGACTAATTCCATAATACATCGATTTTAATTTCAGTGCGTGATATGCGTGAACGCCAAAGCCACGATGCAGACGTCCCCGTGCGGCCACCGCGTGGTCTGCCGCAAGTGCTTCGTGAAGACCATCCAGATGGCCGTGAGTCAGCGGCTGCTGCCCCTGCGATGCGTCATCTGCAGGGCCAAGATCCTGCGTCTCAAGCAGAGCATGCCCACCAGCAAGAGCTGGCAGGTATGTCACTCCCCTTTACTGAGTGCTTCCAACCCCCTTGTGTCATCTTTGCACCAATAACTTCGTAAAGACCATCCAGATGGCCGTGAGTCAGCGGCTGCTGCCCCCGCGATGCCTCATCTGCCGGGCCAACGTGTCAAGCAGAGCATGCCCACCAGCAAGAGCTGGCAGGTATTACTGAATGTCTTCAACCCCATTACGTCTCTACTTGCCCCAAGCGCTTCGTGAAGACCATTAAGATAGCCGTGAGCTAGCGGCAACTACCCCTGCGATGCATCATATTCCGGGACAAGATCCTGTGCGTCAAGCGTATGACCACTGGATTTGAATCCGTGATATCCGGATTCGTATTCGAAAGCCTTATCCCTTGACCACGGAGGCCGCTAAATGCCTACCTTTTTCAGAAACTCCAAATTAGATGGATTACTCGGATGATGTATTTTATATAATTGGTTGCAGGTCCCCGGGTCAGCCAGCAGCTACTCCATGGGCAAGGCTTGGGGGTTGACGGGGTCTGCCAGCGCCTACTCCGTGGGGGCCCACTCCGTACCCAACTCCGCCAGTCTCTACTCCATGACCAGTGGCTCGTCTTCCTTTTCAGGTAAAAATGATCGAAGAGAGCAATAAGAACACACTAAACGAAATTGTTCAAATTGCTTTTACATTTTTAATTATAATTTAATATTTTTAAAATTAAAAAGAAAAAAAACGGTTCCATGATATCTTATCAAAATGACAATTCAACATACCTTTAAAAAGTGATATAGTCATTAAAAGTGATGAAACAAAATAGTTTTTGTTTTTCACTTTTCATGACTTTATATCACTTTTGTAGGTGTGTTGAATTGTCATTTTGATAAGATATCCGGTCACCGATCATGATAACTCGTTGTTGACATTTACTAAAAAGTGCTGAATTAATTTATTAATTATTTATTTAATAATTTTAAAGTCTTCTACTAAAATAATTTAACCGATATTTTATTGTGTTGTAATCCTATTTTACGTTTCTTTAATTATTATCTTAAAGTCTTTCACTATACTGAAGCAAACCACCCTCCACAACACCTCTGCCATAGGTCACTCCGAGTGGTTCGCTACGTTTGGTGACGCAGGGGTGCCCGGGTTCATGGGGTGAGGTTTGTTCAGGTCTTGGTGGCGGATGCATCTGTCCATGGCCAGCCTCTAGTAAAACCCCCAAGAGCGCTGTTGGATATTATCAGAGCCTTGGTTTCTTGCAATTACACCTACACAGGGCCGGCCCACCACCTGCGCTGGTGCGGGAGAGGCCGGTTGAGGGAGACCCTTTGGCCCCTCCATTCGAACTTTTAACCCAACACCAGTGGGAGGAATGGATTCATATGTCACTCCTGCACACAGTGCACATACTGGCTAACCCCCAGATTCCTAACGACCTCTCATACCTTTTTTCTTCCCATAACTTCCTCACCTTCCTTTATTTAAAAATACCCCCCGTAGAGCATCTCCAAACAGGCCCTGCGGCATAGGCCCCGATGGCAATTTTATTTTCCTCTAGGCCTCCTGTTTGAAGTTAATGAAAAAACCTCTGTGGATAATATACCTAAAATTTAATAGATTAAATTTTGTTTTTGTTTTAAAGTTCAAACTTAACTTTCACATAAATGTATTGTTGGTAAGGTACGGGAGGTAAGGAAGGATTCGTGAATCCATGCTTTAAAATATTTTTCCGGCCTGTTAGCGTTTGGTCGAAATTTGACAAACGTTGTGTTTGACGGCTGATCAAACAAAACAATTTCATATTAGACCAACCGCCGACGAGCGAAGAATCTGCAGAGGGGACCGTGATTTGAAGCGGATAAGTGTAAAAAAATGGCGGTAATGTTCAATTTGATGACGTTCGGGTTAAATTTGGAAAATTTTACACGAAAAACCTGCATAAAAAAGTTCTTTGGAGCAGAAAAAATATCCTGAAAGATGGAAAAAATATCAGGCAAAAAGCATATGTAGGTATTTTATGTGATTGCGTCAAACTGGAAAATCGCATTAAAATGCATGCGATCTTCTGCCATTGACATAAAAAATGCGGAAGAAACTTGCACGTCATGAGTCAAGAGTTAATTACTAGTGTATGGCAGGGGCTTAAATTACCACAAACAAAAATGAACACCTTATAAAGTCCAAGGATTCTCTTAAACACATACAAAGAATATTATAATATCATATCTTCTAGTTGAAATAAAATTAGGATAAATTGTTTAATTAATTCGCAAAAAATAATAATAGCACTTGGTTTCAACTTAATTACTACAAGAAATAACTATTTATGTCGTGGAAGATGGTAAGTGACATTAAAGTTCCATTTTTTCTCAAAGTTAAGTTTGAAGGTTTTGAAATACGCATAAAATGTTAAATATCAAAATTATTGATAATTTGTCTTAATCTTTAATAACTTGCAAAAAACGTATTTTAATAAAATAAATCAATTAACGCCATCTATGAACGCGTAGATTATTAAAACTCTCCTGTAAACCTAGTTTTTGTTTCATCACTTTTCACGACTTTATATCACTCTTTAAAGGTGTGTTGAGTTATATGGCCACCGTATTTGTATGCCTCCCTTGATAAATTTGAGTTTTTATACATTCATATTTATATCGCATATACATGCATAAACACGCAATCCATCGCAATATTTTAAAGCATTACTTGCAAAAGTTGTATTTTCATCAAATAATAAAATTAGCGCTGCCTATGAACTCAAAGATTATAACAAATGTTCCGTTTATCCTGTACTTAGTTTGGTATCACGTAATGATAGTTTTTTTTATAATGTTTGTTATAAACAATCATTGTGGGATTTCAAAATCAGCGTGCTTACCACACTTCTATCTCTTTATTACATGTAATAGAAAGAATAGGTTACCTATCAGTTCTAACTTACGTTATTGTTCCATTATTTACTTGAAAGGGGTTTGCAAGGGACAGAATATGTTTAAGTGATATTATGTCCATACCACCTAACAGTATTCCCATTATTCTATAATGTTCTAGGAGTGTCGTCTGTGTCGTCGAGCAGCGAGGCGAGCGCGGTGAGCGGGTGCCCGCGTGTGTGCCGCGGTGGAGACTGCGCGGGTGGCTGTCTGGGGGCCGTGCCCCGCCGTCTGGCGCCCCCGCTGCGCCAGCCCGGTTCCTCGGCGTTGCGCCGCTCCCAGCACCACTCCATGAAGGTACACCATCTACACCTACCACCCCACAACAGAACAGTGACAAATCAGAACATTGATAAAAGTGAAGAAAAAGAGCAAACGAACAATGAACCTAACCTACGTATTATTTTATCATGCTCTATTTTGTCGTTGTTGTTTTATTCGGTTACCGTATAGGTTCCATGAAAAAATAATGAAAACAATATCGATTTTAATCAATGCATATTCGAAGAAAGTGATATTAGAACTAAGTTAAAATCCCTTGATCTTAACAAATCGGCTGGTCCTGATAACCTTCCTCAAATCCTCTTATCAAAATGTTAGTCAGTATTGACTCTTAATAATTCTTTTAACTTATCTCTAAAAATTGGCACCTTTCTGAAAAAATGGAAAACAAGCTTCTTGTCTGCAATCTTTATCTCTAACTATGTACCTATATGTAGGCAGTCGTCAATCCCGAAATGATTTGAATCTGCTCTGCTCTCTAAACTCTCGCCCGGGATCAATAAAATAATCTCATGGTTTCATGGCAAATAGATCTACTCTTAACAAACATAATGATTTATCAGGATTATTTATTTAATACAGTGAACAAACGTCCTCAAACAGACGTAGTGTACACAGACTTAAGTAAGGCTTTTGATAAATTCTTACATAAATCTTTAATTAAAAAATTAAGAACCCTTGGAATAACGGGGAATATATTGAGATGGTTTGAAAGTTATCTGCACAAGAGAAAAATATCAGTTAAACTCAATTCACACTTTTCACGCCAGTTTGAGTTTTTGTTTTCACCGGCGTTCCACAGGGGTCTCATTTGGGACCGATATTGTTTTCCTTGTTTATCATCGACATAACTACCGTTTTTGATGAAGTTATGATAATCTTAAAATTTGCAAAACTATTACTAATCTCAATGACTGTTATGTATTACAATTAAATCTTGCGAGATTACATGAGTGGTGCACCCGAAATGAACTATTTATTACTAAATATTGAAAAATGTCAAACGTTAACTTTTGCTCGTATTAAAAATCCTATCGTGCATCAATATACCATCAATAACAATATTCTAAAAAAAAGTCGAGCAAATAAAGGATGTTTTAAATTACTGTTCACTGGGTTGGAGAGAAGCAATCTGGAGAATAATTCGACAATCTGGGCTCCATTGTATAAGATTCACCAACTAAAAATCGAGAGAGTGCAGCATAAATTTCTAAGATTTATTAGTTATAAATTAGGAATTCTAGTTGAATATCTTAATTACACCATTTAAATGAAGTTACTAAACTTAACCGACTTATCATCAAGGCGCACATTGACTGATTTAGTTTGTCTTTTCAAAATAGCGAATGGCAGTTTGGACGCCATGGATTAAACAAACCTTATTACTTATAGTGTACCCACACGTAATACAAGACAGACGTAATGTTCCAAAGTCTGTTAACAATTATTTTATTTATTCTGTTAACAACTAATTCAGAGGATACACAGACTAGATAATAATTATAGTTCAATCGATGTTTACCGCCACCACTCAAACTAAACAACAATATATTAGAATATTTGTAACTGATCCACAAAATGTCTTTTTTCTTACATGCACACTTTATCTTTATATAAATATGAAGTTCCGGCGTAATATTTAATATAAGTTTATCATTATATAAGAAATACATGAATGATGTTTTATGTAGCTTATACTATTATTTAGGAGTATCACGTAGGAGCGATTACATTTTTTTTCATTTACATTACTTTAAATTACTTTATTGTAAATTACGTATTACCAACCTGTTCTATGTATTCATTTATATTATTTTTATGCCATCTGCACTTTTAAAAGTGGTTTATTTATTTCTTCTCCTTTCTTATATTATGTACATCTAAATGGAAAATAATATAAACCACGTGTTGTGTTAATTTTTTTGTGTTTTTGGATATTTATTTAGGTGTTGTTTTAATACTAAAAACCTTCTGTTGGCATTGTATTATGCAGTAAAATATGTATCGTGGAAGAGCCCATCAATTAATAAATAAATAAAAACAGAATGTTGAAGAAAAAGTACGAATAATAAACCTAACCTAACCTGTTCATGTTCCGTTTTGTCACTATTCTGCATCCAGTTACCATACAAACCATTTGGTATTCAGGAGCCTCATCCAGTCAGAACCCGGTTCCGTTTGAGACGATTCGGAACTAGCAAATTAGTTATTTTGCAGTCAAAAGGGCAAAATAAAATATATGAAATCAATAATTGTGACTATAATAACATATTTTGGCCTTTCCATTAATGTTAAATTAATTATTGCTCGAAAATTGTTCCCACTTGTCTAGCTCATTCAACACATGTTTGAACGAAGTTTATGTCTTTTAATACGTACATCTTTTCTATAAACCTAATACAGGAAATGTTAAAAAAATGTTTGTATTTCAGTTGAGACTGCAGGATTACAGAGGGCAAGGCTTTTCGAGTGAGCTGTGTTCGTCCGGTGGAAGATTACCGCCCATTAAAGAGTTCCAGAGAGACTTCCGTGCCTCGCAGCTCACCAACATCAAGGAGTCCCGCAAGGAGTCCCGAGTCACCACTGTGGGGATCACCAAGGAAGGGGAGCCGGTCAAGAGCCCAGCGTGTGCCCCGGTGGGATATGTTACAGTCAGTGGAAATGCAGTTGCTTCAACATCTACTAGAATAAGGTGATTAAAGAAATACATAAACTCGCAATATTTTAAGAAATTTTGTTTTATTTTCAGAGACATTAATTTAGATATGTATTTAACCTTATCTAAGCGAGTATCACACATGTGATCCATGAAGTTTCACAAACACATTCATCGTGCCAAAACATCCCGCGTGATGGGATAGATTATGTTGAAAAGGTCAACACTTTAGGTTAACATTACTGTTAAAAATTTATAGGGTTTGGATATATTTTCTTGATAGGATTTCTTACAATCACCCACAAAAAAAGCTTTTAAAATTATACAAATATTTTTTTTTCTTGAAATATCTAAACCCCTTCATCTTTTGCTCTTTTATTTCCACCTCAATAATGTTATACTTGTTTTAAAATTATACTTAATAGATATTATTTTTTCATTCCAGATGTGCACAAAAGATATTAACTCAATTAGAAACCACACCTTTAAAAAAGGGGAATTATCACCGTATGTCCCAAAAGACAGGAAAAGATGATGCCGCACTATCACCTTTGCTTAGCAAAAATGATCAGGATGAAAATGAAAACAATGCAAACATTATGAACAATAATCAAGGATTACAAGATTGCGATGGTAAACAAAGGAATGACGAGCTGAAGATGAAAAAATCAGAAGAAAAAAATAAACGTGAGGAGAAAAATGACAACAAAAAGAATGAAGTGGCAGAAAGAAAGAAAGAAGAAAAAATGAAACAAAAAGCAGAAAAGGAGGCCAAGCGAGAAGCGAAGCGGGAAGCCAAGGAAGAAGAAAGACAAGCAAAGCTTCTCGCCAAAGAAGAAAAGAAGAAGGCTAAAAAAGAAGCAAAACAGGCGCTATTAGCAGAGAAGGAAAAGAAATGAGTTTATTAGAATCTTCCAATCTTTGAACTTCATAATTTTGAATATTATTGATCTAAACTAAATTTTACAATGATTGAGATGCATCAAAATAAATATTTAATTTTAAAATGCACCCAAGATAATATTATTACACAAAATGGTGATTTTGGTAATATGTAATTTACTAATGGCAATCATCAGGGTTTGGGTCTTTGGTGAGCAGAAAGGTTTATGAGATTACAGTATTCCTTGGGAAATTTCAAATAGGGTTTAAGACAGAAATGTTAGAAAATGGGCCTCTTTAGTTTACAGATATAATAAATTTACTGCAAAACAGAAAACTTGCGTTTATAACAATAAACATAATTATTTTAACTTTTAATTGAAAAGACAATAAATATACCTAAGAGGTAACAATTCCGAGTAAAACTAGTAAAAGGTCCAATAATTAAAAAAATGTAACATCTTCAAGAAGGTAGTTAAGAATCAAATCGCAAACAGAATCTTTCCTACAGTTTTTGTAGATACCAAACAAGAATCTAATAACTTGTCTGAATTGAAAGCTTTTCCAGCAATTTTTATAACAACTATGCATCTCTACTGATATTTGTTGGAATTTTTTTCATCTGCCAGACATCCTGCCTCAAAGTATCTGTATTTGATTGAAAGATGTGGAAAAACAAAACTGTTATTATTAAGGCTCCATTTTGGCTCTACAAGGAATAACGATTATGTATTATATAAATGTGCGAAGTTGTTTAATGTTTGGAAATGGTAGTCCACAAGTATGTAATTTGCAACTAAATAGCGACGGGTAGTCAATGTTGAATAGTAATATGTAAGAGCGTCAATTGTGAAATGCAATATCATTTAGTTTATTATATTTGTATCGATATCGGAACCGTTCATTCTTCAATGAAGTAAATTATTATAGAGACGGAAATGCTTCCATATTAAAATTAGAATATACTTTATTTTCCTATTTGTAAAATGTCCATTGGAAATTAATAAAAGTTTTGATCACTTTTGGCAATAATATTCTATTACGTATTTCTTAAGATTGTGCATTAACTTGTTTGACTATTGCTAAACATTTTTTGTGGATTTAAAAATTCAACCTAGTTGTTAAAAGTACTTAGCAGTTGGCTTTCTTATATGAATTACATAACTCCTTAACTTAATATACCTAATTGTTATCTATTGTTTTTGAAAATAAAATAATACATAAAGCTAACCTACATAGAAAGTAGGCATTGAAAATTACAGAGCAGAAGAAACCTGATGGGTATTGATATGTATGTAGGTTAAAGATAGGTATATTTTGATAGTAAACAGTTTACATTAACGGAGAAGCCGGGGTTGAAGGAATAGGAGAACAGAAGTCCATGAAAGAGCCATTTGAAAGATTAACGTTCCTTTTCTTCATATGATGGCGTACCCTTCTTTTTGTGCGCATTTTCATTTCCGTAGATCTCAATAAAGCTGAATGTGATACTTAATATTTATTCTTAAATCAATCTATGTAGTTCAAAGTGAACCTAATTGTAGAAAACGGTAGGGAACATTCCTCAACAAGATAATATATGCTTTCTTTCTGACTCCCAGACTATGTATGTGTAAATAATTGTTATATTTGACTGTACGTAATTAGAAGAATATAATTTGAGGTCAAACATTATTATGTAGAATTTCATATCAATCTGTTAAGTTCAATGGTACTTCAGTAATTACATGTCATGTTGTGTAGTCTTTTCTAAAGTGACATAAAGGATGTCACTGTTACTACAATGTAATTATTGTTAGAGGTCAGACATGTATTGTTATGCCAATAAAATGGGTTAACACGATTATGTTATTTTCTTAACAGCAATAATAGAAATTAAGAAAAAGCAGGGTTTGTATGTATGTAATTATTTGTACACCATTATTTATTTATTATCTACATCATATTTAACAGACCATAATTTACAAAATGAAAGCAAAGCCTCTGTGCAAGTGGTTGGAGGAGGGTGCGCGTGGGTCTTTAGCCTCGCCTGTCTCCCAGGCGTTCGTCCAATTCCTTCTCGTACTCCTGGTACCTGCGGATGTACTTGGCGGCGAAGGGTTTGTAGTAGAATGCTTGGTAGTCCTGACGTTCTTGCATCTTTGCCAAAATTTCTTCTTCCAAACATCTGATTTTCATCTATAAAATAATGAGTAACAATTAAGCAAGATATAGGAGTTGCAGTAATAGCTCCATTGACCAAAAAATCCACACACATTTGTCCACCAGACCATTTGTACACCAGAAAATAATAAACTAAATAGTTACGCATAAGTCCATAATATACAATTTGGGAGTTAAGTATCAATGTGAGTGCAAGTTTAATTAAAATGGTTTCTTAAAAAAACATACACTTTACTTTAGCATGTTTTCTAATTGATTAATTAATTTGTTGATTTGTCTTCCTATTGATTCATTTATTGCTCTGTTAACCTTCCATCAACAATACACAATTTGAAATTAGAATTGCTTTCGGTAAAAATCTCTAAAAGTAGTCTTCCTTATCAGGCTTTGTTCTCAGAAGTTAATTTAAAACTTTTAGAGATACAGTGGAACCTCGAATTACGAGCATAATTCGTTTCAGAAAATTGCTTGTTATGTGAAACACTCATTAAGCGAAACAATTTTTCCCATATAAATCAATGTAGAATACGATAATGCGTTCCATGCCAAAAAAATACTCTGTTTTATGTTTATTTTCAACGTTTATTCATATAAAATTACAAACATATAAATTGTTAAGGAGTGTAACAAGCTGGAAAGCGATTTCGATTTGCAAAGAAACAATAAAAAATCGGAAGAACTAGTTTATTATTTATGAATTTATGACAAATAATTCATTCTTTCTTACTAGAAAACTGTCTCGAGACATTTGTTTTTACTGACGCTTCAAAATTCAGTGAAAACGTGACACAGCATTATTATTGAATACATTTGTAAAACGCATGGCCACCTCCTTATTAGGGTGATGCTTCTCAATGTACGATGCAACATTTTTCCATGTAGAATATTGTTGCTCTGCTTCTTCCTCCACTAACCAACACTCCTCTATAACTTCTTGCTGTGAAACACAATGCAACTCCTTAAGCTCTTCGGTGGTCAGCTCTTGACTGTACTCTTCCACAAGCTCATCAGATTGAATGTGCTCCGCTAGATCAGCCATGCTCACACCTTGTTCTCGCTTTTCAATGATTTTACGTTTCATTTCTACAGTTACTTTTATTCTCTTATGACTGTCTTCTTTTGCCGTTTTCTTCAGGGACATTTTTGCAAGGGCTATTAAACTATGCACAAAAAAATACAAATGTCTGAACACAAGTTTGGAAAAATGTGTGATCACATGAGACACTAACGTGCTAGCGGAACAAGTGCTAACCAGAGACTGACGCACTGGTGCAGAAGTTCCAGCTCACAAGTGAGTGACGTGAAGATGGGATTTGCCCTTTCTGCGTCACTCGTTATGCGAAATCTGTTTTGCTCGTTATGAGAGGTTAATTATACTGGTACAATGAATGTATTTCCAAATATCAACTGGACTCGGTAGGGTTTTACTTAGATTTAATATAATATTAATATTTATAAAAAAACTAAAAACAAACTAGCACAGCGCTGAAACAGAGGTATAACCTTTCCCTACCTCTTAATATTATGTTGATGTAAGCCCCAACAGTTTTTCATGAAAATTAAAAGGTTTACCTGTTCCTTTTCTTCGTAAGCCCAGTGCATGAACTTTTCGTAGTCCTCTTGAGGGCTCTGGTGGATGTAGCGGGCGATGAAGCGGGTGATGGGGTGAGGGTAGTACTCCCAGTGCTTGGGCACGTAGCCCTCCGGGATGGGCTCCAGCTGGGCGGGGCCCACAAACACGTTGGAGAGGAAGATCACCAGCCCGCAAGGGATGGCTCCAACCATAATGTAGTAGTGGACCATGTCCTTGAACTTGTTCCATTGCCACCTGGAAATATCATAACAAGAATCATAACATGCTATTCTTTTCCTCTTTTCATCCTTCACAAATCCTAGGAAACCTAAAAACCACCAGTATTTTTAAAAAGTCAGAGTTCTCTACTAATGTTAGTTTTATAACTATTTAAAACATGGGAAAAAAGATAGGGTGAAGGTTTGTATGTATATACAATCATTAAGGCGGGTCTCCAGCGACAATGTTACCACAAGCATTGAACTAAATGTTTGTGCAAATATGAAACATTGGGGGAGGGCCAATGTTTTTGTTTTACGTGGCCGATGGTAAATAAAAGACGTTGAGGCCCCGACCCAATGTTTTGAAAGCATTTGGTCACTGGAGACCCGACATGTAATAGACATTGTGTGTATGTATACTTTAAAAAACGGAATGCTGGATATCGCATGATAATCAAAAGCACCAGTAAGGAATTAGAAAGCAAAATTAGATTGGGCAATCGGTAGTACCCTAAGAAAAGGAAGGTGCCACTGACTGCAGCCGATTTTATAATCAGTCCTACCAATGTAGTCATGGTAAATAAAAACACATGATCCTCAGTGACATACAGATTTCAAAACAAAATAAGGTAAAGGTTACGAATTCCGCCTCACGGTAAATACGCAATATTTCACTTTCAAATAAATGGATTTAGCTATATTAATTCAAAACATGATTTATTATGTCGGGGGAGACAGAAAAATACGCACTTTTAATTTTAATTTCGTTTATTAAGTCACTTACGCTATATGTCACACGAGATTTCAAAGAAACAAAATAATGTGACATTTGCCGGAAATACCAACCTCCCTGATACAACTAGTTCTTTACCTAGCCAGTGCGCGGGTTAGGTACAGTACCTACCTACGAACTAATTCAGTTAAAGAAAATAAAATCTTGAAAATATTAAATTTATATATATAACCTAACCCAATCTAACTGTGATTTTCTATGGCAAAAAAATGCCCCTTTAATAACGCCTGCTCGCGTCCCCTTTAGAGTTACATCCCAGTTTTCAAATAGTATGTGGGCTACGCTAGGTTTGTATAGACTGGTTTGTGATTTAATTCTAATGCCTATTTTCCATGTTCTAACCTAACCTAACCTAAACTAGCTAAACAGAATACATTTAATCACATTTTATTCTATTTGTTTGTTATTCGGGTTATTTTATTTAATTATATGTTGATTATTTGTTATAAATAATACATTGACTTCCATATTAATATGGATTAATTATACACAATGATATTATTTATTTTATATGGCAATACTAAACAACAAGAAAGGAGTGTAAGGAGAATATACGATGCAAATGTGAATGGTAGCAGAAGTCGGGGACGCCCGAGGAAGACATGGCATGACCAAGTGAATCAGATACTTGAGTCGGGCCATGTCAAGAGTCAGAACAATAGAAGAGTATGTATGAGACGATGTATAAATGTGAATGAGGCAAGGAGTGTGTGCCAAGACCGAGTTGTTTGGCGGTCCGTCCTCTCTGCCTACCCCTGCGGGGAAACGGCGTGATGGTTAGTTAGTTAGTTAGTTAGCAATACTAAATTTTTTTTGGTTGGCAGCAGTGTCTATGAAATATTTTGTAGGCATGAATTACGATATTATGAATATAATGTGATATAATCCAACTCTTGATATGAACATAGACCGCGCGTCGGCGGCGCCGCATACTAATTGACATATCGCGTAAGTGACTTAATAAACGAAATTAAAATTAAAAGTGCGTATATTTCCGTCTCCCCCGACATAATAAATCATGTTTTGAATTAATAAAGCTAAATCCATTTATTTGAAAGTGAAATATTGCTTATTAAGAGTGAAGCGGAATAAGAGAAAATTAATCAAAATAATTATAGTCGTTGTACACATAAATCAATCAAACAACTATGAGTACACACAGAATAGTCGAAAATAAATAGTCTAATGGATAATTTAGCACTTGGATGAATTTTATTGGCCTTTGGGTGAAGCGAGGTGGTCTTGAAATTTATTTTACTAAACCAAAAAAAAACCTTTTATTTAATTAATTTCATAAGCTGTCTCGCGGTAAATTTTTAAATATAAAATAAATCATAACACGGATTTTTTTGGTTAGGTTATAAAATTGAAAAATTCGTAAACGTCAAAAAACAAGTTAGATAACATGCAGCGGTCTTACCTGGAAGATTGAATACCCAAAATTCGTGGCCCTCCATGATCACTCCTCATCACGGTATTTACGGAAAACTTCACATTTTGGTTAAATGTCGTTTGTTTAATGCTATTCGTTACTATACTCCCGGTAAGCAATTTTCGGACACTGCTCCAAGCAGCCATTTTTAGCAGAATTCATGCAAAATTGCTAACCACAGAAGCTGAACCTGAAAGCTCTTGACAAAATGTCATAGACAATTAGAATCAAACTGACAGATTTTTAATGATAACAATACTTGCAGTACTTGCACAGAAGCTTATGTACATGATTTTTCGTTTACGAACCAGGTGAGGTGAGTGGTTTATTTATGCAGGTGAGATAATTTATTTATGCAGTTGAATGGTTTATTTATGCGAACCAGCAATGTTTCAAAAACAGCATTATTATTATTATGAACAATATCATGGCCAATAAGATCACCCCTATAGGTGAAAGCCAAAATAAAGAATTGTAAAAAAAATAAAAAAATCATGGCCAATAATTTAAGTTAGTTCAATTCGGTTTAAATACTTACTTCTCATTGTTATCTAACTAATACAGAGTGGTTTTTCTATCAAATATGCGTATTTAGGCCCCCGTAGTAAGCGTTCAAAAATGGTATGAGACGGATATTTATAAATACTAATGTCAGAAGGAGCGCGCTAATATTAAAAAAATGATAATAATCAAGCGAAAATGGTGAAAATATTTAATAAAACACGACTAGTTTGAAATAGAGCAAAAATCTCTCGACAAATGCTTTAGTTGCATAAAGATACCATGTGATTTTTTTCATGCCTATAACATATTAAATAACAAAACAAAACACGTTTTAAATAATTTTCGGAGCTTACTTTGCGATTTTTTCCTATCAAGGAAATTTCATATAATGAACGTTTCGGCTGTACAAATGTATGGATTTTATTTATTTATTTTTTATGAGACACCTCACAAGAGTGTCCCTGCCTGTGCAGTGTACAGACAGGGGAACTATGTCACCACCCGGTTGGGCGGCGTTGTGAGGCGGAATAAGGTAGGGGCTGTAGGAAGGGATTTGTTAATGCGGGCCTTGAAGAGGCTCGGATTATAGGAGGGAGGAAAAACAGATGCCGGTAGCTCGTTCCACATACGAGCCGACTTACACAAAAATGAGTCGTAAAAACGGCCCGTTCTCATGAAGCCAACGTCAACCGTGAACGGGTGTTCAGTTCGTGTCCGTCGAGTTTCGCACACGTGCACCGGTGCATCAGGAATCAATGCTGCTAGCTCCTTGGAGCAGGCTCCATTGAAATACCTGTAGAACAGACACAGCATGCCTACATTGCGTCTATGCATTAGAGAAGGCAATCGGTCTGTTAACAACGGATTGTCAATCAGACGGATTGCTCTCCTTTGCACAGATTCAAGCAGGTTTATTAAGTATTTTGGGGCACCAGCCCAAAGGTGGCTCCCAAATTCAATAGTTGGGCGGACTTGAGACTTGTACAGGGTCAGCAGCTGGTCACTGTTGAAGTATCTCCTATCCCTGTACAAGACGCCCAACTTTTTGGAGGCCTGATTTACTCGGGCTTCTATGGATCCCCGATACTTGAGCCGGTCTGATATAGTAACTCCAAGCATTTCAATGGAGTCTTTATTGGGGAGAGTGCTCCCATCAAATTGCACCAGACAGTCATTGATCTCCCTCTTTGCCGAAATCAGACACGCTTGGGTTTTTGAGACGTTGAAACTGACCAAGTTGGCCTTACCCCAGGCACGAACCATCTCGAGGTGGTGGTCAATTTTTTGCTTCAAAACTTCCCGAGCTGTTCGGACATCATAGGTGGAAGGGGGCCTGTCAAAAAGATAACCCTCGTGAACGGTGCTGTCATCAGCGTAGCAGTGAATTGGTGCACATTCAACGAGATCGTTGATGTGAATCTTCAAAAATAAATTTTTTTTGGAACTTAAAACTAAAACAGTCTTACTCATGAAAATAAATGTACACATAAATGAACGGATTATTCCAAATTCTTACTCACGGCCGCGCGCATGCGCGGATGGGTAATACAGCAGATTATCGACCTGTCAGATTTTAGATCGCGGGTCCCCTAGGTTTATAGACTAAACTCGCGTCAACTTGCGTACCAAACTCTCTCGAAATGGAAAACTTTTTTGATAATCTCGACATTTTGCGGTTGGGTTTGGAAAACATCGATCGTATACGAATTGTACGTCAACCGCGCGTACGTAAAACCTACAATAAGCGATACGATCCGTTTGAAGCTCTCTCAGAATTAGATTTTCGATGCAAATATAGATTCACCAAAATCAATATGAGACGAATAATTGATCTAGTACTGCCAGACTTGCATGTCAGCGACAACAGACGTGGAAGTAGAATCTCCGTGGATCTACAAGTTCTCTCTGCCATACGATACTGGGGGCGGAATGAAGTAAGATAGTTTTTAATTACTTTTTAATACTACATACCTGTGAAGCAAATCAGCAAAATCGATAACCAAACACGCTTTCAATTAATATAGCTTTTTTTTTGGCAGATACAGGATGATTGTGCCGACATTCACGGTTTTAGCCAGCAAACGATGTCCCGCATAAGCAAACGCGTTGCAACTGCATTTGCTCGTCTTGCTCCACGGCACATAAAAATGCCACAGAGCATTGGCGAGCAACAGGCAACCGTTGCAGAATTTTATGCAATAAAACGTTTTCCGGGCGTTATGGGAGCAATTGACTGCACCCATATTAAAATAAGGAAAGTTGGCGGTGATGCCGGACAGTACTATGTCAACAGGAAAGGGGTTTATTCATTAAATGTCCAGGTTTGTAAAGTGAAACCTCGATATGTGCCTATGAAATTTTAACTTTAACCAACATTGAATGTATGAATGAATTCATTTCAGGTTGTGTGCAATGCTAAGCTGAAAATCATGGATATTGTTGCTCATTGGAGAGGCAGCACCCACGATGCTCGCATTTTCAGAGAAAGTAATATCAAACAAAGGTTTGAAGATGGTCACTTCAATGGACGACTATTGGGAGATGGAGGTTATGCCTGTACACCATATCTCTTCACCCCAGTTAGGAATCCAAGAAACCCCGGAGAAGAGGCCTATAACAGGGCTCAAATATCTACTCGCAACACGGTAGAGAGATGTTTTGGTGTGTGGAAGCAAAGATTTCGTTGCCTGCTGCGGGGTATGTCAGGTTCTCTTGATACCATCAAGACAACTATAGTAGCTCTTGCTGTTCTCCAATGTATTGCCGTCGATATGAATGATCCTGATTTTGGTAAGAAAACAATTCAAAATAACAGATATTCCTTACATTAGAATTTTGTGTGTAATAATGCTGTGCTTTATAATTGGATTCCAATAGATGATGGTGATGGCGATGAGGATGCAGTAGCAGGACCAGTAGCAGGTGGCGGTGCTGACATGGAATTGGAAGGAGCTCCAAACATGAACCAGACCGGAAATGCAAATAGACAGGTCTTCATTCGTCAACATTTTTAAAGAGTATGTAAGTTTTGTTTAGTAAGAAAATCAATAAGTTTGTTTAATATCATATTAATTTATTTATAAAATGCATGATATTTAATAAGAGAATAGATACATCAAGTCATCATACTAGGTTGCCTGTTTCGTGGTGACTATTTATTTAAGGACTGCTTACAGTGGAAGATCCTTGTCTGAAAACAAATTAGAATAATATTAATTATTGACAGTAAATATAACAGAATGTAGAAATACACTTTAAAATATCTGAAATATTCATTATTCTTCGACTATCATATTGTTGAATCCGTCAAAGACAGAGCTTCTTCTGAATGAAGCGTTAGAGCAGTAAGAAGACATTTTAAATGTACGATATTACACGCAAATGAATGGAAATGAATAAATACTAACCGTTGGTGGAGAATTGGTCCCCTGGGCACGCGCAGCAGCGGGACTCTCCACTGACACCTCTAAAGCGGGGGGCTAGGGGGTTGGGGGTGTTTCTTTGCGCATCAACATGTTTGTATTATGCTCTTCCTCCATCAACCTTATTCGAGCCTGAATAATGTTCCTGGACTCTTCCTCCATCAACCTTATTCGAGCATGAATAATGTTCCTGGACTCTTCCTCCATCAACCTTATTCGAGCATGAATAATGTTCCTGGACTCTTCCTCCATCAACCTTATTTTATTTTCAGATTCCAGTACATTCAGCCGAAGGTTGGCCCTGGACTCGTCTTCAGTCAACCTTATTCGAGTCTGAATTATTTGCCTGGACTCATTCTCCATACGCTCCATCTTCTTCGTGTACTCCAGGTGAATCATTTTTTTGGTTTCTTCCCATACTTTCACCGACAAGTCATCAGGTTTGGCTTTCTGAAAAAAAACAACATAAATCTTTCATACCTGGTTTAAAATAATTGTGCTGTTTAATTTATTTTCTACTTTTTTTCTGTTTTGATATATTTAATCTGTATGTTTACACTTCATTCAACATGTATGGTGATTTGATGTATCTTTTCTTAATAATTAAATATGCATTTTATAAATA
Source organism: Hesperophylax magnus (assembly GCA_026573805.1). Lineage (NCBI taxonomy): Eukaryota > Metazoa > Arthropoda > Insecta > Trichoptera > Limnephilidae > Hesperophylax > Hesperophylax magnus. The sequence continues at coordinate 7,333,161 of JAIUSX010000002.1, forward strand.
AAAAAATATGAAATTAAACAAATTTATTGATTTTCTTACTAAACTTTTAATTTTGGTCCGACAATAAAGTCTGTTATACAAATGGCAATGAAGTGTAATGTGTGACCTACTTTAGTGAAGAGTCGCCTCCGGGGTGAAGAGCGCAGCGGGACAGTGTGTGCTGGTGGCGGTGCTGGTAGAGCTGGCTGTGGAACTCGTTGTGGTGCTGGTGCTGGTTGTGGCAAAGGTGATTGTGGTCGGGCAGCAGCTACGTTTGTGGGCGAAATCTGTAATAATAAAACACCATTTGCAAACTTTTATTCTATCTTTATACATTAAATACAAGTTCAGTTTCGATAGAACAATCAATATTTTAATAAAATTATTATCATCGTACAAATTTATCTTTTGAATAAAATAAAGCTACAATATTTACCTTTGCAGAATACGAATTACTATCGTGACAGTTGCTGTCCACCGCAAATTCATTGGGCAACATGTCCACCAGTGAGTAGATTTCCTCCGACGGACTTGTCGGTCTCGGCCCTCCACCGGTTGCCATTATCGCCCTACGATAGAGGCTCAGTGTGTTTTTGGATGTTAATTTGTACAGTTTCCACTGTGCTTGGATTTGAGATAGATCCCTTGGGATATCGCTCAGGGTGTTAAATCTGAAAAATAGTGGATTATTAATTAAGTGGCATAAGTAGGTACATTGATCTTAACCAATGAATTATTTACAACGGTTATTTTTTATTAAAAATAGATACTTACCAAAGCTATGAAGGGAAGTGTAGAAAAGTTAAAAATACATAGGTATACTTACTTCATTACGATACTTTTCCAAGCCTCCCTCTTGGAAATTAGGGTATTTTTATTCTCCACCACTTTAATGTGATCAGCCATGCAATCCTTTAATAACGCCTACACGGAAAACAATCATTAAACACTAATTTCAAATAAATAAAACATTACAGCCAAGATAAGAGGTTAAAAACAAACCTTTTCAACATCACCCCAATTTTTATTCCGCTTCCTTCTAATTTTCAATTCGGTTTTCATATTGCCCGGCATTCGATGACAGAATCTGACATATGAATAAACGTGAAGTTGGTTGCACGCCGCGGAATGCGAAATAAATCAGAGTGTTGCCACTCTAAAAAAACCATAACAAATAATCCATCTAATCTCTCTATGGGTATAATATATTAAATCAGCGGTTTAGGCCCCAACTCCAGTATAGCTAGTACAACGCTGGAACGGCGATTTAGCGATTTTTCATGAGTAAGACAGAAAGAGTTAACGAGAAACTTGTTATAAATCGGTAGAAATTGGGTTTTGCGTGTCCCATAGACATTTTCCCATTTGATCTCTGGTGAGTTGACGTGTTGTTCTTGTATTGTTTTGTATTTATATTGCTTATATAATGCACTTGCATAATGTTGATTGACTAGATGATAATTTGTGGAAAAGTGTGTGAAAGGGTTTAGTTTTTCCTATGGGGAAGATTTAACCTGGACATAAAATTGGAAATTTCAGCACCTATTCTATATAAAAAATATATATTAATTAATTTAATTGCCGGCAACCCGGGCGTTTATTGAATTATATTTTTTTTAGTTAATGTTAGTAAGTTACCCGCCTCACTAGACAATGTATGTTCTGTTTTAATTATCGTTTATCGTATTACGTTGTTTTCGATCATATTCAATTATTAACCTATCAACTGTGGTAGACTCCGGAGTCCTCCAAACTAAAATCGAAGAATTTTTTTAAAGCAATTTTAACCCGTGTTTACAAACGAACTGTATGAATAATAAGGCCAGAATCGCTTGCGCTAAATATTTCTTTAGAAAATATTTTTTATTTGATATACGCAGCTTCTTTGACGGCGTTGGAATATATTATCTTCCACTTTAGAACGTGCCGCAACCATCCTTTAAATTATTTTTAATTAGGAAATCGTGAAATAACTCAAATTAATCAAATAAAAATTTTATTTGCATGCTGGGTTTCGAACCCGAAACCTCCCGCTTGCTAGTTGAGAGCGTTACCCCTCGACTACGGAGACCTTCATATCTATGATTTTTCGGCGTGTAATTTTTCTCACGGTCACGGGCGTCATCACAGTCAACAGATTAATACCTTCTTTCTATGTTGGTTCATCTTTAAAATATATTTTTATTCAGCTGTTATTATTTATCTAACATCGATAATATAACTATTGTACATGTTGTTTTCTCTTAAACTGTGCTTTTATTTTTGTACATTATTTAAACCCCTGTAAGTTGTTTATTGGATGCTGTTCTCACAAATATACTTTAATTATTAACCCTTTTGTCTTTTTCTTTTGATTTCTTCCATTGTCCGTATATGTTTATATATATAACTCGTATATTTTTTTATAATATTATGCATAGTCTGAGAATACTGTTATTATGTCGGTGTATATAATACTGTTTTACTAATTTTTTGCAGACATATTATGATGCTTAGGTAAATGTACCTAAAAAAATGTTTATGCAAATATTATACCCAAAAAATAAATAAAAAGCACCTTCATCGACAAAATACTCCCAAATAATACCCCACACCTGGCTATGTGGTGGTGAGAAATACCTAGATATGTAAATCTGGTCATTGAACACGCCTAAAGCCATTTCAAGTAGTTGGGGCGATACTGAGAGTATCTACAAAAACAAGGAGCAAATAATAATGTAAATGCTACGTATTATTGTGATTAAATAATGTTTGAAATAATTCGCGTAAATTAATTTTAATTAAAAGTGATAATTACATTATTTTATTATTAATAGGAACAGAGCGGTTGTGACAACCCTAGATCATTGTTCGAATGTGGCCATTGTCAAGTGTGCTTGTCGCTGTTTACTGGGGTAAGTAAATTATGAACATTTGTAAAAGTGTCTTGACTCAATAAGGAAACAAAATATTCAACTCTGAAAATAGAAGAAATTTTTTTTGCCGAATTTGGACTTAGCAAATTTGTTCATAACGTGGCGAGTAATTTGCGCTCCCATGTAAAAATGTCTATTCATTCAAAAGCAGATTTTACTTTTAAGAACTAAATGGTGATATCATAATGCGAGATGCCTATTTACTGTCAGATTGATTTATTGACGAATCACAGTCAGCTTTCTTCTCTGCGTCCCGCAACTCTTGATTTAACCCCTCGCCCTTAACTTCTCGTCTATTAATATTCATATGTCTGTGGCTTGTCCCTATTTACCATATGTATTTATCAAAAAGGTAAAATATTAAAACTTAATTCAGAGTTCCGTGTGGCATACTGTTCTTGTTGAAGTTATAAATCATCGTCAATGTTGATTTTCAAAACACATTTTGCAAAAGTTAATTAAATATTGATATATAATATCAATATATATATATATATATTACAATTAAGTATTTTATTACCTTTCTATACCATCAAAGACAAAACGAATAGCTGCCTTAATATTTATAAAAAAAAAGTTTTTTTAAATAATACGTTTTTTTATGTGAATACCGCACAAGAGTCCCAACTATTCCCAACCATTTGGAGTCGTGAGAATATGACATCTTCAATTGGGGTATGTTGTGAGGCTGAAGGTAGGGGGGAGGGGAAGGAGATTGGGAAGAGGGTGGTGGGGAAGTACCTAGCTATTCAGATCTGGCCATTAAACACAGCTAAAGCCATTTTAAGCAACATTTCAATTCTGAATGGTGGTCTTACACCAGGGCGATACTGAGAATATCTTCCACTCTGGAACATGCCACCAATATATCTTTTATTATTTAAATGATTAAATTGTAAAATAACACAAATCAAATCGGCGCACGCCGGGATTTGGACCCACGACTTTCTGATTGCTATTTGAAAGCCGTACCCCTCGACAACGGAGGCCTTCGTTAAAATGTATGAATGAAAAATAAGGTGCACAACTCACGCCACTAGGAGGCGCTAGTGAAGCATGTTGCCTTCAGAATGTATGGGAAACGTCACAAGTTGGAGGAATTATTAATATTATAGGGTATTTGGCTCCTGTCTGTTATTAACCTTTGGAGTGCCGAGCTCCCGCGATCTGATACCTTCGTCCTGTGCCCACGCTAAATTTTAGCTTACCCAGAATATCTATTTATATTCAGAGAAATGTTTTTTTCTCTCTCACGTCATAAAAAAATTTGGAAATATACTTTATTAATTAAGTTATTATATTTTTATTTTTATTGCAGAAACAAACAGTACATAATTACGTAGAGGACAATAGTGACAAAGTTATACAAGTTAATACAATATTATAATTATACTTTCATAAAGCTAAATAAGTGTTTTTCACTATATAAAATAAAACACTGAATAAAACCAATAACACAAACGCATGCGTTGAAGAATGACGCAGTAGTAATTTTGTTATTGTTTTAAAATGGCTGCCCTTTACAAAATGAAAAACTGAAACTCTTATATCATTATTTATTTTGTAGCCAATAGAATAAGATTTATTGTGGTAAGCCGATAGACACACAAAGAGATAACTGACTCCTATAACTGCAAAATGTTCCCAGTTGGAAGAAAGCGGTTCAGTGATATATCTATGTTTGGGAGTCGAAACAAATTTTAATAATATTTTTCAGTAGTAGATCAAAATAAAAAGTTGAGTTTCAGTGTAATTAATATTCCGATAAAGATAATTTAGCTTTTTATTCAGTTATTCTCATCTCAGTCCTCTGCTTGATTGAGTTTCTGAGGGCTTCTTCCTCCTTGGTACCCGATAACAAGGCTGGCCGATGTGTGAATCTTATTTTACTTATATCATTTGAAAGAATAAGGAACACCAGTCCATTTTAAAAAATGTTTTTTTTAGTTAAAATAATTTTAAGTTTAAGTTAGCTTCTAGTGACGCCACAAGGAGCTTACTTTTTGTATCAACAGGATCAACTCTTTATCAATTACTGTGTTTAGAGACAGACTCATAATAATAATAATTGGATAACTTGTACAGCTCTGTTTTTGTGAAAAATCACCTCAAGGGCGCTATGCAATTTATTACGAATTCCTAGTCTAATTTTATTATTTACAAACAGATACAGAAAAACATACTTACCTGGCTGGTGGCACTTCAGATAAAGACACTTTTATTTAAAAAAAAGTTTATGACTTTGTACATAGAGGACATTAATTTTTTTAGAGAATTTTAGCGGCAAGAGTAGAGTTTATATATTTTTTAAAAGACTGGAGAATTTTAATGAACATTTTATACACATTTATTAATTTAGTCGCAGACTGTGAAGGTGAAAAGTTTGATGAGTTTTGAGTTTAGCTCTGAACTCTGTTATCATTCTTATCAAGTGGCAGTCCATTCCACTCCGTCCAGTACTGACACTCCGAAAGCATGCTCAGCGAACTCAGTATTTGGTGTGCGCTTTGGTTCCTTCAACCTTCCTATAGCTGATGATGCTGCTGACTGTCGTAAATTAGTATTTTCCGGAATATACATTTCCGAAAGGTAAGCCGGAGCCATTCCGTTAAGTGATTTAAATACCATCCAGCAGAGCTTGAACTGGATTCTTTCAGGACATTTGAGACATTGAAGATTTTTGAGATGCTTTTAGATGCTCTGATAGTCGTTCTATTTCCTTTTGTATTACAGTGAGATATATGATTTAAACAGTGTTAGACAAACGCAATACCACATACAGTACAGTACATCTAAAAGTTTAATATACACTTTCACAAAATTTGGTCCAAGTTTGTAAATTTTTTATTAATTATTTTTATATGAAACGAAAAAAAAAGTGAAGTGACAACCTTTATAATTCATCTGATAATTCAACATGTTTTTTTAGTTTTATATAAAGTGGTATTTCTATCAGTAAGTACAAAACAATCGTAAAAAAATGCCTCTGTTATTGAAATCAGAATTTTAATATTTTTGATTGCATAATATCATTTTATCTGCTCTCCAAAACAGTAATTTATTTTGGTATACATTCAAAAACATCAAATATATTTGAAAATTAATGGCATCCGAAAACATTTCTAAATAAATCCAAAATCTCCCGATCTGCATTTTTGAGGTTAGATCAAAACCCGCTAAGACTTGCGGCGTGACCTTAGAAACCGCCGATGCAGTGAAGACAACCAAACAGGGCATTTTAAAGGGAGTGTTTTATTCACTTAAAAAAAAGATTTATTTACTCTACATATAATTGTGTATAATAAAACTTATATATTTCAGTATCAGAGTTTGTTGTCTATAAAAATATATTTTTTAAGCCATAATATTTTTCACTGAAATTTCTCAGTGATTAGAGCAATCATTCTCAGTGATTAGGGCAGCTTTTAGCTGTTTTCATGTGGCACATAGATAAAAGCGGTTGGAGGTCAAGATGAATCGGGGGGGGGGGAAAGCGAATAAAATACGAATAGGGTACATCTACATATATATATTTAATCAACATTAAGATAGTTCACCATAAAAATAAAAATAAAATTTTGAAATGTGTTTTTCAGTGCTCTAATACATAATATATAATTATTTACAATGGTGTATTAGAAACATTCAGAAGTTTGAAATACAGGTAAAAAGTAATTTAACAATCAGAAGAGGTATGCAAAAGTCACATAGCAATGTCGGCTGTTGAGAATGTAAGCAATTAATAAATATGTAATTAAAAGATTGAACTAATATTTAGCTGTTTTCTGTTTGATGACTGCCTGGACACACTTAGCCATGGTGGGGGAGGCTCTGCTGATGGGGTCCGTCATGAAGAAGTCCTGCAGAGTCTGCTGCTGCACGCTCAGTTCCCCCTTGATGGTTTTTGGAAGAAGCTAAATGAAAAAAAAAATTGCTCTCATAAGAAATTATACTACAGTTACAGACATTTTTCAATGAAGATATGGAAATAAATATGGTGTGATACGCAACACTAATACAAAACTTACAGAGGAGAGTTTCTCGGCTTGGGCAAAGTAGTTGTTTTCTTCACAGTTTCCGTAGTTGACCAGTGCCGGACTGACATCAGCGAGGCGATCCCTGATTTGATCTAAATTATCGTAGTTTAGTTTGCATCCTACTACTTCTGATAGAGCTCTGAAATGTGAAAAAATGACCAATTAATGTATGAACACTATCCGGTGGGCTGATCTGATACAATACGTAATGCTAAAAGTTGACTATGACTCTGTAGGTGCCACAGCGGAAGGGACCCAGAGGAAAAGTGAAGAAGAGGAGGCTAGAGGATTGGAGCAGGACGGGAACCGTAGAGATGATAAAATGAAAACTATCATTTTACAAGACCATTGAAGTGATTTTTCAGAAAAATTACAAATTATCCAATTACATATTATTATTATTTTCAACCATGTTGTATATTTTCATACTTGCATCCAAGGAAACAAAATGAGTTGTACCTAATGATCTTCCAATCTTCTCGAGCCTTTCCCGGTGGAGTGACGGCGACAAAGGTTTGCTGGGCCCTTCCCTCGGCATTCACATATGTGGCTTGCTTTTCGGTGTAGGCAGCTCCGGGCAGGATGATGTCAGCCATCTCTGCTCCACTGTCACCATGGTGTCCTGCACACGCACATACACAAAACATTTCAATGCCATTTGTATATAAATATTATGTTTTACACAACACTCATACTAAAATTAATGATAGGTTTCTCAGTTGAGTAAATTGCACATGTATAAACCAACCATATTGTAACTGTTGATTTTTCTAAAATAAAATAAATAAAAATGTTGGAAACAGAACGAAAAAAAAAAATGTAGGCAGAAGGCTGTAACAAACTTTTATAATAAAATTTTGTGGTTGTCGCATATGTACATACACTTAACAAAGATTCGAAATGTAAGTTTGTCATGAAGGGGTCACAAATCTTTGGGGAAACTCTTTACCACATTGTAAATTGACTAGAAAAAACTATTTTATTCACCAAATGTTACCCATTTCTTAAGTTTAATTTTGTTATATATTATTATAAAGAAAGGAGCTTTTAATCATTCATTTTAAATTTAAAAAAAAGTTTTTAGTGAAACTTCATAAATCACATAGATCAGGTTAAAACAATGGGAATGTTTGGAATGTATGAATGCCTAAGTGCTGTTTTGCAAAACATTTAGTATAAAGTAGTCACCCTGGTAGATGACGGTGCAGTTGGCGGGCAGGTCGTCCCTGGTGATGGCTCCGGCGTCGGCTCCCAGCAGGAAGAGCACCTGGGGGGCGGCGTTCCTCAGCTCGGCCACTCCGGCCTTCCAGCCCATGTCCAGGGCGGCCACCTGCGAAGCCACACGCTGCAGGACATTCAGCACCTGCCCGGATAAACAACAATGTTAATTGAGAAACTCAGCTTAATTTACTATTTTTGATTTACAGTTCATTTAAGCTTAACCCTAGGCCAGGGGTCGGCATTTATGGCTCTTCAACTCCAGCTTCACCTTCACACCACAGCCTCATTAGAGCACGATAGACATCTGCCAAATTAACGCATATGTATATTCTTTATTTGCATGCTAGTACTGGTACTGAATAAAATATAACTATCCTTAGCTAGATGCCATCAACGTCCAATGTTATTCACGAAAATTTTCATTGGTGATGGATTTATTTGATAATATCGATAATCATCAATATTATTGAATGCAATGCCGTCATATTACGTAGGGTTTTAGCAGTCTTAGCGCCAAAGTGAAAATTGATGTTTCGACAATAAGAAAATGTTCTATTATATATATAATTCTGTTTACTTAATATTTGGTCTTCTCACTAGAAAGTGTGCCAATTCCTGCCCTAGGCCAATCAATGTAGAGCCAGGGATCGATATCATCACCTAATGGGCAATATTATAAGGAGGATTTGGCACATGTGATATTCAAGTGCACATTAAAAAATCTAAACTAAATAATCATCACGCTGTTGTCCGCAGAGGTAGACAGAGAGGATGAAATGCCAAATAAATTTTTGTCTTGCAAATAAATTTTTCGAGGTTGCTAGATGAAATTTATTAAAATATGTTTTTTTTTACATTAGCTCCACACCGAGGAAAAAAAATCGATCAGGATCTAGGTCATCTATTGGGAAGCTTTGTGGAGGTCTACGTTTGTCAATATGTTCAAATGAATTGAATAATTACCTTCCACTGTTTATCTTCCAAGGAAGCTTGTACTCTGGAAGCCAGGGACTGTACGTTGGCCAAGATGGCTGCTGCGTCAGACCTCTGTGCTTGATCCGCACCCAATATGATAACTAGAAAAAGATGAATATTGTTTTAGTAAACAGATATCATTGTCTTCTTGTTATACCTCGGTAAGGAAGGGATCGACATACCTGGCCTCTTTGCTGCCTTCAATTTCTTGAAGAAGTCTCCGCGCCCAGCCTCCAAGTCTGCTAGAACTGATGCATCTTCTCCCAAATGCTAAAAATAAATAAATATTCAATTTATGAGAACGAAAAAATTGCCCAAAATAGCGGATTTTAAGGTGCTAAGCCCTGCAGGTGGCTTTTAATGGTGATAAATTTATTTGACCATAAGGGATCGTTTTGTCCTCATCAAATAACATAAAATCTCTTAAATTACAGAACCTTAACAGCTCAGCCACGGAGGTCGTCAACTTCATATCAAAACGGTACATATTTATATATTTCAGCTTTTGAAGAATGCCAATATTACAACATGCCATCTTTTGTGTGGGTTTGATTTTGCAAAAGATGCTGCAGATAATAATGCCAGAAGATTTGACTTTACTCTGTCCGTTTGATAGATTCCCCTTTCTTAACAAACCGATTGCAATCTTTAGAGCACTTGCGCCAGGTGGGAAAGCTGTCCTTGTTCTACATGTATTTGTAACTTGAGAATGGGCCATTTCTATGACTCGTTCTTGAGTTCAACAGCTTGGCTGTGGAACGATTTGCCGGCTTCTGTGTTTCCGCTCTCCTACAACATAGGTCCCTTCAAGACCTGTGTTCACTCCTTTCTCTCCACAAAATGACCCTCCACACAGAATTCACAAAGATGACACGTGAAGGAGTTAATGGAGTTAAATGGAGTTAATGTAAAAAAAACACTCACAATGTGATTGTAGGTCAGGTCAACTTTGGGTCCAATATAAGCGACATCGCACTCCTTGTGGATGTACGCCTTGCGAATCCTGGTGTTCAGCAGCGGTGCCTCGAATCTTGGGTTGGTGCCAATAAGTAGAACCAAATCGGCGTCTTCCACATCTGTAATAAACATGCTTATGATTCATTTTACAATACTAATCCTAATAACACAAGTTTGGGTTAAGAGTTTGGAGAAATGAATCCTGTTTTAATAATACTTACTAGCGATTTTCGTGTTGAAAATATAAGAGGATCGCAGGTCAGTGCCGGAACCATCAGTTGGGAATGCCAGTTCGGTGCAGGTCAGCTCGGAGCCCAGTGCATTAAGCATGTCCTTCAGGGAGATGAGGGCCTCCGCATCGGCCTGACCTCCAGCCAAGGCGGCAATCTATGAATTCAAAATATGTACATATAGATGATAACGCAACTAGTGAATGAAAAAATTATTTATGATGGGTACTCGCCAAAGTATTTTAGAAATACAAAGTTTTAATACAGAATACTGCATTCATTACAGTTAAAATGCCTTTAAGGAATAGATGTACCTATGTAGAAGACTTTAATATTAATTGTAGAGGAATCAGTGTTGCCAGATGCTTGGTTTTAACCATGTTTTCATAATTAAAAAAAAAAAGTGGAATACTATTTTTTAACATGGGTCGAGTGGGGGAAATCCCTAATCCAGGAATGTAGTTTTTGAACTTCAGTACGGGTTCACAATGTCTCTTTATCTAATGATTATCTTTATCAATATATAATATGAATAAAATCATAAAATTAAATGTATACATGTAACTTTAATTAGGTATCTACCACAAAGGTAACTACATATTAGGTAACTACTGTAAAATAAATTATTAAACTTATTTTATTTTTTTTATTTATATTTAATTTAAAATGGAGGTCTACAAATTAAACTTGATAACAGTAAAAAAAATATTTATAAGTATGGTGTTTTTGTTTTTTCAAAAACATTATTTTATTATTCAAAGGAAAATTATAAAATGATTGTTTTTAATAAAGCATTATAGATAATTTACTTATTACGGTATCGTTGCTTTCATAAATAAATGCTCAATAAAAAGCTTACGAAAATCATGTTTTTATTATCCTTCACTGGAAAAACATGGTTATTTTATCCCTGAAACTTGTTTGTTTTTGGAATATGGCATCACCGAGAGAAGTATCACATTTTTTTTATTAAAAATTAGTTTCAAAAAATAAATGTAATATGAAATTTTACATTTAAGTGTGAAAAATAAATTCTCAAAATAGTGCTCATTTAAAATTATTTCTTTGATTTAACGCAACACCCAAAGTATAAGATTTTCCTTAATTTTTTATGCAAATTTCATAAAAATCTGTAGTGGCGAAATATGGGTTAAACCAATTTAAACATGACCTAAAAAAAAACAATAAATAACATAATTTGAATGTTTGTACCTTATTGGGGGGGCAGTTGGTGATGGCCTTGGCGGCCGCGACCAGAGCGTCCTCCCACTCACACGGAGTCAGGCTGCCGGCGGTCTTCACCATGGGGGAGATCAGGCGCTGGCGTTTCAGACCGTCGCAAGCGAAGCGGGACTTGTCCGACAGCCATTCCTCATTGATTTCCTAAAGTAATTAAAAAAATTTATTCATGAATGTTTTTAACATTTTTAAATTTCACATTTTAACACACAAATTACTTTACTATTCATTATAAGCGAATGATGGAAGACTTAGCTAGCAGAGGATTATATTTCATCAAAAAATGATTGAGGACTTCATTTCATCAAATGATGGAGGACTTCATTTAATCAAATGATGGAGGACTTATCTAGCAAAAGATTTGATTTCATTAAAAAATGATTGAGGACTTCATTTCATCAAATGATGGAGGACTTATCTAGAAGAGGATTTTATTTCATCAAATAATGGATGAATAATTTGCATTTGATTCACTCAAGTGAATTTTAATAATTTCAATGCGTTGTTGAAGCGTGTATCGTTCCATTTTTATTAATGGCGTAGTTTCTACCTGTCAAATGTCAAAAAATGACAGCTTCAAAAGTAACATCTACCGAAATAGCGGGCTATTCAAAATAACACCTCTTATTGGAAAACCCTGTATATCTATATACAATAAATATTTAAACAGTCAAAAATATTTCAGAGATCAAAGGAGAAATAATATTAATATAGAAAATGTATTTAGATTTGAAAGTTGTTATTAAAAAGAAAATTTAGAAATATCACACATATTTAATATATTCACATTTGATGCATATTTATAACATTTTAAGTGGATGTACTACCTCGTTAGTCCTGGGCAAGATACGGAGAACTTCTCCGGTCCTGGTAGACACCACGATGTTGCTGCCCAGCCCGTCCATGACGTCGATAGAGTCTGTCTTGCGCGTCTCCCAGGGGCGGGCGGAGAAGCTGTACGGCTTGGAGGTCAGGGCTCCCACCGGGCACAGGTCAATCACGTTACCAGATAACTCTGACAGGAACAACTTCTCCACGTATGTGCCCACCTAAAAATTGTATGATAATAAATGGAAATTTAAAAAAAGCCAATAATTTCAAGATCAGCAAGTAATGTATAGTAATGTACATATATTTCTTTAAAGAATACATAAGTTCCTAACTAAATTAAACTAAAACTAGTTTTCACTATATCATTTATTTAGTTTATATTTTTTTATATCGCTAAATTCAAATGTGACCATAAATAGGTACATTACTAGATAAGTACGTACCACGATTATCCTGTGTTAAAGAAATTTTTTTTTTTAAATATATGTTATTAATAGACATCAGATTATATGCATTTGCATATTTGCATATGCAAATGCATATAACTCTCTAATTACGACGTTAATGCATATTTCAGCCTTTTTTCCCAAATCGTGCATATTTCGTTTAATATCGGGAGGTATCATCTACGTATAGGGAGCTAGGTGACGATGACACGTAGGGCACGAGCGCGGCGGCTGACTGACTGAAACGGATTGTTATGCATAAATCGCCTTGCAGAAGAGATATGGCAAGAGTATGGGAATGTTAATAAATTGATTGAAAGATATGAAGAACATTAATGCTTACATCAACGGCACAGGTCATACCTTGCCTAAACAGATATCTCCAGAAATGGCGTCAAATTTTAAATTTTGTCCAATGACGTCAGTTGACGTAGAGAGGTCGTTTTCGGCGTACAAATTAATACTGGGTGACAAACGTCACAAATTTGAGCTCGAAAATTTGGAAAAATACTTAGTTGTATATTGTCACAAAAACTATGCATAATTTTAAGAATATTTCGCTGTTTTTGTACGGTCTTTAATTAAAATATATACAAATATAAATGGTTTTTTGATTTTACATTGTGCATATCTTGGGCAAATCAAGAGTTTTTAGTGCATATTTCGGCCTTTTTTAGTGCATATTTGCATGCATATTTTGGCACTTTGTTAGTGCATATAATCCGATGTCTAGTTATTAATATCTTACTTTTAATATTTTTTTCTATTTTCTTTAAAATATCTTTTTATCAATCAGTTTAAAATTTATTTTTATTTCTAATATGGTTTCTGTAATAACAGTTTTTTTTTTTAAATTTTGGTTTGCCATAACAAGTCCTTTTCCCCTTTGTTTTATTATTTGTTCTACAATATATTATTTTGTTATTCTTACATAAATCATGTATGACTACGGGCTACTATAATACGGGCATGAGTCTAGTGTGGTAGTTGACAAAATCACCAAAATTGTAATATTTAATATATTATATAATTGTAATATATTATATATATGCAATGTTCAATCCGTTTTCTTCAAAAAAAATCCTAACTTAGCCCATTGTTTCACGGGTCAGTAAGCAATCGACATAAACTGAGTGCTGTAAGACCCTGCGCAGAAAATTAAGTTCGTTATAGTTATATAACCGGTCGGTGGCCGAGTATACATCGCGTTTGGGTCCCACCCAGGCGTAGTGTGTTCAATTCCTCGGCTGGCTAAGTCCTCCATCACAACACAAGCAACATTTTCAGCTTACTGTGGTGGTAGTAGGAGATTTTCAAACATTGTCAGGTTATTCGTAACCTGGGAATGTTTGACTTTCTTTTAAAAAAAAATAAAAATAAAAAATAACGGTCTGCAGCGCAGATCAGTGTGGAACTTTTCTGCGCAGGATCTTACAGCATTTTGGTTTATGTCGATTGCTTACCGACCCGTGGGACGACAGGCTAAATCTAGGAATGATTTTTTCACATTCACAATGATTTAACGAACAGCCTTGAATTCAAGACAGAAATAAGACATAACTAAAGACTGAAGTTGAAGCATAGGGAGTGTGGCGAACCCATCGCTCAGGAAGTGGAAACACGACCTGCAATAGCCATCCCAATATAAGGTGTGAGCTACCTTGCTCAGGCTGAATGACCTGGGGAACAGTGTCACGAACGGTGCCTCCGAGAAACAGGGTCGCATCTCGGAGTATTTAGACCTTACTCCAGCACTCGGGGCTTTGCTGGAGTAGACCTTCTATTTCCCTGGATACCCGTGGGACGAATATTGGACCATTTGAAAACTCACTTTTCCCTCGTGGTGCCTTCAAGGAACCGAGGGGGAGTGGACTCTTCTGCCATGGGGCCTTCAGGGAACCAAGGAGGAGTAGACCCCTCCGTCGCGGGACCCATAGGGAACCAAGGAGGAGTGGAGAGGAGAGACGAAACCCTCTTCCCTATTGGGACCTTCAGGGAACCAAGGAGGAGTGGAGAGAAGCGACGAGACCCTCTTCCCTCGTGGGGCCTTCAGGGAACCGAGGGGGAGTGGACTCTTCCGCCATGGGGCCTTCAGGGAACCAAGGAAGAGTAGACTCCTCTGTTGCGGGGCTTTCGGGGAACCAAGAAGGACTGGAGAGGAGACAAAACCCTCTGCCATCCTGGGGCCTTTAGGGAACCAAGGGGGAGTGGAGAGGAAAGACGAAGTCCTCTTCCATCGTGGGGCCTTTAGGGAACCAAGGAGGAGTGGAGAGGAGAGATGAGGCTCTCTTCCATTTTGTGGCCTTCAGGGAACCAAGGGGGATTGGAGAGGAGAAATGAGACCTGGGTATACACATTGTGGAATCAGAAGACATAGCCACATATCCAATAACAACCCTGGTGAACTTTATAAAAGGTTACCGGGTGACTGTTAAAGGAATGAGGTAAAATGGGAGATAGCCCAATGGGCCTATGGCCTAAGTCAGAGATGGGCAAACTTTTTAAGGAAAGGGCCAGATAAAATAAAAAAATATCTAGGCGGGCCGGAAAAAAATTTAATAAATAGTTTTTTATAAGTGATATAAGTACTGTCAATCATGCATAATATTGAGTACATTATATGCTAAAATGGTAAAAAGGTAACAAAAATTGATTTTTCTTTAGAAGAGTATGAAGGCGTATGTGACAGATGAAACTGTGGCTGAGCTTCTAAAAGTTTATCATAATCTGGTAAAAACTGGGATGAGCTGATTCGCAGTAGTGAAGCTGAATGGTGGTCAGTCTGGTGGACTTTCCGAACTATACTGATGAACATTGAACGATTGAACACTGACCTTGACAACAGAGGAAACGAAAATGGTAGCGCCCGATTCGTCCCGAACTTAGCCGAGCAACACACGCATTGCACTTCACATCGCCATGCATTCGCCATGCTACCGATTTGCAAAGCGCGAAGTTGTGTGCAAACTAATATTAGATGCAATAATACCGTACTTAAAAACACAATAAGAAGGAAACCGTTAAGTATTCTATTCTACCTACGTAGAAAATATATTTTGTTCAATTGGTAAATTGTGGTAGGGTTATTCAAAACATTGTCGCGGGCCGGATTGAATTGAAAACATTGACTAGCCTGGCGGGCCGGACTTGGCCCGCGGGCCATACTTTGCCCATCACTGGCCTAAGTGATAGCGGGAAATATATGTAAACCGTCTCCGCTATATAAAAAAAAGGACTGAAGTTGGGATCATAGATAAAGAAAGGGTTAAATAAGGGTTTGCTGAAGGGATTATTGTAGACTACAATTCATCGCAGATGTGGTAATAACATAAGTTATGTTTAGACTTATGAAGTATTCCTGTATGACGATTTGTGTACAAGCCATATAATAACCAGGCACGGCGTCCTAAAAAATAACCAAACATAGTTTTTTTTTTAAACAAAACTTTTGCATTCTGTAAACAATTAGGGCCTACTAATAAACGTGTTATATTAATTGTTTATGTAAAAACCTTACTAATAAATATAACACAGACTAAACTGACATTTAACAGCCGTAAAGAGTTCATGGAAAGTTACACATTGCTTACAAGCGGAAGAGACTTATTTAGTTGTGTTTTAGAGTTGATTTCAGAATTATTTTTAGATTTATTTATGCATTAATTAATTTCACTTTATATTTTCGAAAGCGGAAAATTTTTTTGACACTAATGATGTAATGGCATTGACATTACGCCATCGTAAGCAAAACATATTTTTAAAAAAAATGCTTGAATCCATTCGATCTCCGTGAGCGGATTTTAATAAATAATTTATGAAGAAGTACGTCATCTTCTGTCATTTAACGACACACAGCCATACTCGCACCCGAAAACAATATCAGTCTAAGATTTGTTTTTATTAAACAGTCAATAAAATGCTTTCAAAACTGAACTTATACGGTCTCTGTTCAATATGTAACTAAAACACTACAGATATATAAATACAGTGATATATAAATACTTCATTCTTAAATGTTTATCATGAGAAATAGGAAAAATTATTGAACAAACCTGCATATCTGTTCCTCTACCAGTTGTTCCAAGATCATCCACGCCGGCAACTTCTGAAGCAAATCTGATGCAGCGAGTGCAATGGATGCAGCGCGTCATGGTGGTCTTTACCAATGGTCCAATATCCTTGTCTTCCACAGCACTGAATAAATAAATAAATGGTCACAAATTTGCTTACACTTGAATAATAATACAATCATAATAATATTATATGTGAGATTTGTGAATAAATAAACTACAATAATAAATCAAGTCCGCATACAGGGTGTACAGTAAGTGGTGAATAACCTTTCAATTATCGATGGGGGACCAAAAGAACATCATGTTAAGTAAAAGTGTCACGGTTTTCGAGTTAATTGGAGTTTTAGGAATTTTCTAAAATTGACACCTGTGTCTCATCCTCTGTCATGAATCACGTCATGGTCAAAAATGGAGGCCTTTTCTAAAATTGATGCCTCTGTGTCTCATTCCCAGTCATGAATCAGGTCATGGTCACAAATGAAGGCATTTTCTAAAATTGACGCCTCTGTGTCTCATTCCCTGTCATGAATCAGGTCATGGTCACAAATGAAGGCATTTTCTAAAATTGACGCCTCTGAGTCTCATTCTCTGTCATGAATCACGTCATGGTCACAAATGGAGGCATTTTCTAAAATTGACGCCTCTGTGTCTCATTCCCAATCATGAATCAGGTCATGGTCACAAAGGAAGGCATTTTCTAAAATTGACGCCTCTGTGTCTCATTCCCAATCATGAATCAGGTCATGGTCACAAAGGAAGGCATTTTCTAAAATTGACTTCTCTGGGTCTCATTCCCTGTCATGAATCACGTCACGGTCACAAATGAAGAAATTTTCTCAGTATGTTTTTTTATTATTTTTGAATAGTAAATTTACTACCATTATTGCATTACCGCTTCAATTTTTTTTTAGAAAAGCCTTAAACTTTAAATTTGTGTTTTGGTCAATTTTCTCCTCGTCAAGTTTGAGCTCTCGTGGTGTAATTTTTTTTTATAAAAGCCTGAGGGGCCAATTGCCTAAAAAGTTGCCCGTTTAATAGAGATTCTAAAATGAAATGACACATGCTTTTTATTTTTTACTAGCTGTACCCCGCCACGCGTTGCTGTGGCTCAGTTAGTCTGGGAAGATAGAGAAAAATAGCGTGTTTAGATTTTTTGTCAAAAATTAGCTAAAAATTAAGGAATATAGACGTCAGCTGTCTTTTAAATCTAAAAAAAAAATCAACTACACAAGTATATCCATTCCACTTTAAAGGGTTTAGGATAAACGCGACGCTCATTATAATCTATGTGTTTATATATGAATATGTATAAGTAGTATAGTTCTTTTAACCCTTCAGGCCTCGGAAGGACATTACTAGCCACAAACATCATATTCCATTATAGCCCCTGAAGGACAGATCTGACCGGGGCATCAATACATTATAAATTTTACATTATTACATTTTTTTGTATAATGCGTAGATATGTGATATGTTCATCATTCGAAACATAAATAATTATTCTTCACAGTTTGTATCAAATATTATTCATTTTTACATGGATAAAATTTTGAAAGTGCATAATTACGAATTTCGGCATTTTTTCATTATCAGTTGAAAGTTACAAAATTATTTATATTTTTTTATTGTATAAACGGTATAAAAAAGTGAAGTGAAGTGACAGTTTTATTACTTATTACCTACAAAAATAGGAATATGTTTTATGTATATCGAATTCTTTCAAAATTATGGACGTTCCGAGTAAAAATGTCCTAGTAAGTTTTTTTGTTAACATTTTCATGTTTGATATTAAAAAAATATTTTTAAGAAAGATCAATGTTATTTTCAAATACAAAATATTTCAAAGATAATTTTGTCTAGTTTCTAAAATAGTATTTCTTTTAACGACAACTTCAAAAATAAATAATATGTAGCACATTTGTAGGGATTTGTTGGTAAAATTATTTAAAAACCTAAAGGGTTAAAAACTCAATTCTTTAGAGAAAGGCACACAAATACAATATTGTATCGATTATTAAATCCAAAATTGTATATGTATACTTCTCTTGAAATAATTGAGTTTTTTTTCCGTAAATATATAGAATCCCGTGCATCAACCAAAAATCAAAATGACAACCGATAAATTAAGAATTATTTCGATTAATTGCAGATCGGTCCGTAGCTCCGAAAAATTTATTCACGATCTCTGCGAATCATATGACATTATACTACTCCAAGAAACATGGCTACTCCCAACCGAGATTGAATTTTTGTCAAATATTCACCCGCACTTCAATAGCTTGGGCACCTCTGCCGTCAATATAGCTAACGGTCCCCTACTAGGTAGGCCGCACGGCGGAGTTGGGATAATTTACCAGCAAAATTTAAGGGTTACCACAATCCCGATGGACAATTGTCGTATGGCCGGAATCGAGGTGAGTCTGAATACTGAAAATTTAACCATCTTCACGATCTATATGCCGACTTGCTTAACTGACAACTTTGAGGAGTTTACCAACTGCCTGGCCTCCTTACAAACGATCATTGACGACAAAGATTATATCAATTCAATTATTATCGGAGACTTCAACGCTAATCCCGACTCACTCTTTGGAATAGAGCTAAAATCTTTTTGTCAAGAATTCGAATACATTTGTGCCGACACCGAAATTTTACCTGAGAATTCTTATACATACGTCAGTGACGCGCATAGTACTACCAGGTGGTTAGACCACTGTCTAGTTACGAAAAATATTTACAAACAAATTATCGAGATGAAAATACATTACGATGTTGATTGGACTGACCACCGACCCCTCGAACTAACTTTAAATACAAATGGAATAGTAACATCGGAAGTATTTTCATCTACATTAAGGGATCCAGCATTATGGAATCCGAAAAATATACGTGATATCGGAATTTATAACTCATGTTCGCAAACTTATCACGCTAAAATCAAGCCAAAAAATACATTTCGTGAGGACGGTGGCAACCCTGAACGTGCCAAAATAAAACACCTCTACGGAAGTATAGTACAAGCATTACGATACAGTGCCGCTTGTATATTTAGAAATACCACTACACCAAAATATAAGCAAGTCTGTGGGTGGAATGAATTTGTTGCAGACAAATACGAAAAATCAAGACAAGCGATGCTCACCTGGATTGATAATGGGAGACCGCACAATGGTCCCATCGCGGAGGATAGAAGGACAAAGCGTGCCGCCTTCAAAACAGCTCTAAAACAATGCCAAAGGAATTCGACACAACTCCAGATGGATAAAATAGCAGCGGACTTAGACAATCGGGACTTCAAATCATTTTGGAATAAATCTAATAAAATGTTGAACATGCGTTCCAAAGTCTCGTGCAACATAAACGGAGAAACGAATCCTGAAGTAATCGCCAATATTTTCAAAAAACATTTCGCGACTACCACGCCGACCATCTCCTCAAACGATACGCATTTGAACGCCTATGATGACATTGACCCTATAGTCACTGCAAACATGGTGAAAACCGCCATTAAAAACATGAAATCCGGAACATCAGCAGGACATGACGGCTTAAGTACCGAACACGTTAAACATGCAGGGGTAGCGATTCTGAAACTACTGGCAACATTGTTCACCGATATCTTAAAGAGCGGTTATCTACCCAAAGACATGACAAAGACAATCATAATACCGATAGTAAAATCTAAACTGACAGACATAACTTTACAGGAAAATTACAGACCGATATCCATCGCCACCGCCACCGCCACCGCCAGAATATTTGAACGAGTTCTCTTAGATCAAGTCGGACCCCAATTGAAAACGAAAGACAATCAGATGGGTTTTAAAACAGAATGCTCCACGGACTCAGCCATATTCTGCGTAAAACGGACACTGGAATACTACAGGAAGAGAAAAACAACAACTTACGCATGCTTTCTGGACCTTAGTAAGGCCTTCGACAGAGTCTACCATCCATTATTGTGGACCAAACTAAAAGAAAGAGGTCTACCATGGAAAGTAGTACGAATTCTCGGCACATGGCACCGTCAACAAGAAAACCTCGTTAAATGGAAAGATGGTTTCTCAGAACCCTTTTTCTTAAAGAGTGGGGTCAGACAAGGAGGTTGTTTGTCCCCAGTACTGTTCAACATATACAGTAGAACCTCGTTAATTCTAAATCCATGGGACATCAAAAATCAAATTTCGAATTAACGAATTCCCACGTAATTCGAAATTTTATGAAAAAAAAAAATGCCAAAAATCGATTATCTCGGCCCTCTCTTCAAATCCGGGTGGTATTTTAGTTGTAAATTCGTATTAATACCAATTATTTCTTTATTTTCGCGGCCGATTACCGTAGCGGCGGGCCCTTTAAATTCAGATATTCGCAATAAATTCGTAAAAATGCTATATATTTACGCGTAAATCGAGATTTCGCTGCCGATTTCGGTCGCGGCCTACCCTTTAAATTGAGATATTCGTAAAAATACGATATATTTCCGCGTAAATCGAGATTTCGCGGTAATTTTCCGTCGCGGCCGGCCCTTTATTTCAAATATCTGATGTTAAATTCGTAAAAATACGATATATTTCTGCGTTAAACGAGAATTCGCGGCCGTATTCCGTCGCAGCCGGCTCTTTAAATGCAGAAATCGAGAATGCGCGGCCGATTTCCGTCGCGGCCGACCCTTTAAATTAAGATATTTGATGTAAATTCGTAAAAATATGAAATATTTCCGCGTAAATCGAATTTTATCGGCAGTTTTTCGTCGCGGCCGGCCTTTTAAGTTCAGATATTTGAAGTAAATTCGTAAAAATATGTCATATTTCGGCGTGAATCGAAATTTTTCGGCCGATTTCCGTCGCGCCGTATTTTTTAACTCGGATATTCGAAGTAAAGTTAGTAAAAATACTATATATTTCCGCGTAAATCGAGATTTCGCGGCCGATTTCCGTCGCAGCGGGCCATTTAAATTCAAATATTCGAAATAAATTCGTAAATATACGGTACATTTACGCGTAAATCGAAATTTCGCAGCCGAGTTTCGTCGCGGCCGACCCTTTACATAAAGATATTTGGAGTAAACTCGTAAAACTACGACATATATCCGCGTAAAACGTATTTTCTCGTCCTTTCAAACTAGGATATTCGAAATAAATTTGAAAAAATACAACATTCCAGTGTAAATCGATTCAGATTTACAAAATAATAATACTAATTAGGACGATGTATAACCACGTAAAAATACATTTTTCGGCGTTTTACCGCCACGGCTGACTTTTAGATTCAGATTTACGAAATATTATGATTTATTTTCACAAAAATCAAATTTTTTCGAATTACACGAACAAATTTTCGTGCGCGGACAAAAATAAATTTCGAATTACGAATTAACGAATTTCGAATTAAAAAAAATTTTGTATGAAAAAATTTTTCTGCGGAAATTTTTTTGGCGAAAATTTCGAATTATGCGATTTTTCGAATTATCGGGGTTCGAATTAACGGGGTTCTACTGTATATGGATGAATTAACTCACAGGTTAAATAACGCTGGGGTAGGCTGCCATATTGGAGGACAATGCATCAACAACGTGAGCTACGCAGACGATATAGTGCTGATGGCACCGTCAATAAGGGGACTAAGAATTCTCTTGAAGATCTGCGAAGAATATGCACTCGAAACAAACATGTTATATAACGCGAAAAAAAACAGCACTGCTGGTCGTCAAATACAGAGATGGACCAAAAAAGATTCCCCCAGCGTTTTTGAATGGAGAACCTCTCATAATAGTAGAAACAACGAAATATTTAGGGCATATCATCACCAACAACTTAACGGATGACGACGACATCGATAGGCAGAGGCGAGCACTGAGCATAAAAAGTAACATGCTCAGTAGAAGATTTGGACTCTGCAGCCCGCAGGTGAAAAGGACGCTATTCTCAGCTTTCTGCACTACCTTGTATACTTGCGAGCTGTGGGCCGATTTCAAAAAGCGTACCATGGAAAGGCTTCGTATTCAATATAATAATGCCTACCGCATAATGTTCGGACTTCCAAGGTACTGCAGTGCCTCCTCAATGTTCATGGAGGGAAGAGTTCCCGGCTTTGCAGCCCTAATGAGATCCAGGGTAGCAGGAACGAGGGGAAGGATCAATAACTCCAGAAACATCCTCATCATCGAATCCCGCCAGACCTCAGGATCGAGCATCGAAAAACATTGGAGAAAAATATTGGCCCCCATAATTATCGCTCCGATATACCAATAAGCTTACAAGAAATTTAAATGTTTTATGATATCACTCTCCATTCTATATAGTTCCTTTTACTTTTTCTTATGTTTTATTTGCTTTATCAAACTTACATTTTATATTTTATTTTATTTGTACTTAATTGTATCTCTGTATATAACATTGTAGTTATATTTTATGGATTGTGTGGGATTGCACTAACCTCCCCACATTCTGGAATAAACAATTATTATTATTATTATTAGGGACAAAACTATTTATTCATACCCTGCAAAAAGCGTATTTTAATAAAAATTAATTAATTAAGGCGATGCACTACGTAGTAATGCAAAATCATGTGTTTTTGGTTTGAAAATTTGGTCGCCTAGAAATGTTTCAGATGCTTTAATTAAATACTGCGAGTAGAATACATTTTGGCCTTTGAAATAATCGAGTATTTTTTAGATAGCAAATATTGTCTTCAATAATAAAACATTGCAATTTGAGGTTTTACTCATTTAAGTTATTCCAAAAATAAAAAAGTATTTATTGCAAATACGAGAATTTTATACGGGTTTATATGTATGTATGTTTAAGACACAATCCACTTTTTAAATAAGTCTTTTTATAAGCCCAGAAAAAATAATGTATTAGGCCTATGAAAACTGCTTTAAAGTTCAAAATCTCCTACTTACGAACCCATTTTCGGTTATGATTTTATTGTATAATGTGGCAAATTAAGTTATTTATAAAATGATCGGAAAAAAATTAAATATATATGCCTGAACATCCACAAAATAAAATAAAAGGCACTTTTTGGCCATGTTTTTTTTGCATAAATCAAAACAGGCGGATGGTGTTAAGCAGGAATTTAAACCTTATCGCCATCTACGTAAGGGGTGTTATTGATAGCGGCTCGATTTAAAATATTACACGACGTAGTGCATCGCCTTAATGCCATTTATGAACACATTATAACGAGTGTCGCTATCAATATCACCCTGGTGAAAGATTACCATTCAGAATCGAACCATTGCTTGAAATGGCTTTAGCCGTGTTTGGTGACCAGATCCGAATAATCAGGTACTTCCCCACCCCATAGCCTACAGCCTCACATACCCAAATTGGGATAGGATAACCGCCGATGGATCACATATGCAACAGCCATGTAAATAAGGTTAAACAGCAAGCACAAAATTACCGTTTTCCTGAGAAATTTATGTCAGTGAATCTGCTCTTATCAGATCCAAAGGCCATGGACTGATCCTGGAGGTCGCACTCCCCGCCCTGGTCGCAGATGGGGCAGTCCAGCGGGTGGTTGACCAGCAGGAACTCCATGACACCCTCGCGGGCGCGCCGCGTCATTTCCGAATTGGTCTTGATGCGCCAGCCCTTCATGACGGGCATGGCGCAGGCGGCCACCGGCTTGGGCGACTTCTCCACTTCCACCAGGCACATACGGCAGTTGCCCGCCACAGCCAGCCGCTCGTGGTAGCAGAAGCGTGGTATCTCTACACCCACTTGCGCCGCAGCCTGAAATTCAATAGTGTTATGTCATTACTGTACAACCGTGGAACTACGGAATCTCCGATTTATGACGTTTTGTGAGGCTGAAGTAAGTTGGGAGCTGTAGGAGATGGTGAAGAGGAATTAGAAAAATACCTGGACATTCAGATATGTTCATCTAAATGTTGGCTAAAACCATTTCAAGCAACCTTTTGCAACATTTTAAATTTAATACACCGATGTTTATTCACTATTGGATTATTTTCAGCAGAGCATTATTTTTAAAATGTCTCTGAGACCTTAGGTCAAATTACGATATCAGGGACTGGTATAACTTCCGCCTTACTAATTAGATTCTTACACGCCACACTTTACCACACATACCACAATTAGGTGTGGTATGTGTGGTAAAGCCCGCCTGGAGCCTGGTTTAATACCGTTTTAACCAAACAAATGCCATGGTAATAAGTCAAGTTTTCACTATTCTGACCTTACGCCCCGCGTAATACTTACATCACGTTTTTTTTTATTTTAGGCTGCTTAGGTGTAATATGTATATTCTCCCCAAACATATAATCGTCCCTGTATGTCGAAAAACAACACGTTTCACTGGTTTCTTCGGTTTATAAGATCATTTGTGCAATATGTGGAGTTATATCAAACCAAACAAGACACAAAACTTAATGAAATTGACCATAACTGAATTATTCCTTTTGCACCTCATATGACCAGACCTAAGACCATAGATTTATCAGTGTTGTCATATGTTGTTATGATTCTATGTATCAATGTTTAGATAACAGGTCATAATTAGTGTGTTCATCTAAGACAGTTAAAGATATTATATTTCAACACAAAATAATTTTTTAAAAACCTGTAAGACAGTTGTCCCAGGGAACACCATGACAGGTTTGTCATCTATGAAAACTTCAATCTTTTCAGGGGCCTTGTCTGCATATCCTTTGCAGAGCACATTGCAAGGGCTGAGACGTACGACAGTATTTTGGGGAGTCAGAGATGGAAGAGCCAAGGCCCTAGTTATCGTAACGCGGAACATTTTCTGAAAAGAATTTTTTTTTGACATTTTATATCGAGAAACTATGTTGTAATTTATCCTAATAATTTTCGTAAAAATGAAATTGATTGTTTTATATCATATTATATAACTTAATAGTTTATATTTTGGCCAAAGGAAACAAAATTAATCAAAGCTTTGAAAATAATACGACAGATATTATTTATAGGTTACATAAGACCTAACCTATCTTACTAAATATCTCTTTAGCTTTATGTTAGTAACAAATATTTGGAGGCTGAATGCTGAGGTTTCAAATGAAAAATAGCAAAAAGACCAACTAAAAGATTTTAAATGCAAATAAAATCTTTTCAGTGGCATATTTACCTGTAACAAGGATTCCAAATTTGACCGACAGATAGCGTTTAACGCCAAACGTCAAATCAAATCCATAGATATTACCATAGATATACCAGTCACTGGATATTACGCTGTCACTGGATATTGCAGCTATTGAATGCAAAAATAGCAGTAGAGGTAAAGTAAAGCAGAAGCAAGAGTAGAATCACTTGTAATATTCATAGACACCACAAGAACATATCACAGTTGATTTATGCATATCACTATATTTGTATAATTCATCTATGGTTGTCACTTCCTCTTCCTTTGCCGGTGAAACGTCGTCCCCCGTGGTCGTTTCTATTATACCTTTATTGCCTTTTAATTCTTAAATTAAATAACTAAAAATGGCATTCTCCGACGTGTCAAGTGCTGATGGACTGAAGGCATTGGACGATTTCTTGGCAGACAACAGCTTCATCTCCGGGTTCGTAACTTTTTATTCAGATTTTAACATTGTGAGGTTATTTTACAGTTATTCTAGGTAACCATATCATATAAATAGATTTAGTTCAAACCCAAATGTCAAATGGGATGCATTTTATATATCATAACAGTCTTCATTGAATGTAATCATTTTTCAAAGAGTTGTAATCTAACTCCATAATTTTGTAACAGCTGCTGTAGGTAGCGTTTGAAAATAAATTCTGTTTATAGTTTAAATTGGAGTAAGATATTAACATTTAATATTTTCAGATACCAACCATCACAAGGCGATGTCAGCGTATTCAAGGCTCTGGGAAAGGCCCCAGCACAGTCTTCTGCCAATATCCTACGCTGGTACAAGAACATTGCATCGTACTCTGATGCCGAGAGGACCTCGTGGGGAGGACAGGCGTGCCCCCTGAAGGCTGGAGCTAAGACCACCACCGCCCCAGCTTCCAAGCCCAAGGAAGATGATGATGACCTAGATCTCTTCGGATCAGATGATGAAGCCGAGGTACACTCGCCATTTGCATTAAATTTAAATTCCAGCATAAAGAAGAACTGCTATGCTTTACTTCTCTATGCTAGAATCAATGTACTTGGTAGAAAATACTATTTTCTCTTATCGCCTAATTAATCTTATCACCAAATTATGCCTGTTGTGGAGTAATTGCAGAAGTTGAGTCCGTTATCCATATTGTAGATAATTTTGCCACTGCATTTTTGTAAAGATTTAAAAAAGGTACACTTAGTTGCCAGATTAGTGTTAATGATATACATCTTTTAAATGTTATTAATGCAGCATTTTTGTATTATTTTCTTAGACCGCGGATGCAGCAGCTGAGCGTGAGAAGCGTGTGGCCGAGTACGCTGCCAAGAAGTCAAAGAAGCCCGCGCTCATCGCCAAATCCTCCATCATCATGGACGTCAAGCCCTGGGACGATGAGACCGACATGAAAAAGTTGGAGGAGACAGTCCGAACCATTGAGATGGACGGTCTCCTGTGGGGCGCTTCCAAACTAGTACCCGTCGGATACGGAATCAACAAACTTCAGATCATGTGCGTAGTTGAGGATGAGAAAGTGTCCATTGACCTTCTCACCGAACAGATCCAGGAATTCGAAGACTATGTACAGTCTGTTGATATTGCTGCGTTCAACAAGATCTAAGCCATTTGTTTCATCCATGTGAACTTTTGAAATCTTTTATTTTTGAATAAAATAATGCAACAATTTATGCCTTTCCTTTTAACCCATAATTTTTTATAAGAATCAGAAAAACGACTTTCGATCTCAACTGGAGCATTGAAACAAGTCATCAAAACAATAGTTACAACAAATGTTTTCTTGATATTTATTATTAAATATGATTTACAGCTTAAATTAGATATCTAAACGTTCTTTGACAACTGCCGCTGTCACTGACTCTGATATTCCCGATTGCACGAACATGGTTGGAATATCATTACCAAAATAGATCTTGTTATTGTTGGAAATATACTCATATTTTTTAAGGTCTACATATTCTTTAGTAAATAACACAGAATTGGCTTCTGCTAATTTAGAGGCATGGTAGAAAGCGGAATCTGCTCTTCCTCTTTCCTTGGCTAGGTGAATTGTATCTTCAATCATTTCCATCTTCTGTTGTGATTCCTTCTCCATTATCTTTTGTTCAAACTGTATTTTGGCAACTTGGGCTTCTTTCTCGGCTTCAATGATGGCTTTCCTTCGTGCCGTCTCTGCTTCTTTTTCCACCACCTAAAATCATATATTATGTATTTAATAAATTGTACTTGCTACTACACATATTATAAGAACTAGGGTTCCCATTTTTCCGACGGGCTAAAAAGGTGAGAAATAAGTTCTCAGTGTGAACCTAAAAAGGTGAGAAATAAGTTCTTAGTGTGAACCTATTAAGGTGAGAAATAAGTTCTCAGTGTGAACCTACAAAGGTGAGAAATAAGTTCTCAGTGTGAACCTATAAAGGTGAGAACCTTTTGGTGTTGCGCAGCGATGAGAAGCTTTGACTTTTCGCCTTCCATCAGCTCGTAATTTTTACGAATTGCTTCTGGAATTTTTGGTTTTGTGACACGCACAGCTTGGATTTGAAGTCCAGGAGCCATCTCGTGCAAGTCTGCTTGTAAAGCCTGAAAAATAAAGGAAATAGATTATAAATACAGGGTTTTCCAATAAGAGGTGTTATTTTGAATAGCCCGCTATTTCAATAGATGTTACTTTTGAAGCTGTCATTTTTTGACATTTGACAAGTAGAAACTACGCCATTAATAAAAATGGAACGATACACGCTTCAACGAAATTATTAAAATTCACTTGAGTGAATCAAATGCAAATCATCTTGAGTGATGAGGCCCATTTCCACCTCGGTAGCTTCGTCAACAAGCAAAATTGTCGCATCTGGGGCTCGGAAAACCCAAGAGTTATTGTTGAAAAGCCTCTCTATCGTCAACGTGTGACTGTTTGGTGCGGTTTATGGTCCGGCGGAGTCATTGGACCTTACTTTTTCGAAAATGAGGCTGGAGCAACAGTTACGGTGAATGGATTGCGCTATCGAGAGATGATTAATGATTTTTTATGGCCGGAATTGGATGGTATTGATCTGGACAACGTTTACTTTCAACAAGACGGCGCTACGTGCCACACAAGCAACAAAATCATTGATCTTTTACGATTGAATATCAAAATAACACCTCTTATTGGAAAACCATGTATGTATTACATAATAAATAATCAAATACATATATCAATGTTCATGCAGTGATATTTGTTCATAATTAAATAATAATATTATTTCTTCTAACACAGCAAACTTATTTTGTGGCACCATTTTAATTGAAATTAATAAAATACTTAGTTTTTACCACTTTTATTGTTTATAAATACCAACATGTTTCATGAGCAACGCTCACTTCTTCAGGGTTTTAATAATACTTATTATTAGATTAGTATTATTAAAACCCTGAAGGAGTGAGCGTTGCTCATGAAACATGTTGGTATTTATAAACAATAAAAGTGGTAAAAACTAAGTATTTTATTAATTTCAATAATAATATTATGTTGTGTAGTATGAATTTTTACCTTCTTCAAATTTTCATCAATTTGATCAAAGAGGTCAATATGAACTTCATGTAGAGTGTGAACACTGCAGAACTGGTTTAACTCGTGATGGACTTTGTTGAATATTAAAGTTCTATCATAGTCAGCAGTGTAGTTCCGAACTATATCTAAAACTAAAAAGAAATATATTTTAATTAGATGAAAACTTTGATCAGACAAAATTGCAAAATTATTTAAGGGCTCACATACTCCTACACTGTATACCGAGTAAATTTGAAAAATTATTATAAAGGTTATAAGGTGACAATTTTTTTTTTTTTTCATATTCTTTATTAACTTTTAAACAAGGTTTTTTTTTTAAATTTTATGGTTGGACAATTTTTTAGGAATTATTAAAAAATACATTTTTTTTAAATTGCAAAACAATGTTTGAAAACTGTAATTTCTTTATTAAAAAAACCACTCTGTCAGACTACAACTACTACATTATTTTACAAGATTCTTTTTCTTTTTTTGCAGATTGGATAATTTTTGATGAAGTTATGATGTCGACAATGGCTTTCATCAGTAGTCCATTTATATCCCTAAAAAATAATTTTAATAGTTTTTTTTTCTGTTAGTTGATAGTTAACCTTTATAATAATTTTTCTAATTTACTCGGTTTTCAGCATGTGCGGGGGTATGTGAGCCCTTAACAAACAATCTTTAGTCTTAAACTGGAAAAATTTGATGGGTGTTGTTCAAACACAGGTATAATAACTCCAATCGAAAATGGAATCGTAGAAAAGACACAGTAATCTCCATGGCTTGTGACGTCATATTGTTGCCTAACTATATCCACCAATGAAAAACTCTGAATGTCTTTGGTAAAAACTGTTAGTTTAGTACTGGCTGAGTGGTAAATCTATGGTTGTTTGATATTTTGATCTTTTTTACGCCGTTGTCGTATAATTTTGGCAGATTTGAATGTATTGTTTATCCAATATTAGCGAGATGTCCGTCAGTTTGTGGTTCTCATTTCTCAATCGGAAGCAAGAGGCCGAGTGGTTCGTTATGAAATTACCAATGCGAACATGACATCTCGAACAGAAAATAGAACACATGTTTGTAACAAAAAAAAACGGTGAGAATCTCTCTTTGTTTTGTTCGTAATTTGCTAATTTGTAAAAGCCTTACTTTATCTTCACTGCAGAAATGAATCCATTTTCTTTTTCAGACAGTATCCGTGTTTCTGCCAGGAATTTGTGTATTTTGAGGCCTTACTGGATCATGCTAGGTAGAATTCCTTCATTCTACCTTATTCATGAATGATTTAACCTGTGTCTATAATGTATTGTCTTGCTAAAATAAAAATGCTTAACATGTAACTTAGTTTTTCATTTTCTCGTTGCGAGTTAATATTTTGACATTTCAAACATTTTTATTTTTGAAATAGTTTAGGCTAATAAGTATGCAAAAGCATTAAGAATGTCATTACATATATTGCAAGTATTGTCTAGCAGTTATTAATTTTTTAATTATCCCATAACACATTCGTACCAAATTATGAAAAGTGGGCCTCGAAGGGATGTTGCCGTATAGAATGAGAGAGCCGGGCGTCAGTTCTACATACAGGGGAATCATGTTACCTGTAACATCTCGCGTTACAAATTAGATTGCATAGGAAATTAGTGTGGGTGGGGGAGCATAGTTGGGCGTAGTAAACATGGTAAGTAAAGTGTGGATAGGGAGGGGTGGTGGCAGTAGAGTCGGGCATAGTAAGCATGGTAAGTAAGGTATGGATAGGGAGGGGTGGGGGCATCATAGTCGGGCATAGTAAGTAAACATGGTAAGTAAAGTATGGATAGGGAGGGGTGGGGGAGCATAGTTGGGCATAGTAACCATGGTAAGTAAAGTGTGGATAGGGAGGGGTGGTGGCAGTAGAGTCGGGCATAGTAAGCATGGTAAGTAAGGTATGGATAGGGAGGGGTGGGGGCATCATAGTCAGGCATAGTAATCATGGAAAGTAAGGTATGGATAGGGAGGGGTGTGAATGGTATAGTCGGGCATAGTAACTGCACAGCGGGACCGGTGTTGTTGAATTGATTTTGAAATATTCTACCACCAAGAAATCAGAATTTAGGACTATTAAGCTGTTTATTTGAGATGGTTGAATTCACGAATTATAATGGTATGCATCTGGTTTGCTCAGATTGAATTTAATTATAGAGAGAAAAAAAATACAAACCACTTTTAGGCTCCAATTTATTAACAACTTCAATGCGATCGAAGTAAATCATAACACCTCCACTTGTACCACAAGGAACATTGATTACTTCATCTGTTTGTAAAGTGACCTGGAAAAAAAATTGGCCATTTAAGTATAAACTCTATTCGAGAATAGATTGAGGTAGTCGATAGGAGGTTGGCTACCAGTTAGAAGGATTGGTTGGAATCTCGCAGCGTAGATAATGCATGACATACGATTCCAGAGATTTCATGGGCATCCCAAATATATTTTTATTTAACACCTTTCATAAATAATAATGAGATCGAATTTTTCAACATATTTAATGGCATATTTGTAGGCAAGTCATTATAAAACTTTATGATTTCCCAATTCTCGCCATAGTGCTTTTTTAACAAGTTATTGACGTCGAAAATTTTTTTAGAATTCGGAATTAATAGCGGAAGTTCCGGTACAATTATTTTCGGAAATCAAATGCATATAGTTCTTAAAAAAAATTTTAGCGCAGCTTATTTTGGCCCTGCATGAAACTTCTCTCTGTATTTTTACGGAATTTATGTTTTTGTAAATTAAATAACTTTTAGCCTTATAATTTTGGAAATTCCAAGATCCAGTATTTAATATGTTATTATACAGCAATCTCGATAAGTTATTTATACTTCACCATTTATTTGGATATCACTGTATGTTCCATTGTTCCTTGAAAATGAGTTATGATTATCAAAGAGTACT
The DNA here is from genome assembly GCA_026573805.1 of Hesperophylax magnus. Taxonomy (NCBI): domain Eukaryota; kingdom Metazoa; phylum Arthropoda; class Insecta; order Trichoptera; family Limnephilidae; genus Hesperophylax; species Hesperophylax magnus. Next base: position 7,365,655 of record JAIUSX010000002.1, read on the forward strand.
GCGTACGAGTGATATTTTATGTCCATCAAGAACGCAGTAAAAATGTTAAGTTGCAATTTTGTTAAAATTAATATACGAGTATGATTTGCCAATTTCAATTGACACCCTATTCTGCTTATAAAAATTTTGAAACATAACATTATAATTATTATTACGTATGTAGAAAGTTAACTCAACTCGAACCGCAAGATATCAAAACCACAAAAATGTTGATTGATACTGCTTATACATACTGCCTAATGAAACGATAGTATTGTTTTCTTTACCTGAATAGATTTATACGTTGTTAAAAATGGAAACATCATGTGGAATCCTGGCTGACTAGTTACGGGAAGCAGTGCCCCACCCTAAAAACAATAAACAAATAACATTCAATAAAGTAGATTACACATAGATTTTAATTCTATACACGAGCTTAGAAGGTGTAAGCTACAATTATCTTAAGCTTCATTCTGGAGAATGATTCCCCTGGTAATTGCTGTGTTTTTGCTTACCACAGCAGTAAACTCGTACCATTTTTTCCAAAACATGTTGATTTATATCAATGAAAACAGTGGTTAGAACTAGTGGCAAATCGTGGCCTATCTCAGTGGGAATAAATAAAGAGGGACAAAAAAATTTCCTCAGATATACACTACAAATCTGTCTTTTCGATAATATATTATATCTCATCACATTAACAGTTCATACAAAACATACTAGTGGCCCAAGAGCAGAAGACTTGCAAACCATGGGTTTTTACTAGGTGACTGTGTGTGTATTCAAAGTGTGATTCCAAGATTTCTTAACATCAAATCTGTACGGAATAGTATGTTGTAAAAATAACAGATTTTTACTGTGAATATTGTGTTTTATGTGGTTGTTAAAAAAAAGTTAATACTGAAGATGATAAAAAATTAACAGTTTCTTGTGTAAATCGTGATTCTCGCATTTAAAACTATTTTTTGATATCTACGACATTATATTCTTTAGCCACAGACATTTTGATGAATAGCCGAATTGTACTTTGTCGCCAAGTCGCTAATGTTTGGTGACAATAGACGCCGACATTCGAAGCGCACAAATGAGATTAATTTCAGACTCACTCTTCGGCAGTATAGTTCGGATGGGTGAATTTTTTAACAGAGAATTCGAATGACGCGCTTTTTAAAGTATGGAAAGTTCTTCTTCATGGGAGTTCTCTATACAAACACACCTTAGAGAAAACCGCTGGTTTAACATTATTATTTAATTCAAAATGATGCCCCATCCACTTTTATAATTATTGAACTAACTGTTTTTGTTTAAATTTTTGATTTAAGATAACAAGAAAAATAAAATTCCTATCTAAATAAATGGAGGTAATTGATGTCTGCAATAGGATAATGAAAGAACTCTTTAAACTCTTTGTGAGATTGATAGTAAAATACATAAGATACAATCTTCGTGAGTCTTAAAATAATATATACAGTAAAGAAGCACTTACCCTAAAATATACACCAACATGACCTTCCTCAAGTTTGTGCAGGGAAAAATTAAAAATAACTCCGCTTAGTAGCAAAAATCCAGCAAGAATCGCTGTTTGGTCAACCATTGTGCAGTCTTATCAATAAATATGTATCTGTAAAAAAACAAAAGTTTCATAAATATCTTACATTACAAACAAATGCATTTCTTGGAGCAATAAAAGGTAAATATTTCCCTAACCTCCGCACTTTTAGTAGGCACATATTATGGAAATTACACTTAATTACTACAAGAAACAACGATTTACGTCAGGATAGATGGTAAAAGATGCATTATAATTCCATTTTCATTCAAAGTTCAAAATGTATCTAATAAAACAATCCCTTTGCCGCCGTTTTAAAAATAGTTGTTTCTTGTAGTAATTGTTGAAACTAAGTGCAATTTTCATAATCTGTGCGTATAATACATATGAGTGCAGCGGTAGGGAAATAATTGCACAGTAAAATAAAATATTTTGTAGTAAAAAATATGATAAGATAAGAAAAAGTGATGATTATAATCAGAATGTGATTTAAAAATACTGAAGACTTTTTCTTGACAGCCTAAATAATGGTTCACATACTCGAGGAACCAGATGATGAAATATAACGTAAATAACATAATTGGGTAAAAGTTCCCAATCTGACTGTAGATTAAAGGTGTTACTGATAATTAATACCAAATCTGGCGCCGGTTCACTGACCACCAAAATATAACACGACTACATATTCACCAGCAATCAGCGTTTATGAGTTCATAATATATTATTCATAAATCTGATTTTATTTTATTGATTTTCCGGCTAATGTAATTCATGTGAAATGCAAAAGAAATCACATCTATAGCCACGAATATAATGACGGAGCATCAATGATAACCGGCATCAATAAATTACATTATTCGTTCAGGGGATCAACTTAAATATTTACCTACCGTATTAAAAACTGATAATCGATAACATGAAATTAAAAAAATTTGAATCGTTCCGACGACAACCTGTCACACTGGTCCCTTCTGTCAGTTTAAGAACGTTTATTACAAAAGTTACAAGTATAGAAAAAATATTCAATGTTTGTTTAGTACTTGCCACTACTTGAGTTAAGTTCACTATGGTTCACTAGAATTAATCGGTATTTCAAAAATTGCCTTTAGTAGAAAAAAAACATTGGCACAAGGGAAATAATATTGAAATCTTAAAGTTGATTGCTAAAAATATTAAAGATATTCTCCACCCGATATATAAGTGTTCCGTCCGCTGACATGGAAGAGTTAAATCCCACCGTTGAGAAAAAACTCTTATATGAACCCCTCCCCGCAAACCATGTTACTTCTCTTCAAATTAAAAAAAAATATATAAATTAGAAAAACTAAAAAAATCCTACTAAACTCAGCCTCGTTTCATCCTGACCATCAGAGTAAACTTCGAACTCCCTACTCATCACGTTTATTTATGCTGTAAATTGACAAAAGGAAAAGTTCAGCTCAAAAAATCATGTTGTTACTTCGAAAGATTTTATGTACGGCCAGTGCCAGTATTTCTATAATTTGGTAATGGTATCAGTCGGCTTATCTCGTCAATAGGGATGATAGAAACCTGAAATGGATTGTCACTGTTTATTTCCTATCTTAGTGTAGAGGAGTGGCTAGGAAGGTGGAGGGTTTGGCTAGAGAAATTGCCAGTTTTTTCCCATCCTGTGGATGGGAAAAAACTTAAAAAATCTTAACAAACGGACTGCAATCTTTAGAGCACAGGCGTCAGGTAGGTATGCTGTCCTTGTTCTATCGGTATTACAATGGAAGATGCTCTGAGGAACTAGCGTCATTGATCCCTTCGGCACCGGTGCGTAGTCGGGATACACGCCAAACGCGCGCCCAACATTTGTACACGGTTGACATTTGTCACATGAGAACGGGTCGCTTCTACGATTCGTTCTTAAGTTCAACAGCTCGGCTGTGGTTCTGTGGTTCAAACAGCTCTGTGTTTCCTCCCTCCTACAACATGGGACTCTTCAAGACCCATGTTCACTCCTTCCTCTCCACAAAAAGACCCTCCACACAGCATCCCCAAAAATGACATAGGCCCTGAAGGAAATTATTTTCATTAGGGCCTCCTGTGTGGAGTTAATATAAAAAAAGGGTGGGCAGAGAAATTCTGAGAATAGGGAACTGGATCCTCAAAAAAAGTATATTGTCTCTTTTTTACAATTTTGAAAATATTTATTTCCATTTTTGATAAATATTTCAAGAGGAACTTATTAGGGCGTAAGATAGCAAGTACGGACGTGTATAACGAGCGTAAAGCAACTGAAAAACCGGCCAGATATTGTCGACTGTTGTTATTGCCCACAGTTTCATAAATTAACTACACAACAGTTTATTTATGTATAGAACGTACCCACATGGTACCCACCTTCAATTGGATTTATACCCACCTTCATAAATCAACTATCTACCACCTTGTTGAACGTTGAAGCGAGTAGTCACGAGAGATAGTTGATTTATGGTCACGAGTAGTGGTGGTGGAGGCTGAAGACACTGGGAAATGCACTCTCCCCGTTTTCTTCTCTTTTTTCCTGGACTGGAGATGAGAGTGGTATATTTATGCTGGAGATGGTGAGTCGGTAGGTGGAGATAACTATAAAACTTGGCGGTTTATTTATGACACCGATTACTTGACTGACTTCTGGCTCTCTCCCAAATCTTGTTATCAGCGTGAGTGGCATGTCCATGGTATGTCTATGTTATCAGCTTAATCAGAAATCACTATGGCAACTGGTAACACCAACACAGGGAGAGTGGGTGATTGGTTTATTTATGGAGAGTGGTATATTTATGAACACAGGGAAATGTCGTGATTGGTTTATTTATGTGTCAGTGTCAGCAGTCGGTAGTCAATATTGACATTTTCAAAATTGATAAGTATCTTACCTAGTATTCTTACTCTCGGCAGGTTTATTTATCATTCTCAGTTACAATCGCTTGCATTCAGTGGTACGTTATGAATCATAAAAAATAAATATGCCGGAAAAGAAACCCTTTCAGAGGCTCTCCAAAAATGTTGTGCCTAAACATTACGATCTCGAGTTAAAGCCCAATCTAAACACCTTTAAATTCGATGGAAGAACTTTCATTATATTATCGGTAAGATGCATTTACCTACGTTAACGTTTGTCAGGAATCGTTTGTAGTAAAAGTCAGGAATTTGTAGTAAAATCAAAACTGTTGTAACTTATTAATTTTCACTATTTTCAGGTTAAAGATGAAACGCGACAGATTATTTTGCATGCACTTGACCTACAAATTGAAAAAGTGTCATTGGAACAATCCAATGGAGTGACCGTTTCTCCAGTTGAGACGAAACTTTCGGCAGACGATGGGACACTGTCTTTGATCTTCGCAGAAAGCATTCCCACAGGCGAGAGTACTCTTTGCATTGAGTTTTCCGGCGAGATCAATGACAAGATGAAGGGATTCTACCGCAGCAAGTATCAGGGCCCAAATGGCGAGGATCGTTTCGCTGGCGTTACACAATTTGCTGCGACAGACGCCAGGAGGTGCTTCCCTTGCTGGGATGAGCCGGCCATCAAGGCCACTTTTGATATCACCCTGCAGGTACCTGCAGACCTCGTAGCCCTTTCCAATATGCCTGTCACTGCGGAGACCTCCCAGGGGAACACCAAGACTCTTAAGTTTGCCACTACCCCCATCATGTCCACGTACTTGGTAGCAATAGTTGTAGGAGAGTATGACTTTGTGGAAGATACATCCGAGGATGGTGTTCTGGTGAGGGTATACACCCCAATGGGCAAGAAAGAGCAGGGTGCATTTGCGTTGGAAGTGGCTACCAAAGTGTTACCGTATTACAAGCAGTACTTTAATATCGCCTACCCATTGCCCAAGATCGATCTGATTGCTATTGCAGACTTCTCCCTCGGTGCCATGGAGAATTGGGGTTTGGTAACATACCGAGAGACCTTCCTTCTGGTGGACCCGCAGAACTCATCGGCTGTCAGCAAGCAGTGGGTAGCGTTGGTGGTGGGTCACGAACTGGCCCACCAGTGGTTTGGGAATCTGGTGACCATGGAGTGGTGGACTCACTTGTGGCTTAATGAGGGCTACGCTACCTTTGTGGAGTTCTTGTGTGTCAACCATCTATTCCCCGAATACGATATTTGGACCCAATTTGTAACTGAAACTTACATTAAGTAAGTTTCTATAAAATATTTCTAAGCAAAAATTACAAATGATAACATTATACACTATGACGGCCTCCATAGTCGAGGGGAAAGGCTCTCGACTAGCAAGCTGGAGATCGCAGGTTAAAATTCTGGCTTGCACAGTAAATTTTATTTGATTAATTTGTGTTATTTCACAAATTACTCATTTAAAATAATAAATAGTATATTTGTGGCATGTTCCTGACTGGAAGATACTCTTAGTATCGCCCTGGTTTGAGACCCTCATTCAGAATTGAAACATTACTTGAAATGGCTTTTGCCGTATTTGGTAACCAGGTCTGAATAGCCAGGTACTTCCCCACCTTCCTCCTTCCCATTTCCTTCCCATCCCTACTACCTTCAGCCTCACAACATACCTCAATTGGGGATGCCATAGTCTCACTGGCTACTGTTTCACATAAAAAAATACACATTATAAGTGAAGGTTATGCAATTTTCAACATCTTGATTTAATGAACAGGGCTCTGGAACTCGACCGTCTGAAGAACTCTCACCCTATTGAAGTGCCGGTGGGCCACCCTGATGAAATTGATGAGATATTTGATGTCATTTCTTACAACAAGGGAGCTTCCATCATCAGAATGCTACATCGCTACATCGGTGATGAAGATTTTAGAAAGGGAATGAACCTCTACCTTACGAGGCATCAGGTATTATATTATTTTAGATCATTCTATATTGAGATGTGGACCTGTTATTCTGCTGTGTCTGTGTAGTGGCCCAACTATTCTGCTGTCATATGCAAAAAGGCAGCTTTATTACAAAAACGGTGCCATAAAAATCATCCAAATATTATTATTATTCATGTTTAGGAACATAATATTACATATAAACAATAAATGTCTAGCTTCATACAACACATTATGTGAGAAGAGAAGTGAAAAAAAAATTGGTACGCATAAAAAAAATAATCATATAAAACAAAAAACAAGTACAAATTTATTACTTCGCGATTTGTCCCAAGAAAGGTTTAAAACATCTTTCTTTGTTTAAAAAAGAACACATTATGTGTATGCCTCACCTATACTATGTTTTGCTTATGAAACTTGGTACATTGCCTTATTGCTTAGTATTACATACTGCTGTTTATGTGAAAAAATGAAAAATAAATTTTATATTGCTATTTTATTTATTACTAGTAGTTCAGAATTTTATACAGAACGTTCCTCATATTTAGTTCAGTTTGTAATTTTCTCATGACGGCAGTATTGGTATTTATTTGGTACTAAAAATATTGGAAATTCATTGTTTTTCGAGAGCATTATATTTGTAACTCTGTTTAAGATAGAGAAATAGATTTCATTCCCTGCGTATCTACAGAAGTTTTCAGAGTATAAAGTTAAATATTAACATTTGACAGTACAGCAACACCTTCACAGAGGACTTATGGGCTGCTCTCGCGGAGGCGTCCAACAAGCCAGTGGAGGCCGTGATGTCCACCTGGACCAAGCAGATGGGCTTCCCATTGGTGCGGGTCAGCTCCTCGCAGCGGGGGGCTGACAGACTCTTGACCCTCACCCAGGAGAAGTTCTGTGGCGACGGCTCGGACAGTCAGGGGGATTCCCACTGGATCATCCCAGTCTCTATCTCCACTCAGCTGAACCCGGATGAAGTAAACTTCATGTTTTTTAATTACTCAATATCTTTCACCCTGCATTTCTTCAGTTTTTAATTTTACTTCATATATTATTAATATGATCTAAGCGTTTGCATGTAATTGGCAGCTATCTCCGTATGTGGTTGTCACACATCTGATCCGTGAAGTTTCACAGATACGTGTGCATCCCACCAACCGCCCTGTGACGCCCTCAAATGCGGCATAAGCATTAACTAAGGGTACCCAAGTGCTGCCAACTTCAGAGTAGATTCATATTTATATAATATATTATATAAAAATTATCAGAATTAATATACTTCGCAGAATATTGTGTACATTCACGATGCAGGCAGTGCCTGTGGAAACAAATTCAATGGCAATCACTGACATCTGTCGGTAACTCTATTAATTAGTACTAACGAAATAATGATCACATTATGTTGGCTTTATTTCATGAAATTGTGCGGTCAAAAATGTAACCAATAATTAATTGGTTTGTACTATGCAAATGCATATCCAATAATAATAATAAGAATTTAATCCAGAATGTATGCAGGGGTAGTGCAATGCAATACATTCCATATTTGAAATAATATACATAATAAGTAATAAAAATAATAATAAGGTTGGTAATAACATAGGTGATTCCAACAGGCACAAAAAAGCGGAATTTAAGTGAAAAAAGATAAAATATAAGCACAAAAATGAGCGTGAACAGCCGTTTATGGGGGATATTTGCACATCTCCCATCTCCAGAGGGCCATCAGAGGGGACTCCATCCAGGCAACCATGGCAGCGATGATTTTGTTACTAGATTGGCGTAGTCTGCGCCATAAGCTTCCCATGTGATGGCGGAGAAGCGCTCTGAAAGAGTGTACTCGTCCCTCCAGGAACATTTCCGTGGCGCTGCAGTATCTCGGTAGGCAGAATAGTTGGCGATATGCATTATTGTAAGCAACTTTTATCTTATGCCATTGGGATGAAGTTTAATCTACCCACAGCTCAGACGTATACAGCGAAGTGCAAAATGCGTTGAAAAGTATCTTTTTCACGTTTGTACTGCAGAGATAAAAACGCCTTGACAGCATACCTGCTCTAACGGATATCGCTCTTCTTTGCCTTTCCATATCCTCGATGTCTTTCAGGTCGTCTGTGATAATATGTCCCAGGTATTTGATGCTACGACTAACATCCATTTTCCTTCCATCTAGCCATACTGAAGGTGTTAGCATGTTTTCGTGTTTGCATTTGAAAACCATAACTATTGATTTGGACGTATTATATACAAGGTTATGATTTTTTGCAAAATCTTCACATATTTGGAGTAGTTTCATCAGTGCGCTAAGTGACGGTGCTAGAAGAACCATATCATCTGCGTAATTAATATTGTTTACACATACTCCTTGAACATGGCAACCTATCTTACTGTTATTAAGTCTTTGAATTAGTTCATCAGTATATATATTAAAGAGTGCTGGAGACATGCTTCCTCCTTGCCTTACGCCACTTTTCAAATAAAATGGGTTGGAAAACTCGCCGGACCATTTCACCACATTTTCTTGCTGCGTGTGCCAAATTGAAAGAATCGCTATTATATCTTCTGAAACTGCTCTTTTCCTGAGTTTTTCCCAATGAAGAGGTTATTCGGATATTTGATGTGGCTTAGATAATCCCAACTAATGCTGGCTAAAGCCAGCAGCTTACCCATTCTCAGCGAAAACTTACCATGTATGTGTATAATATAACAATTATTTTACTGTTTTCAAACTGTCCCTACCCTGATTAAAAACTCTACTGCACGCTACTGCCCAAATGTATTTATGTAAAGCCGATTATAGCTAAACAATAATAATGGTTTCCATAGTTGATGCTGACGGCCATTCATGAAGTATTTAATAAAAAATGAATATTCTTTAATTTTTAATCATACGTACTTGATATAGCGGGTTTTGGAATGCACATCCTACACATCCATGGCGGAATCATTTTATATTATTATTAAACCCAAAGAGTTTTCAGGTGGCACTCACAATGTTACTGGAGAAGAAGACTCAAGAAGTAGTACTGGAGGGAGTTTCTGCAGACGAGTGGGTCAAGGTATGTTCAAAATATGGCTCCTCTAATATTTGAATATTTCGAATTACACACCACGCTCATCTTGAATAAAACTAGTCACGTAGTCTGCACAATGTTTTTTAAAATTGTGATTACACTCCCAACTGCTCCCGACCATCTGGAGTCAGTGAGACTATGGCATCTCTAATTGGGTTATGTTGTGAGGCTGAAGGTAGTGGGGTGGGGAAGGACGTGGGAAAGAGGATGGTGGGGAAGTACCCGCCTATACAGATCTGGTCACCAAACACGGCTAGTCCTTTTGGAAATCATCTGTTCTGTCTGGCCTACATTAACCTTGTCACATCCGGAACAGCTGAGTTTATAAACTCCATCTGTCTCAAGAGGAAACTCGGTTTTTGCAGGCCTCAAGTAAGTCTTGTATTTTTGTTGTGGTTCCAAAGATAGTCTTGATGCTTTCTTTTCTATCTTGGCAATTCTGCCCGTCACATTGTGAACATAAGACAAGAAAGTGCAACCTTTTGGCTCGTGTTCAATTCTGTCTTCGTTTGGGGTAAAACTCGGCATAATACCCCAAAAATAAATCAATATGCTACTTTTGGCCATGAAAATCTCAAATCAAATCTTGTGATATTTAGGGTGAACTACCTTTTATCTGCGGCTTCGCTCCCATGGCATTAGGGAGAAATACAGTACAGAGAATTTTCCCATGGAATTGAAATGTTTTTCCGCATTTATAACACTTCTTGGGATTATAATTGGGATACGTTGGATGTTTTTAGGTTAATCCCGGAGCAGTTGGTTACTATCGCACATACTACACCGGCGAGGAACTGAGTCAGCTGATGCCCGCCATCCGCAACCGCTCCCTCCCGCCCTTGGACCGCCTTGGTCTTCTGGATGACCTGTTTGCCATGGTGCAGGCTGGACACACGCCTACTGTTGATGTAACTATCTTATTAAAGAAAGACAAACATTTCCAGGAAACGAATAACTTACTATATATTTCAATTTTTTTGCTTTCATCATTATAAATAAAAAGTCAGTTTTCAGATATTTGAAGCGCTGCCACAACAGGAAAATGAGTATTTTTTCTACAAAAATGTTAATAATTCAGCATTTCTTCAATCTTGTAACTGTGTGTCTTGTAAGTGACTACCGATAACCATCTTTTTATTCTCTGCTAGTGTCAAAAGGTGTTTACATGGTTTGGGCATGTTGAATGGATGCACAAAGGAGTGTAAAGAAAATATATCCAGAAGTGAATGGTATAAAAAGTCGGGAAAGCCCGAGAAAGACATGGCGTGTGTGCCAAGATAAAGTTGTATGGCAGTTTGTCAGTTAGTTAGCCAGAAGATATCTGAACCCTTATGCAGATTTTACGCTAATCGATTATAAAATCGACCACGTAAATAGTTGATTCGACAGGCTTCGTAGGTGACTAGACTAGCTTTCGACTTTTGCCGTACGGCGTCAGGGCATACGGCTGGTGACTAGTGTAAATTCACCATCTATTATGAATAATTTTTCCAGTTCCTCAAGCTGATGGAAGCATTCTCCGAGGAGACCAACTTCACCGTCTGGTCTTCCATAGACAACTGTCTCTCCAAGCTCTCGGTGCTGCTCTCCCACACGGGGGCCGATGACTCGTGGCGCCTGTACTGCCGCAACCTGCTCCGGAAGGTGGCGGAGCAGGTCGGCTGGGACGCACAGCCGGGAGAGTCCCACCTGAGCACCCTACTGCGGAGCCTGGTCCTCGATAGGATGATCACATCCCAGGATCCGACTACCATCGATGAGGCCAAAGGGAGGTGATTATATATATACTAGCGATATCTCTGAAGTCATATCTCACAAAAGCGGCGCTATGCAAATTGTCCAATAAATATAATGTTTACATTTTATTGTGTATACACCGAAGTCAAAAATTAAATATAGATTGCAATTGGAAAGAAGAAGTGGAAGGAGGGGGGAGGGGTAAGAGTAGGCTTGGTTTATAAGAATTAGGAATTACAATTTCGTTAGACGGGAAAGACCGGTTAAGTGGGAAAATATTTAAAAGAGAGTTTATAAAAAAAATCTTGTTACTTATTCTACTTTTATATTAACATGTTCCTAATTTCTAAAATTTCTAAATTATTTATTTGCGATGCTTTATATCGTGTGTGAAGTATTTTAAGACCTGAAAAAAACAAATAGCATATAACCATAAAACAATATATTCATAAGACAAATAGCATTTAATAACGGTTATTCTAATAAATTGATAGTTGAAATACTAAATAAAAAAATTAAATATATTCTCTTCAAACGGTATTTCTAAAGATAGAAATAAACAATGGCGTAGAATTCTGTTTGTGGATAACGATACTTCTAAAATTATATATAAAAACAATCCTGGTACTATTCAACTGGCGTTTTACACTAATAACAATGGAGAAATATATTCTTAATAATAAAGATCAAACAAAAAAATCAGGAGTTTAAAAACTCAATTGGGATGATTGTAATTTCTTTTACAAAGGTAGAACCAATAGAAACTTTTAAGTCAGAACTAAAGAATATCTCAGGGCTCTAAATGGAAATAGTGAATCTGAGTTTGCAAATCATCTTTTGAATAATGATCACACTTTCGATAAAAATTCAGGTCTTAAAATACTTCACTCAGGATATAAAGCATCGCAAATAAATAATTTTTAAATTTTAGAAATTAGAAAACATGTCAATATAAAATCAGATATAATTAATAAGCAAAAAAAAAGTATAAATAATAACGAAAAATGCCATTACAAAGTGATAAGTTTCCAGAACAAATCTTCTTATTAAACGCTTGTTAATGGTCAAGTAGTCAAGTATTGTAAGCTGCATATTTAAATATTCGCGCCAGTCATTTGGTTCGTTTTTATACCGCCAGAGGTACGCTCTGTCGGCCATCTATAGCCGTGCGTATCGGCCATATTGAAGGAACGCGTGATTTTTTATAAACGTCAAACATAATCACGTAACTGTGGATAATTTTCATTGTAATGTAATTAATCCATTGGATTATGAACATTCTAAAACATATATTCTTCGATATTATCCAAAAATTATATGAGCAGAAACGATGCTTTTGAAGAAATCTGGTGATCCTATTTTAGTATGAAATCGGGTCTTAATTTTCAAGTTAGCGGAATTTACACGAAACAGTCAATTTGAATTTGACCAATCAGAGGGCCTACATCGTCCAGACGATCGCGTAATAATACTATCAGATTTTTTTGATTCATAGTGTAAAATGAATGTTTACATTGATCAAATGTAGTCATTATAGTAGCTATAGGCAAATGTATAGTTGGTTCACTCAACATTCACCTTGTTTACAATGAGTGCATGCTTTGGTCTCTTTTGCTTGTGAAAAATCATTTTGGTCTTAAGTAGAAAATCGATTTTTGTAGTTTTTGCCACTTTGCCTCTCAGCAGACGATATATAAGGTTTTCCCGCATAAGAAGTTATATTTTTCCAGTCCCTTGGAAAACTTCGTGAGTTCCACTGAACATATTGTACACATAAATCAGGGTTCGGTACAAGAATCTTGAAAGTTCTGTTTAACACTAAATAGTATAAAAGAAAGTCGCTATGTTGTCTGTCTGTGCGCTTATTTCTTCTAAAATATGCAACGGATTTTGATGAGGTTTTCACTATCATGCAGAGAAATTCTTCCGAAAGGTTTATAGATATAATACATGTACATTATATTTATAGAAAGTAGAGAAAAGTCGATGTTTTGTAATCAAGTCATTAAAATAATATTTTCGGGCACTTACATTGCTAACGCTGGCTAAACCTTATGAGATACATAAAAATAATGTACTTCGGAATTGTATATCTTAAAAAGACCTACCTACAGAAAAATCTAGGATGGTCTATCTCCTAAGGGTAACCCTCAGCAACGCCGGGTACACCTCATCTACTTCATGATTTTTTTTTTAAATTTATGTTTTACGAGTATGAATCTTAAAAATTGTAATTTAGTCTCTGATTAAATTATTTATTCCAAAAAAAATAAAATGATATGAGCTTAAATAAATTCAGTGTTCTTCAAGGTTCTGCGTCCATGAAGCTGGCGGTTTACAGATTCCTGCTGACCTCCGCTCTTCCTGCTACCGCGCCGTGTTGCTGGATGCAGGCGAGACCACCTTCCTCCACTTCCTGGATATGTACCGCACCGCCGAGCTGCAGGAGGAGAAGAAACGCATAGGCCAGGCACTCGGCGGCACCAAGGACGTTAAACTGCTGGAAAAAGTCTTGACTTTCGCCATATCGGTAAGTGTTATCACCATTAATCATTTAAATTCTATTTTTATTTTTTTAAATAGAGGCAAACGTTCCGGGGTTATGAATAATCTGACAATATTTGTAAATCTCCTACTACCACCACAGTAATCAGAAAATGTAGCTTATGTAGGACTTAGGACTTAGCCAGCTGAGGATATGAACTCACAACGCCTGGGTGGGACCCAAACGCGATGCCAACTCAGCCATTGACCGTTCAAAACTTACTAGTTTGCTGTTTTCTTTGACAGATTTTTGTGTGATTTATCTTTATATTTTATTTGGTCATTGTTTTTCTTCACCCATAGTAGCGATCTATTATCTAATTTCTTCCGGAAGGTTTATATATATAATACATGCATATAATATTTATAGAAAGTACAGAAAAGTCGAGCAACGCCGGGTACACGCCAGCTAGTAATACATGTAAATGCAACAATCTCTCACTAAATCGCCACCCCAAAAACCAGGCAAGTTAGTGAATCCAATTAGTGAAAGCAGTTGATTATAGTGCATACAACAGATGTATACAGGGTGTCCGGTGGTAAAGTGCAGTAACTTCGGGAGGTGATTCTACGTGATCGTAGGAGTAAAAAAGATAAATAACTTTTTCTGAAATTCCAACTTTTAGATGTACTTTTAAGCTAATAACGAAAAATTTCTCCGACGTGCGTAGACGGCATTATTTTTTTCGTCGTTGCCAAATCTACATCCCGCGCCCCCCCGGTAACTAATACCCGCTACCCCCGGCACCCGAATTCAGTCGGTCAGCTGGTAAACTGTCCCCCGCACCCCCTCCTGCACCCCACGCTATTAGTAAATCGTGCTTTGAATGTAATGTGTCACAAAATTTGACGGGCGGAGTAAACAACTTTGAAAATTTAATTTATCTAAGAATTTTTGAATTCGTTCACTAGATTTATTGTTTGTTCTCTGCGAACTTTTCATTTGGTTTGAATTTTTGACAGATGTGAAGAGAACCCCGTACAATTTAGATGTCGGTACGTGTTTTAGAGGTATAATGGTTATGGTGCTGATTTTATCAAAATCAAATTTTATATTATTCTTATTATTATTATAATTTACAAGTACAAGTATATTACATTGGATTTATTAATATAGACGTTGTACATTATAATGATTTATGATCAATAAGATGGATCAAGGAAAAAAATATTTATGAGATGTAATATTTTTGTTATGCCTCGTTATTCTGCTGTGTCATTCGTGTGGAAAACGTTCTTTTTTTTAAATGATTTTCGGCTATGTAATCATTGTTTTTTCTCACCTATAAAATTATGTCCCGTCTTTCCGGTTTATAAAAAAAGGTCTGATTTTTCGGATTGAAATTTTCAAAAAATCCCCAGGGTTTCAAAAATACGATTAAAAAAATAATAATAATACAGAATGTCTTAGAATATTTTCCTTAACCGGAAAAAAAATTAAAAAATATGATGCAAGTGGCCTATTAGTAAAAAGCGATGAAATTAGTTAAGTGTTCAATGAGTTATTAATATTTTTTATAATAAAAAGTGTAACGTGATTTTAGTGCAGTTCTGTTTTTGAATTTGGTAAAATATCAAAACATATGGCGAACTCTGTGTTGTTATTGTTTACTATTCACATGCGGTTTCCATGGATACGCGCCACTCACAAATATGCAACGTTGCCACGTTCACACTTGCGAATTTATCGGGTAAGTTTGCACCTACACTATGGCTTTTTAGCAGGTATGTCTTTTTGTATGAAAAATAAAAAATTGGAATTTCGGAAAAAGTTATTTATCTTTTTTACTCCTAGATCATGTAGAATCCCCCCACGAAGTTACTGCACTTTACCCCCGGACACCCTGTATATTTTTTTCTTTATTTGGTAGTATTATTTTGCATACAACAGATATATTTTTTCTTTTTTGGTAATATTATTTTTTGTTTATATAATATAACATGATTTTGCAGGGTACAATTTTTTCATGCATTATTATATACTTTCCTAATGTAAGCTGGCGCTTGTGTTTTAGATTTTAGTTCTAATGTGACCTTAGAACGGGGTACCCTAGTAAGGACACATTATCTTATATAAAAAAAAAAAAAAAAAAAAGAAAGCTTGTTAATATAAGAAAGAAAAAACTGTACTTTCATATTTTTTAAATTAAAATGTCTAAACAAAGGAAAGATAAGTATACAGAGACATGAATAATGATTTTAAAAAAATTATAAAAGTGTGTAAATAATAAAAATAAATGTGTTATCAACACTATTTATATGCATTAGCGTGCGTTAGTACGCAACAAGGAAGTAAGCGGAGGGGTCGCATGTTTGAGTAGAAACTTTTAAAATTAAAGTTTAAAAATGATACAATCAAAATTTTTAGATTAAATTTCTTTAAATGTATGTTAACACAATGTTTGCGGCTAGTTTTTTTTATCAAGCGCCTCCATAAAGCAGGCGATTTTTTTCAGATTTGCGTGCAAAATTACGTTTCACGTAAAATAGCTATAACTCCTGAATTATTGATCGTATTTGAATAAAATTTTCAGTATATCACATTAAATGAAATGTTTTATTATATCCTGTTACAATTTTTCATATTTTTGCAAACAAAATTAAGATATTCAAGGTTAAATTAAAAAAATTTGAATAAACATTTTCTCATATTGTCTAATAATTATACATTCTATGCAAGTTCAACATAATATATATTTTGTAAAATATAAAAGGATTAACACTAATATTGTTTCAAAGTATGATATGGTTGGAAATAGTTCCCTTTATGTAATGGTACGTCACAGAATTTACACATATATCTTGCTTGGCTAGGTACTTTGTGGGGTGAGCGCACATGACATCTATTTGTTAGCAGTGCCTTCAATGTTTTCTCGTATCCATAGAAAGTCTTTCTGTATGATATGACTTTGATGATTTTATTTGGGATACCAGATGTTGATGGTGTTTGTTTGTTCCGGGTCTTGAATATTATCCGCCCAAATCTGATCGGTCACCCAGTGCACTGCGGTGTTTATAGACAATTATAACAGCGGAATGGAGGCAGAAACAAAAATAGAGAATGTGTTGAACGCCGTCTACCAATAGTACGTAAATATAAAAAAATGCTTTTAAGCATCTCCCGCTCTCTACGAACAGTATGAAAAAAACGCATTTAAGCATCTCCCGCTAACTATGAGTTAAGAATTCATTTTTAACACAAAACATTGTTTTTTTTTCTTAGTGGGTTTCTGAAACATGTAGTGGGGTCTCTCCCCACTATCCGGGGGGATGAAAATAACCGCCACTGCATATATATATATAAACACTTTCATCTTGCAGGAGGATGTCAGATCACAGGACACTGTTTTTATCATAATGTCGGTAGCAAACAGTCGACTGGGAAGGGTCCTTGTGTGGGACTTCTTCAAGGAGAACTGGAAAATGCTCATGGATCGTTACCAGGTACATTTTTATTTGTAGCTTTTATTAGCAAGTTTCATTTGGAGACAGTTTGGATAAATGTGTGTGACCTTCTATTAAACGTTACAAGTATTGAAGGCAGCAATAAAGTTGGTAAATATTTTGTACTAATTGTTGTTTTTTGATGGAATAATAGGCTTGTATTTCAAACAGGGAGGGTTCTTGCTGACACGTCTTGTCAAGTGCGCCACTATGAACTTTGCATCAGAAGAATCTGCCCTCGAAGTTGAAGAGTTCTTCAAGTCACACAACTCCCCCGGCACAGAGAGAACCGTCCAACAGACGCTGGAGACCATCCGACTGAATGGTTCATGGCTCAAGCGAGATCTAGAGTCCATCACCCAACAATTAAAATTCTACCAATAAGATTATCAAACATCACATCATAAATAGTAGTGTAACCTATTGTAGAATACTATCAACGAATCCCAAAAGATACTTGATGAATTTGTAGATCAGGTTTGGGTACATTTTTTTATTTCATTGCTTATTTTTTTTTGTTAGGGGAGCTATTTTTTTTTTCCAACAAGTGTTTTTGTAATAATGACACATTTTGGAAACAAAAAAGCTAGCTTAATATTAAATGATGTTGATGCAGCCAGAGTGTATAGTAACACACTTTGGCTGATGGTGACAGGGTGGCAGCTGGCTGCAAGAGGAAAATAAGGAGTTGGTACGGAATTTTATTGAACTGGGAATCATCAGGGATTTTTACAAAATCAAGGATTTCTGGATATGTATGTATTTGTATATAATCCAGAATTCTGCCTTACCAGATACGGAAGAAAAAGCTACAGAATGTGATGTAATCAAACTATTCTTTTTATGTAAGTAAAAACAATTTATTTAAAATAAAAAAAATTATGCCTTCGCAATAAATACAAAAATTAAAAGTTTTTTTTTATTAAATATTTGATTTTTTACTTTTTTTAGTAGATTTAGCTTTGATTTCTTCCTGTATCATTATTTTAACTCCGTCAATTGATTTTTTGAGATCTCGCAACTCTTCCATTGCCCTTCTACACAACATTGCTTCAGGAGTAGATTGAGGTTCGAAAAGCAGAAATTTGATTGCATCTTTTAAATATTTTTCAGCTTCTTCCAAATGTGTCTGAAAATAAAACATATTAATAAAAATTAACTTTTGTAGAATTTCGCTCAATTCAATTTTGTTTATCACCAGTACATAATTATTTTTATATGATCTTTTTACAATTGGTGTACTAGTCAAAATATTAATATTTATACAAGAAATACAAGTTTTGTGAAATTAAAGTAAAAGTGTGATCCAATCCAAAACTCAGTTCTTCCTCTGGCGCACACCTATGTTAAATGAATTGTAAAATTAACTGCAATAAAAGATAATATTCCTGAAATATCTACACAAAATAATAATAATAAAATTGCTTAGGCAGGATCTCGTAATATTCTTAATTGAGATGTTTCATTCCCAGATAGAGCTTTCAATCCCGGGAACTCAAGGAATCACAGACCTTGTCTCAATCTGGGATTTTTCTTGGTTTCACGACTTTGGTTCAAACATGGGAATTAGCGATGGGTAATGACTAATTTTATTGAGCAAGAGCCACGGTACCAGCTCAATATTTTCGTACGGTTAAAAAGGGTCGACTCAATTGAACGGAAGCCGAGAGCTCAGAGCGTATGAGTAATGAGAATATTGTGCTCGGCGGATACGGCTCTCTCGCCACGGCTTTCTCGACACAGCTCTCAACTCCCAGCGTAGAAATGATCGTACGAAACTCCGGTCCACAGCCTCGTTCCATGAGAAAAATAGAAGGCTAGGTAGTTAGTACTATGTGAAGGTACATATATCCAACTCCAGATGTCTAAATGTCAGACGCCGTTCACGTCTCTGTAATAACCATTAATGTTTGGATTATTTTAATGATGCTATTTTTCTAAAATATCTCCTGATAAAAATAGTAACCGTTCAATTGAGCCGAGGTACGGTTTACCGGGAGTCATACGAATATGGCTCATCAACGACTCATTGTTGTTTCTTAGAAGAAAAGTTCTATTGGAGCTTGTTACATTACTACACCGGAATTGTTCAGCCCGACATTTCACTTCTCAATTTTAGCTACGTCAACTGATATAATAGTACGAGAGCCCACGACCAAAACCATGTCTCATAGCAATACGGCAAAAACCCTATAAAATCGTTAGATTGTATGATTCTGAACCCGACTAGGTGTGTAGTAACGGTCGAAAGTGTAGCAACTGCGTGGGAGGCCATTTCTGCTGTGTCAAAAAAAAAGACAGTCGGTATTATAGCAATACGTCTGATAGTGAAAATGTACATAGATTTTATAATTGTATTACGAAAAAGTTTGTTTTCAGACATTTTGCGCGTAGCATATAGCCTGAGCGCATTTTTGAAAATGTCAACAAATTTAGCCGATCTGTATCATAGCAATACGGATAATTTTTTTTTTCAACTTTTCGTTTTGCTGCCATGATTACCAAAAACCTGTTTTCAGACACTTTGTGTAGCATATACTCCCAAAAACGAAAATAACGTTTCGGAGTCGCCTGGCCGACGCCTCTGTTAAATGTTTTTTTTAAATTTACAGCCTTCATAGATATTCAAGAATCTCCCTTGTCTATTATATGTACTTTGACAGATGACAGATGTCATTACTTATTTCTTTTGTAAAAGTTACTCAAGTGTGCTTTAAATAAAACCAAAACTATCAAATCAATCAGTATTTAATTTCAACAGCCTCAGCGCTTGTTACGCTCCTGCCCCTTTCTTACTATTATACAGCTCACTCGCCAGCTGCTCCAAACGTTGGAACGACGCTCACTTGGTTTCGGGTAAATTCTTTGTTAATTATCATCTAATAAATTCAGGGTCGCAACGTATTCATTGGTTTGTAACAGAAAATTCAAGATGCCTCAATACGATTTTTAAATGATATCTGAGTATCGAAAAGTTGTCTGATAGAGAAGGTGCTACACTTAATTTGTCTGATATAAATTTTTTGCACATGTGGACAACTTATTTTATCATGTCCAACAATTTTCAGACATATTGCTATGATACCGATCGGTAAAATTTGTTAACATTTTCAAAACGGTCTCAAAATTTAATGCGTTCACATTTCCGTCTGAAAATTGTTTTGTTCGCATCAAATAACCAAAATTTACTAATAAAAAAGATTTTCAGACGTATTGCTATGAGACATTTTTTTTGTCTCATTTTTAATTTTTTTAAGTGATTTTACGGGTTTGCGCTACACCACTAACGTCTGAAAAATATGTTTCCGGTATCTCAGAACTATCATTCAACTACAGTCTGCAAATCAGACATATTGCTATGATGCAGTTCGGTAAAATTCTTTGACAATTTTGAAAATTCGGTCAGATCAAACGCTACGCGGAAAATGTCTGATATTGGTATTTTCGAGTTCAGGATAATCGTATCTATCGATTTGATGCGGTTTTGGCCGTATTGCTATGAGACAAAAATTTTGGTCGTGGGCTCTCGTACTATAATGATTTCTTTCAAACTGAGGTTTTGTTCTTCAATTGAAGGAGTCACTTGCTCATCAAATAAATGAACGACTGGTTTGTGTATCTTTTTTGTTCCATTTTTTGCACAAAGGCCATCGAGATTATGCAGAATCTAATTTAGACCCCCTTTTCCTTCGTGGGGCTTATAGGGAACCAAGGAGGATTGGAGAGGAGAGATGAGACCTGACAAGACTTATTGTGGAACCAGAAGACATAGCCTCGTTTCCAATGACAACCCTGGTGAACTTCATAAGGGACCGGGTGACTGTTAAAGAAATGAGGTAAAATAGGAGATAGCACAATGGGCCTATAGCCTAAGTGCTCATGGGAACTATATGTAAACCATCTCCGCTCTGTAATAAAAAATTTAGACCCTCCGTTAAATTTTGGCATTTTTTTTTCTTGTTTATTCCCGATCTCATTTGAACAAGACGATAATAATCTTAATGTCGAAGAAAAGAAGTCTTTTTTGGTGTTAAAATTAGACACTGAAATTGTAGATGAAGTCGATTTAAATCTGTCTCTACAAGAAAAGCTCGATAAAGTTATTGACCATGGACCTAATTCTAAAACCTTTTCAAAAATATTATTTAAAAGAAGCTGCAAATTTCCAATGTTACAATTGTTACGACTCCTATTTTTAATAATAATTAAACATTTAAATTCCAAGTGCCAGCACAGGGATCCCGGAATTGAAAAATGCTAGCACCTAATCCCGGTTCTGAAAAAAATTCCCAGGATTAAAAGCCCTATTCCCAGAGATAGGAGAAAATTATAAATCCAGGTAATTTATTGCACATAAGTTGGTTCCACCCATGCAGCCACACTCGTTGATCAATTTTGATTTATTATGATGGGAGCTACAATCACTCACCTTCGCAACAAACTAATGTAAAGAAGTCACATTCATATGCGTCAGTTGGGTTAATATATCACAGAACTTATTTTGTATAGTTTGTTGTTTCACTCATGGCTCACTGCACCCAAAGTCAGGAGTAGTTTCTGTTATAACTTTAGGTTTCCAAATATTGAATTTATATCATTTTGATTTGCTGGTTGCAGGGGAATCTTTTCACAGTTGATCATGTTTTTATATACATACCTACTTACGCAGTTTTTTTACAACATATGTGATGAATTAAAATAATCTTCAGTCAAAATGCAATTTACGCTACTCAACAGAATATTTATCATTCTTAATACAGTACTCTCTCAGTAGTCAACATGTCGGTGTACAAAACTTGGCGCTTGAGTCTAGGCACGCGGTTGACTATTGAATTTGACATATGAATACCGATAAATTCAACTAGTAAAAATAATAAATTCTTTATTCCAGGATGTGGGGAGGTGAGTGCAATCCCACACATAGAGGGTATAAGTACAGATAATACTTACAAAATGACTGCAGATTATAATAGTTGTTGGATAATCGAGAGGCAGATTACTAGAGAGTACTGTGTGTAATTTTGTGGACGTAAAACGTGAGTAAAGTAAAATATGTAAGTAGATTATTTAAAAAGGAGTTTGTAGTTTTCGAAATCACCAAATGTATAGTGTCTGATGAGGTGTGTTCCCGGCAAGGATCTGTAATACAAACTGATTTTACACTGGTAAAGGTGTGTATATATAAGTTATATAAAATGTAGTTTGCAATGTGTATTAACAGGAACGGCTGCGCAGCCTTTTTCATACAAAACTTAAATTTTGGATTTGCGGCCAAAATATCCAACCAAACTGAATAATATTTTTTTTAACACAAGGATATGGCTACTTCATTTATTTGTATTTTAAATTATAAAATATAGGCCATTAAGAAATCCATGTTTACATAATTTCAGAGGAAACTTTGGCAATTATTTGCGAGTTAATAATTATTATTTACAAAAGTAATTTTGATGTATTTACTATAAAAGAATGATGGGCGTAAATTTAAATTACAAAAGACCGATTTAATAATTATTATTTACAAAAGTAATTTTGCTGTATTTACTATAAAAGAATGATGGGCGTAAATTTAAATTACAAAAGACCGATTTAATAATTATTATTTACAAAAGTAATTTTGCTGTATTTACTATAAAAGAATGATGGGCGTAAATTTAAATTACAAAAGCCCGATTTACGTTGGAAAAAAAATCTGTTGTACATGAATTAAATTTTCTACCCTAAAAAGTGCCTTATTTACAATGTTTTTTTTTCAAATTTATTTAATAGTTAAAATTAGCTCCGAGAAATGACAAAGTTGCCCCTAAAATCACGCAAAATTGAATTCTTTAATGGCCCATATATCCAATTTAAACACACAAATAAATAAAATAGCACTATATATTTGCTATCTATTACACATTATTTTGATTGAAAAAATATTATTTAGTTTAGTTATGTATTTTGGCCTCCAATACAAATTAAAATTTTGTATGAAAAGAGCCATCCAGCCATTCCTCCTAATGAAATTGCGATGTTACTCTTTCTTATAAGCAACTCTCAAGCATAGTAAGGCAAGGATAATAATTGAAAACAATACAAAACAAAAGGCTGTAATCCACCACCTTCTTATTCATTGGCTTCACATCAGCATTAGCACATCTGTAAATTATTTCATAAATATTCAAACTAAGCATTGAAGTATATTTCAATGTTTGTATGGAAGGTTACACTTGTCGTTTTATGAAAACCTTCATACATTTGCGGGACTGGGAAAGTTTGGCATTGTAAAACTAAAATGTATATTTTTAAAATGCCTGGGAGGATGGGCTAAAACGGATTTCTTTTTCTTTATGTACAAACTATAATCTAGAAGGGCTCGTCTAATTAACACAAAATACACATTATGTTATTCAGGATATTCAGCATACCAATAAGACGTTGCTTGATATTTCCCTTGCCTCATACTCTTTGTTAGAAATCTGTACTATAGGATAGTACACTTCATACAAAGTAACAGCTGTAAATTTAAAATATTATCAACTATAGGGTGGGTTGTTTCACAGAATTTGAATTCATCAAATTTCAAAGCTAATATTGAAGTTCTATTATTACCCAAGGGTTGGGAATAAGCCGACGTAGCTTTGTGATTCAGAACACCTGACCGGCAATTAGAAGGTTCAATTCCTGTTGGCGGCATTTATTTTACTCTGGAGATATTTTCAATTTGTAAGGATATTTCGGGCGAATAATTATTGCTTATAATAATTTATTAAACGGGTAGCTAAATCGATAATCTTCTACATACCTTTCAGCCTAGAAATTCCAGGTTCCAATATATCTAGCAACGGAAGAAACTCTTTACATATTTCCAGTTTCCGCATTATACTTTTCTTGGGAACGTTCCATGTCTTGTTTAAATAGTCCCGCAGAACTCCGGCCAACTGCTGCTTGGCTTCAAGCAGGATGTAATGACAGGGAGACAATTGGCGAGATATTTTGGAGATAAAATTTTCAATATTCTTCATATCAGTTTTATCTACAAGAATCAAAATAAGAATTATTGTTTAAAGGATATGACTTCAGAGAAATGAAACAAAATGAAATGTACAAAAGTACCTACCCAAGTTTTCCTCCTCCTCGAGTATTGTATCTAAAATGACTTTAACCTGATCTCCGGGGAGGGTGTTTACACATGAGTTACAAATCCAAATATCTGCAGATGAATATTGTGAAATATTCAACGGATTCTTCATTGTGATCATACCCGTAATGCATTTCCAACATTTGAGTGAGCTCGTGTGAGTTCCTAATTCGGTTGCATCACTGCAACGTTCACAAATGCATTCAAAGTACTTCCCTTCTCTAAGATGCTCTCTTCTATTGAAGGTTCCCTAGAAAATAAATCAAAATTCCAATGCAGTAAAAGCCTGCAGCGTCACATTACAAAAAAAAATAAAATTACTTTAGTTTAACTTCTTGATCGCCGACACAAAATTTTCGCCGTGCGCCGCCTGATTCCATTTTCGTAATAACTTACTCGTTCTTTGCAAAATTATGTATTTGTAAATTGTACTGCCTTACCAGATAATTACCAGATATTTATAAATATGTACTAGTATATAATCTACCGTAAGTAGCTTCCACAAAATAACTAGTTACATACATATTATATATATTTTAAATTAATTTATTTCATCAATAAATTACAGAATATATAATATATCATTAGTAAGTTATACAACTATATGTAAGTTAGTAACAATGACATTGTTGAAAGAATATTGTTACAATAATAGAGCAGTTTCTAATAGAAGAAAAGTTAATATGTATGTAAGAGTGTTATATAGAAATGGCATAATATACTATATTTTAAGTTGTGCATAACCTGCCTCACTAGGCGGACCTGTATTGAGGCAGAATTTTTAGTTAATTATTTCTTGCATTTTGTCTATGGTTTACTTATAAATGTTTAATATAGGTTCCTATGCATATTCAGATAAATGATTTTTTATTAGTATCCGGTACACTGGCGAACAAGAGGGTAATGACAAACCTGCATAGAATTGGTGTAATTGAAAAGTATGGCAGATCCCTTGGGTATGGCAACACTGGCCCTTACAGTCATATTATAAGAATCATCGATGGCTAAGTGAGTATTGCAGATGCAGCTGTGAGCCATCAGAGCAGCTGTAGGGAAAATTCCACAAATTGAGTTCATTCCAGGAGAGCCAGGTTCGTTGTTGGAAGCCCGCAGCTCAAAACTGTTCACGTCCAAAACTCCACATATTTTTTGGATAATGTCTAATTTCACATCTTCCTCACTCAGTAAGCCAAGATTTTGTATCATCTGAAAATAATAATTAAAATGTGTAGTGAGCTGCACTGAATTAGGTAGGAAGTAAGTAAGTAATGATGCCACAGTGCCTCGCTGACATCGCCCGAGTACAGATGTCTTCAATTAATTAAGTTGTTTTTATTAATAATGCCTCACACACTTCAAGACAATATTTTAGCTTATCAGACCAATCTTTAAATTACCTGATAAATGCACGTCAGTAATAACTAGAGGTGGGTCCTGTGAGTACTTTTCGTTACTGATTACAGTGAGTACAGGTATAAAAAAAAAATACCTGGTTAATGTACCGGGTACAAAATACAAAGAATTTTATACCTACTTTGAGTATGTGGAGACTGGGAACGGGCTGAGCACGGGCGTGCTGAGCACTGAGCAGGGAAGTTGAGAGGTAGGGAGGGGAATAACAAGCAGGCATAACATTACTTAGAGAGTGTTTAAAATAAATAATGTAAGGTTGATTTTTTTTTTTACTTTCGTAGTGTAAGGCAGGTTACATAAGTAAATACATCCGTTCAAAATTTATATTGTAAATAAATGTTTGGTATTGTATTGTATTATGGTATTGTAATGTATGTATTGTATTGTATGGTATTGGGGAATACGGGACAAGTTTTTCTCGCAGATATTTTAAATAAAAAAAGGATAATTTATTTTTACTTGAAAAAAAATACTTAAGTTTTTGAAACCGCCTGTAGCGAGTTAAACGTATTCAACAGATAATGCGATTGAACTGAAACTTCATCGTAAATTACGCGTACTACCGTTGGCTGAATACTCATTACTGCCCTTTTTCTTCGTACACCTTTCTAATAGGACCAAGTGAAAAGGCATCAGTATTTTACAGTGCAACACATCACAGCAACCGACAAAATATACCTATCTCTTTCCCCCTTCCGTGGAGTGAAGAGTAAATCCGGAGTGTCAGAATACTTCCATTCCACTCCACTAAAGAAATACCGAAGGCAAAAATACTTCTTTGTTCTTTTTCCCCATACAACTGTCTAACAGACCAGGGAGAGAAGTCATTAGTATTTTAAAGTACGAAGTACTTCAAAGCCTGTGATTACTTAGAAACCAAGTGTTTTGTAGATTTGTCGCAAGTACAAAGTACAGCGTGAAAATACCGGGTACTTTTACTGGGTACGATAAATACGCCTCTCCTCTAGTGATAACCCATTCTGTTTTATCCATTTTATAAGACTGTAGACATGCACGCTCAACAGTTCACACGATCAGTAGTGCACTGAAAAGGCTGACTGTTACACTTGAGCTCTTCATTGATTCACCTATATATATTACCGTACGCCATTTTCAGTCTTACTGTTTAATTTGTAAGGACAGTAGTTCTTGATGCAAATGGTTGCCATTACCAACTCAACAGCATTACACATTGTACGAAGCAGTAGAGGTTTTATCAATCGACATAATCTTCAGTCATGAGAAAAATAACAAGAAAGTTTTGAAACGAGTAAATTGGGTTCTTATTAGTATCCTCACCTTTGAAGTAACATCATGAAGCTCCCAGATCGGAGTATTTTTACGTTTCTCCCGATGATCTTCGAGGTTCATTAACATATTCCATTCTTCCTTGCTCTCCTTACTGCGCAATGCCAAGCCACGTAAAATTGTAACAATGTGAAATACACTGAGCAATTGCATCAGCGGAAGTTTGTCTTGGATTTTGGAAAATAATTGACATTCAATGGAAGTATGATCACCTGAATTAGAAATAATTATTTGGACAAATGCAAAATGAGAGTACATAAAATATGCATTTCTATATTGCACAGTGGGATAAGCAGAAAAATGGAAAGATATCAAATTGGATATATTTATGAATATATCTGGTTTGAATAATAAATTATATTTTTTTCCCTACACAGGAGACCCTGAGGAAAATGATTTCCTTCAGGACCTATGTCATCTTTTGGGATGCTGTGTGGAGGGTCTTTTTTAAGGAAAGGAAGTTCTAGAATTAAAAGATAAACAAAACTAAGATATTAGTCTTTTAAATCATAATAATTAATTACCTTTGCCATCTTCGCATGATGGCTCACAAAGAGGTGCCAATTTACATTTTGTACAGACGTGAAATTTCTTAGACAGAATACGGTAACAATTGATGCATACTAACTCTGAATTGATTTTTGGGCCAATTAATATTGGTCTATCTTTAAGTATTATTTCACCTGCTCTTATATCTTTTGAAGCCACCAAATACCTGTAAAAACGTTCAACTTATGATCATGTAAAACCATATTCACTTCAATATTATTTGAATACTGTTTTTAATATTTAGTACAAAAACTAATTATTTTGCATAAAAATACGATCACATTGACACATTTAATACAAGTCACACCATTTTCCCATGTGCCAAATTAACATATTTAAAAATACACCCCTTAAAGTTATTGCTCATTTTTCACTTAAAGTTCAAAAACATAAAATAAACCGTGTTTAACTTGTTAATTACCTTCCATAAATTTCACTGATTTCAACTGTAGAATTTGTAATTTCCATGTTCTGCATTGTTAGGTAACCTCAAGAGAGCGAGTAAGTATTCACTGACAGAATGTATGCAATGTATTTATACCACGCATCTGTATCTATTTTAAGATTCAGATCGTGTGGGAGATTACAGTAAGCACCTGTAGTACTTACTGAAACCAACAACCCATCAAATTTTACAATGTATCATTTTTCATATAAATTTCAAACACATTAAACAAACCGTGTTTAACTTGTTAATTACCTTCCATAAATTTCACTGATTTCAATTGTAGAATCGGCAATTTCCATGTTCTACATCATTTGCAACTCGATAAAGCGAGCAAGTAATTGTAATTTTTAAAATTCCATGACAGGGAGAGAGGGGGGAGGGGGGGGGGGGGGGGGGGGGTAAATAAAGAGTAAGTAATGCAACTGTCCTTTATTCACATATAAATTTGTGATGGAATAATAATTTAAACAAAAAAAATAAAAATAATAATTTAAGAGATATCGTAGCCCGTAATATCAATGTATTTACAATTTGTATTTCATGGAGACATTTTAGGAAACTATCTAAAAAAAGTTCTCGTGTGACCTCAAATAAAAACAAATAAATTAAATCCCGAACATCTAATACACGCATTTAAAAAAATCTATTTTATATTAAAAAAAAATAGTAAAATTAATAATGAAAAGGGACATATACAATTAACTGTGGGAACACAATCATATCCAAATTTACTATTCTAACTATCCCCTGGATGCAAAGCTATTTATACAGGTACTAATGGGTATGGGCAGAGAATGGATAAATATTATGTATTTTTCACTAGTTAATAAATAATAATAAATCGCCAACAATTTAAAAAAAATATATAAACAGAGAGCTTTAAAAATTCCTTTATAAAATTAAGTTCATGTAGTATCTAATCTGTCGCCGGAACTAGTGCAAATTAATATGAGTTTCGTCAGAAGTCAAATTAATGTTATGTTATATATTATACACAGAATGAAAGTGAAACAAATTCACGATCAATTAATAAAATTTACAATGTTTTTTTTTTTTATCTATGACAACACATACCAGCTAAAAGATCTTTTTTGTGTACCAACGTAATAAATAGCCTACCCACCTGAAAACTTGTGAAATAAATATTGATGGATGTGACAGAAAAAACCAAACACCATCAAATCTATGATGTAACTTCATTACATTCTTTTGGTAAAATAATCCACACTAACATATCAATTCATTGGTAGACAATATGAATAGACATACATATTATGTTAACCCAGTGCAACAACATTAGCCGCACCTACTGAAAATATGATTTCGGCAGTTATTAATTGCTTCATTCACTTTATCAGCATTGCTTGTTTTGCTAATGGTTATATTTTATGTAAGTAAGACAACATATTTTTAATAAACATGTGTATATTTCATAGCATAATTATTTAATTTTGACTCTAATATTTTAAATAAAATAAATACATATTTAAAAATGGATTTTAATCCTAACGATTCTGTGAAAAAAAAAAGAATCGTGTGGAGGTTGTGGAAGTAAAATTTTTTTATTTTTAATTTACGAAAATTATCTTAGAGCGGGCACGATGATGGCAACGTGCAGACGGAATTAACTCACAGAGCAGGCACGGTGGCAAGGTGCAGACGGAATTAACTCACAGAGCAGGCACGATGGCAAGGTGCAGACAGAATTAACTCACAGAGCGGGCACGATGGCAAAGTGCAGGTAGAATCGTCCTTAAATAGTGGATCTTCCATTTTTTTTAGTGAAATTCTCAGTTGTTGGTAAAATACCTTTAGGCTCTTGAACGACAGCATATCCTGAAGGATACTATGAGATCCCTGAGGCATATGTGTGGTAAAACCATGTACGATCGTGTGAGAAATGTGAAGATTGGCAGATGAAGAATGCAAGGCTGATGTAAGCGTAGAAGTTGAGGACGCCCAAGAAAGACATGGCACGATCAAGTGAATCAGATACTTGAGTCGGACCATGTCAAGAGTCAGAATTATAGAAGAGTATGTATGAATGTGAATGGGGAAAGGAGAGTGTGCCAAGACCAAGTTGTTTGGCGGTCTGTCCTCTCTGCCTATTAAAAAATCATTTCTCAGAACATAAATAGCTATTCTGGGGAAACTACAAATGGATTATATACTATTTTAAAAATATGTATATGAATACATTATCTGGAAAGACGGTACATTTTACAAAAATTTCATTTTGCAAAAACAAGTATGTTATTACGAAAATAGAATCAGCAGGCAAAATTTTGCGTCAGCGGTCAAGAAGTTAAAAATAATTTATTAGCTTTCACTGATCCTTCTAGCATAATGAGATTGCCAACACCAAGTGATGTGTTATATGTGACATATAGAGAATGTTTCACTGTGGGTGCAATGCATTTATCGCTGTACCTCTCTCCGGATCTCCGGTGCTCTGCAGCCTGGAGAGTAAATTTTGATTCGTCAGAAAAACAACCCTCCCCACACACTCAGACCAATTTTATTTTGCTTTGGCTCATTGCAGTGTTTTTTTTTTCCTTTCCTTGGTCAGCAGAGGTTTTTTGCAGGTCTTCTTGCCCATAAACTCACATCCTTGAGCCTATTCCGAATAGTTCTGACACTAACACTTGGAGTTCCACTATTTGGTTATGTATACACACCCGAGACTAACTGCCGAGCTGAACCATGAATTATGGGAAAGGAACGAGGCAACCGCAAATGGCGCAAAAAGCCGCTTGTGGTTGTTTCGTTCCTTTCCCATAATTCATGGTTCGACTTGCTCTTCGGTTCACAAATGTATTCGCAGCATTAGGTCTGAAGCAGAAGCAAGACGATTTTACAAAGAAAGCTATTTCAAAATGCAATCGCCCCGATTCAAATTATTACGCTTTATCCTCTGGAACACTGGATCAGAAAATTCTCAAATACCCTTGAACACTGGCCAAAAATTTGCAGAACCGAGTTAATATCTTGGGATGAGTTTTGCTCAAATATCTGAATAAAAACTATGATTTTATTTTTTTCCGTTTACCAGATAATGTATCTTATTATGGATATAATATATTTCATGTTTATGTCATAAGACTTTTTCCCAGAAAAGCTACATTATCTAAAACTAAAAAATAATTCTCCCATTCAGGAGTCAATTGCCAATAAAATATATTTATATTAAGACAAATGTATATATATATATATATATATATATATATATATATATATGAACATATACACTGATTTTATTATTTCTACCTAAATCTGAATATGTACATACCCTAAATGAAAAAAATAATCAAAATGTGTTTTCAAAGAAACAAAGACTTTGATACTCCTTTGAAATTTTCTAATATTTTACTTTTGCAAATTTGGTTGAGTCAGTTGAAATTGAATTATTACAGTCATAGATAATTTAATTTGCGCACTATCCAAGGGACTAGATGCGTGAAATCTAAAATGAACTCTAAAGTGTTGCAAGCGCAAGCGATTCTGATATATTTGTAAAACACTTTCTCAAGGCATGGAGGTTTAAGTAGCATTTAAAAAAAAAAATTTAAAAGTTTAAATTCCAATGTCACCAGTCGGTTTGTTGGTGGGAAAAAATGCTTCTCCCTGATCGGTGTTCCAGAGGTTTCCCACTTTTTTGAAAAAATCTTCTTACCGATGTCTCATTACACTGAATTTGCCTCGCTATAGCACAATTAGAAGTTTTGTTTTGATAACGCAACGCACTTTTGTTGCTCACTTAGGACGGGTTGTTTCAGAGAATTTTACCAATTCCTCAAATTTAAAAGTTAATTTTCAAGTTCTGTGAAAGTTCTGTTATTATTTCAGTTATGTGAAACTACTGGCCAATAATGATATAGCAGAACTTGACTTATTACTTTGGAATTTAATGAATTGTTCAAATTTTGTGAAACAACTGGCCCTTAGTTGAAGTCTTATAGACATTGCAATTCGGTAAAACTAATAAAATGACCAATCACTGAAAAAACGGCCACTAAAATGAAGAAATATAGGGTTCTTCAGATGGTACCTGATAAGCGAGTTGCCCTTCCTGCAAGAGGACCGCTTTCTCCCATTACTATTGCATCTATTTTTGTTGCGCTGGGTGCAAGTGTAACAAATCACAAATGGTACCTGGGCAACTAAGAACAGTGGTATTTTTACACACTCTTGAAAAGTGATATAAAGCCATGAAAAGTGATTAAAAATCTAGGTTAAAAAAGTTACATTATTTTAGGTAAAGGACAGTTTTTTTTTCCATCACTATTAATGACTTTAATTTAACTTTTCAAAAATGTGTTGAATTGCCACTGTTGCCACAGAACCTCACAAATATGTATGTAGAAAATAGTACAGGCCATATTTCCATAAATAATAGGAAAAATCATATATTTTTAAGACAATAATCACAAATAAAACTTATTATTATTATTATCTACAACAAAATAAAAAAATTTCTGAAAGCAGAAAATATGCAATGACAGCTCTTGATGATTTTGAAGAAAAAAAGCAAATATAGAAAAGTGATTAAAGGAGTAACAGTAAGATATAATATTTAAAAAAAAATAACTTTTAGTTTGACACTTTACCCCTATTGTCATAAGGCACAGGCTAATGGGGACAATGAATGGGAGGGCGCTACCATCTCCCTTATCCAAAGCCGTCACAGGGTGCGCCTGCGCATAATTCATAATAATTCTCTAGAAAAATATTAATCACAGCACATAATTTAATCTTGTTTACTCAGACATTTCATGCACTCATAACTATACTTACTGTAAACTTTGTACAAAAGCTAGCCTATCTCCCATTACCCCAATCTCCATTAATCAAATTAATATACATTATATATTATTATATTGCCTCATTTCGTTTACCAGCATAAAATATACTATTGTTATTTGTAAATAATGTAAATATGCAAAACACAGTACAATATATCTAGTGCACAAAAAACAAATACATATTATACAGCTTAAGCATTACGAAACAACAGTGCTCTTCATTGGAATCTATTGCACGTAATGTTTCTAAAATGAGTGTTCATAATAAATTATTACCTATTTATCTAAGTACAAACACGGACAGTACGAACTGACACTGAGAGATCCCACCGCTACCCTATATACAATTTTATTTACACAAGCTTTCTCTTCAAAATACATATTTATATAGCAGTATTAAATATACAACACAATTTGTACACAACTTATAGAAGGAAAAAATAAATGTATTCATATCTTATTGAGGTTACCCCCCGCTCCTCTATTACGTACATATTAACATGCAGTGACATTTTTTACGATTTTCCAAAAAATATATTTTGAAAATTACAAAAAAAATTTAATTATGAAATATTGACAGAAAGTCACATTTAAAAGGATATCACGTTTGTTTGGGTAAATGTTTGGTTACAAGATATTAGGAGGCACTTGTGCGGGCTTGGTGTGCTGGGCCGCACTGATGATGTCCTGCAGGCAGTGCGCAAACTCTTCCAGCACCTGCCGGGCTGCCCCGCCACCCCCCAGGCTCTCCGCATCGGCGGCCTGCGCCACCAGACATTGGCACACGGCTTCAATCACGTCGCTCGTCATTATGCTGCATGGTTGCCTGAAAGAAACAAATAAATATTCTACTTGTAATTTGAGGTTATGTTTACAATTATTTTAGCCTGGATTTGATTTCATCCGTTTAATTAAAACAAATCTGACTTGTACCATTTACATTATTTGAATATGTATAGAAATAAATCCCTTATAAAGTAACCAATACAATGGCTTTCAAAATATAAGTCGACTACTGGAGGCAGTTAATCTCAAATGTTACCCCAAAGAGTTTAGTTATCTCTAAAAAAACCAGAAAGAATCCAATAGCTTGTATTTTAGATTGCAAACAAGTTAATTGTAGTTTTAGACAATAGATGACTATTGTTTATGGTGGAATTTTGAACATTAGTCTTGGTACTTTCTGCTGACAACCCTCTGTGATTCAAATTGTTAACTACTTAACCTTTTGAACGCGTTAATTTACTCCGTTTTATCTATACCCGTACGCGGTACATATTTTCAAATACCTATGCACGCAACTAAATGTCAAATTATAGCATTCTGGCATGATTTATTGGACTATATAGACAGAACAGATTATTCTCCACAATATGAAAACAAATCCTCGTGTGTCAACACTCTTAGATGTTTATAAAAACAAAAACATAAAATTTCATACAAAGACATACAGTATCTTTTGAATGTGGTCCCGCCATTCACTCGGCGTGTGTGTACTTAGGCCACTACGTTGATAGACACAAGCATAAATAAACCACTCTCGACACAAGTGGGACACCATGATCACTTATCATTTTTAGTTATGAAAAGTTATGAATGACATACTAGTACTAACGCCATCCGTTGACAAAAATGTAAACTAAAGGACTAAAAGGCGCGAAGAGGCGCACTTGATTATCGATCTTTTTTTATGAAATACAATTTCATTTTTGAGAAATTCTTGTAGATGTCAGCATCGTGATAGTTCTACGAATGTCCAAGTGAGCAAGAAATACATTTATGACGAAAGAGCGCTGGAATATCGGCCGTCAAAGTTTCCATATCAACTGTTGATACAGCCGCGTGAGTATAGACTTTTTGCCGTAACAACAGTTGATACGGCCGCGTGCAAAGAGTTAATACATATATCTAATTTGTTGCATTCGAATACGCGTGTGTTTATATTATGTAGATGTCACCTGTGACAGGTTGCTTTTTTTTTAAAAAAACAGCGCCATCTGTTGTATGTAAAAGCAACACCCGCTATTGTTTCTCTATCTGCATAAACAGACTCAGCCACAGCAACGCGTGGCGGAGTACAGCTAGTATGTATATAAATGAAAATACCTTTTTTGTAGAGCTTGGTTATTTTTTGGTGTGAGAAGATTGCAATTATTGCGGGACGACACCATACTGAACTGTTCATTGGCAGGGTCGGAGCCTATACCCATTACACTCTCAGCCCGAGATCTCCTCAATGTTTTCTTGTCCAACGAATCCTCGATATTACGACAGCCGACACACTTGCAGTTAGCTGAACAAGCGATTTTACCCTGTAGAAAAATAATATTTCATTGATGGCTCTTTTTTGCATGTGCTAATTTGATCATATTTTAAGTAGTAGAGTTTTTCACCTCATAGCACTCGCAATAGTTCTTTAAGCAGCCCGATCTCTTGCAGTTGCATCCTTTATTATGCCGTCTTACTACCTCTGGTCCCAGATTATTTTTAGCCTTTCCAATTTTGGGCCTTAAAAAAAAAAAAAAAAAATCTTAAATTGGCATATTATTATCAATAGATAGATTGGATTCTGCAGTATTGAAACAATATTTAATTATTAAATGGAATTATAAACATAAATGGGTGATAAGTATAGAACTTGATGTGAACTCACCTAAAGGCATTTGGATTTCTATCTAAACAACTTCTGATGGCTTTCTGGCGGTATTCTTCATTTTCTAGATTATTAAAGCAATTATTGCAGTTACACTGATTACAAAACTCTCCATTGGCGAAGCAATCACAGTACAGTTTGAGACATTGTGATTTAGTGCAGTTGCATGGTTTGCGTGGACGAAGACCAAATTCAATGGCTGAAATACAAAGAAATCATTATTTATTTATTTATTTAGACGCCGTAAAAGGCTTTTACAATATACATGATTTAAGTTTACAGTGGTTCACAGGAGCGAAACAGTATTATGTTAAACAGAATAATTACTGAGAAATTATGTTGAAAATTAAACAAGAATAACATCTGGTATGCATAGGTACAATAGCATTTTTATTTTCAATC
Organism: Hesperophylax magnus; assembly: GCA_026573805.1. Taxonomy (NCBI): domain Eukaryota; kingdom Metazoa; phylum Arthropoda; class Insecta; order Trichoptera; family Limnephilidae; genus Hesperophylax; species Hesperophylax magnus. Next base: position 7,401,510 of record JAIUSX010000002.1, read on the forward strand.
CGTACAGTAGTTTAGTATTGAGGTTATTGTTACCTTCAATATTGAATTTGGTTGAATTTGCTGAGAACTAAGGACGGGTTGTTTCGGAGAACTTGAACAATTCTTCAAATTTCAAACTTAATTTCCAAGTTCTGTGAAAGATATTTTTAAGTTTTGTTTTTATTTCAGTTCTGTCAAGCAACTAGCCTATAATGATATAATAACAGAATTTGAATAGGACTTACACAGAACCCGTAAATGAACGTTGAAATTTGATGAATTGTTCAAATTCTCCGAAACAACCCGTCCTAAGAGTTAGCTCTATTGAATCAGGGCTGTCAGTAAGACATCTCATAACAATTTTGGGAAAAAATATAGTTTTGATTAAGTATGTAAAATTATTAGATAACACTCTTCTGTCTGATATCTGATGTAAGTGCATAGTTTAGGTTCTGTGATAACTTATGAATAGAATGGTATTATGCCTAATAACATTGATATAATACGCATTGGCATTTCCAAATCTTTAAATTCATAAAAACTTCTGCAGTTTACTATCGGGCAAGTAAGTATAACAAATTATTATCTTCTTTGAATGGCGGAATGTTACTTTAAATAGATAATGATTTTTCCCCATTATTATTACTTTTAACTATGTAATAATAATCATATTAATCAAATACCCTATAATATTAATAATACCTCCAACTTTGATGTTTCCCATACATTCTGATGGCAACCTTCTACATTAGCGACATGACTTGTGCGCCTTGGTTTTCTCTCATACATTTTAATGGATGTGATATGAAATTACATTCGTGATTTTACGTTAAAAAATTATAGAAGGCGAAAAATTTTGTTTAACCCATCGGCATACCTGCCGCCAAGATTGGGGTTTGAACTTTTTTCGCATCGGCATATTGCCCCCCATTGGGGCGACTAAAACTTTTCCCACATACTTAGATAGTTCACAATAAAACTATAATCTATATAAAAGCATACAAAGTGTTTAATTTGGGGAAATATGGGGTGCAATACTGCACAGTAATAATCCTTCTCAAGTGTGCACAGATGTCACAAATAAAAATTAGTATGCCGATGGGTTAAACTAGATATCCCACATACAACCTTACTGTTTTTTTTGGTCATACATTAAAAAATATATTATAGCGGCTATTACAGACATATGAATATTAATAGACTAGAACTTAAAGGTGAGGGGTAAAATCAGTTGGGGAACGCAGAGGGGAAAGCTGACTGTGATTCGTCAATAAATCAATCTGACAGTATATAGACATCTCGCATTATAATATCACCATTTAGTTGTTAAAAGTAAAATCTGCTTTTGAATGAATAGACATTTTTACATGGGAGCGCAAATTACTCGCCACGTTATGAACAAATTTGCGAAGTCCAAATTCGGCAAAGTAAATTTCTTCTATTTTCAGAGTCGAATATTTTGTTGACGTATTTAGTTAAGACACTTTTATAAATGTTTCATAATTTACTTCCCAGTAAACAACGATGAGCACACTTGAGAATCGCTACATTCGACACATGTTGGAGGGTTGTCACAACCGCTCTGTTCCTATTAATAATAAAATAATGAAATCTTTAAGAAAATATATAACATTTCACTTTTAAGAAGATAATATAAAAGTAAAACAACTAAAAAAACAAATGAAATTATATACACACAGCTTTTACCAGCGATTCCTAATAGTATTTGGAGTAAAAATTTGGACATCATTTTGCCGTCCGATGACACTTTTTCAGTTAAAAACAAAAAACATGATTTTCTATCACACATCGCCACTCGGTATAACCTAGCGCATTACGTGATATGCACTCCTTCTCGTTCCAGCAGTAACGTACATACGAAATAAGCGCGTACCTAACACGTGGTCCGTTGTGACGTGTGATAGTATGATCCAAAGATAATATATGATCGGTGGCGACGTGCGATAATAAAATATAATATTTTTAATTTAAATAGATAAAAAATATCATCAGACAGCAAAATGACACATACATTTTTCATTCCAAACATGCTCACTGTATCTACATTTTACTTCCAAACATACCAATTTTTCACAATTGATAACCAACCATTTATTCTATATTAAGTGTTGTTTATGAGTTGTGTAAAATTCAAAACTCGTTTAGTAATAACGCCTGGTTGCGCCAATGCGCAATAGACATTAACTTATACATACATCTCATGCACACATACACACATACCTGCGACCATTGTACTGAGATAGTATTATTGTCCTTTGTCCTACCTTCCTTTCCATTCCTGCTCATTTTATGTGCCCTTTGGTAATCAGTATGTTGCAATAACCCGAACCGCTCACAATAAACCGCATCCGCGCGAGATCTCATCTCCCTTATCTTATGACATTATCATTCGCGCCGATATCGTGCAAGCCGCTTCGTGTTAAGTGACATTGTTGTGAGGAGAAAAGACAGGAAGAAGCGAGTTCCCCATTCCTAATGGTGAGTCCTTCCTTTATCCGTACAAAAAATATTGTCTTATGTGCAGTGGTCATTGCTCAATCATCCAAGGTCCTTCGACAATTATTTCTTACACTATCATAAAAACAACTCCATAACTTCTTACACACCAACGCCATTAAGTGGAATAAATTTAAAAATGATTGGTTTATTATCCTTTATTTATACGACGGAGTTCCAGCAAGATATAACAGATGAAAAAACAGACGTTTCAAATGATACGATTATGTATTTTATCAAAGCGCAAAAGGCGAAGGCACATCCCTGATTCTTATGCAAACGGCTTTGTGTTTTGCGTCCAGATGTATCAAGATGTGATAGTATATGTTTTAACAACTGATCCATATTATACGATGTGAATAAGCTTAAAATAATGCTTACATATGGAATGTAATACGACAATTGGGTTTATTCTCTTTTTCACATCTATTTTTACAAGTTTTCATAGCACAAGCCACCATTTTGCTGTGTTATTTTGTAAAATGCCTCGACCATAGCTCGACGCTAGTTCGCACAAGAATGATGACGTCACATTTTCTAGATTCACAGGAGGCCATACGCGAGCCCAGCTGGCTCCAATGGAACCGGTATGGGGAGTGGGGAATAATACGCTTTTAATCACTTAGGGCAGGTCTACTAATATTCATATGTCTATGGCGGCTATTAACTCTGTCTTTGATGGTTTAGAAGGGTAATAAAATACTTATATAATTGTGAGAAATTTTGAAAAAAGTTATCAATATATTTAATAATATGAATGTATAAAAAAAAGTTATAAGTCATTAATATTATATTTAATATATTCAATAATTCAAAACACATACAAAATTCTGTTTTTCCTCCTTCATATAATCCGGGCCTCTTCAAGACCCGCATTAATAAATCCTTTCCTACAGCCCGTACCATAACCCGCCTCGCAAGGCTGCCCAAGCAGGTGGCGATATAGCTCCCCTGCCTTTACACTGTACAAACAGGGGCGCTCTTGTGAGGTGTCACATAAAAAAATATGAAAATGTGTTTTGAACATCAACATTAACGATAATTATAACATCAACTTGAACACAGAATGCTACATGGAACTAACTTTGCTGAATTAACCTTATCTTTATAACTATATTCTCATGGTTTAATCAGTTCTCAATCTCATGGTCTACACTAGCTCCCTCTGGCGGCTAAAAAAGTGCCACTATTTCACTGGCGTTGGACATATTATTAATATTATAGGGTATTTGCAAGAACTTACCGCTTTCAAACTTGGAATTATATTCAGAAAGTTCTTCTTTTATTTCCACACTTGATGTCATCTGCATTGATTTATTTGCTGCCGCCTGTGATAAAAAATAAGTTAATTATTCCTATCATTATTGCCACAAAAAATTATAAACTTAAGTAAAGATCGAAATGAACACAAATTTAAAAAAAATGCGAAAGGATTAGATAGTTAACACCACAGGACATTGGAGTTCCAGATAATGTTATCTCCATCTCTTATGTTATAAAGAAATGGTAGAGAAGAATACCACACTATACTGCCGATTCCCAGACACGAGAAAGTGCATCTATTGGCATTTTTGGGTACATATTTAAATATTTATCACATGAAAAAATCGCTATTGGTGGCTTCGTCATGTATTAAGAATGCCAGAAGATCGAACTCTGCTGAAAATTCTGAGTGCTATTACAGAGGGACAATGTCCAGTGAACGGCCACAGTCATAGCCGGGAGAAAGAACTCCAGAGGCTATGCGAGAAGAGGTGGGCCTGGAATGGACGGAGTCAACGAAAGTAGCGCAGGACTGAAATTGAGACTTCTGGAGGCGCCTGGCCATTGGATGGGTTGTTAAGACAAAGGGAATAAGATGAATGTATGAAATTAGCCATGACTACTTACAACTGTTCTAGGCTGAATCTGATGAATATAAGATGCAGGCAGCATGACTATGTGTTTGGGCTCCATGGTAGGGCCAGGAGAAGATGGAGACTGGAGTTGCGGAGAATCTTCAACCTCTTCTTCCACCATCTCCTGGTCCAGCATGTCGTTACTCGAAGACATCTGTGCATTGGAAATATTTTATTATAAAACAGCGTGTCGCTAAATATTTATGGTAATTTTTGGATAGGGCCTGACACGCTTATTACGAATATTTTTTAGAAAAAAACTTTATATTCGCCTTAATTACTATAAAAGAAAACTTTTTGCATTTCGGGCGGCGGAAAATTATGAATTTAAATTTTCAAATGCGTTAACCAAAATTCACTTCGCGAATCGATGCGGCGGCAATCAGCTGCCATTAGGTACGTCACTGTTATGTTGGTATCCCTGATACATTGCGTAGATACGACTATGGCTAACTTCGTGGAAGACAAATGGATTTGTATCACAAACCATGTTACACAAACCTAGCGTAGCCGGTAAACTAGTTGAAAACTGGGATGTTTTTCTTGCCTTGACGCGAGCAGGCGTTATTAAGGGGCACTTTCCTTTGTATCACAAACCATGTTACACAAACCTAGGTATCCCACGAAGATAGCAACGGTCGTATTTAGCTCTTGTTAATGCATCAGTGATACCAACATAACAGTGCGTTCCTAATGTCGCCACATCGATTCGCGGAGTGAATTTTGGTTTTACGCAATTGAAAATCAAAATGCATAATTTTCCGCCGCCCGAAATGCAAAAAGTTTTCTTTTATTGTAATTAAGGCGAATATAAAGTTTTTTTCTAAAAATTATTCGTAATAAGCGTGTCAGGCCCTATCCAAAATTTACCATATTTATGTATATCAAAGGGATTATGAGAAGAAAGAAATGAAATCAAATTGAATGTGATATATACAATAATGATGAACAAATATTAATTTACTGAATAACCAGCAATCATTAGAGTGTTTTGAAATATTAACATTTAAACTGAACTGCACACTGACTGAAAACAAAAGAATTCAGATAAAATTGAAGTTCCGAAAACTTGAAATTCTAGGTAGGCCGATTCAATATTTTGAATATATATACAATACAATAGGAACTATTATTTTTATATATGTAATAGTACATAAAAATAATAGTTCCTACTTATTTTAAAACTTAATAAGTAGGAACTATTATTTTTATGTATGTATGTAATAGTATGCGTAAAGCTAGGGCTTGTTTGTAATGTAATATTTATAAAGGCTGAACAATAAAAAATGTACTTTATTATGGAGTGAAATAGAAAAGAAAGAAAGATAAAAGTGCATATAATTTTGGACAAAGGTAAGATAATAATCAATAACTGCTCAAGAAACCAGCAAAATATGAATTTATCAATAAATCTTCAGGTCATCAGTGAATTTTAAAAAAATTATGCGATTTTTCATAGATATATCTCAGAATAACAATAATTGGACAATACATAAAAATTAAACACTGCAAAACACCTAAAAAAAAATTTGGCTGAGATTGAACACACAAATCACGTTTCAAAATGTAAAAATGGCTACAGCCTAAGTTAGTAACCAAAATGCAATAAAAAAATAGCGGGCAAAACCAGTTATACCAGGAATTTAAAAATGAAAACTATCAATTTTTATTAGCTCTAACAGGGAGGAAAAAATTCTTAAATTTATGTATTTTTAAATGTACCCACGGTCCGAAAGGTTTAATGGTATAAAAATTTGCATCTGCCACCGGTTAGATTTTAACAATATAAAAAAAAAAAACAGTTCAAATTCAAACCTCTTCTTTAATGTTTTCTGGTGAAGTGATGACTTCTTCTTGTTGTTCCTCTATCTCTATTTCCAGCTTTTGCACTCTTTCTGGTATATTCAGCATAGTTACAGGGGGTTGTGCTTTAGCAGATTGTGAAGGCGCAAGGGTAAACTAAAAATTTTAAAACGAGTAAGTCAACATAATATTATTTACATATCCACTGGCTTGCCCCAGACTTTTAAAGCAGCATAGTCCACTTTTTTGTCCTGAGTTGCTCTTCTATTTATTTTTTAACATTTTATGTATGATAGCTATAGAAATAAAACTTCTTGCTTAGTGTAATCTCTGAATTGGGCTTTCTATTACTAAAGATTTTAGAATAATAACATTGATATTTATTAAGTTGTTCCAAGTGTCAAAGTTTAGTGACATTTTATGGAGATTTTTTTGTATTTCCGACGATTTGTCAGTACAAATATGAATATAGTTATTTTTTTGTATACATATAAGCATTATATGTTAAATTGTTTCTTATTCTTTTCCACTTCTATTAGTATAAAAATGAATAAGACGTTTGTTGACATAAAACAACAGTAAGTTTATAATTATTTATATTATAGTATCAGGATTGTTACATAGTCTCCTTATTATTTGATACCAAAAACATTAGAATTGATTCACTTTTGAGGTCACATTAGCGAAAATTACAACCTTCGACAGTAATTATTTGCGCGCTGTCAGTCATTATTAAGTCCACTCTACACTCTTCCCGACAGAATATTTTGTGTGAACAGTTTGTATATTTTTAACTTTGAATTAATTTTAAATACAGCCTGTTTTTAAATCTTGTTGCAAGATGATTTAACCCTTTGGATGTAAAATTTTATTATATGATTTTTTTTTCTTCACATTTCTGCTAATGTTTCAAAATGTTATTCCCAAATAACCCGTCTAATTGAAGCTAATTGGGTAAGCGAATGATATTTTTATTTTACTTAAAACTTGCATTCTTTATTTGCCTTTGTAAAAATCCCACCAACGTGCCAGCACAGCTTAAGGTAGGCGACACATACGCTATACGCATCATGGCTTCGCCTAATTCAGCATATCACTCGCCAATGGGAACTGGGAACACTACCAATGGGAATGTATGGCGAGTGATGCTGAAATAGGCTCAGCCACGAAAGTATAGAGTGGTCTGTCACAGGCTTTATACTGTAACTTTTGTTTAGGTTTGAAAGCCTGTAACTTTTAAAATTTCAGGAAGACTACAACTTTTTTTGGTATCAATCGAAAGAAGAATGAATCTACAATAAAATATTAAAAAATAGTTTTCATATCTCACATGAAAAAAAAACTGACTGACAATGATGAATTATTTTTTTTTACACGTAGTCTGTTTATATATCTATGGAAAAAAAATTATCTTTATAAACTTACATAGAAAATAATGTAATTACGGTATATTTTTTGTAATGCGTTCTTGCATTACGTTCAGCTCGGCCTCCTGTTTGTTAATAATAATAATGATTGGATTATTTGTATAGCGCCGTTTTCGTGAGAATATCACCTCAAGGGTGCAAAATGGGCAATCCTGACCGTTTTTGTTAAAACGTGGGGCAAGTGAGTGGATATACCTAATTAAGAAATGAGGTAAAAAATTATTACAATGAAAAGGGGATAAGTATAAAATAGACTTACGGTGAGTGGTGCAGGAGTATCATTCATTTTTTGAATTGCTGATGTCATATTCATAGTCACGGGGGCATGTTTGGTTTGTGTTTTTCCTACAACTGAAATTTAACAAGATAATTTTTGATCTGTGAAATAATTTGTAACAAAAATTAATGCATAAAAATGACAAATATATAAAAGTATAATAATGATTATTGGGAATCTAATTGAGCATGGAATCATCATAAGATTCTGTAGGTCCCAAAGACTGAGTTGGAATAGCCACGTGGAAAGAAAGATAGCAAAAATCATCACCAAATGGGTTCACAAGTGAAAGCAATATAGAGGCAGACCGAGGAACAGATGAAATGGCTGCGTAGAAGATTGGAGCAGGATGGGATAGCTTGAAGACTGGATATAAAAGGACCGGAGCCAGATGAGAACATTTGTGCAGGAGGTCAAATCCCACCCTGAGACGAAGTGCCACGATGATGAATGATAACATTTACATATAAATATTAGTTTATTTAAACTGTCCATTTTGACTTACATTTTTGTAAGGACGTGTGGGGGGCACTGGACGTATTTATGATGCTCTGACCCTTGCTGGGAACCACTTGCATGACGTTACCTGCGTCAAAAATAAAATGAAAAGTACATGTAATGTCCTGCCATAAAATAGAATAGTTTTATTCTCAGTCATTTTATAAGTAGTAAAGGCCTTACTACTATCACTTAGGGCGAGTTGTTTCGGAAAAAATCACGTGTGAGAAAGTCATCACAACGTCAATCCACTCAATTTTCCATAAATCGGGTTGTTTCATCGTCCGTCAAGAGAAAATTCAACGAAATATTCATAAAATGTGATCACCCGAAATCGGCCGGTTAACGCGATCCGCCATTTTGAAAAAGATTGACGCATGCGCAAAGGTCACAATTGCGATCTGACATATCGTATGTGCCAATTACTGGTGATAACGACCCTCACTATTTTGGCAAATAACGCAAAGAAAACCCAACGATTAAAATTTATGAAGTTAAAGGTTTTGTGGGAAGAAGTTTAGATACCTTTTCTACATAAAATATTGTCGAAATTCGTTTTTATATCGTTGGTTTCCGTGATTTAAAATGACGAAAAAACTGGTAAAAATATTGGAAAACTACAAGTTTGTTTCTTTTGTCGACCAATTTATCACAAATTATGACCAACATAGTAGCCAGGTGACCTGGAGATACCCATCTTTTTAATAGTAGCAGCATCAAAGTAAGGTTGGAATGCGGTGAGTTTGGAGATGAAGTGATTGTTGGAGATGGTGGTTATGGAATAAAGCCATATTTACTAACACCCTTAAGGAATTCCGTTTCTCGAGAACAACATTTATATAAAGAAAGTCAGATCAGGACCAGAAATGTTGTTGAAAGAACTTTTGGAGTTGTTAAAAGATGGCTTCCAGTCCTTTCTTCATAAATTAAAATGCATGTAGGTACAAGGGATCATTGTAACAAGATCAACCACCTGTATTCATAGACCCCTTGGACGAGGTTAACGATGTACTGGTGCAAGCACCAATCTTTAACAGGGGAGATGACCACGTTCGTCAAACCCTCATTAACTCATATTTTGCCAGATTGATGGACTAATAAATAGTAAAATACTACCCAGCACAAAAAGCCCTATCTTACCTCCTTCTGTACCATTAAGCCTGTCGTCCCACGTGTCGGTAAGGAATCCACATAAGCCGAGTGCTGTAAAACCCTGCATTGCAAGAGAGGTTCCACAGTAGACCGCCTTATAAACTGTTTTCTTACTTTACTTCTCTGTGCAGAACTCGGTTTATATTGATTCTTTACCAACCCATGGGGCAACACTTTCTGTAACATCTTCCGCCTGGAGACTCGAACACATGTGTACAATCTCTTGGTACATGAGCGAAGATAATAAAAGTCTTTTGAATTTCAAAACAATAATGTCTTTATTCAAAAATAGCTGTACCCCGCCACGTGTTGCTGTGGCTCAGTCTGTTTTACCTGTAACAGGTGTCATCTAAATAATGTAGGTATATAAAAACACACGCATATTTGAATGCAACATTGTGTCTAAATTTCAAAGCAATCAATGAAGAACTTTCAGAGATTTTCAACAAACGACCATTTACATATATTCAGAGATAGATAGTTAACATGCACAAAATAATTAATGTAACGATAAATCTTCTATTTATTTTATACTTTAATGTTTATAAACTTAGTAAATTACTTTGTTTAATAATAGAGAATACATACTATTAGAAATGTTTTGAACAACTATCTCACATATACATATTATATTATGTAATATGCATTGGATCGTTATTGAATGTGAATAACTTAAGTGTAACTGCATACTCCTACCTAATTTCATAAAATAAATAGAGTACCAAGATGTAGTATATTCTTTTATTTGTATTTTACATAAGTGAGGAACAAAATATATCAAAATAATATAACAAATTAAAATAAAAGAGAAAATAAGTAAGGCACCTACCTACACTGTAGAAATTGAAAAAAAAAGATAAATGGACAAATAGAAAAAAAAATGAATAAATCGGAAGGTTGCGGCTTCAATTTCCATCAGCGGCATTTATTTTTTCTCAGAGTTTATTTATTTTAAAATATGTATGGGTGTTTCAGACTAATATTTATTGATTATAATAATTTGTTAACATAAATTCAGTTAAAAATAAGAAAATAAAGGTTTAAAATAATATTTATGGTATTTTCCAATTATGTTCTAAATCCTGTATTAACAATTAGCTAATGTTAATTAAGTATTAATCTTAAGTGTACCGTACCATACCGTCTACAGTACCATACTTATCTACCAGGTAACTATGGTACTGTATATTATCTCCATATATAGTTAGTAATAACATAGATCATTCTAGAAATGTATTACATAGTAAATCACATCAAGGTCGCTGTAGCGACTTGATTAGCGATTGTGATTATTTATTTTTTATTAATGCCCTGAAAAAAGTAAAATTATACCAGAATACTCTCTCGGAAGAAAGAATAATTTACAACAAAAATACATACTTACAAAATGGGAAAGAAACATTTAAGAACATAATATAATGGACTAGTCAATTGTGTGCGAATGCATTCATTCATCTTGTTCTAACAATAATTGACAAACATTAGAAAGAACACAAAAGATTATACGGCCCATAAAGTAAAGGTCACACAGCATTAAAAATATGCATAATATAAAAACCTGGACATGCCATGCATAATATTGCATAAAATGCATTTTTTTAAATTTACAGTTTTAAAAGGAAAGAAAAGAAAAATGCGGTCTTACTGGAGTACCCCGTCGTAAGTACACAATGTACATTTGTTAGTACATATTATCATGTAATATAATGTAGGTAATTGTGAAGCCAGAAAATACTTCATAAGAATTGTGTACATAAAAAAGAGAAAAATTATTAAAATTAATATTAGTACATTAAAGAATTCACCCAGTAGATAGTGAACAGAGGGGAATAAACTGCTTTCATCTCAGTTTAGTTTTAGCATGACTCCGATATTACTCGTTCTTGTCTCAATAATCCAATTTTTTTTTAAACCGGAAATCGGTATGTATAATAATAATAGGGGGCGCTTCTGTCAAAAGGGTTGGATTTGGATGCTTCAACAATATGAGAATACATTAACTAATCAGATTATTATCTTAAATAAAGCAACGATAGTGAAATACAAATATTTTGTACTAAAATCTACTAATAGTTTGTTTGAAAACTTGTATTAAGTCAGTCAACAAATTCGTTTACATTTAAAGGAGATGAAATTGCTCTTAGGATTGAGGTTTCTGGGGCGCTGCTATCAAAACGGTTGGATTTGGATGCATTAACAACATAAGAATACATTAATTAATCAGATTAATTTCTTAAATAAAGCAACGATAATGTAAAATAATTGCTTTACACTACACTCTACTAACATCTTATATAAAATCATTCGACAAATTCGCTTACATTTAAAAGGAGAGGAAATAGGTTTTTAGATCGTTGGTTCTGTGGCGCTGCTGTCAAAGGGGTAGTAGTTGGAAGCTTAAAATAATGTGAAAATGCATTAATTAACCAGATTATCTTAAATGAAGAACTAATATAAAACTAGGAAACATTGTAGTAGTAGTTAGTAAACTGCAGTCAACACCATAATAAACCTCAGCTGTGGCGCTAACCAAACTCCCACCTTCTTCCACCACCAGCTAGCTCCTGCAGCACCAAAGTGCTGATGTCATCATCAAACACGCTGGAGTCCGTCAATCGAAGTAGCCACTATGCTCTGCATAAAATTTGTGTCCACCGCCAGTCCTCTCCTGAATTTCTCTGCTACCGTCCTTGAAGCATTATTAAAAGTCAATTAATAAACATATATACCTGCATGAATTAAACAAAGCATCAGGGCAACCAATTACTAAATATAACAGTTCATTTAACAGAATTATGGCGTTAAGATTAATACCAATTAAGAAATATATTCCAACCTGCCTTGCCCGACGCTTCATATTTTGAAACCGAGCTCGGAGCTGTTTGACAGAATCCATCGCCATTGAAATCGGATATAAGAGTAAGCCATGTCGCCTCTCGTTGTTTGAAGATGACTGCGTCGGTCTTTTTATTGGTGAGAATATGGCTATACTTCCTCACCAACATTGCATTGTTTCCTGAAAACACATTTCATATTTATAAGTAACAAGATCGTACAAGGAATTGCTGATATAAAATTAAATATGCACTTGAAATATTATATTTAATAGGTCAAAATACACAAATCCATCTTCACGTTTCTTACGGATATTTTTTTGAACGTTATTTATAATATTCCTCGGTAACACATTATTAAAGTGTGGCGGAATGCAACATAATATATAATATATTCATTCTATGGCGGAACAATCCAGAAGGGATAAAACGCGATGCTTTTAGAGAGTTCCACCTGTCTCATTCCACAGAAACACCGGGTAATATTACAAGCGATAATTATATAGAGGTATCGCAAATGTTTTCATTATGATCGTTTATGTTGTTTAGAAGACGAAACTCTACATAATATTATCAAGCTTTACATTGGGATTTAGGAAAACAAAATGCTTACTCACGTAACTATATGGTTACAAACATGTGTATTATTTATTCATAAAGTTCATATTTATTATGGAAAAAGGGTATAATTTACAATACTTACAGTAAGTTTGGATCCATTTTAAGTTTTCAACAATTGAGACATTAAACAATCACAAAATACAGGCAGTCCAACAACGCGACGGCGGGAAAAAGTTTTGACAGATTGATAAAAATACGAGGTGTTGCCAGCGTAAAAATAATTCCTGTCTCGCAAAAAAATTATTCTCTGCAATAATTGCCCGATTCGGCGGGGAACACTGGACCGGATTATTCAAATATAACGGAAGCTTTTTCGGAGTTGAAACAACCCAATTTGTATTTGAATAAAATCGACGTGAAGATTTTTTTACATTTGAATAGAACTCGGGAATCTGAATAATTGTTCAGCTTTTCCGAAACAACTCGCCCTTAATCTTTCTTTATCAAAATCACATGAGATACCTAAGAAAATTCACAAAGCTAACACCTTGTTTCCACAGGTTGAGATTGAGAATGATATAAAAGCTGTAGTAACATCTCAAAAAGGAGTTCATGATATTATTATAAGATATTGTATAAAAACACAAAGAAATACTCACAGGGCATGTTGTTACCCTGGATGAATGCTTGGTAAAAAATAAGTTTATTTGTAGATTACTTTATGTAAACCAAACAAAAATGTAAAACAATAAATTAGTTTACTATGTAGTTTAATCAAATCAATATTCCCTGCATAAAGTACCTACTCTATCGGAATAATTATATTTCATCTATTATTTCATAAAACGCCCTTTGTTTTAGTAACTTTAAAGTCGTCTTTGCTAAAATATAAGATTTGCAGAAAGAGTCCTTTCATAAGACCTCAGAATAAGCATGCAACTTTATTATCTGAAAACCATACATCACATACGAAATAAAAATGCATGTCTATAAATGAAATATGAAAAAATTTAAAAGTTGCTTACTTTGGAAGTCCGTAATGAGGAATGTCTTTGGCAGCATCTGAGGGGTGGACACCTTGGTTGGGGAGGCTAAGGCGAGGGTGGCAGGGGGGCCGCCGGGGGAGGGGGGTGCGGCTGACGAAGAGGCTTTGTTCTGGCTGAGACCAGAGGCTGGCAGCAATCTCACATATTGCACCTGAAATACAACATATTATATTATCATAAACATTGTACCTTTTTATAGCACAATTACTTATTTTGAATCTGTGACTTTGGAAATACATAATGACCGTCTATCGTTAATCGTATAAAATAATCCTTTTAATGTCATTATAAAATCAAGTTATCTCTATTATGTTGAATTTTTATCTGTCTAAAAGCTTCAAAAGGCAATTTTCTGGATTTATATATACATTTTTTTATTTAATTGAAAAGATTACAGTCGGATCTGTTTTTACACAATTTTTAAATAACACGGGCGACAAAGTGCCAAAAAAGTTTCAAACCAAATTGTAATATTCAATCATTGTAAATAATATTAAACACTCTCAAACAAAAAAATGTCAAACAGAAAATTACAGATAGAGCAAACTCTCAGAAGTCTTGGATTCAAATCCTAGATGCGACCGAACCTTTTTCTAATTTTTCTGTTTCACATTTTTCATTTGAGAGTTGTAAATATTATGTTCAATGATTAAAGATAATGAAACATAATGAGAAGATGAAAGAACATGAAAGCTAGTACTGTATATATAGGTCAAAATAATAAAAGTTCAGTCGCATCGAGGAATTTGACCCAAATTTGGGCATGAAAGCTAGTACATACTGTATATATGTCGACATATTAAAGGTTCGGTCGCATTTAGGAATTGAACCTAAATTTTGGCATGAAAGCTAGTACTGTATACATATAAGTCGAAATAATAAAGATTTACACACATTAAATTAAAAGCCATGAAAAAGGCCACCGTTCTTGATAGTTCACCATTACCATTCAGTCAAATCATTAGTAAATAGGTGTGCATTTTGCAGTGTTCAAGTGTGCAATGGATGTCTAGCAGGATTTGAATGATCAAAAGACAAACTTACCCCTTTCCCGGGAATATTGATTTGGTGAATCTGTTGGGGATTGATCTTCTGTCCCGCAGGAATGCTCGCCAGCAGAGTTCCAGTAGAGCCCTCCATCTTGATCACCTGCTGTTAGATTAGCCCAATTAGACTTCATACTTCAATCACAAATAATACACAGTAAGCAGCCCGAGGGCATAATCTCATACATAAATTAGGACGTATGTATGCATATTTATCCAAATTGATAGACTTGCCCTAACATGAAATCTGAGTATCATTTCGACGAGCTGGAGGCAAACCACGTGACTATATTTTTGGCACCGGGAGGGTTTGAGAGTGCTTTAAATAAACTAAGACATCAGTCGTACATGGACAGCCGAAGAGCGCACACTGAAATAATCAGACCCTGCGTGGAAAAGTAAAGTTCGCTAAAGTAAGGCAAAGGTTTGCAGCGCGGTACAGGATTTTCTATGCAGGATCTAAATGTACATTTTTAAACGAACTGCCTGATGTAGCGACGCTAAAAATGAATGAGGTGGGTAATTTATAACACTATTATTTATAACATATATTATTTATAACATATATAACCTATTTGGGATTTGTAGTTAAGTTTTTTATGCAGCCAGCAATTTGTAAGCCAATGTAAAAAGGGCTAGTCATTTGTATGCAGATTTTATTTTCTAGGACTGTAATTCTGTCATATTGTCATTTTCATTTATTGACAAATTACAGAAAGGGAGACGGTCACGCTGCTTCCTGTACTCCGCGCAACTTGGTTTGTTCCCCTTTCCGTGATTGGAAAGTTGTTCATCAATTTGAATGTCTGTGGATGTATGTATGTTTCATCAAGTCGTCAAAAATGTTAACTTCTCTATCAATCAGTTTGCTATTCCAATACCAGAATGCAGAAGTGCTGCTTTCACCACTGGCGGTAAAAAGGAGAACTCTTCACCCTGTCGGTAAAAAGGAGGACTAATTTTAATCCAACTGAAATAGTCCATAACCCGGAGCAATACCAGTATGGACCCAGGTTCACAAATAATTTCAGAAATATGATCTATTGAAAAGGTTAGTGTCTTACTTTAGCAGGTTTGTTGGAAGGAGCGGGTCGGATGACCACGCTTTGGGAGCCGCCACTTAAAATAACTTTTCCCGTGTTTGCTAAAACAAAATATATTTTGATTTAAAAACATTATAAATATGTGTTTATTTTTATTATTCACACAAAAATGTGGCAACATTGATGTTAGTTAATTTATTCTAAATTAGATATATAAAGTACATAATAATAATATATCATGACGTTAATGAGCGGATCGGATGACCACGCTTTGGGAGCCGTCACTTAAAATAACTTTTCCCGTGTTTGCTAAAACAAAATATATTTTGATTTAAAAACATTATAAATATGTGTTTATTTTTATTATTCACACAAAAATGTGGCAACATTGATGTTAGTTAATTTATTCTAAATTAGATATATAAAGTACATAATAATAATATATCATGACGTTAATGAGCGGATCGGATGACCACGCTTTGGGAGCCGTCACTTAAAATAACTTTTCCCGTGTTTGCTAAAACAAAATATATTTTGATTTAAAAACATTATAAATATGTGTTTATTTTTATTATTCACACAAAAATGTGGCAACAATGATGTTAGTTAATTTATTCTAAAGTAGATATATAAAGTACATAATAATAATATATCATGACGTTAATGAGCGGATCGGATGACCACGCTTTGGGAGCCGTCACTTAAAATAACTTTTGCCGTGTTTGCTAAAACAAAATATATTTTGATTTGAAAACATTATAAATATGTGTTTATTTTTATTATTCACACAAAAATGTGGCAACAATGATGTTAGTTAATTTATTCTAAATTAGATATATAAAGTACATAATAATAATATATCATGACGTTAATGAGCGGATCGGATGACCACGCTTTGGGAGCCGTCACTTAAAATAACTTTTCCCGTGTTTGCTAAAACAAAATATATTTTGATTTAAAAACATTATAAATATGTGTTTATTTTTATTATTCACACAAAAATGTGGCAATATTGATGTTAGTTAATTTATTCTAAATTAGATATATAAAGTACATAATAATAATATATCATTACGTTAATGAGCGGATCGGATGACCACGCTTTGGGAGCCGCCACTTAAAATAACTTTTCCCGTGTTTGCTAAAGCAAAATATATTTTGATTTAAAAACATTATAAATATGTGTTTATTTTTATTATTCACACAAAAATGTGGCAACAATGATGTTAGTTAATTTATTCTAAATTAGATATATAAAGTACATAATAATAATATATCATGACGTTAATGAGCGGATCGGATGACCACGCTTTGGGAGCCGTCACTTAAAATAACTTTTCCCGTGTTTGCTAAAACAAAATATATTTTGATTTAAAAACATTATAAATATGTGTTTATTTTTATTATTCACACAAAAATGTGGCAACATTGATGTTAGTTAATTTATTCTAAATTAGATATATAAAGTACATAATAATAATATATCATGACGTTAATGAGCGGATCGGATGACCACGCTTTGGGAGCCGTCACTTAAAATAACTTTTCCCGTGTTTGCTAAAACAAAATATATTTTGATTTAAAAACATTATAAATATGTGTTTATTTTTATTATTCACACAAAAATGTGGCAACAATGATGTTAGTTAATTTATTCTAAAGTAGATATATAAAGTACATAATAATAATATATCATGACGTTAATGAGCGGATCGGATGACCACGCTTTGGGAGCCGTCACTTAAAATAACTTTTGCCGTGTTTGCTAAAACAAAATATATTTTGATTTGAAAACATTATAAATATGTGTTTATTTTTATTATTCACACAAAAATGTGGCAACAATGATGTTAGTTAATTTATTCTAAATTAGATATATAAAGTACATAATAATAATATATAATGACGTTAATGAGCGGATCGGATGACCACGCTTTGGGAGCCGTCACTTAAAATAACTTTTCCCGTGTTTGCTAAAACAAAATATATTTTGATTTAAAAACATTATAAATATGTGTGTATTTTTATTATTCACACAAAAATGTGGCAACATTGATGTTAGTTAATTTATTCTAAATTAGATATATAAAGTACATAATAATAATATATCATGACGTTAATGAGCGGATCGGATGACCACGCTTTGGGAGCCGTCACTTAAAATAACTTTTCCCGTGTTTGCTAAAACAAAATATATTTTGATTTAAAAACATTATAAATATGTGTTTATTTTTATTATTCACACAAAAATGTGGCAACAATGATGTTAGTTAATTTATTCTAAAGTAGATATATAAAGTACATAATAATAATATATCATGACGTTAATGAGCGGATCGGATGACCACGCTTTGGGAGCCGTCACTTAAAATAACTTTTGCCGTGTTTGCTAAAACAAAATATATTTTGATTTGAAAACATTATAAATATGTGTTTATTTTTATTATTCACACAAAAATGTGGCAACAATGTTGTTAGTTAATTTATTCTAAATTAGATATATAAAGTACATAATAATAATATATCATGACGTTAATGAGCGGATCGGATGACCACGCTTTGGGAGCCGTCACTTAAAATAACTTTTCCCGTGTTTGCTAAAACAAAATATATTTTGATTTAAAAACATTATAAATATGTGTTTATTTTTATTATTCACACAAAAATGTGGCAATATTGATGTTAGTTAATTTATTCTAAATTAGATATATAAAGTACATAATAATAATATATCATGACGTTAATGAGCGGATCGGATGACCACGCTTTGGGAGCCGCCACTTAAAATAACTTTTCCCGTGTTTGCTAAAGCAAAATATATTTTGATTTAAAAACATTATAAATATGTGTTTATTTTTATTATTCACACAAAAATGTGGCAACAATGATGTTAGTTAATTTATTCTAAATTAGATATATAAAGTACATAATAATAATATATCATGACGTTAATGAGCGGATCGGATGACCACGCTTTGGGAGCCGTCACTTAAAATAACTTTTCCCGTGTTTGCTAAAACAAAATATATTTTGATTTAAAAACATTATAAATATGTGTTTATTTTTATTATTCACACAAAAATGTGGCAACAATGATGTTAAATAATTTATTCTAAAGTAGATATATAAAGTACATAATAATAATATATCATGACGTTAATGAGCGGATCGGATGACCACGCTTTGGGAGCCGTCACTTAAAATAACTTTTCCCGTGTTTGCTAAAACAAAATATATTTTGATTTAAAAACATTATAAATATGTGTTTATTTTTATTATTCACACAAAAATGTGGCAACAATGATGTTAGTTAATTTATTCTAAAGTAGATATATAAAGTACATAATAATAATATATCATGACGTTAATGAGCGGATCGGATGACCACGCTTTGGGAGCCGTCACTTAAAATAACTTTTCCCGTGTTTGCTAAAACAAAATATATTTTGATTTAAAAACATTATAAATATGTGTTTATTTTTATTATTCACACAAAAATGTGGCAACATTGATGTTAGTTAATTTATTCTAAATTAGATATATAAAGTACATAATAATAATATATCATGACGTTAATGAGCGGATCGGATGACCACGCTTTGGGAGCCGTCACTTAAAATAACTTTTCCCGTGTTTGCTAAAACAAAATATATTTTGATTTAAAAAACATTATAAATATGTGTTTATTTTTATTATTCACACAAAAATGTGGCAATATTGATGTTAGTTAATTTATTCTAAATTAGATATATAAAGTACATAATAATAATATATCATGACGTTAATGAGCGGATCGGATGACCACGCTTTGGGAGCCGCCACTTAAAATAACTTTTCCCGTGTTTGCTAAAACAAAATATATTTTGATTTAAAAACATTATAAATATGTGTTTATTTTTATTATTCAAACAAAAATGTGGCAACAATGATGTTAGTTAATTTATTCTAAATTAGATATATAAAGTACATAATAATAATATATCATGACGTTAAAGGGCGGATCGGATGACCACGCTTTGGGAGCCGTCACTTAAAATAACTTTTCCCGTGTTTGCTAAAACAAAATATATTTTGATTTAAAAACATTATAAATATGTGTTCATTTTTATTATTCACACAAAAATGTGGCAACATTGATGTTAGTTAATTTATTCTAAATTAGATATATAAAGTACATAATAATAATATATCATGACGTTAATGAGCGGATCGGATGACCACGCTTTGGGAGCCGTCACTTAAAATAACTTTTCCCGTGTTTGCTAAAACAAAATATATTTTGATTTAAAAACATTATAAATATGTGTTTATTTTTATTATTCACACAAAAATGTGGCAACAATGATGTTAGTTAATTTATTCTAAATTAGATATATAAAGTACATAATAATAATATATCATGACGTTAATGAGCGGATCGGATGACCACGCTTTGGGAGCCGTCACTTAAAATAACTTTTCCCGTGTTTGCTAAAACAAAATATATTTTATTTAAAAACATTATAAATATGTGTGTATTTTTATTATTCACACAAAAATGTGGCAACATTGATGTTAGTTAATTTATTCTAAATTAGATATATAAAGTACATAATAATAATATATCATGACGTTAATGAGCGGATCGGATGACCACGCTTTGGGAGCCGTCACTTAAAATAACTTTTCCCGTGTTTGCTAAAACAAAATATATTTTGATTTAAAAACATTATAAATATGTGTTTATTTTTATTATTCACACAAAAATGTGGCAACAATGATGTTAGTTAATTTATTCTAAAGTAGATATATAAAGTACATAATAATAATATATCATGACGTTAATGAGCGGATCGGATGACCACGCTTTGGGAGCCGTCACTTAAAATAACTTTTCCCGTGTTTGCTAAAACAAAATATATTTTGATTTAAAAACATTATAAATATGTGTTTATTTTTATTATTCACACAAAAATGTGGCAACAATGATGTTAGTTAATTTATTCTAAAGTAGATATATAAAGTACATAATAATAATATATCATGACGTTAATGAGCGGATCGGATGACCACGCTTTGGGAGCCGTCACTTAAAATAACTTTTCCCGTGTTTGCTAAAACAAAATATGTTTTGATTTGAAAACATTATAAATATGTGTTTATTTTTATTATTCACACAAAAATGTGGCAACAATGATGTTAGTTAATTTATTCTAAATTAGATATATAAAGTACATAATAATAATATATCATGACGTTAATGAGCGGATCGGATGACCACGCTTTGGGAGCCGTCACTTAAAATAACTTTTCCCGTGTTTGCTAAAACAAAATATGTTTTGAATTAAAAACATTATAAATATGTGTGTATTTTTATTATTCACACAAAAATGTGGCAACATTGATGTTAGTTAATTTATTCTAAATTAGATATATAAAGTACATAATAATAATATATCATGACGTTAATGAGCGGATCGGATGACCACGCTTTGGGAGCCGTCACTTAAAATAACTTTTCCCGTGTTTGCTAAAACAAAATATATTTTGATTTAAAAACATTATAAATATGTGTGTATTTTTATTATTCACACAAAAATGTGGCAACATTGATGTTAGTTAATTTATTCTAAATTAGATATATAAAGTACATAATAATAATATATCATGACGTGAGCGGATCGGATGACCACGCTTTGGGAGCCGTCGCTTAAAATAACTTTTCCCGTGTTTGCTAAAACAAAATATATTTTGATTTAAAAACATTATAAATATGTGTTTATTTTTATTATTCACACAAAAATGTGGCAATATTGATGTTAGTTAATTTATTCTAAATTAGATATATAAAGTACATAATAATAATATATCATGACGTTAATGAGCGGATCGGATGACCACGCTTTGGGAGCCGCCACTTAAAATTACTTTTCCCGTGTTTGTTAAAACAAAATATATTTTGATTTAAAAACATTATAAATATGTGTTTATTTTTATTATTCACACAAAAATGTGGCAACAATGATGTTAGTTAATTTATTCTAAATTAGATATATAAAGTACATAATAATAATATATCATGACGTTAATGAGCGGATCGGATGACCACGCTTTGGGAGCCGTCACTTAAAATAACTTTTCCCGTGTTTGCTAAAACAAAATATATTTTGATTTAAAAACATTATAAATATGTGTTTATTTTTATTATTCACACAAAAATGTGGCAACATTGATGTTAGTTAATTTATTCTAAATTAGATATATAAAGTACATAATAATAATATATCATGACGTTAATGAGCGGATCGGATGACCACGCTTTGGGAGCCGTCACTTAAAATAACTTTTCCCGTGTTTGCTAAAACAAAATATATTTTGATTTAAAAACATTATAAAAATGTGTTTATTTTTATTATTCACACAAAAATGTGGCAACAATGATGTTAGTTAATTTATTCTAAATTAGATATATAAAGTACATAATAATAATATATCATGACGTTAATGAGCGGATCGGATGACCACGCTTTGGGAGCCGTCACTTAAAATAACTTTTCCCGTGTTTGCTAAAACAAAATATATTTTGATTTAAAAACATTATAAATTACATGTTTATTTTTATTATTTACACAAAAATGTGGCAACTATGATATTAATTAATTTATTCTAAATTAGGTATATAAAGTACATAATAATAATATATCATGACGTTAAGGCGAAATAGGTAGACTTGACCTGAAATTTGGCATTTTTGAGGCCAGTTTTAGACGTATGGACACTTTTCTAGAAAAAAACACAAATTGATTTCGAAACATCGTTATTTTATCTAGTAATGATGTTAAATTTTGAAAAATATTATAATTTTCATATCATAATAAAGTGTTACCGTTGGACGTTGCGCAGATTTGTTGCATTTTCAAAGGTGAAGTTGTATTATACAACAAATATTTCAAATCATATAATAATACATTATAAACAATCAATAAATTATCTATCATAAGTATGTATAAGAATTTTATTTTTATTTCAAATAAAATTACTAATAAATAAATCCGAGCACGCGTTTTGTGACGAAAATCCCTCAATTGGACTATTTGGACTATTTGGCCCTCAGTCTTATTCCTATCTCCGTGTGACTGTTTCTGGGCAACTCTCCTCTCCATTGGCCATTGCAATGTAACCTGTAGGCTGCCGCCATCGCCGCCCCCTCTATTTCTATGTTTAGTGGGGGTAGGTTCAGCAGCACTCCCATGGCTAGTATTGGAGTGGTTCTCATGGCTCCTGTGATGCTTCTGCATGCAAGTCCCTGTATGTGATTGAGTGTGACCATCACTGTTTTCAGTGTTGTTCTCCTCCACCAGACCAGGGCTGCGTGCATGATCCTTGGTTTTACAACGGCTGTGTAAAGCCATTGCATCATTTTAGGTTTGAGACCCCATGTTCTGCCGCAGATTCGCCTAGTTGCCCACATCAGAGCACAGGCCTTTCTGCCTACAGTTTCCAACTGGTTTTTCCAGCTCAGTTTGGCATCTATGATGACTCCGAGGTACTTAACCGTGTCAGAGGGTTCTAATTCCTTTCCATAGAAGGTTGGATTGCTCCATCCTTCTAGTTTCCTTTTACGCGTAAAGATTACTAGTTCTGTCTTGTCTGGGTTGACTGACAGTCCTGTTTCTTCACACCATTCTTCCACTGTTGCCAGTGTTGACTGTAAAAGGCCTCGGGTTGTGTCTGCATCCCAACACCTTATTATGGTTGCAATGTCATCCGCATACCCTTGCGTATATAGGCCCCTGTTGTTGAGTTTCCGGATGAGGTTGTCCACCACCAGGCTCCACAGCAAGGGTGATAAGACCCCTCCCTGTGGACACCCTCGTGTCACCAGCACTTTGATGCTTACCTCACCCCTTGTCACCGTAAGTATCCGGCCTGAGAGCATGTTCCTCAGCCACCTTCTGGTGGTTTTGTCGAGTCCATGTCTTTCTGCCGCTTCATCAATGGATTTAATAGTGGTGCAGTTAAATGCTCCCTCTATATCCAGGAATAGCCCTACCGCCAGTTCCCCAGTCGCTTGTGCCTGCTCCAGTTTGTACACCAACCTGTGCAGTGCCGCGTCGACTGACTTACCTGCTTGGTAAGCAAACTGTAACTCGTGGAGGGGCTTCTCTTTCAGTGCCCCGTCCCTTATGTGCCTGTCCATTAGCCTCTCCATTGTCTTCAAAAGAAATGAGGTAAGGCTAATTGGGCGGAATGCACCTGGTTGGTCGTAGTCAGCTCTCCCCGGTTTGGGTATGAACACTACCCTTGTCTTCCGCCATGGTATGGGGATGTATCCGAGGGCACAGCATGCCCTCAGGATCTACGTCACTGGAAGTAGGATTGTATCTAGGCCCCTCTGTAGAAGTGCCGGAAAGATTCCATCCTCTCCTGCGCTTTTAAAAGGGTCAAACCCTCTGATTGCCCATTTAACTCTGGAGGGAGTAACTATTTTAGCCGCAGTGTCCCAGTCCTTACCTTCCCGTGTAACTCGGGCTGGTGGTGGACCGGTATCATCTGCTTCTAACTTTTTGTAGCCGGGAAAATGTTTCCCAGCAGTACCTCCAACTCCTCCTCCCAACTGTTGGTATATCCTCCATCAGCTTTTTTGAATGGGCCTTTTGCTGCCCCTGAGTCTTTTGCAAGAATTTTTAGGATTCTTGCAGTCTGTGGGATGGTTTCCACCTCCCCACAGTATTTCTCCCAGGAGCATGTTTTGGCTTTCTGGATTGCCACTTTGTACTCTTTCTGGTATTGCTTGTGGGCATCCCAGTTTCCTGACTTTTTGGCCTTGTTGAAAGCTTGCCTTACTATTTTCCGTAGCTCCTGCAGTCTTCTGCTCCACCACGGTGTTTTGTCCCTGGTACTAGTCTTTAGAGGGCAGCTATTTTCGTATGCCCTTATCATTGAGTCCCTTAGTACTTCTACTGCGTCCTCAATTTCTTCGGGGCAGCCGTATTTAGCTGGGAATTTTGTCATTCCTAGGGCAGGTCTACTAATATTCATATGTCTATGATACCTACATATTTTATATCTACCATGTCAACGTACTGCATTTATATTTATTTATGTTTACGCACACCGACGTATAATTTACAAATATGTATGTAACTACTTATTAGGAAGAAAGCTACAACCGAGAATTAAACAACAATAATTGTTATTTCATCGGAACCATCCTGTAGTTTTCGTCAGCCGCGAGGATGTACGGGTCGCAATGGAATGAATTCGGTATTTCTGTCTCGTTCTAAAAAAATGTCCGATCGCGAGACCGCCTTTTAACGAAATTTGAATTCTCGTCCTCTGGTTAAGACGCCTTAATGCGAAAATCACAATTTGAACACATACAATTTAACACTAATACTGTCATGTCATGGTCTATGTCACCATATCCCTCGCCATATATTCTCATTGGGTGAAATAGGCAAAGCCACGAGAGCATAGAGCGTGTGACTAGTTTAATGGTTTAAAAAAATTTAACAGGTGATAGTGATAGTACGTATAATATATTTATGTTGTAATGCAATTGATGCTTACTCTGGGGAGGAGCTGGTAATATTTTAGTCGGCGACTTCATTGAACTTATGAGATTTTGCCTTATTGGGCGGACTATTGGAGTGGATGTGGCAACAGGCTGCTTCGTGGGAGACACGGCTACTAACTGTAAAAACACAAAACAAATGTGAGAAACATAATCAAACCGAGTATAGAATTTTTAATAATGGAATCTTAGGTATAAATAATATTAATGAGAACACAGTATTTAAGAAAGCAAATAAATACCTGAGTAATTTTTCCACCAGAGAGTAAACCCATTTGCTGTGCTTGCTGAATACTTATGTACCGTGCCGGACCATTCTTCTGGACTGCCATAGACCCTGTGGATGCAAACATTATTTTTTTAAATTACTAAAAAACAAAATGTTTACAATAGAGGTGCAGAATTTGAGAGGTTGAGATATCGTATCTTAGTGGCCTCATAGGTGTGATATCGAGGGCTAATATTACTACAGTTAGGTAACTCCAAAATCAGCGTATCAGAGTTATACACAAAACCGGTTACATGATAACTCAACACTGTGAGAATTCAACACACTTTTAAAAAGTGATATAAAGTCATTAGAAACGATGAAAAAAAATATTTAAACCTAACCTAACCTACTTAAACCAGTTAATAATGTTTTTGTTTCATCACTTTCCATGACTTTATATAACTTTTTAAAGATGTGATGAATTATCATTGTGATGATTTATCCGGTCACCCGCAAAACCATACCTTTATTTACACATAATAAATTATATATTAGGGTAGGTGATTAAGGTAGGTGATTAAGGTGGTAACACTGGACTATGACGGCCGGCATAGTCCAGTGGTAACGCATTGGACTGCCATTCCGAAGGTCGCGGGTTCGAACCCGGCGTGCGCAAATAAATTTTATTTGATTAATTTGTGTTATTTCACAATTAATTAATTAAAATAATATATAGTATATTTGCGGCACGTTCCAGAGTGGAAGATACTACCAGTATCGCCCTGGTGTAAGACCACCATTCAGAATTGAAACGTTGCTCCAAATGGTTTTAGCCGTGTTTAGTGACTAGATCTGAATAGCCAGGTACTTCCCCACCTTCCTCTTTCCCTTCCCCACTTACCTTCAGCCTCACAACATCCCCCAATTGGGGATGCCATAGTCTCACTGGCTCCAGACGGGAGCAGTTGGGACTCTTGTGAGGTATTCACTATAAAAAAAAAAAAAAAAGAAAAAAAAGGTGGATGGAAAACACAAGATGTTAACCATTGAAGAAAAAAGAGTAATGTTAAAATCCAGTCCATTTTTTAAATAACTTTTTATCAATAATGACCTTCTCACTTAGATATGTACCAGTATATTATTTAATTGTTAATATTAGTTTTAATACTTAAAAATTTTTTAGAAGTTTTAATTTTTGTGGTTTCCCGAAAATGCACCAAATCTATGGACATGACCAGTGACAGTCACCAGTCACCAGTTTCAAAAAGCCTACGTTTTTTTTTTCAACCGGCGCTGTATTTTGTATGGGAGTCGAGACGATTTTTATTCTTAAGGTTACCCACTTTTAACATTGAAGAAGTTTAGGAAAATGTTACCATCTTGTCATATTATTGTATTGAAACAAAGATCCAAAATACACCCATGACGGCACATGATAAACAATTTACCGATGTTTAAAAACCTGCATTTGTCAATGCATATTATGTTCTAAAATACCCACAAGATATAAAGAGATGTTCGAAATTCCCACAAAATCCCCAAAAGTTCCTGCAAAATGAAACAAAATTCTATTTAAATATCTAGTCAGCTTCAGATTTTCTCTTAGGCGTTTCGCTTAGGCTTTAAAAATTCTTTTATTTGAAAATTTGCTGTGAAAGAAAACGAAATATAGTATATTCTTAAAATTATTGTAAATATTATTTTTCAATATGGTTGGATAATTAAGAAATGTCCAGAATCTCAGCATTTTCCCCACAAAAAGGTTCTCCGGGCAAAAAAGTCAATTCTTGAAAAATTTTGAATTTGGGTAATTCTTCATGAATTGGCAACTCCAAAGTGGATATTGAATATCATAGATATACAACACATAGACTGGTTGTGATGAATCAGAAGATTCAGTTGTACCAACCAAACAGTGTGTTTTAATGTGACGGTGTTTTATTCGTTTTTTAATGACGATTTATAAATTATATGTATAATAATTTATAAAATAAAACTTATATATTTGGAATCAGCGTTTCTTGATCTGTATGAATATATTTTTTTAAGCCTACTATTAATAGATAAAAGATGATAGTCAACCTAAAATAGTCTGGTAATGTATATAAAGGATTTTAAAATTTACAATTTGCGTAAGCGGTTACTTTGTCAAAATTTCATGAATAGTGCAATGACTCCAACAAAACAAATACTATTTACAATAAGTAATCTCGCATTTAGCACCATGCTGATTGAAGTGGGGAACTTTATAAAAAATCAACTCCTAAATTAAATCTGCGTAAAGATAAACTGCAGGCGTTGACATGTTGAATATGTAGTTTGGTTTTGCAAAGAAAAAATAAACACGTTCCTCCATTAAAATCATAGACAAAACGTGTAATATTGATTTTATCCATGCTTACGACATATATACGGATTTATGCATGTATGTTAAAAGGTTCTAGAAATCCAGTTGTTTCTCAAAGATTCCACTAATCCGAAAATTCATCAAGCTGAACAGGCTCGGTTTTTAATTGTTCAGATTATTGAGACTATACTGTAATGTTTTAGGTTAACCTGGGGTGAGTGTTAGCTTGGTGAGGGGGGGAGCAGGGCGTTGGCGGAGCTGCAGCAATTGGGCGGAGGGGGCGGGGGAGGGGGCGCGCACCACCCCGCTCACCCCCACTCCACCCACTACCTTTAGACGGGCGCCTCCACTGGGCACCACCACCACCTGTCTGCCCGATAACTCGCCACCTGAGTGAAAATAAGCCAAAATAAGTACATTTTTCTTTCAAAACTAAATTATAATGCTGTGGTGCTAAAAATTAACACTAAAGACTATTATTTTTTTCAGTAAGACTACAAAAGTTCTTAAAAAATGTATGAACTTTCATTTTTATTTTATTTATTAAAACAACTACACCTAACAAAATCCAATTAAAAGAAATAGAAGATGACAATGCTAATGGGAAGATTGACATTGGTAAACCCTTTTTCTATCTTTGGTACTTTTAGCAGCAGGTCACAGAATAAATATCTGATATGCATAGTGTATTTTTTTTATGTATGCACTAGGCAAAGTAATACATAATCATCTGTTGTTTATGGAATTGCATTAAGGTTTTTTTGTCAAAATGAAACTGAAAAATTGTTATAACTACTTTCGAACAGTGCAATGGTGTCTGATTATCTTATTTTGCATCTCCTCCTGAAAGTAATTATTATTTTTTTGGTAAACTAATGTTTAATAAGACAAGATTTTTTATGCATAGCACAAAGGGTAACAATTATTTTACAAGCAATAATTATTCGTCTGAAACACTCATCCACATTGAAAAATCTCCTGATAAAAGATACATGACGCCAACGGAACTTGAACCCGTGTCCTTTCGATTTCCGGTCGACAGCTCTGACCACTGAGCTATGGCGGCTTATCTCTTATCCGCGAAATAATTCAATATATACTAGTATTTCATTCAACAATTACTGCTTGTTACATTTTTTCACCTGAAAACAACCAACTTTATTTTATATGAGAAAGGCATTGTAAGTGCTAACTCTCTCACTAGATGGCGTCGAGACAAATTGTCTACATTTTTAGGTGAAATACTTGAACTTGTCAAATATTAATTATTTTTTTAATTTTTTTTTATTTTCGAGTGTTTCAGACAGTTTTTTTTTATGAGTGTTTCAGACGAATAATTATTGCTTGTAAAATAATTGTCCTCCTGAAAGCTTAGCCATGAAAATAATCCATTAAAGGTTTATAGTTTTGGTATGCGACAATCATATTTACCTAAAATCCGACTAGGTCTGGCTTGCAAATCAGACAGCGATATCTTCTTAACGCTCGATGACATGGTGATCGGTTTTGGAGCGATGGAAACTGGTTTCAATGACGAATTACTGGCAACTCGAAAGGTCTGTAAATTATTACTAGTAAATATCACACATATTCCAATGAGACATGTGTAAGGAATGGCAATGTTATATTGGGTGAAACTAATTATTACCTGGATGGAGAATGATTGTCCCAATGCAGAAGTCGGGAGACTGGTAACTTTAGAAACTGGTTTTGGGGCGAATAGTTCTGTAGGAATTACTTCCCTTATCGACTCTTCAAGGTCCGGTAATTGAATCACATTAGCCTGGGTACCCATCTTTAAATTAATCTGAAAAATACAAATTTCAAACATACTTGACTTATTTCAACATGTGTATTAAAAAAAATAAATTATTATTAACTTTTTACAAAACGTGCTGACGTACACATATGCAATTTGGAATGTCTAGCCGGGTGATCGATCGGCACCCAAGATTAAAATCAAAATTTTGCAGAATGCATAGGTCAAATTAATGGTACTCAATCCGGGATTAAAAAGTGACTTATTATTTATTCCATTGACATCTGTTGAAATTTAAAGAAGAATTATCTTCACTTCATTCAGATCCATGAAAAAACCTAGTCCCCAATTCTCGGCAGCCAGGAGGCCAATATTAGTATGGGATGGTTTCATAGCTTATATGTTTATGTTATTGTAATAAAAATTCATGTATTGAGAGCAAGATATATATTTTAAATGATAAATAAAACATGTCAAAAAAAAAAGTCGCACATGATTTGATTTGTTGAGCGGTGTAAAGCAATTTAAAGCATTAAGGAATGCCTTGAATTGTTCAAATTCTTGGACAGCCTTTTCTCTTAGAATACAAAGGTACATTATGTTGGCTATCTGCTAATTACGATTGAAACTCCGACCATCTGTTGTGTAATGTTGCATTTTTTTAAGTGTTTCGGGAATAAGTACTATTTGTAATATTTTTTAAATGAAAGACAAACATTCCCGGGATACAAATAACCTGACAATATTTGAAAATCTCCTACTACCACCACAGTAAGCGGAAAATGTTGCTTGTGTTGTGATGGAGGATTAGCCAGAGGAGTAATTGAACACAATACGCCTGGGTGGGACCCAAATGCGATGTCAACTCAGCCACCGACCGGTTGAAAATTACTGACATTTTTTCTGAAGCATCTGCAATTCCCGGCATTGTTTAGGCTTTATACAGAGTTATTCAAAATCAGACTTAGACAGTGAGCTTCCTCTTTTTTTTTTATAATTTCATCTATGTTATAAAACTGTAAGTTTGTTTAAAAATCAAACAAACGCCGTCCACCCGGTGTCTAACACGAGGCCGCCTGCCCGCAACAGACGCTCTCCTTTATATAAATAGATTATGCAGAAATTACATTAACGACTGCTAAAAACCCAACGATTTATTGGCATTATTGGAGATTTGTTTTTTATTTGTCAGTGAAATTTACTAGTATGACAAAAATCATTTCCATCACCTGCGTCTGGTCTGCTAAAACTTCTTCTTCGCCGCCAAGGATGGGCATATTGTGAGTTGAAGAGTCCTCATGTATATACTCCTCACCTCCTAAAATAAATTAGAACATTAGGAAGAAATTGTATATGAAAAGAAAACAATAATGTCTAAATTATGCAATCATTACATAGTTGCCAAAACTGAAAAATTTAGCTATGGTTACGGAATAAAGGATTTTTTACTTTTAATTTGCACAAAATTACTCACAAATAATCCGTGTCACCTGTGATACTAGCATATATTTATGGATTTGATCAAGAACGAAAAACAGATTGTCTCCGAATCAGATGAATTTGTGTGCCAGATAACCAAAGTAAATTAGTATTGGCTTCTTTATTTGGTATCTGTTCCTTGATTTTCACCCAAATAACCAGCTCCCCTGATAAACTGGTGTACCAATTAGCGGAATTGACTTTATTTATGTCAGGGGAGATGTAAAAAGTTGCAATAAACTTCCAATTTAATACACCTATGCAATATTTCTCATGTTTTAACGCAATATTTATCTTGTTAGTGTGATGTGAAGTTTGCCGAAGATTTCGTTTCAATCTAAATAAATCAAACTAAGAACCTAGTAACCCATTTTGTGCATGTTTTTCCATCTTCCCTGATGTAAATAGTCAGTTTTTGTACTAATTAAGTTGAAACGAAGTGTTAATTCAATAATTGAGTGGATTTAGAAGTAATCGGAGTAGGGAAATTTTACCTAAAAAAATATAGATGAAAGTAGTGGGGAGAAGAAGGAGATGGAGAAGAGGAAGGTAGGAAAGTACCAGGCTATTCAGATCAGGTCACCAAACATGCTTAAAGCCATTTCAAACAACAACGTTTCAATTCTAAATGGTGGTTTACTCCAGGGCGATACTGAGAGTATCTTCCACTCTGGAACGTGCTGCAAATATATCTTAATTTATTTTAAATGATTTTATCGTAAAATAAGACATTACTCAAATAAAATTTTCTTGCGCACGCCGGGATTTGAACACATGACCTCCGGATCGCCAGTCGGGAGCCTTCCCCTCTACTAAGGAGGTTGTCAATTATGTTAGTAATGAACAAGGTTAAGAAATGGACTTTTAAATGGTTGTAACACGTAGATCGGATGAATAGATGAGTGTTAGAAAAATAGATGCGTTACTAATTATTTACATAATGTAATATCACCACATTGCAGAACATTTAAAAAAAATTCACTCACTGCACGAGTATTATTTGTAAAAAAAACTCAAAGTAAAGGACAATATAAAAAAATAGTTTCTAATAACATGGTCATGGCCCTAATATTGATCCATCAATAATAATATGACCCAGTAGCAACCATCTGCGTCACATAATGGGGCGCGAGTCCCGCTGTAAATAATAGACATATATTTTTTTTTCCATGGAAGCAGCGCTTTGAAAGAAAACATAAATTTAACTTGAACTGACTATAATATGAACCGAAGAGGCGAGCACAGGAGACAGAATATCAAGTATACTAATCAACTTCTATATGGGTTAAGTTTTTCTATTTTGATCACTCACAGATTGTTGTCAACTTGTCAACGGTTCCATACAAATTAAATCATATTAAAAACATACCAATAATTTGATTGTCTGTTTCCATTTCGTGATCATCTCGTATCTGTCCAAGTTCCATTTCTTCATCTATTTCACTTTCAAAATTCGTATTGCTTACGTCAAAGGAGCAATCAGATGTTGTCACAACTTCTTGCTCACCGTTGAACTCGATCTTAAAGAATAATAAAGAAATATTAACATGGTTTAATTGAAACTTAGGTTTTAAACATTAGAAGAATTTATCAGCAAAGGCATCATACCCCAATAGCTCCATCGTCCAAGCCCAGAGATTCGTCAAGTTGCTGGTCCATTTTAAAGGAAGATATTTGAGTAAAATATCATTGAATCATAATAGCAAATTTTAAAACATATTTTCCGATGAAATATTCAGCACTATTTACAGAAAGATAACGAGAGATTTGAAATTGGCCGCCATTTTATTTCCAATTGTCAAATACAAAATAATATACGTGAATACGCCACTCATTGACAAACAAGGTTTCACCAGTGATCTTTTAATGATTGGGTACACTTCCTTTGTAATATAAAATATCAAATTAAAAACTCCGACAATATCATAAACTGTTATTAAATCCACGGCAACACCAATAATTTATCCAAATTCGCCGAGAATGTTGATACATTTTCAAAATACCATCAAAAATTCAAAGCGCCCATTTCAATTTATTCATACAATGATGCCAACACATTAATTCGAAAGTTCGGCAATGAAATAATTTATTACTAGCCATTTATCTAGGTACCATAAATTCAATCGGGTTATAAATAATTATTGTTTTAATCGTTTGTTCACATTTTTTAATTTTATAATGCTTTTTTGTGTAGGTAAAATATACACTCACTTAGAATCCTGACCTTGACAATGACCATATTTCTATTGCGTGTATTAAAATAATTAAATTTTGACATTCCTGGCTGGAAATAAAAAAAAATCGCCCGCCATATGTCGGCTCACACCATTTTCCTAATAAATTATTCGTTTTTTGCAAAACGATGTTTTTTGTAAATAGTACCGTCTAAACAGATATTTAAAAATATATATATTTACACCAAATGTATATATCTGTTGTATGAGTTTCCCCCAGGATAGCTACTTAAATTCGAGAAATGTTTTTCTCTCTAATATAAAATAAAGAAATACGAAAATCATCTTGGGTTTATTATCTTTTCCGCAGAGCGAAATAAGTTATCTTCAAACAACAATATGAGACTTTACTGTTAACAGATGTACTATGAATTTGAAAATGTTAGTATTTCAAAGTTTAATGAGTATATTTGCACTTCACAAACTGAGAATCCAGAATAATAATTTGGTGCGTTATTTGATTGCCATGTGAATATTTTTTTTATAATTGCCATTACGTAACAAAATATAATAACACCGGTAAAGTGCGGTGATCTACTAGCGAATCCACGGTGTATTCGTCGGCACCCCACAGGTTCAAACGTTATAAATTCTCTAACCACCTCTTCTTTTAAATTCATCAGGATAAATACAGGATCGTAGTTATATATATTTATGGTGAAAGTATGATGAAAGCTAAGCAGTGACTTTTTTGTCAACACTACCAAACCAAATAGGATGTTAAAATATGTAACAAACTTATAATCCATTGACAAATAAATGTTTTATTGTATAATAGTAATGCTAATAAGTTTAGTGTGAGTATTAAATAAATGGTAGAATATTGATCGAGAGAACTTGACAAGTAAAGTCAGATAAAAAATCTAGATATTTATCTATATTCATTTAAAAAATGGACCGGGGCTGCGACCCCATTTCATCTATTCCGTGATCTAATTCATAAAATCTATGTGCGATATTCGATTCTTTTGATGTGAGTGGTTTGTGTATGCTTTTGATGTTTCGATTATCACTTTCCATCACTGATCATGAGATGTTGATCTATTTTGTTTTTACTCTTATCTATGATTTTACCGACTGTCAAATCAAATTTCACAAATTTTGTACACCGAATACCGAATCTGGTCGTAATACGGCGGGTTTTAAAGCGATTTCTATTTCTTTAATTGTTATAATTTTTGGGTTTCTGTACTTTTTAGCAATACCCGAAAATGCCTATGTCCCTTGCTAATGTTCGTCAGAGTCTCAATGAGTTGGGAACATCCTGCAGTTCGCATAAGGATCAAGCGGAGAAGTACCCATTTATTCAGCTTCCTGTCACAAATTATTTTATACTGAACACCATATTAAATTAAACTTCTTAATTTCTTTTGTTAATTTTCAGGTACCGAAATATTCTAATAGATTTACTAGACAATCCCTTTGAAGAGCTGACAGAGACACTAAAAGTGTTCATTGAAGCAAGTGAGTTGGTGTTTCTGCGTATTTATATTAATATTACAGATTTTGTTATATTTGCGTAGCTGTGTAAGTATCAATGGTAAACCTTTTTGTTTCAGTTGTTAATGAAAATGTCAGTCTAGTAATATCCAGACAACTTCTGACAGACGTGAGTACTCATCTCACTCTATTGCCCGATGATGTATCTAAGGAAGTGTCTCACTACACACTAGATAAAGTTCAACCTCGAGTGATATCCTTTGAAGAGCAAGTGGCCAGCATAAGGCAACACCTCGCAGACATTTATGAGAGAAACCACAACTGGAAAGAAGCCGCCAATGTTCTAGTAGGAATTCCACTTGAAACGGGACAAAAGTATGTTCCTTTTTATAAATGTTTTTGAATTGTAATTTGTGTTCTTTCCAAACCCTTAGGTTAATTAAAAAATAGGTAAATATACAGCAAATAGGGACACACTTTATGCACTTTTTTAAATAAAAAAAACACTTCATAGCATAGTGTGATAGTAATGAGAAGTAAGTATTTCAGCATCTGCAAATGGAAAAAAAATCTTTTTAATAGTTATTTTGTCAAAGTTAAAATCAATTGTTTACTTGGCGGCCATTGTTATTGATGTAAAAGTTTTAAGGTTAAATTTTTTCTTCTCTTATTTAACCCAAAATACGAACCTAAGATTCTAAAATAGGTTCTTAGGTCTTTAGTTCGGGATTTATCAAAAAATAAACTTTACTATTGTTAGGTAAGTTTTTAGATTCTCACGGCCAAAAGCATTTTTGTTGTTTGTTTTTGGGGTGATATGCCGTGTTGCGCTAACTCCTTCTTTAGCCGACGTTTCGGACAGCGTTGCAGTGTCCATCATCAGGGCAGATCCGGTAGATCCGAAGATGTGTCGGATCTTCAGATCACATCTTCGGATCTACCGGATCTGCCCTGATGATGGACACTGCAACGCTGTCCGAAACGTCGGCTAAAGAAGGAGTTAGCGCAACACGGCATAACACCCCAAAAACAAACAACAAAAAATTTACTATTGTTATGTCAAAACAAGAAAATTTTGTAAAATTATCAAATTTTTTACCAAAATAGCTAACAAAATGCATTATTTTCCAGAAAATAAAATACTTACTTTTCATTATTGTCTAACATATTATGTAATAAAAGTGTTTTTAAAATAAAATGTGTGTATTAACCCTTCATTCTAATTTGTTTGCTTTTGGGAACAACTCGTATGGTCTCACAGAAATAGTATGGTCTCACAGAAATAGTATGGTCTCACAGAAATAGTATGGTCTCACAGAAATCGTATGGTCTCACAGAAATAGTATGATCTCACAGAAATAGTATGGTCTCACAGAAAAAAAAAAAAAAGAATATTTGTGAATTTTTTATTAATTATTTTTATATGCAATGACAAAAAAGTGAGGTGACATTAACGTGTGTAATACATTTGTCTAGAAAAATGCATGAGTTTTTATATATTTATTCATTGTCATTAATTTTAGTTACAAAAAACGTAAGGTAGGCCATTTAAATTTTTTCATATGTCGCATTTTAAATTTGAATATATAAAAAATAATTTATAACTAGTGGAACCCGCAATGCTTCGCTTTGCTAATGTCTTTTTCAGGCGTCTCTGACTTCTTCCACCATTCACTGCTGTATACCCCAATGTTACTATTAAAAACTACATTACATCGACATTAATTCGACTCCATATCTCATTCCGGTGCAGAGATATTGCATTAAGTATTCCTCGGACGCCCCTGACTTCTTCTACCATTCAAAGATATTGCATTAAGTATTCCTCGGACGCCCCTGACTTCTTCTACCATTCAAAGATATTGCATTAAGTATTCCTCGGACGCCCCTGACTTCTTCTACCATTCAAAGATATTGCATTAAGTATTCCTCGGACGCCCCTGACTTCTTCTACCATTCAAAGATATTGCATTAAGTATTCCTTGGACGCCCCTGACTTCTTCTACCATTCAAATAACTCCCTAAACACTCCAGGCACTAACAAGAAACAACTTTCAAATTTTCAGCGATATCGTCCGACTTTTTGAGTTTTGCGAGCGCAAACATACGCAGGCTGAATTTTTGTATATTAAGATAATAAGATTTGAAAGTGTGTTTTATCATCTTTCAAAAGCAGTTTTTGATATGTTGGATTTTATTGCAAAGCGGAAATATTCCGATCTTATGTCAAGATATGGACATAAGATCGGAGGGCCTAGGAGTTAATCGTATCTCTATTTTCTGTATATTTACCAAGAATAATCTCAGTTTTGCTGGTTCTAATTGCAGGCAATACTCCGTGGATTATAAACTGGAGACATACTTGAAGATAGCTCGCTTGTACTTGGAAGACGATGACCCGGTGCAGGCCGAGGCTTTTGTTAACCGTGCCTCTCTTCTTCAGGCAGAAAGTAGCAATGAACAGTTGCAAATCTACTACAAAGTGTGCTATGCGCGTGTACTGGATTATAGAAGGTTTGTTCTCTCATCTTAACAAGGAAATAATGCAATTGTTGATGTACACTAGAGCCTTAATAATCCAATCTAATGAAGAATGACTCGCGAAGCGTTCATATTACATTATGTTAGATAGAGAAATTAAATTACGTCAACACCTTATTTATGAAAAAGTGAAGTTGCAGACACCCCATCTTAATATAGCACAGTTTTGCACTATGGTTAGGGTTTTAGGTTTTCGTATTGGCGTAGGAACCCTCAACAATAAATTGTTTCTCATAATCAAACCAGGCTCAAATACAAATATAATTTCGCAGAACTTGTTTCATAATCTAATAATCAACTGCTATATTTTTTTAGAAAATTCATAGAGGCTGCTCAAAGATACAACGAGTTATCGTATCGTACAATAATACATGATGATGAAAGAATGACATGTCTTCGTAATGCACTTATATGCACAGTTCTGGCATCAGCTGGTAAGAATTTCACCGTGTACAATAAAACAGACAGATTTTTATTTATTACCAAGTGCTTAATTAGACATATGTTATTATAATATCTTGCAATATTTTGTTTTAAAGGGCAACAAAGGTCTCGCATGCTTGCAACATTATTCAAAGATGAAAGATGCCAGCAACTTCCTGCTTATTCGATCCTTGAGAAAATGTATCTGGATAGAATTATCCGGAGATCAGAGCTGCAGGAATTTGAGGCCCTGATGCAAACTCATCAAAAGGTAATTTAAATCCACACATACATACATTATTTTCAATTTGACTGGTCGGTGGCTGAGTTGAAATCGCGTTTGGGTCACACCCAGGCTTAGTGTGTTCAATTCCTCGGCTGGCTAAGTCCTTCATCACAACACAAGCAACATTTTCCGCTTACTGTGGTGGTAGTAGGAGATTTTCAAATATTGTCAGATCAGTTCAAAATGTTTTCATATTTTTGACAGCTGGAGATTAATCTCGCTGTCTTTGTCAATCAGGTTTGTTTGATGTTTCTTCCGAAGACGAAGAAAGAAATAACATTAATGCTTATGATACTCTTCTCAGGCTAGTACGGTAGATGGGTCCCCAATATTGGACCGAGCTGTATTTGAGCACAACTTGTTGTCAGCCAGTAAGCTGTACAATAACATCACGTTTGAGGAGCTGGGAGCGTTGCTTGAGATACCCCCCGGTAAAGCTGAAAGGATCGCCAGTCAAATGATCACAGAAGGACGAATGAATGGCTACATTGATCAGATTGATTCAATAGTCCATTTCGAAAGTAAGTTTGAAAAATTATATTTTGTTCTAATTCAATTTTACTTAAGATTCATAAAGAGCGCCTTGGAAATTTTATTCCTTAATTTATATATTAATTATTAGTATTACTGTATTAAATTATCAATATGAACCATAGATGACTTAAAGTCAAGACATGTCCACTTTTTTGGCGAAAATGAGTTACTAACTGGACTTTAAAAACCCATGCGTTAAAATTAAATTTTCCAAGGGATTCAAATTTTTTTCTCGAAATAATGGTTTACGGAGACGCAATATTTAGGAATTAAGCCATTATTACGTAATATATATATTATATACTTTTGTTTCGTCGGAAAGCATAATTTTTATGTATGCATTGTTTTCTGTTTAGTCTTTTATCAGTGTACAAAATGTTATTAAACTATAATGGATATAAATAAAGAGAGGGGCTCGATAGCCTGATGGGTAAGACACCTGCGTGTTTAGACTTACTCCCTTTTTAACCATGTGTTAAACCGTCGATGGATCACATATGTGACAACCGTGTTTGGAGATGGCTGCTGATGGATTACGTATGTGACATCCGCCATCGGGGATAGCTGCACGTGGATCACATATGCGACATCCACATTCGGATATAGCCACTGATGGATCACATGTGCGACAGCCGCCCGGATAAGGTTAATATAATAATATTGTTGTATTTTCAGCCCGCGAAGTCCTCCCACAGTGGGACCGGCAGATTCAGAGCCTGTGCTACCAGGTGAACAGCATTATCGACAAAATCACTGCCAAGGAGCCCGAGTGGATGGCCACCGTAATGGAGGAGCAGATGATTCAGTGAAAGAAATTATTTAAAGCCAAATTTAAAATAACTCTACTATTTTTTATTAAAATGTTGCTTAAAGTTACTTTTTTATACCTATCTATTGTTTTCTTTCTTGTCTTTGTAATTTTGGTAAATAAATAGTGGATATATTAAAGTAGTGCGTGTATTCTGTGTCTTTCTCACCATTATGAGGAGTACGCAAGTCAAACATGTGTAAATTCTTACTGTGCCTTATAATCACCACAAAATTAGGTATCAGGCATAAAAATCACTTGCCAAAGGTGTGTTTTAAAATTTGTTTTGTGTAAAATTTGATAGGAAAGAAAAAAATTAATCAAGGGAAACTGTCACAGAAAATCTTCATTCATGAAGTTGTTTCTTATAATATGTATTCATACATTTCTAATGAAAAAATAGAATGTTTAGTAGTTTAAGCTCACATTTTTTAAAAAGTAATTAACAATTTTATATAAGCAAAATGATAGAAATAGTTTCAATATTTTTATTTTATTGTTTCTTTACATTGAATCTTTTTTACATTAGAATTTTTAACTTCACTAGGACAAGACTAAAAAAAAGCCCAAGTAAAAAATATACATATGTAGTTGTATATACAACATATTATACCACAATTTAAAAGGACAAAGATGAAAGATTATGTTGGAAATCCTCGGCTAGCACAAATAATTTAACATTCTTTTTAAATGTACACAAGGAATTTGACGACTTAATGTGATCTGGAAAGCTATTAAATAGAAGTGGAGCCTGGTACAAATAATGTCTTTGCCCAAATGAGGATTTAGGGTGAATTGCCATAAAGTTCAGACCAGAGAATTGTAAATTCTTGTAGTACGAAGTTGCTGCGTTCTTTTCGCAGAACTAATATTGTTATTTATTTCTATTCAATTTTTATATACAGTTTACACAAGTTTTGTTAACACTTTACTAGGAGAATCTCTTTTAATTTAATTTTTAATTTTTTTTGAGCAACCGCACAAGAGTCTCAACTGCTCTAAACCGTCTGGAGCTAGTGAGAATATGGCATCCCCAATTGTAGTATGTGAAGCTGAAGGTAGTGGGGAGGAGGAAGGTGGGGGAGTATCTGGCTATTCTGATACTGTCACCAAACACGGCCAAAGCCATTTCATCCAAAGTTTTAATTTTGAATGGTGGTCTTA
Source organism: Hesperophylax magnus (assembly GCA_026573805.1). NCBI lineage: Eukaryota > Metazoa > Arthropoda > Insecta > Trichoptera > Limnephilidae > Hesperophylax > Hesperophylax magnus. Next base: position 7,442,373 of record JAIUSX010000002.1, read on the forward strand.
CACCAGGGCGATACTGAGAATATCTTCCACTTAGGAACGTACTGAAAATATACTATATATTATTTTATATGAGTAATTTTTGATGTAACACAAATTAATTAAATAAAATTTACTTTCGCACGCCGGGATTTGAACCCGCGACCTCCAGCTTGCTAGTCGAGAGCCTTACTACTCGACCACGGAGGCCATTATTTGCCTAATCGAGGCTTAAATTTCCAATACAAAATTGTTTAAGAAATTCAAATGGAATGGAAATCTTCTATGACAGGTGAGTTTAACTGAGACGGAGTGCTGGGCTATTGGGCTACATGGAACATTTGTTTCCATTCAAATTTGTATTTGACACTTTTAGTGTTATTCTTTATTCTATGGCTATAATGAAGTCTGCAATAATAAAGTCAGATATAATCAAGTCAGCTATAATCAAGTCAGCAACAATCATGTCAGCAAAACTGGCTATAATCAAGTCGGCTATAATGAAGTCAACATCAATAAGGATAATGAAGTCTACATCAATGAAGATAATCAAGTCAGCTATAATTTTTTTTTTTTTTTTTAAAGCTGACTGAAAATTTTTACATTTTTTTTTAGACATTGTATAGATAGTCCCACGAAGCTGCCACATGGCTGCTTGTCTGCAGGTTCTATCTCCAATATACAAGTATAATACAATATTTATATCTTAAATTCAATATCTCCCGTTATATAAAATAAATAACAGACTCTTACATACAATCATAGAACTCACTAAAGCGTCCCAAGTACACAAACACTTTGAATGACAATACGATAACGTACATTCAAAAGTACAAGACAATATAGCACACAGATAACACACATTCAAAAGTAATACATATACGATAACACACATTGAAACTGAATAACATCGTACTGTAGCACAATGCAATAGAATTAAAATTCTAGTTAACTAAGTGAAAAATGTTATTTTAATTTTTTTTTTCTGGAAATAAAAAGCTTGTTAGTGAAAGGAAAAAAAAAAGTAAATACATTCAATTAAGTGAAGTCAGCAAACAGCAAAAATATTTTTAAATACTTTTTGCATTGGAGGGAATAATATTAATTTTCCTTGCTGAACATGAATCCTCACTTGCGAAGTGGCAAGAGTACCTCCATTTATTACATGCCAATCAATCACAACTCACAGTGCATGCAACGTTGCAGTGGAAAACTATTAATATCAGGGTTTCTCCTTCAAACGAAACTTACAAAAATTAACCTTTCAAAAATTAAATTACCTTTCTTAAATTTCCCTCAAGGCCTGTGTTATCTTTGGGGATGCTGTATGGAGGGTCTATTTGAAGAAAAGAAGGAATGAATCTGGGTCTTGAAGAGACCCATGTTGTAAACACAGATACCGGCAAATCATTCCACAGCAGAGCTGTTGAGCTCAAGAACGAATCATAAAAATAATCTGAACAAATGTTGGGCGCGCATTTGGCATGCTTTTTGACTGCACCGGTGCCAAAGGGATCAATGACGCTAGAGGCTTGAAGCATCTTCCATTGAGATACCGGTAGAAGAAGAACAGATTTCCCACCTGACGCCGGTGCTCTAAAGATTGCAATCTGTTTAATAAGATAGGAGAATCTATCAAACGGGCCACCCGTTTAGTAAATGGTTAGCGGTTGTGTACAGTTAATATCTGTGGGTCCTGTACAGTATGCCCGTTGGAGTCCGCTTACCTGAGCTGGTCACCAAGCATTTTAGGAGACTAGATTGTCATTTCACAGTAGAACAGAAGAAAATTTTCTGGGGATATATAATATTGGAACTCAGTTTATTTATATATTTATATTTTTTCGCTTTTGGGAACAACTCATATCGTCGCCGTTCAAGCAAAAGTCACCAACCCCGAAAAAGACAGTTTTGAGTTGAGTTTGCCACCCGATGCGTAAAATTATGTTCTTTAATATGCACAAGTCACCGGAGTACTTTAGTTAATAAAATGCTTCGTAAATCCGATTTATTTATTTTTCACTGCATGACTTTCGATAACATCTCAACAAGCATAAGTCTTTATACGCGGATAGACATGTTTGACAGTATAAAGAAATAAATATTTCGTAATAACTTAAACAAGCAAATGTTTCTAAACTATGGCTGGTGAGTTTTACTTGATTTTCATTTCAGAACTACTCATACTGTTCTGAAACAGGCAAAAAAAACAAGCAGGAATAGTTACTTTAGCTTGTTATAAATAAGATCGGGTTGGCATAAAATATAACAAGCAAAACTCGCCACCGCGTAATGGTTACTTTCCTTTGCTTGCAATTTCAACACAGCACTGATAAAATAAACAAGCAAAAGTAACCATCCAGCCATAGAGAGTTCTGATTGACAAATATTTTTCGTTTATGCTCAGTTTCCTCTATGATGTGACGTTTGACATTGTGACGATTCTATGCCACTATGCTGATAACAATGTAATGGATAACAATTTAATTAGTGAATCTTCCAATTTCATTTATATTGAAAAAATAATAGATGCGAGTGCTGTGCCTATTATTGTAAGTATATTTTGTTGTATTGGTTCAAGTTAAAAAGTTTAACAAAGTTATCAATAAATTCATTGAATTAATTTTTACAGGAACCATCTGAGGAGGAAATAACTGAAATTAATGAAGTGACCACTACAAGCCCTGAACCGATTGTAAGTATATTTTGTTGTATCGATTCAAGTTATAGCATTCAGATGCAACAAGGTTATCGAATAATTAATAACGTTAATATTTACAGGAACCAATGAAGGATCATTATATCTCATTCGGTGAAGGAACATCACTAAATACTAATTATGAAGTGACCGCTACAAGCCCTGCGCCTATTGTAAGTATATTTTTGTGTTGGTGCATAGTATTAAAACGTTCTGTGTTCACATCATTAGTTTTGATTGTTTTTTCAGAGTGCCGATGATACGCTAAAGGATAAAAACAACATTGTTGCAGAAGTCAATGGGAATGATCAGGAAACCGATGATCCTAGCTATGTCCCAGATAATATTGATGGGGAAACAGAAGGTAGTGACATTGTTTGATTCCTGTTTTGAATACTGTTTCATATTTTCAATTCATATTATTTACAAAATAACTATTTAAAAACAACATTACGACTACAATTAAAGCACATTTTTTGTTTTCCAGTTTGCGACCAACATACCAACAAAAGAAGTCGGTGGCGCACGTCAGATCCTTCTACCTGGACTTGCAATATTGCAAAGGATCTTAGGAATTCTGGAAAGGGTTATGAAGTAAACAAGAGGGTATTTAGTTCCAAAACCCCCAAAAAAGCCAGCTGCACTAAATGCATATTTAATTGCACCACAAAGTTTCCAGAAGAGAAAAGAGAATTAATATGCTCTGAATACTGGAGTCTGGGTGACTACTGCCGTCAAAAGGATTGAAAAGCCGTGAAAAGGGTGTGATACCACAAGAATTCCACCACTGGTATCAATCTCTGCCGAGCTCGACAAGCGTTATTAATAGGAATCCAGAACTCGATGCTGGAAGTGATACAGAGGAAGAGGATTAGTTATCAATAATTATAATTTTATATTTGTTTTCTCTTACGATCTTTGTTTTAATTATACTTTGTAACATGTTTTTTTTTACTTTAGGAAGAAAAAATCTTTATTTTGCCTGTATTTTCTAAAAAAATGAGTAAATTTTTTGTTATTACTTATTAATCTTATATATTTTTTTAAATATGTTAAAAGTTCTACCTATTTTATTAAATAAAACTTATTATTAACCACATTTTCTTTATTATAACGTATATCCCTACCTTTCACTGTTCCTCTATTAGCTATTACTGTCCAGATTATTAACAAGCAAAAGTCACCAAACCACATTTGAGCCAACTTCCCCCCTTTAAAACCATTTTAAATATATTAATGAGCATCAAAAATTTAAAATAATTTATGGAAGTTATTAGGAAGACATGGGAGAGTGATGTAATGCAGATAAAATCTTAAAAATATTAAATTCTGATTTTTCCTCCATCTTCAAACACTAAAATCACGATATCTCAAAATGATGTTTTTAGGGTTGGTGACTTTTGCCTGAACGACGACGATATATTCTCACAGAAATCGTTGTGGTGAGAAAAATGATCTAAATGGTGTTAGAAAGAGAAAACACCACACTTTGTATTCAAATCTAGAAGTTGACTACAGAAGAATTGAAATGTGCGCCTTTATGAAACTTAAGGTTCTGACCGCATTTAAAAAAAAAAATTACGAGTCTTTTTAATTGTGAATTTTTTATTAATTATTTTTATATGAAATGACAAAAAAAGTGAGGTGAGAATAAAATATGTATGATTTTATATATTTTTTCATTATCATTAATTTTTGTTATAAAACTTAAAGTGAACCATTCCTATTATTTGTTGTCTGCAAAATTTTAATATTTCAAAAAATATACGTTTTTTTCTTATAACAAAATTTCAAAGTATATTTCATTACCTTTCAAAAACTGTTTTCATATTTTGGATGCGTTGAGAAATATTCCATTTATTTTGATTTTATTGCAAAGCGGAAATACTCTTTCTGACAGAATATCACTGAGGCCGGAGGATATAAAAGTTAGGTTAATGTGGAAATAAGTTAAAACAAAAAAAAAATACTTAACTTACTAGATTGATTATATGGTTGAGGTGTCCAAAGCGCCAGGTTCTCATTCAGACGCTGCGGGTTCAATCCTCTGCATAGCGAAAGCATCCATTGCTCAAGCCACATTTTCAGCTTATAAGACAAATTAAAATACTGTCAGGCTATTTGTAACCCGGGAGTGTTAGTAAATATTTTTAAAAGTTGAAAGAATTTTATAAAATATTTTTTTTTTTTATTTTTTTTTCGGAATAACTTTATTGAGTAAAACCTCAAATTGTAATATTTAAATATTGAAGACGATATTAGTGATTTCTAAACGAAAATCTGAAACAGAAAAATCAGAAAAGGAAACGGTCACATCTGGGACTCGAACCCAGGACCCCTGTCTTTCCGGGACAGTGCTCTACCAACTGCGCTTGGTACTTTTTCTGATTTTTCTGTTTCAGATTTTCGTTTAGAAATCACTAATATCGTCTTCAATATTTAAATATTACAATTTGAGGTTTTACTCAATAAAGTTATTCCGAAAAATAAATATTCATTCTAGACTTGCAGAAAAGTCAACAGATGTCGCACATTAAATAAAAAAAAAAAAAAGATAGGTTTATCTAAAAAGACGCTGTCTGGATTGCATTTAGTTCGGGTTGAATCTTGCGATCATACATAAAGATAGTTGCCAATAAAAATGTGCGGTGAAAAAATGAAGACAATGTTAGTAGTTCTTATTCGAAGTATGATACAGTTAAAAGTGACCGAGGAGAATAGGGTCCCATTAGCGCAGTTGGTAGAGCACTGTCCCGGAAAGACAGGGGTCCTGGGTTCGAGTCCCAGATGTGACCGTTTCCTTTTCTGATTTTTCTGTTTCAGATTTTCGTTTAGAAATCACTAATATCGTCTTCAATATTTAAAATATTTTTTATTGACATGACATAAAGGGGAAACGATTAACGATAACTAAATTAAAGTGCTCTAGTTTTTGTTTGGCACTTTTGAATACTAAGCAAACAGTACAATATTTTTTAATTCTCAAAATCTACAATTCGCCTGTAAATAATTTGCACTTCTGTTAAATAGGTTGTGCATCACTGTTCTACCTAAATCGATTTCCAAGATATTACAGCATTATAAAGGTGAGGATAAAGAAAAAAGCTCAGTTCACACTGAGGCTTGGAGCCATGAGGATTTTAGCTGTGGAAGGCAGTGCAATATTATTTAGTTTTTGTTTGTTTTCATTTTTACAGGAGTGCGGTGCAGGTATCTTTTTACGCATTTAACTGTACCAACACAGACATATTATTTATGTGCACATTAGCTGATCATAAAATTGTTGTAGTAGGTACCTAAATTACTCATTAAAATAAAAAAAAATAAAATGAAATGCTACCTACTTATAGCTTTGTAAAATATTTTTTATTTGAAGGTAAAATAATTGACGTTCACAATGAAGAGCAAACATCGGAGAGCTTTTCCCTGGCCATTACTGACATAGCATTCGGACTTCAATGCAAATCTATGGTCATTTTTTGGGACAGTGGCGAATACAACAGGTGAAAAATGCACTTTTTAAATAAAGAGATACCTGCTGTTATAGATACCTACTGTTATAAATAGCCGAGTGAACAAATGCATTGGGTTCCCACTCACATTCAACCGGGGACTCTCTGCTAGCTAAGACTTCCATACGTAGTATTAGGTTACATAGGTTGTTAAAATATAAGGAAAATTCAAACAGTGCAAACCACAATAAAACAATAAATTTTTGAACAAAAATAATTTCCTGATGATGGATCCTTTGGTTCTGAAACATGAAAACAAATAATTTATATTAAAATGGTAGATTAAACAAAATTAATTACATTCATCTCATTTAATAAATTTATTGTTCATTGAGGACATTAGGATTATTGGACATTGAACATGTACAAATCAATATTCTTTTGTGTAGAAGGCTTGATCAAACTCAACTTATTAAAACTCTCCAGGGTGAAAGAATCGCAACTACCTTCTTTCTAAATGATGCCGATCTTTCCAATGATTCAAAGGTAAAAATGAGTTTAAAAGTACATCACGTATTATAAACTTATAATGATAGGAGTACAAGGAAAACAAATTCTCAGATTATTCGTAATCCGAGAATGTTTGTATTTCTTTATAAAAAAGTTTCAAAAGATAGTACATAAAGGTACAACACACATATATCTTTGTATTGCAGAAACAGTATTTTAGCTTTCTTTCTCGGGCTATGGACAGCTCTTTGGATACTGTCAGCATATTATTCTGTACCCCTCTGCAATGTGAAGATCTACTAGTTGAGGTAATTATAATGTAGGAAATAAAATACTATTAGCTATTCCACAATGTACTTTTATGATTGTTACTGGTTTTGATTGCACTTTTCCAGATTCGCGAGAAGAATTTAGTGCACAGATTCCTGCTATATATATTCTACTGGGGCGGAAGAGAACCAAGTAACCGTTTCATGGCCACTCTACATGAAGCCATGAGGGTTGCTGTTATCACCAACCCCCCAACAGGCGTGTGAGGATTTCATTTTACTTTAATTTTACAATATTTTATTACGCACATACTCCTAATGGGTTGTTTGCACAGCTTTATTTTATAAATATATCAATACTGAATACATACTAGTCTACTAAAATATACATTACCTATTTACCTATGTTTTACATAAATAATTTCCAGTAAAAAGTAGCATAATTTTCGCTGCTCTTTCGAAAGACTAAATCATATATTGTGGTAGATCAGTGATATTCACATGTCCTTCAAACCCTGTTATTTTAAAAATGCTAATTTTGGTTGTGTGGTATGAAATTTACAATATTCCGGTTTTATGAACTATAGATAGAACTCGGATTTGCTTTGAATTTAAGTGTCAATTTCAAAATTGGAACTGTTTCTTTTTAAAAAAATTAGAGAAACGAAAAAGTGCCAATGTATAATGTATAATATTTTAACAGAAACCTATTTTAATTGTCTTTTTCTAAATTGGATTTTAAATATACCGTGATTTTTCACGGGTCTGCCCTAGTAAATAATTATAATTAGGATCTCCAGTAATTTATATTAATTGTATTCAGGTACCGTCTGTACTACAACCAGGTTCGAGTCAGCCGTGCGGCACGCCCCCTATCCCTAGTGAACTGGTGGGAAAGGGGGCGCCTATACAGGGCCCCCTCGCTCCCCGCGCCCCTTGAGGTCTACTCCAACCTTGGGGGGCGCGTCTTCAGGGTGCCCGTGCTTCACGTTGGTACCATTCATTTAATTTATAACTTTTATTTCGGTTATTGCTTTGGAGCCTAGGATTTGAAAAGTCTTATGTGAATTGGAGACATCTGTTTACTTTCAAATCGGTAGTTAAAGATTGCAGTTCTAGGTTGAAGTTTTGTTCAGTGTTTGAAGCCTTCAGAAAATCATAAGTCATAATAAATATCTGTGTTTTTGTTGTGAACGGCGTTTCGCTTTTATAAAAGCAATAATTGAAATTCATTTACACTGTTCTTATATTTTTTATAAATAATCAAAAAGAATATACAATTTAGATAGGTACTTACCATCTTCTGTTTTGGATATTTTGCCATAATCCTACTGTGGCAGAATCTACCGTTTTCTTTTAAAATGCCAACTGTCAGTCAATAGCGAATGCATGAAAGTCAGAAATTATTAATTATGATTGACAGGATAATCGCAATAAGTGACATTTATCGATTAGGTTAGTAGTAAATGCGATATTTTCCATCAAAATTATCACTGACAGGAGGTGGACAGCCATAGCCTAATGCAGGGATTGGCAAACGGCTTGGAGTAGGTGTTTGCAGCTCTTCAGACATCAACTCCAGTTTCACTTTCACTCAATCAGCTTATTGAGATCCATCATATTTTGTTTTCTTTTCTGTCAATACTGCACGAGAGTCCTAACTTCCACCAATCTTCTGGAGCCACTGGGTATATGGCATCCAGGGGCGGATCTAACGGTCAGCATTTCAGCAAATGCTGACTGGGCCTCTCTAGGGCCCCCTTGCAGTTCCGTTTTTACTCTATGGGCACCGGGGCACGAGCCCAGGGTCCCCGGCTCGAGGAGGCCCCGTAACTCATACCCATAGACAAGGCCGCCGAGAGGGAGGTTCAGGGGGGTATAAATCATCAGACCCGGTCCGGGCCCCCGGTAATACTTAAAGCACCCTTGAGATGATTTTGTCAAGAAAACTGCGCTGTAATATTACAAATCATCCAATTATTATTAAGATACGTACAATAAATTAAAAGGTTACTTGAAAGATAACTGTCATGCACTTTACATAAAAAATAATACAAAGTCTATACTTGTACAGATATTATTTATTTCTTCATTCCTGGCCACGAAAGGAAGTAAGTTCCTTAGGGCATAATATGTCGTCTTTGGGGATGCTGTGAAAATGATACACATTGAGGACACATGAATTGGAAAATAATATTATACATTTGTATATGTGGAAAATGTTGCTTGTGCAATGATGGAGGACGTAGCTAATATTGGATTAAACTTGCGACGCCAGGGTGGCATTTGTCCACTCGGTTACTAGCCGGTTAAGCTGATACGTTTTAAAGGTTTCCGTTTTCAGCAATACAAAAAGATTTCCATTTAATAAAATACTAAAAGGTTTCAGTCTAAATATTTTTGGTTTCTGACTATCCGAAAAATAAAATTCAAAAACATTGTTTTGCCCTTCGATCCAGAAAATTTTCCGCCTGCTGTGCTTTTTCCGTGTCCTTGTGAATGCAATAATTCATATTCCACTGCCTTAACCCACACCATACAGATACTTATTAGGGAACCCACTAAAAAATGATAAAATGTTTTTTTCATTAAAATCAAATTCAAAATTGATTTTTACCCCATCTCCCCCATGGGCCCCTTGGATACCTTTGCTGACTACCTTTTGAGTCTTAGATCCGCCCCTGATGGCAACCCCATTGGGAGCGGGAAACAGAAGGAGACGGGAGAGGAAGGTTGAGAAATACCTGGCTATTCAGATATGGTCACCAAACATGCCTAAAGCCATTTAATGCAACGTCTCGATCCTGAATGGTGGTATTTCTCCAGGGCAATACTGATAGTATAAATATATATAGAGTTCCAGCTGCCGAATTGCCCTTGACTTGAACAACATCAGTGTTGCCAACTCAGCTCTTTTAAAGCTAGATTTAGCTAAATTAAAAATTATAACTTTATAAAAAAGATACAATGTAAAGAATCAATAAATAAATAAATAAATAGCTCTGAATCTTGGTTATCAGCTTGGAAAAAATTTTTTTTACAGATATTCTAGGTCTTTATTTTATACCGAACTCATAAAATGTTAAAAGTTATTTCTATTGAAATCTTTGTTTGTATAATGTACTGAGGAACTGGCACTCGGAAATTTCTCTAACTACCCCCCATCGAATTATATGGCTTGCTGTTTAACATTTGTTATCCTGTTTCCTTAAAAATTAGGTTCCTCTCACTTGAAAGTCACCGCCCCCTGACCTAGTGCGAGGGTTGATGGGTGAAGGAGGAAACCATACGTTTCCTTATATGTTTTCCATTGGAAAAGTGGTGGGGTCCCTCCAATGGCTGACATGGATCGACTTATAATAAGAATCTGAGAAGAGTTTTTGCCATTACTTAGTATGACCTAGTGGGTAGGACACTCGGCTAGCAACTGAACAGATCGAGTTTGAAACTCACAGTGGTACCACCTTATGCACTTCCTTTTCAGTTATGTTTAATAAAAATATCTGTCTAAAATAATCAGTAATTCACAAATTATTTTTAATGTTTGCTTAGGCCCCACCTTGGCACTTTGTAAAACTTCTCAACGATTCATCTATTGAAGTAACTGGTGGCAGGGATCACCAACTCTTGAAGTTATTGGCTGCAAAACTAAATTTTAAGTAAGTTTATCCCATTGACTATAAATAACAGGGTATTTTATTTAGTCATTGGTTTAACTCCACTGCCTCACGGATTCGACAGTGGTAAGGAATTGACATAAACCAGTTCCAGTAAGAATGGGGCCAATGGAAGTATGTAACACTAAAGCGACTTGTGCAATGGCGCCAATACAAATATATGGAATGAGACTCTTTCGGTATAATGCTTTCTTACAGGACCAGGTTTATATCGAGTTGCCTAAAAAAAATTCACATACATACCTAAATTCTGTCAATAAATCGTAATAATCCATTCACAGCGTAATCAATCCAATATTTTTTCAGGTTTCAGTACTTTGACCCTCCTCAGCACAGCCAGGGTTCGGGGGTTTCCGCAAATGGATCCTTCAGGGGAGTTTTAGGAATGATTTATCGGAGAGTAAGTTATCAAATCGATATAAAAAATAATCAAATAGTTTACCATTATATACTAGCGCAAACCTGTGAAAAATCATGGGATAATAAAATTATCGTAGGATTTGTGAAGCTGAAAGTTTTATTAAATAATATTTGCCTCAGGATAATTGCCATTCAGAAGCAAATATCGTCAATTTTCTGTAAAACACAATTATATTTTAATGAACACTAATGCTATGTTGAGTCAGAACGTGGGTTCTGAAACGTGGAATACATATCAGGTCGTGGTGTTTTAAATGCTGTTACTTACGCTGTTTTTTTAACCCCTACACGACCGTAAAAAATTATTAAATATCTCAAAGCTAAACATAATATGGAAAATTATATTAGAAATAATAAACACACTTATACAATATGTAGAATTTTTTTAGAGAGTAAAGAAATAAATTACATTCAAAATTTCTAAAACTTAGTTCTACACAATGCAAATTGCAGTGCACCTCAAGGTAGTCAATATTTAAAACTTAGTTCTGCACAATGCACATTGCAGTGCACCTCAAGGTAGTCAATATTTCAAACTTAGTTCTGCACAATGCACATTGCAGTGCACCTCAAGGTAGTCAATATTTCAAACTTAGGGGAGACCCAGGCAAAGCGAATGGACCGGGTAAAGCGGATGAATTGAATATTTCCGTAAATTACCACTACAATGCGCTAATACTCTCACAATCGGTGTACCGCATCACTACCGACGCCATGACAGTGAATATTTGTCGTTTGGCAAGAACGCACGCTCCTTTTGGTAAAAAATAGTTTTTTTAGAATTTTCATACGATAAACGAAGGTAAGGTATTTGTGATTATTATTATTTGTTTATATTTAATGTGAAGATTAGTTTATTTCATCCAATATTTATTTGTTTCCTATCTAAAAAACTAAATTTAATTAAGAAATACAGAAACCACATTGTATTTTTTAACAAAACTTGATTTGATACTGCCTTGGGCAAAGAGAATAGGGCAAAGCGGATGGACCATTCGTTTTTCCCGAGCGAATGAACTTTTTGGTTGATTATGTTCAATTGCGTATTAAATATCCCATAAAAAACATACAAAAAGACAAAAATGAAGCCAACATTCGAAAAAAAAAGAAATAATAAAGAAAAAAAAACTTGGCCCATCTACCAGCGGACTAAAAGTTTGAAAAAATTGATTTGCCTTAATTGTGACTAAAATTATGTTGAACCACTAACAGAGGATTGGATTCAATGCAGCTAGTGTAAAAGTTGGGCTCACGAATCATGCACCTCATATAGTGGATATGGTTCTTACTTCTACTACGATTGTGATTCCTAATTCTCTTTGCCCGGAGCCCAAGTTCACTTTGCCCGGGTACCCGGGCAAAGTGAACAATACGAAGAGTTTTTTTAAATTTACATTATTGTTATAATTCTAATTAATATTACCTTTTCATTTATTTTACTTTTGTAGACAAACATTTTTTTAGCATTACACTTTATAAAGTTTTTATGTAATGCAAACATTGTGTGTTTTATTTAATATCTCCCTTAACACATCCGCTTTGCCTGGGTCTCCCCTAGTTCTACACAATGCACATTGCAGTGCATCTCAAGGTAGTTAATATTTAAAACTTAGTCCTACATAATACACATTGCAGTGCACCACAAGGTAGTGAATATTTAAAAGTTAGTTCTGCACAATGCACATTGCAGTTCACCTCAAGGTAGTCAATATTTCAAACTTAGTTTTACACAATGCACATTGCAGTGCACCTCAAGGTAGTCAATATTTCAAACTTAGTCCTACACAATGCACATTCCAGTGCACCACAAGGTAGTCAATATTTCATGGCGCAAGTGTAGCATGTTGCATTCTTTCTAGGCAATGGCGGCAAATAATCAAATTTATATACTGCTTGGTAGCAGTGGTAGGCTTATAACTGTTAATCCAAACCTATATACGGCCGGCATAGTCCAGTGGTAACGCATTGGACTGCCATTCCGAAGGTCGCGGGTTCGAACCCGGCGTGCGCAAATAAATTTTATTTGATTAATTTGTGTTATTTCACAATTAATTAATTAAAATAATATATAGTATATTTGCGGCACGTTCCAGAGTGGAAGATACTACCAGTATCGCCCTGGTGTAAGACCACCATTCAGAATTGAAACGTTGCTCCAAATGGCTTTAGCAGTGTTTAGTGACTAGATTTGAATAGCCAGGTACTTCCCCACCTTCCTCTTTCCCTTCCCCACTTACCTTCAGCCTCACAACATCCCCCAATTGGGGATGCCATATTCTCACTGGCTCCAGACGGGAGCAGTTGGGACTCTTGTGAGGTATATTCACTATAAAAAAAAAATATATATATTTTTTTTATGTATGAACAAAAAAGAACTAAGGTCTTATATAGGTTAAATAATATATATATTTAGGTATATTTTTATTTTCAATTGTCTGCAATTTATTAATGTGCCATTAAAATACTTGAAAGAAAACCAACCCGTGCAACTCGCGCTGCTAGGAAGCGCTAGTGTAGCATACTACTATCAGAATGTATGATAAATGTCAATCATCATACATCATACATGGCATCCCAGAAATCAAAGGAGAAAATCTGCAAGACGTTTTTTTCAATATCTGCAAAACAACAAAGTCCTCCACTGATACAAAGGACATTGATGCCATTCATCGCGCAGCAAAAAAAAACAACAAGAGTCATCCGAGAGAAATCATTGTTAAATTCAAAACGAACATAGCAAGAGAAAACCTGTTAACAGACGTAAAATCTTTCAACAAAAACAAACAGAATCCAGAAGACAAATTGAACACCTCAAACATCGGTATAGCTGGTTCCTGCTCGCCGATCTTCATTTCAGAACAACTAACATTTCGCGGTAAACAGCTGTGGTACAAGACACGAACAGCGGCGAAGGAGAAACAATATCGCTTTTTTTGGATTAAACGGGGGCAAATTTATCTTCGTAAAAACGAGGGAACTAATGCCATTGTTATCTCAGACGAAAGCATATTGGCTGCGCTTTGATAAATTTGAATTAATGGCTATTCTTTCGAGGTATGTCTTGACCCGTGCATTTATGTCTCGCTCTATATTTCTCCATATTTGTTTCATTTCCTACCCTTCTGGAATTCATTTGTTATGTATGTTATGCAGTTCCTGCTACCTTATTTTTATTATTATTATTGTTTTGTCTTCTTGCTATCTCTTTCATAGTACTATATCTAATTACATTATTTATACCATATTATTATATATTACTCATATTTGTATAATTTACTACCGTTTTCTAATTCATTTGATATCAAGCAATTCTTGTTACCATTTTATTTTTACTTCTTGCTATCTCATTAATAGTACTACATCTAACTACAACATTTGTACTATATTATTTATATTAAGCACATTTACCATTTTAACTACATTTGGAATCGCATTTAATTATATATTACTCGGGAACCAACTTCTATACAACACACAACCAACACATACTTATGATTCTATTAAATTATGATACCGGAAATGATTCCGGCATAGATCTTAACATGAATGTCATTGATGATATGAACAATCTAAATAACTATAAATGGTGTGCTTACGGCGTTAAAATTATACACCAAAATATAAGAAGCATTTCTAATATTGACGATTTTTTAATTTTTCTGGATCAATTCAATTACCAATTCGACGTTATTATTTTATCGGAATGCTGGCTTAGTAAAGATTACACCTCAAAAGTTATTCACAATTACTCTGAACACCACACAAACATATATCTTAATAAGTCTAGCGGGATCGTTGTATACATCAGAGACGGACTTCAATCTCAAGTTGATGAAATTTTCTTATCACAAGCCAACTGCCTGAAAATTGTATTGAATAATAATCTATGTATTTTTGCAATATACAGATCACCCTCTTTTCAAAATATTGACACTTTTCTGAATTCACTCCAATCAATTATCAACAGCTCAAAAAATATAGAACGGCAAATAATTATAGGCGACCTCAACATCAATACAATTACCGAATACCACCGCCAATCCAACGATTACCTATGTTTGCTAACTGAAAATGGGTTCATTCAGACAATTATTAGCCCTACTCGTGAGCAGGGCATGAGTAAATCTTGTCTTGACCACATCAACGTCAAAAAAATTAACCATGTTGACTCATTTGTCATTCACTCTACAATCTCAGATCACTATACAACAGCACTCTGCCTTAAAAACAAACCTCCTAATCCTGCTAAAATTAAACATGTTGCAAGAATAAACTATAATAACTTAATTGAAGACTTGAGCTCAGAAAACTGGAAAAATGTTCTAGACCAAACGGATGCCGACTCATCGATGAATGAATTTATCACTAAATTACATTCATATATTTCTAAACATACAAGCAATAAACTTATTCCACATAAACAAATAAAACTTACGCCATGGATCACCCCTGGCCTTATCAAATCGATTAACATTAGGAACCAACTTCATAAAAAGGCGAATAGGTGCCCTGAAAATATTATAGTACAAGCTCATTACAAAAATTATAGGAACTTTTGCAAAAAACTAATAAAATCGGCCAAAGAAAATTATTATAAAAAAATAATTTACGAAAATAACTGTACTCCAAAACGTTTATGGGAAGCATTTCGCAATATAACTAAAACAAAAATAAATAAATCTTCCGATATTAAATCACTGAACATCAATAACGCGAACACCTCAGACCCAAAAATCATTGCGAATTTTGCCAATAATTATTTCACGTCAGTGGGAGTCACACTTGCGAAAAAAATTCTCAACAATCTTAATACAACAGAATCCGATCTCGCTAAGTTAAAAATCTCTAATTTCGGTCATAAATTAGACAGCATCCATACAACTTCAAACGAAGTCATAAATATAATTGACGAACTTAAGTCATCGAATGCTTGTGGTCCTGATAACGTTTCATCAATTCTGCTAAAAATTACTAAATCCTTCATAGCAACTCCAATCGCGTATATTTCCAATTTAAGCTTCAATTCAGGAAAATTTCCAAATCATTTAAAACACTCTATTGTTATACTGCTTCGCAAAAATGGAGATAAATCGCAGATACACAATTACCGGCCAATTTCTTTGCTCAATTCAATCTCGAAAATTATTGAGAAAATTGTAAAGAATCGTCTAAGTCATTACCTTGAAAAAAACAATATCCTTTCCAATAGACAGTATGGCTTCAGACCAGGATTGAGCACTGAAAATGCCATTACAAACCTGACGAAAATCATCTCCAACAATATAGATAGAGGAAGAAAATGCATTGCGCTCTTCTTGGATCTAGCCAAAGCGTTCGATACTATCTCACACAAAATTCTCTTGAAAAAACTACAGCGCATCGGCATTCAGGGTCAGCTACTTAAGTGGTTAGGTAGTTATATAGAAAATAGGAGCCAAAGAGTGAATATTAACGATACTCTAAGCGATCCGGCTGATATAAACTTTGGTGTACCTCAAGGAAGCACTCTAGGACCACTTTTATTCATTATCTATATAAATGAATTATGCAACAGTTCATTTGCCGATCATATTATCACCTTTGCCGATGACACAGTATTATTATTTCAAGGCAAAAATTGGAATGAAGTTCATAGTAATGCAGAAATTGGTATTAACAAGGTAAAACAATGGCTAGATCATAATCTTCTCACTCTCAATACTGACAAAACTAAATTCATTTGCTTCAGTGCAACTCAAGCGGGACAACCAAGAGAAACTCAAAGAATTATTATACACCATTGCAATGACCCAAACACTTGCAATTGCAATACCTTAGAGTATGTGGATAGCATAAAATATCTAGGAATTATTGTAGACAAGAATCTGAGATGGAATGAACATATCTATTCAATCTCCACAAAGGTCAGAAAACTCACGCATCTTTTCATGGCGATTAGAAATATACTATGCGCAAAAGATCTAAAACTAATGTACTACGCCATGTGCAACTCTTTATGGTGCTGCCACACGCAAAGCTCACATCAACAGATAATATAAAGCACAATAGCGCTCGCCATACAATCCCATACAGACCCGACACACGTAAAAAGATAACGCGCTATAAGTGTGGTTCTGAACTTCGCTAACCGAATTTATTTTACGTATCCGCTCCCGAAGCGATATTTGAAAAGTTATGCGTCCCCCTCTCCGCCGTAAAAAGGAGAGGGGGTCATTTTAATTACGGAGCTACCAACTAAGTTCCGTGTTCCCTTAGTAAAGTTGTCACTTTGACAGATGAAATTATGTTCCTCGGCCGCTCTCGAATTCAACTGACCCCCTCTCCTACCATAGGAAGAAATATTTGATAGCGTCGTGTGTCGGTAGAAAAGATGATGCGCTGTACATTAACTTTTGATGTGAGCTTTGCGTGTGGCAGCAGCTTGACTTGAATATGCATCTTTAGGATGGGGAGGATGTACCAAATCAATTCTGGACCCCTTAGCCAAAGCACAGAAATCACTACTAAGGGTCATACTTAAAAAACCATTTAGATACCCCAGTAATGATTTATTCAAAGAGATAGGAGTTCTGGATGTGAGGCAACTATTTATAAGAAAAGTTATATTATACACACAAAAATATCGTCACTTCTTCCCCTCCGTAGAACATTATCACAACACCCGACATGCAGGGAGGAATCCAATAGTTCCACTTGCTACCATGACATCCCTTGCTCAAAGACAATATTCTTACCTAGGTCCAAAAATGTTCAACCTTATACCCGGTTCTTGGAAATTGAAAAGTGGAAGCGTCCTGCGTAAATTAGTCAATGATTGGATTCTAAACTTAGGGAGAGTCGAAAGTGAACGTATGCTGTATAACTGTTAAACAAAATCACCAAACTTTCCTGATCACTAGACCAAAATTCCTACCACACTTCATTGAGTTCTGATATTGCTCCGCAATGTTTCGACATCCATTCTGATGTTTTTATACCTTCTGATGTTTTTCAACCTAAGATTTATGGTTATGCGCCCCTGAAGCCTGTCTGCTCATAAGGTACATCACTACTGTAAAGCGTATCACATTTGTACGTCGCACACAAACTCTGTGTGAAACTTGGTACCTACTACGGTAATGATTTATAATAAATACATAACACAATATGGCGCACGAAGTAATGCACCAATTTCACCAAAGTAGCACTAAATCAGGTACTATGTATTTATATTCATAGTTTATGTTTCATAGTTTATATTTCTATCTATATATATAGTTATTGTTTTTACATTTTAGCAGTAGTTCAAGAAATGAGCGCGGTGTATATTCGTATTGTCGTATAATATAATTTGTTCTGAATTCATGTTTTAATTCAGTGAAAACAATCATACACATAATTTATTACACATTCTAGTTACAACGCTTACCTCATACTCTGTAAATTTTAATATTTTATGTTACCAGGTTAATTCGGTAAATCCGATTATAATATATGCTACCAGATTATTTTTTTTCTACTTCTCACAAAACAATGTATGTGTACTTATATTTATTATATACATTTTCTTTATTACACAACTTAGTTTCAGAGAAAAATGAAACTTTTTTTTTTTTGGTTTTTGTTATGTAATTATGTACATTTCAGTAATAATGTGAACTAAACATGTCAATTTGTCTGTCCTAGAACGGGAAACTTTCCTAGTTGGACAGGCAAAGCATCCAATATGTAATATGTACTTTCTTTTGATAAATAAATAAATAAATAAATAAATAAAATAAATAAATGTCAAATGTTGGAGGTATTCTATTCTACTGTTAGTAAACTTTAAAAATCATCAAATCTGCCAAAAATAAAAACAAAAGAAATACACTTATCAAAAACAGAATTACTATGTAAGTAATTGATTAGTTATAAAATAAAATAATTTCCTGCTACTGGTTTCTGAATTGTTCCCACAATCAATTCCAATTTATAAAATAAGATATTTGAAACAAATTTGAGTTCATTGAATATGAATAATTTCACGCAGGAATAACTAACGCACATCATCACAGACAACCGAAATTAGTGTGTTTGGAGCAGGGGCGGTTCTATAATTTTCGTGAGCTAGAGTGGTAAGATTGAAAAATACAACATTATTGATGTCGGCCTCCAAAAAAATGAAGTTTTGAAAAAAAATTTTTTTTCAGCTATATCATCAATAATGTTGTATTTTTTAGTCTTACCATTCTAGCTCACTGAAAAGTCACGGATCGCCACTGGTTTGATGATTTTTAGCCATTCCCACGTGCCGTGAACCTTCTCAAATGTTTCACAAAGAATTTGTTTTTGATTTTGTAAATATTTTTTTGCTTCTATGTCAATACCGCACAAGAGTCCCAACTGCCTGGATCCAGTGGGTGTATGACATCCCCATTTAGGGTATCACACAAATTTTATAGCATGATTTATAACCGCCTCTACATTTATTAAGCACATAAATACAAGAGTATATTATTTGGAATCAGGTTCCGGTTCATACCAACCTAATTTTCAACCTCCCTTTCAATTTCTTGACATGGCGGATTGTATACCCAGCATAACGCTGAAATAAATAGTATTATTTTTTAAAGATTGATTGTGTTCGCCCCAGGAAGCTGACTTCTTCCTGGGAGACGTGACCATGTCCTGGGAGCGCCAGCTGGGGGTGGAGTTCTCCTTCCTCACACTGGCTGACAGCGGAGCCTTCGTGACCCATGCTCGCCGCAAGCTCAGTGAGGCCCTTGCGCTACTGAGACCCTTTCGTTGGCAGGTCACACTAATCTCACGTCTAACGACGGGGTGTTTCACAGAATTTTAAAAATTCATCAAATTTCATAGTTATTTTTCAAGTTCCGTTATTATTTCAGTTTTGTGAAGCAACTGGCTCATAATTATATAATAACAGAACTTGAATAGGACTTTCACAGAACTTGAAAATTAACATTGAAATTTGATGAATTGTTCAAATTCTGTGAAACAAAACATCCTTAAAAATAATAATAATAATAATTGAATGACTTGTATAGCGCCGTTTTTGTGCAAAATAACCTCAAGGGCGCTGTACAAACTTATAATACATTTCTACAGTGATCTATGTTATTACTTAACTATTTATGGAGATAATATACAGTACAATACTTACCTAGTAGGTCACTTGAGATTAACACTTAATTAACTTTATCTAATTGTTTATTAGCGAAATTTAGATACAGGATTTAGGACATAATTGAAAAATTGAATATAACTGGACTTTCTCTTAGGAATGGTATATTTAATTTAAGGGTACGACAGCTTAAAAAGGTAAGTTTTTAATTTAGACCTGAATTCTGTTGGACTTGTTATGGATCTTAGTTCCGGAGGGAGTTTATTCCAAGGCTTCGGCCCAGATACTCGGAAAGCGCGATCACCAAACTTAGTATTTGGCTTGCGCATAGGTTCTATCAGTCTGCCTACAGCTGATGATGTAGCTGATCTAAGAGTTGACTGCCTCAGACCAGTGTTTTCCGGGACGCATAGTTCAGAATGTAGGGTGGGGCTATTTCATTGATGGATTTAAACACCATCCAGCGCAGTTTGTACTGGATTCTTTCAGGGCACTTGAGCCAGTGAAGGTTACGAAGGTGTTCTGAAATTTGCGAATATTTTGAAACCCCGGTTATGAGCCTTGCTGCTGCATTAAACACTGATTGAAGTTTGTCAATTTGATATTTTGGAAGGCTAGCATAAATGCCGTTGCAGTAATCGAGACGTGAGACTACGTAAGATACGTAATAATTAATTGAGCTTTAGTTGATAAATACAAATATGTTTCTTTTTAAAAACAAGTACTTGAAAACACTCCCACCAGTCAGATTATCGATTATACTGTAAACCCGGGATCACACCTGATCTATTCTGAGTATGTTGTGAGGCTAAAGATAGTGGGGGAAGATGGGGAAGAGGAAGGTCGGGAAGTACCTGGTCACAAAACGTGGCTAAAGCTAATTCAAGTGGTTTTACAATTCTGAATGGTGGTCTTACACCATTCAATCGACTTCAACTTTCGTTCTATAAATTGACCATAGATTCTCATCGAGTAGATCAAGTGGGAACTCAGCATAACTATTGGTTTAATTTGGGCAAGTGGCAATGATTGGGATAGTGGCTCAGTAGAAGCTATTGGCTTAACTGAGCTGCTAGCTTAGCTGAAGAACCAGTGTCTTAACAATAGGTTTAGCTGGAATTAGTTACTTAGTTGGTGGCTAAGTTTGGGTGGGTGGCAGGACAGCTATGCATCTGCCTGGGAAACATTCAATTGCACAAAACATTGTAGATTCGTGGTAGGTACGAGGTACAACCGAATTCGAAACAAATTGCTTGCTTTAGTGCTAATCAACTTGTATGCGAATTCCGAAAACGTAAGCATAAGAAAAAATATTACATATTATGCGTTTAACAAATTGCCCAGGCCCCCAAATCTGTGCCATTCCCGAGAAGAAGTCTTATGTTAAATGGATTAATTTAAAAATCACGACCCCTTGAAAGCTTGAGCAAAGAAAAACTCTAATTTATTGAACTAAGCAGATCTAGTATTATTACATTTTTTTATAATAATGTGTAAGTAAAATAATATGTAAACAAAGTGAAAATGGTTCCAGGTATGGCCAGCCATTTTGATTACCTTGGCAGGCAGCGGGCCGGCGCTATGGATAGCTGCAGCTGTGCCCACACTGTGGAGGCCTCGAGGTCCCAGTCCCCCGTCACTGTCAAAGTGTATCTGGTTTACTATGTCCATATTCCTGAAACAATGCAAGTATTCACAATACAACCTCATTCATAAAATAATTATTAATGTAATCGTAGGCTAAAATAAATGCCTCCTGAATACCCTTCTCTAATTTCAATGAATATAAAACATTTAAATTTAGAGTAAGTACTGGAGAAATATTCTTTACTCTGTGGAAAGCAGGTGCTTACTTATCATCTTTCAAATTAAAAACTTTTTACCGCCACTAAATACAAGTCGACAACCACCGATGTACTTGTGCAAGTACTTACCTAACTACATTTAATCGAAATTTATAATTAAACACTCAACAACCCTGGTGTGGTCATGGTGACCAATAGTGACCACTCCTGAGTCGTGCATTGTTTGTTTGGCAGTGCTAGAGATTAATTCCCACCCCGCCACCGTTACATTCAGTAA
This sequence comes from Hesperophylax magnus, assembly GCA_026573805.1. Classification (NCBI taxonomy): domain Eukaryota; kingdom Metazoa; phylum Arthropoda; class Insecta; order Trichoptera; family Limnephilidae; genus Hesperophylax; species Hesperophylax magnus. Next base: position 7,464,563 of record JAIUSX010000002.1, read on the forward strand.
CTTGAGTAACTTCAGTACCATCACGGCTACAAAAGCGATCGCGCGCTTGCTTATACTTTTTTCCCCTTTAAATTTGAAATCAGTCAATGACCGCATCTGGACTGTATAAGTATGTGTATAAATAAGGAAAAATTGAAAAAAACATGGATGAATGGTTAGAAACACACAAAATGTGTGATCTAAAAAAGGTGTAAAACGTATCGCATTAGTTATAGATGTAACTAGCCTCTTTGTGTAGAATGCACTAAGAAGGTCTGTAGGAGTTGCCTTGACAATAATTGTAGATAATGTAAATGAATAGGATAATTGCAATTTTTATTTGTAATACGTTTACAGGGTATCCCGTAAGCCTGCCAGTTCCACCTGTATGCCTGCTAAATGAGTTGCATCTAATTGTCGAATAGCCCTGAAATGTTATTTCATTTTGGTTAATGTCTTCTGTAATACAGGTTTCGCTCATCATTACCATGTGCGGTTTGTATTCTTTTAGCATGTCTTCGACTTCTTCAATATGTGCTAATAAACTAGCGATGTTTAAAGAATATATTGTTATGAAGTTTGAATTTAATCTAAAAAATTTACCATTCTGTTCTCTTGTTCAAGTTTACGACAATATACTGGACAGTCTTTGCTCCGTACAGGGTGATTAATTTTTAAGTTTAATTTCAATCTTTCGTTTGCCTTTTTACAATTGATGCAAGCATCATATACTTCGTCGCAGTCTTTGATGTCATGGGATTTTGCACATTTTGGGCATGACATCTCATTTTTACAATTTAGCGCTTTATGGTTAAACCCTGTGATGAAAGGCTTTAAATCACAGTGAAAAAAAAAACAGATAAACCATAGCTGCAAAAAAATATGCAAATTATTTATGAAAACGGACATGCTAACGACATCTGGCGGAGAAAGAATTGATCCAGCTTGCTTGCAGTAGACACCTGTAATAGTTGGAATTAAAATCAAGGTTCCGGGACGAAAGCAGAGAGGTCGTAAAATCGTCTAGCACGAGAAAGAAACCCCCTTTCCTAGGCCTAAAAATAAATATTGAATTTTGTCAACCAATAGATCTGAACAAAGAGCTATAAAATTTTGAGTAACCAATCAGTGAACGGAGGGGCGTGTGTCTACGAAAGACAAAGGAATGAACTATGGACCCGACATTAAAATAGATAATTAACGACATTTCGATTCCCACAGAAATTAGAGGTGAACGCACTTTAGGGTAAGCATCGACTTTCAAGGTGACAAACTCCTGGGAATGTTTACAATGACTGAGACATTTATGGGGTATCGAACCATTGAAATCGAGGGCTTTGGAAGTTTTACAAGTTGTAAAGCGCACACACAAAAATGCAATGAAAAATTATAAGCGTGATAGTATAAAAAAAAGGACGGGAAAAGCGAAGGAAAGCTACTGGCGGAATTTCAACTGTAGTGCAATTATTTATGATAGAAGTAGGGTGTCGAGTTCGAAAAAATCGTACTAAAGAGAGGTGAGAGTTTTGGAAACAATGGAAATTAATCGTTATCAATTTAAGATGAAACGGACATATTGGTAAATCAATTTTGAATGAAAATCTCGCAAAAAAAATAGACATTTTAGAAAAGTGCGGCGACCGAATGGAAGGATAATACAGAGATTTTGAACTGCTACAAAGGTCCTAGGGACATGAAAATTGAGTATCAGAAGAAGACAGTAAAACTAAACATATAGCGATAGATTAGATTCAGGAAAAGTAGACATTTTACATAATTATTAGGTTAGATAGATATTAAAGTTACACAAGATTACAGAGGGATCGAAACAAGATAAAAGGTTGACGGTCTCATGTGTATTTTGGAATATAAACAATCGAAATCCGAACATGATTTTTATTTACGTTAAGGTAATAAACGATTGGAGAGACGATTAATTTTAACGTGGACCTTATGAGGTATTTAGATTAGGCAAAAGAGATTAAAATTAATAGGTTTGAAATTAAACTAAATTTACGGCCGTAGTACATAAAATCTGAGACGTAAACATATGTCCAGACGTATAATTTATGTGAAATCTTGTAAGTGAGGGATGGAGAATGGGCGGAGATTGGGTCAGACAATAAAAGTGACAGATATCCCAGAGTCTAATTAGGTATATCTCCCATAGAAGTGTGGAAAATTATATATTAATTAATAATAGATGAAGTATGAAATTTTCCTGGAGACCACACACATCGGGAAAAGTGAGAGAAAGATAAAAAGAAGGGTAAAGAACGGAGATAAAGAATAATCCAAGTGGAGAAAAGTGATACAATTCAAATTTATCCGTGAAATAAATAAATACGACTTGGAAAATAATTAGTTATAGAGTTATGAGAAATAACAAAAGAATAAAGAAGAAAATTGTGCAAGAAAACGTCGCGGATAAAAGAAAATCCAAAAGATAAGGAAAAACTCGAATCTGCGACATAAAGATAGAAAGTACGGGTGGAAATGGAAAAGCTCATATAAGTGACAATAAAATTAAGTAGAATTTAAACAAATCGAAATTCAAAAATGCGTAGTAAAGATTTCGACATGGATTTAAACAATTTTCGCACGAGATGCATAAAATTGAGATCTATATATATATGTTATTGAGGATGGACCTATCGCGAATTGGGAAAAAAAAGGAACGCAAAATCATGAGATTTTAACTACATTTTGTATGAACGGAGGACAAAGAAAGCTTGGGCGACTAACGCGGACTTACCCGATTCGGACCCTATCGATTTAGAGTTGTGAGATGGAAATTGACCACCGCCCAGAGCCGGAAAGCAGAACATCTTATGGAAGCACAATCGATATTGATGGCAGGGATGTTCGGATTTGCGAGTTGGTAAAAGATGGAATCGATCATCAGAGGAAATTCAGATAGGTCTTTTGGAATCTGAGAAGGGTATAAAATGACGGTGCAGACCAGTTTTCAGGAGTCAGTCGAGATTTTGAAAACGGAGTTTACGTCGCAGTACTACGTTTATTGGTAAAATTCTAGTGAAATAATCTAAGTGTTAAATTTCGAAAAAGTCTAAGTTTAAATTCTGAACAAGTCCCTGGGCTTAGGAAGTTTTGTGAAAAGTTAGAAATTTTAAATTCAGTTTAAATTCCTTGAAAATCCCATCAGTGAAGTTTTGTTGAGTCAGTTTAATTTGGTTAAACAGTGAAAATAAATATAATTTAAACTCAGTGCTTAAAAAGTGTTTAGTGAAGTGCAAAAAAGTGACTACTGAATTAAAAATTAAATCAAAATTTAAAAAATAATTATTTCATTCAAAGTGAAGTTTAAAATTCGATTGAGAGTTTTGTCGTTCAATTAGAGTGGATGTGCTCGTGAATTGAAATTTAAAAATAGATTATAATTTAACATCAATTTGAAAAAAAATTAAATAATAATAGAAATAAACATTTACATCTTAGTTTAAAATAAACACAATTTAAAAAGTTCGAAAAAGAAATAACAACAAATGCTCAAACCTTTGTCCTAAAAGTAAAAGTTCGAAAAAAAATCTAATTTATTAAGAATCGAGTTAATTAAAAGTCTGCGCAATTCGGAAAAAAATTTCTTATAAAAGTAAATAAAAAGAAATTTAGAATCAAAAAAATTGATCGATTAAAATCCATCGTGCGTATAGCGACAGTGTTAAAAGTGTTTGTCGTTTTAACCGGAATTCTAAACATCAGTCTACCATTTCGAAAAAAGTATTTGAAACAGCTATCATTCAAAAGCCTAAACTAGAAAGGTGTTATTAAATCAACGGGATTTCTGGATTAGGATTTCGTTCGGAAGAAAAATTAAATATCAGCTAATTTATATGAATCAAGCAAGAAATAAAATATTAAATAGGAATTAATAGTCGAAAAGATTTATTTTGAAATTAGTTGGAAAATTCAGTTAATTAGGTAGGATTTTCTTCGGCAAGATTTGTTGTGTGGCACCCAACCGGAAAAATCTTGTAGAGGGTGAGTTTTCCTTTTATAAATGATTTTCAGGCCCAAGGAGTGAGGAGGCACAGCTGATCAATGGTATATCATTTAAATTATTAAAACAACAAAACAAAGATTTACACATTAAAATATGTATATTGTGTATTTGTGTATATATATATAAATATAAAATATTATATTGTATATAAAGAATATATATATATGAGTAATGTAATTATATATATGTATTTTATTTATTAATCGAAGCATCGAAATGGTAGCGATTTTTAATACCTAACCGAGGACATATCTATATTATTGAAAAAGAAAATATGTATTTATTAATATTCCAGACTATGTAGAATCATATATTTTATATTTATTTATTAATATATGTACTCTTAGTTAACATATTTTGACAATCGAGATATGTGTACTTATATATATATATATTTATTCTTCAATTAAACTCTAGTAAATTTACTAAATTCGGAAAATGAAAAATAGTTTAACTTCAATAAAGGAATTAAAAATATTTAAATTAACTATGCACAATAAACGGTAACATAACTAAATCACAAGGAGAGCGCGAGATATTTTAAAATAAACAATCTCACATCTGGGTTAGTGGGTCAGATGAGATGTTTACATTGTTCAATTTGTTGATAAAACAAGGGATCACTGGAGAATTGGGTCAACCGCATAGTTTGGAAACGACCTTGGCCATAATTAGTTAGTCACATAGGATTTTATTAATTACCCGAAACAGCTGGAAGATGCGTGCTCTCAAATACCTATCAATCACAAACGACAATTGAAAAATCACGGGTTAGCCAGATTTATATCGAAAAATTACATGAAACATTTGAATACCATTGATTAGATGGTCGCATAGGATTTTATTAATTACCCGAAACAGCTGGAAGATGCGTGCTCTCAAATACCTATCAATCACAAACGACAATTGAAAAATCACGGGTTAGCCAGATTTATATCAAAATATTACATGAAACATTTGAATACCATTGATTAGATAGTCGCATAGATTTTTATTAGTTACCTGAAACAGCTAGAAGCTGCGTGCTTACAATTACCTACCATTCACAATCTACAATAGAAAAATCACGGGTTAGTAAGATTTATATCGAATAATTATACAAAACATTTGAATGTTATTGATTGGGCGCTCATACAAAACCCCATCAGTTGCCTGAGACATTTGAGAGTCGAGTACTCTCTAATGCGGCAATCAACTACTTGAAACAATTGAGAAATCACGGGATAGGATGAACAAAAATTAATGTTGAACCCTGGAGGTAAAATTTAAAACAAATACAGTTCACCCAATAGGAGGCAGTGGTCGCTCCTATAACAAGACCATTAACCAAACCAAATAGAGATGACGATTCTCTTAAATAAAAACGTCAAAACCAAACAAAAGCCTGGAGTTCGATAGCTCTCCAAAACAAACTATCAAATAAGATCTTATTCTACTAGTATTTATTAGTATAACCTTATTCTTACGTATTTATTCGGTTACCAAGCTAAGAATTGTGCAGAATTCTTTGTGCGAGATCCGAGCTTGGGATGCGAGGTAAATAGCCTTGTATTGCAAGTTATAAACCCTTCCCAAAAACGTATGTATACATATATTTATTCGTATGTACTGTTTACTGGAGAATGCGGACCTGCATACAGCTTGCATTTAGGTCGGTAGACCACTCTCGCATTCTCTTTTAAACGTGGAATGAGGATTCACGACCCGTAAGTCCACACCAACCGTGAGTATATGATTGTATATAGGACGAAACCGGTTCGCCCTAAGTAAATAGTAGACCTTGGAGGAGTTGGAATTTGGAGGTATCGGGACCCGAGGGGAAACTTGAAGGCAGTGCATGATGACGTGGAAGGCTTTTTGGGACGCGATAACTTAGGTATCAATCAAAGAGCCGTGTCAAAAGATTGTGCGAATTTCTCGTTGACTCACGATCATCTCGTTTACTTGTAGGAGGATAGGAGCCAAATTTTGCAGGCAAAGGGCTATTCCGAGTTCGTCAAATATACAATTAACTAATTACATTAACCTACTAAATCAATCTTTACATGTACCTTATAGCAGCAGAATCATAAAGGAGTGGCGCCAAACAGACAAGAGTTAATCGAAATCAAACTTACTAACAATTAACCATTTGAGTTATATTAAATTACCTGTCCAAATAAACATGTATAACATCTTTTATCAGCGTTTAACTACGACTTTGTTAGGGTGTAGGAAATCAGAATAGTTACAATAGGAAAGCTAGCTCATTCAGAGAAATCATTTAAGTCTAGGTTTGCAATGGAAAGACCAAGTAAATTTTGAAACTCAACGCCTCGATCAGAACCAAGAGGGTTACCACAAAAATGAAAGTAATTAAAATCCTATATCATAAATCAAAAAATTACACAACGTTTGATGGAATTTAATTACAATATAAATACGAAAATATTTGCGTTCAATTTCGTAAATAACGTATTAATTAGTTAAGTACATATGTCTATAAAGAAATACAGTACAAGAGGGCTTTAAGTAGCTTTCTGAAGTTATCAAAGAAATTAAGGGTCCAATTTTCATGGAGGCTTATGTGTTGTAGGGGAGGAATTTTCCACCCCTGCGAACACATATGCAAAGCCTTAGAAAAAAAAAGGAAGTATCGATCATAGCCAAGAGAGAAGAAAATTTTATATTGTTTAATATAATAAAAAGCAAGACCGAAAGTATGAAAATATTACACTGCATAGCCGTGACCAGGAGGTTCAGGTTTTATAAGTCTGAGAGAAAAAAAAAAACAAAGTTATTGGTCAATCTATTGCAAAAACGGAGAAAATAATAATAATAAATAGGACGTAATTAATTAAAGAATTAACAAAAAAAAAAAATCAGAAAAGTGCGACATTACATAAATACACAGTGAAATTTAAAAAAAATAATAATAGATTAACGTAAATAAACAATAAATCCAAAAAGAAAGTGTTAACGAATAAACCTATAATACAAAAAGTGTCCTTGTAAATAAAAATGTGTTAAGTCAAATGATCATAAACTTTAGAGCTATTAAAATTCCTTTCATACGATAATGTAAACAAAAACAAAGGATATGTAGGTTAATGATGTCATTCAGTCAAAAGGAATGCGTTCTGTAAACAAAAACATTGTTTATGTTTTGGGTTCACCGAACAGATCGGAATGTTGATATGAAGCAAGTTTAATAAACAGACAAGCCCGAAAAACATCGAACTTATTGTGAAAACAAAAAACATCGAAAAAATTGATAAGATAAACATCGGGCGTAAAAACATCTATATATTTTAAAAGTGGGAGACATCGTTGAATAATACGTATCACTCTGAGGAACAAAATTAAATAAACAAACGTCGAGATTGAATAAAGTGTAAACAATTATTGTTTATTCTTCATTCGAAAATACAGACCAGCGGCGGGCCGTGGTACTTTAACAAAATGTTCAGAAAGTCAGGAAAAGATATTATTATTTTTATCGCTAGACATTCGACAGAATTATTAGAAGAATAGAAAGGTTTAGAGAAATTAAATTGATTAATGTTTTACAACACCCAATGTACCTTACTAGATATCATTGGTTTTACAAAAATAATGATTACTTAAAATATAAAATTGATTAATAGCAATTGATTAACAAAAAAAAAAAATATTTTTTTTTGATTAACATTAATATCATTATAAAACAAAAGAAAAAACAATTATTATGAGATGTTGGGGTGTTATCTATTATGACCATCTGTAACATAATAAATAACGGAAATATTACACCCATATCGTGTGATAGGTAGATCTATGAAAACAATAATATCAAAATAGAAAAGTGTAATTGTATTACATCATAGTTAATCATTAGGACCACGTGTTAGATTCAAATGGTCGCGCTACGTGCCGCCAATGTAGATAGTTGTTGTCAGGATCACAAATCTCGATAATCGACAGAGACATTAATGAGGGTGAAACATTTGATGTTTTGTTTTGTGAGGTAAGATTAATCTTGCATAATATAATTTACCATATAAACGGGTAAGTTGAAATAACGTAAGATTTACTCATGATAATTTTGTTGACATTCGGGTTAGGTTGTTGACTATTGAGGCATGTTTTAAGGCACAGGGAATCCAGTCAATGGATTCAATGAAGAGTTTCAATTTCAAAGAAAAAATACAATCCAGAGTCGGCTCGAGACTTTTAATGTCGTTGACAAATGTTTATGATGGGATTATGTATGCATATATATGTGTATATATGTATATATGTGTATGTGTATATATATACCTATTTAGAGGAAAAATCAGGTTAGGTGTTGCAAAAATCATAATAGAATTTGAAAATTTTGCAAATTGAATATAGATTTGAACTCAACAATAAATCAATATGGCGGAGAAAAGAAAAATCGATGACGCGAAGGTAAACACCGAAACAGTTCCTTTGGTTGATGAACTAAGAGAAATATCCAAACGATCGCGAGTTCATTTTAGGTATTGTGAAAATCATAATAGATTTTACAAATTTTGCAAATTGAATATGGATTTTGCAAATTGGAAATAGATTTTGACGAATCAGGTGATGAAATACAAGAAAAAAATCTAGAAAAAAAAAAAATAGAAAAACGAGAAGGGAAATATTGTTACCAGAGAACTGCGGAATAGTGAAGTGATATTAAAAATAAAATAGATCAATAAATAAAATATAAATAAAAGTGAAAACGTGCCCGCAAGCAACAGACTGCGTTACGTAAACAAACGAAAGCAATTAAACACGATTCATTATGACGGGTCAGTGGACCCACAAAATAGGACACATATTGTTTATAAAACTAACCCTCGCGCCTTTGAAAATATAAACAAAGTAAGAAATTAACGACTTGGATTCAACGCGAAGGAATTTTAAACGTAAACCAACTTGGTCCTTCATGAACGAACGGGTGACGCATTAAGATAAACAAAACGAAAAGGATAAGATAAAAGTGATATCCAGATGAAAAGAAGGATAACGTAAATAATCCTTATAGATAATGATAAACATTGGATAAAGATAAAAGATAAGTTATGATTTATCTAACGGGATAAAAGTGTTAGGGTTTGCGAGCACTTATTATGAAATATAAACATCGGAGCTTAAATCAAGTATAGATCAAACAAATAAACGTTGTTTTGAAACAACAAAAGTGTTAGTTGTGATTTCTACTTTCAATTTCAAAGAAAAATTACAATTCAGACGGCACCGAGATAAGCCACTTGACAGTGAATGAAAATAAATAAAATGGTCTAGACAAGCAATAAACGGAAGCGTGTAGAATTGGAATTCGCAGCAACTGATAAGACGGAGCAGGGGTACTCAACAGTTTGGAATTTGAAAAAAAAAAAAAAAATTCTTTTTCCCAGAAAAAAAAAAGAGATTAATTTTGAGTTTATCAAAATTAGAGAAAATTCCATAAAATAAAATCTACGCGAAAAGAAAATAGAAAATACAATGTGATTCAGAGTCAAGGTTGTTAACAATCCAAACAGAATGGAAAGAGAGATAGGAACTAACAGAATGAGGGGGGGAAGAAAGGAAATAACAGAATGGAAAGAGAGATAGGGAATAATAGAATGAGGGGGAAAGAGATAGGGAATAACAGAATGGAGAGAGAGATAGGGAATGATAGAGTGAGGTAGAGAAAGGAAATAACAGGAAGTGATGTAGGAAAAGGAATAACAGAACGAGGGGGGAGAATAGCTAGACTACATTTGAACACAATTTCGATGTCTAAAGTAGTATACAACGTTAGCCACAGCAAATTGAGTTCAGAGGGGGGAACTGTGATGAAAGGCTTTAAATCACAGTGAAAAAAAAAACAGATAAACCATAGCTGCAAAAAAATATGCAAATTATTTATGAAAACGGACATGCTAACGACATCTGGCGGAGAAAGAATTGATCCAGCTTGCTTGCAGTAGACACCTGTAATAGTTGGAATTAAAATCAAGGTTCCGGGACGAAAGCAGAGAGGTCGTAAAATCGTCTAGCACGAGAAAGAAACCCCCTTTCCTAGGCCTAAAAATAAATATTGAATTTTGTCAACCAATAGATCTGAACAAAGAGCTATAAAATTTTGAGTAACCAATCAGTGAACGGAGGGGCGTGTGTCTACGAAAGACAAAGGAATGAACTATGGACCCGACATTAAAATAGATAATTAACGACATTTCGATTCCCACAGAAATTAGAGGTGAACGCACTTTAGGGTAAGCATCGACTTTCAAGGTGACAAACTCCTGGGAATGTTTACAATGACTGAGACATTTATGGGGTATCGAACCATTGAAATCGAGGGCTTTGGAAGTTTTACAAGTTGTAAAGCGCACACACAAAAATGCAATGAAAAATTATAAGCGTGATAGTATAAAAAAAAGGACGGGAAAAGCGAAGGAAAGCTACTGGCGGAATTTCAACTGTAGTGCAATTATTTATGATAGAAGTAGGGTGTCGAGTTCGAAAAAATCGTACTAAAGAGAGGTGAGAGTTTTGGAAACAATGGAAATTAATCGTTATCAATTTAAGATGAAACGGACATATTGGTAAATCAATTTTGAATGAAAATCTCGCAAAAAAAATAGACATTTTAGAAAAGTGCGGCGACCGAATGGAAGGATAATACAGAGATTTTGAACTGCTACAAAGGTCCTAGGGACATGAAAATTGAGTATCAGAAGAAGACAGTAAAACTAAACATATAGCGATAGATTAGATTCAGGAAAAGTAGACATTTTACATAATTATTAGGTTAGATAGATATTAAAGTTACACAAGATTACAGAGGGATCGAAACAAGATAAAAGGTTGACGGTCTCATGTGTATTTTGGAATATAAACAATCGAAATCCGAACATGATTTTTATTTACGTTAAGGTAATAAACGATTGGAGAGACGATTAATTTTAACGTGGACCTTATGAGGTATTTAGATTAGGCAAAAGAGATTAAAATTAATAGGTTTGAAATTAAACTAAATTTACGGCCGTAGTACATAAAATCTGAGACGTAAACATATGTCCAGACGTATAATTTATGTGAAATCTTGTAAGTGAGGGATGGAGAATGGGCGGAGATTGGGTCAGACAATAAAAGTGACAGATATACCAGAGTCTAATTAGGTATATCTCCCATAGAAGTGTGGAAAATTATATATTAATTAATAATAGATGAAGTATGAAATTTTCCTGGAGACCACACACATCGGGAAAAGTGAGAGAAAGATAAAAAGAAGGGTAAAGAACGGAGATAAAGAATAATCCAAGTGGAGAAAAGTGATACAATTCAAATTTATCCGTGAAATAAATAAATACGACTTGGAAAATAATTAGTTATAGAGTTATGAGAAATAACAAAAGAATAAAGAAGAAAATTGTGCAAGAAAACGTCGCGGATAAAAGAAAATCCAAAAGATAAGGAAAAACTCGAATCTGCGACATAAAGATAGAAAGTACGGGTGGAAATGGAAAAGCTCATATAAGTGACAATAAAATTAAGTAGAATTTAAACAAATCGAAATTCAAAAATGCGTAGTAAAGATTTCGACATGGATTTAAACAATTTTCGCACGAGATGCATAAAATTGAGATCTATATATATGTTATTGAGGATGGACCTATCGCGAATTGGGAAAAAAAGGAACGCAAAATCATGAGATTTTAACTACATTTTGTATGAACGGAGGACAAAGAAAGCTTGGGCGACTAACGCGGACTTACCCGATTCGGACCCTATCGATTTAGAGTTGTGAGATGGAAATTGACCACCGCCCAGAGCCGGAAAGCAGAACATCTTATGGAAGCACAATCGATATTGATGGCAGGGATGTTCGGATTTGCGAGTTGGTAAAAGATGGAATCGATCATCAGAGGAAATTCAGATAGGTCTTTTGGAATCTGAGAAGGGTATAAAATGACGGTGCAGACCAGTTTTCAGGAGTCAGTCGAGATTTTGAAAACGGAGTTTACGTCGCAGTACTACGTTTATTGGTAAAATTCTAGTGAAATAATCTAAGTGTTAAATTTCGAAAAAGTCTAAGTTTAAATTCTGAACAAGTCCCTGGGCTTAGGAAGTTTTGTGAAAAGTTAGAAATTTTAAATTCAGTTTAAATTCCTTGAAAATCCCATCAGTGAAGTTTTGTTGAGTCAGTTTAATTTGGTTAAACAGTGAAAATAAATATAATTTAAACTCAGTGCTTAAAAAGTGTTTAGTGAAGTGCAAAAAAGTGACTACTGAATTAAAAATTAAATCAAAATTTAAAAAATAATTATTTCATTCAAAGTGAAGTTTAAAATTCGATTGAGAGTTTTGTCGTTCAATTAGAGTGGATGTGCTCGTGAATTGAAATTTAAAAATAGATTATAATTTAACATCAATTTGAAAAAAAATTAAATAATAATAGAAATAAACATTTACATCTTAGTTTAAAATAAACACAATTTAAAAAGTTCGAAAAAGAAATAACAACAAATGCTCAAACCTTTGTCCTAAAAGTAAAAGTTCGAAAAAAAATCTAATTTATTAAGAATCGAGTTAATTAAAAGTCTGCGCAATTCGGAAAAAAATTTCTTATAAAAGTAAATAAAAAGAAATTTAGAATCAAAAAAATTGATCGATTAAAATCCATCGTGCGTATAGCGACAGTGTTAAAAGTGTTTGTCGTTTTAACCGGAATTCTAAACATCAGTCTACCATTTCGAAAAAAGTATTTGAAACAGCTATCATTCAAAAGCCTAAACTAGAAAGGTGTTATTAAATCAACGGGATTTCTGGATTAGGATTTCGTTCGGAAGAAAAATTAAATATCAGCTAATTTATATGAATCAAGCAAGAAATAAAATATTAAATAGGAATTAATAGTCGAAAAGATTTATTTTGAAATTAGTTGGAAAATTCAGTTAATTAGGTAGGATTTTCTTCGGCAAGATTTGTTGTGTGGCACCCAACCGGAAAAATCTTGTAGAGGGTGAGTTTTCCTTTTATAAATGATTTTCAGGCCCAAGGAGTGAGGAGGCACAGCTGATCAATGGTATATCATTTAAATTATTAAAACAACAAAACAAAGATTTACACATTAAAATATGTATATTGTGTATTTGTGTATATATATATAAATATAAAATATTATATTGTATATAAAGAATATATATATATGAGTAATGTAATTATATATATGTATTTTATTTATTAATCGAAGCATCGAAATGGTAGCGATTTTTAATACCTAACCGAGGACATATCTATATTATTGAAAAAGAAAATATGTATTTATTAATATTCCAGACTATGTAGAATCATATATTTTATATTTATTTATTAATATATGTACTCTTAGTTAACATATTTTGACAATCGAGATATGTGTACTTATATATATATATATATATATTTATTCTTCAATTAAACTCTAGTAAATTTACTAAATTCGGAAAATGAAAAATAGTTTAACTTCAATAAAGGAATTAAAAATATTTAAATTAACTATGCACAATAAACGGTAACATAACTAAATCACAAGGAGAGCGTGAGATATTTTAAAATAAACAATCTCACATCTGGGTTAGTGGGTCAGATGAGATGTTTACATTGTTCAATTTGTTGATAAAACAAGGGATCACTGGAGAATTGGGTCAACCGCATAGTTTGGAAACGACCTTGGCCATAATTAGTTAGTCACATAGGATTTTATTAATTACCCGAAACAGCTGGAAGATGCGTGCTCTCAAATACCTATCAATCACAAACGACAATTGAAAAATCACGGGTTAGCCAGATTTATATCGAAAAATTACATGAAACATTTGAATACCATTGATTAGATGGTCGCATAGGATTTTATTAATTACCCGAAACAGCTGGAAGATGCGTGCTCTCAAATACCTATCAATCACAAACGACAATTGAAAAATCACGGGTTAGCCAGATTTATATCAAAATATTACATGAAACATTTGAATACCATTGATTAGATAGTCGCATAGATTTTTATTAGTTACCTGAAACAGCTAGAAGCTGCGTGCTTACAATTACCTACCATTCACAATCTACAATAGAAAAATCACGGGTTAGTAAGATTTATATCGAATAATTATACAAAACATTTGAATGTTATTGATTGGGCGCTCATACAAAACCCCATCAGTTGCCTGAGACATTTGAGAGTCGAGTACTCTCTAATGCGGCAATCAACTACTTGAAACAATTGAGAAATCACGGGATAGGATGAACAAAAATTAATGTTGAACCCTGGAGGTAAAATTTAAAACAAATACAGTTCACCCAATAGGAGGCAGTGGTCGCTCCTATAACAAGACCATTAACCAAACCAAATAGAGATGACGATTCTCTTAAATAAAAACGTCAAAACCAAACAAAAGCCTGGAGTTCGATAGCTCTCCAAAACAAACTATCAAATAAGATCTTATTCTACTAGTATTTATTAGTATAACCTTATTCTTACGTATTTATTCGGTTACCAAGCTAAGAATTGTGCAGAATTCTTTGTGCGAGATCCGAGCTTGGGATGCGAGGTAAATAGCCTTGTATTGCAAGTTATAAACCCTTCCCAAAAACGTATGTATACATATATTTATTCGTATGTACTGTTTACTGGAGAATGCGGACCTGCATACAGCTTGCATTTAGGTCGGTAGACCACTCTCGCATTCTCTTTTAAACGTGGAATGAGGATTCACGACCCGTAAGTCCACACCAACCGTGAGTATATGATTGTATATAGGACGAAACCGGTTCGCCCTAAGTAAATAGTAGACCTTGGAGGAGTTGGAATTTGGAGGTATCGGGACCTGAGGGGAAACTTGAAGGCAGTGCATGATGACGTGGAAGGCTTTTTGGGACGCGATAACTTAGGTATCAATCAAAGAGCCGTGTCAAAAGATTGTGCGAATTTCTCGTTGACTCACGATCATCTCGTTTACTTGTAGGAGGATAGGAGCCAAATTTTGCAGGCAAAGGGCTATTCCGAGTTCGTCAAATATACAATTAACTAATTACATTAACCTACTAAATCAATCTTTACATGTACCTTATAGCAGCAGAATCATAAAGGAGTGGCGCCAAACAGACAAGAGTTAATCGAAATCAAACTTACTAACAATTAACCATTTGAGTTATATTAAATTACCTGTCCAAATAAACATGTATAACATCTTTTATCAGCGTTTAACTACGACTTTGTTAGGGTGTAGGAAATCAGAATAGTTACAATAGGAAAGCTAGCTCATTCAGAGAAATCATTTAAGTCTAGGTTTGCAATGGAAAGACCAAGTAAATTTTGAAACTCAACGCCTCGATCAGAACCAAGAGGGTTACCACAAAAATGAAAGTAATTAAAATCCTATATCATAAATCAAAAAATTACACAACGTTTGATGGAATTTAATTACAATATAAATACGAAAATATTTGTGTTCAATTTCGTAAATAACGTATTAATTAGTTAAGTACATATGTCTATAAAGAAATACAGTACAAGAGGGCTTTAAGTAGCTTTCTGAAGTTATCAAAGAAATTAAGGGTCCAATTTTCATGGAGGCTTATGTGTTGTAGGGGAGGAATTTTCCACCCCTGCGAACACATATGCAAAGCCTTAGAAAAAAAAGGAAGTATCGATCATAGCCAAGAGAGAAGAAAATTTTATATTGTTTAATATAATAAAAAGCAAGACCGAAAGTATGAAAATATTACAACCCGTTGCAATTAAAGCATCTCATTATATTTATAGTATTGTACACCCGGCATCTGTCCCACCCTATATCTTTTCGGCCTTTATTATTCTCATGTAAGTGTTTCCGTAGACTTCCGCATAAACTGTATAATTTATCTGGTCTCTTTTATTTTTAAACTCTTTTATGTAAGTTACTTCAATATTTGAACTTTTTTCGAATATGCCTTCATTTTGTGATTTTATTTTTGTTTCGATTTCCTCTCTGTCTTGCTTCTATGTTATTCCAACAATTTTGATACTTGGTTTCTTCGCTGTAATTTTTTTAATATCGTATTTGTCTCCTAATTTTCCCTTTACCTCTTCACACATCTTGTCTATATTCGACGCATTTTTACATTCAACTATTATTCCACCATCTTTTGCGTTTCTTACACCCGTCACACCGCAGTTTATGGGATCAATATTTTTTTAATTTCAATTGTAGTTTTGACATTTTCTTGTTTATTTTTCGGTTTAATCATTACCATAGGCTCATGTTTTATTACTTTTTAAGCATAAGATTCATTTAAAGTTATTTTTTGATGTCATTTTTCATGTCGTCGCTTTAATTTTTTATGTTTTCAGTGAGACATTTATTCTCAATTATCATTTTCTCACATTTTGTATTAGGTTCATCATATTTTTCATCTGTTTCAGGATAATCAAGTTCTTTTCTAATAATCCATTCATTTTGTTCTCATAGATTTTGGATTGCTCTTCTAATTTATTTTCAAAACAGGTTTTCATTAAATCAAACTCCTTTCTGAACATTTTTTGAATATTGTCAGATAGATTTTTTTCATTTGCATCTTAGTTAGTTTTAATTTAATTTTTATAGATTTGCTACTGTAAAATGAACACGGAGTTCATAAAATACTTTCAATAGATAAATACATCATAGTTAGAAAAAAAGATTGTACTTTTGGATGATAGTTTTGTTAGATACTGGGTCTAAAAAATACAAAATATGATATTACATTGAAAGGTTAAGAATTACACCTTCACACATTCGGTCATTTTGATTGCAAATAATATTTTCTTTTTATTGTAAAATGTTGACCACCTCCTTAATTTGTTTAACTTATCTTTAAACTTGAAAAGTTCTAGTAAAATGAAATTAAACTTCAAAAACTTTTAAGATAATTCATGTAAAATTATTTTTTATTAGAGAGTGGTCAATTAGTTATACCTTACTGGAATCAGCATAAAATATCGATGTTTTTAAAGTTGGGGTTCAACTTTCTATAGTACCTAGTACATATTTTTTGTATTGGCTAGGTTTTAATTTTAAAGAAATATATATTACTAGCAGTTAAAAACCCGCTCTGCGGGTTTTTGCTGCTATGCCCTGCGGGCGGCACTTGGTTGGACTTCGCCCAGTTTAAGTGATACTAACAACAGGTATGTGTGCATAAATGGTACAATTATAACGTCTTAGTCTATATTACCTGTAATTGTTATAAATAAATGTACAAGTTATATATAAATAAAATAAAATAAAAAAATAAAACAGTTACATTAGATAGATATTAGGTCATTCACAGAGAGAGAACAGGAAGGAGTTAATGAAAATGAATATAATTCAATTTGGTAGGCGGGAATGGGTACCGCCGCCCTGGGAACCATTTATTGGATGACCAACACCTCTGCCACAGGTCACCCCAAGTGGTTCGCTACGTTTGGTGACTTAGCAGGGGTGCCCGGGTTCATGGGTTAAGGTTTGCCCGGGTCTTGGTGGCGGGTGCGTCGGCCCACCTTCTGCGTGGCGGGCCGGTTGGGAGATGCTGGTTGAGGGAGACCCTTTACAACCGGTTACCGCTGTCCGGGCCGCTCGATAGTACAGGGGCCCGACCCTCAGGCTCACGACTAAGGGTGGGCTGCCCCATCAGCGAGTGAAAAAACCCCGCCACTGCTGTTGTGCCGGTTCGTGACCGGAGGGGACCCAGCAGCAGCGTTTGGGGCGCATCGGATGCCCTCTCCAGCCGGACACTCCCAGCCTATCGCCTAGCACCGCAGTGAGTGGGCTGGAACCAAACGCTCATCACTCCTGGACAGCCTGAACCCCATATTCCTACCCACCCCTCATACCTTTCCATTCCAGACCTTCCTTTCACTTCATACCCTTAAAAAAAAAAAAAAAACAAAAAAAACAAAATTAAAATCATGAATATACATAAAAACAAACTTAACATCATTACAGCGGCGAGTAGCAGGCGTCCCCGGTGCGGGCCAAAACTGTTGGTAAATTTTGCCAACATTCGCGGCCTGCACACAAATTTAAATTCCGTCCATCACCATCTTTTGTCCCAACGTCCCAACCTTCTTTTCCTATCCGAAACTCAGATAGCCGAGCCGCCAGACTCCTCCTATCTGGACTGCCCGGGCTTTACCCTCGCAAGCAAATTCCGACTGAAAGGAGGAGTCTGCCTCTATAGTCGAGCTGACGTCAACTGTGTGCGACTATTGAGTCTGGAAAACTCCAGATTCGACGTAATGTGGGTGCGCGTCAATCTTGCCAGTACTGCAAGATTCTACGCATGTCTATACCGCTCACCGAACCATAGCGAATCAGACACTTCCGAGCTCTTCAAACATTTGAGCGATACTATTGATGATCTCTTGCCCCGCTACCCTTCGGCCGAGTTTGTTGTTCTGGGGGACTTCAACGTTCATAACGAACCATGGTTGAAGTTCTCAGGCCCAACGGACTCGGCTGGCCGACAGGCGGAATCCTTTGCCATTTGCTACGGATTAGAGCAATTGGTTCAGGAGCCTACAAGGGTTCCTGATGTCCAGACTCACCGCTCCAATCTGTTAGACCTATTCTTAACTACTGTGCCACACGGTTATAAGATTGACGTCACAGCGCCTCTGGGATCATCTGACCACTGCCTAGTGACGACATCAATCCCCGTTAGCCTCAGACCAACCAATGAGAGGCTGAGGAGAAAAGTGTGGCACTATAGGTCAGCAGATTGGTTCGGTATGCGGGCCCATTTCAATGCTTTTCCGTGGTCAGCTGTTTGTTTTCGGACTTCGGACCCTTCAAGATGTGCCCAGGAGATTGGTGAAGTCATCAAATCGGCGATGGATGGCTTCATACAATTGACTACTAAAGAAACTGGTGTGGGCTCAAAGCCGTGGTTCAGTCGACAATGCTCCGAAGCAGTTCGACGAAAAAACGCGGCTTACCGAGCCTACAACACATCTCGAACGCCCGAAAGCAGATCAGCATACAACAAATCGGCAAAGGAATGCAAGAGAATCATCAATAGATCAAAATTCGAACACGACCTGCAGATCAGCAAAAAGCTGGCTGCCTGCCCGCATGGCAGCAGAGCATTCTGGTCGCTTGCGGGCTCAATAGGTCGAAATTTTTGCAAACCCAGTTTGCCACCTCTTACCAGACCTGACGGCTCACTAGCAAACACCGCCACCGAAAAGGCAAACCTTTTAGGGAAAATGTTTGCGGAAAACTCGACCCTCGACGACGGGGGTGCTGTTCCGCCGTCGGTTCCTCACTGCGGCTTCTATATGAAAAAGCTGAGGATCCGGCATCGGGATGTACTCCACGTCATACGGGGGCTCGATGTAAACAAAGCTAGTGGACCTGATGGAATACCTGCCCTGGTATTGCAGAGGTGTGCTGCGGAAATAGTTCCAGTTTTGACAAAGCTCTTCAAAATGTCCCTGAAGTGTGGCACTGTGCCCTCTGGTTGGAAAAAAGCGGTAATTCACCCTATTCCCAAGAAAGGTGACCGCTCCAACCCGGCCAACTACCGCCCCATAGCGATCACATCAGTTCTGTCCAAAGTGTTGGAACGTGTGATCAACGACAAACTGCTCACATACCTCGAGAAGAACAAAATTATCAACGACCGTCAATACGGATTCCGGCGGAACCGCTCGTGCGGTGATCTTCTCGCGTATGTGACGCATATTTGGGGGCGGTGCCTGGAACGTCACGGTGAGACCCAAACGGTCGCACTAGACATATCCAAGGCCTTTGACCGGGTCTGGCACCGAGGACTTGTCAACAAATTGCATTCTTACGGACTTCCCGCATCCCTGTGTACGTGGATTGCTGACTTTTTAAGGGATAGGTCGATTCAGGCGGTTGCTGACGGTTTCACCTCTTCCTCGCACTCCATAAATGCTGGCGTCCCACAGGGATCGGTTCTGTCTCCGACTTTGTTTTTGTTGTACATCAATGACCTTTTGACATGTGCACCGATTCATTGTTACGCGGATGACAGTACAGTTCATGATAGCTTTTTGTTTGACAAGCCCCCAAAGGGCACACAAACTCCAACGGCTCGGAGGGCTTTGAAGCAGAGAATGGACGGTTATCTCGAGAGTATTTCCTCCTGGGGTAAAAATAATCTCGTCGAATTTAATGTTTCAAAGACCCAATCCTGTCTGATTACGTCTAAAAGGGATCCAAATGATAATCTAGTCTCCTTCAACGGAAGCAATCTTCCGAACAGGCCTTCCATTGATATGCTTGGTGTAACTATAAGTGACCAGCTCAGGTACGGGGGCTCCATCGAAGCCAGAGTAAAGTTGGCCTCTCAGAAGCTGGGCGTACTGTACAGGGCCCGCAGATACTTTAATAGTACACAACTGCTCACCCTGTACAAATCGCAAGTGCGCCCTACTGTCGAATTTGGCAGCCATCTCTGGTCTGGAGCCCCAAAATACCTGAAAAAAACCCTTGACTCTGTGCAGAAACGGGCGGTCCGTTTGATAGATTCCCCAATCTTAACAAACGGACTGCAATCTTTAGAGCACAGGCGTCAGGTAGGTATGCTGTCCTTGTTCTATCGGTATTACAATGGAAGATGCTCTGAGGAACTAGCGTCATTGATCCCTTCGGCACCGGTGCGTAGTCGGGATACACGCCAAACGCGTGCCCAACATTTGTACACAGTTGACACTTGTCACATGAGAACGGGTCGCTTCTACGATTCGTTCTTAAGTTCAACAGCTCGGCTGTGGAACGAACTGCCGGCCTCTGTGTTTCCTCCCTCCTACAACATGGGACTCTTCAAGACCCATGTTCACTCCTTCCTCTCCACAAAAAGACCCTCCACACAGCATCCCCAAAGATGACATAGGCCCTGAGGGAAATTATTTTCTTCAGGGCCTCCTGTGTGGAGTAAATATAAAAAAAAAAAAAAAGAATAATAACATGCTCAATTTAGGCATAATAAGAATGACAGTTGTTTAAATAAATGAAATTTTACGTATTTGTGATGGATTATTTCAAATGAAACACTATTATTGACCACATGTCTACAACTGATATTAACTGTTATCGTACCTAATATAATTTGCTCATAGGAGACTTGCAGTGCTTAAATATGTGTTACAACCGTCAATAAGTTGAATCAATATCGTATAGTTTGTCACAACAATTAAAGATAGTTATAACAAAGTTGACTGAAATAATAGATTATTACATATTGATTAATTGTACCCGTGTTTATGAATAAAAGGAGGGTAATTGTGCGATGAGATTAGCAGTCGGTTTAATTAAAAGGTGTTAATTTTACTCCAACTGGTGGTAATTTTTTACCTACAACTGTTACTGTATCTTATAAAGTTTAAAGTTAGATTATATATACACCTTCATCAGGAGAGTAAAAATCTATATATAAAGGTAGATTATTACAATATAGCGCCCCTGAGGTGATATCTCACAAAAGCGGCGCTATGCAAATTGTCCAATTAATAAATAAATATAATTTTTACATTTTATTGTGTACGTATGCATTGATATACAACGGAAATAGATAAAATAATGTTATCCGATTAAACTTTATTTTATTAAAAAACAAAAAACTTTGTTAACATTATATCCAACCAATACATGTTTCATGAACGAAGTATACACCAAAGTCAAAAATTAAATAAAGATTACAATTGGAAAGAAGAAGTGGAAGGAGGGGGGAGGGGTAAGAGTAGGCTGGGTTTATAAGAATTAGGAATTACAATATGAAAAACCAGTTAAGTGGGAAAATATTTCAAAGAGAGTTTATAAAAAAATTCTTGTTAATTATATCTGCTTTTATATTAACATGTTTTCTAATTTCTAAATTATTTATTTGCGATTCTTAATATCCTGTGTGAAGTATTTTAAGACCCGAAAAAAACGAATAGCATATAACCATAAAACAATATATTCATAGCATTTAATAACGGTTATTCTAATAAATTGATAGTTGAAAGACTAAATAAAAAAATTAAACATATTTTCTTCAAACGGTATTTTTACCCTACTTCTAAAGATAGAAATAAACAATGGCGTAGAATTCTGTTTGTGGATATCGATACTTATAAAATTATATATTAAAACATTCCTGGTACTATTCTACCGGCGTTTTACACTAATAACAAAATGAAGAAATAATTTATTGCATGCTGCGAAGGAATTAAATTTGGCCTTACATAATATTAAAGTTTGGATGTTGACAAATGGAATGAATTTAGCTACCTCTAAAACCAAGGTAGTGGCTTTTACTCGCAAAAGAAAACTGCCTAACTTTACAGTCTCTTTTGATAATTTCCCCCTTCAAATCGTTAAGCAAATAAAATTTCTTGGCCTGCTTTTGGACCATAAGCTTTCCTGGCTCCCTCATATTCAGAACGTTTCTGCTAAGTGTGAAAAGGGGCTTAATATGATGCGAGCTGTTTCCAGAGTATGGTGGGGATCCCATCCTACTACTCTTAAACTAATGTATAATTCCCTCGTTCGAAGTCACTTGGATTATAGCACATTTCTTTTCGACCCACTTCCTAAATATCTGGATAAAAAACTTGAAAGAATCCAATCAAAAGGGCTCAGAATGATTATTGGGGCAATGAAATCTTCTCCAATTAATGCTCTTCAGATAGAATGTGTAGATCCTCCCTTATTTTTGAGAAGACAATACCTCGCGGATAGATATATCTTCAAAGCGTTATCTTTATCGCGTCACTCATTGGAACAGAGTCTCGATCGTTTGTTCAGTATTTTGAATAACAGAAGAAGGGTAATAGATAGAGATCGATTCCCTCTCTTATTAAAAAGTTTTCTATCATTTAGATCTCTGTCTTCTTACCTTCAAAATCTACAAGATGATCCAATCCTTCCTATTTACAGTACCCCGTTTAATGCTATTAATTTTATCCCAAACGTAATAATTTCTGACTTCCGGACGAACATTTTATCATCAGCTAATAACTTTCAAAATGTTGAAGAACATTTTAAAAACTTTATATTTTCAAAGTTTCCTGGATTTTCCCTCATATACACAGATGGTTCCAAATCCGACCACAAAGAATGTGGCGCATCGGTATATATTCCTGAATTCAATGTTAATCTGTCTTATAAATTGCCTAAAGAAATTTCCATATTTACTGCAGAATGCTTCGCAATTGAACAAGCTTTAATTCAAATCCAACTCCTTAATATTCGTCGAGCCTTACTGTGTACTGACTCTCTAAGTGCAGTATTAAAAATTTCCTCTAATATCGTTCGATGTCCAGAAGACTATGTTATTTGTAATATTAAAAAAATCCTCGATTCTTTAAACGAATCTATGTTTGAGACAATACTGGTTTGGGTGCCTGGCCATCTAGGAATTGAGGGTAACGAGAAAGCTGATTCTCTCGCTAAACTTGGAACTGTATCTGGTTCTATTCCTTTAGATTTTAAAATTCCTGTCTCTGACGTCTTCTCTATTCTTAAATCCAACATGTCTCGTTCCTGGGAAGAAAATTGGACAGTCACGAAAACTCAAACTGGATCTTTCTATGCTGGAATACAAAATCATATTCCAAGTAAACCCTGGTTCCACGGCAAAAAAAAGTCCAAAAGATTTATTTCCTGTATCTCGAGAATGAGAATTGGCCACTGCTCTATTGCAACTCATTTGTTTAAAATTCGGGTGCTCGAAAGTTCATTATGCCAGTGTGGTGTGGAGGATGAGACTCTTGACCATGTTTTCAGCGGCGTAGCTACCTAGGGGCTACGCGGGGCAGTGCCCCGGGGCCTCACGCTCAGGGGGCCCTCGAATCTTTACCAGAAATCTCGATCGAACTGAACTTTTGGAAATTTCTCCCATTTTCAAAATAAATATGATAGGTTGCAACAACTCAGTTGAGAGAAAATCAAAAGTTATGCCTGGGGAATTCCCCTAAATTCTTTCTGTAGGTTGGCAGTGTTGGGATAGTGATATGTGCGTCATTCCCCAACGACACTTGTAGCGTATTAAAATATGGATAAAAAGAAGAAACCCAGTGGTGCATTTAAACGCAAACAACGCAAAGAAAGAGAAGATAGTTAACAAAAATTAGTGTTCTAAATATGGGCCAGTTAATCGTTTTTGGTTGTGTTATTCCAAAATACTAGACGCTGCCTATTGTCAACCCTCCTGGTTATTTGCTTCACAAAGGAATAATGTTTGGTGTACGGGAATTCGAGATTGGAAGCATTTATCAGAAAGAATTAAACAGTTGTTCAAGTGGCCATTCGGAAGCATGTGCTGTGTATGAATTTTGAAAAAAAAACGATACTAATACTATCGACAAGGAACTTGAAAATGAAATATTTGTATAAAATGGTTTGTATATTTCATATTTTTATTTGATAAAACCTAATAAGTTTACATAGCAGTGGGGCCCCATTTTTTAATTTGCCCCAGGGCCCTTGGTTACCTAGCTACGCCACTGCATGTTTTCTTCAATTGTAAAAACCATTCTTCTTTCAAAGGCATGTATCGATTGCTTATTAAAATCACCCACCAGTCTCCCCTTAGTATTCCATATTTGCTGTCTCTCAATAACTCTCGCGTATATTCTATTCTTTATAAGTTTATAGATTTGAATGACTTTAATATATGATATGTCCAGTCCCCTTATAGATAATTTACATCAGTTTAACCATATATCTTAACCCAATCGGCACAAAGCACTCTCTTTAGGGTGAATTGCCTAATACAAAAAAAAAAAAAAAAATGAAGAAATATATTCTTAATAATAAAGATAGCGAATATCAAACAAAAAAATCAGGAGTTTATAAACTCAATTGGGATGATTGTAATTTATTTTACAAAGGTAGAACCAATATAGAAACTTTGATGTCAGAACTAAAAAACATCTCTGGGCTTTAAATGGAAATATTGAATGTGAGTTTGCATATCATCTTTTGAATAATGATCACACTTTCGATAAAAATTCAGGTCTTAAAATACTTCACTCAGGATTAAAGCATCGCAAATAAATAATTTTTAAATTTTAGAAATTAGAAAACATGTCAATATAAAATCTGATATAATTAATAAGCAAAAAATAATTATAAATAATAATGAAAAATGTCATTGCAAAGTGATAAGCTTCCAGAAGAAATCTTCTTATTAAACGCTTGAATGGTCAAGTAATTTTGCAGATTTAAATATTCGCGCCAGTCATTTGGTTCGTTCTTATACCGCCAGATGTGCGCTCTGTCGGCCATCTATTGCCGCCGTGCGTATCGGCCATATTGAAGGAACGCGTGATTTTTTATAAACGTCAAACATAATCACGTAATTGTGGATAATTTTCATAGTAATGTAATTAATCCAATGGATTATGAACTTTCAAAAACATATATTCTTCGATATTATCCAAAAATTATATGAGCAGAAACGAAATTTTTGAAGAAATATCGTATTACATGTGGCGATTCTATTTCAGTATGAAATCGTGTCTTAATTTTTAATGTCTTATTTTTTTGGATCCGGTCGCCTGCAAACCGAAATGAACCTTACGGTTGCTTAAAATTGAGGGGCAGAGTGGTATTTTTTTGCCTGCAGACCCCCTGCAGAGTTTATCCGTAATATTAATAAATAATATATAATAAATTCTGCATGCAGAATTTATCCGTAACACACAATTTTAATTTGACCAATCAGAGGGCCTACATCGTCCAGACGCTAGGACAATAATACTATCAGATTACAAAAAACTAGATTAACTATTCTAATATGGATACTGAGTTCATAAAAATCCTTTAATCAGATAGATAAACAATACAATTATAAAATAATCCGAAAAACCAAAAGTTTTTTATTTTTTTTAGATGGCTTTCTGGGGTTTAAAAAACACACTAAAGTCGATATAACGTTGAAAGGGTTAAGAACCGCATCATTAGACATGGGTAATTTTGATTGCAAATGACGTCCCCTATCACCACACATTTATGATATTGTGTATTATGATTTTTCAAGTTGTTGCGATTTATTTGAGCCAATTCAATATAATTTCATACTTCTTGATATGTAATGATTTTAGTACCTGGGTCGATGAGCATCACCAATATTTTCACCTGAAAATAATTTTACTGTCTCTAATTCAAATTACTAATACAACATTTATCTCCCATTCACGAAACACATCTTTCGAGGATGCAATCTGCATTAAAAATGTGTCATTTTATTACATCAACAGCGTTACTAAAAAATGTGGTGTAAATATTATGCAGCGCATAAGGTCTGAACCGTGAAAGACTTGACTTGTTATCATTATTATTTGATTAAAACGGTCTTAAACCAGGCTCAAGGCCGACTTTACCAGATCAACATTGAACGGGCATGTAAGAATCTAATTAGTAAGACGGTAAGTTTTGCCTGCACAAAAAATGTAATAAATTTATTGTTTGCAAAATGTTATGCAGTAAATTATAAAAGATTATTTTATTGCATGTGTACCTGAGAAAAGTTAACAGTAGTGAAATGAATAATTTATATAGCCCCTGAACAAAAAATCACAATGTCTTTTAGTTCCAGTGATGTTTGTTGTTGTCTTTAGGCGGGCGAGTCCCGGCCCAGAACTACCATGCCCGCCTCGTGGTCCTGCTGCTCTCCTTTGCTGCCACCTACGTCCTGAGCGACGTTTACTCCGCCACCCTGACCTCCCTGCTGGCCCGCCCTACCCTGGAGGCGCCCCTGGCCAGCCTACAGGCCCTGGAGACTGTGATGTTGACTCATAAATACCAACTCCTGGTGGAGAGACACAGCTCTTCCTTGGCTAAACTTCAGGTGAACAAATATTTATTAAATCCTTGAAGAAAGGGTGACTTAATGGTAACGAAAGGAAGAAGAGGACGGTCAAGAAAGGAAAAAGTATGAGGGGTGGGTATGAATCTGGGGGTCAGTGTGTTCAGGAGTGAGGGACGTATGAATCCATCCCTCCCAATAAGGTGCAAGACGATGGTTCTAGAGAATCCGGCTGAAGACGTCAAAGGGTCTCCCTCAAATAATGTCCTCTTTCAATCTGTTGATGGGCAGAATCCTCCGCCATTATGACCCAGGCAAGCCTCACTCCATGAACCCAATCACAAACCGTAGCACTCCACTTGGGGTAACCTACGGCGGAGGTGTTGGTTATCCAATGTATGATACCCCAGGGTAACTGCTTCCCAGATTGACATGTCCAAAAACATTTTTAATCTCCCATTTGAAAATATACTTGTTTTTAAAAAGTCTGTAAAAGGATACAACTTAATAGATAATAGAAAAAAAAGAAAATAAAACAAAACAAAAAAAGTCTTACACTCTTTCTGCAATTAATGATCTTATAAATAAACTTAGAACTAGCATAGATAATAGAAACTATGTCATAGCAATTCTCGTAGACCTTCAAAAAGCCTTTGACACCGTAAGTCTTGAAATACTGATTAAAAAAATAGAAAAAACAGGCGTAACCGGTCCAGCTATCAAATTAATTAAATCATATCTATCAAACAGAAAACAATATGTTAGCATAGGAAATAATAACGGTCAGCTAGAGAGTATAAACTATGGAGTTCCGCAAGGATCTATACTTGGGCCCCTTTTATTCCAAATATATATAAATGACATCTGCCAGATGAAACTACATGGTGAAATATTTCTATACGCAGATGACACTGCAATATTTTACTTCGGAAAAAACTTAGAAACTCTATTAGAACAATCTCAAAAGGATATTAATATACTAAACAGTTGGCTAATTAAAAATTTATTGACAATAAATATTAATAAAACCGGCTTCATGATCCTAAGCTCACATAAAATAATAATACCGTTGCATAAACCTTTACAAATAGAAGAAAGGGACCTGCCTATTGTAGACAGCGAAAAATACCTTGGCTTACATATTGATAAACAAACATCTGTCATTTAAACAACACATAGAAAAATTAAAATCAAAAATCATCCCACTAATTGGTGTATTTGGTAGAATTGCCCATCTCCTACCAACAGAGGTAAAGAGGGGCTTATACTTTAGTTTAATCCAGTCCCATCTAAATTATTTAATAGAAATATGGGGAAACACATATATTACACACCTAAATGATTTACAAACGATACAGAACAAAGTTATTAAAAAACTCTTCTCTTTTATTTATTTATTTTTTTTTTTTTAAATAAAACACACTTTGTATTTAACCACAAATATTTATTATTTTACACATCGACCGGTTTCGCTTCAACCAAGCTTCATCAGGATATAATTATAACTAAATACTAAGAAAGAGTTGTTGGTTATATATATATTGACATACAGAGGGAGAAAGAATATAATTAGACAGAGACAACATTATTTGAAAGAGATACAAGAAAGTGAAATGTAAAATTTCTTTTAACTTAATAAATAAATAAAAAAAAAGAATAAAGGGAATTGCCGACTAGCAGAGGAGACAATGAAAGTTATGCGTTTGGTGTTAGATGGAAACAATGGCGAGGTGTCGATTTGATTAGATGCAATTTGCAATAGTATGGGTGAACAATTTTAGCGACACTTTTTTGCTCGTGGTTTCATACTTACAATGGTTCATGGACCATCTTCCTTGTTTCTATTATCTATGTTAAACATTCACAAAATACCGAAAAAGCAAAATCCTTATTGTGTTTAGAATTATCATGTTGGATTATCACCATTTAATCTTTGTACAATGTATGTTTGACCTTTGTGTTAATACTTATTAAACAATTATAGAATGGAACTGGTGTGTATGGCAGACTTTGGAGTTTAATGAAGAATCAAGAGTCTCAAACAGTGCGATCGGTAGAGCAAGGAGTTCGCAGAGTCCTGCACCACAATGGTCCACCCACAGTTTTTCTGGCTGGCAGAGAGACACTTTACTTCAACACCAGGAGATACGGTGACTTTTATGGCTTAATCTCTCATGTTTTACTATTCTTCTCAATAAATATCAGGGCTAGTCGGCGAGCTTCTGAGCTAGGCAAGAAACTTTGATACTTGCCAATAGATAAATGGTTCCGCACCGCAAGTTTTTCATGTCTATTTAGGGCATTAAATACATGGTTTCAGCCCTATTTAATCATTTTTATGAAATTAACATAATATATTAATGATTTTAAATAATTATGTAAGTGTAAAAGAAAGTTTTTTCGCTGGTAGTATGTAAGTTTTTTTCATGAAATTATTTTTTTAACCAGGTTCCTCAAACTTCCAACTAAGTGAAAAATTGTATACTCGTTATTCGGCAGTTGCACTTCAAGTTGGTTGCCCATACATTGAAAACTTCAATAAAGTGTAAGTGTAGAATTACAAAATTATTAGAACTAAAGAACCAAATTAAAAAAAAAAATTAAGTAACATGACTTGTCAACAAACACGAAGATGAGGAAATCATAAAAATTATCAATTAACACCAACACAACGACCTCGGAACAGGAATCCCTAGTGAGGAGGACTATGTATCTTAGTCATAAATGAAACAAATATTATTTAAAAAGAATTATTAATGAGTCGCAGAATTTCATTAATATAAATATTTAAACTTTATGCATTAGATTGATGCAGCTTTTTGAAGCCGGAATCCTTACAAAGATAACGTATGAAGAGTATGAGAAGTTGGGTTTGGAGATAAAGGCAGACAGTGTGAGCAATGCCAGTTCTGGTGAGGAGGGCGGAGACGTCGGCAGCCCTACTGGGGGCTACACCCCCACTCCGAGGTTGGAGGCTGTCAGCATGAGGATGCTGCAGGCAGCCTTCTATATACTCATCTTTGGATATGTGCTATCAGGTAAAACAACTCATTTTAAACTATTATTGTGGAATTCCTAATTGAGGTTGTGAGGCTAAAGGAAGTGGAAAAGGGAAGGATGTGAGGAAGAGAAAGTAGGTACCTACCTGGCTGTTCAGATTTGGTCACCAAACACGGCTAAATCCATTTCTATTCTGAATATGGTCATTCACCAAATTTTGGCAATGTGTGCCTGTGAACAAACTTCCGTGCAGATGTTTGGCGGTAGTCACCAAGATACTTGCGTATATCCCTGGGGATGAAGGGATTTTAAACATGTAATTGTCGGGGTTCGATCCCACAACCTCTGGATATTTAGTATAGGATCTTAACAGCATTACGTTTTAATTTGATTTTGCAGGTATTTTGCTTATTTACGAGATAAAAGCAAATAAGAGGGTGAAGCAAAGAAGAACTGATTACGTGGGCGTGACTAGTTGGCTCACGTCAGCCATTTCATATCTCAGGCTGCAGTGGTGGTACTGGACTAATGTAGGCTGGGGGACCATCTCACATCTTACACTGGAGTACATAGAATAACAGTAATAAATTGCAATCTTTATATTTCCGATAGTTGAGAAGTATGATTTTCAATAATTACACGTGAATATATATATATGACACATACATATATTTGACACATGGGAATATAATATGTAATGATCACAGACTCGATAGAATTTAGGGCTAAATTTAAAAGTCAACTTTTCAGACAGTCATATCCACAAAATGAGAAACTTTTCACCTTCATAGTTCGAGACATTGTAAATAACTAAATGTGTAAAACAATGTACAACTAAGAATTTGTAAGTGTTTAAGGTCATTTCATAAAAATTCTCCAGTTTTTTAACCCTTTGAGGATGATAAATATTCTACAAGGTTTTTTAGTTTATTCGTAATATTTTTCCACAACTTAAAATCTGAAATTAATAAACGTTTACTTACGCATTTGCTGTAATATATTTTTGTTCACCATGTAGGCCACTAAGCTTTTAGGGTGACCACATTATTATTTTCTTTAAATAAATGGACGGTGCCCATATGACGGGCGCCGTATCTACATACAAGGTATCCGGGTGTAAAGTGCACTAACTTTGGGAGGTGTGCAGTGTGCACCTGTGCATTTTTCGAAATTTTTTTTTTCTTTTTTACTTCTACCATCATATAGAATCACCTCCCGAAATTAATGCTCTTTACCTCCGGACACCAGCATATTAAAATATAATGTTTTTTCTGCGATCAGTATACATGTGGTATCCTTCTGGTATGTTTCCACCAACTTGTCATATAGTTGCAATACAATCTTGGAGGTAAATGGAAAATTTGGTCATCACAAAGCGTCCAATGTTAATTTTCCGTAATTAGGAATAAATTAATATATATATATATATATATATATATATATATATATATATATATATATATATATATATATTTATCCCCTCTCGTACTATGTTGATCTCGCGCGACGGTACGCCAGGTATATGTTGATCCGTTTGCATTTGTTGATCCACCCCGGATATGTTGATCCATTACCCAAGTTGGCATACATATGTAAATCCTCATAGATCAACTTGTGTCATCGAGATTTAGCTGTAAGCCACGCCCATTTTTCGGTCGCATATACATTTTACACGATTTATTTTGTTGATCTGTATATTTCTGACAAACTTGACGGCTTGCATCGTTGTAACTTGTACCGCCGATTTCGCGCGCGTTGTGGTACTTTTTGGATTCTGTTAGAACATCTATATTCTATGAAAATGACTTTTTACTTAAAGAGGATAGACTGCCTCACGCGTATTTATATTGAAATGGAACTTTCGCAAACGTCAAATCCATGCTTAAAAAATCTTTTGAACTTGATTAAACAAAAATGTAACTTTAATGCATCATTTACTACGTTTCGTGACTAAGCAGGGGTGCCCGGGCTCATGGGGTGAGGTTCATTGAGTCATTTTAAAAGAGAAATTTTGAACATTGATTGAATCAAATTTTATTTTAATGTATCTTTTACCATCTCTCCCGACGTAAGTTTCTTGTAATGATTAAGTTGAAACAAAGCGTAATATCCATAATTTGTGCCTATTAAAATTGCGGCGATTAGATTGGTGAGAATTTAATTTTTCAAATTTTAAATTAAAATTGCTGAAAAATTTATTCCAATTTGTTTTTTATTAAACATGGCTAAAGTCATTTCAAGCACCGATTCTAACCAACGATGTTTTAGTATATGTTCGTCAATCAACAGGAGCCATAATGTCTGTACATCAGAGCCCTCGAGAATTATTACAATTATGTGTACCGCCGCCCCGGGAACCATTTATTAGATAACCAATACCCCTACCATTAGTCACCGCCAAGGATTTAGCGAGATAGTTGTTTATTTTTTGTATTTTTTTACATCGTCTCCACACAGGAGGCCCTTAGGAAAATCGTAACTCTCAGGGCCTATGTCATCTTTGTGAATGCTGTGTTGGGGGTATTTTGAAATAAAGGAAGGACAGTGAGTTATGGGAAGGAAATAGGTATGATGGGTGGGTAGTAATCTGGGGGTCAGTGTGTTCGAGTGATAACCATAAGAATCCAACTCTCCTATTGCGTTGCAAGGCGATGCGTTAAAGAGGAATAATCGATCCGGCCCACCACGCATTTGGTAGGCAAGCGCATCCGCCGCCAAGAACCGAACAAACCTCACCCTATAAACCCGGGCACTCCTGCTAAGTCACCAAACATATCAAACTACTTGAGGTGGCTCTCGACTAGCAATCCGAAGGTCGCGGGTTCAAATAAATTTTATTAAAATTAATTTGCACTATTTTTCAATTAGTGTTTGGTGACTATATCTGAATAGCCAGGTACTCTCCCACCTTCCTCCTCGTCATCTCCTTCGAGGTCTCCTTTGAGGATGCCATAGTCTCACTGGCTCCAGACGGGAGCGGTTAGGACTGTATGACTCTGGTGCGGTATTCACACAAGTTTTTATTTGTAAAAAATGAAAAGTTAAATATTGACAATATTATATTCAGATATCATATTTCCTACAAAAAGCCACAGCTATACTAGAAGTTGAATAAAGTATTTTTAGCACACAAATGGCAGAAGTAGAACTAACACGTGCAGTTTATAGTAATACCAACTAAAAGATAAGATAAAACACTTCAATATATTTTATTTAAATTTTGATAATTCCTTCATGTTTCATATTAGTGTTTAATAAAAAAATACAAATCATATCACACTACATCTTAACTTAAAAGCAGCTATGTTTTTATACACAAAAAGGTTTATTTGTATATTCTCTGTATGAAAACTAATTTCGTTAAAAAAATAATACTGTATTGAAAATGTGATCAGACCAGAACTTCGTTGTTAAGACTATGCACCTGCGAACTGCCGGGATGTGACAACACCCTGATTATAATACATTTAACCCATATAATAATAATAATTTTATTTGTATTGTCTTTGATAATCAACGGCTATGGAATTCTGCGTTTTGCCACCGCGATACTATTGATTACTAAACACGACGAAATATTTCAAAACGACTTATTAACGATTCCAGAATGTACTTTATTCATAATTGTTTTAAAAATTTATCTGTTTCTTTAGACATTTTTTTTTAAAAAGTGCTTATAAAATACGTTTTATTACTTATCCACTGGAGCCATTTCTGCCATATTTTGCCAATACTGTGCAATATCTTAGTTTTACCTCTAGGTACACAATAGAGTGGGTACTTATGGAATCTAAAAATATGGGATTATTGATTAAATCTAGGTGGATTCGTTAGCTTTAAACCGCATTTAGTAGTTTATATGGTTTCTATGTTAATGTTTTTGGGGGATGATTATACCGGTACAATTGACCCCGTATTACAACTAAACTCCAGTTTCTGTGAGTACAGCTCCCAAGTTTTATAAGCTCAAGTGCATGTCCGTCCGTAACACTTAATCAATGTACTTATTTGTTCGTTGTCCTCTCTTTCCTAATGTGAAGTTGCTATTTTAATTTTAATCAATATATATACATGTTATTTGGGGGAAAGTTTTATCTCAATCATAAAAAAAAAAACTTTTTCTCCTTATTTTTTTATTGAGATTAAAGCAAACTATCATAGTAACATTAATTTGTTTTGTTATTTTATTACATTAAATAGTTACGGTTCGTGATAAAACTGATTTATTTGAGGCCAGATAGTGTATTACGTTAAACATAATTGAAATTTTGAAAAGTAATTTTTTCAACTAATTAAAAAATATTATTTTCCTCGTCATTCCGTAAAAGCTGCAATGACCCCGGGGTCGGGATCATTGCAGCTTTTCACTCGATCGGTTTATGAGTATATAGCTTAATTTATATGAGATTAAAAAAATAAGAATTTGGTAGACAACTAGTTTTCTGCCGTTGAGTATTTTTATCGTAAGCCTAAGTTTTTATCGCAAGACGTAGAAAATGCTTGAAGTCAAATTGGTTCAATTGGCCCCATATAATATTCATTGGGCCACTGTGAAAACAACTTCACATAAAATATAATCGAACAAATTGATTAAATATAATTCCATTTGTAACCACCTTGTAGCTGTTTTTTTAGTTTATGCTTTATTTTATTCAAACAATATGCTGACTTCCGGTCATATTGTTTTAAATATGAGATGATTTTAAAAGAATCATCTTTAGAGCTATTCGAAACATTCGCAAAAATCAAATCCATAAAAAAATCATAACTTAGCAGGGGTACACTGTTGCGTTTGCTCAGCTACTACGTGGCGGGCCGGATCGAAAGAGACTGGATACCTTTTGGCCATAAAAATGTAAAATGGCGGCAAAAGGAATAATGTTATATGGTATATTTTGAACTTCTTACCACCTCTCCTGATTACGCTTCGTGACTTAGTAGGGGTGGCCGGGTTCTTGATTATAATGGGTAATTATTTAAAATGGGTAATCAATGGATGATTGAACGCGGTTGGAGATAACAAAAAACTGTCCAAAGAAGCGAAACTCCGCAATGGAGTGCTGGTACCTACCCTAATATATGGAAGTGAGGCATGGAACTGGTAGAAGAAGGCTGAAAGTAGACTGAATACTGTAGAAATGAGATCCCTGAGGCATATGTACGGTAAAATCATGTATGACGAAATCTATTCTACAGGTATTTTATTAGAGCCTGTTAAAAGGAGCTAGCAGCATTGTTCCCCGGTGCACCGTGCACGTGCTTGATACTCGACGGACACGAGCAGAACGCACGTTCACAATAAAGTTGATGTTGTCTTTATGAGAACGGGTCGTTTTTCCAACTCGTTTTTCGTTTTGTAAGTCTCCCTATTCAAATTCGGCAGTATGATTTTTTTATGTGACACCTCTCACTAGAGCGCCCCTGTCTTTACACTCTAAATACAGAGAAGCTATGTCGCCAACCGGTTGGGCAGCGTTATGAGGCGGGTTAAGGTAGGGGCTGTAGGAATGAATTTATTAATGCTGGTCTTAAAGAGGCGCGAATTATATGGAGGAGGAAAAACAGATGCTGATAGCTCGTTCCACATGCGAGCCGACTTACGGTAAAACGAGTCGGAGAAACGACCCGTTCATATATAGATAACATCAACTTTACTGTGAACCTGTGTTCC